>OX578240.1:4800000-7230668 GCA_951216915.1 Tetheella fluctuosa | reverse complement strand
GCGCCCCCACGTTCGCCCCCCGCCCCCCGCCCCCCGCCCCCGCACGCAGCTCCGCGGCCCCGCACCTCGCGTACGTTTTACTTGGATGACATGTGACTGCCTCGCCGGACGATATCGTTACCCGGAACTTATCTCTATATAAAAGAAGCGACACATCGCAGGCTCGAGGCGCCCGGATCGATCTCGCTTGAAGCCGACGACCCGTGTAACCGATATTGGCCGCGCGAGGCGGCCGGCCACACATTCCAATATCGTATCAGTTGTAAGTTTTTGTACTTAGCGTCCATTTTCGATACTATCCCAGTGTCGCGTCTCGGTGCCAAGATCTTATTTAATAGATTCATAATAATATATATATTTACATTTATTATTATACATTTTATTGTTTACTTTGATATTAATGTACAGAATCCATATATTCATCGCCATGTGTTTATGGAAACTCGTATACCGGATAAATAAACGATATAAAAATATTGGGAGTTTTCATTTCATCGTCTCACTTTGACTTTACTCTGTGAATGTCAATAGTACGACGTTGATCAAAATTGTGCTTCATTGTGCTCATGATACAGCCTATTTTCCGTTGCGGGCGAAAATTTTAATAAAATTAATTTCACTAAGAGTGCGTAAAGAATCAGCGATGCGTAGAATCGAAGCGGACGAACTCTGGGAGTTTCAAGGGAATTGGGATAACATTTATCCTATCTATAAATTATATGTATTTGTGCTATCGTTAGACCTTTGCATAATTCAGCCAAGTTTTATTCAATTAATTTTGGTTCGGAAGAAGCTCGGGCGGGCTTGTATACCTATCACAAATATTATTAATATAAATGTAAAGCAAGACTTTAATTAAATGTTTAAAACTGCTCAGCTGTTCTTACGAGGGAGAATCAATGTTTAAGTATTTACTCGAATTAGATGTTTTAACATAAGTTCCGTAATGCCCGAACAGGGTTCACGGGGTTCATTCAGGATTCATTCACTTTATTTTTCAAAATAACAATATTATTTCTGGTACACAAACAAATTAAAACAAGTCAGATTATATTAAAATTTGTACTGTACCCGAACCTAAGAAAACAAAGTTACCCCAAAACAACTCAAATGCCTTTTTGGCGCACACGAAAGTGCCAAAAAAATAAAAGGAGAAGACGAAGCCGCATCAATTGGCGAATTCAATTTAAAAGCCACGACATTTACAAGTAGCGAAAACAACGTGTAATACAAATAAAGGACGACGACGACGGCGGCGCGGCGGCGGCGCGGCGGCGCTGCGTTTCGTCGACGACTCGACACTTGAGAATGTATGTAAATGCGACTTGACGGTACAAATAGGTGAAATCTCGCCGTGGATTTATGTGTTCCGTTTCCTTAGAGTTTCATACGTCGCTTTGTTGGGGCATAACATAGGTATTAGATGGCAGGAGTAGGTGGCGACGGGAGGCCTCATTCTCGGTCTGACGTGGTCAGTGTTCACCAAAAATATGTAAAATATATGCAGCTATTTTCTTTGGTATGCCTCTTAAATATTTCATGTAAGATTTAGACGTTGGTAAAATGTAATAATATAAGATACTTATGACGGGATTCAACGACGTTGGTGTCTCATTTTTTAATATTTTTTATTAAATCTAACTATACCTACTATTGTTTGTTGGTCCTGAAAAATAAATAAAAAAGGTCCAAGCTATTCTAAAGGTCGATGTTACTGAAGTTACCATAGCTAAAAACAGTATTTTTTTGTATCTCTTCCAAAGTAATAGCATTGGAAAATAGCATTATACGTTATGGCCCACCATGTACCTAGTATAAAGAAATAAAGTGGTATGCTCGGGATCTAAGGGTCCTTGCTTGAACATAATGCTACACCACGTATATACAGATCAAGGTTAAACTTTTAGTAAAATATTCTGACCATTTTTTTATTGGGGTATCTATGCAAAACTTTTACTATTGAACGTGATTAACTATTTACAACACTACATTATAAATCTTCTAGAAACGGTGGTTCGTATTTTTTTAAATATAAGATAGACTTGTATCACTCGACCACAGTCTTACATGTGGCCGAAGGTGGTAAGCACATAGAGCCTAGAATGGAACATACTATCGAAGTAAGTCAAAGTAGCCTCTTTACATTGATATTTGTGGTGGTTTGTTGTTATAAAGTTGATTGTGAACTGTATTGCTGAATTTTAGGTTTCAAATGTGTTGTCCTGTGTAGCTAAAGTACAGTTCGATTACGTTAGTTCAACGAGTGTGGCGTGACTGTGGATGTCTTTAGTGAGTCTGCGCGAGCTAATATTACTTTGTATTTCTGTAAATTTTCATTCCAATCCGTTTTGTTATTACATCGTTATAGAGTAACGAACATACACACAAACTTTCACCATTTATACGATTACAATAATAGCATTATGCCTATGAAACTAAAAGAATATCTTTTGTACACTAAGACGCATCGATCGTAGTTTCCAAACTGCCTATAAATGATATAAACTTGTTCACCTCGCTCACCTCGCTCACCACGCTCACCACGCTCACCACGCTCACCACACTGATGGAATATTTATGTACATTCGCCACCTTTTTCGCACATCACAAAATAAACCTTTGGTCCTCGTGTTTTTCTAGTGAAGTTATAACTGTAACTAGTTTTTTGTTTATAAATTGGAATTTATTTTTATCTTCGTCAAAAAAACTTGTATCGCAGTATATCAATTTATCTTTCTAGTACAAGGTCAGATGGGATCCGATGCCATGTGAAAATATATCCTCTTTGTTTATTTCAATTGCTTTTGCACACAGTATTTTATAATTTCTTAACATTATTAAAATTTCGGTGAATTTTTGGCCGATTAATAAACTTTATATCGCGGTAAAACAAACAGTCTCGTATAGTAAGCGAATAAGACAACAAAGCCTTCAAAAGTCAACAACTTAACTTTACAAAAACAAAAGCAAATACCGAAAATAAAAGACTATTCACAAGCTGAGCCGTAGGAGCGCGACGCTTAGATGGAAAGATAAAAGTTTCTTCGTGTCCTTTTAGCCAGTTCTGCTACGTCAGTATTTATGAAACTGAGTACAGTTAATATCCTGATTCTATTTGTATAAACATGCCCTTAATGTTACGAAAGTGCGTTACATTAATAGATACTAGGTACCTATTAAGAATAGAGTATGTTTAAAGTTTGTACTACATGTACATAAAGGTTCGCTCGTTATTTCCATACATGCATTAGTCAAGCATCTGTCGATGTGTTCCAGTTGCTTTCTAGGCGTAGTAAAGGCAAACTCAGTGACGGTAGCCAATTGCCATCACGAAGTCTGTGTGGCTGCTTGTCAGTTTTCGGTGAAATAGTGAATCAAAAAAGTAATAAATATTCTGTCGATTCTGAACAGCCAAATATATAGGTATAACTGTATACTGTAACTATAATGTGATATATTTTTTCTTATTGTCATATACACACATATTATTATTATTATTTTCCTTTGTATAGGCTTGTGTTTGACCACAATCTCACTATGGTAAGTGATGATGTGGCCGAAGGTGGTAAGGATACAAAGCCTAGAAGGAACTGGCTCTCAAGTGCAGCTGCCGGAACACACACACCAATAGGTGTTATTATATTGTCAGTGAGACTAGATAAATAATTTTATGTGATAAATCTGAGTTGGTTTTGAGAAGAGTAATTGCTGAGTTTCTTGCCGGCTCTACTCAGCAAAAGCAACCTTCCGAACCGAGCGTTAGAGTCAGACTATTCATAAGTGTTTGTGAAGGCCTATTTGAATAAAAAATATTTTCATATTTTTTTCATAACTTGCGCCCGCCCGGCTTCGCCCGGGTGCAAATTAATTTTATTTTATACACAAACCTGCCTATTTTTTCATTCTTTCTATTCGTGAAAACCATATCAAAATTCGTTGCGTAGTTTAGAAGAATTAAGCGGAGAAACAGACAGAGGTAGATAGTGACATTGTTTTATACTATTTAAAGATTTATCCGACGTTCAAGATGTTTATCGATATCCTTTGTTTGTCAAAGTATATACAGGCCGTATCGTTCGAGGCCACCTTGGACATTTAGCTACTTTATATGAGACGTGACTCTTATCGAATATCCTTCGTCAGAACAATAACTACCTAGATTGAATAAAGGATATTAATATTGTCTGGCCATTTTTCGGTGCCACGTTTTAGATATTGTCTCTCTTATTTTGGATAATATGAAAAGCAATAAAAACTTGGTTGGATGTCGTTAATACCACTATTGGGTAAATCTTTCTATACAGTAGACATATACGGCTTATAGCTCAGTGAAAATGGCGTCAAATACCATAACGAAGTATATATTGTTCGAATCAATGTGAGGAAACCATAGCATTATGATAGTGTACTTTGTAGTACCCTCCCGGCTGGCTACCACCCTCAAGTTGAAAATCTGTCACCACGCAGTTATAAGTATGACAGTATAATTGTATTTGAAAATCAGTTCCTATCTAGGTTTGGTGTGCATACCTTCGGCCACGTCATCATATACCATGGTGAGAGAGACAAAGTCAAAGCCATTTATTCAGTGTAGGCCCTAGGAAGGCACTTATGACCGTCGAAGCTACTGAAGTTATCACCGGTTCGGAATTCAGCCTTCAACTGAAAAGAACCAGCAAGAAACTCAGCAAGGTAACATTTTTTTTTACCATCTGACTATGATGATAATGTTAACAAAAATATAAAAAAACACGCGGGGAAGTCTTTGGGGACTGCCGATAGAAGTTAAAACTAACATATTTAAACTTTAATCATTGAAAGCGTTGGGTGACGCGTGACGATGACGCAAGTTCCATGATTATTGTTCACCAAAAAAGTGAAGAAGTAAAGAAGTTTTCACTTCAATAATACCCTGCAGAGAAGAATAGTCAAATACTCCATCCAAGTAGAAAAGAACTAAAATGGCATTGCCATTATTTCCCATCTCCCCAAACTAAACATAGATCTCTAAGTTGGTATATAAATTTACATATACATACATATACTAGCCGTCCCCCGCGGTTTCACAAGCGTTCTCGAGAAAAAAAAGTAGCCCATGTCCTTCTCCATACAATTGGCTATCTGCGTACCAAATTTTTACGCGATCGGTTCCGCGGTTTAGTCGTGAAAAGGTAACAAACAAACTCACATTCGCATTTATAGTATTATATAAGTTAGGATTACGTAAGTAGTTTCATACAAATATAACTGTTGCTACAACTGGCCTCTTCAATTTAATATGTTACGTAAGAGGCAATAAGATAATCGGATATTGAAAATATATTACTCTTGTCTTTGTTCAGCTCAGACATAATCATGTTTGTCAATATTTTGATATATCAATAAGAATCGCGGAAACCTTTATTCCGCGACATTTGAGGATATTATCTAGATATAGAAAAAGTCTGTATTCCCTGAATCTGAAATTCACTTGAAACTCAGACACACGGCCGCACGAATCGAGTTTACAACTTCTAGAGTTTATAAGGGACACGCGCCGTAAATTCTTTACAAACTTAGTTTGTAAAACCTTTTTTACGATTTTAAAATAAAAAAACAACAAAAGAAAATGTGCAGTCCGCCTCTCAGTCTGCCACTAGAGCTCTGGCACTGGTCTGGCACGCTGCCCGCACCGATGTTGCTCAAACTTTCCATTATATCTCAAAGTTTATCTGGCGGGTTGTGACGTCACAGTAATTCCGCTCCGCTGGTTCCGTTCCATGTTATTGGGGGATATTTGACGTGACGCTAAGTTGATGTGAAAGATGATTTTAATAGCTATTTGTTCTAATATTATGTATAAAATGTATGAGATATATTTATATTGGACACCTAATCAAATAATAACGAAAATATTACCACAGAAGAATAAAAACGATACACGATCAGTCTTATCACCTGTCGTAGATGCATTTTGGAAGTAAGTTTGACGAAAAAAATATTGAAAATTAAAAATAATCTTCACAGGCACTATATGAAAAGTGCAAATTTAATATCGGAAGAGTGCATTTGGTGAGATTGGTGAGAAGAGCAGACAATAAACTTTGCAATTACTCTTTTCAGTACAAGTTCAGATTCATTACATAACATTTTCTACAACAATAACTACAGGGTGAATACCTCGAATCTGTCTATTCGCTCCCCTTATCTCCCAAACTACTGAAAAATATAGAGTAAATAAAAATGTGCTGTGGGTACTATGATATTTTGTAGTTTAGACACTTAAACCTAAAATATTATACGTCCAAAAGTGTCCTCGGTGTGCGGTTACAACTCGCACTAGTCGGTTTTTTCTAAATAAAACTATGTCAGCAATGAAATGGAAAAAAAAATAATAATTACGGAGCCTGGAGGGAAATTGCCGTAAAGAAAATATTAATACCAAGAAAATTATAATGAAAAGATAATTGTAATACTATAAAACGAACTCGATATGAAAGAAAATGTTAAAAGTATTATAATAAATTCTAACAAAGTAACATTTCAATAGAATAGCTGGACGCATGCATTTCGTCCCTCCATAAAATAAAAACTCCCTGAACGCTGCTCCCCAAATCCACATTATCTGCGTGGCTGCCACAGGGTACAAAACAAACTAGATACTTTGTATTACATTCCGCTAGATGACTTTATCGATAGATAGGTAACACCCAGGCCTTATCAATTACAATACCTATTTAGTACGTGGTTTATTTCTTAGCATAATAGTGTGCTGTTAAAAATATATTTCTGGTTTCAATTTAAAAAACAATCGGTTTCTAGTTCATCCGTTACTCTGCAGCCACATCCCGGGCACGTCATAAATCCTTGTCACGGCCACCATTCATACGACAATGGGTGTTTTATCTCCGGCTTTATATTTCGTCTGCCCGAGGGGGCAGAGGGGTCGTGGGGGGGGGGGGGAAACAGTTATTTAGTTGCATTGTTTGGTCATTTAGCTCGCAAGTTATTTTAGGAATTCGTTGTAAAGTACAAAAATATGTAGTACAGGAACCACACACTCTGCATAGTCTTCGATCTAATCAATTAAGTGTGATAAATGGCAAAAGGCACATCTTTTGTTTCATAAAACAGTTTTTTATTTTACACGATTGATAACGTTGAATTGATAACCATTTACAGTGGCCGTTGATCAATGATTCAATGATGACGTTGACATTAGCACTTTTGCTCGATACGTTTACTGATGGTTGATCGTATAGTATAGTCGTTTAATTATATTTTAATCTAAGAACATCGATCTATGGTCATCATCCCTCGTTGATATGAATAATGTGACTTGAGACTGAACATAGAACGGATTCGATTCCGGGCAAGGTACACAATTGAGTTTCTTTGTTTACAATTTAATTCTAATTATTCTGTTTTATTCTAGAGTATGATCTTATTTGCTACATTTCATAACTTGAAGGATTACTTGTAGGGGAGAATTGATGATGTCCCCGAGAGTCGGCGACATTAGTCCGTTTATAGTTAGTGAACTTCTTCACAAGTTACTTGAGGAAGGTTTAAGTTAGTATATCATTACACTATGTTAAATGGAACTTAGCCGTTAGCACTGTGGTGCTTCCGACTGTTTTCCACACTCAAGTTGATCTGTCATCAAGTACCTTTTTTTTTGTTTTTAATATACGTATAAAAGTCACATAGTTTAATTAATAAGTCTGCCAAACTGTAAAACAGTTTGTCGGCAGTTTCGCTTTACATTTTTCTTATTCTATGTACCTAACTTTTAACATTCAAACATTTCTAATAGGTTAAGGGATGAAACAGTCTTAAATAGTAATACTACTATTAATACTGTGAATAGTTTTTTAAACATTTAGTTTCGACAACAGAGAAGCACAGGAATTCTATTATATTATTGCATCAGAATATTAATCGCTTCTTTGGCAAGATTCTTGATATTGATTTATTATTAGATAAAATCAAATTAGATGTTTTATGTTTCACTGAGACATGGCTTAAACCAGAAACCATGCTTTTTAATATCAAAAATTTTGTAGTTGCCAGTGTATTCAATAGGGTGTCCGCAGTAGGCGGTGGCTCAATTATTCTTTTGAATAATAATATTAAATTCAAAGAACGTAAGGATATTTGTAGCCTCTCAGTGGAACGCGTTTGTGAGGTGTCTTGTGCAGAGTTAGAAAGCTATATAATTGTTTGTGTGTATAGGCCACCAGCATCTAATTTTTCTTTGTTCTCTTCTACATTGGAAGATATTCTCCGCAAATTATTTAATTCTAATAAGTCAATAGTTTTATGTGGCGATTTTAATATTGATGTTCTTACTAACTCATCTGAAAAAAGTAATTTTGTTGCTTTGTTTCAATCATTTAACCTACATTTGTTGTTTAATGAGCCAACACGGTCAACGGCCACTTCGTCTACTTGCATAGATAATATAATAAGTAATAGCAGTATATTAGGTAAATCAATCATAAGTGGTGTTCGCTCTGATCATATGGCTCAGATTGTCGAATTGCCGTATAAATTTCAAGTTTCTAAGGTAATTAAAGAAATTAGACCTATTACAAAGGCAAGATTAGACAATTTTAGCACAAATTTGGAATATAAACTCAATAGTAAGATATATAATAATAGTAATGAGCCCAATGTCTTGTATGATGAATTATTATCTACTATTTGCGATGACTTTAATAAAGCCTGTCCTATCAAAAAAGTGAAGGTAAATAGTAAACTGGAATTTAGTGACTGGGCTACTAAGGGAATCCGAAAAAGTAGGGATAAAATGTATGAACTTTACCAATTAAGATCATCCACTTGCGACGAGAAATTCCATAACTATGTTAGAAAATTTTCCAAATTATTTAAATTAGTGTGTATTCATGCAAAATCTATATACTTAAGTAACAAAATAGGAAAAGCATCTAATAAAATTAAGGCAGTATGGAATGTTATAAATACGGAATCAGGAAAAATAAAATGTAAAAACGAACAGTTGACGTTAAAAATTAATGATGAAATTGTATCGGATAAATTAGAAGTAGCTAGCGCTTTTGAGAATTTCTTTAGTAATATACCAGGGAAAACAACTGAAAGTCTCAACTCGTGCCCTGATGAGGCTGGAGCGTTACTTAAGCAACATATTCGTAAATCATTTCCCAGTTTTAAATTTAATTACGTTACTGCTAATGATATTATAAAGTTATTTAATACTCTCAATTTAAAAAGCACCGAAGACTTATGGGGACTGTCGGTAACGATTTTAAAATCGATAATAACAGTAATTGCACCTATTTTGTCGAATATTTTTAATGAATGCATTGATCAGGGTATTTTTCCTGATCTAATGAAGTATAGTAAAATAGTCCCAATTTTTAAATCTGGCTGTAAAGATAATCCTTCTGATTATAGACCAGTATCCGTACTCCCAGCACTTAGCAAAATCTTTGAAAAACTGTTGCTTAATCAAATGTTAGGTCATTTCAATAAACATGAGATATTACATAGTCATCAGTTCGGTTTCACGAAGGGGAGATCCACATCAGATGCGGCAGCAAAATTATTGAAAAACATCTATGAAGCCTGGGAAAATTCGCAGGATGCCATTGGTATTTGCCATTGATCTATCCAAGGCCTTTGACTGCGTTGACCACAGTACTCTGCTCCTGAAGCTTAACTATTATGGTATTCGTGGAACTGCTCATGATCTTGTTTTGTCTTATTTAAGTAATCGCCAACAAAAAGTAGAAATTAGTGGTACGACATCCAAGGGCTCCCTAGTCAAAATGGGGGTACCCCAGGGTTCGATACTAGGGCCTTTTCTGTTTCTAGTTTATATTAATGATTTAGCCTCTGTTGTAATTGGTCTCTCAGATATCGTCCTGTTTGCTGACGATACTTCATTAATTGTCAAAGTAGATAGAAAAGACAAAGAACTTATTAAAGTGAATGATACTTTGTCACTAGTCTCCAAATGGTTTGCTGTTAACAATCTTTTACTAAATTCTAAGAAAACTAAATGTTTAAGATTCTCTCTTCCAAATGTAGCGCAAGTAGACAGCCAGATATTAATAGATGGCAGCAGTTTGGAATTAGTCGATAAAACTGTATTTCTGGGCATCACATTAGATAATAAACTACAATGGGGTCCTCATGTAGAATCTTTGACTGGTAAATTAAGTTATGCTGCATTTGCTGTTAGAAAAATCAGACAGTTGACGAATGTCGAGACGGCCAAATTAGTTTATTTTGCATATTTTCATAGTTTTTTATCGTATGGCGTTTTACTGTGGGGAGCTGCAGCAGATATAGAATCTATATTTATATTACAAAAAAGAGCAATTCGTGCCATTTATAATATGGGTCCTCGTGAATCGTTAAGGGAATTATTTAAAGATATAAACGTTATGACTTTACCTTCACTATACATATATGAAAATATAATGTTCATACGTAAAAATATAGAATTGTTTAAATCAAAAATGGAGGTACATAATATCAATACAAGACAAAAAGATAAATTAATTGTTCCGTATTTTAGATTAGCCAAAGTTAAAAAGTCATTTCTTGGAAGTAGTGTACGCTTTTATAATAAATTACCTCTCTCAGTTACCAAGATGACTGATTTCAAATTCAAATCTCACATTAAGAAAGTTTTGAAAGAAAAAGCCTATTACAAGGTAGCTCATTACATTGAAGATAAAGATGTCTGGAAATAGCTGCACTCTGCACAAGTGCACCTTGTTCATACTTATAAAGAAGCCAGTACTTAGTATTTTAGAGATACTATATTTTTTTTTTTTTTTATAAATTTGAACTTGTTCAGGTTATTATTTTTTATTTATTTTTCTTGTTGTTTTTTTTTTCATCTTTTGTGTTTATGTGTATTATATCTCTTTAAAAATTGTTAAAAATTTAATGGAAAAAAAGCCAACATTGTCAGATTGTCCACAAAAAAAAAAACAAAATATATAAAAAATGTAACCTTGCTGAGTTTCTTGCCGGTTCTTCTCAGTTGAAGGCGACTTCCGAATCGGTGGTAACTTCAGTAGTTTCGACGTTCATAAGTGCCCTCTTAGGGCCTAAACTGAATAAATGGCTTTGACTTTGACTTTGACTTTTGATTCCAATAATTTTGAAATAATTTTAAATCTTTTAATATTTTAAATCTACTATAATACATTAACTTAAATATCTACATCTAATTTTAACTACTTACCAGTATGTTCGAGTGGCTGCACTTGAGAGCCGGTTCAGTGAGACTACTTCAAGAGGACAATTTTTAATGCTGCATTCAATAAAATATTCAATGACTTGCCAAACTCATCAACAGAATAAAATTATTTTAATGAGCGTATTGCAGTTTTTTTCATTTTTTAAACAAAGTCAGGTAGAGTCACGTCTGTCTCCTGGCCGCCAGCCAAACATTCAGGTGAAATTAATTCATAATTAGTGGGTATTTTTATTTTTGCAATTAGTTGCGTGTAAAACTATGTAATTATCATAATAATATCCTGGGCGAATCCTCGAGGCGAAAACAAGTGTAATAAAATGTTTCATTTATCCTCAATCTATTGTAAGGAGGATTTGCATAACCCTCATTTAAATCCTGACTGACAGAGATTTTTAGTTTATGTGCTTGTCTTTATTTGAATTAGGTTTGTCGCTGTCAAATAATATTCGAAAAATAACTTATTCTCTGGATATTTTTATTTACCTGTCAGATCGCTATGTTTTTACGGCTAAACTAGTCAAACTGGAGATATGATCTTGGAAACAAGGGGCACAAAACAACAAACATTTTTTATAACTTGTATATTTATACATAAAAGTGACCTGAACTTCTGCATTCAAGCCGTGCTACGAGATAGCACGTAGTTCGTAGCTCGTAGCACTATACTCGTAGCTCGTAGCAGTATAGTTGTTCCGTTTGTGAGAACTCAAATTCCGAGTAGAAACATAAACCGTCTTATATCCCACGTCTATTAATGTCAAAACTTCAACGTTGTTTAAAATTAACTTTGTGATGAGTTTCTTTTATATTTCTTTCGAGCTCGTAGCACTCTCGTAGCACGTCTCGTAGAACTATCGTAGATGCGTACCGAAATGCAATATAAAGAGTTTTTTTCTTTAAATTTATTATTTATAATCATATTAATACCTTAAAATATATTTTACAATAAAAACAAGAACAAAAAATACACATCTTAATTTAAAACTATTTACAAAAAGAAAAGCTGATCAAAATCGCTGCCAGTTGGTAGTGTGCCCAGAACGCTAGCGGCATTGCCACGCTGTATGGCGATGCTAATCCTCTGGCCGAGGTATTCACCAGCCCTCTGGTCACGAGAAGCGTCGATCAGTCGCTTAGAAATATCGCGAAACATTTTTTTTAATAAAAGTCTGTATATTGTATTTAAGTTCTTAGGAGATTCTTAGGAGACCATCATAGACTTTTGGAACCATTGATTAGCATTTTACAGATTTCGGAAACAAACTATCAGTAGAAAATTTCACGTTTAGTTTTGAAAGTAATCGTCTTTTATTTAGCATCACCTGTAGTATGTGTGGGCAGAATCGTGTACCTTGAATTTTAATCCAGTTCCACCCAACCTTGAATTTTGCAAACACTTTTGGTACTGGTATAATCATAGTAAAATTGAGAAATAAAATATTTCAAAAGATTTTTTCTTTTTTTACGAGACTTATAGACAACAACTCAGCGATGACGTACACAAAGTGGTAAGCAAACAATGAAGGAAAGTCCTATATAAAAGTTTCTTTGCTTATAGCACCTAACGTAGGCTTCGAAACATAACATACCAACTAATATTTCCAAAACTAAGTAGTGTTACTTTCAGAAAACATTGGAATCTAACTCCTAATCCAATAAGAGTAGAACCCATTTATGTGTGTTATCTAATTCATAGCCAGACGGTTGTCACTTGTCACGTATGTGTCTAATATAGCCGGGAGGGGAACGAATACTAATAAATTTATAGAAAATTACTGTCTGACCTGCAGTCTAACATTGCATAGATTGTGCCTCGACCATCACGTTAGAATGAAGAAACAAAACGCTTTCTCAAAAATGAGACTGTTGTTCAAAGAGTCAATACACGCGTCATTTTAAGTATACAGGTTGATATTTTAGTCAAATCTTGACTTTGTTGAATTATTTTCTATGAAAATTAAAACGAAAAAAAAAGAATAATAATTCATATGCCAGTAGATTATTTAACATAGTCTGATGAATACCCTAGAGTTATGGGATATCAAAAGGAACACGTTGTATAATTTATTGGTTGATTTACAGGTAGACGGTCGACCTGGTGTTAAGTGGTCACCGTCACCCTTCCCTTTTTTTCCTGTAAGGATTTATTTTAGTGGCCTCACTTAACGAAACGACTTATACAGCAAGGCACACTATTCCTAGCACCCCGTACTGGACACCAGTGACCATCTGCGGTAGTTTTTGCCGCCATCAATTTCGTCATGGTACCCATGCTAGTAGTAGTACATTTCCAATGCTAGGTGGAATGCCAATGTGATGCCGATCATGAACAGCTCTTTTTACCCCTTGTTCCAAGAACCTTATATCGCAGCGCTGCGAGATAACCATATGGATAGCTCATTATGTCTGTAATAGCTGATACGTTGTGTGGACAACTAAGGCGGCTCGAGTAAACTCAAGCCACCCCTATGAACAACACCTGTTGATAATTAAACCAACTAGATACAAGAGGTACCTTCATTAGATAAAGGGTGTAAATGCTAAAAGATTTTCGTATCTATAACTCTTACATTGTCGTTGTCACCATTTGGATGAAGACACAGTATGTGAGCCAAGTAATGAACAGTAGGTAAAGTAGTTTAAGACGATGATAATTCAGTTGTAAATATGTCAAATGTCGTTCAAATATTTCAATGAGGTTGAACTGAATGCTCATGGGAAGGGAAAACTCATGAAGAAGCCATAGCAAGGTGTCAGAGTAGTTGGGATTGTCGTTAAACACAAGCATGATAAATGTAGAAGAAATTACAGTTGTTGTAAATAACAATCAGTCGGTGATGATGTAGCCGAAGATAAGCACATATAGTGCAGTTGCCAGAATACACCTATAGGTGATTTGCGACGAATTCCTACTTAAGAGTCAGTAACATAAGTAGCTGAACAGGTCCAAATTTATGAAACCCCTGTGCACAAAAACAATCCACGATGTAGAAATTTATAGTATGTATACTGAAGATTTTTGAAAACTATCTTTCCATATCTTGGACAGTTTTAGCATATAGCTACTTATATCGCTGACTGTACTACAGAATACCCTACCACCGCGTATACTTACTGTGCTTATATGCACTGTGTCCCGGCGAGGACGTCTCTCACTAGACGGTGGGGCCGACTCGACACTTTTGCCACAACAATAATTGATTTCGGTGAGTGTGCGCTCCACTACACTGCGTGCGGTGATATATAGGACTATTATTTATTTTTATTGCATCAACCTTTCCGCTGCGGATTATATTGAAGGTTCGACTAATTGTTGGGTCTTATTTCATAAAGTGACATATTATATTCAAGAAACAAGTATATTAATAAAGAAAACAACTTGATTGAGTCTTCAGAGCACTAGTAAATGTAAGATTTTGCTATAATAATAATATTTATTATGACATCTGAGGCCCAATACTAACAAATATTACAAAAAAAAACTACAAACTATGTTAGTGACAACCTAAAATTAAAATTGTAATTAATAAATTTATCGATATATTTATGTTTATTTAAATCTCGTAGTTATGTAGTGAAAAAACTTTTGTAAGATAAGTAAGGTTCTAGAGAATACTTGAGTAATGCCGGCCGTCCTTTGTAACGTTTTCAAGTGCTATCTATATATCTTCAAAATTGTAAAGAATGCTAAAATCCGAAAAAATAAAAAAAAAAACATATTTTCCATTTTTTTTTTAATATTGTTCGAAGTCTTGTCCTCTGAGCAGACCTAAGTATTTCAAGCCGACGCGACGTCACCAAAAAAAAGGACAAAAATAAAAACTCATAATTGAAAGTAAAGATAAGACAGTGAGGCGCCATGTTATCACACCGGAGCCATCTGGCGGACTTGAGAGTAACGAGTCTAAAGTTTGTATATTATTTACATTTCTCGAGAGTTTCGCGGAAGGGGAACATATCAATTTCTGTTGAGATGAATTAAAAGTAAGTAAGTAATTTTTTAGTTATCAATTTAAGGTAGTTTTTGAGGATATGCTTAGTATAGGGTCAATTCACGCGCGGATATTTATCAAAATATTATAGTACTTCAACGTTTTGATCAAGTTTAATTGATGGTTGTGACCACGTTCACGTCCACTCGTGGATAGACTGGAACAGGTAACAACAACTTGATGGGAAATCTTTTCCCAATTACCCGTAATTAGTGTTCTAAAACTTAATTGTCATGATCAACCCACATTCTCGAATGTACGTCGCGGCGTAAACTCATTCGTATCTCTGGATTCCACGCAGCAGATAACTTTAAAACATCTTCCCGATTCTTCATATTTTGTTTCGAACGATTCTAGGATAGAAATGAACATTGGCGGAAAGGATTTTTGGATCATGAAGCTCAATCCAGAGGTTTGGTCCAAATTCTAATAATTAATATGCGATCATTGATTGATTGATCTAATGGCTTTTTACAGCTATTTACAAGTATCCTTTACCGTCCGAACCTTTTGTACTATTTTGGATAACCAATTGTAAATCAAAGTCAAAGCCATTTATTCAGTTTAGGCCCTAGTAGGGCACTAAGGAAGGTCGAATTTACTGAAGTTACCACCGGTTCGGAAATCAGCCTTCAACTGAGAAGAACCGGCAAGAAACTCAGCAAGGTTACTTTTTTTTTTTTAATAATTAGACTATTTTTATATATTTTTATTATATTTTTTTAAATAACAGCAAAATGTACAATGCAATAAATAAACTTAATGGAGTACTTCCTCAGTGCTGTTTCAACTTTGTCCGTTATCCCTTCCACATGCGGCATGAACGTCGGCTTCAAAATCAATCATTCAATAATTGCGCCCGAGTAAAGGCGAGAAATGGAGGCGCCATTTTATATCCGTTCTGTTTTAGTGATGATGAAGACGATGTGGCCGAAGGTGGTAAGCATACAAAACCTTAAAAGTAAAACACTTCCGAATAAACTTGCAACCAAAACCAATATGCGTAAATAAGAAAAATGTATCCCCGTCTCGGATAGCTGATAAATATAGGCAGGTAGGTATCCATTGCATATAAATTCGACAAGTCGTAACCGTCCGCCTACTGCTTCGATGCTTGAAAATAAATTACTGCTGAACGCTCGGGTGGTGCGTGTATTGCTTTATCTAGAGGTTTATTATGGTCGTGTGAGGTTCGAATTTTGAATTTTATCAGTATTTTATAAAGTCCTTATCCTATGAAGCCGAATTACGCAATAAGTGTGTGCTTTCATTTAAGTGTAGGAGAGATTTCAAATTATAGCCTTTTTAATTTTATTAAAACTTTGTTATAAAGGACATAGTCAGAATTTGCCCCAAGATGTACAAAAGTAAAAGTATAGCAATTAATTTAAATAGAAATAAATAAGATGTTGAGAAAAGTTCAAGATTATTAGTATTTCAATGATTATTTCCCCATTTTGAATTTATGCTAATCCATATTATTGCCATATAATACTAACAACGATCGCAGTAAGGAGAATATAATAACTAAACGATCCACAGCAAGTAACATTTCAAATGTTGGTAACCTGAAATATATTAGGACATATTTATATGGTTAGTTACTTCTATAAAAATCTATCATTTATTATTATAATGAACATATCTAAATAGAATTAGGTACACTTTTGGATAGGACTATTTCACTTTAGTACCTACAACGCTCAAAAGTTGTCATTGTCACCATGCCGCCAAGTGTCAAAACTGTCAAACTTAAAACATCGCGCCCGTTATTAGTGTTTCTTTCGAGTTGTGTTCCTCCGTTACCTATTTTTTTATCTTTATTTTATAGTGTCGTAGCTTGAGACTGAGTCTGAGGCTTTTAGTAAACGTATATATTTTAGCCCAATGACCTATTAAACTATATGGAAATTATAAATAAATGAATACCATATGAAAACTGAGTGACAAAATCAGTTTTGTATAGCCTTCATAACTTATGTCCAAATCTGCAGAGCTAAATGTACCTTTCTGATTCTATAAATAGAAAACCTGTACTATTAAATTTCATCCCTGTACATTGTGGGGCACGACCCCATATATTTTTTGACCATCTTCTTTGGTTAGAGTCTACAAATGATAAAAAATAATACAAATCTTATTTTGAACTAAATTTCCAATTAGGTCTCGGTAAAGTACCTATGAAAGATTTATTGGACATTACCACAGGTTTTTAATACACTTAAATTGACACGAATCCTATTTTAGTACCATTTTAGAAGTTACGGTTTTTTGGCGTTCAATCAATCACAAATATACGTAATTATCCTTCCATTTGATATTGAACACAGACCGAGAATCAATTTTAGTTTTGTAAGAGGTAGTAACAGGTCAACTATTTATAATTTCCTCCTCACATAGTCGTTGACCCACGAGGCGGCTCGGTTCCGCGGCGGCCCCGTGTAGTACAGGTCAAGTGAACCGCTGTCAACGGCGCATGGTAGACGCACAGTTTTTACACTAATCCCGATTTGCGGTATAGCGTAACCAAAGTCACACGTTCAGCCTTAAATGTCAAGGCATTTTGTAACAATTTTATAGGTGAAAAAATTTCGATACGAGTAAATTGTACATTATTCGGTGTAGTAAAATGTTTTTTTTTTTTAAGGAAAAAAGGTATCCTGACTTCCCTCATTCTGTATAGGATGCCGTATAATATGTGTGCAGGGAGCCCTAGTATTTTTTTTGTAAAATATTAAGAAGATTTGCTATATAGGACAGTCGATAATAAAAAATATTCTAACAAATTTATAAAAAAATACTGAAAAATAGCAATACATTCAGTTTGAATTACTAAAATAATAAAATTAAAATAATTTTATAATAAATATACTTTTGTATCGAAATCGAACCCAAAACCGGCGTAGTGACGTAGCAGTCAAAATATTTAACTTTAATTATGAAGCCGAAACAAGTAACAAAACTCAATATCTCAAAACAAATATTTTTATTCGAATCAATTGTTCACATTATAAAGCACTCAACACACGATTCCATTAATTTCTGAACAAATGTAAAACCGGTTCGAATAGTTCTGCCAAATAATTCAGTCATTATAACAAGCCAGCACACGTAAGCATTTAATTAAAGGACGGACGCCCCCCTCGCCGTCCCCCCTAGTGGGACACTGGCGGGACAATGGGTGTGACATAGTGGGACGTGCCATGAATAGTAAATGATGAATTAAAATCCGTGTATTTACAGTTTTTGTGTACGGAAATTGGTTATTTGATTAATAATGCGGGATGACTGCGGTGGGATTCAAATTGTGTTTTTGCGAGTAATTCTAGTTCAGGTTTTTATTAGTGACTAGCTTTTCCGCGCGGTTTCACCCGCGTTCCCGGGATAAAATATAGCCCATGTTACTCAGGAATAATGTAGCTTTCTAATGGTGAAAGAATGTTTGAAATCGGTCCAGTAGTTTTTGAGTTTATTCGTTACAAACATACAAACCTTTTCTCTTTATAATATTAGTATATACAAGAAAGCCATCTATGGACACTTTAGAATGATTGTTATTTAGGTATACCATTGAATAGCATGATAACTGAGCGGTAGTGAAGACGAAGACTGTGTCGTGGATTCGTGATGGTAAATACCGTGGCACAAAACACTACAATCACCTCGCTGCCACATAACTTTGTATTCGTGATGGTAAATACCGTGGCACAAAACACTACAATCACCTCGCTGCCACATAACGTTGTATTCCCGTATGCATTTGAGAGCCAGTTGCCTTCTATACTTTATCGAAAATGCATTGGCAGTCCCCTTTGTAATGCTAATTTGCATTCGCGACAGTAGTCACTTATCAGGTGGAACGAGAGTATACTTGTCAGCCTTCTGAAATTAAAATTGTGATGGCTCTATTGAACACATACCTTAAGCTAGGTGAAAGGGAGTCAAATTATAACAAACTAGTTTCCACCCCGCGGTTTCACCCGTGTTCCCCAGGGATCTTAGGTTTTCCCGGGTTAAAAAGTAGCATATGTCCTTTTCCATACCATAGGCTATCTGCGTACCAAATTTCATCGCGGTCGGTTCAGCGGTTTATGTTAGTTAGGATTAGGATTATTAATTAAACTCTAGCCCTTACTTAAATCAACCCTTTAGATAAAACTAGCTTTCTTCCCTTGGTTTCACTCGTGTTCCCGGAATAAAAAGTAGCCTATGTAGTGACATAAACTGCACCGTCAACGTTTTTAGGTGCTAATTAGGTGCTCAATTATTTTTTGCTTATCTTTAACAGGCAGTTCACATTACTAAAAAACATTTGGCACCCAATGAGCACATAAAAAGCACCTAATTTAAAAAATATTTGTATCCAATTTTGACCACTTTGCTCTGCTAGGTTGGAGCTTCCATAAACTATCTCTATGAATTCAATTACGTCGAAGCGTTGGCATTTATAATATTAAATAATAATAATTTATATATTATAATTTATTTGGTAAGCCAATAAATAAATTAAATAAAAATAAAATAGTAATATATAGGGAGGGATGTAAAGAAGGTGTAATTAAAAATGTATACCAACAATTTACCAAGTAGATACTGCACTTTCATATCCCAGTTTCCACACAAGACGACCACACTGTGATATTGATCAAGATATACATCTGTACCGGTGCATGTGGACGAGGCACAATGGTTGCAATAAAATGGTCGCCACTGAAGTGCAGCGCCACGATCCCCTAGTGTTTGTCCACATTGGCGCACAGTCCAGCACTGATTGTTGTTTGTATTGTTTGGCTGGGACAGTAGGTCAAGTACGGTTTGTTCTTTAAACTTGTATCATATTTACTCGGCATTTGAAGGACGATAGTTCAGAGCTATAATGCAAGCCATACGTAAATATCGTGTTTTTCTTTTAACTAAGAAGAAGAAAATACTTTCTCCACGTTGAGTGAGAACAAAACTATGTTCACCTAACTCAATGTTACTTTGTTGTACTGATCGAATATATTTTAAATGAATTTATCTATATCTATACTAATATTATAAAGAGGAAAGATTTGTATGTTAGTATGTTTGTAACGAATTGGCTCAAAAAGTACTGGACTGATTTAAAAAATTCTTTCACCGTTAGAAAGCTACATCTTTACCGAGTAATATAAGCTGTATTTTATCCCGGAAACGCGGTTGAAACCGCGCGGAAAAGCTAGTTGATAATAAAATAGAAACAATGAAGTAAGTAACGCTTACAACTGAGTAAAATTTGCGTCAGCTAGATACGCGAGACATGTTCTTGTTGTCTCACGCTGTGACTGGCTACCGTATCTTTCCTATTTTATTTTACCCTAAGATTTTAAATTAATTGGCTTTAAGTTAATTAAGGGATCTCTGAGTTTCCATAGTGAATTGTACTTTGAATCCTATATTTCAACGCATATTTTTACTACATTGTTTAAGTGAAAGTGAAAAAATCATGAAAAATGCTTATCGTTATAATCTACCACCTGCTGCCACAGCAATTTGCACTACCACAAAGTCAAACAGGAGCAACAAATAATAAAGAAAATAAAAATGCACTTGTGTTACTGTCTGCAAATATACTACGGTATATACAGTGTATAAAGTAGGTCACAATTGGATAGCCAGTTTGCACAAAGACATTTTCTTCGATTTACCTACCACTACAATGTAGTTGTGACTTTTATTACTAATACAGCTAATATTTATAGGCAACGGTAGCCACTTACCATCAGATGGACTATAATATTAATGTGCTTCTCAGGAATTTAAAAAAACTGGGGGTATAAAGAGGTAAAGATAAGGGAAAAGTGTCAAAGTAAAGTCTAGTTACAATAGCTATAGTACATGAAAGAAAGAAAGAAAAAAAATTGCCACAAGAGTACAATTTATGTCCTAGAGTTAGTTACATACAAAAAAATAAATAAATAGTACAAAATTCTGTCCAATTTGGGATAAGCTGAAAATGAAAATGAAAATTAATTTATTTGTGACAATTATGCGTCATATATGGTAGTAAAAATATTATAACAGAGCATCAGCATAAATATACCGCTAAGAACGGTGTACAAATATTTAAAGATTACATTAAAAATATATTAAAATTTACTATTATGTCAAACATGATAAATTAGAGATAAAAACAATAATAAATAATTTTAGAAATAATTACATTTTTTGAATGCTAAATGTCGCGTAAAAAATCATTCATAGAATAAAACAAATTGTTCAACAGCCATTTGTCAATAACATGTTTAAATTTATTGATGGGGAGATCCTTAAAACCATTTGGAACTTTATTATATATTGTTATTGCCATACAATAGGCATTATTTTTATAAAGTTGTAATCTTCAATTTGGAATTCTTAATTTGAATTTATGTCGTGATTCTGAAGATTTTGCATATTTTTCAAATAGATTTGGATACATTTTTATAAAAAGACATATTTCCTTAATATATAAACAAGGGAGTGGCAGTATTTTCAGTCTCTTAAACAATGGCTTACATGAATCTCTGTATTTAACATCACATAATGTCCTAATGCATGTTTTTTGGGCTCTGAAAGCCTTATTGAAATCAACAGAGTTACCCCATAGCAGTAAGCCATATCGCAGGGCCGACCCAACGTATCCGTGGTAGGCAGCGACGGACGCATCAAGCGATACGGTCTGTCTTATGTGTCTTAATGCATATACGAATTTATAGATTCTTTCACAAACACTTTCCACGTGTAGTTTCCAATTACAGTATTTGTCCATGCTGGCCGTGAGTGAAGAATCATCATCATCATCTCAGCCGCAAGACGTCCACTGCTGGACATAGGCCTCACCTAAAGATCTCCAATAGGACCGAGTATAGAATGCCCCAGGATATTTACTTATACCTAAAATAATATATAAATTTTCTGAACAAATCCCACAATCTCCATCACTTTCGTTGAACAAAATACATTGTATCGACAAAAATAAACCACTTTTGCAAAACTCGGTCTCATCGAGTTGACCCGAAACCCATAAGCCCTTCTCGTCTTTAACGAATACCATTCGTCTTACCCTCAGTGCCATTCGGCTGCCAAACGATACTGCGCCATATATTCTCTACAGTAAAGGTCACGGTAGAAGTGAGTGATATATGGTTGTTTTGAAATACTTTTGGACGATAAAGGCGGTTTTATACTGTTATAAAGTTGACGGTAAAAAACCTTTGCACTTAGCGAAGCAATTTGCTTTTGTCATTATAAAGTTCTACAAATGTAGCAAGGAGTAAAGAGGGTGATTCACCGATGCCGGTATTAATGGGGAATGCTGAAATTATAAGAGACTTCCACCCCGTGGTTTTGAAGTCTGTGTGCCAAATTTCATCCAAATCCCTTCAGCCGTTATGGACTTGAGTAGTAACAAAAATACATCTACAAACTGACACATTTAATAATAGGAAATATGAAATATAAATTAGTTGTATTAAACTATGACGATCAATTTTAGGTTTAAGAAAAAGTGATTCAAAAATATTTCTTAATCGCTTTTACAAAAACAAAACCAGTTCGGTTTTTATTTGGAATTGATTAGCATACGTTGTGAGGAATAAAAATAAACTAAGTATCTATAATAAATAAATAATAATCAAAAGATACCTAATCTTCTTAGCTAATCTGTGGAGACTCTCTTCAAACATGGCATACAAAATATTTTCAATTTAAATAATATAACATGCATTGTAAACGCAGCCTACGAGCGGTATCTCTACTGGGAGCGATTGACAAGCGATTACCAAGTTACCAGAATCAATACCGGCTCACCGCGCCACTGCCACGCCGCAGGCACGCCACACAGCCACGCGACGCGACGGGCGACAGCCACATAATACATAGGTACAGAAGGACCGTGCTCATAATCCAAACATGCATAAAGAGAGTATACAAAAGTGTGATCGCTTACAACGTCATTGATTGGTTGAACTGTCAACTGACAATTAGTAAAAAAAAAAGTTTTCAACGGTTTCAAAAAGAACCGGCAAGTGACCTAATATATATTATATTTTTAAAATACTACATTGTCGGCAAACAAGCATACGGCCCACCTGATGGTAAGCTGTTACCGTAGCCTATGAACGCTTGCAACACCAGCTGTATCACTCGCGCGTTGCCGACCCTTCCCCCCTCCCCGGTGAGCTCTGGCGACCTTACTCACGCGCAGGAACACAACTATAAGTTATTTACATAAGGTATAATTTGACTACCTAGGTAAGTAAGTATATAGCATTTATTTTCCTAAAATGTTTCACAATATCAAAAGCAATATACTACTTAGCCAAATTAATTTTAAAAAAAAATGCAAAATATAAGAAAGAAGAAAGGAAAATAAATATTTTGTTCCGACATACACACAATTTTACAAAGATATATGATACCAACAATAAGATCAAAAAATAAAAGAAAAGACAAAAACAACACAGGAGACTTAACAACTTCATGTCTCAAGGTTGGCAACGCGTGAGTGATACCCCTGGCAGGAAAAATATAAATTTGTATTTTCTTTGCCCGTGGTGTTATGAGCGTCTATAGGCTACGGTAACCGCTTACCATCAGGTGGGCGGTAAGCTTGTTTGTCACCTAAGTAGTATAAAAAAAATAAAAAACAAACTCCGTAATAATTATGTGATATCGAAATGCATCGTATAGAAGTCCATACACAAAATGTCCATCGCTTAACCACAGTCTATGTAACTCTTACAGTCGGCCAACGGACACGTCTAGACAGAGCAATCATGCGGAGTTTGCGGGGTGGGCTGCCATACACTCGCTTGGGACACAATGCAGCAATGACAAAAGCGGCATTTCGCGTGACTTCAAACGCGATAAACCACTGTATGTTTTTTACACTGTGGCTTAACTATGAGGTACAACAGGTGTCTCTTGACTCCTGACTCTTGACTTTTGACCAAATAACCGAGCTATGAATATTTCACAAACATTGTGCCTGATTTCATAAGTAAACCGGATTTGCCCGTCCTATACACCGACAAAATTACGAGGTCGTAGTATAACTCAGTAGTCGTCTCAGATTGTCGGACATCGTAATTCAGGCGGGCTGTTCAGAGTTGGAAACTAAGACCGTATTAAAAGAGGTTTATGTTAAAAACTAGACTTATCTCAGGATATTATTCGGCTGGAGCTCAAAGGAATATGTTATTGTGTTATTTTTGTGAGTAGGTTAATGGGAAAATGTTGGCTTTAGGATTTTGTCTTATAATATTTATATAATAAAAATTATTACTTATTAGATACCTATTTATGATATCAATGTTTCCGAGGAATTGGTTTTTTAGCCTTATTAAGCTATCCTCCGCGGTTTCACCCGCGTTCCCGTGAAAAAAAGTATCGTAATAAGTGATCTATCTGTGTGCAAAGGTTCATACAAATCGGTTTTATCGTTACGGAGCTGAATAAACAGTAAACACTGAATAATAATGTTCTCAGAACTTATTGAGTGTGTCATTATTATTAATTTATATTTTTGCTTCGAATTTGACTGAATGAAACTGAATGATTGATTGATTTCGATGAACGTGACATGTATGTCAAAGTCATTTATTCAGTTTAGGCCCTAAGAGGGCACTTATGAACGTCGAAACTACTGAAGTTACCACCTGTTCGAAAGTCAGCCTTCAACTGAGAAGAACCGGCAAGAAACTCAGCAAGGTAACATTTTTAATATATTTATATGATCCGACTATTTTGGTTACATTATTACGTAGGTACGTATATCTATTTCATATACTTCTTAAGAGTTCATACAAACTACCCATGGTCCTTTGTCAATATAACATAACTTTATATCATCAAATACGTTATATCTGAACTAATAAAACATCTACATTTGACCTCTGACTGAACAAACGTGACCTCGCCTCTGATGAAGGTTGTAATATCGCTCTAATAGAATTGCTATCAAATCGTTATGGCTTGTGTTTGACCACGATCTCACTATGGTAAGTGATGATGTGGCCGAAGGTGCTAAGCACACAAAGCTTAGAAGGAACTGGCTCTCAAGTGGAACTGCCGGAACACACCAGTAGGTGCTTGGCGACAGATTTTCAACATGAGGGTGGTAGCCAGCCAGGCGGGTACCCTACCACCGTGCTGTGGTTTTCTCACGATGTTTTCCTTCACCGAAAGCTCAAGCTCATTGTAGGATTCGACCCCACGACCTTCGCAACGGCGTCCGACGTCACTACCATTGCGCTATCACCGCCTTAAATCCTTAATCATGGAGCTAAGGTTTCCTCACTATACACAATATAAACAACATTAAAGGCAGGCGGTCCACCTGGTGATAAATAGCTACCATCGCCTATAGACAAGCTATACCAGAGGGGTTGCCAATGTGTTGCCGACCTTTGTAAAGCACTAGCTTCCGCCCCGCGGTTTCACTCACGGTCCCGAGTGCTCCGATCGCCACCAAACCTTACAGGATTACCCGCGGGGCTATTATAAAGATTGTCTGAAAATTTCATCGCGATCGGTTCAGTGGTTACGGAGTCTATAAGGAACATACATACATACTTTCTCTTTTATATAGATAGATAGAAGACAACTGAAAATCAAGTGCAACTGGGATGCTGACCGACATATTACTTTTTATGAAATGTCAAAACGATATAGGTTTACATGGAGCCTGGTATTAAATACTAAATTTTGACGTCATAATTATATAGCATCAAAAGTTTACCTCTTTATGTACATACATACTACGAAGTACTCTATTAAGTACCTTTTTAAAAGCATATCTATTATTCTTTCTTCTATATTAAATTCAACGCCCTTCTGGCCACCTCGTTGTTATACGTTAGGCTTTAGTATCCTTATATCAGAGGCTAGATATTGGCCATTCCTTAACTTTACGGGTCCATGGAATTATCGAATTCTCTCCAGCGAACCGAACCGTTTATTCCAACCCGTTTCAGTGACGTAGTGTAAAGTAAGAGAGCTTTGCCAAAGGACTTTTGTAGCTTTATTTAGTTGGAAAACCTTATTGGATTTGGAAAAGGACATTTCAAGCACTATTTTTTTAATAAAAAACCTTTACCTTTAGAGGTATGGAACCTTAGAAAAGGTTGTATAAATATAAAATTGTATAAAAGGCGAAGCAATATTCTGGGTGATTTTTTAGTCACTGGCAGTACTTGCAGGGGTGGAAGTACTCATCAAAATGATCAACTTTTATTATGAGACTAAAAATTATCAGCTGTTCCATACAAAAGTTCAATACCTACTCGACCAAAGTGTATGAAGCAACCATTTTATTTTACGCGATATCAGAGTTAGCTCTATAGTAAAAGTTCTCATTGATGAGTACTTACACCCCTGTAAGTATTGCCAGTGATAAAAAAATCACCGTGTATATTTTTTATTTATTTAGATTAGCTTTTGTTTGATCACAATCTCACAAGGCCCAGAACTCAAGTGTTGAAGAATACATAAGGTGCAGCGATAGATTTACAAATTACCTTTTCAACGTTCATAAGTGTCCATCTAGGGCCTAAACTGAATAAATGGCGATGATTTTGACTGAAAACTATATATTTTTTAATGAATACTTTTCTAAGAAGTCTGAACTATAACTTAGATTTATCTACGGTAATAAGTGTTTTTTTTAAGTTCGACTCGTCACTGTCAGTGTCAATTTCAATGTGTACCCATTACACCAACGTCTGGGTCCTAGAAGCAATGTCATCACCGTGATGTGAGGTGCGAATGTGATGATTATATAGATATGGCATTTACACAGGGTTGTTTATCACTTGTCGTGCTTTAGGGGGTGGAAGTACTCAATATAAACTTCTTTTATTATAAGGACCAACTCTGTATTCGTGAAAACTTACAGTAACTATATATATAGATATACTACCTTCTATCCCGCAGGTTGAGTGACAAACATCCAAACAAAATAAAAATCTGGCACCAAGCACCACGCTTTTTTTTTTTTACTTTTGTATAGGCTTGTGTTTGACCACAATCTCACTATGGTAGGTGATGATGTGGCCGAAGGTGGTAAGCACACAAAGCCTAGAAGGATCTGGCTCTCAAGTGCAGCTGCCGGAACACACCAATAGGTGTTTGGCGACAGATTTTCAACCTGAGGGTGGTAGCCAGCCAGGCGGGTACTACAAAGTACCCTACCACCGTGCTATGGTTTCCTCACGATGTTTTCCTTCACTGAAAGCTCAAGCTCATTGTAGAATTCGAACCCACAACCTCCGCCGCGGCGTCGGACGTCACTACCACTGAGCTATCATCGCCTTAAACAAATAAAGGGCGTATTTAGTTTTCAATAATAAAAGTAATACACCCATAGCATAGCATAAATCACCACCTCCAAGATTCTGAATTGCACGTCGCACCCCTATTTCAATTTTCCGTCTGATTTTTCGTCAATGAAAGCCTACCACCCCCTACCCCACCCCCCGTGATGATGGCCCCTTTGTGTGACAGACAGACCAACTCACAGATGTAATTGGATGTAGATATAAAGTACGAGTGAATTTATTGAATATCGGAGCTTGTTCGAGTCGACACTTTGAGGTCGCTTGGGGGCTGATTTTGACAAGTGATTTTCTATATTTTTTTACGATTTTTTTTCTTTTTTATAGTCAGAAACCATCGCGGACGTGACGCACAATAACTCACCGAAGGTAGGAGCGAATACGCTGCATGCTAACAAACAAACAGACAGACAAACATTGATTTCTGATATAGATACTGCATGTTAGTTATACTGCATGTTTCCAATGTTGATATGAAAAGATATAAATATAAATATTATATGTATAAATATAATATAAATTTCATCCAAATCGGTCCAGCCGTTTAGGAGGAGTTAGGTGACAAACTCACGTACAGAAGAATTTTATATATTAAGATAATAAAAGGAACTACCAGTCGGTTTTTTTTTTTTTTTTACTTTTGTATTGGCTTTTGTTTGACCACAATCTCACTATGGTATGTGATGATGTGGCCAAAGGTGATGAGCACACAAACACTAGGAGAGAAACATGTTGCGTTTTTGAAATTCTACCAACCTTAGCATATTGATATTTTGCGTTTCTGCCAATCCACAGGCTTAAACTAGTTTATAAAAGAACTTTCTGTATAAGCTATGTCTGGTAAGCTACATACAAATCGTAGTTTCATGCAACAGTACATTCTATGTATTTTCGTAGCATTGTGCTACGCCGTAGCAAGTGTGCTACAATGTAGTAAATGCTCTACGGCTCGTAGCAAATTATTGTATTTAAATCTCTTTTCATGTACTAGTCTCCTAGTACTTTTGTTAACGAAATAATTTTAACAGAATTAAGAAAACAGCAAAATTAAATGATATTTTGTTTTTGTCTGTGGAAATAAGTTACTGAGTGAGTAAAAAATAAAATAACTAAATATCCTAGAAAAATTACAAAAATTAAAATTTGCGGAGGTATTTGTTACCGAATTGCACTGTAATTGCTGAATAGATTAGGATGCAACTTGGTACATGAATAGTTCATACCCATAAGCGTTGGTAGATCAGGTTGTAGTCACGAATTAAAACTACAATGAGCTTGATAATTTGTTAAAGGAAAACTTGACACCACTTGGCTAACGGATTAAATAAAAATATGCAAAAAAAAATAGCAATCTTTCGCCAAAATGTCTCGTTCCTTTACGTGTTCATACTAAATGAGACAGAGTAAACATAAATACCGTGTTATTTACGTCGCCATTATTCATTTTCAACTGTTGTATCTAAATGCAGCCTTTTTAACCATTTCCTTTTAAAAATAATGACAAGGTAAACCCAACTGTGCGTCTATAGCTTAAAGTTCAATTTGAAAAGTCAGAATTATGAAGCGTTGATAATGTTGCTCACGTATTAGATTAAGCCACGTCCACACGACGCGAGGCGACGCGCTGCGACGCGTACGTCGCGTTCGGTAAATATGCTGATTTATAAGGTGACGTGTCGTGTATAACAGGCATTAGGGTGATGTTATTACCTACTTTGTGGTACTGAATTGGAGATTAAATCGTGATCTTGTATTTTATACGTTTCTATAACAAATCGAAAGGAGTTCAGTTAGTGTAAAATTAGAACAAGTGGTTTCAACTAAAATGGTTTTTTTTATTGTAGCTGTTTTAACGATGAGGCGTAGGTAGTAGTTCAAATCTACAGCTTATTAAAGAAAAGCATCACGAGGATACCAAAGCTACCTAGACTACTACTAAGAGTTGAATATAGGTAATTTATTCTGGGAGCAGTTTTGTATGAGTGTTCTTTTCCTAAAATGTCCCTAAAATGTTTATGATATATCTGGTTTCCATAGTACCAGCTCCAGATGGTTGAGTGAAGTAATTTCCTAGTATATTATTATTATGTTAAGCGTATTACAAATATATATTTTATAATTCTAATAATTATCTATATCTATTCAAATAAATAAAATTTAAAAATCTGTTTGTAATGTCAAAATAACAGTTTTTTAAATGTTTGGCTGTCTGTCTGTTTATTCCGGCTAATCTCCAAAACGGCTGGACGGATTTTAACGAGACTTTCTCTGACAGATAGCTGATATTATAAGGAGCAACTTAGGCTACATTTAACACTGGGAACGTGGGTGAAACCGAGGGGAACAGCTAGTATTAAATATGGCTGCTCACAACACACTAATTCGGCCGACTAGGGTAGCAGTTAACAGCACCCTCGCGTCGACCTGCGGGTCTCATATCTACTCTATGTGCAGTTAAATCTGTAAAAAACGACCCACTGTCCATACAATATCGAAACTGTTACTAAACGTCTTGCTGCACTAGTAGCGATGTAGCGAAATAATAATACAAGGCGATATGTAATGGATTGTTGGTCAACATCATTGATTGCTATTTGTTTAGTAAAGTCAGTTGGGTGTTATATTTACGCAGGGGTGGAGTATCATCCCGTCCTGCGATTTATGTTACGGCGTGATTGAGTCACAAAAATTAACATTTTCGTAGGTTTTTTTTAACTTTTTAACCAATTCACCGTTTTATTAACCTTCCTCCCCTGCATCCGGCCGTGCAAACTTTTCGCGTGATTGTTTGGTTAACGAGAGGGACAGAGAATAGTGCCAGCATGGATTCATCGTACAGTTTGTGACATTTACATTATATATATTTACATTTACGTCATTATACTTACTTTATTTAAGAGCTAAAAATATAATTAAATAATTTCATTGTCTTTTTGGTAAGTTATAACTTAATCGTGACACAATGACATTTTTAAATAAATAAAATGTCATTGTGTCAAAAGTAAATTCTTACTTGATATACTCCCTTATTCAGACCCATTCGGTTGCCATTCCGATCGGTAAGGACAATTTAATTTCGTTAAATTTAGGTTGATGCTCTGTTAGTCGCAGAATTCATTTGCTGCGGTTGTGTACTGATCGACTGCCTCATTACAAATGGAAGTCTGAAATTAATAAATAGGAGTCATCCTATTGAGTAAACTTCTCGATCAGTTTGTCTATCCGATCGGGACCGCAACCGTGCAGGTCTGAATAGCCCCGATAACAAGCTAAACCCGGCCTCGCTTCCGCTGTGGCTTAATTTAAACCTCGCAAAACGCTTAGAATTTCCCGTAACCGTGGGAACTTTAAAGTATATAAAAACACTTTAATAATAAATATGCAATGTTGTGTAAAAATATCAATTTAATCAAAATCAAAGTCATTTATTCAGTTTGGGCCCTAGGAGGGCACTTATGAAGGTCGAAAATCCATCGACTACATTTCGAGTTTTGCTGAATCTTTATAAATAAAGATTCCTATTTACTCGCTGCACTTGTTACCTGCCGCTACTCGGACGTGAGCCTAACACTCGGCTATCAAAATTTATAGTAATTGTTGCACGTTAGGCAGTTACCCGCACTCGCGTGGTTCCACGAATTTTAGTTTAACGTTTAACACGAGCCCGTATACTGTACTACGTTATTATGGCATATCTGGCGTGGAATTGGCAATTTGATATTCCTGTACAGTCTACGGGTGTCGTTAGAGGTGTGATAGGGTTGTGGTTGAAATTATCTGTATTAACGCACTGGGATTTGATTAAATATTAAAATACGAAGGTTATATCGAGTTATATAAAACGATGCATTAGGTAAAAAAGAGAAGGTTAAAAAAAATATTTATTTGTATAAAAATGTAACCTTGCTGATATTCTTGCCGGTTCAGGCTGACTTCTAAATCGGTGGTAACTTCAGTAGCTTCCACGTGCATAAGTGCCCTCCTAGGGCCTAAACTGAATAAATGATTTTGACTTTATTTTGTCAGTGGCAACTGTCACCTATGGACATTAGGCAATACCAGGGAATCCCCTTGGTATTGCATAATGTCCATAATTGCGTAGCAACTGATTCTCAAGTGCTGTTGCATACATCAGGTAACAGATTTACAATTTTATTTACTATTTATTTACTAACACGTGGTGTGACAAATCTTCTTTCTTACATCCACTTACTTTCATTGACCCTAAAGCCAATGTTAAGATCTCAAGCGTAAAAAAATATCCCAACTTCGCAATAGCTACAATTCCGTATGTCCAAAAACTCCCCCTCCTGTATATAAATCATTATCTATACGCAGCTATGAATGAGTTGCCGAAACGTTATCGTTTTTCTACATCCATTTACAGAGAAAAAAGTCTTATAAATTGGTAGCGCAGTAATAAAGTGGGGGATAACATATGAAGCGTCAGATGTCGCGACAATCGCAGCGCGTCGCTTCAATATAGCGACGGCATAAATCAGTCGAGCGACGCGCGCGCGACAAACAGACGTGCGCGTGATTTACGCGCGACTCGGTCGCACTATGCGGACGCGGCTAGCGGTCACACGCTCGAATTAACTAATTAAGGCTATCTGTCCACCAGAGCTTAAATGAAAATTGTATCAATAGAATTGCACAAAAGTGACAAAAAACGTTTCGCCAAAGTTAGTTACGAGCAATTCCAACGGCAAAATTTTCTTCGCTCCTTCCTGGGGGATACGCAGGCTAACGAGTGCACTCCTTCATTGCTTTGTTTTTAATGGAGGCACTGAGGGTACCTTAGATGTTTGAAATACGAACGTTTGTGTGTGTTTGTATGTGTATGTGAAGGTGTGTTTAGATTGTGTAACCACTCTGCTTTGTAACGGCTGAACGGATTTGGAAGAAACTTAGCACATAGATTGATCATACTCTGGAATAACATAGGTTTTTTTATCTCAGGAAAACATAAGATCCCTTGGGAACGCGGTTAAAACCGAGCCGGAAGGTAGGTTTACTAATATTATAAATTATGGTTAAAGAGTATGCAATTATTATTATTATTATATAAAAAAAGCCGCCGCGTTTCACCCGCCTAGTGCGTACACCGAACAAAGTCCGAAAATAATAAAATATTCGCTAGGAAATATCGGACACGTGGCGACCGGACGACCAAGATACACAGACCTATGGACGTGGAATATTTTACCCCTTTTACTTAAACGTTTTATAAGGGTGGAAGGTCAACTAATGTTGGCAAAACGATATCAGTTTTACTGAACTTATTGACGAGGGTGTACCTGGGAATTGCTGACGACTCCTTTCGCCAATCATTCAATCCCTTCCTTATATGTTAGGTTAAGTCGCTGATTATATCAAATTAGCAACTGGTTGCTTTATATTGATATCAGCAATTACATGTATCCCACGATATATCTATTTATATCTAAATTGCCCAATTATTTTGCCACCATTTTGCCTTTGCTCCAAAAAAACTTATTACAGTGACCACTGTACTCCTACTTTCTACTAGTAAAAAACAGTATATTCATTATCATACTAATAAATATTGGATTTCATCCACGACGATATTAAACGCAGTACGCAGAAAAAAATCCTCAATGAACATCTACTTCAGCATGACTGATACGTACACAAATTGTACAACTATTGCACAACAATTGCGCCTATAATTTACACAATCACCTAATCTAGCCGGCGGCAAAGTCATTCACTTTTCTCATTTGAAATCTTTTTCAGTAAAATACTCGGGTCTGATTGAAAATGAGAAAGGGATGGAGGATGTTGAGAACAAGCTTCCAACTGCTATTACTAGACCACTCAAATGAAATCCTTATTGGCTCGGAGTATTTTGTAATGAAAATATCTATGCTGAGTAACTTTTAGAGCGTAATGGGCGGTTATCAAGGACCTTTATTAGTAATAAAACTAATTTTGCTCCATGGCTTTAATCCCGGGATGACTCTCTGCCAATTTTTTTCAAATTAATTTGACAAAATGACAGGACTATTGCTTTTAAGAGTGTGATATTTGATAAGATTCAACATTACCATTTTTAAATACATAAGCTGCATAGGTCTAATATATAAATCTTTACGTCGGTGGCGCCCTCTGGGCATGCCATTTGGGTTTGCTCACGCATGTATAAATATCAATGTAAAGATATTAATCTCAATTCCAGGGCTCAGTAACGGCCACATATCATCAGGAAGAACGTATGCTTGCTTACGCCTCCTGAGAAAAAAAACACTGGGATTAGTGTTTATTTTGATCCAGTGATAGTCTTACTAAAATCTTCTATCTATAATCAATTATTTACTGTTATATTGTGGTCAAACGCTACCCAGTTCTGAAATATCTACTCATCTCTTCTAGATTATTGGGAGTGAATAAATTTATTTATATTCTCTAAATCTTATTTAAAGGGTACATACACACAATTTAATAAAGGAATATATGATTATTCGCATAGTGTTACGGCTGCGAACGCTAAGTGTCCGGCGTAATCCGGACGGACGGCTGTAAGCCCGGACAGCACCGGGAGAGCCTCCAAACAATACCCTATTGTTCTCATAAGCACCGACACAGTTGAGATAGAAAACAGTAAACAAGGTGCAACTGTATATATTTTGTTGTGATTACAATACGGTAAAGAAGATACGCGATGTCACGCCGTCAGGCAAAAAGGAAAACAACGCCACAGATTGTGAGTTCAATTCCCACCCAGGATCGATATTTGTGTGCATGAACATGTCTATTTGGGTCTTAGTCTGTGTGTGTTTTTTTTAATTACGAGTTTGCGTTTGGCTTCAGACTCACTCAGTGATGAGTGAGGTCAAAACCGAGGATGTTACACGCGTACTCAGAAGATGCCTATTCACTTTAGTCTTGAATGTGTCCAAATTATATGTGTAGGCTACCAACCTGACTACAATTCCAAGACTTCTTAGCTGGGGCGCATAAGCAGCTTCGTCAGTCTTGGACCAGGATATTAGGCCGCCACGGTCCCGCGATATCACGGCGGTGAGTTCAAGTATAGTTTTCACAATGAATAGCCTCTATGCACAAAAATACAGATAAATTACAAACTAGGTTACATACCTGCATGCTGGCTGGGTATGTTCCAATGCGTATGAGTGCTGCCGAGACTCCTTGCAATGCCAATGCTCTTCAAAGTACCTACTCTAAGGTATAGGGATGTAGGGAGCAGGAAGGATCTTATGAGCGGCGCAATCCGCAAACACGTCACCAAAATTTCCACGGGGAGGGGCTCGTCTATAAGCCACCTACGTTCCCGGACACCTTTCACGTTAGATTCCCGCGCGGTGTACAAACTAATTATTGATTATTATCAATTAACAAAAGGAACAACAAAAAGCCGGGTATGACGTTTCCTGTGTCAGTTCCTGTCAAGAAATGTTTGCAGCCTTTTAAAATCAAAATGGGCTGCCAAAGCAAAATGTTGCCAATCAAAAAACTATAATTCGGTAGCAAACAATATGTGACAGGAAACGCGGACGCTGGAAGTGTTATCCACTTATTTGATGTTCGAATGATAAATGAAGAAGCAAAATCCAATATACGGGATGTCAACTTTGTACAGTTGCAGTAACTTCTTGGAGTGGAGTTTTCTGCAGCAGTTTCTGGTTTTGGCTCGAAAACTTTGATTATATTGTCGGTCTTCTCCAGTTATGTGAGGTACCGCTGTATAGTGTGGTACTCATGGTCCTCCGTGGGAAGCGGACTTTTTGTCCTGCTCGTGTTCCTGTGTAGGAAAGCAAAGCATCACCCTTGTGATGGGAGATCATCATTCTGCTGCAGTGGAGTGAGACGCCGAACTACATCGAAACAGCGGGGTTTAGCATATAATAATATGCCAGATAAACTATTACATTTTTTCGGTCGGCTTTAGGCGGTCGGTCCTCCTGATGGTAAGTAGGTGCCATCGCCTATGGACATTAGAAATGTCAGAGGGATTGGTAATGTATAGGTAGGTATACAAATAGGATAGTAAGTAACTCTCTTTCCGAAATTCACAATTGAGAAGTTAGTATACTGTTCATGCCTACACTATACACTCGGCAAAATGAGCAAAATATATGAAACTTCTAGTTTAAACCCGCGTGATACCGTCTCGTCTTTTTTCACCGCATTTTCGCGTTCAGTGTCGTTTTATGAGGGTGTGACAGGCTTTATTGTAATGTAGTAAGGTATGTTATTGCGCGGTAAAGTGCTATGTAGGGTGAAGATGTAGGTACGATAGATGTTGTCACATCAGTTTGTAAATTTTGATCTGGGTATATGGAATAAAAAACAATTCGACAAATTCGATTAGGTACGTAAACGTAAACTAACAGGTAATTATGAACTGAAAGACTCTAACGCATGGCTGGCAATAAATTCGGCAATTTCATTTTAGAACAAACTTAGAGTTATTTCATAAGTTGTGTCCTACAAGAGCCGAGCGCTACATCCAAGTAATTTCGTCATTCATTATTTATTACTTTGTTCTACAAGGCTTTCTTTTGTGAAGGCATTATTATTATCTTTTTTATATTAAACTAGCTTCTGCTCCGCGGTTTCATTCCCTTGTTTCCCTTGTTTCCGATGGATCTTATGTTTTCCCGGGACAAAAAGTAGCCTATAGCAAGGTACAGTAATGGCGCCATGGTGCATGCACCATCACTGCAGTGTTACACAAATGGTGAAAGTCATTGATTGGTGAACCATTTATATTACTTTAAATATTCTGGGACATTATTCCTCACACACGGCCATCTGACCCCAAACTAAGCAGAGCTTGTACTATGGAAGCCTGATAACTGATATACTACATAAACTACTTTTCTTATGTAAATACATACTTATATAGATAATTACACCCAGACATAGGACAAACAGACATGTTCATGCACACAAATGTTTGTCCTGATTGGGAATCGAACCCACGACCTGCGGCGTGATAGATAGGGTATCTTACCAACCACGCCAACTTTAATCACAGAATACATAATAGAACAGGTATCGTTGCTGTGCTTGTACCTACTGACATCTGATGCCTCGATGTTCTCTCTGTCTTCAGTCGAAGCAGTTTTCTAAACCAGTGCGTAGCTTTGAAAAAAGAAATATAGATAACCACAGAGCCTAGTGACTAATATAAAATACTAACTTCCGCCCCGCGGTTTCACCCGCGTTCCCGAGAGATCTTATGTTTTCTCGGGATAAAAAGTAGCATGTAGCCTTCCTCAATAAATGGACTATCCAACACTGAATTATTTTTTTAAATCGAAGTCGTAGTTCCTGAGATTAGCGCGTTCAAACAAACAAACTCTTCAGCTTTATAATATTGGTATTAGTACATCCACGTTTACTTCTTCAAGCTCAGGCTTCGAACCCAGACTTTCAACACGATATATAAATCATCTGCTCCATAGAACAGCACCAGATCCATAATTAATATTAAACATAATAATCCCTACATTAATATACCTTCATGTAATTACGTAGCAAAGATAATATGCACAGATCATAATAATACGGAGATATAAAAAATAAATAAAGACGATTGATTGATTGATGATCTTATATCCTATTAGCCCTGGCTTGCACGAGTGCAAGTTATATACAAAAACCGGCCAAGTGCGAATCGGACTCGCGCACCGAGGGTTCCGTATAAACTTCGTCCATCGTTCGTCCATCACGGGAAATGCACAATTTTGTTTATTTACCTTATTTGAGGTTTTTTTTTTTTTTTTTACTTTGTATAGGCTTGTTTGACCACAATCTCACTATGGTAGGTGATGATGTGGCCGAAGGTGGTAAGCACACAAAGCCTAGAAGGAAGGTTAGTGCCAATTAAGCTAGACCTCTAAATTGTATGAGCGCCCATACAACTCAGAGGTCTTTATTAATTGGCATAGTTACGCCAGTATGTATGGGAACACCCTTTAATTTTCAACTTTTTTATTTTTTTAGAATTTTTCCTTTATTTGTGCTGTAAGACCTTGCTTTTTGCCATTTTTTTAAATATTTGAGTTGATTGAATGAAAGGTAAATTGCGGTTTACGATTTATGACGTTTTAAAAAAAAACTACTCACTAGATCTCGTTCAAACCAATTTTCGTTTCAATTTTTTAGTTTTATCATTCTCTTATTTTAGAAGTTACGGGGGATGGGACACACATTTTACCACTTTAGAAGTGTCTCTCGCGCAAACTATTCAGTTTAGAAAAATAATATATTAGAAACCTCAATATCATTTTTGAAGACCTATCCATAGATACCCCGCACTTAAAAAAATTGAGTTTCAGTTCTAAGTATGGGGAACCCCCAAAATTTATTGTTTTTTTTCTATTTTTGTGTGAAAATCTTAATGCGGTTCACAGAATACATCTACTTACCAAGTTTCAACAGTATAGCTCATACAGTTTCGGAAAAAAGTGGCTGTGACATACGGACAGACAGACAGACAGACATGACGAATCTATAAGGGTTCCGTTTTTTGCCATTTGGCTACGGAACCCTAAAAATCATCCTCGTTTATTGCTCTTTTTATTAGTAAAATCCGTTGTATGTTTTAGAAGACTTTGTTTTAAGCTATTTAGAGATTTATTTATACTGCTAGTGATTTGAAGTCATAATCTACCGTGATAATGTTAGCTTCCTGGGCACAGCCAAGTTTACTTCACGAAAATGACAATAAAACAAATCCGCATCAGCACCTTCATGTTCGTAAGTGCGTCTGCCACAGTCCTACAGAGTGACTAGGTTTGACTTCAGTTACAGCACATCTATTTGTTTCTGTTCTCTGTGACATTGTGTAAAACAATTAAAGCCACTCCCGATGTAATTGAAAGGTAACTTCATTACTTATTATTGAGACGGAAATTTAAATTAATTAAATACGTCACACTACGCTTGCTTCTATAAGGCGGCCCATACACCAGCAGTACTATTGTACAATTTTAATTGGACCGTCCCTAGACACACGGACATCTTGATTCATTACCGTCAATGTTTCCGTGGGAGCAACATGTCTGATCAAGACTTGACTGTGGCTGTGCAGAGGAGATACCTAACCTAAAAAAAATCCATGCCAAATTACAGCTTTCCAGTACTAAGAGTCTCTAGGTTAAGCTGCGGATAGACAGACGGACATGGCGAAACTATAAGGGTTCCTTGTTGACTACGGAACCCTAACAAAAATGAAAGCATCGAATGTGGACTAAGGAGTGGTTGAACAAATACCGGTATATATATAAGGGAATCTTCAATGAATATTTCTTCAAAGTTTGGAACATTGATACAGCGGTAAAATCTTTTATCGAGAGAATTTTAAAACGCACTGTAATGAGAAAGGCAATTTCTCTTTTTCAACGATCGGCTACAACATTTTCGCTGTCGGCAAAACACAATGAAAATATTTAAGTAGTAATAATTTATTTTTGAACATGACAAACAAATATAAAATGAGCTCACAAAACCACCGTCTGTGGAACAGAGACTAAAACGGAGTTCTTTAAAAAGTGTAAAATAATATTCGGGAAAAACAGCCCCCCAACGGATTTTCTTGGGTTTGTCATTATGTCAATAGGTAGGTGAATATGTGTTACTAACTTCCTTTTTTATTTATTTTTTATTTTTGAACATGACAAACAAATATAAAATGAGCCCACAAAACCAATATTTCTGGTCCGTCTGTGGGACAGTCCAGTTTTAGTCAAGGGTTTTCCAAAAAATATATTTAAGTAATACTTTTTTTGATTACGAAGTCTACATCCGAGGCCGTGGGTGTAGGTTTTTTTTTTCAAAAGTTTATTCTCTTGTTGCACAATATTTGTATTTACAACTACTTACCTACCTCATTAGCGTATTAAGGAAAACGAAATTAAATTTCCTGTTTTGACGAATTTTGTTAAAACATATCTAATCAACCATTAAATAATTAATTTTAATATTACACTAGTTAATCACTTGTTAAACTTGTTTTGTTCCGCTAGATGGCATTGTATTGTAAAGTAATAATTCTATGTTCAAAACTAATCTCTTTTAATGGTTTTAAATAATTGAAATCTCAATCACCATGTAATCAATTTATGGACATTATTTAATTCTCTTATTTTACAATACAAAGATATCTAGCGGAACAAAACGATCAAGAACAAAATCGATACCTCCAATAATAGCATAAAATGACACAAGATGGTGCTTGACTTGAAACATGAAATTGTAAATACAACGCTACGCAATCATAAGTTTCACATACTGTTCAGTGATAAGAATGTAGCACTAACGTAATTAATCGAATACAACTAAATAATAAACACGGTAGTTAGTTATGACGATGAGCACACACCACCGCCCTCCACCGCGGATCGTGGTGCCGTGTGCAAATCACTAGACCTTTAAAAATAAAACTAGGCCATAAGTATTTTGCGTTCAGGCGTAAAAAATTTAATCAACTTACGTGCGTTTTTCCATTTCTCTCTAAACAGTCTAGCTCGTTTTTGCACATTGTTTTTTAATTTGTTTAGCACAACAGACAGTGTCACTTCTCACTTCGTCAAATGCACGCACACACAATTTACAATTTTAAGTTTTCGTGGCTTTGGGCCTCCTCCAAATGCACTCTACGTTTTATATCAACCATTTCATATTTGCGCAGGCGGGGTACACTTTTGGCTTAGAATTCGTATAGCCTCTGGGTACTGTTTAGGCTTCCACCATTCAAAATGTAATAACGTACCATTTTACAGTAGGTACTTGCGGTGTGAAAACATTGTAGTTACATTATACACGATAGCGCGGCAAAAAGACAGGCCGCGGCGTGGGCGCGGCGCACGGGAACACGGAACTCGGTAGTAAGCGCCCACTTCGCGTCGCGGGCGCTGGTCGACTGGCTGACCGTGACCCACTAACCGCCGGCCGGCCGATGCACATGGCCGCCCGCAAGGGTACCCGCCCCGCTGCACCCGCGCTTCCCCCGTTCTCTCATTCACTGAATTGCGCGGCAAGCATAGTATTCAATGTTTGGCTTAGTAACCACACTGGATGGATAATTCGTTCAGGAAAATTAATTTAATGTGAAAATTTTACCTACCTATTTTTTTCAAAAATGTAATCTTTTAATAGAACTTAATGCCTGGAAAAAATTTAAACGATGGTACAAAAGTCATCCTGTATATTATGCAGTGTAGTGCTTTTTTTACTTTTCTTAACATTCGTCTACAAATCTTCAAAAGAAAATGCCCATTTTGCCGATTGACTTTTTCTTTCCAGTTCAAAGCTTTCGCCACCTGTGACAATATTATATACAGCCAATGATTGTCCTCCGTTATATTTTTATAATTTTACCAAACCACTTGCTACGCAGTAATTTCTTTTCACATAAATCCAATAACAACATAACATGTAAAAAAATGCACAAGTCTTGCAACGCAGTTCTTCTGCCGTAAAAAGTTGTGAAATCGAATGTAAACCAAGTCAGTTAATTCTGTACCTACCTATCTATGGAAGCAGCTATCCCACCACTTTGTCATAAATTGATACATTGTTAGTTAGCTAACAACATTTTATAATAGTAGCCATAATATCAATATTATTTATTTCTATTTCTTTAATAAATAGTGTGACTTGGCGAACGCACACACAGCAACATAATCTACTAAGTAATTTAAATAGTTCTCTATATAAGGTGTTAAAAAATTAACTTTAGTATTTTACGAAGTTGCTCGCTATCGAAAAATAAATATATTAAAAAAAAAATTTTTGAGCGATTTTAATTTTTCACTAAAATAAAGTAATTTGTAAAACTATTTTTATACACACTGTACGCGAGGCTGCGCTTGTAGCTCGGCGGACGGCCGCGGCGCCGCGGCGCCACGGCGCCATGGCCAGTGACACGCTTCTCTCCCCCGCGCTATCCTCTCTCGATTGTCAGTCGTTTGATATCTGTCGCGCGTGAAGGGTTTCTCGCTCAGTGTCATCTCGAAACTTTCGCGCGCTCTTAATGTCAATAATGCCGTTTACGTACAGTAACAGTGTATGGACATAGTGAAAATAATATTAGAAACGTGGACGAATTAAAAACCCGTATCATAAGTGCATTCGACATTATTAAAAGTGACCGAAACACATTAATGAAAGTGAAAAACAATGTGATACGTCGTGCAAACTTATGCATTGAGCAAGGTGGAAGACATTTCCAGCACCTTTTGTAAATAAGGTAAAGACTTTTTGTAAATACATATTTGTGCTAATAATCATTGTAAAAAGGCTGATTCAAATTTTTAAGCATACCAATTTTTTGAATTTACTTTATTTAAAACTAGTCGTTAATTATTTAGTTCAATAAATTGCCAGTCCAAAGTCTGAGAAACGTAATGGGAAAATTAGAATCGGCACTAGCAGTTTGTTTACAGTAAGCTGCACATCATTCATACATACGTTATCTATCAGTTAACAAAAGGCTACGGTTGTCTTTGAAGTGCCGTATTTAGAATAAAGTAGGTAATAAGGAGCCTATTATTATTAAACATGATTGTTACGTGAAATCACTCCACATAACGACAAAAACTGCGGAACAAATTGCTCGCGAGTTTCGTTATTGATTCGTTATGATTATTTTATGAATTAGAAATTTAAATGTAGGTAACCTAATTATCGACCGCCCGCCATTATTTTTACATCCTATTGTAGGTACGTATGATACGTATTTAAGTACCTAGAGTACCTACCGAGCGCACGCCGCCACGCGCGCCGGGCGCTTGCGGCAAGCGGGACTTCAACGGCCTAGTACGGTGCGCATATTAAATTATTTACCCGTAATGAAAATAATTGCAGATCTTTTGAACGTTACCTTTTTTTATATATATTTCTTCGTGATTATTTATTGAATATGATTTTAAACAACTCCTTAAATTTCTTAAAGTTAATTTTTTAACACCTTATATACGTACTTTCAAACAGATTTTGATTTATGTCGTTTATCTTTGTTATCGTTTATTCTTTCGTTTATTAGATGCGCATTTATTATGATGTACTAAAGCTAGTATTTTTGTTATTAATATTTTTGTTTAACTTTGAAAATAAACAGATGTATAAATAACAATTATTACATGTAGGTACAGATTTTGTACTCAGTTAATTAGTAGTGAAAAAATTTATTTGGTGTAGGTTACCTACATGTAGATTATAAGGTGTAAATAATTCCTCTTTTAAAAATAATGAACCCACAGCATTGGTATTGTTATTCAAATACATGAATTATTCAACCCTAACAAGCCTCTGGTTGATTGCTGGACAAAGTGATGGGAAAATAATAAAAATATATTGTGGCGCACAGTGGGCCAGTTTGATTGCACAAAGCGTGGGCGTTGCCCAGTGCGCCACATGTGGGACAATTGTGCATTTCAGAAAAAAAATCCGACCAAGAGCGTGTCGGACTACGCACAGTGGGGTTTTTTTTTACTGTGTATAGGACTGTGTTCGATCATCATGCTCATGATAAGTGATGATGTAGCCGAAGGTGGTAAGCACACAAAGCCTGACAGGAACTGGCTCTCAAGAGCAACAATCGGAACACACCAATAGGTGTTTGGCGGTAGATTTTCAATTTGTGGTAGCCAGCCAGGTGGGTACTACAACGTGCTAAGGTTATCTCACGATGTTTTCCTTCAACGAGAGCTCAAGCTGGTTGTAGGATTCGTACCCAAGACTATCGTCACGATGTTCGACGTCACTACCACTGAGCTATCATCACCTCATGTATTACGTGCGAAAATTAAAAGTGTTAAATTTTTTGCCATTCGGCTGCGGAACCCTAAAAACGGGTTAAAATACTCAAATAATTTTTAGTTGTTAATCAACGGGTTTAATAATATTTCTTCGTCGGACTATTCCTGTGTGTTATTTGCAAACTTTATTATATTATGATCTAGCCTTATTGCGGGCTATTCTCAGCAGAAGCAACCTTCCGAACCGCGCGTTAGAGTCAAACTATTCATAAGTGCTTGTGAATGCCTAATTATTAGATTAAAATATATTTTCGTCTTTATTTTAATATAAAGTAATATAAGTAGGTATTTTCTCTTTGACAACTACCTGACCTGCATATAAAGGGCAACAAAAGCCCAGTTTATATTTACTTAATATATTGTTTTCCACAAATTGATTCCGTCGACAATTTAACATCCAGATTAACTATGGATAGATAGAAGTGCCCTATTAAACTGCCCTATTTTGTCATCAGGTCCCCCTATACGGGTACACGAAAGACGTTTCATAAATTCGAGTAACTTGACACTTTCTATAGTGAAAAAGGAAAAAAAGTACAAAGCACAATTTCCTTTTGCCCCGCCATAATTATTCTCGTGAATTTTCATATATCGTGACCTTCAATCTTATTTTAAACTAACTTTTCCGCGCGGTTTCACCCGCGTACCCGAGGGATCCCACGATAAATGGGCTATCCAACACTGAAAGAATTTTTCTAATCGAACCTGTAGTTCCTGAGATTAAACAAACAAACAAACTCTTCAGCTTTATAACATTTGTATAGATTACTTTTAATTGTCTATGTTGATAATCAATTATTATTCCTTATTTTCCTTCCTCAACTATTCCTTTCCATCTCCCTCTCACGCACGCCTACTGTATATGCGCATCGCACTCGACGCGCTCGCCCTCCCGTGTGTATGGCTGGCCGGAAAACTGTCAGTGATGGAAAAGAAGAAAAAGAAATGTCAATAGAATTCTTCACCACCGTTTAATAGAGGAATCGTTAATCATCTATGACGTTGTTTATATCTATATTATAATAATATAAACATACACTATTTCGTATTCATTGGGTAAAAGTTAATTAAAGTAATGTAAACATTGTTCACCAATCAAAGACTTTCACCTTTTGTGTAAAACTGCATAACTTGAGATAGGATTAGGACGTAATTAAGCAATAGTAGGACTTCCTACTAGTGCATAATAATGCGGATGATGTTTGAAAATCAATCACGCTGTAATGGTTAAATGGATTTGGGTATAACTTGGTTCATAGATAGAGCATAACCTAGAATTAAATTGAATTGAAATAAAAAGCAGTACCGGTAACTTTGTCACTGTAAAATGATGTCTACATAATATAAAAACTAAGGAACCCTCCACGCGTGCTCCAACATACACTTAGCTGGTATATTTTAACAAACAATATATTATCTTGAACCATTGCTACAGTAATCGCCGTACGTCTCAATAACAATAGGTAATAGCCTGTATACAACGTATGTACCTATTTATTGAGTATATAAACAATGCAACTAATTAAGCTCCAGTCCAGTCGTGTGGCTACCTCGGGTGACACTGTGAGTTGATTTTTAGTTTTTTATTATGTTATTTACATTATATCTTTCCATAATTTCCGAGTAGGTACGGCTGGCGCTCAGTTTTGGGGTAGGTTAGGTATATAACACGTCGCGGATACTACAGTTACAGACTAGTGTTGGGTAGGACACGGTTTTAAAATGAGTTTGTAAGAGTAGCCTCTTTTTTGTACTGAGCCAGTACAATGTCCCACTTCAAATGAGGCGAGGTGTCGTGAAGCTCTGTAGTACATTTGAAGTAAAGAGTAGGTATGTATCGGTCGCGTCAATGTCCGTCGTTGAATAAAAAGACGTGATATTGAAATTACGCATGACATGCCTCTCTGTCTTTCACTCACTCACCCTACAGTTCACGTCATATGAAAGAGTAAAGAGTACCGCGATATTAAATTTGAAGTAGTACGTGTCAAAATCTCGTACTGTCCTTAAGGCGCTGACAACAGCTAAATGGCCTTGAGAAATTGAAATTTTAGCCACGCCCCTCTACATCCCCAATATATATAGCACGTATAGCACAGCATAGCGCCACACACGAAGACGCGGTAAAACGGTGCACTTTTTCGGCCATCATCCAAACAATAAACAAGTACAAATATATCTATGAAACTAACACAACTAGATGGCGCTATTATTGATAGTATAAATATGTAATTACAACTAGCTATAAAGAAATAGTAATAACCGAGTTCTCAATATATTTTAACCTAGTTTTGTAACTTTTCTATTTTATTTCCATCTTTCACACCATTATTTACAATAGTATGTACCTACTAATTTTAATGAAACCGCTTCTCTTATCATTTTATATTCGCGTCGCCCGTGTGGATGTATAAATGTTTTTTAATAAGAAATATGAATGAAGAAAATAATGTACAAAATTCAAAATATATAGCTAGGTTTCATTTTTAGAAAACGTCGTTTTACCGTGTTTTCAATCAATGAGAAACTGCTACAATTTCATTAGAATACGAAAGTAAATTTCGCCGTTATCAATAAGTAATTAATAGCTCAGGTGGGAGATCGTGCGATCCTTGAACTAGATGTCCACGGATTGAGTCCTGTTGGCGACTTATGTTTGATTACTTTGTTCGATATGATTTATCCTACTTTTGTAACTTTTTCATCTTTCACACCATTATTTACAATAGTACCACAGCGTAACAAGTCATACAGTGGTTTATCGCGTTTGAAGTCACGCGAAATGCCGCTTTTGTGTAGACATTCGTCATTATTCGTAGTATGTGTATGTAGAACTAAGACCTAACATATTTTTTATTGTTTATGACCTTTTAATAATATAATAGGATACCAAAATAAAAAAAATGAGAGAGAGAAATACTGAGATACTTATTCTTTTAAATACTACAAATGCGAAACTGAAAGGTATTTTCAACATTTGGATTTACTAATTTTCAGATTGCGATTGTTGAATTTGACGATGTAGTCAATTCTCATACGTAGAAATAATTTTAATAAAAATTCAGACGGGAAGCAGGACCATGGTCTTGTATTAAAATTAATGTTCTTTAGCTGTTGATATAATTGACTTCTAATATTATTTCCAACAAACGTTGTAAAAGTTGTCTGTAAAGTGTCTTCTAATTTTTGGCAGTACGTTAAAATACTAATACATAATAGTTTGCTAGTAGTTAAATTAGGTCGCGCAGAGATATCACTACTCCATATTCGTAATCGGCACCCCTGAAAACCATGAAAACGATATCCATATTGATTTTATTTAAAAATTCACGTCCGCCATCTTGAATCTCGAAATATGTTATATATTCGTAATTGGCACCCCTGAAAACCATGGAAACGATACCCATATACATAGATGTTATTTAATAATTCGCGTCCGCCATCTTGAATCACGAAATATGTTATATATTCGTAATCAACACCCCCGAAAACCATGGAAACGATACCCATGTACATATATGTTATTTAATAATTCGCGTCCACCATCTTGAATCACGAAATATGTTATATATTCGTAATCAGCACCCCCGAAAACCATGGAAACGATACCCTTATACATAGATGTTATTTAATAATTCGCGTCCGCCATCTTGAATCACGAAATATGTTATATATTCGTAATCGGCACCTCCGAAAACCATGGAAACGATACCCATATAGATTTTACTTAATAATTCGCCTCATAATTGTACAAAATTCAAAATATATAGCTAGGTTTCATTTTGTCGTTTTACCGTGTTTTCAATCAATGAGAAACTGCTACATTTTCATTAGAATACGAAAGTAAATTTCGCCACTATCTGTAAGTAATTAATAGCTCAGGCAGGAGATCGTGCGATCCATAAACCAGATGTCCGCGGTTCGAATCCAGATGATGTCTCCAGTTACATTCATTAATTTTCCTCTTTTTCAAGTTCCTTCTTTTGTTTACCAAAATAAAAAGTATTATATACCAGCACAACTCAATCATCCAGGTACTTTACATTCATTATAAAACATGGTGTCATCACATGGATTTGAACACACACATCCAAGTAGTTATAGGTTCTTGACCTATAACCAGGACCGCTGAGCTAACAATGACATGGCTTATTCGTTGAAAATAAGAATCTTTCTCGGTCAGTGATGCGGCACGACAAATTTTATTCCCAATGCATGAAAGATTATAAAATTAATCAGTTATTATGCCCTTTTTGTGGTAAGTAAATCTTTAGTTTGAATACTTTTTTATGCGAAATAATACGACGAGATCATATTGTAAAAGTTATGTAATGCAATTCATTTTCCCTCCAAATATTGTCATTTAATTTGATAAAAAGTTATAATGTGAATAGGCTGAATACATTCATAAATTACACTGCAATCTAGCGGCAGTGATATGACGCTTTGACAAACACAAGTATTTGTTTACTTTTATCATTGTCAATCACTGTGAAATAAATTGCTTACTACCTTACTTTATTCATCAGGCATTGCACATTTTTTTTAAAAGATATTTTACCCATTTATGGATGATAAAGTTGAAACCGCGCGCTCGGAAAAAAAGTGGTATAGGTCCGTCTAGCAACGCGGATCGCCGCGGAATGCGAGTGAGGGCAAAGCAAAATACGCAAGTAACGTGACAGAAGAGTGTGGCATAATGTTGACTCCTCCCCCTAACTGCTCCGAATTAATAACGTAAGCGACATTTATAAAAATAATTAATTATGTACAAATAAATTCCTTATTCCAAAAACTAACGAAATAAATCATTTTCTAATTATTCGAACAATATTAATGTAAAATATCACATCGAAAAATACATTCATGTATAGGATAAATTTGGGAATTCCTTGATTTTCAGAGTTGTGTTTGGCAATTTTTTTTATCGAGGCAATGAAATGAAATCGTGTTTTGAGATTAATAAATTTGTCATTTATATCCTTGAGTATCGTGTATTTAAATTTCAATACCGTACATTTAGTAGGATTAATATAGGTTGGGTTGCAATAGAGAGACTTTAGCTGTTGTCAGCGCCTTAATTTTTTTCGTCATGTACGTGACAAATGTACTGCACCAAATTGGATAAATCTTTCTTTTATGTGTTCGTTATTGTCAAGAGAAGGTTTGGATGAAAAAAAAATACACCGGGAACGCGGATGAAACCGCGGAAGCTAGTTCCTTAATATACTGACGAGCCGGTTGGTAAGATATCCTATCTATCACGCCATAGGTCGTGTGTTAGATTCCCACTCAAGACAGAAATTTGTGTGCATGTCTGTTTGTCCTGAGTCTGGGTGTAATTATCTATATTTTAATATATATTTACAAAAGAAAAGTAGTATATATAGTATATCAGTTATCTGGCTTCCATAGTACAAGCTCTGCTTAGTTTAGGGTCAGATGGCCGTGTGTCAGTGTGAGTACCAGAATATTTATTTTATTTATTTATTTTAACAGTTAAACGACCAATATTGGTCATATTCCTACTTTTTCCTACTTAAGGCCTTTTGCACATTATAAGACACGAACACTAGACGAGAATTTTTTTTGTATGCACGTGTCTGATCCGTCGTAAGAAAAAATATCTTGTAATATGTATGGTCTCATAAGACCTATACATTCATCCCCCAAAAGGACGTTATCTACTTTGTTAGGACCTTATATATATGAAGTGATACAATACACGAACACGACATTCGAAATGCAATTTCGTGTCTACAGTAAATTAAATCTTACATTTGATTTCTATTTCAGATAAAAATGAATTTCATCACTCTCATATGCGTCGCGTGTGTGATGAGCGTCCGAGCTGACGTCATCATCGATGGCGTGCGTCATCGCGCATAAATATTATACCAAAATGTATCTTATCTAGCTTTTCTGCGCATTGATTACACCTCAAACAATTTGTATTTCCGTGACGGCAACTCAGTAGGAAGATTAAATTTAATTACAACAGAGTTTAATAACATCGAAGTAGTCAACGATACGAATATTATCGATGTAACCATTGATCAGGCAACACAAACGGTATATATAGGCACTAAAAATGGTCTGTACAAATACATACCAGGCTCTGATAAAGCTGAAGTTGTTGGTCTACAAAATGTCACTGTGTGGACTGCGTATTTTATAGGAGCTTTGTATTATACCGAATATAAATCAAGTACTGTTAATATATTCAGAGATGGACAATCCACAATGTTTGTTGAATTGGACGATGTGGTAAATCAACTTCTAATTTATAACGAAGACATCATTTACTATAGTAATGGCGGAGTGTTGTACAGACATACAAATGGAAAAAGAGACGTTGTTTTATACATGGGTGATGGGATACACGAGATACAAAGAGATATAAATGGCAAAGTTTACTTTTGTACAACAAATGCGATATACCAGATTTTCACTGATAGAGATACGGTGAGAAGAGTAGTTACAATTGACCGGCTCCACAGCATGGTGTTCGATAATGAAAACAATATCATATACGCTGATCACAACAACAACATAAACAGACTGGTGCCGGTTCATGAAGTGACGGAAAAGTTGGATTATATAGACACGCTATTTGATATTTTGGAAAAGAAAATGGATAAGATGGAAAATAAAATGACAGTTATATTTCTACAACTATTGAATCGTACTATTAGCACTGGATGCTCCCCTCGGAATGATCACTTGGACTTGAGAAATGTTCCCATCAGCGTAAATGAAGCACAGGAGGAGCAAGTCACGTCGACCTAGCTCTCCTCGTAAGCCGCTTCTCAATATTTGGTTTAAAAACTCTTTTTTTTTAATTTAAGTCCGCATTTTATGTAATAAATATAATTTGAACCAAATTATTATGTAGTTGTTTCTATAACAAATATGTAAACAAAACTAAACGTTTTTCTGTTGTTTCGTAACAAGCTTTGAACATATCATCCGCATGCAGCTTGAGTGGTGAAAGGTTGCAAGCATAAAGGTGACTTTATAAAGAATCTAGCTTCCGCCCCGCGGTTTCACCCGCGTTCCCGAGGGATCTTATGATTCCCCAGGATAAAAGTTTTAAGTCCAGACTGCAGAGGCGTATGTTACCAACGGCCTCACAATAGGGACATTGGCAATCATAGGTTAATATACCACAGGTTATCTGCGTACCAAATTTCATCGCGATGGGTCCAGCGTTGTAGGCGTGAAAAGGTAACAGACAGAGTGACTTGCCGATAGTTTGCCTAGATTTAAGAAAAAAAACACGGAATATCTAGGCTCGGGTAGGTAAGTACTAGCCCCTACTTAGACCTAGATATTGCGTTTATGTTTGTATTCAAATTATGTTTTGTATTTTTTTTTTATTTCTATTAGTCAATAATTTGTTATTATTTCCTTTTTTGTAGGTATTTATTTTTGGTTTTGTTTAGTTTAATTTAGAATAGCGGTAGAAGTTGTTAGTGTTAGATGTGGTTGCCTATAATAAAGTGAACATGCCCTGTATGTTATTTCTGTAGCACCTTTTTTAGTATTAGTTATGTGTATCATTTGTTGGCGATCCTTAATAAAATGAATAAATAAAATAAACTTCCGCATAACTACTGTCTCTTTATATGTTAGGTGTCTGTCTAAATAACAGTACCTACCTATATCAAATGATAAATGTTTATTTGTGTTTGTCTGTCTGCTTATAAGACTTATTCCGTATACTTATAGTCTCTCTTTACTTTATATATTATTGTTCAATCCTTCGTCCTCGTGCTACCTCAACGTTTTGATTTGCTCCACTGTTCCCACTCTCTGAGGTCATCAGTAAACTTCGCTCATAGAATTCCACCACATACCAGCACTTTTTATGACAAATCTCTAATTTGTTGAAACTGTTCACCTATGGAACTTATTACCCGTTTCAATCAGACGTGCACAACCCTACTTAATATCACAGTCTATGTAACTCTCACAGTTGGCCAACGGACACGTCTAGACAGAGCAATCGTGCGGGGCTTGTGGGATGAGAGAGGGACGGTAGCGAGCCCAAGCTGCCATACATTCGCTTGGGACACAATGCAGCAATTACGAATGCCTATACACAGTGGCATTTCGCGTGACTTCAAACGCGATAGACCACTGAATGTAATTACGCTGCGCAAATATTATAAATGCGAATGTGAGTTTGTTTTTACCTTTTCACGCCTAAAATCGCTGAACCGATCGCGATGAAATTTGGTACGCAGATAGCCTATGGTATGGAGAAGGACATGGGCTATTTTTTTTCTTGGGAACGCGGGTGAAACCACAGGGGACAGCTAGTCTTTACATATATTTAAAGATCAGGTCAAAAAATTACATCTATCTAGTTAAGTGTTTCCGCCCTGCGGTTTTACCCGCGTTCCCGAGAGTTCTTATGTTTTCCCGGGATAAAAAGTAGCCTACAGCCTTCCTCGATAAATAGGCTATCCAACACTAAAATACTTGATTGTTAAAGAAACAACTACGTTATAATTTGGTTCAAATTATATTTATTACATAAAATGCGTAAAAAACACACTGACCCCTTAAAAAATGTAATAAAAACGAACTAAGTTACAAATAGCAGTTTTTTAAACCAAGTATTAAGGAGCATAAAAGCCAGGAGCCCTACGGGGTGAGCGACGTCGACGTGACTTGCTCCTCCTGAGCTTCATCCACGCTGATGGGCACATTTCTCAAGTCCAAGTGAACAGTCCGAGGGGAACATCCAGTGCTAATAGTACGATTCAATATTTGTTGAAGTATATCTGTTATTTTATTCTCCATGTTATCCATTTTTGTATCAATTTCCTTTTCCAAAATATCATTTTTTGTGTCTATATAATCCAACTTTTCTTTCACTTCATCAACCGGCTTTAGTCTGTATATGTTGTTGTCATCAGAGTATATGATATTGTTTTCATTATCGAACACTATGCTGTGGAGCCCGTCGATTGAAACTATTTTTCTCACCGTATCTCTATCAGTACAAATCAGGTATATTGTATTGTTCGTACAAAAGTAAACTTTGCCATTAATATCTGTTTGTAACTCCAGTATTTTATCTCCCTTATACAAAACAACGTCTCTTTTTCCATTTGTATGTCTGTACAAAACTCCGTTATAACTATAATAAATGATGCCTTCGTTATAAATTAGAAGTCTATCTACGCTATTGTCCAATTCAACAAACATTGTGGATTGTCCATCTCTGAATACATTAACAGTATTTGTGTTACTATTGGTATAATACAAACCTCCTTTAATATACGCGTTCCATACATTGACATTATGAAGTCCGACAAGTTCAGCTTTATGAGTGCTGGGGGTGTATTTGTACAGACCATGAGTAGTGCCTATGTATACCGTTTGTGTTGCCTGATCAATGGTTAGGTGGTTACTAAGGTTGACTCCTTCAATGTAATTAAACTCTGTTGTTATTAAGTTTAATCTTCCAACTAAGTACTTGTTGCCGTTACGGAAATACAAATTGTTTGAGGTGTCATCAATGCGCAGAAAATGTGCATAAGATACATTTTGGTATAACATTTGTGTGCGATGACGCACGCCGTCGATGATGACGTCAGCTCGGACACTCATCACACACGCGACGCATATAAGAGTGATGAAAATCATTTTGATCTGAAATAGAAATCAAATGTAAGATTTAACTTATTTTAACTATCTGCCGTCTCGCGCTAGGACGATGGGTAAAGTTGCACGCACCTGCCACACGCAAAAATGTATCGTGTAATAATGTTTTTGAAATTGTTTTATGTATTTTTAATGTATTACTAACACTAATATTAAGATGTAACTAACACAATATGGATCTTGTAATCTGAAATAAATTTATTTATTATTATTATTGTCATTATCTATTTTTTTAATCTTAACATTACTTTCTATTATAACATTAATATCAAAATCAAAAACATTATAAAAAAAACTTGCCTAAAAAGAATAATTTTTTTACAATATTTCTATATAAAAATAATATTATAAAAAAAAACCTAATGCTAGTACACCGCCAGCAGCGGGGCAGGGCCCAAGCTACCGGTGGTTAGGGCTGCAGAGTGAGGAACCTCCTAACAATCCTAGCCGTGTCTAGGATTACTGCCTTCTGCATCTACCCTTCATCCAGTTGCCGAGTCTCTCAAGATACAGGCTCTTTGCTATAAGCCCGTTTGCCGACACGATACGACTATCGGGGACAATGATCGTTGAGTTCACGTCCCACATGGCGGTCACCTCATGGGCTATGTCAAGGTTCCTACTTAACTTGTCCTTTGCAGCCTTCACGAGGTTCTCATCATGCGGAACAGTGATGTTAACGAGCATTACCAGGCACTGAGACGGATCTACCAGCACGATATCAGGTTTATTAGCGACAATAGTCCTGTCCGTGATGATAGAACGGTCCCAATAGAGCATAACATGACCATTCTGGAGAACTGACATAGGTGCGTATTTATTTATTATTATTATTAATATAAATAAAGAATTGAAAAGGAGCTAGAATAGATCCCTGTGGTACACCCATACGCACAGGAGAACCAGACAATTTAACCTTATTTACATTAGCACATTGAATTCTCTGTCCAAAATATAATTAATTACAATATCAAGTCCCATTACTTTTACACCATAATTAAAAAAAAAGTAAAGTAAGTAAACGTTTCCGATGGTTAATACAATCAAAAGCCTTGGGTAGATACAATACACCAATTACATTTTGTGACTTCCCAAGCATTAAATATATTATAAAATGTACTACCCCAGCGTCAATTGTATAATGAACTTTCATAGAATGTAAATAGCCTATCAAAAAAAAAAACAACTTACAGTGTCACCCGTGGTAGCCACACAACTGGACGACATCTAATGAAAAAGTTTGATAAGTTGCGTTATTTATATACTTAAATAGGTGCATTCACAAATAAATATGTGTATTCACCTACATTTAATAAGGTTATTGTTGTTATTGAGACGGACGGCGATAACAGTTCAAGATAAATTATACATGTTAATAAATGTCTGGAAGTAGCTGCACTCTGCACTCTGCACAAGTGCATCTTGTTCATAATTATACAAAAGCCAGTACTTAGTATTAGTGATACTAATTTTTATTTAAAGTGTGAACTTGTTCAGGTTATTATTTTTTATTTATTTTTATTGTTGTTATTTAATTTGTTTTTCATTAATTTTATTATTATATTAATTTTAAAATGATTAAACATTGGGTGGAAAAGAAGCCAACATTGTCAGACTGTCGAAAAAAATCAAATAACAAAATATATAAAAAATGTAACCTTGCTGAGTTTCTTGCCGGTTATTCTCAGTTGAAGGCGACTTCCGAATCGGTGGTAACTTCAGTAGCTTCGACGTTCATAAGTGCCCTTCTAGGGCCTAAACTGAATAAATGTCTTTCACTTTGACTATAATTATAATTAATTGTTTGTTAATTATTATTTTTTTAATTTTATTCGGAAAACATACAGTGATAATAAATTCTAGATAACAATTTAAAGTAATTATCTAAAGACCATTTACGAGTTTTCGCATATACCTACAGCTAAGTGTAAGTTGGAGCACGCGTGGAGGGTTCCTTAGTTTTTATATTATGTAGACATCATTTTTTTATATGTAGGTACTAGTTAACTAGTATTACTTTATTATCAAATAGGTACATTTTATCCCACTGCACAGGTAGGTACTGTTTGATTTTGTCCTAATTCTATCTCAAGTTCAGGTTTCGAAACACACCGTTAACTTAAATACTAATAAAACAAAAACTTAACTACAAAAAAGAAAGAAAAATTTGTTAAAGGATGACGAACCGCATGGAAGCAGTCATTAGATCCCGGAGAGGAAATACGAGATACTGAATACACTTTTAATAAACATTTTTTTGTTTTACGATACTTAAAGAAATTTAATATTAATTTGAATAAATATTCGTTAAACGATACCTTATAATATCCGCAATTAACTGGCATTATTACTTTTCTTTGTTTAATGTAAAAAAAAAACACATAGAACTCATTCAAAACCAAACATCAGAGGTGTTCCGTATTTTATAGTTTGTATTTTTATTGTAAGCCCTTAAACCGAGTACAGGAAACCACTTATCCTCGCCTTCATTGACTACGAAAAGGCATTTGACTCGATAGAGTGGTGGTTCATAGAAGGAGCCCTAGCCAGATGCCACATCATTGAAAGGTACATACAAATCCTCAATCACCTCCATCAAAACGCTACTGCCTGTGTCTCTTTGCATGAGAAAACCGAGTGGAAGACCACCACAGCGTTGAGTGGACGACATCCGACAACACGGAAGCCGCGACTGGATGAGTCGGGCACAAGATCGACAGGAGTGGAAGAAGAGGGAAGAGGCCTACATCCAAGATTGGATAACCAAAAGGTCACCATGATGATGATGATTTTTATTGTAAACTCTTGTTGTAAATCATATTGCCGTCACGCCGAAAGAAAATTCCAAAGGAACAGTAAAAAAATCGAAAATAACCAAACGGAACTCAAACAACACAATGCGGCCAATATTCTCAATCTCACGTGGTACGAAGTTCACCGGGTCATCTAGTTTATAGTACTTGGTATTAAAAATAAAAATTAACAAAACATTTATTTCCAAGAACAACTTATTTCTGATAACGATATTAGTACTTACGTGCTACAATATATTTCTGCAGAGCCACGCGGCTGTGCAATTTCAAAATCTTTTTTTTTTTTTTTTGAGCAGGAACAGAAAGGTGGTGGGTCCAGGGGACCTTCTTCCACCGTTACGCGGACTTTTGCGGTGAGCGCTGAGGGCTCTCAACCGCTACTTAAAACTAAATAATTTTAGGGCAACGGTAGCCTGAGGGTGCCCCCTGTGGGGCTCGACCTCGGCTCAGGACGTTGCCTGGGGAATGAGGGAGGACTTAGCATGCAAATATATTATTTGGGGATCGGTCGGATTGCTAATATGCAGCTCGGGCCGCTTAATCGGGACGAGACTGGGAAGGACGTCGCGACGGTCCTCGCCGGCGAGGACGAAATCTAGGTTGACGATTTCGCATCTGTATTTGTTTGCGGGCTTCTTCGGCCTCGATCTGCGCTAGGGTAATGGCATCGTCTGGCTCGCTGAGGGCGTGCCTAGGCCTACGGATGCGGGAAATAAGGGACGGGGTGTATGTGATAGTGTTGACTATCAAGGGATTCGCGTGGTGCGCTGCGGTATCAAAATATCGGCGCGAGGCGCGTTTTATAAATTGTTTGATTGTAGGGAGACCTAAGTCAAGGTGGAGGTTTTCATTGTGCATGTACCACGGGGCGCCCGTGGCTTTGCGCATGAATCGGTTTTGAATCACCTGAAGGGTGTGGAGATGTGTGGGAGCAGCGTGAGCGAACACGGTGCTCGCATACGTCATGACTGGACGGATACACGCGGTATAGAGTCTAACCTTGCTTTTTAGGGCAAGTTTAGACCGGGCGTTGATCATGCAGTGGAGTCGTCCTGCCACAAAGACGGCGCGCGCGCGAACCGCCCTTATGTGTGCAGCGAAGGATAGGCGAGGGTCACACCGAGATATTTGGCTTGCCTCTCCCAAGGGATCGGCTCGCCGAATAGTGTGACTGGGTCGGGGATGGGGGGACGTCTTTTTCGGTCGGTTCTATAAAAGAGAACCGCCTGACTCATGGAGGGGTTGATCTCTATTCTCCATTTCCGGAACCATGCGCCTAGGGCGTTGGCTGCGGTCTGGAGTTTCTTAGAGATCGCGGGCGGGCTTTTGCCTGAGCAATATACGGCAGTGTCGTCTGCAAAGAGAGCGAACTGCGTATTCCTGACTCTAGGGATGTCGCTCGTGTAGAGCGTGAAGAGCAAGGGAGATAGTACCGAGCCCTGCGGGACACCGGCACTAATGGGGTGTGGTGAGGACAGGACGCCTTCGACCCGATATCGAAAGAGACGATTCGACAGAAAGTCTCGTAAGATGGTCACGAGTCTCGGTGGCACACCTAGGGTGTAAAGCTTGTAGATCAAGCCTGTGTGCCACACCTTGTCGAATGCCTTTGCGACATCGAAGAAAAGGGCGCCTGTCATGTGACCTCTCTGGTAACTTGTGGAGATGTGTTCAACAATTCTATGGACTTGATGAACACACGAGTGTTTGGGTCGGAACCCAAATTGCTCGTCTGGGAGGAGTTTGTTAGCATCGGCTTTCAAAATCTATCAAGGAACAGTTTTTGATCAAAAAAACGCGTTTTTGTATATTGCGTCTTTTGTCGTCTTTTTCCCCAAAGGTGTTAGGCTCAGATCGATTTTACACCCATAAAGATGAGTTACAGTAGTACATCAGGGCCTCTCTTTCCTACACCACGTTATGATTGGCAACTGAACTACATAGTTTGAACAAATAGTAGATGAGTTCAAATATTATTACATGCTAATTGATGTGTGTTACGTACCTTCAGGATAGTAAGGCTTACTGTGAAAACATCATTATTATACATACTGTAATAGTATAAGTAATACATTGTGATATTGTGTAGGTATATATAACTAAGTGAGGTTTTGATCATCACAAGTATATCGCAATCACATTAACACTTATGTAAACCATAGCACGGTGGTAAGGTACTTTGTAGTAGATACCTGCCTGGTTGGCTACCACTCTCAAGTTGAGAATCTGTTGCCAAACACCTATTGGTGTGTGTTCCGGCAGCTGCACTTGAGAGCCAGTTTCTTCTTGACTTTGTGTGCTTACCACCTTCGGACACATCGTCACTTACCTTTACTAATAAACTACGAAGGTGAAGTTAGTAATCTTTATATAAATAGGTCCGCTTCGAGAAAAGTATAAAGGAACTATTCCAATATAGTAAGACATTCCCGTGGGGTGCTTTGTTACGAAAGCCCACTTTTTCATTAGTTGGGATTTTTATTATTTTTTAATCTTCCTATCTAATCTATCTATCTATCTATCTACCTATCTACCTACCTAATACCTTTAAACGAGCAATTCTTGTATACATATAAATATTTAATTTGAAACTCGGAAACGGCTCCAACAATTTTCACGAAATTTAGTATGCAGTATTTATATGTATGGGGTTTCGGGGGCGATAAATCGATCTAGCTAGGTTTCATTTTTAGAAAACGTCGTTTTATCCGTGTTTTCAGGCAATGAAAAAAAAATAGGTCGAGCAAAGCTACTAAACATAGTATTAAATAAATATAAAAATCAATTTACTCATATAAGAGCATAATTATATTTTCTTTAAGTTTGTCTTTGCCGCGTTATCAATTAGAGTTTTTTTTTCGATTTTGTTTTACCTTATTTAGGAAAGGCAAAAAGTTCTAGCCCATACAGCCTCGTCATGTCTAGTATTCTTATCCTTAGTTTTAACTTTATATGTCTGATATATACTATCTGTGTGATATTTTTGTTTTTTTTTATGCACGAGTTTAGGTGGTCAGGGCTTTTGGGGTTGCCTTGGTCGTGGCAACCATGAATGTAGTATGTCCTAGGTGGCAACCGACTGGGCCTTACTTTTTTATATATATACATAGTCTGGCCATAAATACTGTTAGAATTAAAAATAAGAAAGATATTACATTTGAATTTGGAATCTGTCATTTTTATACGATTGTTCATTGGGTTTTCTAATTTTGGCGCCAATATATTGGACAATATTTTGCGATATTAAAATGGAGTGGGTTGATAAACCGAGACCGAAACCAAAGAGAACCGAATCGCTGTGATTGCATTACACAAAGTTGGTATGGAGCCAAATGCAATTTTTAAAACACTCCATACGCTTGGTATTAGTCAAATGTTTGTGTACCGGACTATTAATAGGTACAATGAGACCTCCTCTGCTTGTGACAGAAAAAGATCTGGCCATCCGCGTAGTGTTCGTACGAAAAAGGTGGTTAAAGCAGTAAGGGAAAGAATTCGAAGAAATCCTGTCCGAAAGCAAAAGATTTTATCTCGGGAGATGAAGATAGCACCCAGAACCATGTCGCGTATTTTAAAAGATGACTTAGGACTTGCAGCCTATAAGAGACGCACTGGTCATTTTTTAACTGATAATTTAAAAAAGAATAGGGTGGTAAAATCGAAACAACTACTGAAGCGGTACGCAAAGGGAGGTCACAGAAAATTTTTGTTTACGGATGAGAATTTTTTTACAGTTGAGCAACATTTTAACAAACAAAATGATCGTATTTATGCTCAAAGCTCTATGGAAGCTTCCCAATTAGTCGACAGAGTGCAACGTGGGCATTATCCGACTTCAGTGATGGTTTGGTGGGGTGTTAGCTATGAAGGAGTGACTGAGCCATATTTTTGTGAAAAAGGTATCAAAACATCGGCACAAGTGTATCAAGATACCATTCTTGAGAAGGTAGTTAAGCCCCTTAACAACACCATGTTCAATAACCAAGTATGGTCCTTCCAACAAGACTCGGCGCCGGGTCATAAAGCTCGGTCCACGCAGTCTTGGTTGGAAGTAAACGTTTCGGACTTCATCAGAGCTGAAGACTGGCCGTCGTCTAGTCCCGATCTTAATCCGCTGGATTATGATTTATGGTCAGTTTTAGAGAGTACGGCTTGCTCTAAACGCCATGATAATTTGGAGTCCCTAAAACTATCCATACGATTGGCAGTGAAGAATTTTTCCATGGAAAGAGTGCGTGCTTCTATTGATAACTGGCCTCAACGTTTAAAGGACTGTATTGCAGCCAATGGAGACCACTTCGAATAAGCTTTTTATATTTTAAATTGTTTTTTATTTATGTATTAAACTAACATACTGTAAAAGTAATAAATATTATTTGCAATAAAAAAAAATGTTTTATCTTTGTGACAATATTTATGGCAAGACTAGGTATATTTGTGATTGTAATATTGTTTTGTGATCTGTTTTTTATTCTACGTTTTTTCTTTTTTAATTTTTTCATTTTTTTTTTATTTTTTATGTAGGTTGTAGGTACTTTTGCTGTTCAGTTTTTCGTGGTTTCGAATAGGGTTTGACTGAAAATCAGTTCTGAGGTGTGAGGAGCTTTCTCCACTCCTTCTCCATATAAACTATAACTGTGCCAAATTTCATAATCCTACGTCCGCGTAATCTTTGGCCTTTATATTTAAGGATATCAGACATATTAATTAAAACTAAGGAGAAGAATACTATACATGACGAGGCTGTATGGGCTAGAACCTTTTGCCTTTCCGAAATAAGGGAAACAAATGGACAAAAATCTCTGGTTCGTTTGACGATAACGCGGCAAATAAAAGAGCTCATAAATGAGTGAATTGATTTTCTTTACATTCTTTATATACATATACATACTCTTTTATTTAGTTATGATCGAACTTAGACCACTGGGCGAGTCTATACAGGGTGACTTTTGTACCATCTACAAAAAAAAATCTAGGCATTAGATGGCCTGTCTTTTTGCCGCGCTATCGTTTATAATGTAACTACAACGTTTTCACACCGCAAGTACCTACTTTAAAATTGTGCGTTATTACATTTTGAGTAGTGAAAGCCTAAACAGTACCCAGAGGCTATACGAATACTAAACTAAAAGTGTACCCCGCCTGCGCAAATATGAAATAGTTCATATAAAACGTAGAGTGCATTTGGAGGAAGCCCAAAGTCACGAAAACTTAAAATTGTAAATTGTGTGTGCGTGCATTTGACGAAGTGAGAAGTGAGACTGTCTGTTGTGCTAAACAAATTAAAAAACAATGTGCAAAAACGAGCTAGACTGTTTAGAGAGAAATGGAAAAATGCACGTAAGTTGATTAAATTTTTTACGCCTGAACGCAAAATACTTATGGCTAGTTTTATTTTTAAAGGTCTAGTGATTTTCACACGGCACCACGATCCGCGGTGGAGGGCGGTGGTGTGTGCTCATCGTCATAACTAACTACCGTGTTTATTATTTAGTTGTATTCGATTAATTACGTTCGTGCAACATTCTTATCACAACAGTATGTGAAACTTATGATTGCGTAGCGTTGTATTTCCAATTTTACTTTTCAAGCACCATCTTGTGTCATTTTATGCTATTATTGGAGGTAACGATTTTGTCCTTGATCGTTTTGTTCCGCTAGATATCTCTGTATTGTAAAATAAGAGAATTAAATAATGTCCATAAATTGAGTACATGGTGATTGAGATTTTAATTATTTAAAACCATTAAAAGAGATTAGTTTTGAACATAGAATTATTACTTTACAATACAATGCCATCTAGCGGAACAAAACGATCAAAGACAAAATCGATACATTCAACAATAGCGTAAAATAAATAAATAAATAAATAAATATTCTGGGACATTATTCCTCACACACGGCCATCTGACCCCAAACTAAGCAGAGCAAAAAATGACACAAGATGGTGCTTGACTTGAAACGTGAAATTGTAAATACAACGTTAAAATTGTTATCAATGAAATGCAGACGCGAGCGGTGGGTGGGGGGCCGCGGGGCGCGGACATGCGTAGTGTACGGCGCGCAATATCCATAAGCGTGGACTTTTTTGGTACAACTTAGTGATGCTATATCTCAATATTTTAGTACTGAGAGATACTAACAGAAAATATAGGTAATTTCTTATTTTCACTAAACATCATAATATTTAAATTTTGATAGGGATAACAAAGTCACCCTGTATATATTTCATTTCATTCATTCATTTCTACATATAACCGAAATGTTTGTACGCGCATAACTTTCGAACGACTGCACCAAATTGGATAAATCTTTCTTTTATGTGTTCGTTATTATCAGGAGAAAGTTAGTGTGAAAAAAAATACACGGGGATCGTGAGTGAAACCACGGGGAACAGCTAGTTTAATTATAAATGCGAAAGTTTGCATCTTGTTACTCATGCCATAATGGCTGTAATGTCTTGGAGTATAATAAAGGATACTTTTTGTCCCTCGAAAAAATACATCCCTCAGGTATGCAGGTTGTATACGAAATAAATCCTTCTTACTCTAAAGGCTTGGTTCTGCTTCAAAATTGTAATTTTGATTTTCAGAGTTAATAATTGGCTGTTTGTTTCGAAATTAGTCTTAAAATTTAGTGCTCCCGCGTTACTAAATCCTGAAGGTAGTTTCACAGTTGTAAATGAAATAGGAAGATAGAAAATAGCGTCCAAAGGGTGCCGTGCGGTCCTGACGCTTTGAATTTTTGTTTTGATCATATTTATTAAACTACTGCGGTATAAATTTTGAAACATTTGTTCATACATGCCTGTATTGAGTACAAAAAGATAGAATACAATCCTAGGCTCAAGAAGCAACAGGAAGAATGTTATGATGCACGTAATTTTGCTACCGCACGGCCACCTATGAATGCTCATATCTCCTAATCTACTAACAGTAGAATAGTGAAAATAGGTATAGACTCATATTTTCAGCGGTACTAAATATTAGAATAATCACTTTTACATTTTAGGCGGCCTGGGCTGGTCACGAGAAATCATATTTTTACCAAGCGTCAGGACCGCACGGCCCCCTTCTGACTCTGATTACTCCAAACCTATTGCGGTACAAATTATGAGACTCTCGGTTCAAAAACTTGGTATATAGATGAAGGCTCCAGGAACTGGGGCCGTGCGGTCCTGACGGTCACAGCCCAGGTACTAATATTATAAATGTAAAAGTTTGGACGGATGGATGGATGTTTGTTACTCAATAACGTCAGAATAAAATTTGGTATAGAGATATGTAGATAATAGTCTGGAATAGCACATAGGCTACTTTTTATCCCGGGAAAACACAAGATCCCCAAGTAACGCGGGAGAAACCGCGGGGTGGAAGTTATTTTGTTCATAACAAATCATTCAGATAGCATCTTCCGAGACCTTCGATGGGCTCGTCATGTGGAACATGTTTTAACATAGGAATCACGCGGGCGATGGCTGCCACATGCGTCATACTTGTGACCAGGTGCTGCTTGTGGGGGCTGGTCTACTTAAGTTTGCAATCCATTTGTTTTCTAAGTTACTCATACGTTGATATATTTTTTCCTTACTGTCATATAACACACACATATTGTCAGTGAGACTAGATAAATAATTTGATGTAATGAATCTGAGTTGGTTTTGAAAAGAGTAATGGCTGAGTTTCTTGCCGGCTCTTCTCAGTAAAAGCAACCTTCCGAACCGAGCGTTAGAGTCAGACTATTCATAAGTGCTTGTGAAGGCCTATTTGAATAAAATATATTTTCATTAACTATTTTTTTTATTTAAAAAAATACATATTATCAATATCGACTATATTCTGGGAATATTCTGGGAATATCGCCCAGCAGTTTCACCCGCGTTTCCTGGGACATAAAGTTCTATATGTTAATCCAGAATATATTCTATCTGTGTGCCAAATTTCATCCAAAAAAAACAAACTTACACATTTATAAATACAATTAGGATTAAAGTTCCCTATCTGCTTATATTACTATCACTAAAACGCGGACGGAACCACGAAACGGGAGCTAGTTAACAGTACTATTGGCTCGCAAATATGTACACCCAGAGTTAACACAAACAGACTGTATAATTATCAACATTTGTGTCACAATTGTTCATCGTCTCAGATGGGAATCGAACCTCTATCACAGGGCTGTATCTTTTCAACTGGAATAGGTAGTCTGTTGAATTTTTCATAGAATTCATGTTACTATGATAAATAAGAAAAATACAAGGCTCTTGTATGCCTACACCCAATTATCACTGTGATGTTGTAACCGAAAGTGATAAACACATAAAACTCAGAAGCGAACTGACTCTGAGGTATGAGTTGATTTGGCACTCTAAACACCTCTATCTCAGAAACCGCAAATTCCTACTAATACACTTGATTCATTTTCACTTCACCCACAGCTAAGGAATATCTGCCTATTCGTAGCTGCTCTACGACAACAGCTACGACGTAGAACGACTACGAATCTCGATTCAAAGACAACGTATAAAATTAAATACTGTATAAACGTAAAAATAAAACGTATACGGCTGGACCGATTTTGACGGGACTTTAACTAATAACTTAGGAGTAACTTAGAATATTTTTATTAGTATTAGGCTTCCCCGCGGTTTCACCCACGTTCCCGGTATAATAAAAGTAGGCTTAGTTACTCCTTATAATGTCAGCTGCTGTCTGCCAGTGAAAATCCCGTCAAAATCGGTCCAGCCATTTCGGAAATTAGCCGGATCCAACGGAAAGATAGAAATGTGGACAGACAACATTTTTTAAATTAGTTTTTTTTTTTTGTTATAAGTACTTACATTTAGTAAAAAGCTATTATTTGACATTACAAACAGACATATCAATTTAATTCTTTATTTATTTGTAAAGAAAAGGTATGTATGTGACATGTAGGTGAGTGACTCCTGGCTGGCTACCACCTTCTACTAAATCTGTGCACTTGAGAGCCAGGTCACTTCTAGGCTTTGTGTGCTCACCACCTTCGGACATATCATCAACTACCACAAGAATATGATTGACAACTATTCAAAAAAAATATGTTACAATTATTTTACCCATATATGTATACCTATAATATATTATTGGACACTTGAGAATTTCAGGGGTCACTGACCGTCGTGTTGTTCAAAGCTTGAATTCAAATAATAAACAAACCTTAGCAGTTGTTGATTACAATTGTACGGAAAACCTGGTATTTGATTTGGAATCAGTTTGTTATTACACGAATTGAGAAGGTCAATGACCGTCAATAAACAAATAAATTAGAGAAAGAGGGAACTTTGTGAACCTTGCCCATCGGCAACAGCGGAGGAAATTTTCTGTATATTAAAGTTTTATACTATTACTAGCTTTTCCCTGCGGTTTCACCCGCTTTCCCGTGAAAAAATGTAGCCCATGTCTTTTTCCATACCTTAAGCTATCTGCGTACCAAATTTCATCGCGATCGGTTCAGCGGTTTAAGCGTGAAATGGTAACAAACAAACAAACTCACATTCGCATTTATAATATTCCTTAGGATTGTAAATAAATATATTAGAGAATGTAAGATAATGAACAGATACTAGGACATGGAGATAGGGCTGGTTGGAGTGGTTGGTATGATACCCAATCATACCAACGCCACTGTTCGTGGGTTCAAGTCCCACCTAGGATAGATCATTTTTATGCATGAACATGCCGTTTGTCCTGACTCTGGGTGTGATTATCTATAGTATAGGTATACATAATTGCTTAGTTTGAGATCAGATGGCCGGGTGTGATGAATGTCCCAGGATCTTTATTCAAACTCCAAGCTCAATTCTCGCTCAATTACAAGTTATCAGTAAAAACTTCACTTAATAATTACGAAAACCCCATCCATATCGGATCAGTTTTTGAGAAAATCGCGGACATACAAACAAACGGGTCGAATAGAGAACCTTCCTTTTTTGAAGTAAGCAGGTTAAAAAATAAAGGTTTTACACAAAAGTGTATTTACTCTGGGAACAAAAGATTCTTAACAATTGCCATCCGGGGTCCTTGGGTCGAGAGTCAGATGTTCGCCGCGATATATAAACTTAATGACAAAAGAAAACAATCTAAATGGACTCATTGTAAAGGGTTCATCGTAAAATCTGTGACAGCCCTAGGGACGGCGTGGCGTAGGGTTGTCGACAAATTTATTGTTATTGTCGCTTATATCTTGCGTTTTATTTTCGTACGCGTGAAATGTAATCAAGGCTTTTTGGTGCAAATGTGGTTTGTGACAAGATTATTTGAAATTATTATTGTTTGGACTGATGAAGAGTGAATAGTACATGAGCATAATGGAATTATTCAGGTTGGCAATATAATGTACTGTTTTTTTTGTAATGGTATGACTATTTCATTATTTATAAATAATAAATACAGTATATTATAAATAATATATAGGTTTATTATTTAACTAGCTTTAAGCCACGCGGTTTCGCCTGCCATCCCCTATTTGGGATTAATTTCGAAAAATCATTTCTTAGTAAGTACACCCCTACGTTACAAAAAGTTTGCTCAGCCTTTCGTGTTTCTCGGAGCAGCGGTTTATGCTCTGCTTTGATTATCACCTGTCAGTCAGTCAGTCAGGACTCTTCTTCTCTTCTTCTTTTTTTAGGGTTCCGTACCCAAAGGGTAAAAACGGACCCTATTACTAAGACTCCGCTGTCCGTCCGTCCGCCTGTCACCAGGCTCTGTCACATGAACCGTGATAGTTAGACAGTTGAATTTATCACAGATGATGTATTTCTGTTGCCGCTTTAACAACAAATACTAAAAAACAGAATAAATAAATATTTAAGTGGGCTCCCATGCAACAGACATTTTTTTTGCCGTTTTTATAGATAATGGTACAGAACCCTGATATCGCGTAAAATAAAACACTTGCTTTATACATTTTGGTCGAATAGGTGTTGAACTTTTGTATGAAACAGCTGATATTTTTTTCGTGATTTAACAGTTGGTCCCATAGTAAAAGATGTTCATATTGAAGAGTACTTCCACCTCTGCACGTATTGCCAGCGACTAAAAAATCACCTGTATGTCTATGTTTAATTAAGAAATTTGATTGTACATTCGTTACACCGTTCTCACAAAAGATACAAAAGAAAAATCTTATCTCTTCCTTCATTCAAATGCGTAGATTAGATTTTACAACCACTCGCAAAAGCCAGAGGTCCCCAACATTTATTTTAAAAACCATTACCCCCCTGTCCCCCTCGCCCCTAGCCTCCTAGCCCTGGGAGGATGGTTTGCAATAAAAACGTCTCCGCCACTAATTGCGAGCACATTGATCCCGGAGCAGTTTTATGGTAATTTGATTGGATTGGGGAACTGGCTCTTGGCATAGCGTAGTTTGAGAAGCACTGGCACTTGTTTTTAATACAGTATAAATTTCAATTTATTTTTTGTTTAGGTACTTAAAAAAAAAATATTTAAAAAAAAAAAGATATACATAATTATATTAATAAATTTATTAGTACTATTTAATAAATATAATTGTATGTTAATAATTATGCGACGTTCAAAAATAGACCAAATCTCTATTTTTAATCGTGCCATAATGCAATGCTCATTAATCTCAAAGTTGTACGATTTATAAAACCCTATAAATATATTTTATTTTATTTTTTAATTATTCATACTTGATAAAGAAGGAGAATTTATCGCAAAGAATAATTTTATTGTACACTAACTCGCTTTCTTAAATAAAGTTTATTCGAAGCGTCAAGTCAATCCACATTAAACAGTGGAAACTTCATCAAAATCAGTACAGTGGTTCGAACATAAGCGTATTCAAACAGACAGATAGACAGAGAAGAAAAAAAATCTCTTTGTATTTTGTTACTCTTCCTACACCAAACACAAAAAAGTAATAGTCTACAAAAAAAAAAAGTCCTCTATGGTGGTCCACTAGACATAATATCCATTCGACATCATCACATTCAGTCCGAAGATGTTGATTTGAAACGGACCTTGATCGCTGTTTTATATTTCCCAATAGTGACCAAGCTGCTCCACCGACGCTGTGGTCACGGAGTTGAGTTATCTGAGTTGAGTACAGTTGGAGCTGATTCAAATGACATCGGGACCGATCTTCATGACTCCCTAGTTCGACCAGATACGTTTTTTTTTACCTTTTGCCTATCTCTGAGTTTACTGGAGAAAGAATCACACATAATTTGGGGTTCCATCATTTTATCACCTTTAGGGTTAAAATTGTACACCCTAGTCTTACACTATAAGTAACTACTTTTTTTTTATAAATATTATAGATTAATTAAATACACGCAGACTCAAGACAGATATGTTCATGCACACAAATGTCTTTGGGAAAGTGGGAATCAAACCCACGACCTGTGGCGGCTGTGGCGTGATAGATAGGTTATTATCCCGTCAAGTCGGTCAAGTCAAGCAATAAAATCCGGGATTTAACTTGGGCAATCCCACGAAAAATGTACTGAGCGAGTTTATTCCACGAAATACGTAGCGAATATGTCCCAGTTTAATCCAGGGTTTAGACTTATTTTATCTTATTAGTTGGTTTAGTTTGGTCTTACGTTACTTGAACCTAAGTTGCACTAGAGAGGCAGTTTCCTTATAGGCTTAATCGTCGGCAACGGTCGGTGACGGTCACTCACCATCACGCGTCGTAAGCTTGTACGTACATATATATACCTTAGTGGTAATAAAAAAAAACTATAACACCCGTGAATCATACGAAGTTTTTCAATACTTTAGTGATGAAACCGTAACCTATAGACACTTGCAACACTAGGGGTCTCACTCGCGCATTGCAGACCATGCAAAAATTCTCTTCCCCTTCTTGAAGGACCCCACAAGTGATTGTGCTAAAACTTCGTCTACTACTCGGGGATACAAATTACTTTCGCTTGGTTTGCTCATCTTCATGCCTGTCCAACTGTAGATGTTGGGAACTCGTATACTGGGTGACTTTATAGTCATAGGCAATACTTGCACGGGTGGAAGTATTCATCAATATGAACAACTTTTATTATTAGGCCAGGAGTGAAATCACGAAAAAATATCAGCTGTTCTATCCAACAGTTTAATACCTACTCGACCAAAATGTATGAAGCAACCATTTTATTTTACGCGATCTCAGAGTTGGTCCAATAGTAAAAGTTGTTCATATTGATGAGTAATTCCACCCCTGCAAATATTGCTAGTGACTAAAAAGTCATCCTGTATATGCCAAGTGCTCAGAGAACTGTGATAGCGCGATGTAGAATCTTGTGGCGCCATCTATTTACGGATAGTGGAAATTCGTTTTTATGTGTTGCACAGATGTCCTTCATAACATTTTTTGAAAACTGCTACATAATCCTTGAATTAGTTCTCTAGTTATAAACACACTAACAGACACAGCGATATTATACTTATATTTTGATGTGGTGAGATTGTGGTCCGTTGTGGTCAAACACAAGCCGATTGATTCGTGGATAAAAATAATGTGCAGAATATTTCGTACATTTTAGTCGGCTTCAAGTAAAGCTCCCGACAGAGGGCGCTGAAAGCGGAAAAACGATAAACTTTTTTGCAAACTTCTGTACAAGATTTTCATCCTCAGATATCATCTGGCAGATGATTTATATATCTGTGCGTGGGGCCGAAAGTTTGTACATCCCTCTTGTAAATACCCGAGCTGGCCCTTAGTGACTAATAGATGATGGAATATAGGCAAGTAGTTTACATAATTGCTTATTTATCAAAGATTAAAATTATAGCATTCGTAAATCAATAACAATATTTAATTATTTAGTGAACAAACATTACACCTAGCAGTTATTAAACAAATAGCTAAAAAAATAAGTAGATATCTTCCGCCCCGCGGTTTCGCTCGCGTTCCCGACAGATCTTAGTTTTCCCGGGATCAATTAATCCAAGTTATGATCCATTCTTAGACCATTTTTCCATTACGACGTAATTGATAAACAAACACAACCTTTCACCAGAATTAAAACAGCATTATACCGTAGCGCGGTACACAATATCAAAAATTAACTACAAAGCAAAAAAAAACCTTTTAAAAACAAGCACAACTACGAACGGCCTACGTCAGCAAAATCCCGCGGAGTCAGCAAGAGTTCCCGGAGTTTACGACTCTATAAAACAACGTATAGTTTGTTACTTTGTTAGTGCAAAATCTGCACAAACTAGCGGTTTTTAGCAAACGCTTGATCGTTGCGTTGGATGGCGGATGTAGTATGTGAAAGTATAATGTGTTATAACGTACTAAAGACTGTTTTCAAAAAAGTCTAAGCCATTTATTCAGTTTAGGACCTAGAAGGGCACTTATGATAAAATTTAACCTAAACAAGTAACTACTTATTAATAATAGCGAATACGCTTATAGCAAAAACTATACTTTTGACAGTTTTATAGTTTTTTTATCCAGTCTGGTTGGCTACCATCAAGAAATAAGAAGTCTATCGCAAAAACCTACAAGTGTTCCGGCAGTTGCACTGGAGATCCGGTTTCCTTCAAAGCTTTGTGTGTTGAAAAACATCGTGAGGAAACCATAGAACGGTGGTAGGGGACTTTGTAGTGCCCGCCTGGCTGGCTACCGCCCTCATGTTGAAAATCTGTCGCCAAACAGCTATTTGTGTGTTCCGGCAGCTGCACTTGAGAGCAAGTTCTTTATAGGCTTTGTGTGCTTACCACCTTCGGCCACATCATCACTTACTGTAGTGAGATTGAGGGTCAGTCGGTGTTCAAGTTTTATTATGTAGATATTAATATATTAGTTAAGGTATTTAAGTGTCAATATCTAATACTTTTATTAAATTCTGCTTAGAAGTTGCTTAAATGTTTATATTTTGCGACGTGTAAAGTAAATGACGAATAGTGTACTAAACTAAAAATCCTTGCTACATGCTGACACTATGGGAAGTGCACCCTTTTAGTGCGCGGGGCCCCACTGCGCGAGGGCAGTCAATATCGACACGACGATAACCCTCGAAGAGAATGGCAGAGGTATCATATAACAATCATCTATACATGTAATAAACGTGTGGAATCAGCGTGTCTGTATATTTTTTTTGTAAGGTAGGAAGTGAGAATGCAGAGAATATTCTTTTGTCTGTCTATCTGTTTATATAAATATTCGAAACTACAGAACGGATTTCCATGGAATTGACTTGGCGCTTTGAATAGTTTTTATTTTATATATTATATGCGGTGACTGGAAGGAAAGATATACATATCTTCTGTATTATAAATGGTAAACTGAATGACTGTTGATATATCAACGCACAACCCAAACCACTGGACCTAGATACTTTGAATTTTTGCACATAAATAACCTTAAACAGTGTAGGCATCCACTAAGGAAGGATTTTGAAAATTCAACTCCTACAGGGGTATATAATAGTCCTAAAAAAGGTAAAAGTCACAAAATTATAAATTTCTAGTTGTCAGTGTGTAAGAAGGTTTAATCATTAAAAAAAAGTCCTATCTCCAGTGCTCCCCGCAGCGCTGCAACATCGACCCCACCCTTAGCTGTCAACGGCAGACCTCCCGAACGACCTACCCTACCTACGTATAAAATATCGAGAGACCGTACACATGACAGTGTCGCAAAGGCCCTGCGTTTGATAGCCTGGCTCTAGCTGAGATTATTATAACACGGCTGCTTTGTACACATACTATACTAGATAGATAGATAACACTTACGTGAAGCTTTGTAAATATACTAAACTAGATCTTACGGTGAATGTATTAAAACGGGCGGCCTTTGTTTTTACTTTGTATAGACTTGTGTTTGACCACAATCTCGCTATGGTAAGTGATGATGTGGCCGAAGGTGGTAAGCACACAAAGCCTAGAAGGAAGTGGCTCTCAAGTGTAGCTGTCGGAACAAACTTATAGGTGTTTGGCAACAGAACTTCAACATGAGAGCGGTAGCCAGCCAGACGGGTACTACAATGTACTCTGCCACTGTGCTATGGTTTCCTCACGATTAATGTGGTAGAGATTTTTTTTTGTACGTATCATACTAGCTTTTGCCCTGTGGTTTTACATGTGTTTTATGAAACTCCCCTTATCTCAAAATGTAGACAGACGAAAAAGATTATCACAATGTAAAATTATTTAAGAACCTAATGAAAGAATAAAAAATAAAAATATTATCTTAAATAAACAACATACTTATGCAGTGTGATTTTTTAGTCACTGGCAATACTTGCAGGGGTAGAAGTACTCATCAAAATGAACGACTTTTATTATGGGACTAACTGGGAAATCCATCCATACAAAAGTTCAATACCTACTCGACCAAAATGTATGAAGCAACCGTTTTATTTTACACAATATCAGAGTTAGCCCCATAATAAAAGTTGTTTAAATTGATGAGTACTTCCACCCCTGCATGTATTGCCAGTGATAAAAAAACACTAGTATACAAATGGTTTCTTACGGTGCGCTGTTTTACGGACCCACGCGCTACCTAATAGAAAGATTAAAGAAAGCGTAAACGAAAGAATGATCCACAGGCGTTTTTTTGTTTTGAAACTCACGTCCTGCTATTCAGAACTTTATATAATTAGCAATATGGTGGAAATTCACATGTGATATGAGCATGTGTATATATGAAACGCATCGCCCTAAAGTTAAATTAAAAGAGATCATTATTATGGTTGAAACATCAGTTTTTAATATTAACTCATACTAGATGACGGGCCGGTGGCGTGGTTGGTAAAATACCCTATCTATGACGCCGCAGGTCGTGGGTTCGATTCCCTCTCAGGATAAACGTGTCTGTTTGTCATGAGTCTGGGTGTAATTATCTATATAATATGTATGTATTTACAAAAGAAAAGTAGTATATGTAGTATATCAGTTATTTGGCTTCCATAGTACAAGCTCTGCTTAGTTTGGGGTCAGATGGCCGTGTGAGGAATGTCCCAGAATATTTATTTATTTATATATTATAACTATTACCATATTATATAACGAAAATGGGTGATGGTTGAAGGTTTGTGTGGAACGGGCAACTAATTAGTCTGTTTTCGTTGGGTGAAATTTATTGGAAAAAATACGATGAAAATACTAATCGGCTCACAGACACCATGACTTCGGATAAAAAACGGACAGTCCAAAAACTTCTCACGATTTTTTTAAATTAATTATGATTCTTATTATAACTATCACGATTTTTATTATATCAACACTATTCAACTATTTATTGATTAGAATAAAATATAAGAACTGTTACACACATTATTAGTATATAATATTTCATTATTATCTATTTATTTTCATTAGAACCTGTTTCAAAATTGTCAGGTAACCATCGAATAAATGTAGTAATTGCCAAAAAATATACGAATTTCAAATAATTATAACAGCATGGTAACCCTTTTCAGACGTAGCTTCACAAAAGATGACTCAAAGTTCAAGATACTTCACTCGTCTTTCTCTCACGCATACTTTCGTCCCTCTCGCACACCAGACTTGGCAGTATGCTTGATGACTGTTAATTACTTTTTTTTACTACTTAAAGAAAGGCTTCTTTTCCATGTTGATTGATTAATCAAGATTAAAAAAAATATATTGTTTTAGCTACTGATAACTCTTCAAGCTTAAAATCATCCAACAACTGCAATTGATACCACACTTCACCACTTACTACCACAATGAGATTGTGGTCAGTCACAAGCCTCCAATAAAAGTAACAAAGAGTAGCAAATATTTGACCACATAGCACAAGGTGGTAATCAGTGGTAGAGTGTGGTCGTTATGTGCCGCGGCGGGACACGTATAGTAAATAAAGTAAGTTGCTAATAAAGTTCCTTTATCAAACACTCGGCACGTGCTTAGGCATGCCTGACTGTGGGCGGACACACGGACGGTGCGGTTAGCCAATAATGAGTGAAAATTAAGGGGGTATTTTGCTATAACGAGGAATGGCAACCCAAAAAAATAATCCTGAATGACTGATTGACTGAGAGTGGTTCTCAGATTCAAAACTACTAGTCAGAGGATATTATTAATTTTAAAACGTACGAGTCAAGTAATATTTTTTTTTTCCGAAATTCAACCCCTAAGGGAGGAAATAGAGGATCGAAGGCGAAAAACTAGATTTTATATATTTTGCGCCCGATATGCGGCGCCCGTCTTGTCTGTTTTACACCTGAGAACGAATCTATGTTTATTATATGTAAACATAAGTTTAACCGAAAAATAAATAGGTAAGCTATTCAACATGGTTTTTGTCGCCTATTGGTATGTTCTGGCACTTGAGAGCCAGTCCCTTCTAGGCTTTGTGTGCTTACCACCTTCGGCCACATCATCACTTACCATAGTGAGATTGTGGTCAAACACAAGCCTTTACAAAGTAAAACAAAAAACAACGGTTACAGTTTTTTACATAATCTTATTATTAAATTATACTAACTAATCAAAACAACGCCTAATACATACTTATAGTTGGTAGTTTTCATCACATTGAGTCATATTTATTATGCAATGAATGAGACGTACCGTAGTTCCCGCGTTCCTTAACAGAGGGAGCTAGCACTTGTAATTAGGTATGTACTTAGTTTCGTTAAATTCCACTAATAAAATGAAAATTTGGCGCAAGTGGGGGTGAAGACTAAAATCATCACGGGAGTATACGTGTTCCCTTATTTTACACCTTAGGCGTATAATGTTCATCTTGATGAGTACTTAAGGGGCATAAACTAGCTACTTAGCTAACTAGTTTGTAAACTAGCTACCTAGCTAACTAGTTTGTAAACTAGCTAACAAGCCGGTGTGTCTCCACCGTGCTCTATGCGATGCGGTCTAGTTTCCAAGCGCCGAGCGGGCAGCGGGCAGCGGGCGACGCTAAATCAAGCCAGCCTCCTCTATCTAAGAGTTATGACCGAGCTTGCCTCCAACTGATACCGACTGACGGTTCAAACTAATTATTTACCGCCATCTTAATGTCCCAACGAAGGAGCTTGGAAAAATTATGCGCCATACTTTATTTAGAGAATTATTTATGTTGCTCGTTAGAGAAAGTATTTTTTTTAAAGTGATGTAACGGATAGTACACTGTCCATTTGGTATAAAGAAAATATAGGATTAATGAAGTTTATGCAATATAAGCGAGAGATTACTCAGATTCAAGGAATAATGTTAGTTTAACTAAATTAGTAGAGTAGATAGTACATACATACTAGATAGTAGCTAGGTATGTGACGATCTTATTTTGCTGGGTTTCTCTACTTGATCATCTCAACTACTTGCATCTTACCCAACATCCCGATCCATACAAAATTCATCAAGCTAAAATAAAGTTCTAACAATTACACAATTATTTCTAGATTATCATTTGCGAATGGTATAAATCTATCTATCTAATCTAATACCATTAAACGAGCAAACGATTTTCATGAAATTTAGTATGCAGAGGGTTTTGGGGGTGATAAATCGATCTAGCTAGGTTTCATTTTTGGAAAACGTCGTTTAAAAAAATAACCGATCGGTTATCCAGGTACTATATTATTACGGAGTTAATATTAAAAAAAAACAGCTACAGTCAACCATTATACAAATAAAAATGTAAGAGAAACCGGTACTGATAAACATTAGGGTTTGGAGTTTAGTACAACACGTACCGGTACAACCTGTACCGGTACATGTACCGGTACAAAAAGCTTTAAAACCGCGCTAACCACAAAATGGAAAAATAACTTTTTTACAATTCTATCCTGGAAAACTTCTATAGAAGTTTACACTGTAGTAGAGTGACCATGCGATATGGATTATGAATGGATCGCGAATTTGCTTTTTCACAGTCTTCTGAGTTTCTTACCGGTTCTTCTCAGTTGAAGGCTGACTTCTGAGCCGGTGGTAACTTCAGTAGCTTTGACGTTCATAAGTGCCCTCCTGGGGGCTAAACTGAATAAACGGATGTGACTTTGACTTTATTTGAAAGGTTAAAAATATTATTATGTGCTCGTATTTTTCTCTCATTCTCTAAGATATTTATATTTTATTATTCATATATTTAATTTTGCTCCAAAAAGTTTTCTTTTCTTCCTGATTTTTTATTATATTTAGAATGGCACCTACCAACAGTGTTTATCCTAAAACTCTTAAAGTAAATGGTGGTCACCCTATCACTACCCGCAAATGGTAATTTCAACTGCATTTTTTCCTAGAAACGCAACCATTTCATTGTCACCGTCTTTTTACTGACAATAACCCGACTTTATACTTAACGTGTACCCTGCCTTATTCGAATACACCTTAACGAGTATTGCAATGGAAATTATACTCTATGCCTTGTTTATTTGAACCTATTTTTCTTTGAACTTTTATTTATTTTTTGTCAAATTGCGACCGACAGTAAAATGTTGTGAATTAAACCTAAATTAAGAGTTAATTGTATAGTTATAAGGTTGGTTTTTGTATACACAGCGATGTGAATAGATAAAGGCTAGTGTTAACTATAAGGGTTACGTTAGAACCCATTCTAATCGTATAATGTTAGAACTTTCTATAAAGTTACACATTGTTACGAAACTTCTAACAGCGTTGAAAGAAGCCTATAGGTCAGTGGAGAAAAAAAAGTACGTGAGATAGATTTTGTTAAGGTGACCCCGCGTTAAGCTTAAAAATCTGAAATTCAACGTGCTGCGTCCCGCTCCTTACTATAGCGACCTCTCATAGAAAACCCGCGTAAACGGAAAGGGCGTATGCGACAAAATAGTTTTTATTGTTTAATTTGCAAATATATGTAAAAATTTTGGAACCTCAAATCGATCCTCAATGTCGGTAAAATTGGAATCTCTTATTTTAAAGAGGTATTTTTGATTGATTATTTTGTGTTATAAAAGTTAATCAATCGTTTTATGCCATAGACAAAATAAAGTCAAATACATAATGAATTCTTACAATAAACTTAATTTCGTTCGCTTTAGTCATTTTTGAGAAAAATCGGTATCCTTGCAACCAAAATCTTCGAGGCGTCGCCTGCGCTGTAGTAAGCTTAGCTTAATAGGCAATGACGTCGTTGCAATGGTCGTGAGCTCCAATCCATACGAAGTATATTATATTCCTATATTTTATATTTATATTATATTACTAGCTGTGCCCCGCCGCTTCACCCGCGTTCCCGATATTAAAATTTTCCTATAACCAATAGAAGTGGCCTAAGTTACTTGTTATAACATCAGCTATCTGCCAAAGAAACCGATCGCTATGAAATTTAGTACGCAGATAGCCTATGGTATAGAGAGGGACATAGGTGCGAGTGAAACTGTGAGGGACAGTTACTTCTATAATAAGGTTCAGTTTTCAATGAAGGAAACCATAGCACGATTGTAAATTACTTTTTACTGAAATAAATAGCTAAAAATCATAAACACTGTAGGCTTTATCCTTACCACCATAGCGAGGTTATGACTAAACTCAAGTCTAAAAACTAACTATCTACTAAAAACGAATATAGCTCAATACCCTGCCAAAATAAATCCAACATGTCACCATAAATTACGTTATATTCGAACCCTGATACCTTTGATGTGGGTATACGTCGATAACTAAAGCAAAAGGAACACATTCACCTTCAAACTTTCTTTTACTACGAGTTTTTAGATGGAGGAGGAATCTGTGGGATTTTATATAACTACAAATAATATATAACTTTGCAAACTGTAGATGTATACTACCCCGTGGTTTCACCCGCGATACCGAGATCAAAAGTATTATATTTATGTGTTAATCGAGGCATTCAAAGAGAGCATTGCAACGCACACCGTGGACACAGAGGAAGACAGGAGGACGAGCACGGTGATAGTGTACTTTGTAGTACCCGCCTGGCTGGCTACCACCCTCAAGTTGAAAATCTGTCGCCAAACACCTATTGGTGTGTTCCAGCAGCTGCATTGAGAGCCAGTTCCTTCTAGGCTTTGTGTGCTTACCACCTTCGGCCACATCATCACTTACCATAGTGAGATTGTGGTCAAACACAAGCCTATACAAAGGAAAAAAAAAAACAACTTAATTCAACTGTGCCGTGGATTACTATTTCTATATATTATAAAAAAAATTCAAACTCAACATAAAACATCTCTCATTGTCATATTTTTAAATCAATAACGAATATACTATTTGGCTGAAGTTTCAAAATGCTAAATTAAATTCGTGTATCGTGACTATTCGTGACATATTTTGTTTCATAAAGTTCGTGTAAGTTTTAGAACGCCCACCATTTTGCTAAAATCTGACTGACTTTACAGACTTGTAAAAGTGATTCAATGTGACTAGAATTTTATATAACAAGACAGACTCAAAAAAGTATACCGTGATCTTACTTTTACAAGATTTTACATAATATTAAGTACTACCTTCCTATTAGGTACCTAGATAGTCTCACACTAATACCAGTTCGTTAATCTAGGCATAGATAACCAGGATAATCCTACAATTAACTGCTTATGTATATCCATTGTCCAACACACAAAATAAACCATTGCAATACCTATTTCCCATACGCAAATTCTAACCCAATATTTGTATTCATACTAATATAGCTGCGCCTGACGTTTTATTATAGCAATAAGTTGCATTAGCGCGGCGTGCTCGAATCGGTTGAATAGGCAATTTGCATTTAATTAATAACTAATAATTATTTATTAGCTATCCGTGACACGTTCTAATGTATAATAGAACAATTTCAACGTGTATTAGTACCTATAATTAATTAGTGGGTAATTAAATTATAAGTGAGTTTAAACGTACCATAATATTAGTTTTGATCCAAATATGTATTTTACGCTAAGGAAAATTATGGGGGAACATGAAAGGCATGTTAAGTTAAGCATGCCAATCCATCCTGGAGGTCTACTAAGAGAAGTGATACGATAGCCAGATCATTGTGTTGTGCACACCCCCCTGAACCCCCTTGATTAACTATTATTGTGGTGCGATGTTCGTGTTCCAGCATTGATGACGTAGTAATAATTAACTGTTGGTTGATACCAAATAATTATAATAATGAACATAGCTGTCCCAAGAGGCACTGTCTTGTTGAAAATCCACCGACAAGCACGGTACCGGTAGTTGCCTTCTAGGCTTTTAAAGCTCGGCAATACATTCGCAATCTCGCTAATGTCCATAGGCGATGGTAGCCACTTACCATCAAATAAAAAGCCTAGCTGATTCTGACAGAAAATCCAAAGTTTGTCAGGAAAAAATCTCTTTTTAGCGAAATTAATTTCTTTCACTTTTGAAGCCGCCCATTGCAATGTAATTTGAGTTTAGGTAGGTACCTCTTAACTTTTATTAGGGTTCCGTACCCAAAGGGTAAAAACGGGACCCTGTTACTAAGACTTAAACCCATACAACAAACGCAAATTTTTTGCCGTTTTTATAGATAATGGTACAGAACCCTTCGTGCGCGAGTCCGACTCGCATTTGGCCGGTTTTATTTTTGGTTGGTATGCAATATAGAGTTATATAGATCTAGCCAAGATCATACTTACCAATGTATCTGTAGTCCAGATTTGTTCGTTCAATAAAATTATGCCAGCATGAAGAGAAGGTTCGACAGGTCCGGAATGTGATTTGATTGAAATCCGGAACGAGTAAAAGTATGCTGAATATGCTTGTGTTCTGACTACGGATCGTTTCGTATCAAAGAATACCTTTATAAACCAGTCACAAAGACGGGAAAATAATGCTTAACGCATAGAAAAAGCGGCCTATGTTTTACACTCAAATAATATTATACACTACCGCGATTTCACCCGCGTTTGTGGCCCAAAATATTTAATTATCCACAAGTTAATTGAAAAGCAGTGGCTAGTTTTAGCTAGTAGCGACATCTATTGAACACACAAGGAAATTTCACTACCCGTGGATAGATGGCGCCACAAGAGTCCACATCGCGCTAAGTTTACTGAGACTTTCCAACATCTACAGTTTGACACGGTCCCCAGACACAACGACCTAGCTTAATGGAAGATCTTCTGTTTTCAATGGAGGAGTCTACCACCTTGCTGCTCCATAAGCTAAATATCTGTTCATGTGCAGGTTTTTGCGACATATAAATCGGTGTAGGAAAACATTATGATGAAGCCAACTGGAATCGTGCAGACCCCTTTTTAGGAGATTAAACTTACTTACCTTGGCAGGCATGTATATTTTTCAGATTGGAACATTTGTTAAAGAGCAGTGCCAGTTATTCAATAAATTTGATGATATTGCTACATCTAGAGTAAAGAATAGGGACCCAACTAGGCTTATACTGCCTTTAACAAAATCTGCCTTATACGAAAATAATTGCAACGTAATGTGCATTAAAGTATTTAACAAAATACCACAGAATATAAGAGAACTTCCTGTTAATAAATTCAAATCAAAACTTTACAGTTGGGTTAATGGATAAATGTTTTTATAATATACGTGACTTTTTAAAATAGGATCGAATATAGATTTATTTATAATTATTCATAATAATTTTATTATACAACGTGCCCTGACGCTATCAATTTGTTTTAAATTATTCTTTATTATGGAAAAATTATGTGGTTTTTCTTGCTGATTATTTTAAACGACATGTTCACTATTTCATTGTAATAATATAGCATAATGAATTGTTTAGTTTGTAGGTAAATTTTAATTATAAGGTATTATTAATAAAAAATAATAATTTTTGCATGTCAGAATCTGACGAAACATGTGAAACATAATAACATTTTTGTATGATCCCATCAACCATGTCTCAGGCAAATAAATACATTTCATTTCATTTCATTGCACGGTGGTAGGGTATTGTGTAGTTCCCATCTGGCTGGCTACCTTCAAGTTGAAGGTCTGCCACCAAGACTTTCCTGAATTCAGATTATCTTTTTTTTTCTAATTTTTTGGCCGCGGTTTCGACGTGTTCAGTAAACACTTTTACATGCAGTAATTTTATATCTCTAAATCGAATTGCTAGGTAGGTACCTACAGGTAACTGAAGGCAGAGATAAACATTATACAATGCAATAATCTAAATATTCTTTATAATATTATAAATGAGGAAAAAACATAACCTTAAGGAAAAATAAACTATTGACAAGCGGTTACTCTTTCCCTCCTACATAAATTAAAAAGGTAGTCAAGCAAGTAGTAAGTAGTATGAGTCGCACAAGTGACTCACGTGTCGGGAAAACCGACGCAACAAATTATACATGATAAATCGTTATTAGTTGTAAAATGGTCGTATAGACGCTGTATAAAGATAATATGTGCGCTTGAGAGAAAGTAGGCAAGTGTATAACTATTCAATTTGGCTATAAGTACCTAATGCTATTCATTTTATCTTGAAAAATGGCACCAAAATTCCTATAGAAGTAGACTGAAGTATTATTTATTTCACCAGCGATTCCCCGTTTTGCCTCCTTAGAGGCTGAATTTAAAAAATAATCCTATGTTACACCCTTACTTTATAAAAGAAATATATCCTCCTTTCATTGTTCTATGACCATAGTCCAGGGTCTGCAAACCACTATCAGACAATCAGGACTTGCTCTTACTAGAGATTATCACGGAACAAGATATTACTAAGTACTTATATGTATGCTGAATGTTGAATAAGAGTTCTGTACACTTCTAATAGCTTCTAACTAGCTGCTATTTCAGCTACTATAACGCTTAAATGGGCACTGGTCGATTGGGTAGCAACTTCTACAAAGCATAAAAAAAAATGTTTCTCATTAACCTACCTTCAGCCATAAAGTAATAAATAAAACGTCTAGGTATTCGTACCTTTTCTAAAGTGACAAACAAGCATACGGCCCGCCTGTTGGTAAGCGATTACCGCAGCCTATTGACGCTTGCAACACCAGGAGTATCACTCGCGCGTTGTCGACCATGCAAAAAAGGTCTATATAACCTATAGTTATTTAAATGTTCTATTCCCAAAACTAATTATCAGCACACAACTAGAATACCCATATCTACCAAGATAAGATCGGCCACGTTACACATAATTACACCAATCCCGGGGCGAGTCTCGGTCCCGCTGACTCGCCCCGTCCCGGCCCCGCTGACTCGCCCCGTCCCGCGGGACACTTTATCGGACACTGCTAATGTAGTGACCGCACTTTTCATTACTAAGCTGATTTGTTACGTGAATGTTACTTGGTTTTATTTTTTCAGTGAATTTACTTTAGGATTTGTAACTAGCTTTGTGCACGCGGCTTCGTTCGCGCAGACTTTATATATTTTACAAGCCGCACTAACATGTGGAAACTCCATGAAAATCCGTTCAGTGGTAAAGATATAGATAATTATTATTAAAAAAAGGCAAAATGATTGAAAAGTTGGATGTTGAAATGGTAAACAGTCCATTATAGCATTAGCACAATATATGTAACTATTACAGTCGGCCAACGGACACATCTAGACAGAGCAATCGTGCGGGGCTTGCGGTGTGAGAGAGGGGTGGTAGCGAGCCCAAGCCGCCATACACTTGCTTGGGACAAACTGTAGCAATGACGCATACCTATACAAAAGCGGCATTTCGCGTGACTTCAATCGCGATGGTCCACTGTATGTTTTTTACGCTGTGGTATTAGTAACGCACACTCTACATTAAACTAGTATCCACGTTCCCGGGATATTAAATAGCCTGCTACTCTCCGGTTCATAAACTATCATGCAAAAAATTACGTGGATCCGTTGCTGCATGGAAAAAAGACAAATTAACAAACCAACATACTCACTTTCGCTTTTATTAGTAGCAATAGGGAAAAGCTTACCATTTCGCAAAATTACTCCTTTCTCCAGCTTTGTGTGCTTACCACTTTCGGTCACATCGTATCATTGTGAAATTGGGGTACATCATAAAAAAAATGCTTAGCCTAAGATATTCCATTTGGTACTACTGCCTCAGACTATACTATTCGAGGTATGGTCGTATATGTTTGTGTATAAATATCATAACCTAATTCAAATATTGTATTCTGAAAATCAATAACGAGTAATGGAAAAGAAAACTCACATTATTTAACTAATAATCCTAAATTAATTTAATAACCTTCCGGACTGTTTATTTTTCTTAGAAAGGTTGAAAGGTCAAAGGATTCCACCCAATTCACGCTTAGAGGTTAATTTAGGTAATAAATACATAACTACACACAATATTCTGGGACATTCTGGGCCATTATTCCTCACACACGGCCATCTGACTCTAAACTAAGCAGAGCTTGTACTATGGAAGCCAGATAACTGATATAATACATTTATACTACTTTTCTTTTTAAAATATATACTGATATAGATAATTACACCCAGACTCAGGACAAACAGACATGTTCATATACACAAATGTCTGTCCTGAGTGGGAATCGAACCCACTGTGGCGTGATAGATAGGGTATAGTACCAACCACGCCAACCAGCCCGTATTGCTAGTATTGTGTGTCCATTTGTACCTATATTTTTTATAAGATACCTCCTACACTTTTAAATTTGCCTTTAAATAAGTTGAAAAAAGGTATTATGTCCTATCGCTCTTGCAGGATATCTGATCTAAGTTTGTTATGAAAATAGCAATTGCTTAGTTTCTTGCCGGCTCTTCAGAAAAAGCAAAGTTGGAGCCGTGCGTTACAGTCTGACTATTCATAAGTACATGTGAAGGCCTATTTGAATAAATAAAATATGTAATTTATCAAAAATCCTAACTAATATTATAAATGCGAATGTGAGTTAGTTTGTACCTTTTCACGCCTAAACCGCTGAACCGATCGCGATGAAATTTGGTACACAGATAGCCTATGGTATGAGAAGGACATGGGCTGCTTTTTTCCGGGAACGCGGTTGAATCCGCTGGGGGACAGGTAGTATACAATATATGCAACTGGGTTACCTGTGTCGTTTAAAAAGATTTTTTCTGGACTCTGGGTAATAAGGAAATTCTTCTGAAAATAATTAAATTAGTTAATACGTAAAGCGTTAAATGTTCCTTTGGGGTAGAGGTGCCGACATCAATAAAAAAAAAATACTGCAGAAGAGACCTATTCGCACAATATATAACTTGAGTCCTAGAGTTTCTCTTAAAGATAAGTTTAAATCCATTAATATAATGACAGTGTCGTCACAGTACATATTTGAAAATCTAATTTATGTTCGTAAAAACATACATAGCTTTCCTAAAAACAACGACACTCATAGTTTGAACACTAGAAATAAGCACAAACTTGCTGTACCTGTAACTCGGCTCAGCAAAGTAAAAGACTCTTTCAAAGGGCAATGTAGGTATACGTTTCTATAACAAAGTACCCAAACAAATCCAAGAACTATCTGTACATAGATTTAAGAAGATAGTAAAACAGAAGTTATCTAAGAAAGGGTACTATAAAGTTTTTCATTTTATAGATAACAAGAACGCATTTGAATGAATTGTTCGCTCCGCATGCTATTGTTATAATTTAAAATTTGTAAATTATACTTTATACCTACTTCTAAGTGCATACCTAATTTAAAAGAAACATACATTATCTATTATTGGAACAAGTGACGATTAATAATACTTGTAATGAGTTCATTTAATAAAGAAACATTTGAATTTGAATGAAAGTGTTGAAATTCACCAAGTTTCTTGGCATCTCTTCCCGGATCGATGGTGGACTTGTTTGATTGTACGCAGTTCTGTTAGTAGAATAAATATGCTCATAATATTTATATGTAAGCACTAACTACAAAATAATTATGACGGATAAATTAATTTTCTTTTTAGTTTTTAACATAAGGGATTCACTAAATATATTGATTTATACTTCTAGGTAGGAAATAAAATTACTCAGAAGAAACAAACAGACATTCGCATTTTAAAAATATTAGTAGAGACATCGATAATAGGCCCAAAATTGTGAACAATAGAATTCAAATTGTGCCTGCGAGCGTTCGTATTGCGTACTATGAATCTTTTAATCCGGCACGGGGCGGATATATCCGGAAAATACTGAAACGGTCCGGTTCGGGCGCGTTTAATTGCATTCCATTGTCTGGTGTGAAAGAAAAGGCAATTGCGATGACCCCTGTTAAATACTGACTAGGGGGGAATTCCGAATTTAACGTTAAAGCTGTTTTCGTTTTTTAATTGAAAGGATATTTTTGTTTAAAGTTATTTCTATTAATACAAGCTTAGAATACCAATGTAGTTACAGAATTAATGTTAGTATATTCTATCTAATTCCTCCAGTTTAACTTATATTTCTTGTGAATATCTTGCAATAAATAATACAGAGAAAACCTTAATTTAGAATAATCATTTTTCCTATGTATATCGTCGCATTAATTATAAAAGTGGATTATGAAATAAGTAGCCAAATAAATGAAGTTAACAAATCGCCATTAAACAGGAACCTTCCCCATCGACTTACTTAGGGTCTGGGTCTGTACATTGGAACAAAGAGCAGAGGGAAGGGACACGATGCCAGTAAAAGTTTTATATTATATTTATGATACCTTTGAACATTTCCTTTTATAATTACTGTACTGTTCACGAAATTCTCAACATTTTCTTTAACTAAGATTAACTTCTTAGGGTTCCATTGTGGATTTGGGGATGTTTAGCATCCGACTTTTTAAGTTATTTCATCATATTCATCCATGGGTGTTCATGACTTACAACTTGGAAAAAAAAGAAAAAAAAAAGATCTAAAAAAATATGCCTTGCTGAGTTTCTTGCCGGAGTCTTCTCAGTCCAAGTGTATTCCGAACCGGTGGTAGAATCAATTGTAACGTTCATAAGTGCCTTATTAGGGCCTAAACTGAATAAATGAGTTTGAGTTTGAAAACTAGTCTACAGATTCATGTCAGAAGGCTGACAATCATGCAGGCAGTCCACTTGATGGTAAGTGGCTACCATCGCCGATGGACAGTAATACCAGCAGGATTAATTTGTTGCCAACCTTTATAATGCCTAAAACGCGATATTAGAAGTATTTATAAAGATGTATACATGCTTACTTCTTTAAACCATTTCCACTTACCACGCTGAAATTTACAGTTAAACAGAAATAGATTATAAAACCAATTATGTAGAATTGGATTTCCAGAATCCAACTACCACATAACCGAAAATAAACGAACATAATAATATTTTTTCTACGTCCGGTATTACCCTAATAGATAGTCAAAGTTTTGGATTCAGTTATGTGTAACTTTTATCTTATACTAATAAAGGGAAGACAGAGATGGGAGAATTTGAGCCGATGCCAGGGCTATAATAGGACACAGTAAAAGTTATACCTATTTTGGTAGTACTTTTAGTGAATGAAGGAATTAGTGTACCTGCGAAATGTATGATAGAGATGTGACTACTAAAAAGGATTTACTAAAATTCAAACCCTGAGAGGGTTAAGTTATGATTATGTAATATTTCGAGAGACGGGATCACGGAGAGAAATATATTGTTATTAATAAATAATAATAATAAATAAATATTCTGGGACATTATTCCTCACCCACGGCCATCTGACCCCAAACTAAGCAGAGCTTGTACTATGGAAGCCAGATAACTGATATACTACATATACTACTTTTCTTTTGTAAATACATACATATATAGATAATTACACCCAGACTCAGGACAAACAGACATGTTCATGCACACAAATGTTTGTCCTGAGTGGGAATCGAACCCACGACCTGCGGCGTGATAGATAGGGTATCTTACCAACCACGCCAACCGGCGTTCTTTATTGAAAAGGAAGTAGCACCTAATAACTGATAATGTAGGTAATACAAATTTGGTCATTAAAAAAACTAAGATGTCTGGAATTAGTTGCACTCTGCACAAGTGCATCTTCTTCATACTTTACGAAAGTATCTCTACTCATAATTATTAGTTAAAGTTGGACCTTATTCAGATTATAATTTTTTATTTTATTTTAGAAAGTTTTGAAGGAAAAGGCTTATTACAAGGTAGCTCATTATATTGAAGATAGGGATGTTTGGAAATAGTTTCACTCTGCACAGGTGCACTTTGCATATTGTTTTTTTTTTATTTTTTTAGTTTTAGCCATTAGCGTATTCGCTATTATTTAATAAGAACTTGTTTGCGTTACATTTTATTATTTACTTTGTATTGGTATTTTTTTATTGTATTGTACATTTTGCTGTTATTGAAAAAAATATAGCCAATAGTCAGATTATAAAAAAAAAAAAAGATATATATAAAAAATGTAACCTTGCTGAGTTTCTTGCCGGTTCTTCTCAGTTGAAGGCTGATTTCCGAATCGGTGGTAGCTTCAGTAAATTCGACCTTCATAAGTGCCCTCCTAGGGCCTAAACTGAATAAATGGCTTTGACTTTGATTTATTTTTCTTGTTGTTATTTTTTTTTGTGATTATGCTTATATTATATATAAAAGCCAACATTGTCAAAACTGTTCCAAAAGTAAAATAATAAAATATATAAAAAACGTAACTTTGAGTTAATCTCAGTTGGAGGACTAGGTTGAATCTCTAGGACCTAAACTGATCAAATTTAATTAGTCAAATATTACGTGAGTAATAATGAGTTGAGTGAAGTACTGTTTCAATGATTGTACTGTGTCTCAACTTTGAATGGCGGAATAATTGTATAAGCCCCGCTTTATATTAGGGGAGTACCCTATATAAATAATATGTTAGGGAATTACATTGAATTTATGGAAATTGTCCGATTATAATCTGTATTCTGTTGGTATGACGTCATCTAGATTACCTATCTAGATAAACCATAAGCTAGGGTTGACAGTCATTAATAAAAGCCTGTAATGAAAGGATATTGTTTGTATAATAATTTGAACACATTTTAAATTTACTTAGCAATTTACTAACATTTTGAGGTATTCGGTCATAGTGACGTCATTTTGATTAACCGAAAAATGCTCGTACTTTCAAATAAATTCAACATGTGCCTTATGGTTGCGGAGTTAATTGGCTGTGACAGACGAACGGAAGGATAAACAGATATCAAAGTGATTCTAAAAGATTCGTTTTTTTTCATCTAATTTTGATTCGGTACAAGAAAAATTATCAATAGAATACATTTACGTACAGTGTACATAGGGGCACCAACCTTTATTTTGGTCCATCTGATGGTTAGTGACCAAAGTCGCCTATGAACATAAGCAATACCAGGGGGAGGTCAAACACGTAAGATAGAGTTATGCTCGCTTTGGGGCCTTTGCTTGCGGCGGCGTCGTGTGGCGGGTCGCTCATTTCCCTACAATTAATGCGAGGAGGACGATGGCTGCCACATGCGTAATACTTGTGAACAGCTGCTTGTGGGGGCTGGTCTGTGCAAGCTTGCTGTTTATTTATTTACTAAGTCACACGTATTTTTTTTTCGTCATAATTAACAAATATTGTCAAAAATAAATATAAATAAATATTCTGGGACATTAAAAGAGTAATTAATGAGTTTCTTGCCGGCTCTTCTCAGCAAAAGCTATATTCCGAACTGTGAGTTAATCAGACTATTCATAAGTGCTTGTGAAGGCCTATTTGAATAAAAAATATTTTAATTTTCATTCTAGGACAATGTGAATTGCCAGACTTCAATAAGTCTCTTAAATATTTAAATTAAGTCACAATAAACCCGTCTAAATAACAAAAAGTTATATAGTGGCATATTACGTACATTCCGAGCCGTTTGTCACACAACAGTGGCTTAGATGTAATAGTTTTGTATGAAGTTTGAGCGCATTGTGGGGACGGTGGTTTTGACATGCGGAAGCGCTGCAGATTTGGCTAAAGTCTGTACTGTTAGGGCATGCGGAGACGTGGTGGAACCTACACACTGTAAGTACATACTTACTGCGCTTGGTGTTCATGGATCTAAAGATACATAGGTGGAACTAGGTATGGTAATATGTATGGAAGAGCAAGGTGGTAGACTCCTTCATTGAAAAGGGAAGATCTTCCGCCAGGCTAGGTCATAGTGCCTGGGGACCGCAGTCCAACTGTAGATGTTGAAATTTTGTATATATGCCAAAGTTGACAGAGAACTTTGTTATGTGGAATCTTGTTGCACCATCTATCCACTGTCTTGATAGATGTCACTACATATGTAATTGCTGAAATAAAATATTGATCATCGAATCTGGATATGCTGGTAGTACCATTAACCCGCCACTTGTGACGTTAATTTGACATGTAGGTAATTGAAGACATCTTCATCTTTATATTTTTACCAATCCTATTCTACTAATATTATATATGTCAAAGTTTGAATGGATGTCAAAGCCATTTATTAATTGTCGAAGCTACTGAAGTTACCAGATGGATGTTTGTTGATCAGTCACGCCAGAACGTCTATTCGGATCTAGTTTAAATTTGGCACAGAGGTAGATAATAGTCTAGAATAGCAGCATTTTTATCCCGGAAAAATACCTTCGAGAACGCGGGTAAAACCGCGGGGCGGAAACTAGTAATTAAATTTATATTATGCTACTTTTTGTTGGTTTAGTATTAAATGAGGCAAAAAATATTATTATCGTGAGAGAAAATAATGGTAACTGTTGAATTAAATAAATGGCATTGCCAGCCACTCAGGATGTAAAAGCAACGTGAGCATAGGGCCTAATCTTACTAAATACCTAGAGTAGTATATATTTGATGACACGAATGCGACGGTGCGTGAACCGTGTGACGCGTGAGCATGTTGCATGCTACTGCATTGTCTCTGCATTCGTGTTTGTTCGGAAAACGAATAGCTGACTGAATTTAATTGGCGAGACAGGGCTCGGTTTTATTTTAAAGGCGATAAAGAAAATATTGATTACTAGCTCTTCACCCGTATTTTCGGGATAAAAAATAGCCTTATAACCTTCCTCAAGAACTGGGCTATAAAATGCAAACAGATTTTTCAAATTCTTCTATAGTTACAGAGATTAGCGTCTTTAAACAAACAAACAAAAAATCTCTACTCCTTTATTGCATTATTATAGGATATCCATTGTAGAGAAATTTGACCCTTAGTTTGTAATTACATAACCGCGTATATCGTTTGACAACGGATCAAAGATCATTCATTTTGCAAATTTTTGGATATAATTTTTAATAACATTATTTTCTTGAAGTCTAGGTTTTTACAAGCTTTTATTTAGCTTGCAATGAGGAATCTTGCAAGTCGAATTTCACCCACTTCCAGTGGACGGATTGACTTCATATTTGGTATAGGTTATATTGGAAGACAGTACAGTCAACAAAGAGTACAGTTACCAAAAAAGCTTGTATTAAAAATGATTTTCGCTTTACCTTCACAGTTTCTATTTAAAACATTTTATTAGCGTATAATAAATAGCATTATAATAAATAAATAGTCTGCAAGCAACATTTTAGCGCCTCACAAAAATCAGAATACATATTCATATATCTGGAAATTGGAAAAAGCTGTTGGAATTTATGCATTTAATATTCTTTTATGCGTTCCAAAATGAACTGGATTCCAATTACTATAGTTGCATTACATGTCTCTATCTACTGTACATGCACACATGCATAATTAAGCAATACTTACAGGGGAGGAAGTTCTCATCAATATGAAAAACTTTCACTATGGGACCAACTCTGATATCGCGTAAAATAAAACAGTTGCTTCATACATTTTTGTCGAGTAGATATTGAACATTTGTATGGAACAGCTGATATTTTTTTCGTGATTTCACATTTGGTCCTATAGTACAACTTGTTCATAATGATGAGTAATTCTGCAAGTATTGCCAGCGACTAAAAAATCAGCCAAAACTTCATACGTTCCCGATGTAGAGGTAGGTACGGACATTTCCAGTAACTTTTTTTATTTTTTCTGGTTATTTTAATTGGCTATCTATCCATAACTGCTTGAGAGGCTTGGCATGGTTGGTAAGATACTCTATCTATCACGCCACAGGTTGTAAGGAAACCACAGCACTATGGTAGTATACTTTACCCTCCCTGGCTTGCTACCACCCTCAAGTTGAAAGTCTAGTCGACATAGGCTATGGTGTTTTCCGACAGCTGCATTAGATATCCCTTTCCATTCTAGGCTTTGTATTACTTACCACTTTCGACCATAACATCAGTAAAAAAAAAAAAAAATATTATGTCATTGATTATTTTTTTATCGTGAATGACTTTGTGGTCAGAACATATTACCTGGAAGTAAATTGCTTACTCAATCATTACGTCGACTAATTGACGTGAATAGTGATTAAATTATATGCATAATACAGAACAAACATATAAACTTAATCTATCTATATAAAATGCTTTGTCCTGAATGACTGAGGATCAACGCACAGCCTAAACCACTGATCGTAGAGACCTGAAACTTGGAGGGTGTGTTCTTTGTATGACGTAAGCATCCGATAAGAAATGATTTTCCGAAATTCTTCCCCTAAGGGGTGAAAAACGGGGGCAAAGTTTGTATGGGACAACGTGATTCCTTGGTCCAATCTACTTCAAATTTTGCATAAACATTCTTTAACAGGATTATTATATATATATAGAGAACACATGTTTGAAAACTCAATCCGTCAATCAATATTTTTTCGGTCAGATTTATTTGAAACTTGATTAATTTATCAACACAATGAAACACGTAATGTCGGTGTTTTTCGAAATTGTTACCCTAATGGGGTGCAAAAGTTTTATGGAACGACAATTTTTGGAATGGAATGGAAAGGAGGTACAGTTTGTCGGGATATTTGGGCTCCTGGCTAGAACTAAGGATTTTTTTTTGTAAAATTAATCGGGGGAATTATATTTTGTAAGTGTATTGTGGAAAGTAGTTGGAATACGAATCTGGCGTAAATATTGCAATTTTGAAAAAAAGTAACTAGATAAGATTATTGTAGAGGATTTGCCGACAAATGTAATCTGAATACATTTCTTGTTTTTGTTATATTTTTTCGTGGCGTGTGCGTGAATGAGACCCTCTACGCGTGGAACGTAAATAGAGGTATGTTTAAAGCCACACAAAGCTAATAAAAGTGGCGTCAAATTAAAAAATAAAATATGTATTGGAAACTTCAAATCTCACACTTTAAAATAACGTAAAATATATTTCATTTATTGCTTTTCTGATGACTAAAAAACAATATTTCTTTTCTGATAAATTCCGCAAGAACACTGATTTTTGGGAGACTGGAGCCTTAACAAACATAAAATATACCTATACTTCTCTAAACGTTCAATGTCGTTAAACCAGTACGGAAGGTACATACCTCCAAGTAAAAGTGAAAGTGGTGTGCCCTTATGTGGGCCACGGTGTTACTGCACCATAATGACATAAGCACGTCTCAAGATATGTAAGTAGGTGCCTTAGGAACATTATGTGTGATCTTAAATGTGAAAGAAAAAACTAATAGTTAAATAATTTTGGGTAAATCTCACCAAGGTAAGTTATCATGAGGCCTAAAGTGATAAGCACCTAAAGCCTAGATAGCTGCCTATTAGAGAAAACAAGCCAACATTCCCCCTTATTTAGACCTGCTCGGTTGCAGTCCCGATTCGGTAGACGAACCGATTGAATAGTCTACTGAATAGGATGGCTCCTATTTTCTCTCTCTATTTTGAATAAATATTTTCATTTATTTCAGAGTTCCATTTGGAATAAGGCAGTCGATCGGTACATTAATTTTGCACTAACACAGCATCAATCTAAATTTAATGAAAAAAAATTGTCCTTTCCGATTGGAATGACAACCGAATGGGTCTAAATAAGGGCGATGGTGTCCAAAAAAATTTAACCGTACTGAGTTTCTTGCCAGTTCTTCTAAGTTGAAGGCGGACTTTTGTAGCGTCGACGTTCATAAGTGAATAAACGGCTTTGACTTTGACTTTGATGGATTTTCAACTGGAATGTGGTAGTCAGCTAGATAACCCTCATGCTATGCACACAGCACAATATTTTCCATCAACGAAAATGGATGAAATTAACCTCAATCTTAATAGCTTATATAAAATTCCCGTGTCTCGATGTTGGTCCGCTTTGAACTCCGAAATTACTCATCCGATCTTAACGTACGTATATTTTTTTTTACCCGACTGCCAAGAAAGTCTTATGTTTTTCGCGCGCATTTTGTATGTATGTTTATTTGTTAATTTCTTTGTTCAAAATGTGTGATTTATTCCAATTTAAAAGATATACTGTCCTTGTTTACGAAGTTAGAGTGCCTAGTTAGTGCGAACTTTTTCCATAAGTGTTCCGCCAGAGGCGCTGTGCCAATAGGGTATTTGTCTGACATTCAAATCAGCAACTTTTTATGTAAATGTCAAAACGGTAGGTTTATATGGAGTTTTGTATGAAATACAAGCATGTGACGTCATCATTATATAGCATACTCTTTATGGTTAGATTGGTCATTAAAAATCATAATAAGGATAAATTTAATAATATAATCGTGGTTTCCTCTTTTTTTTAGATGTTTTATACATTGGTTAGTGTTGGATAATTTATTTTGAATACAGGCAAATACCCTTTTAAATTCTTATTAAATGAATCTCTTATAGCTAAAATATGGGTCTCCACAAAAATATTTCTTAGTAGGTAGGTATACAGTTATGTCCATGCCACTTTATCCATTGTACAATGGCGGACAAAAGTCTCGCCTACGCTATTTCTATACAATACAAAGCTAACTTATATACTCTAAGAATACAATAGATTTGCGTACGTATAATAATGCGATTGAGGTGTGCCTGCGTTGCTTCCGCTACATTCATTCAAGTTATTAGCGTCTTTGGTACTGTTAATACTGATTGTCCATTTATTTAATCGATATGTCCATTAGAGTCAATGAATGGTTTGTCTATGAGTGGAGAGTAACAGTATTTTGTTATTTTATACATAAGTAATAGATTTTTAGTAAATTATTAATGTGTTAGTCTAGAATGAGGTAAAGCAAAGTCTATATTACATACACTGTAACAGAAAACCTTCCAAAGACAAAACCTATAATAACTCCCTCCCCCCTATTCATTACATTTGAAATGACTCAATCGATTCTTGAGTAGGTAAAGTTATAAATCGAGATTGTAACAATTTAATTCGATTCCTGGATCTATGTTATAAGGTTTATTTTCGAGAAGCACGATCTGTTCTTAAGAATTGACTGAAGTTATCATTGTCGTACTATAAATTGGGATTTAATTCCTACTTACTTACACTTAGTACTTACTCACAATCCTGTGCCTTAGTGTACCTTCCAAATCGTGATGAATTTGTACCTGGCTTAGCCTAAAAAACCTGGTACAGGCTTGAAAATCTCACGATTGTAAACTTCTTAGGGAGCGTCCATAAATTACGTGAGGTGTTTAAGGGGGGGAGGGGGTCGAGTCAAATCTCATCTAATCTTACGTTGGAGAGAGGGGGGGTCTCGGCAAATATCACGCAATTTTTTTTCTGATTGAAACAAAGAAAAAAATACTATTTTGGTCCATTTAATCCAGATTGTACATGCTTAAGATTTAATCTTAAGCGTAATCGTAATACAATTAAAATCATTCACTAATTCGTTCAAAAGAAAATAATTTCATTCATACTTCGACGTTATACATCTACTGACTGTCAAACCACCATACTGAAAATCATATGAACATGTTGGTTCCCATAATCTCTCTTGAGACCGCGCATGATTCTCCATGGACTGAATTAGAGTAGATATTCTTTTTTGAATCACAGTAGTTACGATTTAAGTATTCTATTGTTAAATTTTTATTACACTTATAATTTAAACTCTCAGCAATATTGATTACAAGTCTTAACTAGTCGTAAATAAAAGCACGAAGCATTTTTTTTTCTTTTTACAATAACAATCCAACGCGTTTACGTAAGAAACCCACATTTTGAAAAATCTCACGTGAGATTGGGGGATGGGGGAGGGGGGTGAATAAAATCTCACGACATCTCACCAGGGGGAGGGGGAGGGACAGAAAATTTAAAAAACACCTCACGTAATTTATGGACGCCCCCTTAGCCAAATCTCTAAATAGTATAAAACAAAATCTCTATCTGCTTCTATCTGTTTCTCCGCTGACTTCTTCTAAACCACACAACGGATTAATACGGTTTTCATTAATAGAAAGAGCAAGAGCGATAAATGAGGAAGGTTTGTGTATATAAATTGCACCCGTCCAAAGTCAGGCGGGTCACTAGTATTCTTTAAAAAACAAAAAGATGTACTTACATAATTAAGAAGTTAGTAACTAAGTTCTAATTAGTAGAACATATTCAATTATTGAAGCTGTGAGATTTTTGCAGGTACCTATGAATCGTAAGTTAATTATCGACTTGAACGTTTTCCTTCTGACTCATCCATTGAAAACATGTTTTGATTACATCCCTATATATAAAACGTAGTGTCTATTCATCTGTCTGTTTATCAACATCAATATTTTATACTTCTATATGCAAACTGCTACTTTGAAGTCGGTTTTATTTTTTGTTAAAAGGAAATAAATTATTGTATGCCATTTTTTTTTTTTTTTTTTTTTTTTTGGACTGGAACAGGAAGGTGGTGGGTCCAGGGGACCTTCTTCCACCGTTACGCGGACTTTTGCGGTGAGCGCTGAGGGCTCTCAACCGCTACTTAAAACTAAAAACTAAAACTAAATAATTTTGGGCAACGGTAGCCTGAGGGTGCCCCCTGTGGGGCTCGACCTCGGCTCAGGACGTTGCCTGGGGAATGAGGGAGGACTTAGCATGCAAACAATTATAATTATTTGGGGATCGGTCGGATTGCTAATATGCAGCTCGGGCCGCTTAAACGGGACGAGACTGAGAGGGACGTCGCGACGGTCCTCGCCGGCGAGGACGAAATCTTGGTTGTCGGTTGCGCATTTGTATTTGTTTTCGGGCTTCGTCAGCCTCGATTTGAGCTAAAGTGGTGGCATCGTCTGGTTCGCTGAGGGCGTGCCTAGGCCTACGGATGCGGGAAATAAGGGACGGGGTGTATGTGATAGTGTTGACTATCAAGGGATTCGCGTGGTGCTCTGCGGTATCAAAATATCGGCGCGAGGCGCGTTTTATAAATTGTTTGATTGTAGGGAGGCCTAAGTCAAGGTGGAGGTTTTCATTGCGCATGTACCACGGGGCGCCCGTGGCTTTGCGCATGAAACGGTTTTGAATCACCTGAAGGGTGTTGAGATGTGTGGGAGCAGCGTGAGCGAACACGGTGCTCGCATACGTCATGACTGGACGGATACACGCGGTATAGAGTCTAACCTTGCTTTTTAGGGCAAGTTTAGACCGGGCGTTGATCATGCAGTGGAGTCGTCCTGCCACAAAGGCGGCGCGCGCGCGAACCGCCCTTATGTGTGCAGCGAAGGATAGGCGATCATCGAGGGTCACACCGAGATATTTGGCTTGCCTCTCCCAAGGGATCGGCTCGCCGAATAGTGTGACTGGATCGGGGATGGGGGGACGTCTTTTTCGGTCGGTTCTAAAAAAGAGAACCGCCTGACTTTTGGAGGGGTTGATCTCTATTCTCCATTTCCGGAACCAAGCGCCTAGGGCGTTGGCTGCGGTCTGGAGTTTCTTAGAGATCGCGGGCGGGCTTTTGCCTGAGCAATATACGGCAGTGTCGTCTGCAAAGAGAGCGAACTGCGTATTCCTGACTCTAGGGATGTCGCTCGTGTAGAGCGTGAATAGCAAGGGAGATAGTACCGAGCCCTGCGGGACACCGGCACTAATGGGGTGTGGTGAGGACAGGACGCCTTCGACCCGATATCGAAAGAGGCGATTCGACAGAAAGTCTCGTAAGATGGTCACGAGTCTCGGTGGCACACCTAGGGTGTAAAGCTTGTAGATCAAGCCTGTGTGCCACACCTTGTCGAATGCCTTTGCGACATCGAAGAAAAGGGCGCCTGTCATGTGACCTCTCTGGTAACTTGTGGAGATGTGTTCAACAATTCTATGGACTTGGTGAACACACGAGTGTTTGGGTCGGAACCCAAATTGCTCGTCTGGGAGGAGTTTGTTAGCATCGGCAAATGCTTTAAGGCGGACATAAATGATTCTCTCATAAATCTTGCCCAGTACGTTGAGCAGACTTATGGGACGATAACTGGAGGGCTCGGACTTGGGTTTGCCGGGCTTGTGGATCCCAATCACGTGGGCTTCTTTCCACTGGTGTGGGAAAATATTGTTTGAGAGGGCGGCATTGAAGATGGCCGTCAATAACATGATAAGGGAGGCTGGGAAGAGTTTGATCACTCTGTTGGTGATCTTGTCCGAGCCCGGGGCCTTACGAGGGTGTAACTTCCCGATGATCGCTTTCACCTCGTCATGGGTCGCGGGTGGAAGTGGGTCGTCATTTGTGTTGACGTCGTTGGCGACGTCGTCAGTCGGGGGAGCGGGAGGAGGTAACGGAAGAGCGGTCCTCCGTTCTACTTCGGCTGTAACTTTCTCCAAATGACGCGGGTCAATAGGGAGAGAACTGGGCGTACATTGAGCCTCCAGACTTTCGGCGAGGCATTCGGTCTTTTCCACGTCTTCAAAGGCGGGAGGAAGATTGGGTCGCTTTAAAGGAGGCATTGGAACTACTGTGTCCTTTGTGAGGGCACGAGACAGTTGCCAAAAGGCTAGGTGGGAGGGCTTGATTTCGCTGAGGGTCTGGCCCCAGCTATTCTCGCGAAACTCTGCGATGCGTGCCTTGACGGCACGTTCGAGAGCTCGTAATTGGACACGATTTTGCTCTGAGGGAGCTCTATCGTAGGCGCGAATGGCGACTTTCTTCTCCCTCAGCAAGTCCCGTATGTCGTCGGGCAAGTGCCAGCGTCGGTCATCCTCCGCTGGTACTGTCCGAGAGCAATCGCTAACTAACGATTGCACGTGACTTGTGAGTGAGTCGATAGCGCCTACAGCGTCGTCGGCGGTGACTAGGCTGTCGGGGATACGGTCTAGATGGACGGACGAGGTCGCCTTGAGGCTTTCGCCTAATTTGTCCCAGTCCGTCACGACCTTGGTGCGAGAGGGTTGACCTGAATCTGGGGGACCTACGCGCGGTGTAAACTCTAGGATTACAGGCCGGTGGTCCGATTGGAGCTCGTGTAGCACTGCTAAGTCATGCAAACGTAAGTTTACATTACGCAGCAGCGCCACGTCGAGTATGTCGGGTCTGTGAGTCACTATGTCCGGGAAGTGAGTCGGTTCGTATGGGGCGATCAGGTCCACGTTGAGTGGCCCGAGGAGGGATTCAAGAATACGCCCTCTGGTATTGTTTGCGACGCAATTCCAGAGGGTGTGTTTCGCGTTTAGGTCGCCCGCCAGAATGACTGAGCTACCCAAATTGAAAAGGGATTCTAAGTCACGTTTGAGTGACGTTCCTAAGTCGGGTAGGTTATGAGAATGGGAGCAATATGCCGAGACTAGTATAATGGATGAGTGTCCAGTCATACCGAGCCTACAGATTGAAGCCTCAATGTACTCTAGGGATGGTGCGTCCATAGGGGAGCAGTGAAGGGATCTTTTATAATAAATGAGGGTGCCGCCTTTTGCGGCGTTGGGTCTGTCATTGCGAATTATCTGATAATTCGCAATTTTAGGGTCCCTATGAAAGGGCTTTAGAAATGTTTCCTGTACCAAAAGGATATCGAGTTGATGCTCTCGCAGGAATTCTGCGATCTCATCTCGTTTACCTATAATGCCGTTGGCATTGAAGGTTCCTAACTTGAGGGATCGGGGTTTGATTCTACCGCGCGTGGGTGTAATATCCATTATGGATTTACGCGAAAGTGATCGAGTTGGCAAGCGATTTTGTTAAATCGCAGCGCTGCAGATGCAAGGGCACGACCGTTGCCCTCGCTCTGTTTAATAATATCGGCGAGCTCCCTAATTTCATCGAAGTTTATGAACTCGATGAAGCGCTCCACGAGTGCGAAATCCGCATCCACACTCGACGGAGGGTTTTGGTCCCGTTTTGGTGACGGGTTTGCGCGGCGGGTGGTTTGGGTTGGCGGTGACGGCGGGGCGGGCGCTGAAGGCGCTGCGGTGGGTTTCGGCTGCCAAGCGGAAACCTTGGGAGGAGGAGGTGGTGGCTGGGTCGTGGTTTGCTCGGAGAGAGCAAACGCTTCCCTAGGGAGAGGAGGGTACTCTTTAGGAGAATTAGAGTTAAGGCGGGCCCATTGGGAGTGCCTTTGAGGGCGCAGATCGGTCTGCGCCGGGTTGGAAATGGGGGCTTTGCGCGTTGAATGGCGCGAAGGGCGGGGAGCCTTCGAGCACCCGCGGTAGTTCGCGGTGTGCCCGGTCTGGTTGCAGAGAACGCAACCAGGTGGCGGGGTGTTTTCATCTATGACCTTTGGGCGGTCACAGTCTTTGGTGGCGTGAGGTGTGAGGCACTTCACGCACCGGGGGGGAGCAAAACAATTGCGGGCGGAATGGCCGTACAACTGACAGTTGTGGCACTGGGAGGGGTAGCCGCCCTTTCGGACGCCCTCGACGGTGAAGCCGTCGCTCAAGCCGCACACAGATTTTACTCTGTATATGGCTTTGCCGGCCTTGCCTTGGTCCAGTGCCACAATCACCATGTTATACGGCTCGTGGCCGCGTCCTTTGTGCATCCGGTGCACTGACTGTATTGGGAGGTCGTGCTCCTTAAGGGAGGCTTCGACTTCTGAGGTGGGGATTTCGCGGGGGATGCCGCGGATCACCACCCGGAGGGCTTTCTCCTCAGGGAGAGTGTAAGTGTGGAAAGCCACCTTACGCTCTTTAAGGAGTTTGGTCAGGGCCCGGTGGTCCTGTGAAGTGGGCACGGTTACCTTGATGCCGTGCTCGGTGGAGCGGGCAGAGGTATATTGGATCTTGTTAGGAGTAAACCATCCGGACACTTCGGTCCATCTGGTCTTATCCTGAACAAACAGGGGAGGCGGAGAGTCCTTCCTCATCGGGACTTGGGATTGGGTCTGGGATTGGGGCTGGGATATGCGCGCCTCTGGGCGGCCTTGTTCCTCCGGGGGAGGAGCCATGGGCACGTCCATTAGCGGCGGGGGTGTGGGCACAACAGTGTCCATGAGTGGGCGGGGCTTGGGTGATGGGCAAGGGGAAGGGGCGGAAGCTTTGGCAGCTTTGGCAGCTACCTCGGCTTCAGTGGCTTTCGCCTTCTTTTTCCTCTTGCGCTTGCCCCCGACGACCGTCGTGAACTCTCCCTCCGAGGAGGAGGAAGAGGACGACTGGCCGGTCGTCGCGGCAGGCGCAGGCGGAGAGGGCGGTTCGGATTCCGCAGGAGAGGGCGGGGCGGAGGGTTCCGCGGGAGAGGGCGGGGCGGAGGGTTCCGCGGGAGAGGGAGGGGCGGGGTGATCCGCGGTTGATTCCGCGGGAGAGGGAGGCGGGGAGTGTTCCGCGGGTGATTCCGCGGGGGAGAATTCCGCGGATATCACGGACATCCTTGAGGATGACCGTGAAGTGGGAGCGGGTCGGGGAGGTAAAAAAGTTGTCCCGTAACGCTCGACGAGGAAATCCCAGGACTCGTTGTCCTGGAGGATCTCGTCCAGCGTCAGGGGTAGGTGGTCGTTCTGGCTGGCCATGATGGCCAGCCAGAGGGAGCTATTCTACTTCGGCAAACTAACGTGGTTTCGGACGCGGGGCGTTCCTGAGTAAAAGAAACCACAAGAAACCTCAGGCGATCGCCCTAATCTAACCTACTATCTCGCCCCGGGTGGATGGGCCCGGGGGTGTGTGTTACACTCCCGACCGGGATAGGTCGGGAGGTGAGTAGGCCCTAGGGTGTGCCCTAAGCTTGACTCCCGCTGCCAATCTTATTGTGCAGCGGGTTCCTACGTCCCTGCCTAACGACAACTGGGGTTGGCTAGGGAAGCCCCCAAGGCCAACTGGTCCAGTCCCGTCCGGGTTAGCGTTTTCCTTAAGGGAAACCGCGAGCGCCCGGGTCACGCTCGAACCAGCTTAGTTATCACCGTTAGGTATCCACTGGTTCACCACAAGTAAATATCTGTGGTTTTTAGAGCGCGATGTCGTAAGAACAAATATTCGTTTGGAGACTCTAAACTGAAAAGTTCCGAGTCAACAAACTGATAAGGTCGGTTCTGCGAAAGGCCAGGTATAAATACCAGAGCGCTTCCGAGAATCGAGTCGGGGTGGCGGGCGGAGCACAATAGACCGTACGGGGTACGTCTGTACTGTGCGGCGGCTCGGAGCGAAGTCTTTTTCATTTTATGCCAAGATAAAAAATGCTTATAAAAAAAAATCATAGCTGTACGGTCGACGAAATCACGAAAAAATTATCATCCATACAAAAGTTCAATACCTACGCGACCAAAATGTATGAAGCAACCATTTTATTTTATGCGATATTAAATAGAGTTGGTCCCATAGTAAAAGTTGTTCATATTGATGAGTACTTCCACCCCAGCAAGTATTGCCAGTGACTAAAAAATCACAATGTAGAGAATAACTTTGTTTACAATAAATAATTATGAGCAATACCACAAACTTTGTCACTATACTGGGTGATTTTGTTATCACTGGCAATACTTGCAAGGGTGGAAGTACTCATCAAAATGAACAACTTTTGTTATGGGACTAACTGTGAAATCATGAAAAAAATATCAGCTGTTCCATACAAAATTCAATACCTACTCGACCAAAATGTATGAAGCAACCATATTATTTTACGCGATATCAGAGTTAGCCCTATAATAAAAGTTGTTCACATTGATGAGTACTTCCACCCCTGCAAGTATTGCCAGTGATAACAAAATCATCCTGTATAAACAATGAGAGGACAGGTCATCAAAAGTCACCTTACATCCTGGTGTTAAGTGATAATGCATTACGTGGCTAAAACTAATGTTTTAACTACTAGTTTCCACACGCGGTTTCACACACGATTTGGATAAAAAGTAGCTAATCCCCCTTACTTGATTGCCATTCCGATTGGAAAGGACGATTTAATTTCATTAAATTTCGGCTGATGCTATGTTAGTCGCAGAATTTATTTGCAGCGATCGTGTACCGATCGACTGCTTCATTGCAAATGGAAGTCTGAAATGAGAAAATAGGAGCTACGGATGTAAAAAAGGTAGACTACTCATTCGGTTTGTCTACCGAATCGGGACTGCAACCGAGCTGGAATGTCCTTCTTTACCCTGTCATCTACTATCGTACAAAATATCAAGTCGATCCGTTGCATCGTTACGACAAACAAACAATCTAATAGGTACAATCCCTTATTTTTTACTATTTAAAATATATTTAAGTGTGTTTGTTGGTTTGTCCTAATTTTATGTAATGAAACAACGGATCGTCATGATTATTTGTATAAAAATAGTTTATGGGCCGGAGAATGACATGGACTACATTTTATTCTGAGAACGCGAGTGAAACCGCGGGGCAAAAGCTATGATATAATATCTTAAATGGAGTACCTACAGGGTTCAATTCTTGCGTCCATATTTATTCACCATAGATTTTAAAGAAACACTCAATATACATATATAACCACATAGCGCAAACCTCAAAGGGGTTTATCTGTATGTGGCACGTGGCAAGGTCGTCCGTTCGCAGTCGACAGGAACTACAGTACAGTACTGTGAAGTGAATAATATTTATATTTTAAATTGTATTAGGTTTTATTTAAGTTGTTTAGATAAAAGCTTTTTAGTTTGCCATTCACAATATTATATTTAATATCTTTATTGTTATACATTTCAATAATGTTGTTTGGTCATTCGTTTAATAGCTTAGGTAGCATGTAAGTAAGAACCATTTCTTGATCCATATAAATTATCATATTTAGGTAAAACTAAGAAAATTTGATTTTATCAAAGACGTTCATAATGTTATAATATTTAAACAAATTAATTTCATTTTTATTATGTTTTTTTCTAATGTTCTTAATTAGTCAGTCATTGTCGTACATTTATCTACTTGACATAGCTAACTCTATTTGTCTATGAAATAAGAATATTTCCATCACATCGTTGTGTCAAAATTAATAACGTGTTGATACCATGTTGTTAATTGTATTTTCTAGTATAGGTATATATAAATTCTATTATTACATCCTCTACTTAGTTTAGGATTAGAATTCCAATTCTAGGGCCTTCAACATCATTGTCGCATTCAATATTTACCTTAGAGCATAAGTTGGTTTTATGCTCAAAGATATTTACCGACAAATTAAATTCAATGTCAAAATTTCATATTCCAAATTCAATTATTTATTGTTTATGGCTCCATCGTGCCAGCGATGACTATACCAGTGTCATTGTTAGGAAAAAAATCAGATCACAGAAAGAAATAAAAATAAAGAACCCGGCCAAGTGCGAGTCGGACTCGCGCACCGAGGGTTCCGTACAACTTCGTCCATCGTTCATCCATCACGGGAAATGTTGGCTTTATGCTCTAAGCGGGAAATGTACAATTTTATTTATTTACCTTATTTGAGGTTGGTGCCAATTAAGCTAGACCTCTAAATTGTATGAGCGCCCATACAACTCAGAGGTCTTTATTAATTGGCGTGCTATGTATGTATGGGGACACCTTTAATTTTCAAATGATATTTTTTTTATTTTTTCCTTTCTTTGTGCCGTAAGACCTTGCTTTTTGCCAAATTTCGTGATTCTAGGTCAACGGGAACTACCATATAGGTTGCACCCAAATAAAAGGGCAAAAAAATCGCGTTTGTTGTATGGGAGCCCCCCTTAAATATTTATTTTATTTTGTTTTTAGTATTTGTTGTTATAGCGGCAACAGAAATACATAATTTGTGAAAATTTCAGCTATCGCGGTTCTTGAGATACAGCCTGGTGACGGACAGACGGACGCCAGACGGGCGGACGGACAAACAGCGAAGTCTTAGTAATAGGGTCCCGTTTTTAACCTTTGAGTACGGAACCCTAAAAAAGGAAAAGGCTAATGAATAATGGAATAAATTCGTTTAAATATTTGTCGGATATTTTTAATAATAAATAGTTGAAAATTGACATCAATGTTGCAACAAATAATTACCTCAAGCTTATTCGGTAGATAGGGTTCTCAGATAGTATTTATCGCCACAGTTCACTAGGGGGCGCTGGAATATAAGTTAAAATTACTAGAGGTAAACAGTTGGTAAATACACAAAATACATGAAAATTATACTCCACTGACTCTTGTCTTTTAACAATTTTATCGTAGAAAAGGATGGTTCCCATTTACTTATCTTTTACACAATAAAAGTGTCCGCCATTGCACGCCAGACAAGTCCCGTGAGATTCACCATTTGATACAAGATATAACTTGATTTACAATGCTGCAGATATGGGACTGTGGTCTCGGTTTGTTGTACTGTTCTTTGTATTACTGTGATAGTTTTAGTTGAGTAGCGATAGTATGGATAACGTTATGTAGCTTATAGCTTAATGAAGTAGTCTTTATTGCTAGCTTGATAAGGTTTTAATTAATATGATTCTAAAGGTTAAGGTAGAGCTATTATTGGAAACTGGTTAATGCCTAAGTTTTAACCGGTTAATTTTTCTTTTCGGTTTTGTTTTACCGTTAACCACAACCGATTTTAGGTAACAAATTACCCAAAATGAGTTTCGTTAAATATCTGTTTTAGACGGAATTAGATACTTCGGTAAGTCGAGTAGTAATCATTATATATCAGTAAGTGATGATGATTTTAATATTGTTTAACTTAATTTGTTTTATTGTGTTATGTTTTTAACCAGTTAATTTAAAAAAAAACGGTCTAGCTAGGATCCTGGAAAAATTGTTTTCTTTATTTACTCGAGCAGAGCTCAGTCGTCCAAGTAATAATATTTAAACGGTTAAATAATATTTAATAACCGGTTATTTTTAACCGATCTATTTATTGTACCAAATTGTTATTTATAAATAAAAGGATATAATTGCGATCTAGATTTCAAGCATATGTACTGTTATAAAAATAATAAAATAGGCCTTTTTGACAATCAGATGACAACGGCAGATTTATCAAAATGTACCGTCAAGTCAATGTGACGTTTTTGTGTCGAAACATTTAAAATAATTATACCACTATCTTTATTTCCACTATAACATCTGTTTTATTGCTCGCACTTATCTTTCAAATGAGTTTTGCTCGCTAATTAATATTTTTCACGAGAACTACAATGAAATATGAATGACAGAGATATATTTCGTCGTGTGAGTTGAAATGGGGTCATTGCTCTATGACTCAACGTTTGATCTCTAACTACATCGGATGAATCAAAAGTGTCGTATTCATGTCTTCAAAGTCAAAGCCATTGGGTGTATATACTTGTATAGGTAAGTACGTAAGTAGTATTTACGTACCTATACAAGTATAGGTAAGTATATTTGGAAAATAAGTTCTATGATTTATTATGTAGCATGCTCTGCTTAGTTTGGGGATGGCCGTGTGTGAGGAATGTCCTATGGAGATCAATCGAACGTTCCTATTTGTTTTTTACTCGGGATCGTGTTTGACCACAATCTCACAGTGGTAAGTGATAATGTGGCCGACGGTGGTAAGCATAAAAAGCTTGGAAGAGAACTGGGTCTCATGTGGAACTGTCAGATCACATCAGCAGCACTGATATAAAATCGTAATGACCATAATTGTACTATTAGGACGTTGAATGAGTTCCCCATGACATTAGCGTAACGCTATGGGCTTCTTTAAAACGTCATAAAAGCTCTGATAAATGACCTTAGGCCATAGGCTTACCTCTGCTATGGTCAACCATTATGACAGCGAATAATTTGTCAAAGTAATCACAGACGACCGTGGCCTGCGAGCTGCAGTAGCGTTAACTTGTGTCAACTTTAACATTTGAAAGATTAAATAGCAAACATTTGTCAGATACTGCTGATAGTAATCTTACTGAGTTTCTTGGCGGTTCTCAGTTGACTTTCGAACCGGTGGTAACTTCAGTAGCTACGTTTTTAAGTGCCCTCTTAGGGCTTGACTAACCAAGTGCCACGGCTAGTAAGTTTACTCGCGATTCCTGGAATTCAATTTTTTTTGTGGTAGTTTTGGGACGCGCGTCCCATTCGCGAGCCAACCGGCTAGGCGCCAGCGTGGTCGCCACCGCAAACCGCGCCTGTCTGTAAGAAGCTTAAAACAAGCAAAACCACGGCTCCGTAACACAGTAGGTAGTTCATTCATGACAATACGATGCGATTTCAATGCCATCGATGAATGTAAACGCGCGTCATTTGTTGCGGTTGGTGTGAAACGGTTCTTATAAAACTATTATGTTCTATACATAAGAATAATGCAATTTACGTTTAATAGGTAAATTATACTTGTTTACAGTTGAATAGCTTCCGCCCCGCGGTTTCAATCGCGTTCCCTATTTCATACAAATCTGTATAGTAGTTTTTGCGTGAAAGAGTAACATACATCCAGACATCCATTCTCAGATAACTATTAAGAATATTTTATATTAAATTATTTATAGTTGGATAAATAGTATTATATTATTAAATGAGAATGATTTATTTGTAAGAGACATATTAATGTACTTATATAATTATAATAATATATATGTATTTTTCAATAATTAACCATATTATAGTAGTCATAATTATTGTTTATTATAGTTATGTTATTGTTTCAATTTTTATTTTTATTATTATTTTTATTTTTTATTATGAGTTATCTATGCATTTATGTATACTTAATAAGTAGTAAAATTTATCTTTTATCTGTATTTCTTTTTCATCTACCGTTTCATTCGTCCGTGCATCACCGGTGGCTTCAGCCGAAAACCAGCGCTGTAGTTTCTGCAGCACATGCTGAGCTGGAGCCGTTTGGGCCCAACTTGGTAGAACAATGCATCAATACCTATTGTATATTATATTGTATGTTTTGTATTGTTATGTGTTGTGCTATTTTGTTGTGTCTAATAAATGTATCTTTCTTTCTTTCTTTCTTTCTTTCTTTCTTTCTATTAGCCTTTGTGCCATTCCAAATCTATATCTGTGCCAAATTTCATCCAGATCCGTTTAGCCGTTCTGGCGTGATTGAGTAACAAACGTCCAACATTATTCATTCGTGACAATATCTCTAAATAAGAAATAGGCAAAAAGTATACCTGCTAATAATTTGCTCTGTACATACAAAACCTACAACCACATACATAAGTACATTACTCTTCATCTTCACTAATGTTTATAAGAAATTTCGCTGAATAAAAGAAAAATCAAATTTCTTATCTAAAACGTAGTGGACAGTGTGAAATCGCGAATTTTTCGCTGCATTCGTAAAAAACGCTCGAAAAATATTCGCTCATTTTTCATTTACCACACCGACTTTACCTTTTTACAAAATACGTTATAACTCTTATTTCACTAAATTAAGGTTCAAATTTAAAAGAATATAGATTTTGGAATAACATGTAATATTTTGCGATGCACAAAAGAGAATGCCAACCAATCACGTGTATTGGCGTCCGCTGCGTTTGTCTATGTTGTGTTTTTTTTTTTATTGTCAACCGTGTCACTTGTTTCGCAGAGATTAATCGCACAGAGTCGGAATTCGAAACTTTTTTGAATTATTCTACTGTGTTTCGGTGCCCAATTGAAAAAGTTTTCTTTTTTATTGTTATTGGTTGATTCGTAAATTGGATTTTCAGAGTTTGGTTGATCATAAATTATAGAGTTTTATATTTGACCAGTAAACACCAACTTGCTGTAGTGGATCGTTAGGGAGCAGGTTCGATGCCCGGGTCAAAACATCAAAATTTTTACGAACTGATTCATCACAAACTTTTCGATGAAAAATTATCACTCCATCACCATCTAATCACATCACACAATTATTATGTGATGATGAATTTCAGAAAACTTGAAAATCTTTAAAGCTAGAGTCAATAGGCATTTTCTGGACAAGGGAGTCACATCCTAGGTCTTGTCTAAGAACTTCCTTGCTTGAGTTCCTATCAAATTAAATATAAATTAGCAATGCCCATGTAGTAAGTCCACAGACAGCTACAATGCTAGCTTACCATAGAGATAAAAAAAATACATAAAAAAACACAAAATGTTTCTTTGTTGCGCGGTCCAATTCGCATGACACCATAACTTTTTTGCAAGTTTTTATTATATTTTTTTTAACCCCAATTCAATTGATATCAAGGACATTATTACGTGAGGTTATACAATGACGCTTTTTTTAATCGTATTCGCATCTAACGGTATGTTATTACGTATTTTAAACGATAAAATTTACCGATATCTATTTGTTCGGAAGCGTTTGTTTCTGGTGACGTCAGACGGCACATCACGCTTAAATTATCCCATTGATAAGATGCACGTTTTTTTTTTCTATAGTTAAACTTGTGGGACCTCAACCTCACCATGGTGATGTAGCTGTAAGCACACAAAGCTTCGAAGAGAACAGAAGTGATTTTCAACTTGAGGAAGATATGTAAAAATATATCCATAACCTTTTACTTTACTATAATCCTTTATAGCTTTGTTTAATCCTACTATCCTACTAATCATACTATGTTTATAATTATATATAATCTATACTTAATATTATAAAGAGGAAAGATTTGTATTTTTGTATGTTTGTAATGAAATAAACTCAAAATCTACTGGACCGATTTCAAAAATTCTTTCACCATTAGAATACTACATTATCCCTGAGTAACATGGGCTATATTTTATCCCGGGAACGCGGGTGAAACCACGTGGAAAAGCTTGTATATTATAAATGCGAAAATTGGATGCGAAACGGATGGATATTTGTTACTCAATCACGCCTGGACGCCTTAACGGATTTGGATGAAATTTGGCACAGATATAGATTATAATTCTGGAATAACATATAAATTACTTTCTAATCCGAGAAACATAAGATCCCTCGGGTACGCGGGTGAAACCGCGGGGCGGAATTAATTATATTCTAATGATGGTAGATACATCTACTAAATCTATCCATGATGTTTATAGTGCTTATGTAGGTTTAATATCAGCTGTTCCATACAAAAGCTAAATACCTACTCGACCAAAATGTATGAAGCAACTGATTTATTTTACGCGATATCACAGTTTTTCCCATAGTGATTTTTTATCATATTGATGAGTACTTCCACCCCTGCAAGTATTGCCAGCAACAAAAAAAAACACCCTATATACTAGAAACAATCGTTAAGCCACGGTTTAGTCACATAGACAGCAGTAAAACAGATATACAAACAAATTGCGTGTTCCCGCCCAATTATTGACAGCTCGTTAGCCCGTGACAGTTACACTGACAGCTGTCATACGCACGCCTCGTTGTGTGTGTTTAGAACTGTTATTTTTCATAGTTCCTATGTCTATGGTTTCTTTTTGCTTGCGTTCGACGCCATTTTCTGATTATGTGACTGAGTGTGGTAAGCACTCAAATGTTAGAGAGGAACTGACTCTCAAGTAGAACTCAACTAGCAAACACAAGCCTATACAAAGTAAAAAAAAAAACAGTTTTAGATACCAAACTCTTGTATATTATGTATCATTAAAATGACCTATCTACGTCATTCTAGTAAGTATATCAAAATCTATTTAGCCATTAAGGAGCGTATAGCGTCAAAGTCAAAGCCAATTATTCAATTTAAACCCTAAGGCGAGCAGTTATAAAGGTTAGAGCCACTAGACTGTTATTGTCATGTTCGGTATTTACATACCTACACTGGTATATAAACGTACACTTCTTATCCTGTACTTATTTTCAGGAGAACTTCAATTGACGTACCTATGGTAAGAAATACCGATATAAATGTAATATAATTATACTTTAACAATTTTATTTCTGAGTATCACCTACGCTTGTTTACTGTTGTCATAGTATATTGTAACTGCAGTAGGCAGTCTTTACGTTGCCATATTACTCGTTTTGACACCTACATTATTATCACTATTTTGAATGTTATAAAAGTAAATTTTATTTTAAAAAATCTTTGTCCGAATTAACTTCAAAAAACAATTGATGACCTGTACGTTGATTACGTAACTTTGTTGCAACCAGTTTCAATTATTATGCCATCGAAAATATACAAAGATAAGTTATCAGAACATAAAATACTAATACAAAAACGCTGTATATATATATAACCGGTTTCTAATTGAAACTGATTGCAATAAAGATTCGTAATATACGCTTTGATACACAAATAGCAAGTAATATAAAACATTAAATTATTTGCGATTTAATCTACGTTTTATGTTTTATATTAAACAAATAAGGATAACTTTTCGATTAAAAAATTCGTTTTAATTTTATATCATTTAATAATTATAATAAACAACTAAAAATGTGAGTTTCTTGTCTTTATTTTGTAGCATTAAAATTTATAATAAAATTTAGCTACTGTATTCAATTAAAATTGACCTACTGTGTACCATTGTTTACAATTACGTATTACGTACCTTGTACCTACTTACTATTAATATTATTACTTACTCACAATTGCAGTACTAAATATTATATTATTTCAACGATACCTAAGTACCTACTTTGCGGAATCCCCTTGATGATACTTGCGGAAAATATTGATTATGACTTTATCTGGCAGATAGATGATGTTATAAGGAGTAACTTTGGCTACTTTCTATACCGTGAATGCGGATGAAACCGGGGGGAACAGCGAGTTTATAATAGTAGAAGGATACTAGGTATAAGTAGAAAGTCTCCTAAAACAATAAATTTTATCAGTAAAATTACAATCCAGACGTACCTTACCATTTTTCCATTCAACATGACACATGCTAGGTAAACCCCTTTACTATTAAAGGGTTAACATAAATGGGGAACGTTTAACCCTACCTATACGTCGGCTGCATACAAATATCTGATAGTTAGCTATAAATAACTTTAGGTCAAAAGTACCCCATTTGTATTTGGAGAGGTGACAAAAACAGGCCAACAAGTATTTTTTTACAAACGAAATATACAAGGTCCGACTTGATTTAAGTAAGCTTAAAGAGATAAATATTATTATATAGGTTACTTACTGTTCCCCGCGGTTTTACCCGCATTCCCAGTATAAAAATTAGCCTATCTATACTTAATATTATAAAGCTGAAGAGTTTGTTTGTTTGAACGCGCTAATCTCAGGAACTACTGGTTCGATCTTAAAAGAATCTTTCAGTGTTGGATAGCCCATTTATCGAGGAAGGCTATAGGCTACTTTTTATCCCGGGAAAACACAAGATGCCTCGGGAACACGGGTGAAACCGCGGGGCGGAAGCTAGTAACCAATAAAAGGCTAAGCTACTCCGGAACAAACAGACAGACAAAAAATGATTTTTTGTTGTAAGTATTGGATTTCCAATGGTATTTTCTTTTTATAATGTGGTCTTATGAAGTAATACAAAAATAGTTACTTAGGGGGGTTTACCCTTTAGAGTTTAGACTAACGAAGTACCTACATGAATCATTGTTATTAAAAAAAAAACAAGACACTACAAAATATTCTTGCATCGAAATCATTACGTTTGTTTTAAAAATGGCCGCACGAAATCAATTAAATATAATGATAGATCTAGAGATAATATATCATTATTTTTAATTGACGTCTTGCGGCCTGACCCTTTTATAGCTAACTAGCTTAGCTCCGCGGTTTCACCCACGTTCCTCTATTTTACACATACACTCTAAAAAATATAGGTAATCCTATTTTTACTAAAAACTTACAACAAACATATAAAAATACAAACTATAAAATATACATTTTTAAATACGAATCCTAATCGTAACTTCCTAACTATAATTTATAAATGCGAAAGTGAGTTTGTTTGTTTGTTACCTTTTCACACTTAAACCGCTGAACCGATCGTGTTGAAATTTGGTATGTAGATAGCCTGTATTTGGTATGGAGAAGGACATAGCATACTTTTTTTCCCGGTAAAACATTAGAACCCTGGGGAACGCGGCTGAAACCATGGGAACCAACTAGTATTAAGATAAATAAACGAAGAGATAAGAAAAAGAAGTGAGAGATGAAAAAGAAGATAATATATTACTTAGTATATTTCAATCATAGCAGGTACGCCATGTTTGAAATCGGAAAGAAAAGAGAATGCTGCCAACAACAACCGATTGGATACAGTTGTTCGGATATTTAATTTGGTATTAAACTTACCGTATCTCTCTTTTGATTTAATCTAAGCTTTCAAGGTATATTATATGCCATTTACTAAGCTACTGCAATTTTAACACCGGTTTGGTTAGCCTTCGATGGCATATACTATAGAAAAACAATTAAAATGTATTTAAATAAATATTTGTCCGCATAAGGTTGGCCGATGGTATAGTGAGCCACCACCTTTATGTCCCTAAAACAATAGTTATTTGTTCAACAAGAGAGCAAAGTCGTTTTTTGCTGCGAGTGCTGATTTTGAATCCTGAGTGTGGCGAGGGATTCAAAGGCACGAGATGCATAAAACTTTGCTCTCGTGTAACACACATAACTTTTCACTTCAGCAGCGAGAACACTTTAGGAGATAATAAATATTTACAAGTTAAATATCAGTTTCATTTGCAGTAAATACTTATTTATTTTCATTTAAATACAACAATAAGTTAAAAATTCAATAAATTACATTAAAAGACTTAATTATCTTTTTGCAAAATTTCTTTAGTTAGTACGAAATTCCGAACGTGTTTGTCTTTGAGGTCGAATTCAAAATCGGAACTTCGAAAGGGCTGGTCTTTGTCTCTCTCTCTTTCTAATGGCGGGAAAGAGATGGAGTGTGAATGATTAACCCAAGGCTGAATAAGATATTCGCCGCTTTCTGAAAAAAAATAATTAAAAAGTTACTTTGTCACTGATTCAGGCAGCAAAACCTACATGTTTGAGCTACTGAAGTGAAAAAGACATTCCTACCACACGACCACCAGGAGCCCAATTCTCGAGCTGGTAGAGTTTAATAATTGGATATTTATCATAAAATATGGTGCAACGATTGCTAACGACAGCTTGCGATATTCAACGAGTAAGTATTGAAATATTAGATAATTTTGTGATATTTTCCTTCAATATGAGACTCGATTATCGAAAGCGTGAGAATCGGCGTCCTGATCCCAAACTAAGCAGCTTGTATTAAGGAAACTAGATAGGTACTGATATACTTCATAATAATATACTACGTTTTCATACATACTTATAATATTTACACCCAGACACAGGACATACAGACACGTAACACACAAATGTCTATCTTGGACGGGAATCGAACCCACGACATGTAGCGTGATAGATATCTTACCAACCACGCCAACCGGCCCTTCAAAATAATGGCCGCTTAACTAAGTACTAGTTTAATTATAAGTATAATTTAAATGCGGTTATAAATAATAATAATAACTTTATTTGCACTATAATTAGAGTTACAAAAATAACTATAAATACATACAGTTTATTGCGATGTCGTAATTTAGTACAAACTACTGCCTAACCTAGGACAAGCCTGTATTCTAGGCAGCAGCCCCCATAGCTGAAGTCATCTACGTTCTTTTAAATTACATTTTGTAACTATAGCAATTAATATTATAGTTTAGAGACATGGTTATACAAGTAAAATTATTTGCCAATTTTAGTCAAGAGTGCCTATTGTGTGTGAGTGTGTGTGAGTGTGTGTGTGTGTGAGTGTGTGTGTGTGAGTGTAGGTGTGTGTGTGCCTGTGTGTGTTGTGTGTGTGTGGTGTGTGGGTGTATTTGTATGGTTAGGTGTGTGTATATATGTATGTTGCAGTAGGATGATGATTAAACAAACAAAGAACAGATATTATCGAGGTGATTATGTATTTATTTGTTGAATTATTTCAAGATTGTGATTAGGTTTTCGGTTTCTTCGTATGTTAAGGACATAAGCCAACTTTTGATATATCTCTTGCATATATCTTTTACATAAAGAATATATTGATTTTTTTTTATTGATTCTATTATATAAATATGGGCCAAGAAAACAGAAAAATTTATTAGAAAAATTTGAGTTTAATTTAAGGGTTTCACATACAACATCTCTACGTCTTTTCTTAGATATTACAACCGGTCGATAATTTAATAGAGAGTGTTGCATGTTGATAATTTGGTGGATGAAGTGTTTACGTACTGAGAGAACTTCGCAATATTCGTAAAGTTCGTTAGTAGGAAAGCGAAAGGGTTTAAAGGTGCAGACTTTTAAAACAGCACGTTGTGCTCGTTCCAGAGGCAATAAAATTGATTTTGGCGCTCCACCCCATGAAGTAATACAATAGGTTATCAGTGATTGGCAAAGTGAAAAATAAACCGATTTTAATACTTGCGGTTCCAATATATGTCTTAAACTTTTGAACACGTAAATCAGTTTACGTATTCTACCTGTAAGTGACTTAATATGGTTATGGAAGGACAGCGTGTTATCTAATTCTATCCCAAGATATTTAATTACAGATGTTCTGACCAGGTTTGGGCAAGAACACGGGATAAAGCCTTGGTTTTGACAGGTATGAGCGACTATGGTGTATGTTTCCGTGGAGTATGTTTTATTATCACGCATAGAGAAAGATATATATTTAGTTTTATCTATATTCAATGTCAATAGGTTAGTATTTAGCCACTCATTTACCATGTTGAAACCCATCTGCGCGTTAGCATATAGAACATCCCAGGAGTCGGCTGAAAACAAAAGTGCTGTGTCATCGGCGAATGAAATGATCTTTCCCTTATCAATACACATATCGCAAAGATCGTTTATATATACTAAGAACAAGGTGGGCTCGTTTATATATACTAATAACGACTGTACCTAGATATCAATATTTTATAGATATTCTAGCGTGCATAACGTGACGCTTACCTGTATGGAAATGTTTACATATACCTATCTAGTACCACCTTTGAGCATAAAACCAACATTAGCACGCAATTCTCACGCTCCCCTTTATAACCTAAAATTGTGTTTTTTTGTCCGTAATTTTTGTTGAATCTCAAGTATGTTGGCCTTGAGTATCGTAGCTAATTGTGTAGTGAGTGACAAACATACAATAGTTATGTAATTATGGAGACAATAAAACGAACGAGGTAATAGGTGATCATTTGCATAATGTGTGTGAAAATTCTTGTGTTTTTATAATATTTTGGTGTCAATGTGTGACTGTATTTTTTGCTGTTAACTTCGTCGGAGTTTTTGGAAGCTGTTTAAAGGGGGTCACACACGGCGAAGATACGATAATATTTTATCTTAAGATATATGAGACAGTGCTATACCAGCGAAAGAGAAGGAACGTAGGTAGCTAAGAGGTAGGTTGTTGCTTCTCTTTTCATAGTATAATGCTGTCTCATGACCTTAAGATAAAATATTATAGTATCTTCGCCGTGTGTGACCCCCTTTACACTGTTCTTTGTCGCCGCAAGCTTTGACAAGTTTATTGTCAGGCATTTGACGGCAAAATTCTTCTCTATTTCAACTCCTTTCGCGCTCTACCCCTACACCTACCTTTTCACACTCAAGTGTTGACAAAACCGCGAGGCAATATTACACTGTTCTTTGTCGCCGCAAGCTTTGACAAGTTTATTGTCAGGCATTTGACGGCAAAATTCTTCTCTATTTCAACTCCTTTCGCGCTCTACCCCTACACCTACCTTTTCACACTCAAGTGTTGACAAAACCGCGAGGCAATATTATTTGAGACTAGGTTTTCGCCCGCGGCTTTGATCGCGCAAACTTCATTAAATGTCTATAACGTTTTTTCCATTTACAAATTTCCATGGAACTAATATATACGAAGCCTATTCGAACTGTTAAGATAAGCCTTAATTAACATATGAAAACCAAATGAAAATCTGTTCGATGGTTTCAGAAATTAGCGCGTTCAAACAGACAGATTTATTATATGTAGTTTTGGGGTCGGAAAATATGTATCCACATTATTGTAAGTTATTATTGTTTTAAAATAAACCTGCTCTGATCACATAGCTTCTCTCAAGAGTTTAGTAAACATTAGAATCTTACAAGAGTCGCTTTGGAATTAATGAAAATCAATCTTATTTCTTGTGTGATAGATGTGGGCTTTCGGAACTTATTTGGTGGCGCGAACTCTTATACAAAACTGAATTGGAATTGGATATGTCAGTCAGTCATCATTCTAATTAAAACTGGCAGGTTAGACTATCTTGTACGTGCTAACTTCCATTTTTAAACAACAAGAGCTTGATTAATGACGTCATTGCATCTATTTGTTCCATTGGAGTTGATTAGCCATTCTAAATTCAAATCTAAATATTTAATTCAATAGAATGTTAAAATCTAGGTCCTAGATATTATTTATCGTAATCAAGATAAAAATCTGCCAAAAAACACGGGGTTTTTGGTGGTGTTCTGACGCTGCACTTGAGAGCCAGTTCAAGTTTTGTGTGTTTACTACATTCGACTATATCGTAACTGACTGTGCTGAAACAGTAGGTACATAGTGAAAAATCAATCATAGAAATTATTACCTTCATCAAGCTAATTTTAGAAATAATTAACCACTTTTTAATAACAGATGCATAAGAACCGCCAACATCCTTACCGCATGAATAACCTACATTCCACTAACCGGTTACAAACAAACAAACCAAGGTGAAATATTTAATATAAAATGCCACGGACTTCGACGTACTACGTACGATGTTTCTTAACTATTGCACTACGTGTTGGTGTAGTGGTGGGAGATGTCGATAAAAGTTGTATCGATACTATTGATTTACTACAGAGATTGAGGTGTCAGGTTTAGTGATCTGAATTTATATGTTTTCATTGAAGTAAAACATTGTGAGCCTTAAAAATAGAAATGTTAAATTCTAAGCCATGTATAACCGTCGCAAGAACGCATTTCGTTAAGAATCACAAAACTGAACCATAAAGCTACTGAAATACGAGACCATCATTGCTCGAGTCGACTTTTCCAACCTGAGCTCATTCACATTTATATTATACCTACTAATTGTGCTGTCTAATTGAAAAAAGTTTCAATTTGACAGCACAATCCCCATCTGAAAAAAGTTTCTATTCGACAGCAAAATCCCCATTAGCAAAATGATCCGCCATTTATTGTTACAAAAAATGTGATAAATGAAGAACCGCTCGACCGATTTTGTGCAAACTTCACATAAACCATCTACTAAATAGTCCGAACAAAGCCTTAAAATTTGGTTTGGATAAGTGAGCCCGTTCTTGAGTTATAAAATTACAACGAAAAGTGGCATTGATTTTATATACCTATACTGGGTGATTTTGTTATCACTGGCAATACTTGCAAGGGTGGAAGTACTCATCAAAATGAACAACTTTTATAATGGGACTAACTGTGAAATCATGAAAAAATTATCTGCTGTTCCATACAAAAGTTCAATACCTACTCGACCAAAATGTATGAAGCAACCGTATTATTTTACGCGATATCAAAGTTAGCCCTTTAATAAAAGTTGTTCACATTGATGAGTACTTCCACCCCTGCAAGTATTGCCAGTGATAACAAAATCACCCTGTATAGATTTCAGTTAAAGAATAATACTTAATATTATTTGTTTTTTCATTTTTTCCTTCCTTCATAGGCAAACTCCATCTAAAATTCAAAATTTGAAGTTTATGACACTGCTAGAAGTATTTTAGAATTTTGATGATCGGTAAGTGTGTCAGTGGCAAAATTAAGAAACTTTGACTAGTGCAATATAGTGCAATATAGCCAGTTATATCTCCTCTTGGTCACCAAAAATTCAAACTCTTTCCTTTATCTACAACAAGTAAATAAATAAAATAAAACTACAAGGGGGTCGAAAGTGCAGTGAGTCGCTTCGAGGAAAGGATAGTACGGCTGTACTGCTCGACTTGGCGATTATGTCTAGAACCTACGCGGGGCACCAGACTGGTCAAGGACTTGCTAGTCTAATCAATCAATAATTCTAAAAAAGCTAACCTTTTTCTGTCTTAACTTCGTGAAGATCATATAATGTCTTTACTACGCTGCAAAGCGTTTAGTAGGATCCGTTGAATACTTAACAGTCTCATTTTATTAGCTTCAGCCTCGTGGTTTCACCCACGTTCCCGAGAGGTCTTATGTTTTCCTGAGATAAAAAGTTAATCCAGGGTGTCAGCTACCTCCGTACCAAAATCAAAATTGGTCCAGCCGTTTGAGCGTGAAGAAGTAGGTGGATATATTTATCCTGCAAGGTGATTTTGAAGTTCGGAATTATCTTTTAAATAGTTCTTATTTCAAATAAATCAACATACATATTGCAATGACAAATGGTTCCAATTGTAGTTAAGCTCTATTTGCAATTGCAACTGTCAACAATAGGAATGTTTCAAATAGAAACTAAACTGGTTGTACCAAGTAACGTAATAGACCCACACGTTTTCATTTCATAGTTTTATATTGCGCACGTGTAGAGCCAACCATAATATTATTATAATCATTCTTACATCAATTGTGATTAATAACGATATAGATCTGCATGTTGAATATCATTTAAGTTTTGCTTAAAGTGTTTACTTTAAAATACAGTTCTCTCTCGCTAATCCGCCACCATAAAATCTTAACCATCGGCGGATTACTGAAAACGGCGGATTATAATGTACAGGAACAACAATTGAAAAAGAAACATAGAACTCTAATGAAAGAGAGGTAAGACGGCGGATTATTGTGTCGAATAATTTCAGTGTCGGCGGATTACGTTTAATTAAGACCATCTCCAGTCCAAAAAACGGCGGATTTATAGTACTTGTTGGCGGATTAGCGAGAGAGCACTGTACATTAGGTTCATTGCTGCATAAGATGTGCACGCATATGCTAAGCATCCGTGCGTAGCGTAGCCGTGGCTCTCAGTGGAAACGTACAAAGAATAAAATATCGATAGTTCAAAAATCGACATTAGCAATCTCTATCTAGTATACTTACACTGCTCATACAGAGCATTCACATGGTATCTCACCCGGGACTTGAACCTTGGCCCGGCAGCTGCCCACACAGATTAAATTGATAAATATTCTCATCCGTATTGCTTAGGAGATAAGGGCTACTGAATATTAAGATGAAAGTATTTAGAATATGTACTTAGTGATGGGATAAGCGATTATGTTGAAGAGTTGAAATACTTATAATGAAGAAAACTTGTAGGTAGGTAATACCTACTTTATAATCCTGTACATCTCTAAATATTATAGTATAAACAAAGTCGCTATCTCCCCTCGGTCTGTTTCTCCGCTTACTTCTTTTAAACGTGTATATAAATTGCACTAGTGCAAAGCTAAGGTATACCAAAAAAATCGTCTGTCTGTCTGTCTACCTAACTATTAGTATATGCTTATAACTCGAGAAGGCAGGTATCATTGCGCAGAGACCGTTTTAGTGCGAGTGGATCTGCGCGCATAGGTTAGTGCTATTATATTGTATGAACATGCCTATTTGTAGTGCGTCTCGGTGTTTATTTAACTTTTATTAAAGAATCAACTCGGAAAATTCGAAAAAATCTTCTCATTCAAATGTATGCATGCATAATTGTTTTTTGCAATATCCATAGTTGTTCCAGTGAAAGTGTTGAGCATGACTGACCCAATATAGATTTCGTAAAGTCACCTCAGAATATCCAACTGGTATTAAAAGAAATAGCATAATTTAATATAAGCAAAAAAAAAACAGTTAACTGCTTTCCGAAGTACAAGCTCTCCATTGTTAGGGATCAGATAGCCGTATGTGATGAATGTCCAAGGATATTAATTTTTAGGGTTCCGTACCCTAATGGTAAAAACGGGATCCTATTACTAAGACTTCGCTGTCTGTCCGTCCGTCTGTCTGTCACCAGGCTGTATCTCAAGAACCGCGATAGCTAGACAGTTGAAATTTTCACAAATTATGTATTTCTGTTGCCGCTATAACAAGAAATACTAAAAACAAATATTTAAGGGGGGCTCCCATACAACAAACGCGATTTTTTTGCCGTTTTATTGTATTTAATTAGTTATAAGGTATCTTATTCATTAACAATTACGAAACATCATTGAGTAACAAACACAAACAATTTCATTTATAATATTATTAGTATTATACTCAATTAATGATAGATTTCAAAATTGTGTAAAACAAAAGCGCTTTATATAAATTGACATTCCAACACATGTCACTTGTGTAAATATACAATCACGATTGAGAAATGAAACCAGTTTTAGGACTAAAATTTATTAACATTTGTACAAATAAACTGTTATTTTTTTCATCATCTACATGTATCCGTTTCCAATCATTCGTGGTCGGTGTAATATTAATTTTTATATCTGGTATTATTTTACTAAAAAAAAATATGAAAAGAAAAATAAATTCTTCTCAGTTGAAGGCTGACCGAAACGGTTCAATCCGTAGCTTCGACGTTCATAAGTGCCCTCCTTTCGGCCCTAAACTGAATAAACTTTGACTTTGAAAATAAAAAAAAAACGCAAATTACACACGATATAGAGCTGGGAGGCCACAAAGCTATTTCAGCTTATGCAGCAGATATTTAGATTGGGCCAAAAGTTAAAACGCAACATAGGCATAAAAATATGCAACGTGAAAAAACTATACCTTGGTGGTTAGACTTTGTAGTAAAGAGCAGCTCGACTGGGGAAGTACCTCCACCTTACAGATTACCGCAGCCAAATAAATTATAGTTGTGTACCTGCGCGCGAGTAAGGTCGCCAGAGCTCATAGGGGAGGGGGGAAGGGTCGACAACACGATTGAGATACGTCTGGTGCTGCAAAGCGTTCATAGGCTACGGTAACCGCTTACCATCAGGCGGGCCGTATGCTTGTTTGCCGATAATGTTGTTTAAAAAAAACATCTGTCTTATTTTGACGGCTGGTTGGCGCGGTTAGTAAGATACCCTATCTATCACGCAGATTCCCACTCAGGACATACATTTGTGTGCATGAACATGTCTGTTTGTCCTGTGTCTGGGTGTAATTATCTATAATATATGTATGTATTTACAAAAGAAACGTAGTATATGTAGTATATCAGTTATCTGGCTTCCATAATACAAGCTCTGCTTAGTTTGGGGTCAGATGTGTGTGAGGAATAATGTCCCAGACTATCCCAGAATATTTACAGTTCTCTTCTAGGACTATGTGTGCTTATTATGTTGATTTGCGTTCATCGCTCCTCTCATCAACCCAAGCACACCCGTACAACATGAAGATGATTCAATTAAAGCCGACCCTCCTCTCTAGTTAACAGCCTGTGATGTCATTATAATTGCATTGTCTGTACTAACTATTAATTCAGTTTGTATTGCAACTAGGTCTTGCGCCACGCGGTTTCACCCGCCATCCCTTGTTTTTTTGTAGGGCATGAATATTGGAAAATCCTTTCTTATACCCTTAAAAGGTGCATACCCTCCTTTTGTGTTTGTAGGACCAGCGGCTTAGACTCTTGACTATCACCTGTCAGTCAGTCAGTCAGTCAGGACTTCTTCTTTTATATATATATCTACTAGCCTTCCGCCCTGCGGTTTCACCCGCGAACCCCTATTTTACCCCCTTAGGGGTTGAATTTTCAAAAATCCTTCCAAAGTACTCACCTACAGTGTCAAAGAAACCCGGTACTCCCCCAGGATTTTGGGCTGAGTGTGTGAGTTTATTTATTTGTTTGTTACCTCACGCCTAAACCGCTGAACCGATCGCGATTAAATTTGGTACGCAGATAACCTATGGTATGGAGGACATGGGTAACTTTTTTTCTCGAGAACGCGGGTGAAACCGCGGTGGACAGCTGGTTCTTTTATATAATGTATATAAATATTTTTTCCTTTTCATGACAAACTGAAAATTGCCCTTTATTGACTTAGTTCTGATGTGTCATTATGTTTTTGTTTTTTTAGCAGGCCGCCATGTTATAGAGTCACTTAAATTTTACAATACCAGGGGAAAATTTGTTGAGCAGGAAACCCGTATGAATCACTTATTTCATTCATACCTATTTGAAATGAAGATTTTAGCCTATGATAGCTTAGTACAAATGCTGCAGCGAAGGTCGTGGGTTCGAATCCTACAATGAGCTTAAGCTTTCGGTAAACGAAAACATCGTGAGGGAACCATAGCACGGTAGTAGGGTACTTTGTAGTACCCGCCTGGCTGGCTACCACCCTCAAGTTGGAAATCTGTTGCCAAGCACCTACTGTATTCTGACACTTGCCTTCTAGGTTTCATAAAGGTAGGCTTTCGTCCACTTACCATCAGGTGGACCGCCTGATATAAACAAAAATAATCTATCTCTTTCATTCAGCTTAGGAATAATTGAAAAGAATATACTTGCGGTATCTAATTATAATCAAAAACCGGCTAAGTGCGAGTCGGACTCGCGCACGAAGGGTTCCGTACCATTATGTATAAAAACGGAAAAAAAATTAAATAAGTATTTTATTCTGTTTTTTGTAACAACAGAAATATATCATCTGTGAAAATTTAAACTGTCTAACTATCACGGTTCATGAGATACAGCCAGGTGACAGATGGACAGACAGACAGACGGACGGACAGCGAGTCTTAGTAATAGGGTCCCATTTTACCCTTTGGGTATGGAAGCTTAAAAAAGATTTTTTTAAATTGCTGTCTGTCTGTTTGTTCCGGCTAATCTCCGAAAACACGATTTTGACAGGACTTTCACTGGCAGATAGCTGATGTTATAAGGAGTAACATAGGCTACATTAAACCGAGAATGCGTGTGAAACCGCGGGGAACAGCTAGTTCAGTTATTATGACGATCCTCATACCTATTATAGCACTACTATAAGAATACATACTGCTACGTGCAATATAGATGCATGAATAGAATAATAGTCGCAAGCGCATCATACCAAACAGGTATTCAGTCAGACCTTGAAACTCGATTACTACATCACGTGCAATCGTTATACAGTTATACTATTTTATATATACCTACATATAATGCTTATTTCATACATATATATACCTATATTATTTATTAGTGTAATTTAGTATAAATCCTTATATGATTATTAAATAAAAATTGCAACTTTCATCCTACTTTGTAAATTTTATTAGCGACTCGCCCCGGCTTCGCTCGGGTCCAATTTGTATACAGAAACCTTCCTCATTTATCGCTCTTTCCATTTGTGAAAACTGTATCAAAATCTGTTGCGTGGTTTAGAAGAAGTAAGCGGAGAAACGGACAGAAACAGATAACGACTTTATTTTATCCTAATCCTAACTTTCCTAACCCTAATCCTAACTAATACTATAAATGCGAAAGTGAGTTTGTTTGTTAACTTTTCATGCCTAAACCGATCGCGGTGAAATTTTGTATGCAGATAGCCTATAGTATGGAAAAGGACATAGGCTACTTTTTATCCCGGGAAAACATAAGATCCCTCGGGAACGCGGATAAAACCGCGGGGCGGAAGCTAGTTATAGTATAATTCGACGGGCCGGTTGGCGTGGTTGGTAAGATACCCTACCCTATCTATCACGCCACAGGTCGTGGGTTCGATTCTCACACAAGACAGACATTGTGTGTATGAACATGTCTGTTTGTCTTGAATCTGGGTGTAGTTATCTAAGTATATATTTACAAACGAAAAGTAGTATATGTAGTATATCAGTTATTTGGCTTCCATAGTACAAGCTCTGCTTAGTTTGGGGTCAGATGGTCGTGTGTGAGGAATAATGTGTATTTATTTAGTATTTGTTTTACATAAAAAAATAATGAACAACCCTATTCGAAACGGAGAGAGCGCCCTGTAGCAATGCATTCGGTACTTATTTTGATATCGCGAAAAGATACGTACCTCATATCCTATGACACTGCCTCGGCATTCTAAACAATGTCTGAATTATTAGAATTACTCGTCAATAATTTGTTTATCGACAAATACCTTTTATATTTGTAAACATAGATTTTCAGTCAGCATACAAGTGCTCTAACTGACTTGCAATTTTATTGTCACTTTTACTTTAACAGTGATTGTGTGAATAAAAATGTAAGTAGTAAACTTGAATCGTACAGTAAATAGTAACGTTCTAGGGACGCGCGTCCCGTTCGTGAGTCAAGCGCTTATAAAGTGTTTTCTTATTTTTAAGTGGCTACAGTTGCCTATGGGCACAATACCAGGGGTTTGCCAATTCGTTGCTGTCATCTATAAAGCCTAGAAGGCATCTGGCTCTCAAGTGCAACTACCGGAACACACCAATAGGTGCTTGGCGACAGCTTTTCAACTTGAAGTGGTAGCCAGTCAAGTGGGTACTACAGGGTACCTATTCAACCACCGTGGTATGGTACTTCACCGATAGCTCAGCTCATTGTAGGATTGGAGCCCACGACCTGCGCCGCGGGATCCGACGAAATTACTTATCACTAAGCTATCATCGCTATAATTTCACAATAGTGAGTGATGAGTGGCCGAAGGTGATAAGGTGTAGCTGTCGGATTTCACTTTAAATTTTTTGTTTGAATGAGACAAGCTTTTTTATTTTTTTTATACAAAACAGAAATGTTGAAATAACGTCTTACATTTTAATAAACTAGTTATTTTTGACCTCAATTTTCATTTTCAGGTGGAAGTTTCTCATTATTTTGGTTGCGGTGTTTACCAATGTTGACACAACATCCACAACTACAACCACAACCACAACCACGACCACGACCACGACCACAACCAGATCCACAACCACAACCCCAAGGATCAAACATCCTATGACATTCTCGTGGCCAGAATCTACACACGACTACGATTGTTTCGCTACTATTGGTTCTGGTAACATTACACGACGCAGCGGAATTATCATAAGTCCTAAGTGTATTATAACGTCAGGTAATTCATTTGATTACGTCGATACTGATCGTCAAAGATGCCGAAAGCCAATTGCAGATCATCAGGTCCCCTTTACTGAAGTGTCTAGGATATACGCTATCAACGGCGCTCATGACAAATTTAAAGGATACAAGCCTGACTTTATAACCTGCAATCAAGTTGGTAGACGATCAGAAATTTGGGTCCAACATGGATTAGACGACCTAAATTCTCCGGTACACGATTTTGCGATTGTTTCGTTCAAATTGAAAAGAGTCTCTCGTTATAGTTCAACGTTGACAGATCGCCAGCCTTTCTTCTGCAACACTCCAATATCACCGGAGTACAAAGAAAATGTGGACACGTTTATTCATGAAGATGCAACAGTCTCTATCGCCTACTTTAATTATTTCAAGAAAGCACTTCATTATAATTTGGAAGTTATTGATTTGACAGGAGAAGGTCTCTTCGAAAACTGTGACGAGTGGCTACCCAGAGAGTGGGGATATTTTATTTGTATCCTAAATATATACAAATTGCCGGGCCTAGACTCTGGTTCGGGCTTGTTCGTTGGAAACATATTGATTGGATTGGGTAGCTTCATGTTGGAAAAAGGGAATGAAAGTATTCTTGTATATACAGATCTCAGAGCGTATAATGAGACTAAGTTTAAATGCAAATGAAATCTTAGTCGGTTACTTTGGGCTGGAAGGATGTGGATTTCCAATAAATGACTTAATCCAATAGCTTCTTATATTCATGAGTGGTACAAAGTGTAGACCAAAAGTGAGTCATAAACCATGTATAGACTAACTACTGACAATTTTTAATAACATATTCTTCCTCAAACGACAGATACAAAAAAGTAATGTGCGGTCGGGGGACCACCATTACTGTGACTGCAAAAATCTGCGCAGTGACCGCTTTAGTGAAACAAGTCAGAGACAAAAAGATCTAAAAATTATATTATTATAATATGCAACGTCATAAGTAAAAATAATACAAAAAGTTCTAGAACAAGTGTACCAAAAATACATAGATTCGTAGTTAAGATCAATCAAGACTCGATGTGTGTTAAGTTTCATTGATAAATTATAACTTGAAGTTGAAGTATTAACAGACAGAGAATAATTTGCGTTTCATAATATTATTTAAGTAAGGATAATTCAAGATTTTGAATAGTTTTGTACATTGTATTGCGCGGGCGGCGCGCTGTCCTCAGCATGCGCTAATACCAAAATTTCGTTCCATAGACGCTTTACATTAATGTAGTCCTAACTAATATTATAAATGCGAATGTGAGTTTGTTTGTTTTTATATCTTTTCACGCCTAAACCGCTGAACCGATCACGATGAAATTTGGTATGCATATACCATATGGTTATGGAGAAGGACATGGGCTACTTTCTTTTCTCAGGGACGCGGGTGAAGCCGCGGGGGACAGCTAGTACGTCAGAAGGCTGACAAGTAGGCAGATGTCTTACCTAATGGTAAGTGGCTACTACTATAACATGCTAATGCCGGAACGCACCAGTAGGTGCTTGGTCAGAGATTTTCAACCTTGAAGGTGGTAGCCATCCAGGCGGATACTTACTACAAAATACACTCTACCACCGTGCTGTGATTTCCTCACGACGTTTTCCTTCACTGAAAGCTCTTTGTTGGATTGTAACTCACGACCTTGGCCGCGGCATCCGACGTCACTGCCACAGAGCTCTATCGTCGCCTTAAAAGTTATTTTTTATAAAGTAGTTTTCCTTGTACGCATACCTGCTTAAATATCTGTTGTTTGTTGGTTACGTAAGTAATAATGTAGTGGGAAAACTATAATACCTTATAAATAAACAAATGAGGATGTAGTAGTTTTTAAATCAATAGATGGCGACATTTGAGCTGCACTTTAAAATTGATTTCTTTATAGACACGTAATTCCCTCACATTTTTCGATGTAACAGTGAAACCGGTGTTGTGCATACCTCTCGACACCCTCAGCTGCTGACACAAATTTTGCTCTATTTGTCACTTTACGACGATTCTTTTAGGGACCCATTTAGTGAGCAACGTGTCAACTTTTGCTGTGCCTTCACCTCACTAAAACCCCACCGTATTCCTTCGCTGCCATTTGGTCGGGGCTACGGGAGCTATGTGTCGGCCGTGTGCCCCGCCGGCACGCTCTTTCGAGCCCTACTCTTTGGGGCGGGGCTTGGCAACGGAGATGGAAACACCATTGCCAAGCCCCGCCCCACCTCCGCTGAGGCGCCCAGGAATACTTGGGCGCCTCCAGCACGGGACCCTTAGCGTCGGCGACAGACCCCCCGATCTGCCGCCCACAGGTCCCCGTCAGGGCGGCATCCGACCCGCGAAGGCCAGACGCCGCCCGCCACGTCGCCGGCGGCGGATCGGGAGCGAGTCGATACTATCTTCCCGCTCCCGCTCCGCCGCTTCCTTCTGCGACAAGACTGTATCGCAGAAGGACACGACCGCCTGCCAGGACTCGTCTCCGCCGACCATGGATCTTACCAGGGCCGGCAGCGACAAGTCCCCACCTACCGTCGCGGACAAGGCGGCGCGAGGCACCGCCCAAGCTGGGCAAGCCTCACGCGTGTGTTGCGCCGTGTCCGCGACTCCCGCCGGGCAGTGGTGACACGCCTCTGTGGGCTCCCTACCCGCCACCCGACACAAATAGCGACCGAAACAACCATGTCCGGTCAGCATCTGTGCCAGGTGGAAGGTGAGAGCCCCGTGCGCCCGTTTCAGCCACTGCCTGAGAACGGGCCGCACGGCCGCCACCAACTCCCGGCTAACCAGGGGGTTGTCGAGGCGGGCCGCCCACCTTTGAAGGAGGATCTCGCGCGCGTCCTCTCTCGCTGTGCCTTCACCTGTATTATCTAGATTGAGATATTGATTCGACAGGCGTCCCGTTGTGTCAATGCCCAGCAACCAATCCAGCATGTTCCCCCATAGACCCAGTATTGTTCCCTTCTCTTCTGCCAGGCAGGCACTTAGCGGGTGCTGTATATCTTCAATATTGGAAGTAGAGATAATATCCGCTTGTACATATCCAAACATATTAATGTATCTGAAAGAGGCCTTTACGTATTGGTTCTGTATCCTAACACACGCTTTTCAAAAGGTCCTTCTAGTCTTTAGGCCGAAGATGATAATAATAAACAACTCAGTAGATGACAAAAGTGAGACTAGCATTGCTATGTTATGAAAACTATGGAATCGGACATTTCATCGAAGAAAATAAGTTCTTTGATGACAAAATACTTAATTTATGTGTCTGGTTCTCAGTAGTAGGTACTAGGATGGCATAAATTCGAGGAAATCTTTACATATAGGAGTTAAGTTTAGTCTAATTTAATATAGTTAAACCTTTTTATGTATCAATAATAAATACTGGCTGTTAATAAAGTTAAGGTTTTAAAGAAACATAACCTATTGTGACGTCTTATATAGTCAACCTATGACACCGGCATAACGTAATAAAAAAAATATGTTTAAATTTCGAAATCAAAAGGATTAATTCCCAACTCCATTTTTCATTTTTAAAATTTAAATACAGTTTTATGTATCAAGCATTTTTGCACATTCAGTTTAGTTAAGTCAATCTATACCAAGTTGAAAAATTCACCTAATAATTGTGTGCATAAGGTCCCATTTAAAGTACATACATTGATGATAACAAAAGTCACAACCAACGTAGTACTAATGCATCTATGCCATGGGCCATCGGCTTGCCATAAAACGTGTCCTCACAATGGCTCGTATATTAGTGAGCACATCGACTCACGACCAAACTACTGTTCTCTTTAAAGTAGGTCAAAGTATTATTGCCCTTTTGTATGTGACAGTAAGTTATTATGTAACCCTTTTTAGTACGGAGATAGAATATTACTGGGTAATTTTTAAAATCGGTTAAAAAACTAGGTGGTTTTCAATTCAACACAATATTTTTTTTCATGTATATTTCTCGATTACTCGAAGACGGCTGGACCGATTTGGAAAATTCTTATTTTGTTTGTATAAGTGTCCATTGTGATCAGGTCCGGATCTGATGATGGGATCCTGGATAAATCGAGGGAACTCTTCAAATATTATAGGCACGGATATAGATAGCGATTTGGGTATTTTTTTAAAGTAGCTTATGCATTTGCTATGGAAAACATAATTTTTACAAACCGACTTCAAAAAAGGAAGAGGTTCTATGTTCGACTGTATTTATTTTTGTTTACAAAATATGCTCTTTTGAGTCTTAAGTCTTTTAACAAGCTTTTATTTAATATGAAATGTTTGTATTTTAGTTTTTTAGTGTACAATTTGATTTAGTTTGGCTTATATGAGGCGAGGTCGGTTTGACGATGACTGAAATAATACGAATAATAAATAAATATTTGGGACATTATTCCTCACACACGGCCATCTGACCCCAAACTAAGCAGAGCTTGTACTATGGAAGCCAGATAACTGATATACTACATATACTACTTTTCTTTTGTAAATACATAATTAATTACACCCAGACACAGGACAAACAGAACAGACATGTTCATAGAAGGCACGGTACTGAAAGTTGTTTTTGCTGATAAGAACCAGCGTGGGTTCGAATCCTACAATGAGTTTGAGCTTTCGATGGAGGAAAACATCGTGAGGAAACCATAGCATGGTGGTAGGGTACTTTGTAGTACCCGCCTGGCTGTGTGTTCCGGCAGCTGCACTAGAGAGCCAGTTCCTTCTAGGCTTTGTGTGCTTACCACCTTCGGCCACATCATCACTTACCATAGTGAGATTGTGGACAAATACAAGCCTATACAAACAAAGTAAAAAAAATACTCACCCTTTTCAAAACCAGTCAGTTTTTTTTTTTTACCTTTGTGCTTTCTAAATCTCGTGTTATGTTGTCATAATGTTTGTTTTTGATGTAGGTATATTTTTTAAACGGTATTAAAAAAAACGCGGTTTTATTAACAAAATATAATATATCCTAATACATATAGGTATCTACTAATAAATAAAATTGAATCGTCTGTCTGTAATGTCAAAATAACAGATTTTTACAAAATTTATATGAATGTGCTACGGTGCCTATAACAAAAGAACAATTTATATTTTTTTGTCTGTCTCTGTTTATTCCGGCTAATCTCCGTAACGGCTGGACCGATTTTGACGGGACTTTCTCTGGCAGATAGCTGATATTACAAGGAGTAACATAGGCTACTTTTATTGGTTATAGGCAATTTTTTATACCAGGAATACGGGTGAAACCGCGGGGAACAGCTAGTTTATATATATAAATAGGGAAAGGCAAAGTAGTTTTGGTACCATTTTCACTTCGATTGTAAATCGATTTGTTTGTATATATTTTTTGTTTAGCTGTTGACGAGCTTTAGTGTTATCAATAAAAAAATGGGAAAGCCGCTAAGTAAGTAAATTATAGTAAAATTATTAAAAAAAAACCGACCAAGTGCGAGTCGGACTCGCGCACGAAGGGTTCCGTACCATTATCTATAAAAATCACAATTGTTGTATCGGAGCCCCCAATATTTATTTTATTCTGTTTTTTAGTAAATTCTTATTTGTTTTTATAGCGGCAACAGAAATACATCATCTGTGAAAATTTCAACTGTCTAACTATCACGGTTCATGAGATACAGCCTGGTGACAGACGGACTGACGGACAGACGGACGGACAGCGGAGTCTTGGTAATAGGGTTTTACTCTTTGGGTATGGAACCCTAAAAATGGAAAAGCCACAACAGAGTGTGGCTAGGTTTAGGCAGTTAAAATAATTCTCTCTAACTCAAATGTCAACACAATGTACCTATTGGGTGTATTGGACGTGTAAAGGTTTCTCGATTCTTTGTTATTTAATTTTATTAAGGCGATGATAGCTCAGTGGTAGTGACGTCTGACGCCGCGGCGAAGGTCTAGACGATACTAGTATCGATGACCTTGCTTAGGGGGCAGTCATCACCTTTCTATCTAAATTATAAAAATATGTATTTAGTTGTCAGAAGGCTGACAAGCAGGCAGACCCATGACCTAAGCCTTTAATTAAAAAAAACCGGCCAAGTGCAAGTCGGACTCGCGCACCGAGGGTTCCGTACAAACTTCGTCCATTGTTCGTCCATCAAGGGAAATGCACAATTTTATTTATTTACCTTATTTGAGGTTGGTGTCAATTAAGCTAGACCTCTAAATTGTATGAGCGCCGATACAACTCAGAGGTCTTTATTAATTGGCATAACTATGTATGTATGGGGACACCCTATAAATTTCAACTTTTTAATTTTTTTTGAATTTTTCCTTTATTTGTGCTGTAAGACCTTGCTTTTTGCCAATTTTTTTTTTTATATTTGAGTTGATTGAATGAAAGGTAAATTGCGGTTTACGATTTATGACGAATTAAAAAAAAACTACTAATTAGATTTCGTTCAAACCAATTTTCGGTGGAAGTTTGCATGGTAATGTACATCATATATTTTTTTTAGTTTTATCATTCTCTTATTCTAGAAGTTATAGGGGGGGACACACACATTTTACCACTTTGGATGTGTCTCTTGCGCAAACTATTTAGTTAGAAACTATTAGTTAGAAACCTCAATATCATTTCTAAAGACCTATCCATAGACACCCCACATGTATGGGTTGGATGAAAAAAAAAAATTGAGTTTCAGTTCTAAGTATGGGGAACCTCCTACTAAATAGACAGACAGACAGACAGACAGACATGACGAATCTATAAGGGTTCCGTTTTTTGCCATTTGGCTACGGAACCCTAAAAAGCAGGTGTGTGTGAGTATGTACCTATAACAAAATTATTACGTCATGGCAATTATAGCAAAATAATTATCTTGCTATTTAAACAAACGTGTTAGATCTCAAATAATATGTTAGTCACGTTTTTTTTTTACTATTTTGCATTATATCGTCACATCGCATTCTTAATAAAGGTGGTCAGCAAAAAAAAAAAACATTGTTATACCTACAGGCTGTAGTTTTACATGCCCGCTATATTTTTACAGAGATTTATTAAATGCTACTTTTGTCGAACACCAAACAAATATTTAAAAAAAGATTTTTTTGTTTGAGAAATAATTACGTCTTACTATTTTCAATATGATACCGGATAGACATTGCGTTTTCCTGATTACTTTTTTTAGTGCTTCAATGCAAAGGGAATCATTTTCATCAATTTTATATTTCTATTGAAATTTATTCTATCAAGTTCAATAATTTACGGTACCATCGCTTCATAACTTATATCATTATGTTATATACTACACCTATTAAGTCATCCCTAGGAGTTGATGACCTAAGATATGAAACCGGCGATGCACGGTCTCAGTGGTAGTGACGTCGGACGCCACGGCGATGGTCGTGGGTTCGAATCCTACAATGAGCTTGTGCTTTCGGTGAAGGAAAACATCGTGAGGAAACCATAGCACGGTGGTAGGGTACTTTGTAGTACCCGTCTGGCTGGCTACCACCCTCAAGTTGAAAATCTGTCGCCAAACACCTATTGGTGTGTTCCGACAGCTGCAATTGAGAGCCAGTTCCTTCTAGGCTTTGTGTGCTTACCACCTTCGGCCACATCATCACTTACCATAGTAAGGTTGTGGTCAAACACAAGCCTATACAAAGTAAAAAAAAAAGATAAACTTTATAAATTAAATTTTTCTTTACTGGTACAATGTTGAAAAGTCAATAATTAAGGGTTCTCAAGATTAACGTACAGTTGCATTTTATAATTTACTAGCTGCTCGCTCGCGGTTTTACCCGCATTTCTAGAATAAAAAGTATCCTATGTGTGAATCCAACAAAATTATCTGCGTACCAAATTTCATCCATATCCGTTCAGCCGTTACGGAGATGAGTAGTAACAAACATACATATATACACACACAAACAGTAGCATTTATTATATAGTAAGATAAGATTCGGTGGTAAGTTCAGTAGCTACGACGTTCATAAGTGCCCTCCTATGGCCTAAACTGAATATAATAATATACAGCTTTGACTTTGACTTTGTAAAATAAGATATTGAAACCTCTTTAGATTTTTTACTCCATCTAGTTTTATTTTGTACTAGCTTTTCCACCCGGTTTCACCCGCGTTCCCGGGATAAATGCCCATGTTACTCAGGGATAGTGTAGCTTTCTAATGGTGAAAGAATTTTTGAAAACGGTCCAGTAGTTTTTAAGTTTATTCATTACATACAAAAATACAAATCTTTATTATAGATATCTTATAATGAACCAGGAAATAATTAAAAGTCATTAATTTATGTATTTTTTTACATAATTTTATTTATAAAATGGAACGTCTTAAGACTAGTTTCGACTTACATGACATTTATATTAATATTCAATTAAAAAATATATTTTATTTCCAAATAACTTAATTTATAATTTATTAGCTAATATAATATATTTTGTCAGTTGTGTGATTCGGTAACCTTAATACTTATTTATAAAAAATATTTTATTATTTTTTCAACATGCATTTTTTTTCGTCATATATTTTTTTTTACAATCTTTGGCATATGGAAACACACTGTTTACAACCATACGTATTTATGCGATTTTATAGTAGCTTTATAAACAATAGACTTTGACCATAAATTGTTATAGAAATATTATGGCATATTTTTTTTATTTAAATAAATGATCAAAAGCTGCGTTTTTAAAACCACTTAAAAAAATATCGTTTATTTTTTAAATAGGTAATTAAAATTATGGCTTTCGTTATAAAAAGGACGGAAATTCCGATTATCTAACTTACATTAAAATTAAATACAACAAAAAATACAGATCCAAAAATGTGATTCTTAAAATAGCTTAGATATGTAAATAATATCGAAGCTTTATTAAAATTAATAAAAATACATACAGTCGTAAATAGAACTCCTCCTTTTTTTAAGTCGGTTTAATATAGACGGCATAAACAACACAATTATAGGTACATATTGCAAAGTTATTTTATATAATTGTCTTGCATAATTATTCCGTGAGCAACTAGAAAATGGGGGTCCGATATCGAGGTCATGTAAGTAGAGGGGATTTGTGACCCCACTTGACCCATATTCAAAAAAGTTTGTGTTAATAAAAATCTGCATAACATTTTATGAAATATATAAAATTGCGATATTTATTGCCTTATTAGAAAACTTGAAGGACATCTCTTAGCTACTATATATATATACATACACGTGGTTATTTCTCAATATAAAACTAATATATATATATATATATATATATAAATGTAAATATTGGCACAGCAATAAATTTTGTTTACATTATAGAAATGTTACAAATGTGGCAACACTATTACCATGCGATCCGCGCAGCGTACATTTACGCTCACAATACGTCTTGCGTAAAAATTAACATATTTTGATGGACCAATCGAGTAGAACCACTTATACAAACGACAAAGTCGGCCAACCAATATTATGACACACCTTAGAGCTGCATTACACAACCAAACTCAAATAGTACTTTAAGTAGCACACAAACAGGCGAAGTACCAAATTTGAGGTCATATTTTTCCCATAGACGACCTTCTAGAATGTGAAATCTCATCCATCGACGTTCGCCTTCACTTAAAATATTGCGCAATTGAACATAAGAAGCGATGTAAGCCTAACACTATGTTAATAACGTGCCTCTGAGACACTTGGTGGGGGCGCGAGGTCAGCTGACAGATTCATGCCTTAGGTTATGTACAATTGAGTTATAATGAGTCAGGTACCAGTGAATCATTGAGTTAAAGAGGAAATCACTGATTAAGCCCACAACGAACACAGATCTTAATAGACAATTTGACCTAAGGCGTGGCACCCGCTAGTAGCTAAACTAAATATACCCAACGGAATGTTGTACTTATGCTAATAGAAATAAAGGTGTCTAAATTTCCTTCGACCAAGGAAATGAGCTTTATTTCGCAACGAATCGCTTATCGTATCGAATCGAAGAAATCGTCGGTGGTAAAGTATATTGTATCACTTACTCCTAGCATTCCGTTTCGCCTTCCTTTCTTTCTGTAATGTAATGTTCCACTTCCCTCAGCGAATGGAACAACTTCCACGCCAATATCACACCGGCTATCTCTACCAGAGAAATCAACAAAGACGCACCAGCAATAGATGAGCTAATAATCTTAGTGTACACAGACGCAACTTTAGCACAACCTAATCTTTCATTAGCTTCTTTATCAGTGAAATCACAATTAGCACGGTAGTAACTGTCCTGGCAACAAGTTAGAGGAAGGTCGTTCCTCCAGCTCCTGTAGTCTCTTGCGTCGTTGGCGCCGCAGCATCGCAGCTTTCTCTCGATCCTTCCAAAAGCCTTGAAAACATCAGGGTTCGATTGTGAATTGTAGTAGCCGTCGTACACTGTATCCTTGATGAATCTATCTGTGTCTTCACCGTCGACGTACACGAAGATCAGCGTGGCCGTGATCGCTTGTCCCACAACGATTAAGATCAGAAACACTCCGTAGATACCGAGCATTCCTCTGCTTTCTTTATTGGCGCCGCACCAGCCGCAGAAAGCCACCATCATCACGAACAAACCGAGTAAGATAAAGAACCATGGCGCGATCTGAGGCCAGTAAATTCTATAGTCCAATAGATAGTGGTTGCTGTTCCTCAAGCTAACAAACTCGGCTAATTGCACGAAGAACCAGATCCCGGTAGCGGCGGTCACTAAGCCGAACACGGCGTATATCACGTTCACGACATAAAGCACGCCTTTAATTAAATCTTCTTTCGCCATCGCGTATTTTTTAATTTAGTCACGTTATCGTCCGAACTCTCAGATCGTTGTCAACGGAATGAGAGGTGTACCGCAGTTGCAAGTACATTTATAAAGTTTGTGACGTGCTTGCCGCGCCTTAGATTTTAAGGTCGCGCGCACGATGAAGGATTGATGTATTTTCTATTGACTGATTATTTTGTAGTTTTGTAGGTCGTCGAACCGAGGGTGAATTACGACTGACTATCAAATCAGTAATTACTTTATATAAGAATGGTGTGTGGTCTAATTACTCATTAGTATATGACACAATACTACTAGGTTTGCTATTCAATGAATGACTAATATTAACAGGTGCATTATCGAAAGCTTACTAATGTTATTATTTTATTTAATATGATTTATCTCATTTGAAGAACCTAAATTAGATATAATTTTATATATTATATCCTTTTTTTATATAGTGGAGACCGCGTCTTGGCAATCGTAATGGCAGCCCGTTGGACGGACGACCTCAAAAGAGTAGCCCGACTGGGCTGGATGCGAGTGGCGAGAAAACGAAAGGAGTGTTGCGCTTTGGGAGAGGCCTATCTCCAGCAGTTGACCGATAAAGCCTAATGATGGTGATGATATATTATGAAATATTTTATCTTTAATATGAATTGTCTAATTTAATTGTGCCTAAGTTATATTTATACTTACAATAAAAAAAATGAATTTCCTAATTTTGCAAAAATAACTTATTATTATTAAAGACAACATAATAGCATACACTATCTTTTTAAACTTTTATTGCGTTTTTAATATTATAATTTATTTATGTTACACCGTGTGTAGAGAGCCTTATAATCGAATCACAACTCGTTCTACTACGATCTCGTGAAACCATTTTATCTATGACATACCTTATGTTATTTGCTCTTAACTCGAAAATCAATGATGTAACCTACCATAATAAAGATTAGTCATCTCAATTGAATTTATTGCCTATCCACTCTTATATTGGATTCAAATTTGTTCGTCACCATGTACTTAAGGGATTGTTTTTTATGAGTCAGAACTTGTTCATATAATATCTTTTTAATAACGAAATAGGTTTCTTAATGTAAGACATGCAATTAGGTTAACTATGATTTAATTACCATTACCTACCAACAGGAATTTCAATTAAGTATATTCTAAAGGACAGGGAAAAATGATAAATCGACAAATATTTTTGTTATTATATTAAAATTAAATTCTTATATAAAATTAGCTGTATTATTAATAAAATGTATAGTTTAAAAGGTTTTTTGGTAAAATCATCAGTCTTTGTTACTACAACGTAACAATACACTGTTTTTTATTAACATACGGTAACAGGCCCTTCGTTTAAAACTAGTTTTTATGACATTATAAATAAAACTAGTTTTACAAAATACATATTTAGTAGATATTACATTTATCACATTTGACATAAAGTTACAACACAGGTCGCGTTTGCTTCTTATTTCAAATTTGGAATATACATTTATTTTTAAATACCAGTTCCATTTTTCATTCAAAAAAAGTGTTATATTGTCATAAACAGATACCGTGAAAAAGGGCTTTTAGTATTTGAAATATTTACACACACTATTATTTGCTTTACCTTTATTACTAAAATTTAAAAATATCTAATAATAACGATTTGTAATATTAATTTATATTCTATCTAACTAATAAATCATTAAATAAATACCTCTCACATCGAGCTTTAAGAAAAAAATGTTGCTATTACAATCTGTCCTTTTCCATCACTGGTATTCGGATCATGTTAGAGAGGAATGCACAAGTTTTGCAACATTTATAAGTAAAGCAAAGACACACTTACAAAATCGTTCTCGCAACTAACAAACATATTCACACGTTGCGTAAAAGCAAGTTTTCTATTGACATGTTAATGGACCTTTAGTTGATCACTCTCTACACATAGAGAGGAAAAACAAGTGTCCCAAAATTCATCCTTGAGGGACCATAAAATTAATTTAACAACACTTTTTTTGTTTCAACATCGTGATATGCTGTCACGGGTTTACTCGAGTTATTATGTCTTCCGTTCAAGCTTTTAAATAGGAAGATTGCGACAATTACATTAATTATGCCAATAACACCCGTGAGAGTCGCCACAGCGGACAAAGCCTTGATGACTACACGAGTATAGTTAGCGGCGACCTCAGAGCAACCGTGGCGTTCGTTCGCGAGCTTGTTTGTAAAGTCGCAGTCGATGTTGTAAGAGCCGATCCAGCCGTGATAATAGGTGTCGCAGCAAGACGTCGGGAAGTCACGTCTCCAATTAATGTAGTCTCTCGGTCCGTCCGCACCACAACACTGGAACCGCTGCTCGATCACACCGAAAGATTTTTCCACGTCTTGTTCCGTTTTCATGTTCGTATAGGCATCCCACACGGTGTCCTTAATAAACTTGTCAGTGGATGTTGAATCGGCGAATACGAGCGCGACAACTACCGCGATGATCACAGACAGTATGACTAATACTTCGAAGGTTACGTACATTTGCAATAATCCCTTCGTCTTCTTCTTAGCTCCCATGCATCCGCAGCAAGATATAAACAGGACGAATAGTCCAATAATCATAAATACCCATGGTATCGCTTGAGGCCAGTACACGTTGTAGTCCAGGAGATAATGGTTGCTGTTCCTCAAGCTCGTCAATTCGTGGACTTCCACGAAGAACCATATCGAAGCTGCGGTTATTAGCAATCCAAGGATCACATGGACGACGTTCAAGATCATTAATATCACTGATAACATACCGGCACTTTCCATGTTTAAATTTATGTGAGCACAAATACGTGTGTCGCGTCCGAGAGTTAACAATTAAATGGCGTGCTTGTGTCCGCTGGCACTTTTATAGAGGTACTATTGATCAAGGTTGCTTATCGTTTCCTCTGACTGTATGAATCATGGAGGATAGATCTACTTGTAAACTCTTGTGTTTTGTTTCTGGAGGGTTCCTATCATCTTGTTTGTCTTCTAATGACGCTTGGGATGTTGTTTTGTAAAGTGATTTATTCATTGTTTACTTACATCAATATGTTTTGTTGGTAATTATGAACGAATTCATTGTCAAGGTTACCAGAAATTATTACATTTGAGGTTCAGTGATATTTAAACATTTATTTGATTTGATTTGATATTTTCGCGGGATAAAAAGTAGCTTCTATTTTATTCTGTAGTTTTATCTATCTATGTACTAAATTTTATTTAAATATCTTCATCTATTAGATCGAGATTAAACAACAAATATCCATATAAACAAACAATCCAACAGAATCCAGTAGAATTTCATTTGTAATAACAACAAAAGTGGTAGTAAGTGGTAGTTTCTACCTTCACTAGCCCTCCTAGAGTTTAAATTGAATTGGCTATAACTTTGACATTGAATACGTTTTTTAAATACTTTATAAACAGGATTGAACGAGAACGACAATTCCCGGAGCTTTATGATATTGTGAGTATTGTGAAGTAAACTCTATGCCTGACTGGTAAAGTCCAAAGTCCACCACATAGATATCCGTTATGGGACAATTGGAGTTGTCTTCTTATAATATCACAGCGTACAAAACATACAGTGGTTGTATCACGTTTGAAGTCTGCCGCTTTTGTATAGGCATTCGTGATTGCTGCATTGTGTCCCAAGCGAGAATATGGCAGCTTGGGCTCGCTACCGCCCCTCTCTCACCCCGCAAGCCCCGCACGATTGCTCTGTCTAGACGTGTCCGTTAGCCGACTGTAAGAGTTACATAGACTGTAGTAATATTTTAATTACGAAAATGTGTGTGTATATTTCTTACTAAACCACATCGTAATGGCTGAATGGATTGGGATGAGGTTTGGCAAATAGATAGATCGTACCTTGGGATAAAACAAAGGATACTTACTTTCCCAGTTAAGCATTTTGTCAATACGTTATGTATCTAATCAAATTACTTAATTGGTCATTACACAAACATAAATTGTAATTATCTATATTTATATTCTTATTGAGGTCATACTAACTTCCGTCCTGCGGTTTTATCCGCCCGAGGAAACTAGTGTTTTCCCAAAGTCAAAGCCATTTATTCAGTTTAGGCCCTAAGAGGACACTTATGAACACCGAAACTACTGAAGTTACCAACGATTCGGAAGTCGCCTTCAACTGAGAAGAACCGGCAAGAAACCCAGCAAGGCTATATTTTTTATATATTTAGTTTTCCCAGATTCGATGTATCCTATTTTTTATTATATTTGTGACCTATCCTTCTGCTCAATCTCACCCAAATCCATTCAGCAGTTTTATATGAAACGTACGAACATTTTTTTGCATTTTAATTTATGTATAAACCATAAATTTAAATGAGTCATAATATTTTAGCACGTTCTCGATTCGTGTTCGAATAAAGAGTTACAAATATTTGATAATACAGTTAACATACCTTGTTATTCATTATTTGCATAGAATGACATCCAAAAAATCTAAAACCTCTTAAAGGTTATCGACCTTAGGATAACTAAGGCTGCGTTTCCACCAGAGGTGCATAGCGAGGGATGTGTTTCTATCCGCCAATAGGACATTAGATTTACGACGTGCTAAGCGCGGTGTTTGTTTCAGTGATAACATATTGTGTGTTCTTATTCATATTCCGTGAAATTGTTTTTCTTTTTAGCAAGCTTAAGGTAAGCAAGTCATGCTCACTTTGAGGCCTTTGCTTGCGGTGGCGTCGTGTGGCGGGTCGCTCACTTCCCTACAATATGTGCGAGGAGGGCGATGGCTGCCACATGCGTCATACTTGTGAACAGGTGCTGCTAGTGGGGACTGGTCTGCTTAAATGTGCTATCTATTTATTATCTAAGTCACTCATCATTTTGTTTTTCTTTTTTTTTTTTAATAACACACATATATTGTCAGTGAGACTAGATAAATAATTTAATGTAATAAATCTGAGTTGGTTTTGAAAAGGGTAATTGCTGGGTTTCTTGCCGGCTCTTCTCAGTAAAAGCAACCTTGCGAACCGAGCGTTAGAGTAAGACTATTCATAAGTGCTTGTGAAGGCCTATTTGAATAAAAAATATTTTCATTTCATTTCAAAGATTAGCATGTTCAAACAGACAGACAGAAGAAAGAAAATTCATTCTGTTACTCTTCTATAAATGTACCTATAGACACTCATTTTCATCCACAGATTTATTATGTAAAAATTATTAGATTCTAGGCTTTGTAAAGGTCGTCAATACATTGTCAATCCCTCTTGTATAGCTAATGTTCATAGACAGTGACTACTTACCATCGTTGACTGTCTGTCTGCTTGTCAGACTTCTGACATTAAAATAAAAAAGTCACATTTCACAGTAAACACAGTAGACAATGATCTTATATGTTGCTATCGTAACTAGATTCGCTGTTTAAGTAACCGAAGCGTTGCTACTTTGTAGGTATTGTCACGACGTGGATTTAGGCCACGAGTCACGACAGAGCATAAATAGTAGATGATTTTTATCAAATTAAAATTTATTTATTATCATAATAAAGAACTGAAACAATATAATAAAAAAAAGTGTGTGTGTGTGCAAGTCACACATGGTAGAAGTGAAACTTCTGAAAAGTCCCTGATTAAAATTCTGACGGATTAAATTTTTCGCTAGCTAACTTCATACCTTTATATTTTAAGATGTCAGACATTAATTCAAAACTAAGAAGATAAATAAGATAAATGGCTAGGCTGTATGAGCTAGAACCCTTTGCCTTCCAAAATACGGGAAAACATAATAAAAGCAACATGGCGCGTAACCGAAAAACGTGACGATTTGCTACAAAAATTTCTCCCATACGTCGATAAAGAAGTTTCACTTCAATAATTAAAATAATTTGACGATTACATGGAGACGAGGAGAATGGATAATAGTTAATAATGGTTTGTAGAGACACTTACCCCATTGGGTTCGAAATTAATCCTTATGAGGATTGCACAATTTATTATAACCTTTAAAAGCTTAGGTTTTTATAAATACTTTTCAATCTAAAACCTACAGTAACTTGTTGAGATGATGAAAATAAACAGAAATTACAGACGTATTTTAGACATAATTCTAAAGTCAGAATTTTAAAAATTAAACATAAAACATAATGAACACCAGAAACAATTATTATAAAAGGAAAGAGGTCGCATCGTTACAGTATATGCCTAAGGTATATCTGCCATAGTTCCCAGCTTTACGTCAAGTATCCCTGTCTCGTTTTGACGTAATTAGTTTGACGGTAGAAGAAACGAGACTAACATGGTTTACAAAGCTACGTCTTTTGAACTCGCAAGTGGCCACTCTTGTATTTGTAATTTGTGTTGCTACTCTAGTATTTGTAAGCTCACTGACAGTAGGCATCTGTCCCAACCAAGACCAGGAGGAGGAGTTTTATAAGAGGTAGAGCATAGCGATATGTCGCTCAAAGAGCAGCTCGACTGGGGATGTACCTCCACCTTACATAATACCGCAGCCAAATAACTTATAGTTGTGTTCCTGCGTGTGAGTAAGGTCGCCAGAGCTCATCGGGGAGGGGGAAGGGTCGGCAACGCGAGAGTGATACTCCTGGTGTTATTGTATGTGTTATTACAGATATTTTTTTATAACGGGAAAGTGGGTGAAACTGCGAAGCGAACGCTAGTCTGTCTGTATACACCTGAATCTGAATTCAGTATATCATACTAAGATGAAATTATTTCAGGAACGTTATATGAATCTAATAAACCTGATTTGTTTGATTACCTTATACGTAATGTATCGGTATCAAAAAGCACGTAGGAAACTGCAGCGCATCGAGGCGTCTCCCGGCGTCGCTTGTAGTAGGTAGTAGTATAGCATTTCAACATACATTACTGATTTTTATTTTAGCTATTTTATTTACATAAATGGAGTGTTTTGTACAAACAAATTAATTTTACATTGAAATAAAGGAATAGTAACAAAAAAACGATAAAAAAAATAAAAAAAACCATAGAAAATTTCCAATGGAATATGATTAAAATTTACCTGTCAGTTTGCGGAGCACTGTCCCTTACACCCTGTATATAAAATGGTAACCTGGCTGAATGGTTGATATATCAATGCACAGCCCAAGCCGCAGGGTGCTAGAAACTTAAAAATTTGCACATAGATACCTTATTCAGTGTAGGCATCTACTAAGGAAGGATTTTTGGAATTGAACCTCTAAGGGGGGTAGGGGTATGCGGGTGAAACCGTGGGGTGCAAGGTTAGCACTTCATAAAAGGATTCTGTAATTACATTCATTTATTTTTATATACAAATTATTTAAATTCTTAGAGGTAATAAGGTATTTATCAGTCTTTGTCAGTATAACATAACAAGGTACTGTTATACAGGTGATTTTAACATAACATATCTAATATCTATTGTATATACAATAATATATAGAACATTTCCTTAAAGTTACCGCCACTGCTGATGGGCAAGGTTTCCTCATTAATAAATATTAATATTACTTTTAAACAATTGGTAAAGTATAAACACAATATCTCGATTATTTTTACAGACATGTTTGTTTTGTAACTTCAGTTCAGAGAAGGGAAACACTAGCGGTACAATAAACGATCCTTGAAGGACACCTAAAATCAGTTCACTAACACTTTAATGTTTCGGCTTCGTTATACTTCGTGCTGATTTTATCCGTGTTTTGTTTTTTTTCTGACGACAAGAGGAAGACTGTGATGATAATGTTTATTAAGCCAATTAGACCAATGAGAGCCCCCCACGCACACAAGCCTGAAATAACTTTGTGAGAGTAGTGTCCGGTGATGTCGATACAGCCGTATCGATTGTTTGCCATTTCATTATCAAAGTCACAAACGCCTTTGTAAGTCGACAGTGAGGTATCACAGCACGTTTCTGGAAACCTCTTATACTTTGCTCTGTATTGGCCCGGATGGCTGGCACCGCAGCAATGGAAGCGCTGCTCGATCTCGCCAAAAGACTTCTTCAGTTGGGGATTAGGATTAGAATTCATGTAAGTAAACCCGTCCAACATGGTGTTTCTGATAAAACCATCTACCTTTGAGTCGGCGCATAGAAGCGTCACCACCACCGCTGATATTGACGATAATATAACCAAGATCTCGAACGTTACGTACATTTTTAATAATCCTGGTGTCTTCTTCTTCGCTCCCATGCATCCGCAGCAGGATATGAACAGGACAAACAGCCCGACCGCCATGAAAATCCACGGTATCGCTTCGGGCCATGATAACATGCTCAGTCGATAATTTTCGGGGTTCCTCAAGTTTGTTATGTTTTCTATTTCCAAGAAGAACCATATTGATGCGGCTATCATCAGCAGTCCGAAGATCGTGTGTACCAGGTTCAGTAAAATAAGTATCACTGATATTATTGTTTCCATAATTAAATTCTTATTAGCTCAATATTCAAGAAGTACGTCGCGTCGGAGCGTTCACAATTGAATGGCGACCACGACCATGTTCAGGTTTTATATTAACAAATTTCCTCGATGAATCAGGATGAATGGGACTTATCAATTTATGACGTTTCTATCCACGTTGTTTACCGTGATTTTGGGATGCGCGTATTGTTTCGAATACCTATAATATTTTTTTCTACCATGAGTAGGCATATTTAGACAATCTCATCATGGTAAATGATGTTGTGGCCGGAGATGGTGATGGCCTGTCTGATAACTGCCTCTGAAGTGCAGCTGCCAACTCACCAATAGGTGGTTACTAGCCAGCCAGACGGATGCTTTATAGTGCCATACCACCATAATTGGTTACTTCACCCCTTCGTCATTGTATTCCACACAACTACCACTAAGCTATCAAAAAATATAACTAGAGTTCGCGACCAAAGTCCCGTGAAATTAATTAAAATTGATCTTATTTCTCCTGAGATAGAGGTCAACTCAGTCAAGGAGAATATTTTGGTGGTGCGGACATCAGCTTCCGCATTCTAATGTTTATTCTATCTGATGTCTAGGTCGCCGGAAAATGGTGGATGCAGGCCGCCGAAGACCGGTCCTATTGGAGATCATTATGGGAAGCCTATGTCCAGCAGTGGACGTCTTGCGGCTGAGATGATGATGATGATGATGATATAATCCTACTTATTAAAAACTAGCGCGGTGTTAAAAACAATTATTATGATAACTTTTTATAATACCTATCTCTCCATCGGTTTTTTTAAATCTAATATTGTAACAGTTGATTGATTTTTCATATCAATGTGCTGCGATGTGCGTAGTTACCTTATGAATGAACCCACGTGGCTAGGTTTACTCATTTGTTTACTACAAATAACCCATCTATTTCCCCTTTTGATTCACATTCACATACAATGGACATTATGATATTTTCCTCTACCTACATTTCGAACCTACTTTCAGAACGTGATGAACGACAGGTATTTTACTATTATGAATTATTTTATAACATAACTAGCTTCTGCCCCGAGATTTCACCCGCGTTCCCGATATTTTCCCGGGATAAAAAGTAACCAGTGTGCTATTCAAACTATAATCTATCTTTGTGCCTTTCATCCAGAACCGTCCTGCCGTTCTGGCGTGATTGAATAACCAACATCCATCCATCCTAACTTTCTCATTTATAATATTATATACTAGCTGTCCCCCGTGGTTTCATCCGCGCTCCTGAGAAAAAAAAGTAACCCATGTCCTTTCCCATATCTTAGGCTGTCTGCGTACCAAATTTAATCGCGATCGGTTCAGTGGCGTGAAAAAGTAACAAACAAACGAACTCACTTTCGCATCTATAATATTAAATAGGATTAGGATAGTTAGGATTATACCTAGTAGGTTTCATCAAATTCTTTAACCCCATTTTAGTAATAAGGAAAAATTTGTTAATGTGCTTTCAATCACGTAAAGATTAAGTGGTAGTATTTTTTTTAGATATAGTGACTCTAGTCTTGAGTGGAGACTTGCAACAATCGAATTTAAATCCATAACCTACAACCTTATATACCTTAATATAGGGTTTATGTTCGAGCGCACTCTGATGGCCTACTCACAAAAATGATACAAGACAGTCAGATCATCATTTGAAATATTAACCAATAGACACTGACGCGACGTGAATGTCGTGCGCTGACGCAGGTTTCCGGTAGAGTGTGGTGCGTGCGATATGGAGTTCGGAAGCAGTTTTACGTACATTTTTCTCGTAGTTTCACGATTGAAAGCCGGCATTGTTACTATTTTTTTATTTTATTTATATATTTGCAACACTATCATTATGCCAATAGGCCTTTACATAACTTATAAATTGACAAACTAAACGTTATTATTTCACACGGTTAGAAAGGTGTAAGCTAAGTTTAATTAATGGTTTTAATCTGTACCTTAAGTCCTAAAGCATAGGGTCGCCATTGTTCATACCTCACCAAAGAAAAAAACCAGTCAGGTGTGAGGTAAGGAGTTAAATGATAGGTACATGTACTGGTTAGTATCCTTCTAGTTTGTCTTTACTTATAACAGACTTACGTCATGTTCGCTTTAAAAGCCTTTGCTCGGCAGCGTGGTGTGGCAGGCCAACGAGCGGGGCTGCCACGCGGCTCATACTTGTGAACTCGTGCTGCTTGAGGGGGCTGGTTTGTGTTTCTACTTGTTAAATTTTGATAGAGTCTACGTGGTTGTTTTGCCACCAGGGCATGCCAGTGTTGTTGAAAGTCAAGCTCAGACACTGGCCCTCAAGTGCCGCTGAACACACTTGAGATTATAGTCAAACATGTAGTATATAGTAGCAAAAAATGGTTCTGGGTTGGACTCTCGTGTTGAAAATGGTACATTTGACATTTCATCACTTCATCATCCTTAGCTCGTAATAAATCCCTTTGGGCCCATATCACATTGGGACTTCAATATCTATAGGTACTAATACAAATAATAAACTTGAAGAGTTTATGTTTGTTTGTTTGAAAGCGCTTATCTCTGGATCTACCAGTCGGATTTGAAAAATTCTTTGCACTTGATAGCCCAATTCTTAAGGAAGGTTAGGCTACTTATTATCCCGGGAATTTGAGTAAAACCGCAAGGAAGAGCTAGTCTTCAATATATGTATGATGTATGATCTCTCTATAATATCTATTGTATTATACCGGGTGCGAAGATTACATAGAAGAGCGTCTTCATCTTTAAATGCTACACCACACACCGCCTTCCGCCCTTTATATCGACTTAATAAATATTTATCATTAAAACAATACATTTTCTGGTATTTTTTATAAATAAAACATCACGCACCTTCCTTTTGCAAGATATAATGATAGCTAAGTGGTAGGGACGTCGACCACCTCGGCGAAGGTCGCGAGTTCAAATAAACTTGAGAAGGAAAACGTCGTGAGGAAACCATAGCACGGTGCTAGGTCAACTCCTTCAAGCTAAACTCTTTAAGCTCCTACCGATCCAATATCAGAATAGTATAAGCTATACTATATAATATTATAAAGCTGACGAGTTTCTTTGTTTAAACGCGCTAATCTCAGAAACTACTGGATCGATTTGAAAAATTCTTTCAGTGTTGGATAGCCCATTTATCGAGGAAGGCTATAGGCTACTTTTTATCCCGGGAAAACACAAGATCCCTCGGGAAAATCTAGTTGCAATATATAACAATTAAATTAGAATTAAATAACGTTACAAACAAAAATAATAATACAAATTATTTATTTGCATGAAACATGTTACTTACAGCTTATTTTTGAATCAATAGGCTTCTGAACTATTGAACAAATGTGTTTCAGAAGCCAGTGGCTTCTCCGATTATCAGTGCATACATATTATTGTCATTTCCATATAAATCGTTAATTTCTTTTCTTTTCTTTCGTTTTCAAAATAGTTAATTTTTATCTTTAAAAAAGTCTGAAACAATATACTATTAGATAATTAAACGTCTACTTCACGCAGGGGTCCGGGAGAGAACAAAATCATACCACTAATACAACAAATTTCTAATAAAAAAGAAAAACACGATCTAGTAAATTCTTAAAGGCGATATAAGGGGAAAGGCCTATAATTTTTATATACTCATATACCCGATAAGGAATGTAACCTGGCCTTGGTATTTACCCGTTTGATTCTGACTCATACTAGAGATGTTATTCATTCATCCGGCTTCCCTGCTTCCTCATTCAATTACATATTTTACCTTATAATTAATTATGAAACGTGATAGTTGATTAGATTTACATTTGTTGTGGTTCTGTAGAATGCTTTTGTATTGTGCAGTGTAGTATAATATATTTTATACAATACAAATGCTTAATATATATTTATTTTTATTATATTAGATAGGAGAGGAGACCAATAGGTACAATCTAACAAGGTTCAGAAAAAATATTTAGTTCGTAATTACATTATATTGTTTGATGTACTCGTGGCGTAGCTTGATTAGCCGTTCTTAACCGATCGGCAAAGTTAAGCAACGTCCAGTTTGGCTGGTACCTGGATGGGTGACCGCCTATAGTGGTATTTCATCTTGAGCGCTTCCGTGCTTCGGAAGGCACGTAAAGCCATTGGTTCCCGGTTATCACTTAATTGTGATGGTCGTTAAGCTAGTTGGAGACCTCGTAGGTGGCTTGACAACTCCAACAGTAGGTTGACCACTAGCCTACCTCCACCAACCCGCAGTGGGCACGCGTGGTGGAGTATTTGCCCATTCCCCTTTCACCATTATTCGTGAATGGAGGCCTGTGCTCAGCAGTGGGCAGATATAGGCAGATGTAATTATTATATTGTTTTAAAAATTGTTAAACATATGAAGGAAAAAAACTGTCCCAAAAAATTAAAATTAATATTTATAAAAAAATTAACATTGCTGAGTTCATTGTCGGTGGGCTGACCGTCGAACCGGTGGTAACTTCAGTAGCTTTCGACGTTTATAATGTCCTCCTAGGGGCTAAACTGAATAAATGGCTTTGACTTTGACATGCAGCCAAGCAACCCTGCTTAGCTGTGGTTTAGAGGTTTTCACATGATGCAATACAGGCAGTAAATAACAGGACAATTTTACCACAGTCTAATACAACAAAGTACTATAAACATTTTTTAACACAAAGAAAGGAAAACCAATATATCATACGATTCATATTCTAATCTAATACTTGAACGTAAAAATTTATGGTAGGTTAAAAAACAACAAAAATATAAAAAAAGTAATAAAACTAACGTAACTGCTACCCTGGTGGCAAAGGACCATGAATGCTGGTAGCTTTGCCTCGCTAAATAGTGTGGCTTATTTTTGGGCTAGGGAGCCGCCAGCTCTGGTATTCCACGAGGTATCCACCAATCTCCTTTTTGGTGGGCTTGCTGACTCCAGGGGCCCAGGGGTTTGGCTCTTAAACAGCTTTAATATTTTGCCGTTTTCTGCATTTTTGGAGACTGCCCCGGTCTTGGTCGACTTACTATTGAGATCCGATGGAGCAAGAGAGTCGACACAAGCTGCATCGCCTTGTGCTTGACTTATTCTCCATGGTACGAGAGTCAAACCCTACAGTCTTCTGCCGTCATCACGCACCAACCCACTGGGTTCTAGATTTATAGGCACAGCGGGGGAAATGCTCGACTTGAGCCACAGGTCTTCTTGAACTCTTCATTATTGGAGAGGCTCATGCTACAGTAGAAATGGTTTAGATAAAAGGCAGACAGTCGACCTATTCGTGAGTGGTCACGGCTGCCTATGGACATTTGTAATACCAGAGGGGTTACCAATGTATTGTCGGCCTTATATAGAACTTTCTACACCATTTTTTAAGCTTTACATTTGTATTATATTATATACTCATATTTGAAAATTGAAATAATGTTTAATTACCTACTTGAACTGTTGTAAAAGGTATAGAATTACGGCGTCAAAATGTACCGAACTGTGGTCGGAATTTCCTTTGGCTTATGAATTATTACATACCTATGTAAACAATTAATTTGTAGGTCAGGTCATTGTCTTTTTATCCTTATAATAAGTAAACAATAGCTTAAGAGCCAGGTACAGAAGGCATTGCTCCTAGAGACGGCACGCATAGTGAGGATGTTCCTTACTCTGAGGCATTTAACACCGGTAGCTAAGACCCTGTTTCCAATGCCGCAGGGTACATTTTATATTTTTATTCTTATTACATAGGTATATTAAAAATGTAATTTACAAGAACATTAAGGAATAAATGATATAATAATATCCTGGGACATTCCTCACACACGGCCATCTGACCCCAAGCTAAGCGAAAAACTGATATACTACATATACTACTTTTTTCCAAATATATATACTTATACCTAAAGATATTACACCCAGGCTCAGGGCAAACAGACATATTCATGCAAACAAAATGTATGTCCTGCCATACTAAAAAATCAGGGAAAAAATTTGGTCCAAAATCTTTCAACCAAAGACTATCACAAACGAAACCAGTTATTTGTTTGTGCGTATAGGTGCCATAGTATGCGTAATAGGTTGTAAGTAGTAGTGACTCAAGCGAGTTCTACGAATATCTCCAGTACTACTGAGAATATCTCACATTTAATTAAATGCGTGACTCATGTTGTATGATATGAATTCATTCATGATTTAAGACTAAATATTAGTAATAATATTAAATATATACGGTACTAAAAACTGGCTAATACAAAGTGTATAGAAGTAGCTTGTATCTCAGAGATGGCATTGCATACTTTTGATCCTGGAAAAGTGGGTGAAACCGCGAAGTACAGTTAGTATTAGATATAAGTAAAATAAAATGTACCTACACCTTTTATTAAATTATACAACGTGTTCCTTTTGCATTGCCTTTTGCAATTTAATTATGATTGATGTTATATTCGAAACTAAGTATATATTTTTGGAACACTTTTTCAAGGGCTTTTGTACTATTTTTACTTAAGTATATCATTATAACATTAGAGTTATGGGGTATCAAAAGGACCTCGTTGTCTAGTGTGGATAAAAACGACTAAAGTAATGTCATCAGAAGTAGTTTTTTTTAATTCTGAGTCATCTTTTAATAATGAAGGTTGTATTTTTTTCTGGTTTACCTTTTAATTCACAGAATTAAATTGGTTATAAGGTAAGTTGAGAAAGAATGTTTCTTGTATTTTTATATCTACAGTAAAATTATAATATTCAAAACGATGGTCATGGGTTCGAATCCTACAATGAGTGAAGTTACTTTCAGTAAAGGTAAAAGCCATAGGTGCCAGGGTACTTGAAGTTGAAAATCTGCCGCCAAACACCTATCCGTATGTTCCGACAGCTGCACTTGAGAGCCTGTTCCTTCTAGGCTTTGTTTGCTTACCACCTTCGGCAACATCATCACTTACCATGACATTGTATACAAACAACTTCGCTTTATCAATTATTTTTTTTCGGATCTAACTCGTCTTAGTACCTGGCTACCGTATTCGGCGATGAATTTGATTTTAGAATTTAACTTCAATCTCCATGAACACAAAGCAGTTTTTCGCTCAGCATTCTATAATAAGAAATGTATAGCGATGCCATATACAGATGTTTTTTTCTACTTTGGCCACGGAAGTCGGCCTCAAGGTCGGATTGGTTAAAGCCTAACGAAGTAGACTGCATCAATTACAATAGTATATATATATAATACGTGTATAGACAATTTTCATTGAGACTCAATTGAAATGGTTGGAGATATCAACTATTTTTATCTCAATTTGACGTTTTTTGTTGAACTTATGAATGAAGGGTCAAATGGGTGGGTCAGAGGTTGCCTGTGGTCAAATTTAGATACAGAGTGTTGTACTGTTTGGTATCTAAAACTGGAATAGGTTAAACCTCAAGGCGCCTGAAGTATTTCCACTCGTACGTTGTCGACATGTCGCAGTCATCTGGCTGAATCTGCTGTTTGATTGAATGACTATCGCGTTCATTGAGTGACGACATTTAATTGAATGACTAAAGGACAACTCGTCAAGTTGTTTAATGTAACGTTCAAAGTCTTGACTGAACGATTATAAATATTAGAAGTGCTATTTTTTCGGGGTTATTTTTTTGAACTGCACGAAAACCCTTCATATTCAACTATGCTACCTATACACATTTCAATCACCTGACTGATTTTACGTCCGCTCTGTTCAAAGGGCTGTGTTACAATCCGCTAACTAGTTGGACGTTGAGTGACGCTTGTTCAATCAACGTTCGGCCTAGTCATTCAATTAAATGTCGTCACTCAATGAACGCGCTAGTCATTCAATCAAACAGCAGATTGGACCAGATGACGGCTACAGACATGCCGATTCCTTCCTTCGATTACTCCACTCCTTTGCTGTTCGCATCACGCGAATACACTTCGTCTGCGTTTCCTGATACATATAATTTGGACACCTTCAAAGTTAAAGTGAATATAAATTTTCTGAGTAAGCGTGTAACATCATCGGTTTTGACTTCACTCATTGTAAGTTGTATCTCAAGTTGTATCTCATAGTAAGTTGTATCTCAGAGTAAGTTGGATCTCAAGCTCATCGAGGTAAATACAAAAAAAATAAATTGAAGTGTCTGTTTGTAATGTCAAAATATCAGATGTTTACTGAATGCATATGAAAGTACCGGGAACGCGGGTGAAACCACGGGGAACAACTAGTTAAAATTACTTAGCTTAGTCATGCTAAACAAATAGTCAAAAAATACGTATGTAATAAACGTATAAACTCATTAAACCCTTTATTATAATAATAATAATATACTTTATTGTTTGTATAGATACTGTATATATGGGTATATGTATATAAGGAAATAAACCCGTGACGTACTACACTCGTAGGTTGGTATGACATGTGGAAAATTATGACGGAAACGAATAAGAATAGGCCAATTGGCGTAGTTGATAAGATACAAATGACTTATAGTTGTGTTCCTGCGCGTGAGTAAGGTCGCCAGAGCTCATCGGGGAGGGGGGAAGGGTCGGCAACGCGCGAGTGATACCCCTAGTGTTGCAAGCGTTCATAGGCTACGGTAACCGCTTACCATCAGGCGGGCCGTATGCTTATTTGCCGACATTGTGGTATAAAAAAATAAAAAAAAGATACCCTACTTATCACGTTACAGGTCGTGGGTTGGATTTCCAGAACAGACATTTGTGTGCATGAACATGTTCGTTTGTCCATCATCATCTGGTTTCCATACTAATTCTGCTTAGTTTGGCATCAGATGGCCGTGTGAGGAATGTCCCACGATATTTATTGATCTAGTATTCAATACATGCTACTTTTTATGCCTGAAAAACAATTAAATCATTCGGGTCGGTAAAACCGCAAGCAAAATTTAGTGCGAGACTAAAATACTTCAGTTTAAAATGTAGGAAAATAATGATTTCGATGAGAGTTAACACAAAGTTTACATTGTCCCTAGACAGAAAATAAACAAGTTTATTTTATAACTTTTTAATGAGTTGCTCGCGTTAATTATACAAAAGTTATAGATATTCTTGAGAGATAACGTGATTGGTTTGACCTGAATATTTTATCTGTGCACTTAAAATCTCGCTGTGTGGGTAGATGGAAGTTTTTGGTCTAATTTAGATGAGATGGGAGACAATCAGACAGTCGATCTACCTGATGGTAAGTGGCTACCGTCGCCTATGGACATTAGCAATACCAGTGGGATTGCCAATGTGTTGCCGACCTTTATAAAGCCTAGAAGGCAACTGGCTCTCAAGTGCAACTGCCGGAACACCAATAGGTGCTTGGCGACAGATTTTCAACTTGAGGGTGGTAGCCAGCCAGGCGGGCACTACAAAGTACCCTACCACCTGGTGCTATGGTTCAAGCTCATTGTAGAATTCGAGCCCACGACCTGTGGCATGTTAGGTAGAGTATCTAACCAACCACGCCAACTGACCCGTCGTAAATATAACGTAAATTAATTGTTTTACATTATAACAAAACCATTACGAGGTAATACTTCACTATAATAATAATTATAAGTAAATAAAGATATATTTAAGTATATAAATCACAGTTTCGAGGACAATCTAGAAGTATTTAATACAAATAAAGGTACGTACTGGATATCATTAAAGCATGAGGCATACTATTGTTCGTAGGTACCACGGACGATTTGGTTAGTCATCAAACCACTAACATACGGACATAACTGTTATGTACGTGTTACTGTATTTATCGTGGTTTAGACTATTAAATAAGTTATAGGAACTTTGTGTAGTTTATCATACTAATAATATAGGTATTACTTTTATACGTAACTAGCTTCCGCCCCGCGGTTTCACCCGCGGTCCCGAGTGCTCCGATCGCCACCAAACCTTACAGGATTACCCGCGGGGCTAATTATGAAGATTGTCTGAAAATTTCATCGCGATCGGTTCAGCGGTTTCGGAGTCTATAAGGAACATACATACATACATACATACATACATACATACATACATACATACATACTTTCTCTTTTATATATACAGGATGATTTGAATACAGGCAAATACCCTATTATGATGGTGATGAACGCTGGAACATTAACTGCTTGTTAACTAGTTGTTACGTTTTGAATTATCATTGAGTCGCAGTATAAACCAGCAATACATTTATAAATACCTACATATTAATGTTACTGTAGTATATAAAAACTGTTTTTACTGATAATATCAGATTTTTACTGATTCGTGCTTTCCTATTTTTCTTTCATTCAGTAATTTCTTTTTTTTTGTCACCATGGTAAGTAGGTACATCATCATGTAGCCGAAGGTGCCAGGCGAAGTCAGGCGGGTACTACAAAGTACCCTACCACCGTACTATGGTTTCATCACGATGTTTTCTTTCACTGAAAGCTCAAGCTCATTGTAGGATTCGAACCCACGACCTTCGCTGCGGCATCCGACGTCACAACCACTGGGCTATCATCGCATTGTTCTCAGTTTTGACTTCTGAGTGTAAATCGGAGATAATTTGTCTTTAAAATAAACATAGGATGTACTTTGCCTCACCTTCAATATTACTGCATCCTAATCGGTATTTTAAATAGCCAATCCACTAAAACCCAGTTTCCCATAACTGCCTATCACACAGACGTACACAGTAAAATACAATACCAGTAGCACAGGAGCATCATTTGAATGTGAATACCGCAGATTTATCGTCGACCAGCGTCCATTGTTGCGGTCACGCCCTATCTAATTGATGGTTGGTTTACCTGTTTGTTTTACGGCCTTAGGCTTTACTGTGGCGATGTTGAGCTGAAGCTTTTTTATTCCAAACGCCATTTTAAAGTGTCTCTAGTATCTTCCATTCAGAATATAAAATATGTACAGTTTTCATTTGTTTTTACAAAAAACATGGGCTAATTATGGGATAAGATATTAGGGATTATTTTTACCTACCTAATATGAATTGAAAATGGCACCCCATCTTGAATTATTTTTTAACTGTCCCCCGTGTTCCTTAGAAAAATAGTAGTCCATGTCCTTCTCCATACCATAGGCTATCTACGTACTTTTCATCGCGATCGGTTCAGCGGTTTAGGCGTGAAATGGTAACAAACAAACACATTTAACTGATTCCTTAATTATAAATGTCTGTGATTTTTTGATAAGGAACCAACGTATGATTTTAACTTGTTTTAAAAACATAATTAATCCATACAATAATACATTGCCATACGCCTCGTATGTGAATCACAAAAGTATGTCCCATAGGCGTAATAAATGACTTGACACACGGGCGTGGCCGCGAGCAATGACTAGTTGTTGTATAAAAATAAAACATTAAATATATGTGAGTGATGTACATTAAGGTTCAAAATGGTCAAAACGATAATTTATGTTTCTCCTTTATTTTTACTAATCAGAAAACATATTTTGACATAGGTTTCTTAACCTTTTTACCGCTACATATTTTCGTGCCCCGACCGCCCGGCGCCCGTGTCGTATTCCTGCGACAGAGTATTTTTTATTCGATAAAACGATCGCACCCCTATTTATTATTGGCATTATTTTATCGATTCTTAGTCGGGCACTAGGGGCACGGCAATTGATATTTAGCCAAGCGCTCAAAAGGGAAAACTATAACGAGAGTAGAGTACTTTGAAGTACCCACCTACTTGACTACCATCGTTAAGTAAGGTAATTCTCTCGTAGGTTTTGTTAGTCTATCACCTTCGGCTAAATCATCACCTACAATCAACAAACCAAGCTCATCCAGATTAAAAAAGAATAGCATTTTTTCTTTACAACAAAAAAAATAACTTTTATATCCACTTCACTCAAAATACAATGTTCATCTTTTTAAATAAGGGTGCTCTATTAAGAGGCCGGGTCAATTAAGCCAGTGGAAGGATTATTAGTAAGCCTGCGGGGGTCAGGGGCCTACCGGGGGGTCAGGGGGGTCCAGGGGGGCCGGGAGGCCTTTGTATACTCTACCCACCCCTTAATCGGGGGATTTATGATGATTTGTATCATGAACATACATCCCTCTGTGAATTGTTGTTGAAATTAAATGTAACTAAGTTTAAATTATTGCGGATGATTTTATTTTAATTCGAGTTTTGGTCGTTTATTTTAATTATTGTCATGTGTTTTATTTAAGACTAGCTTCCGCACCGCAGTTTCTCTCGCGTTACCGAGTGCTCTGATGTTTTATTGAGATAAAAAATATTCTATGTGTTAATCAGGAATATATTCTATCAATGTGCCAAATTTCATTCAAATCCGTTCAACCATTACGGAGCTGTGTGGACAAACATACACACACACAAACTTAAACATTTATTATAATTAATTAATTACTATTATAAGTAATAGGTAAGATAAGATTATTATATTATTATGTAAGTATTTACTTATATCAGGTGAGCCGTCTGTCTGCTTGTCAACCAACTGACATAAAAAAAAGTATATAAGTAAGGAGTAACATAAGGTGACAGCAATGGCAGTGAAGCGAACGATTGTGGGTTCGAATCTTATAATGAGCTCGAGATTCCAGTGAAGGAAAACATCGTGAAGAAACCTAGCACGATGCCTCTGGCAGGAAGTCAAGACCCGCGGTTTCACCCGCGTTCCCGAGGGATCTTATGTTTTCCCGGGATAAAAAAAGTAACCTATGTGTTAATTCATGGTTTCAGCTACGTCCATACCAAATTTCATCAAAATTGGTCCAGCCGTTTGAGCGTGAAGAACAGTGGACATCGTGCGGCTGAGACGATGATACTTTTATTTCGAAAAAGCATAAGTTTCCACAGGTACTCGAGTTAAACCGGGGTGGGAGGTAGTGAACATTAGTTTATCGTTTATTTAATAATAACGCGGAAGAATTATATAATATTTATAATGTTATGTGGGAATTTATACAATTTTCTCACGACACTAGATGACTATTACTCACAATCAAAGCGCCGCATTTTAATGTCCCTACTCACCCAGACTCTCATAGTAAACTAGTTTATTATAAATGGTAAGATTTAATGTTAAAATTCTCAGAGTAAATTGATTCATAGTTAGTCATCCTAACTTCCTAACTTTCCTAACTATAATATTATAAATGCGAAAGTGAGTTTGTTTGTTACCTTTTCACGCTTAAACCGCTGAACCGATCGCGATGGAATTTGGTATGCAGATAGCCTAGGGTACGGAGAAGAACATATGCTACTTTTTATCCTGGCAAAACATAAGATCCCTGGGGAACGCGGGTGAAACCGCGGGGCGGAAGCTAGTAATATTATAAATGCGAAAGTGAGTTTGTTTGTTACCGTTTCACGCCTAAACCACTAATCACAATGAAATTTGGTACGCAGATAGCCTATGGTATGGAAAAGGACATGGGCTACTTTTTTTTCTCGTGAAGGCGGGTGAAACCGCGGGAGTCAGTTACTAGTAAATGAAATGTAAAAAGCTACCGCGGAGCTCTCCTTCCTAGAAGATCTTATGTTTTTTCCGGAATAAAAAATATAATCCTGTTTTAGTATGATATTGTATACGCCTATTATCCAGATCCATCCAGCTATTACGGTGTGATAGAGAAATAAACATACACAGAATCTTTCTGATCGTAGGATTTAATCTTCATAAAAAATAATGCGAGTAATTTTTTTTAAGTACTACATAAAAAAGTAAAACTGCCAGTCTGCGGGGAACCTTCCCCATCGTCAGCGGCGCAAAGGATCGACGTGATTTCTATAGTTTATGGGCCGGAGATTGACATTTACTTTTAACACTTTAAACCGCGGGGATAAAGCTAGTCTATTGATTGGGGTATATTCATATTAAAAATTATTAGGTAACTAAAGAGGCGTGAATGATATCGACAGCTATTAAAATTATGTACCTGGATGACCGGCAGCTTTACTCGGTATTTTTTTTAAACGACGTTTTCTAAAAATGAAACCTAGCTAGATCGATTTATCGCTATATACTAAATTTCATGAAAATCATTAGCCTTTTCCGAGATTCAGATTATATAAAAAATGAAAATGAAATAAAAATATTTTTTATTCAAATAGGCCTTCACAAGCACTTATGAATAGTCTGACTCTAACGCACGGTTCGGAAGGTTGCTTTTACTGAGAAGAGCCGGCAAGAAACTCAGCAATTACTCTTTTCAAAACCAACTCAGATTTATTACATTAAATTATTTATCTAGTCTCACTGACAATATATGTGTGTTATAACAAAAAAGAAAAGAAACAAAATGATGAGTGACATAGTTAATAAATAGATAGCAAATTTAAGCAGACCAGCCCCCACAAGCAGCACCTATATATATATACTGGGTACGCTGCCTTCTGATAGCGACTTTTTTAATTTAGACTATTTTATTTAAGTTTCTTAGTTTAGTAAGTTGGTCTTGAATTGTTTATTAAATTAAATATATATAGGTATATATATAAATATATGTATATAGGTATATATATATATGTATACAAGAATTGCTCGTTTAAAGGTATTAGATAGATAGATTAGTAATTAAATTCAATAAATAATGGAATATGACCATAACTTTAACGACACAGTCACTGGACACAATAAGGTTACCAAACTACTATTACTACCAAAAAGGCTATACGTGAGTCAAGTGTGATGAGTCAGAATGCAAATATTCACCAAACCGCGGCACGTGCCGTGTATTTTGTACCACTACGTACGGGGAACACTTTTGTCGATGTAGAAAAAATGGAAGTGACATTTAAGATGTTTTTTATTAAGCTACGGTGGTTTTATTCAAGGTAATTTATGCTTTAATAAACCAAAATTAGTTTAAGAATCATTTACAGGTACTGCGACATTTACAGGAGTATTACTGAGTTTCTTGCCGGTTCTTCTCAGTTGAGGGCGACTTGTCATGATACGTGAAGGTACCTAACATTAAAATAAATAAATGGTGTTAAATTTTCTATGGTTCATATAATGTAAATAAAAGAAAGATATACAAAATACAGAGTTAATTAAAAAAAGGGAAGGTAAGTCCAAGAAGGAAAGAATATGTTACGGTACGTCACAGGGAAAACGCAGAGTATTTAGCACGGGTAGAGGATGGGTCATAGCACGCAAGGGACAGGAGAGGACCAGGTGTAGACCTGAGCACCTGGCACAGGTAGACGGAGTTCCCGGTGCAGGAGACTCGCTGTAGGGGCACAGGTAGTCGGAGTTCCCGGTGCAGGAGCGTCGGTGTAGGGGCCAAGGTGTAGGGCCTCGGTGCAGGGTCCAGGATGGTCCAGGACAGCAAAAGGCAGGCAGTACAGGCAGGAACAGGAGCAGCAAAACCCGTCAGGATGAGGAGACAGGATAGTAGCTCAGGGTGGAGCCGACGCGACGTATGTTTAGAACGCGGACACCATTATTTGAGCCTCTTCTGGCTTTGTTAACGGCGCGCAAGTCATGTAGAATTCCTGGGACTGCTTGTCCCAGGAATGGACTTATACTTCTAGATGCTTCTTGTTGGAAGCGTAGGAAGGAACTCACCACTCACTGCGGATCGATTGCTAAAGAAACCTCTGTAGAATAATTTAGTAATTTTGAATTTTTGAATTTAAAATTTAAAGCGAATCAGTCAATAAATTAAAAATAATATAGATGCCAGACTCTTTTTCAGACTAATAAGATGATTTCTTTAGCAACCTCACCATTTAGACGTAATAAACGAAATAAAAATAATGACAATGAGATATCTCCATGACAACATGTCATGGAAAAATAACAAGTTTTAGAAATTATTGTAAAGAAAAATTATAAATTATACATTTTAAGCCATTGAACCATAGAAAATGCTACAGACTTCCGAATCGATGGCAACATCATTAGCTTCGACGTTCATAAGTGCCCTTCTAGGGCCTAAACTGAATAAATGGCTTCGACTTTGACTTCGATATATGATTTCCGCAACATTTCATGATGTTTTGATAGGCTTTTTTTTGTATAAAAAACATTTTAATAAAAATAATTTTTGACCCAGGTAGGTATAATTATTATTTACGTATACTAGTTTCCGCCTCGGTTTTCCTGTGTTCCTGAGAGATCAAATATTTTACTGATCATTTTAATAACATCTGATATGCCTTCGAGATCCTGAAACTTGAAACTCGCATAAATTTACTATAATGTTCCTTTAAGTTTTAAAGGAAAACACTAAAATAAATCCTAACTACGTAAATGAAATAGATAAAGCTGGAGTTATGACTGTACACAGTAATAATTATACCACAATAATATTTTAAAATTCATAATTAAATATAATAAATGGTCGTTTCCTCAAATTTATAAACGACGTATCCTTATTCAACATTTTACTAAGAAACAAATTGTAATTAATTAATTAAATTACATCATATTATTAATTCTGCTTCTTTTTATATCCTAAATGAAATATCATTAACTTAATACAAATGTATTTTACCTAAGTAATTATCTAGAACTATTTTTATCAGAAAAAAAAATTATAACGATGTGATTTAGAGGGCGACATTGTCATATTCATTAAAATAACTAGTATCTGCTTGGCGGTTTTACACGTAAAAAACTACAGGGGTAGAATTTTGAAAAAAATGTTTAGTATCTACACCAACGCTATAAAAAAAAATATCTTCAAATTTCTATAGCCAGTGATAGTAAAGGTAAAAGTATAAAAATTATTTATTTATTTATTTAGCACATGGAGGACTTACAGCTAATAAAAACAAACCAAAAGAAGAAACCATAGTCACCAGAGGGCCAATTACAAATCCTCACGTATAGATTTATAATATTGTTATTTATGGTGTGAGCACATGTGAGCACATAACAAAAAACGCCTTATGTGAAAATACAATTTAAAAAAATAAAAAACTTAGTTCGCATAATATAATACGAATGAGAGAATAGTGAAATAAATATAAGTAATAACCTACCGCTACTTGAAAAAATTTAGGCTTAAGCACCTTCTGGCCGAATTCACACTAGTTGAGAATGGATCTAGATCATGTTCCTTGCATATATCATTGAAATGTCTGCTTGCACGCACGATGTAGCTGTTCTGCCTATAATTCGAAGATGTACGAGGTACACGTATGGGTGGATTAAAACGAAGTGTTTTACATGGCACATTAAAATGAAATAAGGACAATAACTCAGGGTTATCAATATTGTTATTGAGGATTTTCAACAAGAATAGACAGTCAGCAATTTTACGTCGTTCCACCAATGGTAATAGGTGGTACCTCTTACAGGATTCAAGGTAATCAGTTGACTGATATAGAATCTTTTGATGAAAGCAAAGATACTTTATGAAACGTCTTTGGATGTTTTCAATGCGGTCAATGTATTTATGATAACGTGGGTTCCATATCTGAGAGGCATACTCAAGCTGACCTCTTACATAAGTGCAATACAATATTTTTAATGTTTTAGCATTCGTAAAACACTTAGAGAGACGTATTATAAGCCCAAGTAGTTTAGAAGCTTTTTTGACAATTGCATCAATGTGTGTGTCAAAAACTAGCTTACTGTCATGATTGACGCCTAAGTCACGAATAGTATTGCATCTTGGCAAGATCTGGCCCGCCAAAGTATAAGTAGTAGCTAGGACTGCACGTTTTCTAGTATAAGTGATCACCGAACATTTGGATGGGTTGAGATCTAGTCTATGAGCTCGACAATATTCTTCAAGCTTTTTTCTTATAGAAATACTAGCTTCTAACCCGCGGTTACACCCACGTTCATGAGGAATTTTATATTTTTCCGGGATAAAAAGTATCCTATACGTTATTCCAATAAATATTCTATCTGTGTGCCAAATTTCACCCAAATTCATTCAGCCGTCATACGTGATTTAGTCACAAACATTCATCCATGGAAATTTTCACATTAATAATATTAGTAGGATAGTAAAGACATCGCCACCTCTAACTATGCAAGCACGCTCAGCCACATCCAGGCACTCGTACATCGGTAGCTCAACAGCTGACGCGCCACGCGCTACCGCTCGCACTGCACACTGACTCACACATTCTGCACGTGACAATACGTTAAATAATAACATAATTACACCTGCACATTACACATTACACACTGCACACAAAGAACAAAGGAAATGCCAATTTAATCCAGCTTATAATAAGCACATGTGCATTTTCGAAAATTACATTCTCACGATAATGTATATATAAAACCTTAATTATCTATTTATATACTGATAGTGTCATACTTTACATACAGGATTCAAATCCTTTGTGAGCTTGAGATCTCGATCGGAAACATACTATAACTATAATACGGAAGTGGCACTTGAGAGTCGGTTCCTTCTAGGCATATTATGCCACCTTTGACCACATCTTAGCAGGATTGTGGTCAAACATATTAAACATAGTAAAAATAAAATCCTAATCCTAATTTATATTATAAATTTGATAGTGAGTTTGTTTGTTTGTTACCTTTTCACGCCTAAACCGCTGAACCGATCGCGATGAAATTTGGTACGCAGATAGCCTATGATATGGAGAAGAAAATGGGCTACCTTTTTTCGGGAATGCGAGTGAAACCACGTGGACAGCTAGTTTATAATAGTTAGGAAGTTAGGATAGGATTCTTGGCTTCAGGGGACTCTGATAAATAGTAAAATAAGTCTCTAAGTAGTAATTAATATTATTCAGTAAATTTGTACAAATAACTAGGTCTGATTACGTTATCTTTCTAATCCTTCACATATTAAGCTAATCGTAAATTTTCAGATAGTGACGCGCACGATCAATAACTGCGTAACTGCAGAAATGCAAAAAAATTGTTTTATTTTAATTTCCATTTAAAATAATTATCCTTTTTTCAGTTTTATCTCAATATTGTACATCAAATACTTAGGATTATTAATTTGGCTAGGGTTTTTTTTCTAGGTGAAAACGAGAGGATTAAACGAGATCAATTGTGCGTGATTATTAAGTCAGATGCATTTAAAAATTCAAATTGATTCGATATTTTTTTTTGTTATAAAAACCTATTTATTGTTTTATTAAATTTACATTAGTTACTACAAAACATCATTTACTAAAATGCTTTAGTTTTTTTTCTAAACACAAATCAGACGAATGAAAAATAATAAAAATAGAGTTATACCTTTGTGCCATGAATGAGACGTATAATGAAATCTTAACATATTATTATTATCAATATATAATTAGTTTTCGTCGGTTTATCTCACAGATTACATTAGCCGAGTTTTTATCTAGAACGTACACATATCGTGCATTCTTATTAATATTTATTAGTGAATTTTAATAAAAAAAAACAATGTGTAAGTATTTCTTTTTCTATTACCTACTAACATGCACCCCGCTGCTTTACCCGCGTCTTGGTGGGTGTACTAAGAAAGGATTTGCTGAAATTCAAATCCTGAGGGGGCAAAACAGGAGATCGCGGGTGAAACCGCGGGGCGGAAAGCTAGTTAATTAATAATTCATTAATTAATTAATAACTTTACTTTCGCATTTATAGGATTCATAATTCATGAATGGATGTCTGGATGCTTGTTACTCTTTCACGCAAAAACTACTGAACTGATTTGGATGAAATTTGGCACACAGATAGAACATTATTCTGAATTAACATATAAGTATATGGAAGACACATGCTTAGAGCAAACTTATATATTAGGAGAAGATCCCTCGGGAACACTGGTGAAACTGTCAAGTCTACTATTTACGTCAAGAAAATATGTTCTCTAATTAATCAGTCAAGTTTTAAAATACAATATTTTTTCCTCATAAAGTTCGTTAATACATAACAATAGATTATAGTCGACCAATCTGAGTCTTTATTAATTTAAAGTTATCCTGTTTTAATTAATATTTCTATGTCGACTCACGGTTCAAGTCACGCTACAGGTCGTGGCTTCGATTCCCATGACAGACATTGTGCATGAACATGTCTGTTTGTCCTGTGTCTGTGTGTAATCTATACAAATAAATAAAATGTAAGTGTTTGTATGTATCATTAAAATAAGAGCTTTTTTACTAATAATATGAATGTATATACGATACTTATAACACAAAATCAATATTAATTTTTTTTGTGTGTCTGTCTGTTTATTCCGGCTAATCTCCAAAACAGCTGGACCGATTTTGATGGCACTTTCATAGCCTATATTCACGATACACTTGACTCCTATCACCGGTACGTAATGCTGTTTTTTTAACCGATTTTTTTAACATCCTTTTTGTGTTTCAACATTTAATTAGGGGTGGCTCGTACCCCAACAGCGGGCCAAGTAAGTTTGTAAATGACGATGAAGTAGAGCAAATATGACTTCCAAAGTATAGTTACTTTAAGAAGCAAATTTCCAGGGCTGCCACTGCTCCTCCTGCCCTGTGCTCTGGCACTGCGCACCCTGGAGCCTCCACCACCAGTCTCCAACTCCCGTAACAGCCCTGTGGAAGGATGGGTGGACGTCCGCGTTAATCACTTCCAAGCTCATAATAATGACACGTTTCCTATGGTAAGTAATGGATACAGGATTTTAAATATTTATTTTATACTTATTATATTTTTTGAATAATGATTTTGGCTATTTTTGATCCCTCCTACCCCCCATGTAAGAATTCTCGGATCTCCGTTTCCCTTCTTACGTAAGATTAAAAAATAATGCCATTATTGCGTGATAGGAGAGACGATTTATTGATGTAAGATTTTTTTTTAAATACTATAGTTTTCATAAAAATGTGTAAAAATAAACACATTTCAGAAAAAAAAAATAGATCTCATTTTTTATTTTTTTTATTACGAAACGATTTGCTCTCAAATGTCCGTCACTTTAAATATGGAAATCGGACATTCCGACATATTACGTAAGAATGGCTTCCTCCTCAAGATATTGTTATATAGACATTTAATGTAAATAATCATATAATGCATTACATAACATATTTTCCAGCGCTACTATTACAACAATGAATTCGGCAGTGAAAGCATAGTGATCTTCGTGGGTGGTGAGTGGGCAATATCGCCTGGTTGGGTGCAGGCCGGGCTGGGCCATGAGCTGGCGAGCATGCTGGGGGCGGCCATCTTCTACACCGAGCATCGGTACTATGGCGCAACCAGGCCTACCCAGTGAGTACTATACACTATATTATTACCCTATAAATGCTGGACTACGATGACCAGTTGGCTGCAAAAATTGGGATACTAGAGTTGACAGCTGAAATAAAAACGTTTGCCGCCATTTTGAAAATATGACAAAATATTGCACCTACCTGAATATATTTGATTTAGGATAGAGCTTCTCGGTGGGTGGGTAATTCTTATTGCAAACAGTATTTTTTATTACTCATAACTTTTTTAATTTAATGTAATAGATTTTAAAACAAATTAAAATGATCTATGGTCAATGAAATAAAGTGCCCACTTACCAATAATTGCAGTAAACAGTATTTATAATCATCTGCGTAATATGACACATGTTTTTGCAAATAAGTTTATTATATTCTTTTTTTTATACTACTTAGTTGGCAAACAAGCTTACGGTCTACCTGATGGTAAGCGGTTACCGTAGCCTATAGACGCTCATAGCACCACGGGCAAAGAAAATACAATTTTATATTTTCCCTTGAGACATAAAGTTGTTAAGTCTCCTGTGCCTGTAATTTCACCGGCTCCCATACCCTCCTAACCGAAACACAGTAATATAAGTGTATTACTATTTCACGGGGGAATTAGATAAGGTAGTAGTACCTCCCCGGGTGAACTCTGCACTAAGAGTTCTACTATCTTGAAAAACTAGCTTACCACTAGCTTTTCGACTGCGGCTTGGCAGATATCATAAAATATCTATATATTTTCTTCCTTTCACTCAATTTCAATGATATAAAGCCTATAGCCAAGACAAGATGCATTAACCTGTGGAAACTCCATGAAAATCTGTTCAGTGGTTTTGAAATTTAAAAAAAAACTCTTTGTATTCTGTTACCTACTCTTTCTACATCACACACACTCCATTTATAATTTTAAAAAAATATGTACGTATACGCTGGCTCTACTTTTATTATATGTATAGACTAGCTTTTCCGCTCGGTTTTACCCGCATTCCCGGGATAAAATATAGCCCATTTTACTCAGGGATAATGCAGCATTCTAATGGTGAAAGAATTTTTGAAATCTATCCAGTAGTTTTTGAGTTTATTCGTTAAAAACGTTACAAACATATAATACACATCTTTTCTCTTTATAATATTATTATTAGTATTAGTATGATTATGTTCTACCCAAACACAATCTAGTAACAATACAAAATAGCGTGCGATTTCATTAATGTAGAGCCGCCATTATCCGCCATGCGTGTAGTGCGGTGCATTAACGAGGCGGGCGGCGGGAGTCGAACCCACGCACATTAGTTACTGACCGCGGTAATTTAATTGCCGCGCAATCGCGTGCCCGTGCCAACTCGGACGCGTGTCACACCGCACTAGACTATGTTTTCATGGTTTGGATGCATATACAACGATGTAACTGACACTAACCACATTTATTCTATGTTGTATTTCCTCGCCTTGACTCTATCTTACTCAAACGGCTGCACCTATTTTGGTTAACTCTTTTTTTGTTATGTTCGTAACTGTCGGGACAAGGTTTGTATGAAAGACAATTTTTGAAAAAAAAACCTACCTACTTATCTCATGCCATTTTTCAGTCCATAAAATATCTTATAAACTCACGTCGGTCTGTTACTGCGCGAAAGAAGGACGAACAAACAAACACAATATAACATATCACTAGGTATACAGTTAAAGAAGAATACAGACAGTTCTAAATTTTTATATAATTTAATTTTATCAATATTAGATTCAATAACAATATAGTTCATAATTGTTGGGTACGTTGTGATAGTAAGCCACTTTCCGATAACTAGGGTCACTATTCACCGATCGGTGTTCACCGCTCGTGCTACGGTACAACATGGGTATATGTATTTGTTGTCGCCCAGCTTCGCACGGCTGTAGGTAATGTTTGATGAACCTTGTAATGCCGAATATTAATTTCTTTTAATTTGATGTTACGTTGAACTGTTAATTTGAAGAACGAGGTTCCTTTAAGATGCTTGCGGTAGGAGTTGAGATGCAAAAATGGTCACGTAACGAAAAAGCCTTATACGTATGTGTGAATTGTATAAAAGACAGACGTGACATCACTAGTTATGCCCCCTCCATGCGACTTTCTCTCTCTCTGTCTGTCTTAAAGCTTTTGTTTTTTTTGAACGCGCTAATTTCTGTAACTACCATTTTATCCCGGGAACGCGGGTGAAACCGCGCGGAAAAGTATTAGCTTCCTGGCGGGATCCCCCCACGGTCATTTTTATTGACAACTCTCAAGCATCAAATCCTACCACTCTAGTTGCAATGGATGGCACTAAATCAAACCGCTCATTGCACTTTCCAGCACAATAGCGATGATAATATACACGCCCGGTATCGACACGTGAGCTGGCAGAGAGCCACGAGGGTGCGGTCATACTACCGGGACATTTATTTAAGAAAAAAAATACAGCTACACAATATAAATATGTTAGGTACTGTAGCGCCATCTATCAACTATACAAGAAATCTACTTTATTTAAACTACAGATAGACACGTAGGTAATATAATTTTTGTTCGATACCTTCCTTCTTTACGATTTTATTTCAATATATTTTTTTCATCTTAACAAAAAAAATAAAAGATCTTGTTTACCTACTTTAATATAAACATTTTTTAATTTTAGTTTTTTAATGCAACTGCATACCGATCCCAAACATGAAGTTTCTACCTTGAGCCATTGAGGAGATTCATAGTTAGGAGACGATAGGCCATGGCACGGGATCATAATTTCCAAAAATATGTATTGTCAGTAGTCGTTCGTGTATTTTAAGAAAAAATGATTTTATTTTTCTATAAAATCATAAAGAATACTCTATAAAATGGTATACCTCCTATACCATTTTATAGAGTATGTTTAAAACTTGTATAGTGAACAAAGTAAGTACGTACCCACAAGTTTTCCCCTCGTGACAAACTTTTTGTATAAATATAAGTTCAATCATTCTTACTTACTTACCTATATCTTCATTAAAATGTTTTTTTTTATAATTTTACTATTTTGACTAAATTTTTTTAATTTTCTTTGTTTTTAAATGATTTACATTTAGATATTTCGTAACTTTAAAAAATCTATCTAATCTAATACAATAAGGTATTCATTAATTCTTGTCGCTAGTATGAATGAACTCCATCTGCATATTAACGTCAAACACACCGCCATATTAATCTTCATTGGTTAACTGGTGCACGTGTCCTTAATAGCTGGATCGACTTTACGGGACGGAACGTTATCGAGTACCTTCAAACCTTTTCATGATCCATGTTAATTTATGGAATTAAATGAAAATTTATTGATTGTACAAAATACATGTATTTACTGAGGTTTATGTTACTTAAATAGAAAACGAATCAATTAAAATCATAAAATTGCATTAATATATGTAACAAAATAAGTTGTAACAACAAAATTCGATAAAAGAAATCATCATTGAAAAAGAAATAACACATTTACCAATGATGGCAAAAATAGAGCATACGTATCAAGATTAAATTCCCAGCTAAAAAAGAGTTCTTAAGTAAGGTATCGAACATGATTCCCTTAGGTCCTACAAACGTCCCGTTCACACAAAACTGAGTTTAATTCCAGAAAAATATTGGAATCGACCGTTCCACCTCATGCATACTGAGTGAACAATTACAAAGTTTACATTTGCATGTCACACCAACCTTATTTCTAAGAAGATAAGATTTGTTTTTGACTGTGGATTGGCCGTGTATTTTTGGTAATGCAGTAAGCAAGTAATTAGTAAGGATTAAAGTAGGTTAATATTGAGAGGTAAGGATGGAACTACTGTTTTATGCGAAAGATACTTTTTTATACTACAAAATGGGCCTGCGTATGAACAGACCCAAACCAGAAAAGAATGATGATGAAGCGGAAGATGGGGCATGTATGCCCAGAAGATGATATAATCTATCTTTCTTTAAAGATCTCCTAAGTTGAAAGAGTCAGGAAATACATACGTCATAAGTGCTGTACGTATAAGAATTGAGGATACAAAACATTGTGTCCGTTTGTTTGGCACGTCGACAACGTACTGGTGGAAATATATTCCCGACTTTTTGTGGTCCGGTTAATACTTTTGCTCTTCAAATACCTGGGCTCTGGATAAATATTGGCTCCAACGATACCAATACTCTCTGAGATAGCTATATGAATTTACTGGAACTCTGGCGTTTTTACGAACGATAGTTTTTTGTGGAGATGGCGCAGGCTTCTGTCCGAGAAGGACCATCGGATCAAGTAATATATAGGAAAGAAAGACAGTTTTCTGCACCACATTAACTCAGTCATTAAAGCATTCGTGCTGCCTACCATCCGCACAGCAGCAAATATGAGGAGTTTTCCATGCTATATAGAAAACATCCTCAAAGCCCTCGCTGCTGTCGATAGGCAAGGTTCCCAACAGGCTGGCAGCGTTCCCTTTTTGGATGGCCAAGCTTATGCGTTGGCGGAAAAAGCTCCCAGCCCGTCGGTCTCCCGAAGCCTCGATGAGCTTGGATGATAAAATTAAAAAAAGAACAAAAAAAATCTTGTGGTTTTTCGGGAACGAATTGTGGTCCAAAATGACAAAAGACCAAACGTAAATATATATTTTTTCAAGTTTATGTTCCATATAAACAAAAATTACCTAACAATCAATAAACTAGATGGTGAAATGAAGAAACCCAATACTTTCTCTTTATTATTTCCTCTTTTTATAAGGATTTCCAAGCTCCTGTTTAAGTGGGTTTTTACTGAACAAAAACTTTCCTGTTTTACTGAAGTCGTTTTCTAATACGTATTTTCTAAATCAGATAGTCGAATTTAAATATTTCAACTAACCACAATAAGAGTTTTATTGTGGTTAGTTTAGTTAGTTGTTAGCGAGCATTTTTATGTTACGCTAACCTTATTTATAAGTATAAACAGCTTGGAAAAGTCCAGTGGTTACAGGCCTACCTCAGTGGTCAATATAGGAAAATCTACTACCTACTAACACTGTTGTTTTTGCCATGCAAAATATGACTGGTAAATAATTACAATGAGGATATATTTAGGTACTTAGGATTTTACGTATGTGGATTACATAACTTTGTTGCGATCAGTTTTAAATTGAAACAACCTTTAAATCGATAGAAATATCACGTTGTCGAAGATAATTACGTTTGCAATGAAGCACTGTTTCCTAGACTTATCAGAAGTAGTCAGAATAATGCTACATATGACCGGTTTCTAATTGATTGATTCCAATCAATTTACGCATTTAATCAATTTTATTTATTTACTCTACACCTCATTGCCCTGCAGCTATAAACTTTACAAATTGACTCGACACTTGGACTGAGAAGACTCCGGCACAGTACATCCACTGTTGGACATAGGATCTTTCATTCAATTTATATAAATATGATTTACAAAGATTATATAATTATATTGAATCTGTGGATTGCAAAATTAATTAAAATACGTTCATTGTAATGTATTTATGGACACAAAATGATTTTATTATTAAGCTTATTCTTCATCATCATCATCATCTCAGCCGGAAGACATCCACTGCTGAACATAGGCGTCCCCTAAGGATATGGATTAGGCTTACTGTCTGGTATAAATTGAGACCTGAAGGATTTTTACGCCCTATGGTCATTTACTTTTACCAACTGACCTAACAAGACTGTTACAAGCCAAATTACAAGCTACCCCTGTGCATGTTTTCATCAAAATCAGTTCATTAGACAAACTCACGTTAGCCAACTCACAAGAATCATCGCCTTTAGACCTAAGCCAATCCTCGAGAATTCACAAATTAACGTCAGTTCATATGTCACCTCGGCCCTCGGGTCAATTGGACATTGTCCACGTGACCTATGACCACAGACCCGGGTCACAGACGGCTAAAGATGAGTCTACAGTTAGTGACAAGACGTGACATCCTTGCTGATTAGTTAAAGGAAATAACAAATAAAAGAAAGCCAACTTTATTAGCTTAACTCAAAGTAACTTAACTAAACGCATCTCCGACTGAAGCTTCGTGAAGTATTTAAACAATCCGATGGTTTTATTTATTAAACTAGCAATTTCTCGCGGCTTAACATAAAAAGTAGCCCATGTCCTTCTCCATACCATAGGCTATATGCGTACCAAATTTCATCGCGATCGGAGCGGTTTAGGCGTGAAAAAATAAACAAACTCACATTCGTATTAAAATATTAGTTAGGAGGTTAGGATTTAACATAAACTGAAATAGAATAGACAATAGCGCTAGTGATTTTCTTTATATTATTAATATATTATTTAATTTTGGTCGAATTTTGAAACACGGGCGACCTCTAGTGTAAAAAAAATCACTTCACTCGTATACGAGCTCTTTTTCTTGCCGCGTTATTCACAAAGCATAGTAGGTATTAAATAATGGCACAGAGATGTCACTACTGACAGAGGCGACTGTGTGTGTGTCAAACGCATGTGACCTAACGATGACTGGGTGTGTAATATTTTTTTTTAATTTATTTCTAATGGAAATATTAGCTTTCGGCACTCCTTCTCAATATAAACTTTAACTGTGCCAAATTTCATACTCTCCCGTCCGCGTAATTTTCGAAAAAAAATGTAAGTACAAGTTCATGCTTCACGATTAATATTATGATCACTATTGTTAGTTGCCCGACTTGTCTCCAGATATATTTAGTCTTTTTTCCAATTTACCTCACATACAATATGAACAAATAAAAAAAGTTAAATGCGACCAATGAGCGATAGTGAAGATAATACAGCTAAAATGACGTTTATTACGAATCTCAGTAGGATTTTGACAAAAAACTATTCGTGAAGGACTCGAACCTCCCATCTCCGACGCTGCGATGATAAAACGTCTAATATCGGTGCTCTGCCAACTGAGCTAACGATCTTTAAATATTGAAATTTAAACGTAGAGCTGACGTCATCACTTACTGTTAAGAAAAATAGTGAAAACAAACAAGTAGGTAAGTCAAAGTCAAAGTCAAAGCCATTGTTACGTAGAAAATTCGAGCCCTTACAATGTCTAGAATTTTCTGAGTACTAACCTCGACCTTGGGCTCATTCCAATCATTCCACATATGGCATTGTTCTTTATTATCCCTTTTCCGGCGTTATTTGAAACGTATTTAAAGGATTTCAATTTCATCATAATGTTTTCACAATGAAAATATTTGTTTTGATTTCGCTGGCGGATCGATCACTGACGTCTTGTCACTTTGACGTTTCCAGTGACGTTTCCAGTGACGTTCCATCGCTCCGCCCGCGTTTAGTCGTGTTTTTAGCTTGGTAGTCGACTTGGATTGGCCGTTTGTTGTGTTGTTTATAGGAATGATTGAACGGTTTTCGGGAATCTGTGATGAAGTCATGCCTCATCCCTAGATGTCGGTCATGACTCCTTCATTTCGATTTCCGACATCGCCGGATTAGCCTCGGCAATAACCTAGGAGCCAATCTAAGTGTTATTTGTTTTGTGTGGACATACGGCCGGCGCGTGTCTAGGAATTTAACCCAGTCACGCCACGCTTATTTTCTATCTTTCTATTATTTTACGTGCTGTACCGGCGTTGCCACCAGCACGTGGCAGTGCTTGGAGTGGACATTGTCCAACCTTTCCCACGCAGGGACATTTTCCTCCATAAGGAGGAGTCCGGTGGGAGCTTTTCTTACACAAGGAGTCCGGTGGGGGGGCCTTTTGACCCTAGTTCTACGGGGCCGTTTTGACCCGTAGTCCGGTGGGCTTTTGTAATGAAATGAAAATGAAAATATTTTTTATTCAAATAGGCCTTCACAAGCACTTATGAATAGTCTGACTCTAACGCACGGTTCGGAAAAGGTTGCTTTTACTGAGAAGAGCCGGCAAGAAACTCAGCAATTACTCTTTTCAAAACCAACTCAGATTCATTACATCAAATTATTTATCTAGTCTCACTGACAATATGTGTGTGTTATATGTAAGGGAAAAAAAAAATATATCAAAATTATGAGTAACTTAGTAAACAAATGGATTGCAAACTTAAGCAGACCAGCCCCCACAAGCAGCACCTGTTCACAAGTATGACGCATGTGGCAGCCATCGCCCTCCTCGCACATATTATAGGGAAGTGAGCGACCCGCCACAGGACGCCGCCGCAAGCAAAGACCCCAAAGTGAGCATGACTAACTTAAGCTTACTACAAATAATACAAAGAGAAACTATTTCGAGAAATACGAATTATAACACACAATATGTTATCACTGAGACTATTAACAGGTTTATAAATCAAAATAATAACAATAATAGTACACAAAAGTAACAAATCTACCAAGCATTAGAGTCTTTGAAATAATCATTTACAGTATAATAAGCATTTTCTACTAATACAGCTTTAATCCGTTCCTTAAATTTTTGCAAAGGCAAATTTAAAATTGAAGTAGGGATTCTGTTATAGATGCGTGTACTTAGTCCTAGAAATGAGCCTTGCACTTTCTGGAGTCTATAGGCAGAAGTTACAAGTTTGTGCTTATTTCTAGTATTGATAGAGTGCACATCACTTTTTTTCGAAAAAAGACTAATATTTTGATGCACAAATAATATATTTGCAAATATATATTGAGATGCAACTGTGAGTATGCCAGTTTCTTTAAACTTATCTCTGAGGGAAGTTCGAGAGCCCAAGTTATAAATAGCTCGCACTGCCCTCTTTTGTAAAATAAAAATTGTTTCTATATCAGCAGCTTTACCCCAAAGTAAAATGCCATAGGACATGACAATATGAAAATAACTAAAATATACTAATCGAGCTGTATCTACATCTGTAAGCTGTCTAATTTTTCTAACTGCATAAGCTGCCGAACTGAGTTTTGCCGCAACTGATGAAATTTGGGAGCCCCATTGAAGCTTTGAGTCTAAAGTAATCCCTAAAAATACTGTTGACTCAACAAGATTTAGAGCTTCATTATTTAACATTAAATTACAGCCTACTTTTTTTACGTTGGGTAATGCAAATTTAATACATTTAGTTTTTTTTGCATTTAACACTAGATTATTAACAGTAAACCAATTCAATACCTGAGCTAATGCGCCGTTTACATCGTCATAATTAGATTTAAGTCTATCAACACCAAAAATCAGTGAGGTATCATCAGCAAACAGTACAATTCCACAGGTATTTTTAACATAAAAAGGAAGGTCATTAATATAAATTAAGAATAGAAAAGGACCTAGAATAGAGCCCTGCGGTACACCCATACGCACAGGAGAACCAGATGATTTAACCCTATTTACATCGACACTTTGAATTCTCTGTCCTAGATATGATTTCATAAGATCAAGTGCCATACCTTTTACTCCATAATAATTTAACTTACGTAAAAGTGTCCCATGATCAACGCAATCAAAAGCCTTGGATAGGTCACAGAACACACCAATTACATTTTGTGACTTTTCCCATGCATCAAATATACCTTTTAAAAGTGCTACCCCAGCGTCAATCGTAGAACGACCTTTCGTAAAACCATACTGTTCACAATGCAAAAGTTTATTTAAATTAAAGTGAGCAAGTAGTTGCGATAGAATAATTTTTTCGAATATTTTACTGAGGGCTGGCAAAATGGAAACAGGCCTATAATTAGAAGGATCCCTAGGATCTCCGTTTTTGAAGAGTGGTACTACTTTACTGTGTTTCATTAAATCTGGAAATTTACCTAAGTCTACACATCTGTTGAAAATCAAAGCCAAATAGGGAGCAATGTCATCCATGATACCCCGCAAAACAGTAACAGATATATCCCACAAATCACCAGTGCGTTTAACTTTCAAAGTCTTAAAAGATTTTACAATATCATGAGATGTTATATGCCTAAATTTAAATAACTCATCGCATTCCGATACATTATTTTTTAACATTATTTCAGCATCTTTAGGTGAAGAGTTTAAGGAGCTGGTTGTAGCTATAGGTATATCACTAAAAAAGTTATTAAATGCGTGTGCTATTTGACTATCTCCACTAATAATTTTATTATTAATATTTAATTCAATACTATTATTATGGTTTTTAATCTTACCCCTTTCAGAGTTTATAATGTCCCAAGTTGTTTTTATTTTATTGCTTGATTTACTAATTTTATTTTTTAAGTAAATGGATTTGGCAGAAGCACAAGCTTTCTTGAAAATTTTTGAATAATTTTTAACATACTGAATAAAATTAGTATTTTGATTAAATTTTTTCATACCATACAGCTCATACAACTTAGCTCTACTTTTATAAATACCAACCGTTGCCCAATCGTTAAACTTAATATGTTTATTTCCATTGAAAGTCCTTGGTTTGAAAGTATTGTCAAATTGCTTTCTTATAAAATCAAAAAGTTCGTTATATAGACTATCTGGTTCTGTGCCATTTCAATAGAACCAATATTTTTGTTTACATTGTTTTTGAATCGAACCATGCGACTTAAGGTAATAGGTCTACATGTTAGTTTATGGGGGGTAATTTTGTTATCATTTAATAGAACTACTTTTTGACCACAATGATCTGAAGTTAGCTCATTAATTACCGATTGTTCAAATACATCACAGCTACAGAACATATTATCGAGGCAAGTGGCAGATGTTGCCGTGATTCTAGTTGGCCCACAGAATAAATTATTTAGATTAAAAGATTTGAACAAGTTAATTAATCTTACTGTTGTAGGTGAATCTACTAACAAATTCACGTTAAAATCACCACATACTATTATATTTTTGTTACACGTTTGAGCTTTCTTAAGAGCATCTTCTACGACTAATTCGAATAAACTGAAATCACCTAGAGGGGGACGGTACACGCAAACTATAACAAATCGCTCTAACTCCACACAAGACAATTCAGCAGTGCGTTCGATTGACAAGTCTACAATGTCTTTGCGATCCTTACATTTAATATCACTTGAAACTAAAATTAAACTGCCACCGTGTATAGCTGATTTTCTAACGAACGCACTTATCAGTTTGTAATTAGGAAAACTGAGCAATAGCTCATGATTTTTTATCCAATGTTCAGTTACACAAAAAACATTGACCTTGTGGTATTCTAGAAACAGTTCAATTTCCAATTCCTTGCCAGCTAGGCCCTGAATATTCTGATGTACAATATTTAAATGATTGAGCTTAGCCTTTGTCGTATCTGAAAAACCTCCTCCCCCCTGGACACCTCGTTATCACCAATAACACCAGTGTCAATATTCCCAACCAAGCTACTAGTAGCTTGGTTATAAATGTGTAAATTACCGGCTAACAATGTAGCGATTTGTCGCTTAAACTTAATTGGCAGATAGAGTGTATCTTTTGTCAACTTAAAATTAGATATAAAATTGTTCATGTCAAAATAAAACATGGCGTCACTATGACGATAAATTAAGTTATAAAGTGTCATATTCATATCATATATGTGCCTATTCTGTTTCTGAGATAACATATTTGAATAAGGAAAGGCACACAAAACAAACTTACATTTAAACTGGCTGTGTAAGTCAAGCAACTTATTAAAACTATTAATAATGTCTTTTTTCCTAATGGTTAAACTATCTCCATATAATATAATGACCGTTGTATTATGATGTAACTCTTGTGAATGTATAGTGTTTATTATCTGCTCATAAGGAGCCCCGGGGTAACAATTATTAATAACTTGTTCTCTTATCTCATTATTAAGGATGGGGCCAAAACCTTGTCCAATTTTGTCACTTATGATAATTGTTTTATTTGTTATTGTATTCTGTGTTTTTTTATTTTGACATATGGAGCTACTAATATTTAATTCTATGTGTGAATGTGAAGGAGAGCTAGGCATTGCATTTGAGCAGTTACAATGATTATTATTAACGATAGAATTGAGACGTTCACTATTATATTCCCCTAACCTAATAAGCTCATCTGCCGCTAGGATGTGCTCGTTTATTTGTTGTTGAGCGTTACTGTATTTAGCGTTCATGGATTCTAAGTAGCGCTTAAGTAAGTCTATTTCGTCACGAAGATATTGAGTATTTCTGTCGTATAGATCTTTATTTAGCTGATTGCTAATGTTACATGTTTCTATTTGATTCATTAAATGAAAACGTTCCTTTTTTAATAATTTATTAAGGTTTTGTGCAATTTTTTGTTTCTTTAAAAGTTTTTGTGTTTTTTGGATAATTTTATTAAACTTTATGTATTTTTTTAATTTATTTCTGCTGTTGAAATTAATCCTATTTGTCATACTAGCGTGAGGACTATATTCATTGTCAGACGTTAAATCAATGGTTAACGGAAGCTCCTCGGTTTTATTACCTGAGTGACAGACGACTAATTCATCGTATAGGCTCTGAGTGGTGTCACTTTCCCGAGATTGTTTTACAGTCTCCAGATGGACAATAGACTTACGAGTTTCATTAAGGGTGATCTCGAGTTCGGTGATGCGACTCAGAGCCCTCACATGCGTGTTACTACACTCGTCAAACGAATCCACTTCGGCCTGGAGCCTATTACACCGATCGACGACATCCGCGTACTTAGTATATAATTTCGCAAGATCTAGTTTAAGTTCCGTATTCTTTTTAATAATAATTTGTATTTCTTCTTCGCTTTCGTCCCGTTCCCTCATGAGCCGGTCACAGAGGTCCTGAGACTTCTTAAGTTCCTGGAGTGCCAACTTGAGCTTGTTCTCCATGTCTCTGGCTGTAGCCTGGCGGGTCATCATTTTGGCTCGGTCTCGGGAGTTCGGTGTAAGCGAATGTGAAACAAATAAACAAACAAAAAACACGTTAATAAAAAATACGATACGGTTTTTGGTTTTATTTACCTAATGTATTATGTATAATATAAAAAAAAAAAAAAAAACTTTATTTATATTTTTTAGGGTTTTAATTAAATTTGCAACAAGTATATTTGCAATAAAAATAAAAAAATGATATCGGAAGCTTTTATTTTATTATAATATTATGATTTGAAAATATTTTAATTACTATTTTGAATCAATCTAGTGAAAATTAGTTTGCTAACATGAAATAAGTGTATGTAAATGTAAATGTAGTCAAGAGTCCTGCAGGGCCGTTTCGACCCCTAGTCTGGTTGGGGTTCAACGCAGCTTCCGGCTCCACGAAGGCTACTTCGTGGCTGGCATCGCGGAGATTTGAGGCGGTACCATTTAGGGAACTCATTATTTTTGTGACTTATAAATTTAAATTCGGACTGACAGCCGTTCACTGTCAGTGGCACTCAATTTTATTTAACTCAACTTTAAACCAACTCAACCTTACCTCAGAACCCACGCGCTGAGTCAAGCTGGCCTTGTAATTTATTTTGTTGCCTTCAGCAAACTAGTATAAGATAATAGCTAATTGTAACTAACATAAATAAAATTTCTTTTGTGTACCGGGAAGATTATTTTTTTTATTTATCCACCTTTTCCCCCGGATTGTAACACCATTTATTCAGTTTAGGCCCTAAGAGGGCACTTATGAACGTCGAAACTACTGAAGTTACCACCGATTCGGAAGTCGCCTTCAACTGAGAAGAACCGGCAAGAAACTCAGCAAGGTTACATTTTTATATATTTTGTTTTTTTTTTTTTGGACAATCTGACAATGTTGGCTTTTTCCATTAAATTTTTAACAATTTTTAAAGAAATATAATATACATAAACACAAAATATGAAAAAAAAAAAACAACAAGAAAAATAAATAAAAATAATAACCTGAACAAGTTCAAATTTATAAAAATATATATATATATAGTATCTCTAAAATACTAAGTACTGGCTTTTTTATAAGTATGAAGAAGGTGCACTTGTGCAGAGTGCAGCTATTTCCAGACATCTTTATCTTCAATGTAATGAGCACCCACATTAATACTTTTAAATGAGCAACCTATACTAATATTATAAAGCTGAACAGTTTGTTTGTTTGGTTGAACGCGCTAATCTCAGGAACTACGGGTTCGAATTCTCTTAGCGTTGAATAGCCCATTTATCCAGGAAGGCTATAGGCTACTTTTTATGCCAAGAACGGCAACGCGGGTGAAACCGTGGGGCGGAATCTAGTAACTATTTATATATTACATAAATATTTGTATCACGTTCTCGAAAACGGCTCTAACGATTTCGATGAAAGTTGCAATGAATGTAAGGGTTTCACGCCATAACTTGAGAACGACTTTACCGATTTTATTCACGTTTTTTTTTTAAGTTTCCTAATACTTTTTACAAGGTTCTTACAGAAAAAAAAAAATTGGAAAATTCGGGAAAAACTGAAAGTATGGGATTTTTATATGAAATTTTAGCGTTACATAGGCAGTTTATTGAGGAATATCTACTTTTTATGTTGGAAACGCAGGTGAAACCGCGGGGGAGAGCTAGTTCTTAATATATGTAAGTATATTTAGTGATTAATTGATTATAGACTTAATTATTTATCACACTAAAATCTCTTCTTTAAAAAAATATATATTGCCCCCTCATATTGGCCAATTTATATCAAAATGCCGGCCCATTGTGTAAAATATCAAATTAATCACTTGGTCACTGGTCCATAACATAATATATATTCTTTAGTTTAATTATGGTTGAATTTTGACCACGGGCGACCACTAGTTATCTATATATATTATAAAAATAAATCACTGAAATGTTTGTAGGTACGCGCATAACTTCCGAACGACTGCACCAAATCGGATAAATCTTTTATGTGTTCGTTATTGCCAGGAGAAGGTTTATATGACAGAAAATTTTTTGACAGAAAAGAAAAATTAAACCGGGAACCCGGGTGAAACCGTGGGTATCAGCTAGTTAATTATAATGTGTCGTAGTAGGTGTGACCATTGAGGACAGTGAGTGACGACACAATAAAAGTGACGTGTCATCAAAATCAAGGCAATTTATTCCGTTTAGGCCTTAGGAAGGCATATAATATTATGAACGTCGAAACTGTTGAAGTTTATTTATTTATTTATTTTAGGGATAACAAACAACCATACAATATATGTTACAACATATTGTGTTACAACGGGCTTTACCTTATGCATGATCAACAGCATTATCCACATATTACTTTTACAAAGTAAAGGTTGCCAAAAGCAAAGTGTTAAAAATACATGTTCGTTTAAATAGATAGTAATTGACATTGGCATTTACCTACATATCTTATCATTTCTTATGCTAAATACGACCACAGAGTAGATAATAATAGAGGTATGAACTGAAAATTTACAAGTTGTGGTGCAAGTTTTGCAACTAAAGATCATAAGGAAAATAGCATACATAAAAGATAAAAATATTTTGACTCAAGTACTAACTTAACATCCAGTAGAATGACTCTAAAAATGAATTTAACTGACGTTTTGTACATGACGTCACCTGTACGAACACATTGGAAATATTTCAATCTGTCTATCGCGGGCTCGTTAGCTCAGTTGGTAGAGCGCCGACATCCAATTTAAAATTCCGTCGGAGGTGGGAGGTTCGAATCCTTCACGAGTCGATTTTTATCATCATACTTTTGTGTTCATTAGTATCAAGTCATACAATATTTATTTTTTGGTATAATAAAATGAAAATATTTTATTCAAATAGGCCTTTACAAGCACTTATGAATAGTCTGACTAACGCACGGTTCGGAAGGTTGCATTTACTGAGAAGAGCCGGCAAGAAACTCAGCAATTACTCTTTTCAAAAATATAAATATTCATTGAACTTTAGTTCCCTTGTTAGCTTTGTTCTTACCACCTTCGGTCGCATCATCACTTAATACTCCTCAACTCTTTCCAGAGACACCAATGTATCTGATCTCCGGTACCTGACAGTGGACCAGGCGCTGGGCGACTTGGCACAGTTCATCCAATATATAAAGAGTGATCGGTTTGAAGGTGGACAACTTAGGTAATACTTAATCTCTTTTATTTTAAATACTTATGGATTTTATTGACTGTAAGCCTACTTTACTCTACCTACTGTGATTGTACCGTGATTGAGTCATGAACATCCAAACAGTAGGTATAGTACTGTTCTAATCACGCATAAACGGCTCTATGGATTTGGATGAAACTTGGCACATAGTTAGATCATACCCTGGAATAACATATAAAGTAGTTTAAATCTCCGAAAAACATAAGACCTCTCGGTAATGCGGGTGAAACCGTAGGGCAGGAGCTAGTTACAAAAAATACATTTAAGACCCTCTAGGTCTCAATAAAAAATAATTCAGCATAATCTACAACATAGCTCCTGTTTCCTCAGAGACGCAAAAGTGGCGTTAGTAGGATGCTCATACGCAGGCAGCATGGCGACGTGGATGCGGCTCGCGTACCCGCACCTCGTCGACGCGGCCTTCTCCGACAGCGGACCGCTGCGGGCGCAGGAGGACTTCCCTGGTAAGTGAACACTGACACGAATTCACAGCCTCGTTTAATAAGTAGGTTTGTTAAAAAGAAGTTATGTCAGCTATTTTAATATAGCTATATATATAATCTTTGTAATTTGTATTTAAGAAAATTCTAAAGAAATATTTTCAAAAAAATAGCTTTGCTGAATTTCTTACAGGAGTCTTCTCAGTCCAAGTGTATTCCGAACCGGTGTGGTAAAATCAATTTTGACGTTCAGAAGTGCCTTATTAGTTCCTAAAATGAATAAATGAGTTTTGAGTTTGAGTTTAAGCTGTGCAATCCATAATCATGTATTATACAATTTAATAAATCAAAATTCTTCAAAAAGATGGTCAAAAAATATATATTTGAACAATGCTTACCAAATGACACTATAAAACTCCTGTAAATTTTATAAAACCTCAGCATATCTCTTCGGAGATTAAGGCTGTAGATGTTTATATTTTTTTAATGATTTACAGAATATTTAGAAGTAGTAACAGAAGCGCTTCGCTCTCAAGGCGGCGAAGAATGTCTGTCCAGCGTGGAGTCAGCCATGCTGACGATGGATCAGATGCTGCAGACTGATGCTGGGGCTATTCAAATCTCCAATATGTTCAAGTGAGTTTATATACATATTTAAGGCGATGATAGCTCAGTGGTAGTGACGTCGGATGCCGCGGCGAAGGTCGTGGGTTCGAATCCTACAATGAGCTTGAGCTTTCGGTGAAGGAAAACATCGTGAGGAAACCTTAGCACGGTGGTAGGGTACTTTGTAGTACCCGCCTGGCTGGCTACCACCCTCAAGTTGAAAATCTGTAGCCAATCACCTAATGGTGTGTTCCGGCAGCTACACTTGAGAGCCAGTTCCTTCTAGGCTTACGACAGTAAAAAAAATAAAAAAAAATACTTATAACCCGTGGAATTTGAATTTAGAATGTCAGGCCATGGTGTCAACGGCGGATCCAGCTTTCGAGTGAGGATGGAGTGAAACTCTTATATCCAATCTGAATGGATTTCAAAATTACAATAAGAGATCTTCACTCGTGGTTTCATCCGTATAGACTCTACACGGATAATTATTAAGAATAATTGTCTCCAGCACCTGCACAAACCTGCAAGCCACCACTCCTCTCGACGTGGCCACATTCTTCTGGTTCGGCATCACAGAGACGTTCGCGTACCTGGTCCAGTACGCCACGCCCGGGGATATACCCGCCGCCTGTGACGTCATCACCGATCATACTGTCGGTGAGTTAATCATGATTATTATTATAGCTGGAGTTAGATAAAGTTTGTGTGATTTTACCACTTCCGGAAAATTCACTCTAAACAAAAGATTTGAAAAAAAAATTGTGCTTCAGTCGTGCGGGTCAAGGATTGTAAGGTGGGGTGGGGCGGGAGGTAGTTGCACCTTTAACGCCACAGCAATAATAGTAGGTAGGCATACTAATGACAATGGCACACTTACATTTCACCTAATATTATTTGAAGTACCAATGAGACATGGTAAGCATTGTTACACCTTCTCTCACTCTCTATCCCTCTCTTTCTATCTCTTATCATGTTGAACCAATGTCATTTACTCCTTATCCGACCCAGAAGTTGGACCTCGTTCTCTAGCTGAGCGTTTTACCATTCAATCCATCTCCCCCATGGAATCTCGTCTCCCTGCAGTCATACCTAGCTGATACTGATGATTGTTAATCTCCAGTTGACCCAGTCCAGCGGCTGGCGAACTGGATCACCTCTCAACCCTGGACGCAGCCCTGCATCGAGACCAGGTACATGCAGGTGGTGGCTGCACACTCCAACACCAGCTACGATGCACCTGACGCCACCAGTGAGTACTTAGCTTTACTTATCTACAAGGATATCTGTAAAGGAATAAGGTAAACCAAAAGATGGCCATAGAAATCAACTTTAAAGTGATGATAGCTCACGGGAAGTGACGATAAATTCCTTGAAGAAGATCCTGGCCTCCTGGGTTAAACCTTGAGCTTTCGGTAAAGGAAAATATCGAGAGGAACGATGGTTAGGTCACAGTTACTCGGCTGACTAGCCAATCTCAAGTAAAATATCAGTCAATCACTACTGGTGTGTTCCTGAAGCTGCATTTAAGAGCCAGTTTCTTATTTATGTGCCACCAACATCAGCACATCAGCACAACATCACCACTTGTATATTCTCTTCATGGTTGTCATGGCAACACATTGTCAATACCCGTAATGCAAATTTCCATAGACGACGGTGACCACTGACAAGTTTGCCTGCTTGTCAACCTTTTTGAAATAAGTATTGCTATTTTGAAGAAGCTATGTCGTATAGCGCTGAAGGAAAGCCGTAATAGGGTTCATCCCACATACTAATCCGTTCCGCAATAGCAACGTCCGACTGAATATTGCTTGGATGTTTTAGTAGGCGTTAACTACTTTAATATGGGGATCTCAGCAGCTGAGTTATGTATAAAGAAAAACATTTTATTGTCATTTACTAGTTGGGGTACATCATTGGGTTTTATGGTAGTTAAGTATCTAATTTTATTTATGGTCTTCTTTATTTTATATTACGTGAAATCGCGTTTACGTCCTACGTTTTTATCTTTTTTATTATGATAAAAAGCATATTGCTTGTCGTAAAGTATCAGGCGATTTTAGTACACTTACTAACCCAAATAGGTATTTTATTTATAAGTAAGTTCACTAATTATTTAATATAATATTAGGTATATTTTCGACACCTATATTTGAGTCAGTTTTCTTCTAGACTATGTGTGCTCACCACCTTAGGCCACATCATCACTTGTGTGGTCATGCACAAGACTCCAAAGTAATTATTAGGAACTATCCCTACTTTAGTAGGTATAGGTTATGTTTAAGCCATATATTAGTGTGACGTCACACTTATATGGCTGCCGTTTTTTAAGCACCAAAAAAATATTAAGTAGACAACCTTACAGAAATATATAATCATAGATGGCGCCACCGTAATGCAAAGCAATGGGGCGCCGCCGTGGTTCATGTGACCATAATATTGTTGTTATTATTGAGATTTCAATATAAACTTACTGCCATTTTTTGCCGCTAGAGGAGCCACTGTGTTATGAAGTAAATACAATTTGACATGAGGAAAAAGTTAGAGTTCGCGCCACCAAAGAAGTCCAGTAGAATTAATTAAAATCGATCTTATTTCCTTCAGAAAATGGCAGTAAGTTTATATTGAAATCTCAATACAACTCATACTTTCACTTAACTGGTTTTGTATTCGATGTCTGGTTTTTTAGTCAGATGGTCGTGTGTGAGGAATGTCCCAGAACTATATTTGTATATACATATATATTAACTATATTTGTATAATATACAGTATACAGGATGATTTTGTTATCACTGGCAATACTTGCAGGGGTGGAAGTACTCATCAGTGTGAACAACTTTTATTATAGGGCTAACTCTGATATCGCGTAAAATAATACGGTTGCCTCATACATTTTGGTCGAGTAGGTATTGAACTTTTGTATGGAACAGCTGATATTTTTTTCATGATTTCATAGTTAGTCCTATAATAAAAGTTGTTCACATTGATGAGTACTTCCACCCTTGCAAGTATTGCCAGTGATAACAAAATCACCCTGTATAAATATAGTTGTGACCTAATATTACATTATATCAATGTGATTCACTTATTTATCACTCGTATTGTATTTGTAATTGCGTTGTCTACATATTACTTTCCTGGTAAGTACCTAGGTAGGTCATTTGTCATTTGATTTAATAATATTCCATATGTATTACCCATTATTACATGAGATTTAAAACCCAGGATACACGCCTGTTTGAACTTGTTCAGATTACTATTATTTTTCTTTTTCTTTTGTGTGTTTATATTTAGTAGGTATATTGTTTTTTTAACATTTAAAGAAAAAAACAAGCAGTTTCTTGTAGTGCCATCGTAGAACCTAAACTAAATAAATGACTGACTCGGAATAATATACAAATACATCAATTCATTGGTATATTTAACTCTAAAACAATACAGTATTCCTTATAGTTACTTATTCAATAATGTGGTCAACTCGGTGGCCTGTACCTACCTACTCTCATTTAACACCTTTATTATTCATAACAGACTCACATTTTCGCCCGCGGCTTCGCTCGCCTAGACTTTATGACATATCTAAATATATATTTTCTTCCTTTCCCAATTTCGATGAAATAAAGTCAATTCGAAGCGCCTGTGGAAACTCCATGAAAATCTGTTTAGTTGTTTTGAAGATTAGCGTGTTCTAACAGACAGACAAGAAAAAAAATGCGGTCTATTACTCTTCCTACATCACACAAACACCACTTTTGGTAAAAAAAAAAATAACATAGGTACAGACACGTCGGTTCTACAGGTTTATTATGTATGTATAAATAGATGGATAGATGACTAGGTAAGTAAATAAAATTAATTTTGGACTAATATTACATTAAAAAAAAATCTTCAACCATTTTCATAATTATTTACTTAGTTTCTTCTTAATTATTATTTCATAGTCATTCGTAGTCTCTGTTGAGGAAAAAAAATATAAATAAGTAGGTATAATCTTAATATATATAAATCTCCTGTCACGATGTTTGTCCGCGATGGATTCCTAAACTACTTAACCGATTTTAAATTAAATTGGCACACCGTGAGCAGTCTGGTCCAACTTGAGAGATAGGATAAACGGCTGGACCGATTTGGATGAAATTTTGTGTATGAGTTGGACAGGACAACGTCTGTCGGGACAGCTAGTTATTATATATAATGTACCTATACGAGAGATGTTTTTTTTTTAAATTATTCAAAACAGACTACTTTTACTATGTGACCACTGTGATCAGCTGTTCTGGTAGATACTTACTCAACTAAAATGCATGGAACAACTGATTGTATTTACACAGTTTCAGAGTTAGTCTCATAGTAAAAGTTTATGAGTATTATGAGTATTTTCAACCTTGAAAGTTTAGCTAGCTAATTATAAATGAATATTGTTTTTGCCTTAGGTTACGAAAAAACCTATAACATTGACGTCGAATACCGAAGCCAAGGTCGTGAGTTCGAATCCTACAGTGAATTTGAGCGTTCGGTGAATGAAAACATCGTGAGGGTACTTTGTAGTACCCATCTAGCTGGCTACCACCCTCATATTCTGCCACCAAGTACCCCTCTTGATCAATACCTTGGTCAGCACACAATTGTGCTTACTGCCTACACAAGCCATGTAAAACAAATTATATTAAACTTCTATTAAAATGTTTCCCTTTTTACTAATATTATACATTAATTGTTTGTTGGTTTGTCCTTCTTTGACGCAGCAACGGGACAACGGATCGACTTGATTTTTGAAAGTGACAAAGGCTATTTTTATACCGGCAATGCGAATGATACCGCGGCGCGAAAGCTGTACATTATAAACCATCCATCCACGAAAACAGAATGATCTAAAACGTTTTAAAAAATCGACCTAAAAAATTGATTAGTAAATTTTTTTTTACAAAGAAAGATAAAATTAAAATGAAATGCCAGTGAGTGTAGCCTGTTGATATACGCACAGGCAGATAAACGCAACGTGGACTATAAAAATCTATTGAAAATATAAACTTACGGTATGTAGTATTTGTGTACACAGAGTCCATCAATATAAATAAATCCAGGACCGCATTCGTTTCCTCGATAAATGGATCTTATTATTCTTGGGTTACGGCTCAAAGAGTCATCGTGTTGGACGATTGACTCTGGCAGGGTCGGGAGTGCGTACAAAGCAGTCACGATACACGCGACGCAGAACAACGTAAGTGCAAAGTGATTCTTCATTTTGTTTTGAGTACTTGACTACATATCTACATTCCTTTTATACAAACGTAGCCAATAATTTTATCCTCATATAGTTTAATCGTCCCGGCTTTGCATGGATGACTTTAACGTTAATGGTTGCCACATTTTATACTTTATAAGTACGCGAAAGTATTTTATTATATACATATTTTGATTTCTCTAAGAGTCAATGAAGTAAATTCAATTTTATGTAAACGTGAACATGTTCATTATAAGGAAATGTAATTATTAAACAAGTTATCAATTGCTATAAATCGCTTGTGATCGGGATCATTGACAATTCCAAAAGCACGCCTCTGAACCGAGTCAAAAGGCCCAAGCCCAGGCCCAGGTGCTCCCGCCCATAGATGGCAGCAGTATTCCATATGGGGTCGGACTTGCGACTTATGAAGTTGCAGTCTTTGCCCCGATGTGATGTACTGCCTTGCTCTATTGAGCACACCAAGCTTTTTTGATGCCAGCTTAACCTTATCTTCCAAGTGCCAATGGTACTGAACGTCGCTAGAAATTTCGTTACCAAGGATCCCGATACTCTTCGCAATGTTGAGGGACGTGTTCTGGAACTGTGGAGTCACAGCAAATGGGGTTTTCTTAGCGGTGAACGCGCAAGCTTGTGTCTTAGTGGAGTAGATTTAGTTGACCCCAATCGAAGACACTAGTGCAGGCTCTCAATTTTAGACATAAGTCTTTCGCGGCTTTCCTTCACTACCGAACGAGGGATATTTTACACTTTTTGAGATTAGTGCCTTCAAACAGACAGACACAGCGGAATTACTTTACTTTAAGTATATTTAGGTAGATAGTGAAGTAATGATTCAACAACTGTTTTGTTCAGAAATATTATATTAATAATGCTGTAACCTCATAGTCATATAATAAGCGACCATAAGGATATGTACCTACTTATATTATTTACTCAAATAGGCCTTCACAAGAACTTTAATTGTCTGAGTAATCAATTACCGGTTCAGCAAAATACACATCACACAACACGGCTTAGTATTGCAGCGCCATCTGTCAAAAATACATGAAATTTACACTATACGTGGAAAGATGGCGTTGCAAAATTCTACATCGCGCTATCAAAATTTCCTGAGCTCTAATCATATATACGAGTTTTAAACATCAATTAATAATTAGACCGCTGGCCCCAGACACTCAGAGTAAATTACCTGTAAGCGTGGGTGTAAGGTACAGTCCTCCGCAAACTGTCAGGGTGCATTCAACTCCTTATTTTGAGTCATATTCTACCGGAAATTCTCTCCAGATAATTTTCATTTTTTTTTGTATCTTTTATTCTTTGCAAATCAGCAGTGGATGTTGAAATACTTGCTACTAAATTTTTATTTTAAATTATAGCGTAGGTAGGTGATGACGTCACAGGGGTCACAAACCTCGCGAAATAACAATCGTACGGGAAAACTAATATTAGATTCGGATAATACGTACTACAGTTACCTAAATTCAAACATTAGATAAAACAATGTATTTGTTATTAAGCCAGAATCTTCATCTAAACATTGGTGAATAGTCAAAACTGTTTTGAATTCAAGCTCGTTTTGTACTGAACCAAATTTCATGTTATTGGTATCTTTAGAACCGCAAAAATTCGCTCTTTCATTTGATAGTAGTTTTATAGCTCAAAGCGGAAATTAATTTTTAGTTTTTCAAATGTCACACAGTTTTCAATCTACCGTCACAATCCGACATGATTTTAGAGGAGTGACATCGGAATACCTTTATCGATTTATTATTTAAATCATTATTACTCAGTAATTCAGAGGTTTTTAAAAACTCTAATTACACGCATGTTTAGAGGATTCAACAAGGTATTTTTCAGACCCTAAAGCATAAATTAAATGTCTAAAAATGTTTTATAGATTTTTATCGTATCGATCTAAAATCGACTTTTTGCAATGTTGGTCATCCCCTAATGCACCCACCAGCGTCAGCGTCTCGGCAGTCGAGAAGATGTTACCGCGTTGAACGCACGCTTCTCGTCTCATTTTTTTACCGCGCTACCCGCGTTTCCTACCGTCGGATGTAGCCCTCACCATCACGGAGGCCTAGGGCTCCTGCGTGTTGAGTGTCAACTTACGCACATGTAACTGTGCTAGTGTTTGTGTTTGCTAATCGCATAGCGACGCGAACTATGTGAACTTTAATTATAATCATTAACATAAGTGTTCAACATGTCATGGTGTTAGACTTAAAACAAGGGCTTTTATGCTCCACTTATGGTGATTACCCGCGTAACGTCGGTATCCCAACTGCTTTCAACGTGATACGGCATGTGGCCGTCGCCGCGTCGCCGCTTATGCCGATGGAGGTTCCAGCCGGATGCGCCGCCGGGCTTTGCCCGCGGCGTGACGCCGAGGATGGTTCCGTAGGACCCGGCTGGACGCTCACAACGGTGATCGTCGCATCAGCGCCGGAGTGGCGTCTCATCACTGACAGACGCGCGCCCATCCAGAGGGTATTATCCCTACTTCTAGAACGTTCCACGGTACCGTGAGTCAACTTTCTTTTATTAATTGGCCGGCCCCGTTGCTCATAAGAATCCGATTGTCTCACTGCGGCCGTAACCGCCATGTCGCGATATTATCGAATATGTTTCATGTCACGAATATCATCTATTATTTGCTATAAGTAAACCCCACAATTCCCAACAGCGCACAAGAGGTCCTTGCACTCCAATGGTTCAGGCCCTCCGCGAGCTGTCTTCACCTTTCTCTTATTGTCAAACACGATTTTACCCTTTATATTATTACACCACGTCAAACACGAATGGGAGTTCCCATTCCCTTTTTTATACGCGACATACTGTAACGAAAGATGCGAGACGACGTCTCGCTGTGCTGTAGTTCGCTACGTGCATATTACCATGGTACCGATACATTGCGTGAGGTAATCAAAACCCTTAATGTTCCAGAAATAATTTCATGTGCTGGTTATCTTAGTATGATATACTGAATTCACCCCATTAGTCTGCGGAGGGCTTTCCCTTACACCCTGTAAACCTACTCTGAGCCCAGACACGATGACCTAGCCTGGCGATAGAACTTGCTCCTTGCTCCTCCTAGAATTGGTGACCGACGTCATTGGGAATTCCATCCCTATGAATTCCATGGCACTCCGCACCAGGCAGTCACACAGCAAGCTTTGCCTCAATCAGGTCCAATGTAGCCGACTCACCATAGCCGACTCAACATAGCCGACTCACCGTAGCCGACTCACCGTAGCCGACTCACCGTAGCCGACTCACACAGCAAACCTCACAGCACAAGTCATCATAATCCCATAATCATTAAATAACTTTTTCGGTTCGGTATAACGTGGTATAAAAGTGTTGCAAACGCCTCTACTAGTAATTTTGAACAAACTATTTTGAGGTTGAATTCACCTTTAAATAACCTTATTTATTTAAAATAAGTATATATAACACGAAGCTGAATTTTTACATAAAGGTTTCGTATAAGATTCAACACCTAAGGGAATAAATTGGGAGATCTCGGGAAAAATGACAAATATTTACTAATGAACATTTAAAATTATTTATTTTTACAAAAAGTGTACTTTTGAGAAGAAAGGGTGTAGCTCTTTTTAAAATTAGTAATCACGACGTTATTTCCATTTATCATCATCACTTATAATAAATTTTAATATGTATAATATAATAAATATAATATGTATTTTTCTCTACCTAAGTCGGTTACGTGACCCTACTTACCTAATAAATAATTAGGTAGTTCTGGAACCATTTTCGATTTTTGTCGTTTATCAATTTGGTGAATTGATGTCATCCAAAAAGGTTAATTATGTAATGTATAAATGACTAATAAATGTAATTTGTTAATTTACTTCCTATTATGTTACCAGCTATATGCACGTAGTTTTTAATAAATAAAATCTTTATTCTCTCTTCACAAATTATTATTATTCAGTATTTTAGAAAGACAATTATTTTTTTAGGCTATGCATAGTAAAAAAATACACTTAATAAAATTTTAAATTTGATGGTGTCTCGAACAAACAGTATATCGTATCACAAAGTTTCAATGTTATTTCACGAGAAAATTTCCAGTTTTATTGAGTACTAGCTTTCGCCTCGCGGTTTCACCCGCGTTCCCGAGGGGTCTTATGTTTTACCGGGATAAAAAACCTATAGCCTTCCTCGATAAATGGGCTATCCAACACTGAAAGAATTTTTGAAATCGAACCAGTAGTTCCTGAGATTAGCGCGTTCATACAAAGAAACAAACTCTTCAGCTTTATAATATTAGTATAGATAAGTTTGTGAACAAGAAAAATAATGTTTCCAATGCTCAGTTGAAATCCTGAGAAAAAAACAATAAATACAAAGGATTAGTACCATTCAGCGTGGCAATGCTACCTATGTGAACTTGGCACCCGACTTTCAAAAATGGTTTTTTTTTTTGCGCATTCCTGTAGAGCTAGGTAGGTAGTTGATTGTAGTGAACGAATTTTTGATTGTAGTTGGACCAAAAAAAAATTATGGGTCACCCAAAAATAGCCAGCCCCCGGATTTACAGAAATTCAATTCTCACGGTTGATTTGTATGGCAAATCGTTAGTAGTTGTTTGTAGTGAACGAATTTTCGTTTGTAGTAATTTAGTTTTTTTATATTTAATTTTTAATAAAATAAAAAAAAAAATCAAAAATCGGTTTTTTTTTTGCGCATTCCTGAAGAGCTTGGTTAGTAGTTATTTGTAGTGAACGAATTTTCGTTTGTAGTTATTTAGTTTTTTTTTTATTTCATTTTTTATTTTTTAAATATTCAAAAGTCTATTTTTTTTGCGCATTCCTGAAGAGCTTGCTTAGTAGTGGTTTGTAGTGAACGAATTTTCGTTTGTAGTTATTTAGTTTTTTTTTTATTTAATTTTTAATAAAGAAAATTATTTAATCAAAAATCGTTTCTTTTTTTGCGCATTCCTGAAGTGCTTGGTTAGTAGTTGTTTGTAGTGAACGAATTTTCGTTTGTAGTTATTTAGTTATTTTTTTATTAAATTTTTTATTTTTTAAATATTCAAAAGTCTATTTTTTTTGCGCATTCCTGAAGAGCTTGCTTAGTAGTGGTTTGTAGTGAACGAATTTTCGTTTGTAGTTATTTAGTTTTTTTTTTATTTAATTTTTAATAAAGAAAATTATTTAATCAAAAATCGTTTCTTTTTTTGCGCATTCCTGAAGTGCTTGGTTAGTAGTTGTTTGTAGTGAACGAATTTTCGTTTGTAGTTATTTAGTTTTTTTTTTATTTAATTTTTTATTTTTTAAATATTCAAAAGTCTATTTTTTTTGCGCATTCCTGAAGAGCCTGCTTAGTAGTGGTTTGTAGTGAACGAATTTTCGTTTGTAGTTATTTGGTTTTTTTTTTATTTAATTTTTAATAAAAAAAAAATATTTAATCAAAAATCGTCTATTTTTTTGCGCATTCCTGAAGAGCTTGGTTAGTAGTTGTTTGTAGTGAACGAATTTTCGTTTGTAGTTATTTAGTTTTTTTTTATTTAATTTTTTATTTTTTAAATATTCAAAAGTCTATTTTTTTTGCGCATTCCTGAAGAGCTTGCTTAGTAGTGGTTTGTAGTGAACGAATTTTCGTTTGTAGTTATTTAGTTTTTTTTTTATTTAATTTTTAATAAAGAAAATTATTTAATCAAAAATCGTTTCTTTTTTTGCGCATTCCTGAAGAGCTTGGTTAGTAGTTGTTTGTAGTGAACGAATTTTCGTTTGTAGTTATTTAGTTTTTTTTAAATAATTTTTTTTTTTTTTTTTTAACAAAAATCTTTTGTTTTTGCGCATTCCTGAAGAGCTTAGTTAGTAGTTGTTTGTAGTGAACGAATTTTCGTTTGTAGATATTTGGTTTTTTTTTTATTTAATTTTTAATAAAAAAAATTATTTAATCAAAAATCGTCTATTTTTTTGCGCATTCCTGAAGAGCTTGGTTAGTAGTTGTTTGTAGTGAACGAATTTTCGTTTGTAGTTATTTAGTTTTTTTTTATTTAATTTTTAATTAAAAAAAATTATTTTATTAAAAATCGTTTATTTTTTTGCGCATTCCTGAAGAGCTTGGTTAGTAGTTGTTTGTAGTGAACGAATTTTCGTTTGTAGTTATTTAGTTTTTTTTTTATTTAATTTTTTATTTTTTAAATATTCAAAAGTCTATTTTTTTTGCGCATTCCTGAAGAGCTTGCTTAGTAGTTGTTTGTAGTGAACGAATTTTCGTTTGTAGTTATTTAGTTTTTTTTTTTATTTAATTTTTAATAATGAAAATCATTTAATCAAAAATCGTTTCTTTTTTTGCGCATTCCTGAAGAGCTTGGTTAGTAGTTGTTTGTAGTGAACGAATTTTCGTTTGTAGTTATTTAGTTTTTTTTAAATTATTTTTTTTTTTTTTTTTTAACAAAAATCTTTTGTTTTTGCGCATTCCTGAAGAGCTTAGTTAGTAGTTGTTTGTAGTGAACGAATTTTCGTTTGTAGATATTTGGTTTTTTTTTTATTTAATTTTTAATAAAAAAAATTATTTAATCAAAAATCGTCTATTTTTTTGCGCATTCCTGAAGAGCTTGGTTAGTAGTTGTTTGTAGTGAACGAATTTTCGTTTGTAGTTATTTAGTTTTTTTTTATTTAATTTTTAATTAAAAAAAATTATTTTATTAAAAATCGTTTATTTTTTTGCGCATTCCTGAAGAGCTTGGTTAGTAGTTGTTTGTAGTGAACGAATTTTCGTTTGTAGTTATTTAGTTTTTTTTTTATTAAATTTTTTATTTTTTAAATATTCAAAAGTCTATTTTTTTTGCGCATTCCTGAAGAGCTTGCTTAGTAGTGGTTTGTAGTGAACGAATTTTCGTTTGTAGTTATTTAGTTTTTTTTTTATTTAATTTTTAATAAAGAAAATTATTTAATCAAAAATCGTTTCTTTTTTTGCGCATTCCTGAAGTGCTTGGTTAGTAGTTGTTTGTAGTGAACGAATTTTCGTTTGTAGTTATTTAGTTTTTTTTTTATTTAATTTTTTATTTTTTAAATATTCAAAAGTCTATTTTTTTTGCGCATTCCTGAAGAGCCTGCTTAGTAGTGGTTTGTAGTGAACGAATTTTCGTTTGTAGTTATTTGGTTTTTTTTTTATTTAATTTTTAATAAAAAAAAATATTTAATCAAAAATCGTCTATTTTTTTGCGCATTCCTGAAGAGCTTGGTTAGTAGTTGTTTGTAGTGAACGAATTTTCGTTTGTAGTTATTTAGTTTTTTTTTATTTAATTTTTTATTTTTTAAATATTCAAAAGTCTATTTTTTTTGCGCATTCCTGAAGAGCTTGCTTAGTAGTGGTTTGTAGTGAACGAATTTTCGTTTGTAGTTATTTAGTTTTTTTTTTATTTAATTTTTAATAAAGAAAATTATTTAATCAAAAATCGTTTCTTTTTTTGCGCATTCCTGAAGAGCTTGGTTAGTAGTTGTTTGTATTGAACGAATTTTCGTTTGTAGTTATTTAGTTTTTTTTTTATTTAATTTTTTATTTTTTAAATATTCAAAAGTCTACTTTTTTGCGCATTCCTGAAGAGCTTGCTTAGTAGTGGTTTGTAGTGAACGAATTTTCGTTTGTAGTTATTTAGTTTTTTTTTAATTTAATTTTTAATAAAAAAAATTTTTTATCAAAAATCGTCAATTTTTTGCGCATTCCTGAAGAGCTTGCTTAGTAGTTGTTTGTAGTGAACGAATTTTCGTTTGTAGTTATTTAGTTTTTTTTTTATTTAATTTTTAATAAAAAAAAAAATATTTAATCAAAAATCCTCTATTTTTTTGCGCATTCCTGAAGAGCTTGGTTAGTAGTTGTTTGTAGTGAACGAATTTTCGTTTGTAGTTATTTAGTTTTTTTTTTATTTTTTAAATATTCAAAAGTCTATTTTTTTTGCGCGTTCCTGAAGAGCTTGCTTAGTAATTGTTTGTAGTGAACGAATTTTCGTTTGTAGTTATTTAGTTTTTTTTATATAATTTTTAATTAAGAAAAACATTAAATACAAACTAAACTACAAACGAAAATTCGTTCACTACAAACAACTACTAAGCAAGCTCTTCAGGAACGCGCAAAAAAAATAGACTTTTGAATATTTAAAAAATAAAAAAAAACTAAATAACTACAAACGAAAATTCGTTCACTACAAACCACTACTAAGCAAGCTCTTCAGGAATGCGCAAAAAAATAGACTTTTGAATATTTAAAAAATAAAAAATTTAATAAAAAAAAAACTAAATAACTACAAACGAAAATTCGTTCACTACAAACAACTACTAACCAAGCTCTTCAGGAATGCGCAAAAAAAGAAACGATTTTTGATTAAATAATTTTCTTTATTAAAAATTAAATAAAAAAAAAACTAAATAACTACAAACGAAAATTCGTTCACTACAAACCACTACTAAGCAAGCTCTTCAGGAATGCGCAAAAAAAATAGACTTTTGAATATTTAAAAAATAAAAAATTAAATAAAAAAATAACTAAATAACTACAAACGAAAATTCGTTCACTACAAACAACTACTAACCAAGCTCTTCAGGAATGCGCAAAAAAATAAACGATTTTTGATAAAATAATTTTTTTTAAATAAAAATTAAATAAAAAAAAACTAAATAACTACAAACGAAAATTCGTTCACTACAAACAACTACTAATCAAGCTCTTCAGGAATGCGCAAAAAAATAGACGATTTTTGATTAAATATTTTTTTTTTATTAAATATTAAATAAAAAAAAAACCAAATAACTACAAACGAAAATTCGTTCACTACAAACAACTACTAACTAAGCTCTTCAGGAATGCGCAAAAACAAAAGATTTTTGTCAAAAAAAAAAAAAAAAAATTAATTTAAAAAAAACTAAATAACTACAAACGAAAATTCGTTCACTACAAACAACTACTAACCAAGATCTTCAGGAATGCGCAAAAAAAGAAACGATTTTTGATTAAATGATTTTCTTTATTAAAAATTAAATAAAAAAAAAACTAAATAACTACAAACGAAAATTCGTTCACTACAAACAACTACTAAGCAAGCTCTTCAGGAATGCGCAAAAAAATAGACTTTTGAATATTTTTTTTTTTGTAAATTAAATTAAAAAAAAACTAAATAACTACAAACGAAAATTCGTTCACTACAAACAACTACTAACCAAGCTCTTCAGGAATGCGCAAAAAAAAAACCACTTTTGAAAGTCGGGTGCCAAGTACACATAGGTGGCAATGCTGCCAGCCTTTTTGGCACACTTCCGCTCGGCAGCGATTTGGGGCAATTTTTTTATTTATAAGTAAGTAGTTTTTAGTTTTTAATTTTATTTCAGTAGGTATAGATTAAGGTTATTTTATTATTATCTAAATGTTATTAAATTAACTGTCATTATTAATTTTATTAGTAAGAAAATTATAAGTTGTACTATAGACATCGCAGTACACCTGAGCGGAAATGTAGGAATAAAGAAATCTCCCCAAACTTTCAACCAGAAAAAAGGAGTACCTATATCCGCGCTATAGGATGCATTGTAACTTACTACGGGACTCTGACATTATGTAATATTAGCTTCCGCCCCGCGGTTTCACCCGCGTTCCTGAGGGACCTTATGTTTTCCCGGGATAAAAAAGTAGCCCATGTGTTATTCCAGACTACAATCTTTCATTGTGCCAAATTTCATCCAAATCCGTTCAGTAGTTTTTGCGTGAAAGGGTAACAAACATCCATTCATCCATCCAAACTTTCGCATTTATAATATTGTAGGATTTACAAACATGTTAGCTCAACAGTTTTATTATAATGTATAGATAAAATAACAATGAGTACCGAGTGGCTTATTGACGTCATGCTTAGCGATGATTCACGCTCACGCTCTTGCGCACATACATTTGCAACTAAAGCCATACACCAAAAATACATTTTCCTCTTATAAAATTATGGGAAACTACTGAAAACATTAACTGCGACAATAAAATAACTCAATTGGTCGAAAGCGAAGATGTGTCGGTAGTTATTGAAAGCTGTTATGCATTATTTTATTGAATTCACCCCAAATCTATACGCTACACATTCATTTTCTTGAAGCTGCCGCGGCTGCCGATGAGCAAGGTTTCCCGGCAGGCTGGCAGCGTTTACTTTTTGGATGAAAGAGGAATGTATGAACTGTAAATTAAGTTTTGTATTGCTACTTGAAACATAATGTGGTTTAACCAATGCTGTTATATGTTACTATCGCAACTAGATTAGCAGTGTACAACACTGGCATGTTGCCACTTCGCATATTCCTGCAGGTATATCTGCCATAGTTCCCCGCTTGACGTCAAGCGTCTCTGTCTCACTTTGACGTTGTTAACTTTATGGTAGAAAAAACGAGACGCACATGGTTATCAATGATACGTCTTTTGAACTCGCATGTTGTTACGTTTTCCCGAGAGTATATTTGTAAGACGTAGTATTTGTATTTTTTTTTTTTTTTTACTTTGTATAGTCTTGTGTTTGACCACAATCTCTCTATGGTAGGTGATGATGTGGCCGAAGGTGGTAAGCACACAAAGCCTAGAAGGATCTGGCTCTCAAGTAATGGGGAATAAAAAATAAAAAAAACAACATGAACTTTATAATGTTTTATGCATTATGACCATTTGATTGAATGACTATGCCACATAGCCAGCCACGAGAGCGGCGATGATCAGGTGCACGCAGCTCAAAGCTAGGGTTGACATTCCTCTGTTCGGAGCGTATTTCGCCGTGAGAGCAGCTGTATCATGAGCAGAAGGTGGTTTTATTACCATCAAGCGGCAATCGCTTTCCTTAAGCTTCTCACCTCTTGAAGCACGTCGTACTTCACACATAATATCACGTGGCCCTAATCTGAAATTTAAAAAAAGTAAAGTTATGTGCGTTCGGGGGATCGCCAGGAACGAACGTACAATTTCAGGTTTTTTTTTTCTTTAAAATTACGACCGAATATTTTTTTTTTATCATTTTCGGAATACTTTTGACCTATAGTCTATACTATCATCAAGGGTCAAAAGAAGGCCGTTCTCCTGGAGATGGCACGCATAGTGAGGAAGTTCCTCTCTCTGGAGCCTTGACTACCGGTAACTAGGACCCTATTCCAGCGCTGCAGCATCACGCGCTGCAGCATATGCTGAGATAGGTGCCTTTTTGGCCTCACACAGCTTTAATTGTGTAATGTTTGTTTCTCTTTTTTTTTTATCTATAAGCTGTTGCTAATGTGTGAGTCTAAATAAATGTTTTTCTTTCTTTCTTTCTATTCCCGATACCGGCGTGGGGAACTGTTTAATGATTTTTAAATGTTCCACCACCAATATTCCACGGTTTCACCCGTAGCGGTATAAAAAATACCCTACGTAGGTCGTAGGGTATTTTTCGATTCTCAGACCGATACAGATACACAAAAAAATCATAAATATCGGTCAAGCCGTTTCGGAGGAGTTTGCAGACAAACACTGTGACACGAGAATTTTATATATTAGATATGAGGAGAATAAATGTAATAATAATAGAAATAGACATACAGAGAGAGAGAGAGAGAGAGAGAAAGTTGCATAGAGAGGCCATAACTGGTGACGTCACATCCGTAACGCTTTTTCCTTATGTGACCATTTCTACCACAAGCCGCGTAGGGACTTTAGGTTAGCCCGTAGATTATATTACATTCGTATTCATAAACATTCTGGGGAGGAGAGCTTATTGCGATGTTAATGTTGGAAAGAGAACAAATAAGTGGTACTCACTCTACATCAGACTTCTGCTGCTCCGGCACCGGCTGCGCGTGCGCCGCGGTCACGTAGCACGCAACACAGACCAGCGCAACAAGCACACACACTTGCAACTTCATTTTGCTGAAGGACGCTCGTACAATGTCCTATAGAATATCGCGATATTTTTTGAACGTACCCCTTAAATTGCAATTTAAAATATGCATAGAACTATTACCTATAGAAAGTAGTTTCGCAAACAACGCTCGCTGCGCCGTACACCAAGACGCAATTGTAGTGTACATGTATACGCATTTGGGTCAAATTCTGAACCAAATGATCGGTGCGTATGACGCGCGCGTACTCGGTTTCTATAGGTAATAATTCTATGACATTAATACTTCCTAAAATAAATTCAAATTAATTAATAAGCATAAATATTATTATCATGTCCATTTTTAGGGCTCCGTACCCAAAAGGAAAAAACCGGCCAAGTGCGAGTCGGACTCGCGCACCAAGGATTCCGTACAAACTTCATCCATCGTTCGTCCATCACGGGAAATGCACAATTTTATTTATTTACCTTATTTGAGGTTGGTGCCAATTAAGCTAGACCTCTAAATTGTATCAGCGCCCATACAACTGAGGTCTTTATTAATTGGCGTGACTATGTATGTATGGGGACACCCTTTAATTTTCAACTTTTTTAATATTTTGGAATTTTCCCTTTATTTGTGTTGTAAGACCTTGCATTTTGCCAAATTCCGTGATTCTAGGTCAACGGGAACTACCACAAAACAAATAAAAGGGCAAAAGAATCGCGTTTGATGTATGGGAGCCCCTCTTAAATATTTATTTTATTTTGTTTTTAGTATTTGTTGTTATAGCGGCAACAGAAATACATAATTTGTGAAAATGTCAACTCTCTAGCTATAGCGGTTCTTGAGATACAGCCTGGAGACAGACAGACGGATGGATGGACGGACGGACAGACGGACGGACAGACAGCAATTTTTTAGTAATAGGGTCCCGTTTTTACCCTATGGGTACGGAACCCTAAAAAGGAACCCTTGTACGTTTTTGACGCAATCAAAAGATACGGCCGTTTATGCCGCATATATTGAGACTCGCAACTCCTCGCGAGGGAATCAAAACCTATAACTTCCCGTTGACCTAAAATCATGAAATTTGGCAAGAAGCAATGTCTTGTAGCACAAGTAAAGGAATAAATCCAATAACCGTAAATTTATTGTTAATTTTTGTTTTGCGATTATAAGGTATGGGGACAACAGTTTACCAACGGCAGAGTTTGTCTCTCAATCTAGTTTATCTTTTCGTTACGATTCCCGTGATGGACGAACTATTTACAAGGTTGTACGGAACCCTCGGTGCGCGAGTTCGACTCGCACTTGGCCGGCTTTTTTGTGTTCCGCAGAAAAGGACCCTTATAGTTTCGGTATGTCTGTCCGTCCACCCGTCCGTCCGACTTTATAGATTACTAGCTTCCGCCCCGCGGTTTCACCCGCGGTCCCGAGTGCTCCGATCGCCACCAAACCTTACAGGAACACCCGCGGGGCTAATATGAAGATTGTCTGAAACTTTCATCGCGATCGGCTCAGCGGTTTCGGAGTCTATAAAGACAAACATTCATTTTTATATAAATATAGATAGATGATGTAATCGATCGGTCGGTATGTCGATCGAAAAATATACTTTTTTTCCACCTCTCCCCATACAACTAAAAGTATCGTTATGAAAAATATGAAAGGCTGAACTTTCCATGGTATGATCTCTGTGCATATGTACATCTGTGCCGGTTACTTCACGAACTGGGATTCCACTCCTGCGCAAAGATTTCAGATTATTTGACTAGGCATACATTTGTCTCGCACAATCTAAGCTTTCAACACATCCATTATCTATCTAAATTGGAATATTTAAGTACGTCGTGGTGTTTACGGGCGCGACACGGAACCATATATGTAATATATTTATTACATAATAATGACGCAACCGTAAACGGCGACACAGCAGAGAATACTAACTTTTATGTATCCCTTTGATAATAATAATAGTTGCCTCTTGCCTGCGACTGGTGACGCGGTGCGGGGGACTCTACCAAGGATAAACAAAGGGGCGCCCGTGGGTGCGTGTGCGCCACCACGTAGCGCCAGCGCCACCCAGTAGTGCTATAGAACATTTGACCTTGCCGAGCCAAGAAGCCTGGGGAAGTTTATAAGTACCGAACGATTTCTTTGATGAATTTGTTCGGTAATGACGAGATTGAATTTCAATATAGTACCTAAATAATATATCCAAAATAGATGCTGGCCACCCAAGACCGGTCCTATTGTAGATCCTTAGGGGAGGCCTATGTCCAGCAGTGGACGTCTTGGGGCTGAGACGATGATGATAGTCAAATAGTCTGATCATAAAATACTTTGTCGAGTTTTTTGCAGATTCTTCTCAGTTATAGGCTGACTTCCGAACCGGTGGTAACTTCAGTAAATTCGAACTCAAAAAATCATTTGAAATAAATTTACCGAGACTAAACATATAACACAACGAACGCTGTCAATTCCCAGCGAAATTGAATGGAATTTTGATGCATTTTATGTTTTATTTGTTTAGTTTCGGTAAATTTAGTTCAAACGATTTTTTGAATACATATATTTTTTATTCGACAGATAAGTAGTTGCTTTCGGAGTGGTTAAAGTGTGATTTCTCTAAACCATTACTTTGTAATAGAAAACAATATATGTTGCAAGGGTCAAATTTATAACTTTTTAAAGCAATTTAAATAAGAAATTGAGACAATTTGGAAAAAAGTAACTAGATAAGATTATTGTAGAGGATTTGCCGACAAATGTAATCTGAATACATTTCTTGTTTTTGTTATAATTTTTTCGTAGCGTGTGCATGAATGAGACCCTCTACGCGTGGAACGTAAATAGAGGTATGTTTAAAGCCTCACAAAGCTAATTAAAGTGGCGTCAAATTAAAAAATAAAATATGTATTGGAAACTTCAAATCTCACACTTTAAAATAACGTAAAATATATTTCATTTATGGCTTTTCTGATGACTAAAAAACAATATTTCTTTTCTGATAAATTCCGCAAGAACACTGATTTTAGGGAGACTGGAGCCTTAATTCACGGGCTCTTTTACCAAAATCTAGACGTTTTTGTTACATGAACAACAAGCTTTCCGCCCCCCGGTTTCACCCGCGTTCCCCTATTTTATACCCTTAGGTATTTAATGATAAGAATCCCTTCATTAGAGGATGCCAAGTTATAAATACGAAACATGAAATATTTCACATCTCTGTGCCGTGTGTTGTGTTAGTCAGTCAGGCAATATGTTTGTCTTTTCATAAATTACAAATATTATTCGATTTCAACGAACAAAACCAATTTAAAAAAATTGTCTGCTCAGATTTAGAAACCCGCCCTTATGGCCTACTCTAACCAATATGACCTACGTTTAATCACAAGAACACTATTAAATTTAAATTATAAGGTTTAAATACTTACCACAAAATGTATTTTAAATAAAACAGGCTTATCACTGAAGATGTAGTTGCGCACGCACCAACGAATTATCTATGGCACGCACTGCGTAGGCGATGTTCGAAAACATCAAATCAAAATAAAAACAGTGTTGCCATGTGTGCCATGTGTGGTTCCCTTCACCATTAATTTGGCTCATTTTTTTGTGAAGGAGCCTAAGCGCAAGTAGCTGGCTGGCGCAAGTGTATCGACACATGTGGCATCCCACACCAGCGGCTTGCTGACACTCCACGGGATCATAGTCATACCTACCAACCGGCATCCTGCCGTCGTCATGCGCAATTCTGACTGGTTCTAGTACAGATGACACGTTGGTAACAACAAGAGCCAGGTGAATGATAATTAAGAGCTGCGTGGCATGAAATACGAAGGTGTACGACAGAATACAACAAATAGACGGAGACAAATAGACAGGTTTCTATTTACAAATTAACAAACAACTATTACTTACGTGAAATATGTAGTTATTTTTTGTTATTTTTATTACTGGCAACACTAATGTGCGTTTTGTTTTTAATTTATACCGCGAATAACAGTAGGTATCTTGGTATAAATTAATAGCCCTCCGTCTGTCGTCATTCTATCAAGGTCACGGCGATGAACTTATAAGTTACTATTGTAACTAGATTAGCTGTTTACGTCACCGACGCGATGACACTTTGTATATGCCTGTAGGCATATTTGCAATCGGCTATAGTTCCCAGTTTGACGTCAAGTGTCCCTGTCTCGTTTTGACGTAATTAGTTTGGCGGTAGAAGAAACGAGTCCAACATGGTTTTCCAAAGCTACGTCTTTTGAACTCCCAAGAGGCTACGCATTTCCGGGAAATATTTGTATGTCATTGCTACCATAGATGATTATACTATGTTGCTACTCTAGTATTTGTAGCTCACTGAGTCACGCACATCAAATTTTACTGCGTGTGCATGACCTTGTGTCTTGAGCCAAGAGATTAGAGTCTGCGCCACCACTGAAGTCGATAGGTCCACCTCTATTCAAAAAGAAATAAGATCCATTTTCATTAATTCCATCGGACTTCAGTGGTGGCGCGGTCTCTATATCAATTTATATTATTTTAAATGTCTTTGGTCTTGAGAAATCAAAGATTAGAAATTAGAACATTTTGGATTAAGGTTCCCAACAGACTGGCAGCGTTTCCACTTTGGACGGCCAAGCAAATGAGTTGGCGGAAAAAGCTCCCCACCCAAAGTCCTCCAGAAGCCTCATTGAGTTTTGATGATAAATTCCGAATGAATCGGTGAGCTTCGGTCCCCCACGGACCCATAATTATATTATGTTATTGAAACACTAACCTGTACCTCGTGTGTAAAGAATTGACATCAATAAATGCTTACTATCGCGTTTACGTTTAATAAAATTTTGTATAGATGAAACTAGTTCCATGAGTATTCCGCGAGAGGCGCTGCGCAAATTCCATTAGAGAAATGTTGTAAACGCTAGTGTGATAGCACAGAGCGTAATAAGAAAGAGTTACATAGTCAGCGTTTCTAACGTCAATTCTTTACACTCAGCGTACAGTACAGTTGATAGTTACAGTGGATAGAATAAGAATAAGTATAAATAATGGTTATATTTATAACAAGTACGTTCATTTAATATATTTAAATGTTGTCTTTGTAATAATATAAAATATCGAGCCCTATATGGAAATAACATATGTATACAAAGCACATAACTAGGCGACCACAAGAGCAACGATTATCAGGTGCACGGAGCCTAAAGCGAGGGTTGACATTCCTCTGTTCTCGAGTCCGATTCCTCGACTCTCATTTAGAACAGCCTTCGTTGGTGTTTGGTACTGGGTATTGTCATCAAATTCTTTCAATACATCATCCATACATCAACCATAATCTGGAATTTTAAAATAAAATTAAAGAAAAATATAAGAATTGAATAAGAAATTGAAAAATAATTTAATTATAAATTCAGGTTGGGCCATACATAATGTAGGATTCATATCTTGATACAAAGTTTTACTGTAAAGTTACTAGTAAAGTTGATGAAAACAAAAAACGGAAGTTTTTTTGGGAAAATTTAAATAAAACTTAAAATTTCTCGCAAACTATGGTATTTACAAGGTCAAATGTAAGAACAATATTGTAGCGCATTTAATTTTGCTTTTTATGACACCCCACACAAGCATCTTTTTCCGCTAAGGGAAGCGACTATTAATAGGTTTTATGGGGAAGAGAGTATTGTGGAATAGCTCGATGATCAAAACGCGGGTACTCACTCTTCATCCGGCGCCGGCTGCGCGTGCGCCGCGGTCACGTAGCACGCAACACAGACCAGCGCAACAAGCACGCACACTTGCAACTTCATCTTGCTGACGGACACTCGTACAATTTGCAACGCTTCCACAAGACCCGAATTTATATCATGTTATTTTTTCCTTCAATTTACATTTTAAAATCCAAATTTGGTATTCCAAATTTAAGCCCAAAAATAAATTCATATTAATAAGTGTGTATCGATGCGAACTTAGAGCTTGGCTTTATGCTCTAAGGATGCGAATGCAGTAGGTATATTTAAATTGTAGGTCGCTACGACACACACACGCATACACACTATACACTCATCACCCTCCATGTGTATTCAGTTTAGGCCGTAGGAGGGCACTTATCAAGGTTGAATTTACTGAAGTTACCACCTGTTCGAATGTCAGCCATTAGCTCAGAACAACCAGCAAGAAACTCAGGAAGGCTACATCTTTTATGATCTGACCATTTTACAAATATGAAAGATGTTAATGTATGTAAGTACTTGAAGTAGGTACCTATCTTACGAATAAACTTCATATTAATAAATTAGATAAACTACGGCCGAATAATGAAACGCTACTTATTTTATTGTTATTAACCGACTTCAAAAAAGGAGGAGGTTCTCAATTCGTCGGAATCTTTTGTGAGGCCAGGCTTCGTCTCTGAGTAAAATGACCGTGACAGACAGACGGACGGACGGACATGACGAAACTATATCTCTTAAAGACAAATTCAAATCTATAAATATTATGACAGTGCTGTCACAATACATTTATGAAAACTTAATCTATGTTCGGAAAAATATACAAAATTTTCCAAAAAACAGCGACACTCATAGCTTGAACACTAGAAATAAGCACAAACTTGCTGTACCTGTAACGCGGCTCAGCAAAGTGAGGGACTCATTCAAGGAGCAATGTATACGTTTCTATAACAAAGTACCCAAAGAAATTCAAGAACTATCTGTGTATAGATTTAAAAAGCTAATTAAACAAAAGTTATGTAAGAAAGGGTACTATAGAGTTTCTGATTTTGTGGAAGACAAGAATGCATTTAAATGAAATGTTCGCTCAACAAGCTATTTCAAAATTACTTTATAAACATTGTAATTAGTAATTAAATTATATTACTTAAAAAAAAACCATAAAAATATCCCTTGCTGAGTTTCTTGCCGGAGTCTTCTCAGTCCAAGTGTATTCCGAACCGGTGGTAGAATCATTTTCATTGTATTGTAACGTTCATAAGTGCCTTATTAGGGCCTAAACTGAATAAATGAGTTTTGATTTGATTTGATATAAGGGTTCCGTTTTTGCCATTCGGCTCCGGAACCCTAAAAAACTAACTATGTAATTAAATCAATATTTTAAAGCAAAGTTGAGTTACAGAGCTACACATTAAGTTGATATTATTAGGAGCCCTCCATGTGCGAGGCGGAGTCGCATAGTTGGTTTTTATTTATTTGTTTGAATTTGGGACAATGGAGAATAGCTGATGCAAATCGTTGCCAGTGGCAGTAAATGTGCCCAAAACACTGGCAGCATTGCCACGCTGTATGACCAAGTAAATAAGGTAATTTTTGATAATTGGTGTTGGTGGATAAGGAAAAAATATTGTATAGGTACAAATTTATTTATCATACACAAAAGGTTTCATAGGAAATATGAGCTTAACTGGCCGACCATTGTCAATATTAATTTAGTACTTATGTATGTAGGTGATAAAGAAAAAAATGTTAATATAACCTAAACGAAAAATTAAAACATAAAAAAGCATGAATTATAGAATACTAGCTGTCCCAACAGACGTTGTCCTGTCCAAACTCGATTACGACGCCATCTACCGGGTCCAATTGTATTTTCAAACCATCCAGGGACCCGCTCAAATATACACACAAAATTTCATCCAAATTGGTCCAGTCGTTTAGGAGGAGTTCAGTCACATACACACGCACACAAGAAATATATATATTAAGATATATATATTAAGATGAGCTGACGACATAGAGGTTTGTATAAATGTGAAATGATTGGATGGGTACAATAGTAGATATATCTAGAGTCTATAAATAGAGCAAAAGGAGAGGTGCTACCGTGAGCATACTAATCTTGTTGATTAATTATGTTGAAGATCATCCGAGCTCGGCTCGATATGTTTTATAACATTAGATACATTTAAGTAAGTGTACATAGTGCTAGTGTGAACTATTGAGCCCTATTATGAAAATATTATTAAAACTGCGATCGCAAGAGCAACAATGATCAAATGCACGGAGTTACAGAGGGTTCCGTAGCCAAATGGCAAAAACGGAACCCTTATAGATTCGTCATGTCTGTCTGTCCGTCCGTATGTCACAGCCACTTTTTTCCGAAACTATAAGAGCTATACTGTTGAAACTTGGTAAGAACCGCATTAAGATTTTCACACAAAATAGAAAAAAAACAATAAATTTAGGGGGTTCCCCATACTTAGAACTGAAACTCAAAATTTTTTTTTCGTCAAACCCATAAGTGTGGCGTGGGGTATCTATGGATAGGTCTTCAAAAATGTTGAGGTTTCTAAAATCATTTTTTTCTAAACTGAATAGTTTGCGCGAGAGACACTTCCATAGTGGTAAAATGTTGGTCCCCCCCCTGTAACTTCTAAAATAAGAGAATAATAAAACTAAAAAAATATATCATGTACATTACCATGCAAACTTCCAACAAAATTGGTTCGAACGAGATCTAGTAAGTAGTTTTTTTTTAATACGTCATATATCGTAAACCGCAATTTACCTTTCATTCAATCAACTCAAATATAAAAGAAAATGGCAAAAAGCAAGGTCTTACAGCACAAATAAAGGAAAAATTCTAAAAAATAAAAAAAGTTGAAAATTAAAGGGTGTCCCCATACATACCTACATAGTTACGCCAATAATAAAGACCTCTGAGTTGTATGGGCGCTCATACAATTTAGAGGTCTAGCTTAATTGGCAATTGCCTCAAATACAGTAAATAAATAAAATTATGCATTTCCCGTGATGGACGAACGATGGACGAAGTTTGTACGGAACCCTCGGTGCACGAGCCCGACGCGCACTTGGCCGGTTTTTTTTCATATTCCTTAAAAGCTCCCCCGGTCTGTAATTTAAAAATTAAATTAATTATTGCATTTTTCTGAAGAAGAGATATAGTCAAAGTCAAAGTCAAAGCCATTTATTCAGTTTAGGCCCTAGGAGGGCACTTATGAAGGTCGAATTTACTGAAGTTACCACCGATTCGGAAATCAGCCTTCAACTGAGAAGAACCGGCAAGAAACTCAGCAAGGTTACATTTTTTATATATATTTTTCTTTTTTTTTTATAATCTGACTATTGGCTATATTTTTTCAATAACAGCAAAATGTACAATACAATATACAACTAAATCAAAAAGAAAAATACCAATACCAAGTAAATAATAAAATGTAACGCAAACAAGTTCTTATTAAATAATAGCGAATACGCTACATAATGGCTAAAACTAAAAAAATAAAATAAAAAAAACAATATGCGAAGTGCACCTGTGCAGAGTGGAACTATTTCCAAACATCCCTATCTTCAATATATTGAGCTACCTTGTAATAAGCCTTTTCCTTCAAAACCTTCTTTACGTAAAATTTGAATTTAAAATCGGTCATCTTGGTTACCGAGTTAGGTATTTTATTATAAAAACGAACGCAATTACCAAGGAATGACTTGCTAACTTTGGCTAACCTAAAATATGGAACAACTAATTTCTCTCTTTGCCTTGTATTTATATTATGGACATCTACTTTTGTTTTAAACATTCCTATATTTCTACGTATGAACATTATATTTTCATAAATGTAGAGTGAAGGCAAAGTCATTATATTTATTTCTTTAAATAAATGCTTTAATGAGTCCCGAGGACCCATACTATAAATTGCACGAATTGCCCTTTTTTGTAGTATAAAAATAGTTTCAATATCGGCTGCTGCTCCCCATAATAAAATACCGTATGATAACAGACTGTGAAAGTAAGCAAAATATACTAGTTTAGCCGTCTCGACATTCGTCAATTGTTTAATTTTTCTTACAGCAAATGCAGCAGAACTTAATTTACCTGCCAAAGAATCTATATGAGGACCCCATTGTAATTTATTATCTAATGTTAAACCTAAGAATACAGTTTTATTAACCATGTCCAAATTACTGCTATCTATTATTACTAGTAAAAGTATATGTTGAAGAGTTGAACATATTTTAAAAGTTAAATCATCCAAGCTCGGTCTGTTCCGGTGGAGAGGCAGCCTTTAGTTGAAAGTCGCGAAGAACTCCGACAGCTGCACTTGAGAGCTAGTTCCTATTATGATGTAATAAATATTAATATTTGTAAGAGTTACAGACCTTTATATTTTACAACACTCAACTACACGGCCACTAGTGCTGCAACGATCAGGAGCACGGAGCTTGTAGCGAGTAAGATCTCTCCGCTGTTACCAGCCGCAGCCAAGTCATTCAATAACGTATTTATGTCTGGTTGATAATTCTTCTGCGCGTTACCAGCCGCAGCAAAGTCATTCAATAACGTATTCATGTCTGGTTGATAATTCTGCTGGGCGTGCGCCGTGGTCACGTAGCGCGCAACGCAAACCAGCACAATGAGCACGTACACTTCCAACTTCATCTTGCAGCTAATGGAGACAACACTCATACTGTACGCGCTCCTACATGTATATTAATATAGTTTTAATCTATAATTGTCAAAATCCAAGCGTGCTTTTTTACATATTTATTCTCAAGTAATCGATAAAAAACAAAAGACAATTGTTATTCAAAAATAGAAAAATAAAAGTTGCGCCCGTCTAAAAAGTTTTTAAATTGTAAAAGGCCGGAATGATTATGGCCTGTTCATCGTCCCCCCGCTCGAAGTCTGTGGTCTTCGAGGATCTTCTGATGATTCTTCAGGAAGTAGAGGTGACACCTTGTTTAGAGCCCGACGGATGATCCCCTTTGATGTTCTGAAGTCTGCCACTCGAGTTACTCCATCTTGTCCGGGATACAAGCAATGGACACGACCAAGTCGCCATTTCATTGGTGGTATATTTTGATCATGTAAAATGAAGATTGCCTATCTTGAGAGGCTTCTGGTTTGTCCGCCATTTCGATCGTTGCTGGAGTTCTTTTAAATTACAGTGATGCCAACGATCCCAGAAGTGTTGTCTATATCGTTCAATCCGTTGAAAATTATCGAGTCGACTCAGGTTTATGTCTCGAAGATCAGGTGATAATAGCGATGTAAATAGTTGTAATGGTTTAGGAAATGCCCAGGAGTGAAGGATTTTTGATCATTATGATCGGAAGTTATAAGGGTTATAAGATGGGAGTTCAAGATTCATTCTACGTGTGCAAATAGTGTTGATAACTCTTCGAAAGTCAGATGTGTCTCACCTAAAATACGCTTTATATGAAATTATGCGGATTTGACTAAGAACACCAAAATTAGATGAATATATGCAGGAGAAAAGACGAAATGGATACCTTCAGTAGCTGTGGAATCTGCCACACTGTTTGAATTTATTTTCTTTCATGAAGTTACCTATTTCGTTGCTAGCACCTACAAAGTTTGTAGCTTTGTCACAAAATATATGAGTAAGACGTTTCAAACACATCATGAAAATGTCCTTAGAAAGATCACTTGCGATGCGACCTCTAGATGTAGTTACTGTTTTCAACGAAAAACAGACAAATAAACACTTGATCTGTGATAAAGAATGGATCTGCAAAATCGGTGCCATTCACTTGAAAAGGTAAACTAGATGTAACACAGGTAAATTGCTCATTATTGGATGTATTGGTTATGCATTCAAACGTCGACTGAGAGCACAACTGCGTGTCGTGCTCCGTGCTAGAACTCTGCTTTTTATAGAATGAAGGAGCAATTGAGGGCTGCAATGTAAGTGTTTTATGTGTTCGTGTGAAAATAAAAGGTTGATAAATTGATTTCATTCCAGTCAAAAGAAGATTGTTGCATGTAACCACCTACACTTAAAATTCTATCTACATCAAGAAACGGACATAGAGATAAAATAATTGATTTAGAAGATAGTTATTTCTCATTTTTTAACATTTTTATTTCAGATGAAAAGAACTCAAGTTGTGATTGTTTAGTGAATAATTGAAGAGATGCAATGAGTTAAGTAGTAAGAAAAGATTACTACTTAGTCAGATTCATTACATAAAAATCTTTTCTTAGTCATATAAAAATAATCTCCTAAGCTATCTTTAGATTCCTTTAGAGGAATATTGACATAAAATTGACCACTGTCAAGACGAGATGTAGTGTTTGTAAAGATGTTTTCGCAAGATTGGTCAACAATAGATGTATGATTCGATGTTGGAGATATTTCTTTTATCTCACAGGATTTAAGAAGAGTATCGCTAAGTATTTGACTAAAATTACAGACGAGATGTTTCGGTTCGTTGTAATGATTGGTGTAATCAATAGAGCCAGCGACAAGCCAACCAAGACGTGAGTTTTGAAGAATAGGTCTATTTTTCCCTAGTTCTATCTTACCCTGTTCAATTATGTCCCAAAAGATGTCAGCCCCTAGTAGCAAATCTATTTCTGCAGGTAGATAAAATTTGGGATCTGCAAGAATTAATTTAGATGGAATTCCTAAATCTGCTTGTATTTCTATACTAGGTAGATGATCTGTGATGCATGGGACGACAAAACAAACCACTTTAGATTGATATGCGTTGTTAATTGATTTTATTTGTAGTTCACAACGTTCATTTATTTTAAATTTTGTATTATTGAGGCCTGATATGTAGCGGGGATTATTGAATGTAGTGCTATCACCTATCTTACTTATTGCAGATTTAGTTATAAAAGATGACTGGCTCCCACTGTCAAGCAATGCTCTAAGAACAGTTTTTTTATTATTACCATAGCAGGTAACCTCTACTAGTGCAGTGGAAAGAATAACTTGATTACCGGCCACTGCAGACATGGACACCGATGTCGTGATGTCATTGCATGACATAGATGTAGAAGAAGGTAAGTCCATAGCCGCAGCTGCTGGGGTAGTATTAGATGACGTATTTTGATTAATATCACTGGAAGATGTAGATGTAGATGTTTGGTTAAATTTATTTGTGTGTGTTGATTTGTGTAGTAATGAATTATGCTTAAGATGACAAATTCGACAACCACCAAGATTGCACTCAGAAGCACGGTGTCCACTGCGTAAGCAGTTGGCACAGAGCCTCCATTCGTGTACTTTATGAATACGTTCGTCGATTGCCATTGTTTTGAACCTATCACATGTATAAAGTCTATGACTTTGATTACAGGCTTTACACTGCAGCCCTGGACTTACTGAAAGTGAAGAAGTATGAAAAGATTTCGGTTTGAATGTAGAGCTAGATCGACGATGCTGAATATCAAATGTTTCAGAACGACTAGCTTGAACAGTTTCTAACACGGTAGCACGATTGCGTAAAAATATAAAAAAGTCTTCAAGAGAAGGTGAAGTTGCTAACGTGTTCCTGTGTTCTTCCCATTTCCGAACAGTGTTTGAGTCCAACTTTGCAGATACCATATAAATAATGATTGTGTCCCACTTATCTGTAGGTTCATTGAGAGAGTCTAATGCACGCAAATTTTTTGTTACAGTATCAATCAAATATCGTATTGATTTGTCTGATTCTTTTGTAATAGGCTCGAGTGAAAACAATGCACTAAGATGATGGTTAATTAATATACGGTTGTTATCGTAACGTTCACAGAGGAGTTCCCACGCAATAGGATACCCTTCATTGGATACCGATATTGATTTAATAATATTTGCAGCAGAACCCTCCAAACAAGACTTTAAGTAATGAAACTTGGAAATATTATCAATTAATTGATTATTGTGTATTAATGAGCAATATGTATCTCTGAACTCTAACCATATAGAATGATCGCCATTAAAAGGTTTGAGAGTTATTGTTGGTAATTTTATGCGTCCATAACTAGGACCAGGGTGAACCATAGAAGTAGAAGAAGTATCATGAAAAACATCATTTTTGGTTAGTTTCATAAAAGTATCCAATAACTCCTGAGACTGAGATATTATTGTGAAGAATCGTTTTTCAGTCTCCTCTCTTTGTACGTATTGTTCCTCAGGATTTTCTGCTAATATCTCAATTTCAGTTTGCACATTATCAAAGGTTTGGAAAATTGTCTGAAGTTTGGATATTCTTAATTTTAATTCATTAATTTGACATTTTGTTACTAAAGTCTTGTCTAAACTTTGAAAGGATGTGAAATAATTTTGAAAAGAAGTTAATTGACCTTTAATGGCAGCTCTTTGTTTATTAAGACGTTTATAATCAGGCTCTGTACTCATCTTGTAAGTGCTTGCAACGAAATTAGCTTAAAAGAAGAATAAATACCTTTTGCATTCAAGCTAACACAGCTAATGAAGGTAACAAACCGTCGACGAGAAGATAACTGTTAAGCAGGGAGTAGCAGAACAACTGGATGGTTGATGTAGCGATGGCTGCGTCAGCTGGGTCAAAGTCCGTTTTGAACTCTCACCGAGAAAGAAATTAAATGTTAGGTATAGATGTTTTATATATTGTATTAACCTAGCTGTGAAAAGATGCGGACATAAGATGCAAGCACAGTTAGGTGCAGAAGGTAGCGTATATTTAATCAAAAATACACTTATTTCTGAAGGATCGTAGGCTACCAACTCTATCTTCACACACAGAATCGAAAAGGAAAAAGGAAACTAGAAGGAACGGGCCAACCTTTTCAGAAGATAGTATCCACGTGAGAAGTTAATGATGTCTTCATTGAATTGATGATGAGCGTTGTTTCAGCTTAGATATAATAGTTTCAATGATGACCGAAGAGCATTGTTTCAGCTTGACGAAGATGTCTTCAATATTGTTGAGCGTTGTTTCAGCTCAACACGTGGTACTTTTTCAGATGTCTGAAGCCGTCGTAATTCGAAGATAGTGAGTAGTGCTGGTAGACCGTCCTGTCACGGTCGCCAAGAAAACATGTACGCGCTCCTACATGTATATTAATATAGTTTTAATCTATAATTGTCAAAATCCAAGCGTGCTTTTTTACATATTTATTCTCAAGTAATCGATAAAAAACAAAAGACAATTGTTATTCAAAAATAGAAAAATAAAAGTTGCGCCCGTCTAAAAAGTTTTTAAATTGTAAAAGGCCGGAATGATTATGGCCTGTTCACATACAATACCCCCAATTTTATTTTATATATACTATATTTATTATTTTTATGCTCATTATATCCAAAAATAATTTAACATTAAAATAACCTTTGAAATCAACCTAAATAACATTTTTGCCTCATTCCAGTAGGTAGATAGTAGTACCTACCTAAATCATTTTTAACTAAAGTACAACATGCTCACTCATACCTAACATCACTAAAGACATAGATCAATTAGGTAGGTACTTATTAATTGATTATTTACCGATAAATCCTTCCTACCTTAAAAATAGTAATTATGTAAAATTAATTTAATTTGTTTAAAATTATAGGTAGGTATTCTTTTTATTACTTGGCTCATACGGCCACTTTTTCCAGTGCGTCTATGGACCTACCAGACTTGCGTGGAGTTCGGCTGGTACCAGACCACCACCAGCTCGCGCCAGCCTTTCCTCTCGTCAGTGCCTCTCGAGTATTTCCATCAAATGTGCAAGGACTTCTTCGCGCCCAAGTAAGTACATTTGCTTAGACCGAGCCAGACTCAATGCAAGCGCATTTGTCGAATGTTGTAAGTAAGTGTATCTTTACCCTCGGTGTACAGATAACTGTAATCTGACTGTAAGTAATAAAAAAAATGTGATGTCAGCGAAAGAGACGATGACGTTCCAGAGATCATTTTTATGTTAAAACGAAGTACTTACTGTATTTACTTACAGCTGGTTGCATTAAATACATACCTACTTAAATAATTTAAAATTGAATCTTAGCAGAATTTTGTAAAGCTCTAGCAAGAAAAAACATATTTTTTTTTATGTCAGAAGTCTGGCAAGCAGGCAGGCGGTATATGGCCTCCTGATGGTAAGTGGCTACCGTCGCCTATAGACATTAGCAATACCAGTAGGATTGCCAATGTGTTGCCGACCTTTATAAAGCCAAGAAGGTAACTGGCTCTCAAGTGAAACTGCCGGAACACATCAATAAGTGCTTGGCGGCAGATTAGTAAAATTTCAATTTTGTTATTTGATCACGACCTGCACTCGCTCACAACCAAGACCTCTACGCACAATGATGGTCACAACATGCATCTCTCAGTTTCGACGAGGCGTTCCTCCGGTCGGGCATCGAGCGCACGAACCTGCTGTTCGGCGCAGTGAGCCGCCCCCAGCTGCACCTGCACCTGCACCTGCACCTGCCGGACCGCGCGGTCTCGGCCGCGGGGGGCCACGACCCCTGGTCCCCCGCGGGGCCCAACGCCACGCACGCCACCTACCTCGCGCCCGTCTACTTAGTGCCCGGAGTCTCTCACTGTCAGGCTATAAGGTTATTGTGGTTTAGCTGTTACCTATTAGATCAAGTCAAAGTCAAAGCCATTTATTGGGCTAACATCGTAGTGGGGGGACCACTGAAGTCAGGTTCCAACTGGGAAGAATCAGCAAGAATCTCAGCAAGGTTATTTTATATAGGTCTGACCCGACATCGGCAATTTTTTGTTTTCAAATTGTTAATTATATTTGATAGCTTACTTAAATCCTACCATTTGAAAACAAAATTGACCTAAGTATAGGTAGGTACCGCTGTTGGTTGTTGTATTTTGTACAGGTTAACAATGTCACAAACCCATAACACCACTTGTCATTGATATTACAGGCCATCTGGCAGTAGTGATATCGAGGAGCTGGAGGCCACGAAACAAGCGGTGCTCCGTCACATGTATCAGTACATGACAGGCGAGAGCGACGACGGCGACACGGACGGAGCGGCCGCCCTGACCGCGACCACTGCGCTTCTGATACTCGCGGTTTTAGTGGCCGTGTAGTATAAAATGTTTTAGTACTTACAGACTTTTATTCATAACGAGTGACCATAATATACTTTATTTAAAAAAGATATAGGCACTACCTACCTACCTACTACCTACTTAGGTACCTACTGAGAAGAGGCAAATACGTTATTACCAAAAGTTATTTAAATTTTAAAATATTTTTGGGTAGGTATAATAATATATTATCATGAAAATAAAAATATAATTTATTTTATTTACATATTTACAATTAATGTATAATTATATTGTTTAAATAGCTATATGCATTTATTTCGTACATTCCGAATTTGGATTTTTGTTGCAATTTATAGTACAATGAAATATTTAATGAAATTCAGTAATTAATTATGAAAGCAGGTACCTAAATATTCTCGGCAACGGGTTCTATTGAAACTAGTCACGGATTTTTTGGGACAACCTGACAAAACCGACTAGATTTTTTTCCGTCGGCAGACAAGCATACGGCCCGCATGGTAAGCGGTTACCGTAGCCTGTGGACGCTTTCTACACCCGGGTACCAGATACTCCTCACTACATATTCGAAGTAAACCAGCGACAACTACAATTAGTTCAGCCATTTTGTCAAAATATTTACAAATCGCTCTTTCGATTAATGAAAACCGTACCAAAATCCGTTCCGTGGTTTAGAAGAAGTAGGTACCTAAGCGGAGAAACAAACGTATAATAAACTAAGAAAACGAAATATATTAAGTCAGGGGTCACCAATTAGGTTTATTAGAAAAATCCGTTTAAAAAATAGAAAAAATTATCGCAGTCCGGTTGGTATATGACTGTCGACCAAGCTTAGATCCTTTCCTATAAATCCTTCTATAATGTTACTCATATATCAAGTTCTTGTGTTAGGATGTGCGCTGATTAAATAAAAACCATGTGAACATTTTTGTTTGTCAAAGTTTGGTATATAGGTTGGTGACCCCTGTACTAAGTATTTCAAATAATAATTGATTAAGTATAAAATTCCAATGCAAATTAGAGAAATGCCACAAAACAAAATTGACATCATGGCTTCGAGGAGGATGTTTTTATTCAATTGAGGAATATTTGATAGGTATTTTTGACTTGGTATTGTACTGACATGATATTTTGTTTCGTTATAACATTTTATTATTTTACTGTGCTAGGTTTGAAACCTTGATATTATTTTTATTTTGTAATTCAATTATTATTATCGTATTTCACTCCATTTGTTTGTAGATAACTGGTCATTTAAATTGATTATTCAGTAATTTTATTTGCATGCCAAATGTCTGACGAAATATGTAACGCTTTATCCTACCATAATTTTCAGATAAATTAATTTAATTATCCGACTAATATATATATATATATACATACATTTATCCTACTTCCTACTATCCTAACTATATAATATTATAAATGTAAAAGTTTGGATGGATGTTTGTTACTTAATCTAAAGTCTGGAATAGCACATAGGCAAAAGCACTTAGGCATTATAAGCCCGGGAACGCGGATGAAACGTCGGGGCGGTAGCTAGTGAAAATATAAAACGAAATCTGAACGTCACTTCTCTAGTTTCTGCCAAGTCTAGTTTAGCAAGGTAGTAGTTAAATATGCGTTGGTCGCGCGTATTTAACAGGAAAGGTATTATAGCAAAGAAATAACAATAATAATGTATGTACGTCATTATGTTTATTGAGAGAAATGATACAAATAATTAATATTATACGCCAATTTTACATATCGATTATAAAACTATTTTTATTTATTATATCAATAAGTTGGCAAACAAGTATACGGCCCGCCTGATGGTAAGCGGTTACCGGCATTGACACTTGCAACACCAGCGGTATCACTCGAATTGCCAACCCTTAAAATTGCTGTATACAAATATATAGTGGCAAAATAAAGGGATAAATGGATGGGTTCTCATTTGGTCTAAGCCTAACCTATGAATATAAAATATATATATATAAATATTTTATCGTATATACTATATAATATGTATACAAAACATCGTTTGATTTTCTACTGTTATTTATTAACTATTTATACATGTTTAAGGTACACTGAAATGTTCTTATACATTGTTTATATACAAGCTGGTTCAAGTATATAGATGGGAAATAAAACAGAACGTAAAACCGCATAATATACCTATGTCAAGTTCATTATATTGAACACTTTTACTATGGGACCAATAATGAAATCTCGAAAATTAAATCCGGTATGAAAAAAAAAGTGATAAGGACAGAGTTATGTATTAGAAAGAAGAAGCTAGATATCAGAGATCATTTGTCTGTAGATGGTTCCCCATCCTATAAGTTAAACAGCTTATATACGCTTACCTTACGTTGCATATCTGAATTAAATATGGCATTTTACAAGGTACTACGTTATCAGGCCACTTTGTGTCTATATAATCTATATATATAAAAGAGAAAGTATGTATGTATGTTCCTTATAGACTCCGTAACCGCTGAACCGATCGCAAATCTGAAATTTTCAGACAATCTTCATTATTAGCCCCGCGGGTAAGATTTGGTGGCGACCGGAGCACTCGGGACCGCGGGTGAAGCCGCGGGGCGGAAGCTAGTATTTTATAATAAAGACATGTTCTTACAGCTACGTTACATCGACTATGTACGGAATACTCGGTTCTACCGGACAAACAGGGTTCCCTAGGATTTAAAAACCATCAAATGTGGTATCTACACATTAAACATACAGCTGAAATATTTAATAGTAATTATAAATATTAATTTCATATTTTATTCATTTATTTTTATAATTCTACCATGCAAGAGTATTTTATATCATTATTATATGTAGTTTATTTAATAGTAGTAGTATATTTTTTTTTTTAACCAGCAATGTTAATTACCAAAATTAATTTTGAAAATAGTCAACCAATAATCAAAAAAACCTGTAGTCTGTGGAACCGAGCCATTAAATTTAAATCTCATCAAACAAAACTGTCCTTATTACAATGACAATACGGTCCAATATAGCTATACACAAAATCTTTTAAATTCATCCACTTGTGACAATATTAACTACAATTTCGTCTCACACGTTGCAATACTGTCATAATTATGAACTATGTAACATGTAGGTACAGTTAATTACAACAATTAATTATATACTACAAAAGTGCAAATCTTTACAATAAATAATTTATTAGTTAACATTGCCACACGAGAAATTCAAAATTGAAATTATTATCAACGATTTTACCTTTTTAAATAATTTAGTTTTTTTTTAATGTTGATATTGTCACAAATTTAATACTTACTTTTCAATATACGCTCCTAAAATAAAAGGTAAAAATATAGCTTTTTTACAAAATGATATACAATATAACATGAAAATTGTCTACAAACATTTATTTACATCAATAAAACATGTATAACTATGAAACAAGTAAAATAGACTAAAATACACTTTTTTAATCTTATTCAGAGACAATGACATTATCGACATTATGTATGGAATAATAGATTTATCTTTTTTTTTAATATAACCCCTTATTTAAACATGTTTAGTGTTTAATATCGTCTGTCCTTTTCTATCATGAAATGTTGAGATTTTTAAACATTAAACAATATTTTAAATACGGGTAATAACAGATTAGTGCGGTACTTACAAGTTTAACTAACAGGGAACAATAATTATTTACGAAATATACACAATTTTCACTTAAGAATATTCGACAAAATTAAAGATTCATCTAAAAAAAAATCATTGTTAATATACAAAAAAATATGGAAACACCGTCTTGATACTTTGCGAGAAAATAAATGCTTGACCAATTTTGATGGAACTTTCGTGTATCGATACACGTTGTCTGAGCAACGTGTACAAGACGGTTGTCATGGTGATCGAGGGCGGGACAGCCCTGCGGTACCCATATCGTTGGACCAGCCATAGTTCGGGTATCTGTTGTCTCACTGCGCGGTAGTCAGTTCGGTGCTTGATTTAGTCGTCGTTGGATGATCACCCTCCGTTGCTGGGTTGGTCCTGGACGGGAAATCACTTATATTATAGTATTACATCGATAGATTATATTATTTGAATGGGTTCTTTGCTTTTTTGTAGGGTGATAATGGAAGATATATGTTGTTTTTTAGGGTTCCGTACCCAAAGGGTAAAAACGGGACCCTATTACTAAGACTTCGCTGTCTGTCCGTCCGTCTGTCTGTCTGTCACCAGGCTGTAACTCAAGAACCGCGATAGCTAGACAGTTGAAATTTTCACAGATGATGTATTTTTTTGCCGCTATAACAACAAATACTAAAAAACAGAATAAAATAAATATTTAAGGGGGCTCCCATACAACAGACATAATTTTTTTGCCGTTCTTATACACAACGTGTCCCTGACAGTTCGACATTAATTGAAATCCCACTTAATGCTAATTCATAAGAGTGTAGTAAAACATAAATTTTAAATATTCAGGCATAATTTAAAATTTTGAATTTATTCGGACAATTTATTCAAAAATATAAAACAACATAGTGTAACACCTAAATTACTATTTTAACTTAAACTAGTAATTTAAGTGTTACACTATCATCATCATCATCTCAGCCGCAAGACGGCCACTGCTGAACATAGCCCCCCCCTAAGGATCTCCAATAGGACCTACACTATGTTGTTTTATATTTACGAATAAATGCAATTTAAAATTTTCAATTACGCCTGAATATTTAAAATGATAACATTTTTTAAGTACATTTTTATAATACTCTAGCTTCTACCCCGCGCTCCCGAGAGCTCTTATGTATTTCAGGGACAAAACCGTGCGCGTACACATCCACACACACACACACACACACATACACAGCCTCAAACACATACATCTCTTGAAACACACACACACAAACTCTCACAAACATATACACACACACCCTCTCATACACACACACACACCCTCACATACACACACACACACCCTCACATACACCCACACCCACATACATCTCTTCAAACACACACACACACACACACCCTCACATACACCCACACCCACATACATCTCTTCAAACACACACACACACACACCCTCACCCACACATACACCCACACCCTCACACACACACAAACTCTAACATACATACACACACACACACACACAAACTCTTAACATACATACACACACACACACACATACATTTATACATACTCTTATAAGAAGATTGTATTTTGATTCAACATTTACCTGTATAGACGGGTCAAAGCCTTCCTTGTGGATAGATACGTCTTCCGTCCCTCGGTATTCTGAAAAAGGGTTATCGAAAATATAAAAAAATGGATTTAAATTGATATAATACGACTTATCGAATCAATCCTTCCCAATAAAGAAACGACCGGGTCGATTTAGTCCCACGGCAACGTAGTAAGTAGTAAAGGCGTAGACGTACCGGCGGGCGGACGGCGACTCAGAGCGAGAGACCGCTGCAGCCTGTCGTTGTGGTCCCGGAGGTGCGCGAGGCGGCCCCGCAGCGCGGCGCGGTCGGCGAGCAGCGCGGGCAGCGCCGCCGCCAGCGCGCTCACGGCGCCGCGCAGCCCGCCGCACGCGCCCAGCAGCCGCGCCGCTGTCGACCAGGACGATACTACATCAGCCGGAGGGGGGCGGGGTGGCTCCCCTGTGGCCGACCTCGACCACCTCGACGATTCTTCATTATTGTTTTTATATATATGTAATATGTGGCGGGATGGAATGGGACAAAAATACTACCCGAAGCCCGAGAGGAAACCGGTTTCCCGCCCGTAAACGACTGCTTAGCAACTTTTTTTTTTCAATGAACCTATATTCACACTCGACCGCGTGACCGGCATCTCACCGAATGATCAAAAACGTCACGTCAAAAATATACTCATGTAAATGTTGTAATATGTCCGCAGACGCACCCTTAACAACGTCAACTAAAATACTATAAAAAAATGTATCACCTAAAGCCACATCGGCCGCATCCTCCCCCTCGAGGCTCTGTTCCCCGCGAGACTGGTCCAGCTCCAGGCCCAGGTCCATGTCCAGATCCAGGTCCAGCTCCTCGAGCATGTCGAAGGAGACCTGCTCGAGAGAGGACTCGCACACTGAGTCTAGAAGCTTGGTGTCTGACGTCTCGTGCTGCTCTGGGGCGTCTGGAATTTAATCATCACATATTCATTTTGTACTCGTTGCCCGAGAGCCTCCTTACGACGACGGAGATTAATAAAAATAGATTTCTACAATTACGAATAAATAGTCAAGACTAACGCGCGGTTCGGAAGGTAAGGAGAAGAGCCGCCAATAAACTCAGCAATTGCAACGAAAAAGTAGCTAATAAACAAACATTTCTTACATGGTGTAGCGTTGTGTGGCGGCTCGCTCACTTCCTTACAATATGTGCGAAGAGTGCGGTGGCTGCCACACGGGTCATACTTGTGAAGGGGTGCTGCTTGTGAGGACTGGTCTGCTTAAGCTCTCTATTTATTTAGTCACTTTTAAGTTTTCTCCCTATAAACACGCATATTGTCAGGGAGCCTAGATTGATTTTAAATAAATACGTTGTTTTGGAAAGAGTAATTGCCATCTTTTCTCAGCAAAAGCAACCTTCCGAACCGGTGTTAGGATTAGACTATTAATTATATATATTAATTGATAGTGAACTGACCAATATCAGTGCTGCGTACTGTGGTCCCCCGCACGAGAGGGCCCCGGGGGCGGCCCCGCAGGCGGCACGAGTCGCAGCGACCAGCGCGGGCTGACCTCGCGCGCGCGCTCACCGCCTCCGCCTCGTTTACGGATAGCGCGCAGCGGAGGGTCTCTGTCAGCTGGTTTACTGTACAATTTAAAAAATAAACTAATTAATAGTTAGTTTTAATTACATAGTAAAAAAGATAATATAATTAAATAAATATTTTGGATTGAAGAAAAACTTGATTAACAGTTACATTAAAAGATTGTCTAAAAAGAAATAATATCAAAACAAGCCCAAGGGATCTCTCTAAATGACTCACTTATATCTTTAAATCGTGTAATCGAAGACTAACCTTGTGTATGTGCGGCGAGCAGCAACTGGTGTATATCTGGTTCGGTACCCGGGTCACTGACCCCGGCCCCGGCCGCAGCGCTACACTCGTCCTCGGTACTGTCGCTGCGAGGTAGCGCCGTACTGCGGAGTTCCTTGCCAATATCTGTTATAAAATGAGAAAAATAAGGTTTTTTTTTGTCAAAATTTGATTTATTGTAAAAGGGGTAATGTAAGGGTAGTCATTTGCGGGCAGTAAGAGCGTCGAAGGAATTCAGTTTAAGACCTAGGAGGGCATTTATGAAGGTTCAACATAGTTAAATGGCTTTAATTTTGACATTGATTAGAAGATTATACTGCGCTACGCGTCGTCTTTGGCTACATATGACATCTTCAAGCTGCCCGTGTATAGTCTAACACTCAAATTCGGAATCAATGTCTACTTTGGAATTATTTTGCCAATTTTTTTCGCTACAGGCGCACCGTGTTTTAGTGGAAATTAATTATTTTTGGCTTTTGTATGCTTATCACCTTCAGCCACATCATCACTTAATTTTGATCCAAAGTATAAAAAAATTACGTCAACGTCATATGAACCACGGAGCGTTTTAGAAAATAATTATATCTTCGATGGGCAAGCGAATGTCGTGTGGTGGTGTGTGGTGTGTGGTGTGTGGTGTGGTATTATACAGACCGACGTCCCCCTGCGCCTCGGCGACGGCCAGCTCGGCCAGCTGCCGGTAGCAGTGCGGCGGCACGCCCAGCAGCCGCCCCACCACCGCGCTCTTGGCGACCAGCGCGCGGCTGATCACCGCGTCCAGCTGACGGAGACGCTCTGTACGTACAAACACACAATCATCGACTACCACTCCAAATTCTTGGACTTTTATGATGTACACGAGTATAGCTCGATTTTTCGAAATTCAAGTCCTGATAATATCCAGGCCCGGTCTTAGAGACTCAAGGCCCTTAGGTCCTTGACTTTTGGGGCCCCATCTCGGTTATCCCGAAGTCATTTTGTAAATAAAATGCACTAGTACAGAAATATTTATAGGTAGATAAACCTAAAGCCCAAGACCGAGACCTTGGAGGTTTAGGTGGAAATCTGGAAGCTGTTAATATCGTGAAAATAAAAGATCTATGGTAGTAATAATAACAAACCCAGTATCAGTAGAAAAATCGAGTAAATCCTGATTAAGTTTTAGAGGATATCGGCAGTTAATGGCGATGATAGTTCAGGGGCGCGAATGTCGTAAAATCGAATTCGTCAATCAAGTAATAGAATCATTACAAGGAGACCATAGCACACTACCCTCTGGTTGAAAATTTATAGTACTTACCGGTGAGTTTCGGGAGCTACATCGAGAGCTAGGTCCTTCGAGGCTTCTTATGTTGATCACCTTCTACCATGGTGAGAGGTGTGGGGCACTGTGGGGTGTGTGGGGCACTGTGGGGTGTGTGGGGTGTGTGGGGTGTACGTACCTTGGTGCGTGTAGGCGCGGTGCGCGGTGTGCGCCAAGTGTTGCGCGACGGGCGCGTGCACGGTGAGCGCGGCGGTGGAGTGGGGCACTGTGGGGTGTGTGGGGTGTGTGGGGTGTACGTACCTTGGTGCGTGTAGGCGCGGTGCGCGGTGTGCGCCAAGTGTTGCGCGACGGGCGCGTGCACGGTGAGCGCGGCGGTGGGCTCCAGCGGCGCCGGCGCGGGCTCGCTGCCGTGCGTGCTGATGCGCCCCACCGTCGGACGACGCGGCCTGCACACGTGTACATGCACCCTATTATGTATACTACACAACGTGGAGAAAACGGTCGAGCATTCAATGAAACCGGAGCATTATCACGTTGTTTTTAAACCATCTACAAAAAATAATTGAAATCCATCGAGTAGTTTAGCCACAGTAATTAATTTTCGTTTTTTCAATTTAACTCATCACGTAGATGCCTAACAATTTCACTAGGCTAAAGTAGGTCGGACAATGACCCGACCAATGATCCTCGCGCTGCCTCCATTTCTCTGTGTAACACGTCATGTGAGACGAGAAAAGCGCATCGCCCGCATCGCGCCTAAGATCGCATATCTTACAGGTCAATGACAGTGTAAATCGTGTTGTATTTTGTTTACATTCCGACATTCCGAAGGTATATACGTTTTTTTTTTGTTTTTTTACTTTTTTTTCTAAAATCGTTTTCGACTATTCTATAGAGCTTAAGTGCTCTTGTAACGGTCGAGTTTAAAATTAATGATCGACCGTTATATCCACCTTGTATGTGGTATTTTTTTCCGCTCTGTGGCAACACTCAGCTAAGTTGTCAAAATAAGTTTTCCTATTTAAATTAAAATTAAAACTTTAATTAACCCATATTTAAATGCCTACAAGGGGTCGCTCGACACCGGATGCTGGTGTTGAGTTTGTTATGAATATTTTTACGCTTGGGAGGAGTCACGAGATACCGTCGGTGTCTTTTGTGACCTCTCCAAGGCATTTGATTGTGTACACCATGAATTATTGATCAGTAAATTACACCACTATGGTATTGGAGACTTTGCGCTTCATTCTTGAGTGATAGAATTCAGAAGTTTGATATAGATGGTAAAGTTTCCTCTGGATCTTCAGTAATGATGGGCGTCCCACAAGGTTCTATTCTGGGACCTATTTTTTTTCTTATTTACATCAGCGATTTGCCTTATCTTGTAGAAAAAAACATGAGATAGTATTGTTTGCTGATGACACTTCACTTCTTTACAAAGTGAATACACATGATTTTAATTCTTCTGACGACGTAAACAGTGCTCTTTTAATAGACGTTGATTGGTTTACTATTAATAATTTATTGCTCAACGAGAAAAACCAAAATTTTACTTTAATAAATTGGACTTCAATACCAACAAAAAAAAATGTTTGTAGCTTTGGTGAAACTTGACACAAAAAAACAATTAACATAAAATGTACTTTAAATCCCTAAACAAATCCTTCAAAGTAGTTACAAATAAATAGACAAACTCACTTATGCTTCTCCTCTCTGTCATCGACCTCTGTCTCTTTATTCTCTTCTCTACTCTCTTCTTTGCTCTCTTCTTTACACTCCTCCTTAGTGTTGTCAGCTTCGGGCGCACTCGTCTCCTCTCGGCTGGTGTCGTCTCTCTCCCTTTCGGTGGAGCTACGCTCGAGCGATGTTCTGTCTCGCTCACTCTCCGGTTCATCGTTTGTTATCGAAGAAGACTTCTCTGAAGCGTCCGATGGGTTACGGGACACCTTTGTACCTGTTAATGATTTCTTGTTCTGACTAACGAAAGGCTAGAGGTTGACAGTGCCACGACTGCTATCTCTCTCTGCACGTGCATATAAGAAAGAGATAGCATTCACAAGAGCATATAGTCGCTCTGCCGGCTCTTTGATGATTATAAATTGCACGTTTTCATTGTTTTTTTATTTTTTTTTATTGTAATATTAAAACTAGATTATCATGAAATAAGTATGTATAGGTACTTACCAATGGTGGTAGTGTCTGTGGTCGGTCTATGGTGGTGCAAGGCTGGCTTCAGCTCGGTGAGCTTGGCTAGCGGCGCCTCCTGGATGTGCCTGACCCATCTGGGGAAACGATATTTTGTTCAAAATCATGTATTACTGAGGTTTCATAAGATTTTTAAGTCAAATTCTTAAATGAAACAAAAAATGTCGTAATTAAGCACTAATATATTCAAAAACGAATCAATTTCTTAAAGCCCAGAAAAAACTGTCATACAAAAATTGACTTTATTCCGTTAGCAATAGTGTACTCACGTGGCGTATTCCTGCGCAGTGTTGGCGGACAGTTCGTGCATCTGAACACCGTTGATGTGCACCAGGAAGAATGTGTTGCGGACCGCCGCGTTGGGGCGGAATATCACCTTGTCCCTATACGAATAAGGTGCATGTTTAATTGTAAGCTATTTAAAGATGAAGCTAAGCTACATCTTCCGACTTTCTGTTCCTAACTGTTCCCTATAACCTTCCGGATAAAAAGAAGCCTATAACCTTCCTCAAGAATTGAGTTATCAAATGCAAAAATATTTTTTCATATCCGACTCTGTCCCAGTTTTACCCGCGTTCTCTAGTATCAAAAGTAGGCTATGTTTCTCTCCATGTCATAGACTACCTGCGTGTAAAATTTCATCACGATTTGTTGTGTCATTGAGGCGTCAAAAGTCAAATAAACTGACACTCTTTCCAAGGGATCTTATTTTTTCCCAAAGTAAAAAGTACCCTATATGAAACCAGAATATACTCTATCTGTGTACCAAATTTCATTCAAATCCATTCAGTAGTTACGGAGCTGAATGGTAACAAACATACACACACACTAACTTTCACATTTATATCATAGTAGGATAGTGTAATATACCATTTGATGAGCGGCGAGAGCGGCACGGGCTGGTTCTGTGCGATGGGCTTCAACACGAACTTGTCGCCCTCCCGCTGCAGCAGCACCAGGCACTCCTCCAGCATCAGACCCTGGGCAGGGAACACACGGTAATAATTATATAGAGAATAGTTCTAATAAAGATTAGCTGGCAGACGGTACTCGACGGTAAAGTGGCTATTGTCATCTATGAATATTGAAGGGTTGAAGGTTCATTTTATTATTTGCTACAAAAATGTTTAAGATTTGAAGTGGAGCTTCAAACACAATATGCCAGATCGGAACCTAAATGAAAAAAATGTGTAACAAACGCGGCGATGCAACGTACGCCAATTTATTATAGACTAGCTATCGCGGATTCGCCTGCGTTCCCGGGATAAAATATAACCGATGACATTCAGGGATAACGTAGTCCAACCGTAGTGAAATCGGTCCAATAGTTTTCGAGTTCATTCGTTACAAACATACAAAAAATACAAATCTTTCCTCATATAATAGGGTAGATAATAAACCGGGACTCGCTATGCACAGATAAATAATAATTCGAAATAATCGACCGAACATAATTGTAGGTCCGAGATCTCGGTAGCATTCGAACAGGTCCCCGAGACAGTAACGGCGAGTGCGGCACTCACGAGCACGGTGATCTTCTTGTTGTTGTCGTGGCGCAGCGACAGGTCGCCCTCGCAGCGCAGCGCCCGCTGCGGCAGGTCGGCGCCGACGCGCCGCAGCTCCTCCCACTCGGCGCCCGCCACGCGGACCTCCAGCTTGCTTTGGATCGTGCGCAGTCTGCAACATTATACTGATTCATTAGACCGGATTCTTCTTCTCAGTCCGAGTGTATTCCGAACCGACGGTAGAATCTATTCTATTGTGACGTTCGTAAGTGTCTTCTAAACTGAATAGATGAGTTTGAGTTTGACTTGACCACCGGCAATTATAGGGCCTTCGCGAAGGTCGTTATCGCCGATCCGGCCGACCTTCGACTGATAAGAACCAGAATCTCGACCGGGTTAAATGTTTACAATATGCATCTCAAAATGTTTTTATTGCCTAAAATTTTCTCCATGGATGTATTTAAACGCCTTTCCGTCGTCTCCAAAAGTCAAAATATTTATTTTTAATATACAACTCCTGCCCCGAGTCTTGGAGCTAAAATAAACTAATTTGAATGAAAACGATCTTCAGAACGTGGGACTAAATTATAGTGACCTGTGTTCATTCTCGGCGGCCCTGATGGCGCCGTCCACCTTGTGCAGCACGTCCCGGGCCACGTCGTGAGCGCGCCGCAGCCGACACACGTCCTCCTCCCTCTCGCTCTCGCACTCGCCGTCTCCCTCCGACACCGTCTTCAGAATACCCTCCAGGAGCAGTTGATACTTTGTCAACCTGCATCACCGATAACGAAATCGTGTCAGTTAGTATCCTTACGCTAGTGGGTAATGTATGGTGAGGTGCGGTCGGGTGTGGTGTGGTGTGGTGGTGTGGCTACCTCTGCCAGACGCAGGCGAGCAGGTCCCGCAGCTGCAGGCGGCCACAGAGCGGCAGCTGCTCCCGGGCGGCCAGGAACTGGTGCAGCTCCTTGTGCTTGCGCCGGCGCTCGCGCAGCCCCTCCAGGGCCGAGCGCTGTCGGCTGCAGAATTGGGACAGGCACCCGGCGTACCCAGAGTCGCCCAGCTATAATACCATACAGATATTACATCATTAATCATCATCACGGATCTCTTCATACGTCACGAAGGTAAAGAACGATAAGAACCAGACTGTGACCTGAATCACCTCAGCTTTAGATATTTGATGATGAAACATAATTAGTTTAAACTGGTTAAAAGCACCCTGTGAGATCAAAATTTTTTACACGTATATCGACCCAATTTATATTACAAAGTTAAATGCGGCTACATCTGATAACCTTTCGAAGACTTTGCTTATGGAGCGGAATTAGTTGGCTGCATGATATTTGGTCGACTATTGATGGGATATCAAAAGGACGCATTTTCACCCGCGTTCCCGAGAAAAAATTCTGTTCGATTTAAAAAAAAAAAAATTATACAAACCTTCTCCTGACAAGACAAGACAAGATTTATCCAATTTGGTGCAGTCGTTTGGAAGTTATGCGCGTATAAACAATTCGGTGATTCATTTTTATTTATTTAATTATAATGGTAGGACACCAATTACAATAATTAAATATATTCTATTTAAAAATAACAATATATATAGAAAATAGATAGATATGTATAGAAGTTAATTTTGTATTATATTCTGAAACAATCACTTGTTTCACAATCGTCACCGATTAAAAATACTTATAACCAGTTCATTTAATAAGATGCTTTGAGTTTGAACAGCTTCCCGGCGAAAACCAACTATGTCAAAGATAGCAAAATTACATATAACTGCATCACTAGGTTCGACGTAACTTACATATACAGACTTATAATAAAAATACTATCTAACAAAACAACTTACAGTATTCAGCACAGCAACAGCGATTGGTCGTATCTGCACAACATGGTCTTTCGCTTCGATTCGCACCTGCCTCAGATCGGAATATAACCTTTGGAAGAATTTTATCATCTATTAGTCGATCGGACATGGGATACATTATATCTCAGGGGCCAGCTTCGAGGCCGATGCCTTCGAAGGGTGTGGGTCAGAGAAGGCTGGCATTACTTAGCGTGTCTCTCTCGCACGGCGGGCAGGTTGGGGAACAAGGCGCGCAGCTCGTCGGCCGGCAGCAGGCTCGGCTGCCCCTCCAGCCCGCGCAGGAACACGCCGCCCAGCACCTTCAGCCAGCGCACGTGGGACCCCTCGGACGCTATCAGCTCTACAAGATAGATACGACGATAACTATTACGTTATGTTCAACTATTTATGAATCTAAATTAGCAAAGTATTCTGTCTCTTGAATCTGAAGGAGTCAAGAATCCGGGAAAAAAAAATAATAGCACCAAATTTTAATGAGCAACGGAAATACGTCGCTTGTCCACAAATGCTATTTTTTCGCTGGATCTCAGATCAGAAGAGACTCGTAAACCATGAAAATATAGTGTTTTAACTAGAGCATCGGTGTAATTGCAAAGTGAGGAATCTCTATGTCAACTAAGTGATCAGAAAACATTAAGAATGATTATCCTAAACTCAAACCAATGTACTCACCGTGTATGACCTCCTGCCGCTTCCTGAGCCTGGGGCACAGAGCTAGAGAGTCGATGACGTGCGCCGGCAAGCTGTCCGCCCACTGGGCCGCTAGAGGCTCATCCTCTTCCGACAAGTCTGATTGGGGCGCTGCGTACAATAACAATAGCTGTTTAAAAGAAGTAGTAGCAGGCTTCAAACTATACTGAGCCTATATTCTAATAGTCCAATTACATTTATCTACAGTATCGACGTAAATGAAACAGGACACACCATGAGGTACCTTGATCCCCGATTACAGTCCAACCGAAGATATTTTAAGTGACTTTACGGACCTGCATATAAAATGCTTGTTTCTGCTCCGCGGTTTTACCCGCGTTCCTGAGGGATCTTGTTTTCCCGTGATAAATAGTACCCTTTATGATATTCCAGGGTATGATCTATCTATGTGTCAAGTTCCATTCAGCCGTTTATGCGTGATTAAGTCACAAACTTAAACTTTTACATTTAAAATATTATAGTAGGATAACATCCAGCTGTATACCTACTTGGTTCTGGATGATTTAAAATGATCAGTACGTACCTTGCTGTTCAGCTGCGACGGTGTTGCTCTCATTACTCCTCGACGACAAGCTGGAACTGCTCGAGCTGCCTGATGGCGCTGTCGCCGCTCCTGGCTCCAAGTCACTATTGGAAAACGCACTTAATAATTTAAATCATAGAGTTGAAAATACCTCGACTTATTAGTGTATATTCTTGTTGGTTTAACGATAACTTTGATATTGCTCGAACTGTATGTCACACGTTCATTGCTTAGAATTAGGCTTGTAAATACAATTGAAGATGACTTGATCTGGTAAGTAGATGGCTTAGCGTCATGATTACTAATATCAAAATAAACTTTAATTTCGACAATAAGCCGAGTTTTCGGGGTAAAAATTCTGTCCTTTGCCTGTGAAAAAATGAAGAAAATGAATTGAATTTGACCCAAATATCAAAAACCGTTTTATGACTTTAGATGGGCTTATGTTTGACAACAATCTTCCCACAGTAAGACATGTTGTGGCCGATACAAAGCCTAGAAGCAATCTGGCTGTATTCCAAGTATACCAGGGTAATAAAAATAAACAAATGTATTTTTTTTTACTAAAGGTGATGATAACAAAATTGATTTCCCAAATCACTCCCAATTCCTTATTATAATAGTACATTATATTGTATAAATTAGAGCTGTGCACGGGCTGTTGCGGAGTTTAAGATCTTATCTTTGAATTATGAATTGGAAACTGCGATATCATTACGGGAACGTTTCGTAGAAATCGGACGAATGTTATTTTTAGTTGGCGAGTATGAATCGCGAATCAGTAGCTAGGGTTGTAGATCTCATATCCAGTTTGAAGTGTATGTTAATATAGCAAAGTAATAATATTTGGAGAATACTATACCATTAATATGAAGTTAACTGTTTCGGGTAAATCTCTTTATTTCTGTTTGGTTCAACTACATTTATAAATTGATATTTGAATCCCTTTATAAACAATTTAAAATCGATTAAGATGAATTTAATAAATCCAAGAATTCGTGGCAACCCTACATCATGTTGCGTTCGAGTGCGTATCACGCGCACAAAGGTCACAGCGCCCGGCGCGGGCGCAGAAGGAAACACACGTCCAAACACGCCGAGGGGAAGTTATAAAACCGAACTAATTCCAAACTGCTGTGATTGCTTGCGATACTGTTGAAATTGCTCTGTTTAGCGCTGTAATGCAATTCACCTTTGACATTATAATTTAATGATTGTTAAACATGGCTGATTCAAACGTTCTTGTTTCGTTACATCACCATTATTGGCCCGGAAATCACATAATGTCTCCATCGCAGATTTGTCTAACGGCAAACCAGGTCTTCCGATTTTGTTCCCAGATATATATATAAGTATAGCATTAGTGTCTTAAACATAAATTTATTTCCAGACGTAAGTATCTACGGACTAGAGATCGTAGTTCCATTAGAGTAGAGTTCGAAGATTACTTCATAGACGTTTTTTTCTTTTGAATTATTTGAAAAGCATATTATAGCCAAAATAAACAGATCATAAAGATATAACCTTGCTGAGTTTCCTGCCGGTTCTTCTCATTTGAAGTCAACTTCCGCGGCGGTAACTTCAGTAAATTCGCCTAAACTGAATAAATGGCTTTGTCTTTGTTTAATTGCCTAAATTTCACATTAAAATACTATAATTAGTATCTATGTATACAATTAATTATTGTATTACATAACATAATACAACTTTTAACAATTTTCCAAACTGTTTAGACGTCATGACACTTTTAATTTAATAAACACACACCATGAAACCTTCAATATAACATAAAACATAGTAGTTAATTTGTCTTATGGTTTCTTGGTAGTTTTCATTAGATTCAATGGAAAGTTACAGACGTTTGTCGCTTTTTTCTAAGAATGTAGGACACACATTAATTGATTTCATTTAATTTTCATTAATGTACATAGTTATTTTAAATTTGTATAATATTCTACGAGTTTAAATATAAATATAAAGATTTATCTGCCTAAATATGGTAACAAATTATGAAATATAGAAAATATTATTAGGTTCACATATTCTGCCTTTTTTGTAAAATCTCCCAGGCATGCTGGTGAGTAGATACTTGCTTTATCAAAATTAATACAAAGAATAACGAAAGATTAGAAATACATTTAAATAATATAAATACAAATAAAAAAAATAAGTTAATGTCGTTGTATTTCTATATTTCATAGTACTTATATTATATTAAAACCTCTTCACTAAGCAAACAATAATGTTCTCGCCTAGCCATGTATAAAGCCTTAATTTAAAATATTGAATATGTAATTTCGTGATAACCCAGTTTATGAAAGGGTAAGGATGTCAAATACATGATGACATTTAAATCACCCTACATTTCCCACGCATTATGCAAATAAAAGCTTTACTTCCTACGCATTCTCGCACTCCAATGAATTATAATTTTTCAGGCTTCCAACTGAGGACTCACTGAGGTAAAAAAAAAAAATAATAAAAATTAAGAACATAAACCTAAACCTTAAAGATTCTCTCACACTGCTATGGAATATAATCTTAATCCCGTATCTACTAAAATCCAAATTTAAGTGAACACTCTAAAACAGTATTACTCGAAAATAAACGCTTTGTCTTAAGCAGTTCTTTTCAAAGTCAAAGATTTTATTCAGTTTAGGCCCTAGAAGGGCACTTATGAAAGTCGAAACTACTGAAGTTACCACCGGTTCGGAACTCAACCTTCAACTGAGAGAGAACTGGCAGGAAACTCAGCAAGGTTACATTTTTTTTCTGGGCTTTGTGTGCTTACACTGATTGTGGTCAAGAGGTACATGTGGTCGTAAATAAATCAGAATCAAAATCGGCGTCACCCAGTCTCCTACAACGTGCACGTCACGGAGCACCGATGCGTTATCACCAACATACCGGGGTGGGACGATAACTAAACCGTTTACATACTATCTCTGTTTTGACTCCGTAATGTTTTTATCTTAAACAAACAATATACAATATTTTACGTTGTTATTTGGAAGTTATATTATTGACTATACTTGAATAGTTAGTTAGGTTTTGAACGATTGATCTTTGAGTTCATTGTCCTTAGCTCAAACAGAAATTATGTTTATGGACAAAATTAACAATTAAAAATAATTTATGTAAATTTTAAGCTACGCGGAATGAGTTCAATGTGGACCTAAATCGTTTTTATATCCACCACTCCATAAATCATTTTCCAGGCATCCACGACAAAGATAAGAGGAGTCAAAAGTGCCCCGAGTTACTTCCTGTAAATGATGCTTACGGTTGAGCTTGCTTGAATTGATGGGAGCACATCACTGTCTATAGAAGGCATATCCAAAGTCCTCTCGTTTGCTATTTAATCAAGGACTTAGCTACAGAACTGAAAATTACATGTTTTTAATCGATACTGCTGGAGATACCTACGTGGCTTTTGCTTGACAAAGAATCTAAGTTTGAAAAAATCTTAATCTATGGACTGTCAATAATATACCTCTCAGAGAGCGTCCTCCTGGCAAGCATTCCGACGGTGGGCGGCTGCCTTCCAGCAGGCAGGGAGACATTCCTGGAGACCCGGGGAGGGGCGGGCGTTGCCATAGTAACGGGCTCACTTGCACTTATTTAATGTTCTGTCACTTTTGCACACTTTCACATTTCCATTCGTCCATTGATGGAATATTTTTGAGTTTGGTTATTAGTTCCTACAAGTTGAATTTATCTTTTTCTTTTATTATGGATAAACAAATTTTGATGCGGTTATCACAGTTACATAGAGAGTTTTATAAGAAAGGTTGTAGGCTATATATCGTTGAGCTGTGACCAAAGACAACCGAGCAGTGACTTATTATACGGTTTTCTGGATTATTATAAATACTAAGCAAGTATAGCTAATGAATATCAAATATAAACTGAGCTTGATACCGTATATAATTTATATCTGTAACCCAGTTTATATGTTAATTAACATAATTATAATATAAACAAGTGATTCGACAATAACAAAGGCGCTCCAAGTCAGGTACGCATGGTTCAATCTTAATTTTACGTATTTTTGTAGACTTATTTATGGAGGAAAGTCAATTATTAGTATGTTTTTCAATTAATTCATTATTAGCAGAGAGAGAGAGATAGAGAGAGAGATACATACAGAGATGTCTTAAGGTTTAACCATAGCTATCAACGTGGATGTATCCATGACTGGATGACTTACGGACGGTCAGAGAAACATATATCAAAGACATAAGGGCGTAACATTTAATCGTTATATTTTTCCGAAGAATAAAAATACATAGCTTATTACCACTCTATATTCAAACATAATGTAATATCACAGTCTACGTAACTCTTACAGTCGGCTAACGGACACGTCTAGACAGAGCAATCGTGCGGGGCTTGCGGGGTGAGCGAGGGGCGGTAGCAAGCCCAAGTTACCATACACTCGCTTGGGACACAATGGAGTAATTACGAATGCCTATACAAAGCGGCATTTCGCGTGACTTCAAACGCGATAGACCACTGTATGTAATTACGCTGTGGTAATATAGTGAATGTCTCAACTGGTTTAGCTCCTAAGTGCAATGCTAATGCACTTGTAGGCTATATTTCCTCGCTCCTACAATGTCCTACATCCTTGCGACGCCTTAGTAGGCCGCGGCTCATTGTTTGGTACATTGTTAATTATTTAATGCCTTTATGAGAATACAGGAAGGCTGTGCGAGGAAGGTGACGTTTACTTGATATTATACGTGTCTAGTTGTATGGGTTTGCTTTCTTATTAACAACAAGCCTTCTGCTTATTTTACCCCCTTAGGGGTTGAATTTCCAAAAATCCTTTCTCAGTGGATGCCTACACTGTACAATGTATCTATGTGGAAAATTTCAAGACTCTAGGTCCAGCGGTTTGGATTGTGCGTTGATATATCAACAGTCAGTGAGTTTAACATTTTTTATATACAGAAGATATATTTAGGAAAACAGTAGAATTAGGACAATAATCGAAAATGCCTTTTTTTTAAGTCAAAAGGCTTACAAGCCTACATGCCTTCCACATGATAGTAAGTGGCTACCGTCGCCTATGGGTATTAGCAATACCAGGGAAATTGACAATGTGTTGCCGACCTTTATAAAGCCTAGAAGGCAACTAGCGCTCAAGTGCAACTGCTAGAACCATTAGGTACAGTCAGCGGTAAAAGTATCTCGGCACTTTAGTACCGTATCACATTACACAATTCATAATTTTCATACAAACTGTCAAGAAAATGTCAATAGATTATTATGAAAGGGTACTAAAATGCCAAGCTACTTTTGCCTCTGACTGTACTTGGCGACAGACTGATCAACTAGACCGTGTTCTTGTTCAAGACAGATGTTAAAATTAGTCGACGTCATCGTAGGTACCACCCTTCAAATCCACGACAATCGTTATCCTTTTACCTTCGATTTAGGGGACATGTAGAGGTGTCCACACTTATGAATAAAGGTTAAAATTCAAAGTGAAAACTTGTAAATCGATAAACAATTTTTCAATTTATCTACCTACTGATTTGAGCCGAAACATAATTAGAAAAAGTTTTCTATATTTTCCTAATTACAATTCAAATGGTCCATATATTGGGACCATGGTCCATATATTGGGACCATGGTCCATATATTGGGACCATGGTCCATATATTGGGACCATGGTCCATATATTGGGACCATGGTCCTAAACATACATAACTAGGTAAATGTATTACGTAATTCTACAATACTATAAATCAAATACGCAATTTGCTTCATACGTAGGATTGCTTTCAATTTTGGCTACGGCGTAGAAGCCCTACGTACCGTAGACATGTGCTACGCCGTAGCCGTATAAAATAAAAACAAAGTAACAAAATATCATTCTAGTTTAGAAAGTTGAGTCAAAGGCTAATTTATCGTTAAAAAGTAAAAGTGAAATAAACGAATTAACAAGCGTAAGTGAAATAATGGAAAGCGTGTCGTACCTACGGTGATTTTTTTATGTAAATTTTTAGAACTCACTCGTTTTATGATAATAGATTGTAATTAACTAGACGGTAATGTTGTTTTAGTTATTATGTAACAACCATTGTATATCAAACAGTATGTGTTTAGTTATTTTAGTTAGACAGACAATATTTAACATACTTTTATAATTTAAAATAAAATATTAAATAAAAAGTTACCTGAAAAACAACTAACTATTTAAAACAAAATAAAACAAATGATACAACACAAAACCCAAAAGAAAATCACTCGTAACACCCACACTAGTTTTTTCTCAAACTGAAATTAATTTAAATTTCGAATCGCGTCAATCGTAAGATAATCGCGGATAGAAGACGAGCGCCCGCCGTGAGCGTCTAGTCTCGACTGAGCTAACCCGCGTCAGAAGACGAACTGAAGAGCTATCCAATAATATACGACCGTGATAACATAGCTAGGGGTAGGTAAGGGGCAGATGTATGAAGAATATACGAAGTCATTTAGAACCCTAAATTTCATTTGACGAAAACGAACTATAGATGTTTTTTTGCGATTTCAAAATGGATTCCACAGTAAAAGTACTACCTCAGCTCGAATGTAGAATAGGTTTTTTTTTTCTTTTAAGAAAATATGCATAATGCATATTTTCCTTACAGTGAGTATCTGAGCCGCTGTACATTTCTGATGGTCTTATTTTTTTTCTCAATACTATTTATGTGTATAATTGTGCTGTGTATTGTTCAGTATAATCTTTTTCTTTCTTTATTTCTTTCTCTCATCATACAATGTAAAAAGCTGACTTCAAAAAACGAGCTTTTACATAATTTAGTTTTTAATTATTAAGTCGTATTATATTCCATACTAATTTGGTACGATTCTTGCCAAACATTACAAAGAAAATATATTTATCTATAAAATACTACATAACGAAGATTCTTTACGTGGTACTTTTGAGGTCTTTCATCTTTTAGCTAAGGACTCTCATTAGCAGAGGTCAATTTCGAATATCGTGGGAGCTCTCAAGTGGGAGCTCAGCGATCTCAAAGCGGGATTTAAAGGTCAGCTTAATTTATATGGAACCATTTTTAGACTTTTAATTGAGTGAGTATTTTTGGGATCATTAATGTTATTTGAAAACACGTTTGTTAGTTTTGAAACAGCTGAATTTAAATGATTACGTAATTTGTTTGTGGGCAGAACCATCTAGTATATAATATAAAACAAAGTCGCTAACTGCCTCTGTCTGTTTGTCCGCTTACTTCTTCTAAACCACGCAACGGATTTTGATACGGTTTTCACTAATAGAAAGAGCGATAAACGAGGAAGGTTTGCGTATATAAATTTCACCCTTGCAAAGCCAGGGCGGGTCGCTAGTTTGGTATATTTAATATCATGTACTCAATTATTACTGCAAAGGCATTTTTTTATATTAAAATGTTGATTATGGATACGGTCTAACTGATGGTAGGTGGTTTACCACAACGCGTGGTGGCAATTATTTTTAAGTACATCTACTGAAACAAACCGACAGGTGCTTTTTTTATAGGCTTGTGTTTGACCACTATCTCACCATGATCAGTGGTCATAATATGGCCGAAAGTGGTAAGCACACAAAGCCTAGAAGCGAACTGGCTCTCAAGTGCAGCTACCGGAACACACCGATAGGTGTTTGGCGACAGATTTTCAACTTGAGGGTGGTAGCCAGCCGGGCGGGCACTACAAAATCCTACCACCGTACTTGGTGATATATTTTACACTTGAGGTAGCTAGCATTATAGAAAATGAAGTTAGAAGCTTAGTTAATTAGCAATCACCGGCTCTAGAATTTGACCTGAAAACGTCCTTAGGGTCACTAACTAGCAATACTGTAAAACAAACATCCATCTTATGTTACAGTTTGCAATCAACCTCTAGGGTTGCCACTAACGTATTTCATAAAATAAGTTAAGTTTTAAAATCTTTTGCATTTATTTTTGTATTTATTATACTCAATTTGTTTTACCAATATTTGGAATGTTTCTTGACAGATTTAAAATTATACTAAATTAGATTCCGCCCCGCGGTTTCACCCGCGTTCCCCAGGGATCTAATGTTTTCCCGAGATAAAAAGTAGCCTATGTTCTTCTTCATACCATAGACTATCTGCATACCAAATTTCATCGCGATCGATTCAGCGATTTAAGCGTGAAAAGGTAAAAAACAAACAAACAAATTCACTTTCGCATTTATAATATTAGTTAGGATTAGGAAGCCAATTGAAATGTTGTCACTAATCCATGGAACTTACAACTATATACAAATAGCTGTTACCCACAGTTTCACCCGCGTAAAAGAACCGTTAATTTTATAGAACATTTCTGCTAATATCGGATGTTATGCAACAGAAAACAAAATCTTTGTTCAAACACGATACTATAAATCATCTCACAAGTACCAACCCTATGCGAAAGAAACACATAAGGTGCGCTGATGACGTCACCATACAGGGTGGAAGCCGGGGTGGCTTATATATACCCGATGGGAAATAGAACACACATAAAGTGGCGCTATGTGGCCATACCATAACCTGCCACCATCGTGTTTGGTTTGCGACTTATGGTAGACGCGTTATGACTTTAAAGACGTTTGTTTTGTGGGTAGGGTATCATGTTGGTTCATGTTGGTCACTATGGAATGACTGAGGGAATATTTTTAGATAAATCCAGCTTCCAGTGATTCGTATAGATGTCGTAGGATGATTTGATAATTCGAATTTGCGCGAAAACCCTAGGGATATTTCGAAAACACGGATAGTTAAACAATGGTTCCGTGTTTTCAAATTATCAAATCCTCCTACGATATGGATATCAATAAAAAAAAAACGTCATCGACAAGTTTTCCTGTAAAGGCCCTTATCTATATATCTATCTATCTATGTAAATAAATAAAAATCAATTGCCAAATGTATGTAAGCGCATTACTTCAGAACGGCTGCACATCTATTTGGCTAATTATTTTTTTGTTGTACATATTTGTAATTTTTAGGACAAGGTTTGTATGAAAATGTTTGACAAAAAAATCATACTAAAATCACACGCGGGAGAAACCGCGGGGCACAGCTAGTTTCAACAAAATAGAAATCTAAGAAACATAACTACACTATATTAGTTATAGCATAGTTCACTTCTTGCAAAACAAATCAACTCTATAATATGTAGCATTCATAGGGCCTCCCCTGCCCACCCCCCACATGACACTTCCTAGTATTTCTGCTACTAATGCAGCCTATTGATTTATGATGACGTAAACGTAAAACAGATTTTTTAAGATGATAGCAAAAATAAAATGAAAATTTCCTCTTTTTCACCGCGGTTTCACCCGCGTTCCCGAGACAATTTTTTTTTTCAATACCATAGGCTATCTACGTACCAAATTTTATCGCATCAACACGCGAACAAACAAACAACTCACATTTGCATTTATAATATTAAAGTTAGGAAGATAGGATTAGGATACGATTCCTTTTTGCAATCGATTCTATTTGATCAAATATTTTGGTCTCCAGTATATCCTTGTTAAGGACCTATTTATGCCAATGTTATCCAAAAAACATAATAGAAAACGTACATTTCTTGAAGGCGGTCAATCAAGTGAAAGTTTCAGGTCAAAGGAGACGTGTTTTGCTTCCAAGAAAACCACTCGTGTTTTTATTATTCATGAGTTTGTTATACGACTCCTGAATCTGTTTGTTTTTAGAAGGGCTATGTTCGATGAATTAATTATTTCACTTAAGGCTCCAGTCTCCCTAAAAACAGTATTCTTGCGGAATTTATCAGAAAAGTAAAATTTTTTTTTAGTCATCAGAAAAGCAATAAATTAAATATATTTTACGTTATTTTAAAGTGTGAGATTTGATGTTTCCAATACATATTTTATTTTTAATTTGATGCTATTTTTATAAGATTTGTGAGGCTTTAAACATACCTCTATTTACGTTCCACGCGTAGAAGGTCTCATTCATGCACACGCACAAAAAAAATATAACGAAAACAAGAAATGTATTCAGATTACATTTGTCGGCAAATCCTCTACAATAATCTTATCTAGTTACTTTTTTTCAAAATCGTTTGAATTTCTTATTTAAAGTGCTTTAAAAAGTTATAAATTTCTTAATTTTTTTGACGGGCCGGTTGGCGTGGTTGGTAAGATACCCTATCTATCACGTCGCAGGTCGTGGGTTCGATTCCCACTCAGGACAAACATTTGTGTGCATGAATATGTCTGTTTGTCCTGTGTCTGGGTGTAATTATCTATATATGTATGTATTTACAAAAGAAAAGTAGTATATGTAGTATATCAGTTATCTGGCTTCCATAGTACAAGCTCTGCTTAGTTTGGGGTCAGATGGCCGTGTGTGAGGAATAATGTCCCAGAATATTTATTAATTCGACCCTTGCAACATATATTTTTTTCTATTACAAAGTAATGGTTTAGAGAAATCACACTTTAACCACTCTGAAAACAACTACTTATCTGTTGAATAAAAAATATATACATTCAAAAAAACATTTTAAATAAATTTACCGAAACTAAACAAATAACACAACGAACGCTGGCAATTCCCAGCGGAACTGAATGGAATTTTGATGCGTTTTATGTTTTAATTGCTTTTCTGATGACTAAAAAAAAATATTTCTTTTTTGATAAATTCCTTAAGTTCAACATTGTATATTTTTCAAAATTGATCCTACTATTATTATTATAAATTTGAAAGTTTAGATGGATGGATGGTTGGATGAATGTTTCGTTACTCTTTCACGCAAAAACTACTGAACCGATTTGGATGAAATTCGGCAGAGAGATAGATTATAGTCTGGAATAGCACATAGGCTACTTTTTATCCCGGAAAAACATAAGATCCCACGGGAATGCGGGTGAAACCGCGGGGCGGAAGCTAGTACTTTATAAAACTTTATAAAATTTCCTAGCCAATGACGATTCGATGTGCCAAGCTAAGCCAATTCACCTGTGAAAACCTCATGAAAATATGTTCGATGGTTTCCGAGATTAGCTTGTACAAATAGTCAGACATGTAAAAAATAAAAAGGTCCTACATCACCCACAATCCATTATTGGTAAAAATAAAAATGTAGAGACACGCCGGTGCTACAGATTTATTAGAACAAGTAATAGTTCACCTGTAAATATAAATGACCCAATTTTAATCTACGCCCAAAACAACCGAATCGAAAGGGCAATATTTTTATTGATGTCATAAAAGTTTCACCTTCACACCTACAAAAAGTTGATTTATCTTTTTTTAGCAAGGGCATGCGCACTGGCACAGGAATAAACACCGAGAATGGGTCAATGATATACGACCGGACCGCTTCCCGCGCAAACGCACGTTACAGTGACAGCTGTCAAACATGGCCGACTATTTGTTTACCGGCGCGTTCAGAAAACGAATTAACATGTTTTTAAAACTGTTCATGGATTTTCCGCATTCTAGTATAAGTGCGTAACGTCAGTAGCTGTCATAAATGCATTTTTATGTCCTAAATGAAATTATATGGCTTTGAATTTGTTAGTACAATGTGTTTTGAGTAAGTCAAGAACGCATTAGAAAACAAAAATAAATGCCTTTTATTTTGTTACTTTGGTTTTGTTTACCACCTTCATAACTTACAGTGATTCGATTTAACAACGAATAGAAAGTATCGATTGGGTCTAGACAATCTACTTTAATCGAATAGTTCATAAATCTATAACCCCGTATTATCCTTTGATCGAATGCCAATATCTCAAGGAATGCAGAAAAAAGCTATATTCTTGAGTGATCTAATATAAGCCTCGGTCGCCACGAGTGGGAATAGTTTATAGCAAGACATTGACGCATTTTAATTAGTCACAGTTTGTGAAGCATCATTCTGGTCGCCGAAAATATATTTTCGTGAGTTCTTATCTATTTATTTTCATTAAAAAAAATATCGCCACTGGTTTGTACATTATCCTTTATATTTCTTTTGTTTTATGAAGTCAAGTTAATAATGAGATTTAGAAGAAGCTGATGTATCATGCTAGTCCAAAAAGTTAAGACCTTTTGACTCAGTTTTTCGAGAAATAATAAATCAATAATACTTTTCAGCATATCCAATATATATTGTACCTTTATTTGATACTTTGTAACAGAATAAAATATTATTTACACCAAATATTAACGCAAATATATATAAATTTACTCCAACAAATAGTCATCTTGAGCCACCACAGTGACCCAGTGCTGTTTCTATTTCGGTGCTGGGTTGCCGACCGGCTGGTATTTTATGATGAAATAATTACGCGCTTTCAGCGATTTGATTCGATGGTTGTGATTGACGATTTAAACATTAGGTAAACATTAAAAAAAAATGCTAGAGTTGCTCTTTATTTTAATCTTTGTAATCAAATAAAATCCACAACTCTAAACTCCAATAGCCAATAATGAATGGACATTTCATAAATCTCTAATAAGTTGTAAAAAAATGTCTAAAACAAGAATGAGCTATGTAAGGTATTCCAAAACCTTTGACCTTTGACCTTGGCAACTCGGTTAATTATTTTAGAATTCTGCCGATTCAACAAAACTTAAATAACTATGAATTTCGAAGGCAGAATTTCAAATTATCCCCGAAATTTGAAACCTCAGGAATTCTCAACGTTAACCTTTACAAAGGATAGATTAGGGTTACAGACATATTTTACATCAGAAATGTGGGGTTTGTAAGGAATTCAGTTCATAATCCAGGGGCGTATTTAGGACATTTTCTATTGTAACGCCTTTCTTTTCTATTATTCATTTAATTCTTTACCAAATTTCAGACTCAAAGGGAAGTACTCTATAGGTTTTGAGGACTGAGTAAATGAGTGTGCATTTATTTTTAATGTCAGACAACTGATAAGCAAGCAGGTTATCCTGCTGGTAAGATGGCTACCGTCGCATATGAACATTAGCAATACTAGGGTGATTCCTAATGTTTTTTATTGTAATTTTTTTTGTAAAAACATTGCCATAATAGTCAGATCATAGAATATAACCTTGTTGAGTTTCTTGCCGGTTCTTCTGAGTTGAAGACCTAACTTCCGAACTGGTGGTAACTTCAGTAAATTCGACCTTCACGAATGCCCTCCAAGGAACTGAATAAATTACTTTAACGTTGTAGCCGACCTTTATAAAGCCTAGAAGGCGACGGGCTTTAACTGCAAATAGTAAAATGACAGTATTTTTAACCATATATATTTTTTACTAGCTTCCGCCCCGCGTTCCCGAGGGATCTTGTGTTTTCCCGGTATAAAAAGTAGCCTATAGCCTTCCTCGATAAATGGGCTATCCAACACTGAAACAATTTTTCAAATCAAACCAGTAGTTCCTGAGATTAGCGCGTATAGTTATGATCGAAAGTCCACACAGTCCCGATACATGACGTAGCAAATAATTTTCCATGCAAATCCCGCGTGTCAGTCCATCAAACTGACCTTATCAGTGGTTATCATCTCACGGGGATAAGTGGTAATATTGTGGACACAGAGTATTGAATGTGATTGAGTGGATATGTGGGTGCTTGTATTTATATGGGAAAAATATGATATATATGATATGGCAGGGCGGTGACTGTGGTGACCAGGTACAGGGCGTAAACTCTGAATTGACCAGACCCGGACTAAGTTTGGGTCATGCATGTTAGTTAGACGCAGATTGAGAAGCTCGCACCGGCTGCATAAAACCCTAGTTACGGTACTGATCTTAAGTTATGTCTTATCTTATATTATAAACAGATTTGGATCAAATTTGGCACACTGATAGAATATGCTCTGGATTAAAACATAGGATTCTACTGGATCAATTCCTCAGGAACGCGGGTGAATCCACGGATCGGTAGCTAGTATTAATATAAAAATGAGTTACTCAACCACGTCGTAGTAGCTCCATCGATTTGGATGAAACTTGGCATTTACATAGATAATACTTCGGTTTAAAATATAGTATACTTTTAGTCCGAGAAAACATTATATTATTCGTGATCGCGAGTATTAATGCCTTACAAATTCTCGAAGAAAAAATTCAGTAATTATTATACTAAACAGTAGTTACATTACATATTTTATTAGTTAATTTAGATTATATATAGTACAGAACTAAATCCAGAAGGTATTTAGGTTACATAATGAAGTCAATGCAAGAAGTCATATATTTGTAGTAAATAGTACACACTGGGCTCGTAATCCTCTATTTTCCGTAACCCGCCCACAGTATACTTTATTCAGTAAATCAACTACACTCTGACAGTCTGACAGACATATTGTTTTAGCAAAATTATTTGGTTAGCTTGTTGAATAGTTATAAAGTGACGTTTTTTTAAAGTATGTTTCACATTTATATCATTACTAGATTGCGCACCGCGGTTTCACCCGCGATCCCGAGGGATCTTATGTTTTCCCGGGATAAAAAGTAGCCTATGTTCTTCTCCATACCATAGGCTATCTGCACACCAAATTTCATCGCGATCCGTTCAGCGGTTTAAGCGTGAAAAGGTAACAAACAAACAAACTCACTTTCGCGTTTATAATATTATAAAGTTAGGAAGTTAGGATTATAATATAATATTCAGGAATTAAATTAATTTGTAACTTTGACATTATTTTGGCTAAATTAAAAAAATATTCTGTAAGTATCCATTTTTAGGTCAAATTAATCCCTTCACATTAGTTACTCAATAATAAATTAGGTTTCAACCTACTATCCTACTTTAGTAATATAAATGCGAAAGTTATTTATATAATCACGCCGTTATAGCTGAACGGATTTGAATGAAATTTAGCACATAGATTACATTCCCCAGGAAAGCGGGCAAAATCGCGAGTTGAAATTTATTCCTTAATAATTTTTTTAAAATTACCGATTCATAAACTCAAAGTTCATACGTAGCTGATTTACTGCGTCTGTAGCAATATTTACTATGTACATTAGTCGAAGTGAAACCGGGTAAGTTTCCATTACAGGCCCGAGCGTGGCCGTAAACTAACAATTTTTATTATCCGCAAATCATACGCCGGGTGTGTTTATGTGTTTACATGCTGACACAACTCGGGTGGGATCGCTCGTTGGGGAGGGGGGATTTGATATTGTACATCCTACTATTTAATTTACCGATAGGGAAGAAGTTTCTTGAATGGCGACCACGTAGTTTATATGACTTCAGTATAATCTTGACTGGTCTAAAAGGCTCAGTTAGAAAGGACAAAGCTTTATCATGCAACAAGACCTTTATATCCATAACTAAATCTGCTATGTTTTATTCTAGAGGATGATATGTTAGTGTGCCAAAAATCATCGCAATCCGTTCCGCCATTGTGCCGTGATAGTAAACAAGTAAAAAGTTTCCAAAATAATAAAGGTTATACAATTTGGTCCTAATATAGGTTACATTGGAGATCATTAGGGGATTCTCAGATGATGATGGTGATGATGATAGGTTACAAAGACCACACATTCGTACTCTAAAACCTTAGAAAACAAATACTACAGTCCCAAATTCCTTAACTATAATAATAAAAACATGTTTTCAAGTTTTAACACAAATAAACAGAATTCCCGCGTAAACATGGCGTGAAGCTCGCCGCTAGCCAGAATTACGCGCCATACCAATCCTATATCATGAAGGCATTCGATTTTGACCTTTATGCCTTTCCGCATAAAGACCAAAGGTGTGGGAAAAATGTAGGTGCGATTAATAAAATACGGTTTAAATGGCAATGAGAAATTTCAACGTTAGGTTTTAGTGAAGAGGCGATAGCGATGGTAAAGCGGAGCATCAAATACAGACGCTGTAAATTTTACTAATTAGGCGCGAAAAACCCTTTTCCTTTAACATATCTATCATTACAGCAACATTCATCAAACGGGCAAACAGTTCTATATTTTTCTTTTTTAATTTACTGTGATGTGGAACATAAATTTTCGGATCTTCAGAATTATTCACCTTATTTTTTATTAATGAATACTTTTTCGACTCAAAACATGAACTAACTCCTTGATATTTCAAAAACAAAAAGAGACAAATACAGGGAGGCTAGAAGAGATACCCTCTAAATATGGATTTTAGATAACGAAAACTTATCATACTTCATAGTAATATAATATTATAAAGAGGAAAGATTCGTATTTTTGTATGTTTATAACGAATAAACTACTGAACCGATTTCAAAAATTATTTCACCATTAGAATGCTACCTCAGTCACATGGGCTATATTTTATCCCGGGAAAACGGCTGAAACCACGCGGTAAAGTTAGTTCTATATAAAGTTACTCCGCTACCTCTCCCGCTTTCTCCTAGCACTATGCTGTTACATGTCACCATGCACTTTGGCAGTGTGCCACGCGCGTTACGGCCACTAAAGCGTAAGGTGCACTAAACTCATTCCCGATTCGTATTACACTCGTCTTTATATTCTTTAACACTTTAATGACATGTCATTACGTGTTATAAATATTTTTGATGCTACAGAATAGTTTGTAGTACCTGCCTAGGTGGCTATCACCAATGCTTGCGGCAGCGTCGTGTGGCAGTTCGCTCACTACCCTACAATATGTGTGAGCCGATGGCTACCACACGCGTCATACTTGTGAACAGGTGCTGGTTGAGGGGGGCTGGTCTACTTGAGTTTGCTTATTTATTTAAGTCACTCCTAATTTTCTATTTCTTCATCCATAACACGCAATAATTGACAGTGTGACTAAGTTAGCTTTGAAAAAAGTAAATTGCTAAGTTTCTTGCCGGCTCTTCTCAGCAAAAGCAACCTTCCCAGCCGTGCGTTAGAGTCAGACTATACAGTGTTTGTATAAGCCTATTTGTATAAAATATATTTCGCTTCTATTTCATTTTCAAGTTTAGATTCTGTCGCCAAGAAACTATCAGTATGTTCTGGTTGTTACGCTTGAGAGCCATCCCAATAGTTAAATTAACGATTGTGTAATTATGGATGTATATTATGGGCGACAGATTTTAAATTTGCGGGTAACCAACTTGTACCTCCTCAAGATAATTTCCTTCACTGAAAGCTCAAGCTCATTGTAGGATACGAACCCACGACCTTCGCCAAGGTATCCGATTACCACTAATTATAAAAACTATAATTTCCTTAAATCACCACCATACCTATTATATCAAGGGACTGTAGAACCATAAGGCGACGATATATGACAATGATTGATTCAAAATTAAGTTTTCTAGTTAGTTTTTAAAGTGATATTTATGAAAAATATATATTATACTAGAGGATATATGCCATGGAACTATTTTTTTATATTTTTCACCGTCAGAAAATATTCAAGAATACGTCCCTTTTTAAATTTAAAAATATATTATTCTTTTATTTTACCCGTCCAAATAACTTGAAAATATTAACGGATATTCTAAAATCGTATACTAAAACTTTACTTTTCCAAAAATTTAATAGGTTTTTTTTAAAATTTAAAGGACTTTTTTACTTGGAAATAGCATTTGTACTTAACAGGGTTATTTGCGTATATCGTCACTTTAACTGAATCGAAGTCTACTCCGTAGAGACCTGAAGCAAAAATTTGACAACAACAAAAGAGGCCTTACATACTACAGACTCATCAAAACCTATTTTCTATCTAACCAACAGTTGAATTCATCCCGTTATCTGTATACGTACACGGAAACAGTTCCGTCCGTCCGTCTGTCCAACACATAGTTTATAAACAATACCTGACGCACAATGCGGCTCCGCACTCCGCAGTCGTAGAGGAATCTACACGTACCACTATAATATTATATGTGATAGATGATTCATAGATAAACTATTGGAAGATTTAGAACACATTTAGTTGTATAAAATAGATTTTCGGTTGAATTTATAAATGAAACTACCTTCCGATATGTCGCTCAAAGAGTAGCTCGACTGGAGAAGTACCTCCACCTTACAGAATACCGCAGCCAAATAACTTATAGTTGTGTTTCTGCGCGTGAGTAAGGTCGCCAGAGCTCATCGGAGGAGGGAAGGGTCGGCAACACGCGAATGATACCACTAGTGTTGCAAGCGTTCATAGGCTACGGTAACCGCTTATCATCAGGCGGGCGGTGTGCTTAAACAAGCGTTTGCCGACAATGTGGTATAAAAAAAAAACTCATCATGGGTTCAAATGCTTAAACGAGCTTGAATTTCCGTGAAAGAAAACATCGTGAGGAAACCATACCACCGTGGTAGGGTACTTTATGTGCCCGCTTGGTTGGCTACCACCTGAAAATCTGTCACTAAGTGTTCCAGCAGCTGCGATCGAGAGCCAGTTACTTCTAGGATTTGTGAGCTTACCACCTTCGGCCACATCATCACTTACCATAGTGAGATTGTGGTCATACACAGGCATATAGGTACATAGTAAATAAATGTATTTTCTCTATTCATAGACGAGGCTTAGAAAAATAAACAAGTGCAATATCAGATCGATATAGAAAGGTGACTGTAGAGGGTATACTATACAAGTAATATATTGTATACAACTCTATTTTTAGTATCTACATGATTTTATGGTGAAATTAATTCTAACCCATCTATACTAATATACAGGGTGAGCGCTTTTAAACAAACAAAAAACGACTCCTTTATTATAATATACCGGGTGATTTTTTAGTCACTGGCAATACTTGCAAGGGTGGAAGTACTCATCAATATGAACAACTTTTATTATAGGGATAACTCTGATATTGCGTAAAATATACGGTTGCTTCATACATTTTGGTCGAGTAGGTATTGAACTTTTGTATGGAACAGTTGATAATTTTTTCATGATTTCACAGTTAGTCCCATAATAAAAGTTGTTCATTTTGATGAGTACTTCCACCCTTGCAAGTATTGCCAGTGACTAAAAAATCACCCGGTATATTATAAAGGAGTCGTTTTTTGTTTGTTTAAAAGCGCTAACCATTGGAACTACCAGTCAGATTCGAAAAAAAAAACTTTTTATCCCGGGAATGCGGGTGAAACCGCGGGGAACAGCAATATAATTAGTAATACTCAGCTTCGTAATAGCTGAATAATAAGAATATATTTGGATGCCATTTAGCACAGAATATGTTAGTTCTGGATGAACACAGCACATATTACCGTTACATGTGTGTGAGGAATAATGTCGCAGAATATTTAATTATTTATATTTACATATACCTAGTTACGTATTACCTAACTCACACACAAAGCCAACATTGTCAGACTGTCCAAAAAACACAACAAAATATATAAAAAATGTAACCTTGCTGAGTTTCTTGCCGGTTCTTCTTATTTGTAGGCGACTTCCGAATCGGTGATAACTTCAGTTGTTTCGACGTCCATAAGTGCCCTCCTAGGGCCTAAACTGAAACTTTGACAATCAACGGCACAACCAATCATGATAAATAGGCATGGAGAGAAACATAAGGTTCTTTTAATCCCGATAACGCGAGTAAAGCCGCGGGGGACAGCTAGTAAACATAATGATCTACTAATCTATTGATCAGGAACATTGCACCAATGCTTTCAAACAACAGACATTATTCGACAATGTACTTCTAAGTATAGTAAAAGAAATATTATCACCCGACAGCACAAAGCGAGTGTAATGTTATTAAAACAGTGAAACAGCAGCCGCGTTGATTGTCTATTGTTGACGTGAGCATTGTATTGTGCGATGGAAACAGCATACATTGATTTCTCATACTTAAAAACTATGTATACATACATATTATGAAAAATAAATCTGTTGATTACCTCAAAGACCCTAAGGTGATGATAGTCAAGTTCGAAACTTACAATGACAAAAAATATTATAGCTAATCTCAAAAAAAAAATAACATTGCTGAGTTTCTTGCCGGTTCTTCTCAGTTGATGGCTAATTTCTGAACCGGTGGTAACTTCAGTAAATTTGACATTCATAAGTGCCCACCTGGGGCCTTAACTGACTTTGACGATGGAAAACATCCACGGTTAAAGGGTACTTTGTAGTACGTAGGTACTACAAAGTACTTTGGCATTCTATCCTCAAGTACCTATCGGTGTGGTCCAGATGCTGCACTTGAGAGACAGTTTCTAGAAGGTGTTAGTGCCTACCACCAGCGCCATATTGAAAAGAATAAATACTTTTTGCTAATTTAATTTTGATTCTTAACTAATGAGGAAAGATGGCGGCATTTAAATGGAACCAACTATACTGGGTCATTTTGTTATCACTGGCAATACTTGCAAGGGTGGAAGTACTCATCAAAATGAACAACTTTTATTATGGAAATCATTGATCACTGTGAAATCATGAAAAAATTATCATCTATTCCATACAAAAGTTCAATACCTACTCGACCAAAATGTATGAAGCAAACATATTATTTTACGCGATATCAGAGTTAGCCCTATAATAAAAGTTGTTCACATTGATGAGTACTTCCACCCCTACAAGTATTGCCAGTGATAACAAAATCACCCTGTATACAATTTTATAGAAAAAAAAAGTGTTGATTTAAAGTTAAACAAACTAAAATGAATATCTTAACTATCAGTTAGGTATATTCTGCGACAAACATAAATCTTTCAGAACTTTTCAAAGCTATAAATGTTCACCCAACCTTCCTCGTTTATTTTTGTTCCTATAAAATATGTTTGTATGTCTGTACATAGCTCATAAAAATACCGAACGATCACAAATCATCAAAAAAACGGGTTTTTATGATGTTCCGGCTTCATGATTCAATGTACAAAATATTTTATGAGAATCATAAATAATTGGTAGGTACAGAATTTCGGCACTAGATGGCGTTTATAAAGGCTTATTATAAAGTCTAGATATAAATACCTAACTTAGATAATTAGCTAAATATTTGATCTAAAAGTATCAAATATTATTCTAGTATTACTAAACTATAATGAAACTATAAGCATTTCCTAATTCACCCACGTGTTTCATTTTAGAATGAATTTTTCAATTAAGTCTTAATTGTCAAAAAAAAGTTATCAAGAAGAAACCGCATCAAAATACATTTTTTACAGAAAATTAAAATACAAACCTTATACACAAAAAAAAACATAAAATTTCACGCTTTCGGTAAAAAAAATCACAATTTAATCAAAAAAACGGTATGTAAGTCACAAAAAAATCGAGTTTAGAACGCCGCAGTGCGTCTGAGGCCGCGCCGCGATCCACACTGAAAACTGAATCCATGAAACGGCTGTCTTGCAATAATTTGATGCAGTCTGAACCACCTCGCAAGACCCCTGATACCTATCCACTTTCATTAGATAAGAGACCAACGATAACTAGTCGGAAAATCCACCAAATTAACACGACCTAGCGTTTACATTAAATCGCAGCGAATGAAGAGCTAAGTTTACTATGGTCGTTTGACGCCACCGGAAAATTTGTTGTAACTTCACAACAATGGAGTCTAATTTTATGTGAAAATCATCGTTTGTTTGTGTAATAAAACGTTGCACAAAAACAATCTGATATATAAAAATAATAATGTCTAAAATCGTGTGACGAACGTTCAAGATATTTATCTCAATGAACTTTATTACTTTCGCATAGAGTGTATTTTCGGATGGACAAAGAAAAATTATATGACGTTTTAATGTCTGGTCAGTCACTGCTTACTATGGCGATAGATTCGAAAAAGAAAAACGGAATCGGAAGCGACTAGATCGGGACTAATTTCAACGTTGCTCAATAGATATTTTGAGAGTATCAGTTTTGTTCTCAGCCATTGTAAAATCGAATACACTTTTTTATGAGAAAGTATATAGGTGTATAGGTATCTATTAATATCAAAGAAAAAAAAAAAAAAAAAAAACTGCCCACAGAATTAAAAACAGCGCCATCTCTACGAAAAAGCTTTAATTAATAACGTAATACTAATGCGCTCCACTAGAGCACACTTTCAATAACATTGGTACACTCTAATACCGACGACGCTGAGCCATCATTTACATAAATAATCATATAGACAACCAGATCAAGTCATTAATTATACTCGTTCATAACAAATGTTATCTAAGATTCTATCTGAAAACCTGTCAATCTGTCCTGAAAGTCCACCTCCATTGCAGAAGAAATAAGATCGATTTTCATTCATTCCACGGCACTTGTTTGGTGGCGCGAACTCTAGTACATGTGTGGTAAGTGGTTGGTCTAACTTAGTAGGTAAGTGGTACTTACTGGTTGTTGTGCGCGGTGAGCCGGTTGGGGTCGCTAGCGTTGCGATGCTTGCCGCGGCGCGGCGCGTCTCGCTCGCGGCAACTCTCCGCGCGGTTGACGCCGCGCCCGCCTGCGCCGCCTGGTGGCGCCCCGCGCCAACTATACACACAATCATAAAATTACTAGGAAGTAATAAAAAAACAACTGATATTTAACAATTATTTTTGATAGACTAAAAGAATGCAATGAAATAGCACTGATAAAACGCCATCTATTACGGAGCAGCAGAACTACACCCACTATATTTACTGACAACTCACTAGATGGCGCAACCTCACAGCTTTTTCTTCTATCTCTAAACAATACACAGAATCTAATGTCCCATATATCAAACGGGAGTTTATTTCTCTTCGCATTTCCTGATTATTTGTAGCTGCTCTTTGTTTCGTTGGCATAATTGTGGTTTACCATTCTATACAGTTGGAATATCAAGGTTAAACTATTTGCTATATTTATAAATATACTAGCTTCCGCCCCGCAGTTTCAATCGCTTTCCCGAGGGATCATCTTTTCCCGGGATAAAAAATACCCTTTCTGTTATTCCAGGGTATGATCTATTCATGTGCCAAGTTTCATTCAAATCCATTCAGCCGTTCACGCGTGAATGTGTCACAAACATCTATACATCCAAACATTCACATTTATAATATTAAAGTAGGATTAGCGAGTAAGATATTACGTTAGTTTTCATTACAGTTATTGGGCATAGCATAAAAGGTGCTACCATCAACATTTATACAGAGATACAAATGTATCGTATCTATACTGAATTGTTTCCCTATCAAAAGTAACTAATTTCCATATTTTTCTGCCGTAATTTACCACAATTCAGGCTAAATTAAATCGCAACAAGAAAGGTCCCCCTTTCCTAAGCTTTCCAGATTGAACAAGGCGATGATAGCTCAGTGGTAGTGACGTCGGACGCCGCGGCGAAGGTCGTGGGTTCGAATCCTACAATGAGCTTCAGCTTTCGGTGAAGGAAAACATCGTGAGGAAACCATAGCACGGTGGTAAGGTTCTTTGTAGTACCCGCCTGGCTGGCTACCACCCTCAAGTTGAAAATCTGTCTCCAAACACCTATTGGTGTGTTCCGGCAGCTGCACTAGAGAGCCAGATCCATCTAGGCTTTGTGTGCTTACCACCTTCGGCCACATCTTCACTTACCATAGTGAGGTTGTAGTCAAACACAATCCTATTCAAAGTGAAAAAAAAAAAGTGTCAGGAAACCTAAAGTAATAGCTTATTTAAGCATCGTTAGTAGGGTTATATTCACCCGGGATACAGTTATTAAGTTACAGTAGGTCCTCACTTATTGTCTTTATCAGGTTCCTTGCTGTTGGCGTCGCTGGTGTCAACGTCCGCGTCAGGCGCTGTCGGCTCATCGTTTGATCCTTCCCTCCTTGATTCTCCTGCGATGGAAACAAACAAACATACAATTAATTAATGTGATACATCACACAGTACATAAGTGATGATTTAGCCAAAGGTGAAGAGCATAAATCTTGACGTGAATTGTCTGTTTTTTTTTTTACTTTGTATAGGCTTGAGTTTGACCATAATCTCACTATGGTAAGTGATGATGTGGCCGAAGGTGATAAACACACAAAGCCTAGAAGGAGCTAGCTCTAGCTCATTAGGATTCGACCCCACGATCTTCAGCATCCGACTTCACTACCACTATTCACTATCATCGCCTTGAAAAAAAAAGTGCCATATCAAAGTGCAAAAGAAAACAAGACCGGATATTTCGTATCAATAATAAATTTATATACAGCGCCATCTAGCGAAGCGTGAGCTTCAATATAATCGATTATCCTCTAATACAAATAATAATAACAATTTACGTTTCTAACCAAGATGATAAGGAATTAAATAGAAATATTATAATGGTGACCTACGACCCGAGCGGGACTGAGAGAGAGAGAGAGAGAGAGAGAGTAAGTAAATGGTAATCAGTTTACTGGAAACAAAATTATAATAAACTAGCTGTCCTCCTCGAAGATTTATCCAATTTGGTGCAGTCGTTTGGAAGTTATGCGCGTCCAAACATTTCGGAGATTCATTTTTATATATATAGATATCAACTGCTAGCCATTCGCCCCGCGTTTATTTTACCCCTTTAGGGGTTGAATTTCCAAAAAACGCAATGGGTTGTGCGTTGATATATCAACAGTCAATCAGTTTACCATTTTATATACAATACACAAGAAGATAAAAATGCTAAAGTTGGTAGAAAAGTTTAGAACTTAACCTGTAAGGAATAAGGACGAAAGTCCCATATCACAACACAAAAATAAGCAAACATAATAAAAATGGAATTCATATAGCAAATACTTATGTAGAACCGACGTGTATAATAATTTCTTTTCCAAAAATGGAGTCTGGATAAAGATGTAACAGGAGAAAAAGGAAAAGTAACATAATGCAAAGATTTTTTTATGTCTGTCTGTTTGAACATGCTATTCTTCGAAACCACAAAACGGATTTTCATGGAGTTTCCATAGGTTAATGCGACTAGGCTTGGCGCTTCGAATAGGCTAACCATTCATTATTAAAAGTCTGAGCGAGCGAAGCCACGTGCGATAAACTAGCTATAAATAAATGTTTATTAGTTGGATTGGTGACACATTACGGAAACCACACCATCCTGTCACAAACAGATTGTTACAAAATAATCTATGAAACAACTCACATATATTTATTTTTCTTACCTATTTATTTCATAATGCTTTCGAAGAAAAAAAAACAACACAGATAGAATTTCCAAAAAAATATTTAAAAAATGTAACCATGCTGAGTTTCTTGTCGGTTCTTCTCAGTTGAAGGCTGACTGAACCGGTGGTAACTTCAGTAGCTTCGACGTTCATAAATGCCTTGCTAGGGCCTAACTAAATATGGCTTGGACTTTGATTAATTTTATACCAGCCTATATACCTAGATTGTGTTATAAACCGTCTGCTATCGGCGCTATCGGCTTGAACACGCAAGAGTTGACACAAAAAATATGGCTCTAAGTACTTACTTATTATCACGATAATTTTATTTAAATAATTGAATACATAAAAGAAGTAGTTATTTTTTATCTGAATACCAATAATATTCAAATATACACATAAACGAGTAGGACAATTCGAGTTCGTAAAGTATGATCAACAACTGCAAACCACTCACCTACTGGGGCAGAAGCCTCCCTTATAAACGAGAGGGATTGAAGTTAAGTCCAGCACGCAGGCCCAGCGCGAGTTACCACATCACACGTTTTGCTGTCACAAGTCTGTTAAGCAGGCGGTGCACCTGATGATAAGTGGCTACCGTTGCCTATGGACATTACCAGTAACAGAGAGATTTCCAAAGTAACTAACATACTAAGCCTATTGATAGAAGGTAACTTGCGACAGATCTTCAACCTAAGGGTGGTAGCCAGCCAGACGGATACCACAAAGTACCCTACCACCGTGCAAAATTTTCCTCCACCGAAAACCCAATCGCGATTCCATACGTAAGTAAGTATAAAGGGCCAGATATTCGACAACGGCTTAGCAGCAAATAAATCGTAGGAAATCTCTCCAGAATAACACAATAAAAACCCTTGTAGAATACAAAATGTTCTAGTACCGTATGAATCATCACAATACGCAGCCATAAGCTAAAAGTATAAAGCAAATACAAACAAAGAACGGAGACAAGACCTCAAGAGTAGCCTTGAGTGTCATTTTATAAGGAAAAGCTTGATAAGATCTTTGTAACTTCTGGTACAACTTTTCCATGCAACAAAACAATATGTTATTTAACCTATATGGTTCTAGATTATAATTTCCTAATATGAGGGCAATGCTACATTTCCTATTCATTCATTCCTATCTATCATAAGAATTGTCTTCAACGCACGTATCGAATAACAGTATATTATGGCCCCATCTAGGGCATTGCCTCTTTAGGTTTTTTTGGAGATACGAAGTTTTTACTTAAATCAGACCTGAGTATGACTTCATCATGGTAAGTAATGATAAGGCCGATAGAGGTGTTGAAATTCGTTCAATGAGTATTTCGCGAGAGCTACTGTACCAATTCTTATAGATTTCAATCATTAAGCATCGATAGCGTAAAATTATATCTAAAAGACATAAAATAGTGATTACGGTGGAAAAAAAAACAAATCTTGTCATGAAAAAAACAATAATAAAAACTACATATAAAAAGTGCTTATTAAACATACATCTCAATCAATCATTGTTAAATCAGAAGTGACAGACGATAAAAACAAATCAATAACACAAAAACTCCTTAAAGTATAAAGTTACAACAAATAGATACATCAAAATTGCTACAAGCTAAAACATATAGCCCAGCTAACGTAAATGTAGCCATACAAATAAATGCACATATAATTAGAGATGATCTCACACCAGAATCGCGTCAACTTGCAGTAAAGGCAACAGCTGAACCATTGATATAAACACTGCGTGCGAATTTAAACATTATCACAATGCTTTGAAAGTTGAAAGTCATCTGGAGCTATAGAGTGAAGTGGATAGACTTTGGATCACATGTGAATGTTTGCAACAGAGTTATTAAGAAGCAATTATACCGATTGAGGAATTGTTGCAAGAATTGCAGCCAAGGAAATAATAGATAAGCTTGGCATACTATAAATTTTCAATAATGATCTGACAAAGGGAGTTATGACGAGGAAACTGTCGTGGAGGACAAGTCAAAAACAAAGCTTAATGCATTTAATAAAAAAAGAAGCAACATTTAATGTATTGTGCGAGAGAATCCTTACTATGATTCAACGAACCATAAAAAAAAATGAAAATAGACGAGAAAAGAAACCGGCAAATAAAATTTTCTATCACTTTAATATAAATTGACAAAGTCATTATTTCTCTTGAAATCAATAATTTTGAAAAACAGGAGACGTTTCAAGTCAAATTTCAACACCAGACATTTACTAAATCGATCTTTTCGATTTTTTTACCTCTTTTAGTTATTGTTATATAATTAAATAGCAATGAGAAAATTGGCCTGGACCAAATTACACAATCAGGCTACAGATGTAAGAAATTATTACTGAATAGGTCAGTTTACAGAAAGCAGTCCCAATTAGTGGACTATAGGTATATACAATCATACTCACGCGCACGCACATGATGGCATCTAGGAGCCAAGTCACGTCGAGGTCAACACCCCACGGTGATGACTCAGGAGTAACCAACATGGTGGATTTAATGGAATGGCCTTGAGGACACATTTGGATAAGAATTGTGCAAATTTCTGTTAAACACAAGATTTTATATAGATGTAGAGACTTGTATGGAAAGACTGTAAGACATGATTTAGTAGTTAAAAGATATTAAAAGAAATATGAAATGCGAATTTAAAGAGATGAAAACATGTCCCGACTCACGTAATTGGGATAAGGGCATTAGGGCAGGAGATTAGGATGCTGTTGCTGATGATAGATGATGATTGGTGTCCATTTTCATTGACAAATACTACGAATGTGTTCATAAAGTTAACAAATTTAGATTCTGCAAGAAGATCGGACGATCTATCATCACTAACTATTAAGCACCGATGATGAATTAGATAGAATATAAGAAAAATAAGAAGTCAAAACGGGGCTCCTCGGTTTAAACGAAAATGTAAGTTATTCCAACCTAAATTTCTATTAGAATTTAGAACGGTATTCAGTTTATGGCATGTAAAGTGTAATAAATTATAACAATGCACGACCTAATTCCACTACGATATTAACATTGGGGAATTTCTAACGCTAAAGTAAAGTAACTTATTTCCACTGGGACCAATTTAAACAGCTATCGTGTAAACCCTATTAAATTATACTTCAATATTTGAAAAATAACATGGATTGATATGCTAAAATACCCCCATCAAATAAAGAAGCAAAACTCCTGTTACGTGCTATTACCTTGCAATTTACAATTGGTTGCTAAAGTTGAGCTTTTAACCACGAGGCTGATCGCATCATAAGCCGATTGTGTTATTCGATGACGTCATCACCTCGTTTGGTCATCGACCTCAATTGTACCCTTTGAATTCCACGTGAATTAACATTACAGATATATGTAAATGATTTTAGAGTGTTCGTAAATAAAGTGACCGTGTCGCCGTGCAGCCTTGCCTTCAATTCGTCTTAACCACTTGGGCAAACCCACTATCATCACTGCGTATTTCTCTGAACATGCCTATTTAGTAAAACTTGGAGGACGAAGGAGGTGACCTTCCTAGATGTTTCTAAAATTATTATACAATTTAAACATTGAACCTTCATAACCTAACTTTAGTCTGCAGTGGTGACATTTGTTTATGATGATCTGGCCAAAAGGCCTCTGATACTGGTATAAAATTTTAAAGCTATTAAATTGACGAGTTCACGTTCGCATCCGATTCGAACATTCCGCATACCCGTTGACAAAATATACCTTTTACTGAAGTGACGTATTTAGACAGCAACCCATTTATTTTGTTGAAATTAACGAATGTGACGTGCGCTTCATTGATGCCAGCGGACGACGACGCGGCGACCGTTGTCGGTCGGTCGTGGATACCGTCATGATTGCGCGTTGCTATTTTTACGTTGTAAGTGCAAATATATTTTACAAAGAAAATAGGTCGGAGTCATAGCCAAAAGCATTTGCATTAAAACATTTGAAAGCTTATTCAACTTTGAAATAAAAGTAGCTATATCATCTTGCAACCAATTGTAAATAGAGTAAAGTTTAAAAGTGAAACTAACACAGTAATTAGGACATCATATCATTTTTAAATATTTGAAATAAATTTGTAATAAAGAATTAATTTATTTTTTGATAAAAATAGAGCTAATTGATAAAGTCGAGTTGTGATAAGTCCGAAAATATCAATAATATATCCAATTTCGTATAAAAACCTAAAACATTAAAACCTATGTGAAACTTATTATGGACTAGGATATCCATATTTTTTACTATTTATAGGTTTGTATTTGACCACAATCTCTCTATGGTAAGTGACGATGTGACCAAAGATGGTAAGCACAAAAAACCTAAAAGGAACTGACTCTCAAATGCAGCTGCCGGCACACACCAAGAGAGAAAAGAGAGAACTTTAAGAGAGGTAGAGCATAGCGTCATATGTCGCTCAAAGAGCATCTCGACAGAGGAAGTACCTCCACCTTACAGAATACCGCAGCCAAATAACTTATAGTTGTGTTCATGCGCGTGAGTAAGGTCGCTAGAGCTCATCGGGGAGGGAGGAAGGGTCGGCACGCGCGAGTGATACCCCTGGTGTTGCAAGCGTTCATAGGCTACGGTAACCGCTTACCATCAGGCGGACCGTATGCTTGTTTGCTGACAGTGTAGTATAAAAAAAAACAAACACACCAGTAGGTGCTTGGCGACAGATTTTCAACTATTATTTTTTATGAGATATATACTTGTTATTACGTATCATTGAACATAAAATAAAGCTCATAACACAATTAAAATAAAAACCGTTAGGTACTACCGATCATCCACAACGATTAGGCGTCCAAAATTAGCGTCCGGGAATCGAACGGAGACAATGCCGACTCGATTTGGCTACGTGACTCAACACACCAAAGGATAATGTCGAATGCAGGAAGATGCATTTTGAACTTAATGTCAGGGTGAAAGAGATTCAAATTGTTTGCGATCAACATTGGCGGCTATTTATATAGACTTCCGGAACGCATGCGTCCGCGCATGTCAATCGATGTCTTGCTGAGATCAACGATGATTTTTAATGATAAACTTTGTATTTAGATTTGGAAAGCATGCTTAGACAGGTGTCAAAGTAAAGGTAAATTGAGTATTATTACAACTAGATACGGAGTATATCCGGCAAGTAGTCTAAAGAGGGTAGGTTTCTGACGCAAAAGTCACCCCTTTGAATGAGAATTTAAGTACAAATCAAGGATTTTAGGTGATAGCACATGAACTACTAGCAGAGTAGTTTCTAGATTCATCCACCACTGGCTTTTGAGTTCAAGGAAAATTGTTCGTAAAAACCAAATAAAAATGCATAATTTAATTTGTTCCAAAAAACAAAACTAACTAAAATCCCATGTGAGTACATTATGTATAAATAATAAGAAATTAATCGATACCGATATATTGATGCAATATAATCATTCACATTTCATGGGCAATATCGCGTTCATACATTATGTATAAATAATAAGAAATTAATCGATACCGATATATTGATGCAATATAATCATTCACATTTCATGGGCAATATCGCGTTCATACATTATGCCGACCGTGAACCGGCGCGGTATGCTCATTTATTATTATTTACCGCTACCACACTATCACAATTAGGTAAGTATGCGAAAAATATTGTTGAATTTATTAGAGCACTAATTGTACCTAATATATCCACACGTTATTTCATTTTGTTTCTAGTTTATATTGGGTTAAGTTTGACCACAAACTCACAAAGTTTTTGTTAGTAATACGGTTTTTTGTTATCAGTTTTTTTTTCACATCTTTTATCTAATAAAGTCTAAATAGAGAATGTTAGAGATTAATAAATAGTGTCACCAGATGTAATACAATAGTCCCGTAATAATATATTCCAGCGACATACATAATATTAATCCGTATGGGTAAGCCAGGCCGTCTATCCGTTTGTCCGGCATTCAGCATTCCGATCTCGGTCAATGGGACGTTTCAACTAGTTGGTTACTAGTTTTTTTGTTATCGCATACTGTTATAAATGTCATTACGTGTTTGAACAATTACTAAAACGCAACTATGATTTAAGAGTTACCTGATAATTTTGTTCCGTATTATTAAACGTCCATTATACGATGTCGAGATTGTAACAATTGAATTTGGAACCTGGATTCATGACATAAGATTAATTTTCGATTAGCACAATCTATGATGAACCAAATTTCAGTTTTAGAGATCTTATGCCTACTTTTTCTTTGTTTTTACCAGTACAACAGTACCAAATACCCAGGACCCCCCAACTATTAACGAACGCATATTCACTAATAACATTAACATTAAATTAACACATTAGACTTAATGAAATATTACTATTGAAATAAAACAATGTAGTTATTATTTAATGCTTTAACATATCATCATCATCATCATCTCAGCCGCAAGACGTCCACTGCTGGACATAGCCCTCCCCTAAGGACCTCCAATAGGACCTACAATACGATATACCGGGTGCAAATTTTCGAAACCTAGCATAATATTATTTATGCTTTTTGCGAATTTAGAGTTGGTCCTATAGTACAATTTGTTCAGCTTGAGGAACCTTGCATATGCTTCGAAAATATACCATCAAATATTCACCCAATATGATAACAGGTTTTGAAGAATTAGTCACTGAAACTTGGGAATTTTTTGAAGTACAAAAAGCTGCTATAAATGACTCAGCGAGAGAGTTTAAGGAAACTTTCAACCAAAATTTATGTGTTAATTTTTGTAATTTGTTCAAATGTTGCCTCTGATTTTAGTCGATTAGCTAATTTAATATAACATAAACAGTTAAATATAATAGTAAATATACCAACCGGGTGGATAGCTGAAAAAGATCAAAGCAAGGTTGACCTAGTACCCAAGTAGTTTTTTTCTAGTTCTCAACTTAACATATACGTTTCCTAAAGAACCCATCTATGCTTTACAAATAAAATATTGAAAACAATTTTTGGCGAAGGATCAGCTTGCTATATAATCTGTAATAAGCACACTACTTCCAGTTATTCTAAAGGATTTCCGTCGACTCACACAAAACAATTCTAAATTAAGAACAAACCATAAGCAAGGATACGGTTCTACATTCATATGAACAGGAAATTGATCACCGAATGACTAATATCGTCCACAACAATTAAGTTTATAATAGAGTTTAAAGATTTCAGTGAGTAATAACTGAATATACGGGATGTGAAACTGACAAAAAGATAAACGAAGCTTTATTAGCATTCGCTTATAAACTTGTTGAGGGCTTAATTTATTCAGAAATTGCTCTATGAATCATGTTACTGAGCAAAGAAAAAACGAAAGTAGAAACAAAAATAGTATATAAAAGTAGTATGCCTGATGTATCTAATATTAATTTTAATATAATCCGTGATAAATTCATACGATCTCTAATAATTATATGAATTAAGGAGTATTTGTTTTATATAACGGTAAAATCTGATAAGATGGACTAACCAATAATAAAGATAGAGATACTAAAATAGAAGATAGACATGGTTAAGAAATATAGACGTGATATTTCCTTAAAACCGTTTAGGTAACTATTTAATTACTATTCATAAATTGAGCCTGTAAGTAATTATATAAAAATGAAAAACTTAAAACAAATTAAAAAATAACCAACACATTCAATCATATGATCTGATCAAAACAAGGAAGAACAAGATCTATCAAATCACAAGGCGCCTTAACCAGTTCTCAGTGAGCGATGTAAGGTCACACTATGTCACACACTATCAAACACTTCGCTCGGAACCAAGATAATATGTCTGCTTCACAACTTATGTCATCTATCGAAATAGTTATTATACTATAGTGAACGAGGAAAATATTTAACAGTCAAGGTATACTGCTCATGATGTCAAAGTTAGACTTGTTCAAATTATGACCATCAAATAAATGATACAGGTAAAAAAGTAACAGTTAGTGGAAATGTTATAAAAATAAACCTAAAACAGAAATGGGGAACGCAATGCAGCTGCTCTCGTTTCGGTGACAGCTTAGTTAGGTTAATTATTTCCTTGCTCGGTAAGCAAAGTCGGCTTTGAATTCTCTAATGAGTCCCAGTCGGAAACGACGTTGACAAAAATACTCAGGGAGTCATCACGACCATATCCATCGTCTTGAAGATATAAGTAAAAATAGTAAATAGATTTTTATCACATGTTAAACACAAAATATAAATTATACTACAAAGCAGAAAACTTACCTCTAGAGCCACTGAAGAGCCAAGAGTTCTGTTTCATAGATTCTGAATGTTTCTTCTTGACCAGCGGTGTCTGTTCTACAATGCTCGACTGCCTGCTTCTGCCAACCGATGGTGTTTTCACACTCTTCTTTTTACCTTTCTTTAAAGTTCCACTATGAGACTTCCTCAAAGTATTAACTTTCAACGACTGACTTTTTCCTCTAACCTTGCTTTTACTCCGAGAAGTCTGTCGACTCAATCTTCTTCTGTGTTCCGACAACTGTTTAGGAGTTGGGGGTTCATCATCAGAATCGGTTTCAACTGGCGGTTTCCTTTCACTTATCGAAGCATGACGTTTCTCACCTTCAAGAAACAATCTAGTAAAATTCAGAATATCATGTGTTATCACTGTTGACTGGACAACCGAGTCTACCACATCTTCTGCGACTACTTCAACTGGTTTCACATTTGAAGTCGGTGTTTTCTTTCTTCGGAGGAAATTTAGAGCACTGACAGAAGAACCTTTGCTAGTTTTTCTAGTTTTGGGCGCGTCTGTTGTGCTGCTTTTTCGACCGTTTGATTGATTCTTATCATCTTTTTTACTGTTTTTTCTAGTTTGATCAAGTCTCATGGTAGAACCGTGGATAGAATCTCTATCTTCTTCACTCCAAAGACTTTCTCTCGACTTCTTTTTATCGCTATTTCTGTCCAAGTCCTTCTTCGCTAAATCGAACAACTCGTCACCTAGATTCCTAACGATTTCCAAAGGGTTGGAGAGCGACATTGTTTTTCTATGTGTCTTTTTTCTTATCTCTACCTCTTCATCTGTGACTGCTAGTTTGAGTGATTCTTTGCTAATAGTCGGAGTTTTGCCGAGTCTGGACAATGCGTCATCGCTTGCTGAGATCGTGTCGCTATGACCGTCGGCAGACTCGTATAGGGACTCGTCGCTTTCATCTCGACGTTCTGTTGAAACGTTACTAGTTTTAGAAAAATTGATTTCTTTTCCGGAGAATGAGAGTTCCTTGCCAGTACCATACCTTATTTTAGCTCTACATTTATTTAAAGTCTTGAATCAGTGATGATCAGTGCCACGGGCGTTGAGTTCCATCATCAATAACACCCAAGACGTTTATCATATAAAAACTAAAACAATGAACTGGTATTGAGAACAAAAAAAAATAGTTTGCGTGATGGATCGCCGATCAAAGAGACATTGTTGAGATTACGGTGACTCAAAGTTGAAAACCGTTAAACACAGTATCATTAGTGGCCCAGTAATTTAACTTAATGGGTGTATTATAAAATGAAACACGTTACTGAAAAAGGATATCAGTTGATCATGTTTTTGCTACGCCGAATATATTTGTCTCATTACTCTTTCAATCGTAATGACTCAGGAGGTCGACTTAATATCGCCGCCCAAGTTTTTATACTTGAACAGTTTCTTCAGTAACCTCAATGAACTGGTCTAGACTCTATAGCTTTTAATTTGCCTAATTTTTTACGCATATAAATCGGCTGTTGTCATCTGCTTTCATACATAAGTTAAACTAAAGCCTACCTACTATCTACATAACTATTTTCAAGCTTATAGACTATTTTTGTTATTATGGTATAACTTAAAAGTTACAACTGTCATTTGTACGACCTAATATTTCAAGGACCGCACCTGGTTACACTACTGCCTTAGTTACTACAACAATGGCGTCGGTTAAGAAATAGCTAAGGTTAATTGTAATTAACATACAATACAGTTTTACGGCATAGATTGGAAGGTTTGCGTCGTGCGAACACTTTCTACTAAACACAAAACATTGCAGACTGTTTAAGTGTCGATTCCGACTATTGGACCGCTCACCGTTCATACACACAGTTCATACACACGTTTCAGGAAATATATTATATTAATTAAATCTAAACATATAATAAATCTGTAGAACTGGCGTGTCTGTATATAATTTATTTTTTTTTACCAAAAAAGCGAGACGTCTCGTTAAAGGTCTCAGAAACGGGACGTCCCGCGTATTGCGAGACGGTTGGCAACCCTAACGTTTATTTCCGAAACTATCGAACAGGTTGTATAAATTTTTAAAAGGTCTGCGCGATCTAAGCCGCGGGCGAGAAGTTAGTCTTTAAAAAGGAAGACTGCACGTACAGTCACTATTTACTTGCAAAAGCGCTATTCAATATTAAGTATTTCGTAAAAAAAAAAACCTTATAACAGTAACCATAAAGACTATCATATTTGGTGGAGATAATTCGCATTATACCATTTTAGGTGTTCTGTACCAGCTTTAGAATTTCACAAACGTTACAATACGTTTCGACAGGGATTTCGCTAGATGGCCTTAGTTGTTTTAAAGTCGTGTATTTTTACGCTAATTCAATTGGAGATGGAGCAGAGAAGTTACAAAACGCTTCGTTGGACGTGTTCAAGGACTTATAAAGCTTGTGTTTATATTTAACTAGCTTTTGCGCGCGGTCTCACGCGTTCCCGTTATAAAATACAGCCCATGTTACTCAGGGATAATGTAGCATTCTAATGTAGAAAGAATTTTTGAAATCTGTCCGGTAATTTTTGAGTTTATTCGTTACAAACATACAAAAATACAAATATTTCCTCTTTATAATATTACTATGATTTATTACTCTGGTGTCTTTACTTTGTATAGGCTTGTCTTTGACCAATCTCAACATGGTAAGTGACAATGTGGTCGAAGGTGGTAAGCACACAAAGCCTAGAAGGAACTGGCTCTCAAGTGCAGCTGCCGGAACACACTGTAAGGCTAGCCAGACGGGTACTACAAAGTACCCTACCACCGTGCTATGGTTTCTTCACGATGTTTTCGTTCACCAAAAGTTCAAGCTCATTGTAAGATTCGAACCCGTGTCCATTGTCACCGCATTCGACGACTCTAAAACTGAGCTATCCTAGCTAATATTATAAATGCGAATGAGAGTTTGTTTGTTACCTTTTCACGCCTAAAAATTTGGTACGCAGATAGCCTATGGTATGGAGAAGGGCATAGGCTGTTTTTTCTCGGGAACGCGGGTGAAACCGCGTGGCGGAAGCTAGTACTAAATGATTCAGATTTCCAAAAGAAAATATGTGTAAATGAATAGCTGAATAGGCTTGGGTACTAAATCTATTACCTACTTGAAACACCTCTTACTTAATTAACCGTAAGATAACCAGCGGGTTACCTAACCGATACAGATTAATCTTATCTCAATTGTTTATAACCGAGTGGTATTTATGACCGTCTAATCTGAACTCCAACACACTTGCGTAAACTAAATACGAGCGAATGACTTAGCTTCCGCGCCTTACCCGTATTATAGATTGTAATCTAATGTTTTCCCATGATACATCTTATATTTAAACTAACTGTCCCCCGCGGTTTCACCCGCGTAGAGGTATGAAACATACTTTACGACCTAATTCTCAGATCTACCGAATATACATATAAAATTTCATAAGAATCGGTCATGCCGTTTCGGAGGAGTTTGCAGACAAATACTGTGACACGAGGATTTTATATATTAGAGATAAGATTTAAATCTATTTATGTGGAAAGTTTTATATAAATCCGTAAAAATATGAAGTGAAAGAGTAAAAAACACACTTCTACTAAATATCCTGGGATATTCCTCACACACGGCCATCTGATCCCAAACTAAGCAGTGTTACTACATTACTACATTTTAGGGTTCCGTACCCAAAGGGTAAAACTGGACCCTATTACTAAGACTACGCTGTCCGTCGATCTGTCACCAGGCTGTATCTCATGAACCGTGTTAGTTAGACAGTTGAAATTTTCACAGATGATGTATATCTGTTGCCGTTATAACAACAAATACTAAAAAACAGAATAAAATAAATATTTAAGGGGGCTCCCATACAACAAACGTGATATTTTTGCCGTTTTTATAGATAATGGTACGGAACCCTTCGTGTGCGAGTCCGACTCGCACTTGGCCGGTTTTTTATTTCCTATATACAATCAAAACAAATAGTTCCAGCACAAAAATATGTCCTGCAGGGGAATCGAATCCACGACCTGTGGAGTGATAGATAGGGTATCTTACTAAACACGCTAACCGCCCCATCTAATAATACTCAGAATTAGATCCTCACAGACATACATTACCTCTGATCGATCATACATATCTAATATATCGAATTATATTCATCAAGCCAAATTATCGAGTAAGTTCAGACAGAAGCCAGACAACAAAGCCTTTACTATACGCGCGTACTTCTTAAGAAATACGTCGCGTATTCTAATCGTCTTAAATCAATGAGCCGTTGTACTGACTCACTCACATTAGGATGCATGGGAAGAGAACCTTTGCTTGAATAAAAACAAAAGGTATAATAAACGATTGACGTAGAACGTAACGTTTATTGCGAATTTAATGCGTATTGAAAAGGATGTCTCTAGAAATATAGATCAAATCGAACAGATGCACGGGGTAATTACAAAAGGAAAAAAAAGCTAAAATGAGAGCATAGATTTTTACGTCTCACCATAGAAAATATATTCTGTAATAGATATATTTATATTATTTATAAGTTTGCTTTTGAAATTTCTATTATTATTAATGCGTGAGGTGTGTGTGTGTGTGTACGTTTGTTTCTCAATTCCACTTTAATGGCTGAACGGATATGGATAAAATTTGGCAAATAGATAGGTCATACCCTGGAATAAAACATGGAATACTTATCCCGGGACACATTAGATCCGCTAGTTGTTGCATAATTTTCTAGAACAGGATAATATTATTATCTCTCTAAGAAACAGACTTGTACTTTTCATATACTATGACGTAGTGGTACCTATTTCCCGATACATGCAAAGTTCCCTGCTAAGTGCGCCGTGCGTGACGTCACCATGTCGGTTACCGGTCGGCTCGGGCTCAGTCGACGGGTTTTTTGCGCACGCGCAATGAACGAAACGCTTTTATTTGATTCTTTATTCAATTAAAGCCTTTATATATGGTCTAACGACATTTTAAGACTATAATTACTCTTATTTCGAGTTTGAACGTGCGAAATAATAAGTCATTGAACTTATGTACAAAATGTTAATTTGATGATTTTGTTTTGCTAATGTTGAAATCATTTTGAGTTTTAAATAAAATAGTAGGTATTTTTTTGCTTCAAAAATTACTTAACTTATGACCAATTGTTTTTCAAAACATATATAATATGAAGTAAGATTTAATCTAAAATTATAGACACGTTTCCAATGAAACGGCATAAAATCAAAACAACAATATAAATGAAAACCCCAGAACATGTCATTGACCTCAAGTATTCTACCGCTCCCTTAAGTGAATCATTATCTACAAAACTCGAAATTCTACGGATATAAAACTCCACTAGAACACAACAGACAACATCGCCCGCCGTAACAATATATGAGCTATAATATAATATAATATAATATTATATTATATTATCCTTATACCTATTTAATCAATGATGTCATCCTTATTACTCGTAACCGTATTATCGCGAGCCTTGACCTGTTAAACTATATTATATATAGTATACTAGTTGTTCCGCGCGGTTTCAGCCGCGTTCCCGGTATAAAAAAAGAAAATAATCGGGATAAAAACTATCCTATCTTTTAAGTTGGAACACGATCGAAGAGTAGTTTTGGAGTTCATCGCGGATCAACATCATAGTAACATATTGGTATATAAAAATTAACTTAATTAAATAATAATTACACGTTATTTAGAAGATAAAAGCAGGTAAATATGCCTTGATACATACGAGTCTTCGCTCTAAGGAGCGGAAACGCATCTTAAATAAAACTATAACCCGAAATAAATCTTAACACTTAATAATATTTACTTTTCTATATAATATCTGTGTATCTACAACAATGTCTCTTTACTTACATATAACATTTTTTTAAATGGCAAGGAACTTCAAAAACTCCGTCTGAAACAAATTATACATAAATAATTCCATACATACCTAGCGATACTTTCATATCAAGAATGTCAGAGTACCGTCTTTTCTCCTTGTCACTTTCTGTTGATGTCTCTCTCTCACTCGACTCCCTTGTTGGCTTCAACATAGTCTTTTTCCGCCTCAACTTTCCCACAACACCATTCTCCTTGTCAGCCGAGATCGGCTTAGGGTCTCTCTTAAACCACATCATCGGGCCGACTATAAAATATAACACTCACAAACTGCTATATGCTATAGCAGTAACGTATAACTCGTTACATTTGTAACTGCACTTCACTAAATGTCGCTGCCGCACTTAATTTTGGCACTTAACTGTTAAATTGATAAATGAATATTGTTCATAATGACGTTCTTGGCAATATAATATAAATTTCATTTATTTATTCAGATTGCCGACTGCATATATAAAATTGTAATAAATCAATTTATTAATAACTGGACATGCAGTTCCTGCAACAGCCATAGGGTATTATTGGTGATCATTTGGCAACGTTTTCCTGTAACTTCCATCCTCAATTATTATCACTGGTAACTTGAGGTCATACCCAACTGAATCTCCCTTCATACATACTCGAAGTTCCACAATATATTTTTAATTTATTAATAGGCTGTACAAGTTTGTCGTCATTTGTTTATTTTATTGACTGAAGACAAAGTGGACATAATGAGTGGACATTTTGGGAAGTGTACATTATAGGCCGAAATTATTGTGACACGTATTTTATTAAATCAATGTCGGTTGCGTCATAATGACCAACTAAGGACCTTATGCAAATAGGTTTAAAGATCAGTTTAAATAAATTGATATATCACTATATTGTATCTCCAGAACCTAACGATATAAATAACGCATCATTATAAACAACATGACTAACGCACTATTTATATGTATCTGTTGGCGATTATGATGTTTGGATGGATGTCTGTTTCCTCAATACCTAGTTTTAATACGAACTAGCTTATTTTACCCCCCTTAGTGGTTCAATTTAGCGAGTACCGAGAAGATACCGTATCCAAAATTTCACTTCCATAGGTCTCGTAGTTTTCAATAGATATATGGTGATTAATAAAGTATTTCTCTTATAGATTGTGAGTGTTCAATGTTTTTTTATAAAAGAAAGAGAAAGAGAGGTAGATCATAGCGATATGTCACTCAGAGAGCAAGTCCACTGGGGAAGTACCTCCACCTTACAGAATACCGCAGCCAAATAGCTTATAGTTGTGTTCCTGCGCGTGAGTAAGGTCGCCAGAGCTCATCGGGGAGGGGGGGAAAGTTCGGCAACGCGTGAGTGATACTCCTGGTGTTGCAAGCGTTCATAGGCTATGGTAACCGCTTACCCGGCAGACCGTATGCTTGTTTGCCAACAATGTTGTATAAAAAAAAACGAGATCTTTATCGCGCTATATGCAAATGCTACAGAATGCCTTTGAAGCATTCAAACTACGGCATTAATTTTAATTATATTGGTATTTACAACTTCTAGAATCACATAGCAGCCTAGTTTTCAAAATGGAAGCCGTTTGGCTACAGAATCACCCTAAAGGGCCCTAACTAAACCTCATGAGGAGTGACAAGGATGCCGAAGTAGGAGCTCACTCGCTTATTCACTCTAACCTTGAAAGTTATTGGTGGTCACGTTAAATCACGTTTAAATAACTTCAGACTCAGATAAAAAATATTAGGCACAATTTGTAAATAGTTTTCGATGACCCATATCTCAGAAAGTTGCGAAATAAAAAAAAACACATAAAAGCTGAGTTTATTGCTGTCCTTTACCATAAATCATCATCATGTATTGTCCTAAGACACTTCAATGACGATAATAAACGCTAGATGATTTTTAATATATCATATTTGGTGTAAGTTAAGAGAGTAGGCGGAAACTTTAAGGTAGATTGCGGAGGACATCAAAAATTACCACAGACTCTTAAAGTAATCAATTTTTTATTCGATAAAATCGATTACAATATATTGTCCCTTGCCCCTCATTAAGGATAAGTCTGTATATATCTCTGGCTAATGATAATTCCAGAGAAAGTTTTGTTTACAATAAAAAGCTCAAATAAATTCAATCAGCTCCTAACTTGTACCAAGCGCCAAGCTCGCGATCTCACGCGATTGAGTGCGCGTGCGCAGGCGCAGGCGGAAGCTGCCTCGAGGATGCGGCCTCCGCACTTCCTGCCCATATAGCGAGTATTGCAAATGTGGACGAAGCTTTATCGCATTAATGGGAGTTGCGATTGTTGTAACTGTGATTACGATAAGATTTAGTTTACGTTGACTTACTTAATAGTTTGACGTTACATTGTAAACATTTAAATAAAAAAAAAACGTCCATTAATCCTGAAGCGGTAACCAGTATTTTACGCGATATCAGAGTTATTCCCATAGTAAAAGTTGTTCATATTGATGAGTACTTCCACCCCTGCAAGTATTGCCAGCGACTAAAAAATCAACCTGTGTAAATAAAATATTCAGAATTTTTTTTAAAACCTCAGATGTCAAATTAGAGACACATCAAGCAGCATACCTGAGTTATATACTAAAACCATGTAATTCTCTATTTCAAAAATATTTTGACTACATAATTAAATATCGCATTAAAACAGCTAAAACCAACACGAATCTCATCAAAGAAAATGCTCTTCACAAATTCTCCTAACAGGACATAGTAATTAAAAATTAAAACTTAATTATAAAACGTTGAAGCGACCCTCGCACCACTCTAACGTTAACTAAAAGCATTTACCAACCCCATCTAACCAACCATTGACTTTCAACCTTAGTTCAATGAGATAAGGTTCAAAATGTCTAATCTATTTACACGGACCGAGCTCGGCAAATTACATTTAATCGCAGACGGGTGGGGGTTTGCGAGGGTGTGAGGGAAGGGAGGTAGAGAGGGCAACGTTTCCCAGACTGACAGGAAAAAATAACAAAAGGGATGTTGAATTTGAAAGGTGCTAAACGGTATGTGAAAGAGAGAGAAAGATTTGTTAGCGCTGGCGAAAATAATTGTAGAAAACATTAATTTAAAAGGAGAAAAACTTGCCAGTTTTTTTCTTTATTGTATGTATATTTGTGTCAGTTTAGAAACTACCAATCGATTCGAATAAACGAGGAGTATTTTTTTTAAATATTGAATTATATAGTGGTCTCTCGATTATAGGAAAAGGGTTAGTTATTTTTGCTAATTATAAATATCAACAGCTAATTGTATGTTTCAGAATGAACAAACAATAAATCTTGGGCATAAATGAATCATTTACACAATTAAAATCACCTGCGGTTAGTAAAGAACGTCATTGTTTGTAAATCAATAAAAATAAGTGTTTATTCTTAGTAAAATAATAATTACTAATTAAAAATAAGAGTCACTCCCAGTCAATAGTTTCAAGATTAGAGCAGTTGACCTCGTCATTGAATCTGTGGTGAATAAGCTTGGGTTTGACCACAATCTCGCCATGGTAAGTGGTGATGTGGCTAAAGGTGGTATTGTCTCGAGGATAAATATATAAACACGTATTAGTAGAATCCAAAAGCTATTTTAAATCAATACTTTAAGAGAAAATACACTTTGAATTTTGACTGTAACATATATATTAATGCTCGTTCGTGACACACCCAAACAAATCTTAGAAATTAGATAGAGACTAATTTATGTTTTTTAAGCTATTGTATAGCTTTTATCGCGGGCTTTGAGCGCGGCGACCGAATCAAGAAATTCCATAATGAAAATAAAACCTAAGACGAGCTGCTCCGAAATCGGACGAATACGTAAGCAGTTGTTTGTGAGAAAGTATATTGGTGTATAGGTATCTATTAATATCAAAGAAAAAACTTGAATTAATATCAAAGGAAAATAAAAAAATATATACTGCATAAATAAAAAATAAATAAACAATTATAATTGCATAAGTTGATAAAAAATGCTATGCAATATAAAAAACAAAAAATATATATTTAAGAATTGAATATGTAGATATTGAAAACTGAATGATATTATGATTTCTAAAATAGAGAACTCGACTGTCGAAGTTCGACAATCGATAGCCAAGCTATCCCAACACGTCTTAGGCCCATTACACAATATTAGCTACGGAAACGCTTCCTGCGGCGATGGCATGACGGTACTAAAATGGAGTCCCCTTTACAAACGAAGTGAGGATATGATGCGGATATAGTTGTGCAAGGAAATTGTGGAGGGTGATGAATGACATTTAATATCTTAAAAGGGTTAATTTTTGTTGCCGCTGATTTTAAAACATAAACTTTGTATATTGTTGACATGGATCTCCATAGAATTATCGGGTTTTAAAAAAAAATCAATGATGCAAGAGTTAAAAAGGGCAATGATTTGTATAAAAAGAAAAACGATCCAAAAGACGACATAAACCAAATTTGAATAAAGAGAGATTTTCCATGTAACTAGAAATGATAAAGATACAAGAATATATGGACATATTAGAAGAGGAAGAGAGATGGAGATATGGATGGATAATGTAAACAATGATATGAATAGGAAAGAACAGCCTATAAGACGCATAGAGGGACCCTAAATGATTGGGAATAGGGACGACAGATAATGGTTTAAAATAATGAGTTTTATGATTTGTTTTGCTAACTCATTTGTGAGTAGTGTTGTAAACAATACTACTGTATATTTGTTTACCTTCGAAATCGTTTAGTTCAGAGCATAAACGAAATTAGTAATTACCACAAGTGGAGTCTTAATCTGCTTAGCAGTTGTGTTTGTTTCTGGAATATAATAGTGACTTATAGATTATTTATATTGTCTGATGCTAGAATTAACATTTTAGTACAATCTATCTACATTGCGCTTAAGTTTATAATATTCTCTTGACTGACTACTGCCTTGAAGAAGAAATCGTGAAGTTCTTTTCTAAACTTTAAGCGCTCCCTAGTTTTGACAATAATTGCTACAAAGAAATTGTGGTTAAACATAAGCCTAATTAAAAGAAAACCATCATAAAACCACTGAAAAAGTTTTGGCAGAAGTGACAGATGATGATGATGTTACAAAACTTAAAACCAAACATACCACGAGAATCAATCATAATCACAAAATTTACTGCGAAACTGCGTAATACAGTAAAAATGCGTAGCAATATAGAGCAGAAACTAAAATACACGACATAGATCGAGATAAATTACTGCACAGTGTACTACTCAATGTGTATGAACGTCTCTTATTTACGTACATCCGGTAAATAAGAGACGTTCATACACATCACATGCCAGATTCAAAGCAGACGGATCGGATTTGCTTCAAAACGGGACGGCAAAAAAGTGGGATTGTTTAAAAAACGTTCTCGAAAAGAATTAGTTTTCAAGGAAAGTAGTTAAAATTAAAACCTAGATTCTTATATACCTTGTATGTGAAGTAATGGTCAACAAACTGGTCCACTTCAAAACATTTATCGATATAATTTATTGTAAACATGCACTTGATAACAATGCATAAATCAAAACATGATAAACTCTCTTGACTGATACTTTACAATTTCTAATAACAAGAGTAATCGTGGCATTCTACAATTCATCATCAACAACTGAACTGGAGCCCAAAACACCCTTAAAACGGGGAGCATTAAGACCATAGTCCGAGACATGTAATGGATTTCTCTTCAAACTCATACGTATCCTTACTTGTCCTCCACAGATACCAAGCGGGAATTGCTCAATCCCTTTCAACTAAACTTTCCCTACTTTCTAATAACCATGTTCAACCACTGATCATCGATAATGCATAACATCACCGCTAGTTTAGTTTGCATTCATAAGCATAATCTGCATTGTAAAAAGACTGATATGGACGTGCAACTTAAATTGCTGAACACGAATTCGAATTAGAATTTTGTCAGTCTCAAGTAACTTATGGAATCTTTGACATCATTCATTGCTTAACAGCCTTCTGGCATAAGAAAAAAAAATACTCCCAAATTGTGATGACAAGGCCGATGTTGTAACAAGCTTATCCAGAATATATCTTGTAAATCTTGCCTTGAAAGCCTCCCCATTTTTGAGCTATTAATAGATCTAGTTCACTCAAAAGACGGTACAAAACTCAAAACACAAACCTATTTTTAGCAACCCCAACATTTTTTTTCCCCTCACCTCCATTCAGTAACCACTTCAAAGGCGCAACAGGCGCGGGGTTATCTGTAATGGCGAAACGTCTAATAGAAACCGGCCGAGACGTCTGTTTATAAAAGCCGGCCTTGCTTCGGTTGCCGCACTCGAAATAGCGATAACAGTACAGAAGCTAAAGCTACCTGGCGATTATTGTTATATGATTTATGTTGGAGTTTCCCCGTAAATGCTTGCGTAATATTGAAAACATTACGAATGTAATATGTATTTAAACATGAGTTAGCATCAATTTGGGATACAAGAATTACAAATCATAAATTATTTACATTAGTTAGTAACGGCTGCACTCAGAGATGTGAATTAAGAAACCTGTTTCTTTCTATAGGTTTTGAAGGATTAAAGAGAAGAAAATGAGTAAATTCGTGCCCTCCTAGAGCCTAAACTGGATAAATAGAACGCAAGTTACTCATAGATTTTATCCTATTTTCTTTTATTTTAGAGCCTTTAACTAACATTTATCAATCTCTTCTAACAACAATGTCTCCCAAAATTACCTTGCACTCAATTTGAATAAGATATAATTCTAGGAATAAACCAGTCAAATTGGACTAGATCTAAAATGCCAATGCCAGTGGCATATCTGTTCAAATTGCCCTGCAGTCAAATACTACAATCACCCGCATACTTATCATGAATAATGACCCCCTATGGATTGTCACGCGAACGTAGTCACTTATTTAATTGACTCAAGTTGAAATCTAGCAATATTTCGCATGTATACTATTTGTTTCTTTATGTTGATTATTATTATTTATCTAAACATCATATCATTCTATGCAAGTGCTAACCAGCCAGATGAGTATTACAAAGGACCTTATAAACGTGCATGTTATGTAAATTCAACCATAAATCCTAGTCTTCCCCCATTCCCACCAGCAGTTGACTATTTTGGAATCAAAGAATGCGACAATAAGCACGTGCTACTGCGAAGTGCCACAGTCCCAAGTAACGGTACAATGATTGTATGACATTAATGGAGATTTATTGATAAACATACAGAAGAAATAGATGTGTGCAACTTGTAAATTATTTTGTGTCATCTTCAACGTTATAGTTGAAGGTTTGGGGGGGGGGGGGGAATGTTGCAATTGAATTTGGTGGGAAATTATATTTAACTAGCTTTTCCGCGCGGTGTCACCCGCTTTCACGGGTTAAAACATAGCCCATGTTACTCAGCGATAATGTAACATTGTGATCGTGAAAGAATTTTTGAAATCAGTTCAGTCAGTTCATCAGTAGTTCAAAATTCAAAAATCATTTATTCAGTTTAAGCTCTAATAAGGCACTTATGAACGTTAGAACGATGTTTTTGATTTAATTTGTTACAAACATACAAAAATACAAATCTTTCCTCTTTTTATAGTATTAGTGTAGAATATTAGTATTAGTATATTAGTAGGAGTATGAAGTATGATACAATAAATAAAAAGTAATTAATTATTCAATTTCCATGTTAATTTCAAAATGATTGTCATTTTGCTAATTTGACACGAATAAAGTGGAATTAAATCCAAACGAAAAGAAACTGTATAACATTAATAATGAGGACAAAGAAAGCAGGCCGAAAGTAAATAGGTCACAAACACAAGGTTTAGGTAGATTACGAAATATTTTGCATCCCATAGATGATAGCATAACCTAAATAAATAATTCAACAAATCACAGTGAAGATATTTGAGAGGAAACCATAAGCCGTATCGTGGTTTGCACATGTTATGGGGAGAGATGAAAGTCACGTGGCTATAGGAGACAAAATGAAATGAATATGAAATATATAGGACATGTAGAAAGAGGAAGATCAAAAGAGAGATGAATAGAATGTGTAAAGTTAGAAAGGAGTGAATTCCATGATGGATAGAAAGGTTAAATGTAAAAAAACGTACATATTGCGCGGAGCTCAAATAATTGGGAACAGGAATGGCAGATGATGTCAAAGAAACCATAGAATGCTCTAAATGTGGCAATAATGTTAAGAATGCTAACAATTAATAGAATGTCAGTACTCTGAAGGACATCTTGCCACAATGAGCACTCAGCATGGGTGTAGTTCACCCCGCCACATGACGGTTGACATTCAGAGGCACCTGTGTATACAGAACATGGTTTTTCATACCGGTGTTGTGAGACAAATTAGAATTTCTACAATGATAATAACGATTAAATACATTGACGTATTGTTTTTGGAATTTAGATCTTTAGACTATCAAAATAGTGATGAAGTCAAAAGTGGAACTGGCTTTTAAAAACGATATTTTATATTGAATTATAGCACAAAGCCATTAATTAAGCTAATCTATAAATGAGAATAATAGCAAATAAAACTCACTCAAACAGCAAAAATACTCAAAGATGCATAAAAATTAAACAGAAGCTACGATTTTATTTGGAATTTGAAACAATTTCGATCAAAGACGATAAACACATAAAGTAAATAATGGTATTTAGGTATATAGAACACCAAAGAGAGTGTATAAGTCAATATTCAAAACACCATCAGCTCAATAACAATTAATCTAATTTACCCGCGACCCAAATACACTATCCATAGCATGCAAAAACAAAGTTTTCGAGCAAACTAAAAGCTATTAAATATAAACAGGGCAGGAACCAACGCACCCATAGACGGCGCAAAATTAGCACATTCGCACAAGAGCAGTCATAGAAAGGACACTGAATATAAAACAAACTAGAAACATCAACCATTAACAAACACGTGTATGCGATGAACCCGTAAAGCATAGAACGTGATTAAGGAAACACGGTAAAGATAATTCAGTATGAAACGTGATCATGAATTCAGCAATTTTCCACGTAGTAATGATGCAATGTTTTCCTTATCATATTAATAACTTCGCGATTCCTAGAATTAAATTTAATATGTAAGTAGTTTTGAGACGTTTGAACCATTCCCGATTCAAAAGAAAAATGAAGCCGCAGAATATGAAAGAAAAAAACAACAAAAAAGGAAGGCATCATGAGGATTTCATTATATGAAGTTCGCGAAACTCCCCTGGGCCCACGTGATTACTTCAATGAAGTATTTTTAAAATTATTACTTAAATAGATGTGTAATATCTCACGTAAGTGAATTGTTGTATATAAATATGCTTGTGGAAAATAAATATATTCTTAAACCTCAAAACAATAAGAAAGTTTAGCGAGAAAAACACTATTTAACTTTGACTTCATGAAAAAATATATTCATTAACAACCAATTTTTAACATCACATGTAAATCGCATTGTAATAATTTAGCTACACGCTAATACGTTAGCTTCTGGTTTGATTTATATTCAGTGAGATACGAGCACACATGTCGCAGTGGGGGTGACCTCATCAGATCTCTCAAGTCTGACACACAGCGCTACAGAATTAGACGTTGGACATGTAAGGTGGCGATAATTGGCTATAATTAGGATTTGAAGTGGTGAAACACATAGGCGGGAATGCAGAGTTCTTGTCTCTTGAGAGATAATTCGAAGATCTCATACCCATTAAACGATGAAGATGATGATGGGAATTAAAAACGTATTGATATGAGAAAAGAATACGGAAGTCTGTATTTAATTATCGATGTCATGTTAACGATGATTTATACTAAAACCTTGTCTAAAGATAATAATTTTCAAAATGATAAAGATATTGGACAAACAAGAAAACAATGCTTTGATAATCTATAGAAAGCTTTTACATAATCAACAAATTTATAACATACCAACAGGAACTTCAAAAACACCTAAAGATAATATCAAAGCAAACGCAGCTGAACTAAAAGACGTAATCTAAACAATAATTTACAAAGTACTATTAAACTCCTTTAAACGCATCATACACTATCAATTGTTAAAAGCCTCATCGATATCCTTGAAACACTTACGAAGCGACAAATAAGATAGCGGGAGGAAAAGCACACACAAAAAATGTAAACGAAATCCAGTGGGTGTTCTCGATAGTTTCATTACTTTGTAATAGAAAAAAATATATGTTGCAATGGTGGAATTCAGAAATTTATAACTTTTTAAAGCAGTTTAAATAAGAAATTGAGACGATTTTGAAAAAAAGTAACTAGATAAGATTATTGTAGAGGATTTGCCGACAAATGTAATCTGAATACATTTCTTGTTTTTGTTATATTTTTTTCGTGGCGTGTGCATGAATGAGACCTTCTACGCATGGAACGTAAAAGAGGTATGTTTAAAAACTCACAAAGCTAATAAAAGTGGCGTCAAATTAAAAAATAAAATATGTAGTGGAAACTTCAAATCTCACACTAAAATAACGTAAAATATATTTAATTTATTGCTTTTCTGACTAAAAAACACTGATTTTAGGGAGACTGGAGCCTTAAGATTGTTTGTTAGTTTTCGCGTAACGTAAGCTGTATTGATGAAAACTCTACTCGGTGAATGAGTTTCATTGACGTACGTACATCAGACTACGTGTTTCTTATTAGTTATTCGAAGATTGCAGCGTAAACTATCATGTTTACAACTAAACTTCTTGTTTTTCTTTCATTTTGAACTGCGTTTCTCAAATTTAAACCCATCAACATCAACCTACATCAGTCCACTGTTGGTAGGTCTCTCCCAAAATACGCAAACCAAACTAAGACAAACGAGCCTCTTATTTTCTTAGAATACTGCGAACTCTTATATAATAAGAAAAACTAGTAATAGAAAACGAATACAATTACAATTCAAATAAAAAATCTGTTTTTAATTTCAATCAATGAAGGATAGGCTCTATAGTATCCATTTTAGGAGAAATTTTGATCAGTTCATTTCAGCCATAACAGCCGTACCCCATTTACCTAAAGAAATTATGATTCAAAAATCTATATTAGCTCCATTATTTCAATTTTGCATTATTATTTGTATTTGAAAATATATATTTTGAATGTTCTATATGTTCAGATAACTTAAATTTCTCCCCATCATCGCCTAGTCCTAATTTCTTTTTATCATCATTTATATAAAACTGTTCATCACGTCAATACATTTGTGTACCCAGACCCGAATTCTAGTCCAAACAAAGCGGTTCAATAAAACTGCAACTACTAAAATACTCGTCCTATTTACGTATTTGATTTGTAAACCACTTCAATCAAAAACGCAATTTCCGTGTTGAAAATCGTGTAAAGCTCCCAAGCAGATCATTAAAGTATTTTCACCGTGTCGATATTGCCAGGGTAAAAAAACAAATGAAACTGAAAATCGGCACGTTTGATCCGCGTGCGCTTGCGCACCCATAGACCGTATCGCAAACTTTACTGTAACATAAATAAGTATGAGATCATACGTTTTAAAACATGACTGCTGACCAGCTTAACTTGAGCTCTCTCATTGTTACTAAAGTTTTATTTATGTCCCGATTTTGCACCAAACAATCAGAATCTACAGTATCATAGAAATTAAGTTTCTCTTCCAATATTTTTCACTTAGCAATCTGTAATTCAATCTTCTGTAAGCATCTAGAAATTTGGTGAAAGATCAGGACGTAACTCCAGTGCACAAGGTTGACAGACTTCAATAAGCTGGATGACACTGGGTGGTCAGCCGCACACGCAGAATTATTAGGAAACATGTTGTGGTTTTATTAGCAATGCGTCATCTCACGTATTGTTTTGCTCTTTCAGTTTTAGTTGGAACCTAATGTTAAGTTAACTGTCGTCAAAGGGTCACGTGACTGATGGGTATTTATATTGATTGCCTCTATATGTATATGTGTCATTACTCGCCTATTCTACGTCAGAACGAGTTGTAATTGAAAGATCAACAGGAAATAACACATGAATTAGGTAACATTGAATAATATTACATCGATTTCAGTCAAAGCGATAACTGTCCAATTTTAATCATGGTATGTCTTTAGCAAGTAATTTATTTGTGAAAAATTTCAAAGATTCAACGTAAACAACTAAAAGTTTAAAAAAATATGCAAGCTCAAAATCTACAGATCATAATAACAAAGAGAAACTATGTAAATATATAGTTAATACTGACACTTTTTCCCACAAAAACATAAGTTCTAAAAACAAGTGGAAGCAACTAATCCAATAAACAATGAACAGAAACAAGGAAACAATAGAGTCCCAATTAAGCCAGAAATACTAAGAACTCATTGTACCACAATAAAAAAGCCACAAAGAGGTGAAATGGTACCTAAGGCTAGCTAACTAAGCAGATAAAGAATTTCTTGCTACGAAGCCTTAGGTAGAGAATAGTGGTCCCCATCCTAACTAATATTATAAATACGAATGTGTTTATTTGTTTATTACCTTTTCACGCCTAAGCCGCTAAACTGATCGCGATGAATTTTTGTATGCATATTGCCTATGATATGGAGAGGGAAATAGGATATTTTTTTCTCAGGAATGTGGGGTAAAACTTGTTTAGAATGTGTAAGGAATATTTCATACGTTTTAATAAATTATGTCTCTTACGAGCGCCTATAAGACGATTTTTTTTGAAGAATGGGGCAATGAATTTATTTTTGTATTCATTTAGCAAATAAAACGTTACAGAACTATACAATGGTTCCCTATTTACAAATGTCCGTTATTTATTGATAAGGTCATATGGTTTTATATACTTACAAAAACATAATTAATACAAACAATAATCCATTGCCATAATCCACATGCGAAAGTCACAAAATGACGTTTCATTAGTACATGTTATAATTGATGTAATAAATTAACAAAAAATAGTGTCCCCACCTTAAATGGAATAGTTAAGTACTCCTTATTATCAGCGTAATGACTTGATCTTTTCACATAATGCATACAAATATTATAAAGATCTTGTAGATCGTTTCATTCAAGGAGACCCTGTCGACTAAACTATAAAATTCAAAGCCATTTATTCAGTTTAGGTCCTAGGAGAGGACTTATGAAGGTCAGTACCTCCGGTTCAGAAGTCAGCCTTCAACTGAGAAGAACCGGCAAGAAACACAGCAAGGTTACATACATGGGAGAGATCTTTATTCAACACTGCAGTGAACATCTTCAGGCTGCATATAATGACGATGATATAACGACATTGATTCAGTACTGGTGAATTTGGAAACAGGATATTAAGGTTGATTAAAAACCCAGAAGACTCATAATTATTGTTAACAGAAGGATAAAGGTTCAAAACAAAAGGCACAGTCTGCAATCAAACCTATTGTTTTGGATCTAGAAATTAAAATCATGTTTAGGCTTCGCTTTAGTCGTATATTGTTTAATGACATCATGATGATCGGAAAGTTTATTGATCAGTTATGTTTTGGGAGCAGGAAAAATGCTCGCAATTTCTAATAAGTAACAGTTATGGTATTGTTACCTTTATACTGGTAACTAAATAGCACATCAGGAAAATTTTGCATGAAAATGGATCACTGATAAAAATTACAAGATATCATGTCGTGTCTTAGGGATAACAATATTCTCAATAACCTAAAAATTTGCTCAAAATAATGAATAGTAGGATTAGGGTGTTCCAATTCTTAACTTCAACGGTTGACATGAATATTTCGTGACGGCTAGATATATTTTATTCATAAACGAGTAGGCATCACGACATGACAAATCGTGGAATGAGTAATGAATATCACTTAATTACTTGTATTTTCAATAAAAATACTTTAAAAACATAGAATCACAATAACATACTGGAGAAAAAAAACAAAAATGAGGAAACTATACAATTGGCTTTAAATATCGTTAAAAAATCGCTTATGTATGCAAAACTAACTGGAACTGGTGGTTTGTTTGATATCCCATACCCATACATGCCAAAAAGAGATATAGTACAGCCGGATAGTGGAGGTACCATCATGTCAAAACGGCAATCATAGCGTGCCGATAGATTAGTGGAAGTAAATAAGAAGTACTCAAAGCTTGTTGTAGCAATTAATGTTTCTAATCCGTTACTGATCATTTTCAATCGAATGGACAAGGGAAATCAAATCAGTAGACTTTTGAGTTCGATCGAAAATCTTAAAGCAGACATTTTAAATTATAATAAATTGTATAATTTAAACGTTCTTAGTGCTGTTTTAGATAACATAACGTTTCATGACTATGTCGTTCAAACTGATGATAAGTACATACATACACTACTCGTTTATTTATATAATTATTAAAAGGGGAACTTCTAATTCAACGAGTGAATTATGCAAAAGATTGTGTACAAAGTTTAGTGCGTTGGGGATGACCTAAATTTAGTTGGTTCTAATTATAAGATAGGTCATGGCGAGGATAAGAATAAGTGGGTTGCTAGATCGTGGGCGGAAAATTTATTTTTACTTCCTTAACAACTTTTGAAAGCTCTTAGAAATATTTGGGCTATTCTTAATAAATTTATGAGCATACAATTATAAATTCTCGATATTTACCAAGTTAATTGGTTGGTTCTACCGAATCATATGGCTCCTATATTGCAATTTAGAAAGAGGGAATCGATCGGTACCCACAAGACCGCATCAACATGAAGATCATCATCATCAAGTATCATTAAATGATTCACACCTTCGTTCGGTAAGGCTTCTTTTTCATGTTGTTACTCTGTCAATAAAACCTCAGGGTTTCATCGACTTACTGTCGAGTATTTAGTTTTGTTTGTCATTTTTATAACAAGAGAGATACATCTGATTGGTATATACGCTTCTGACTATAAAATACAAATTTTGCAGTGACTTAGCGTTTTTTTGGGGCAATTTTTTAACCCTGAGGGAAAACCATGATGGGGAGGTCGTTTCACATTCTAATGGTCGGATTCGTTGCGTGAATATTGTCAAGTGCTGGGTTGTTACCTCACGTTGTTATTAATCTTTTCTTAACTAGTTAACAAGTCATTTACTAGCAGGTGTTTCAGCATTGGCATCGCTTCATTAAATTTTTGGTCGAAATAAAGCCTCCGTAATTATAGGAGACTTTAAATGGAGAGTAGTTTTTTTTTATGTTTTTATTTATAAGAGTTAAAAATAATGTAACGTTGAAAGCTTTTATTCCAACATTGATCAAAAAAAATATTGAACATTAGAATGCTAAGGAAAATTATTAAATTGACACATGTTTTATGTATTTTCCTGTTCTTTGAATTAATAATAATTTCATGGTGATGAATTATTGGATACATGGAAATTATACAATATTTATTGCTGTTCTTACTGTCGTTTGGACGAAAGAAACTGAATCTGGGATGAATTTCTCGTGTACCTTAATGGTATAACGTTTAATAATGCAACTTAATTAAAAACATTAATCATTTTGCAATTCACGGTCACAGGAAAACCATCAGACGACAATCTCAAAATAAATGAACGATATGAATTGAACTTGAAAAATAAAAAAAACATCCTACCGATACGTCCGCAGACCGAATGGTCGCGTATCCGAACAAAAGGGTAACAATCCGAATGAAAACAATATGCCCCGAACGTCACTAAAAACACATAATAATGCACTGCACTTCACTTCGTTGATTAATCTCCACAAAATTTATTAAAACAAAAAACACAGGCACATCCAAAATAAAAAGCACTTTCTAAAAAAATCAAACTTATTCCAAATTTGAATTGTACCGCGTCAGTAGCGCGCCGATCGGGCCGGGAGACTGACCTGTGAGCAAAACGGCGCGATAAACAACAGGAGCGAGCGAGACGACAACACCGTGCACCTGTGCACTTAAAATTGAATGATCACCGAAGCGAGACAGCAATAAAACAATTCTTACATTAGAATGGGATAGAAACATCGACGAGCCTTCTGTGTGCGCGGGCGTGAAATGTTTTAACTGCCACTAGGTCCAAATTAATAACGAGTTGTAAAGTAAAGGTAATAAAGTAGTTTTTATGATATACGTTGAAGAATTATGAAGCCTTTGAAGTGGCATTGTATAAGTTTATTGTCAGGGTCAGCATATGGCGAAAAGGTACAAGCGTTCGCCAAATTCCTTGGCTGCGGGGCGTAGAACAATATGTTGTTTAATTTCCCATTTGTTCCATGAACGGTCGTAATTAAATAAATAAATACTTCAATTAAAAGCTATTTAAAAAGGCTAGTATTTAGAATAGGCGTGTTAACTTATATTAGGCTTTTTTCTTCAAAAATTGGAAACTGACATAAATTTATAATAGCTGAAGCTTATTACTTCTGCGTGATACATAGGGGGTTATTTTGTAATAAGGGGCAAAATAACGTATAAGTAAGTGAATAAGGATTTTTTTTAAAACTAATAAAGATAATTATCTTCATCAAGCTTTCCTCGAATCGTACAGTTCCCTACAATAGACTTAGTGTGTTTTTTTTATCGTATACTTGCTTGCTATCCAACTTAATATTGTAAATGTGAAAGGTTATACGCAGGTGTGGATATTGTCATACAATTAAGCATTAACAACATTACGGATTTAAGCGAAATTTGACAAAAAAAAATGATATACTGGAATAAAATGAACAAATAATTATGTTTGAGCATTTCATAAAACTTTCGGGTGAAAAAAAAAAACGGTAATTTTCATTCCGCTGTTTTTGTATGACAAATCATTTGTTTATATGAAATTTTACCTTAATTAACATTATTTTGGCAAAAATACTTATGTCATACAAATTGTTGTATCTATATATCCATGTCCAACGTCACGTCATTGATTCATCATTATAAGTTTGTCATGGAAAAACCATGCAACACTACATAGCCCATGACTCAATTAAAATAAAGCTTTTAAATTTCAATTACTACAATATAACAGCAAGGCGATGATAGCTGGTAGTGGTAGTGGTAGTGGTGGTAGTGACGTCGGTTGCCGCGGCGAAGGTCGTGGGTACGAATCCTACAATGAGCTTGAGCTTTCGGTGAAAGTATATCGTGAGGAAACCATAGCATGGTGGTAGGGTACTTTGTAGTACCCGCCTGGCTGGCTACCACCCTCAAGTTGAAAATCTGTCGCCAAACGCCTAATGGTGTGTTCCGTCAGCTGCACTTAAGAGCAAGTTCCTTCTGAGCTTTGTGTGCTTACCACCTTCGGCCACATGCTCACATAAAATAGTGAGATTGTGGTCAAACACAAGCCTATAGGTACAAAGTAAAAAAACCGGCCAAGTGCGAGGCGGACTCGCGCACCGAGGGTTCCGTACAAACTTCGTCCATCGTTCGTCCATCACGGGAAATGCACAATTTTATTTATTTACCTTATTTGAGGTATGTGCCAATTAAGCTAGACCTCTAAATTGTATCACCGCCCATACAACTCAGAGGTCTTTATTAATTGGGGTAACTATGTATGTATGGGGACACCCTTCAATTTTACAACTTTTTATTATTTTTTGGAATGTTTTCTTTATTTATGCTGTAAGACTTTGCTTTTTGCCAAATTTTGTGATTCTAGGTCAACGGGAACTACCACAAAACAAATAAAAGGACAAAAAAATCGCGTTTCTTGTATGGGAGCCCCCCTTAAATATTTGTTGTTATAGCGGCAACAGAAATACATAATTTTTGAAAATTTCAACTGTCTAGCTATCGCCGTTCTTGAGATACAGCCTGGAGACAGACAGACGGACGGACAGACAGCGAAGTCTTAGTAATAGGGTCCCGTTTTTCACTGTCTACGCACCTCACTACCATCATACGCGGATTGGCGGATTTGAATAGCGCGCGCTTGTGTGTTTGTCAACCGGCGAATCAAGGACATGTTCCGCCTCCTTTTTTGAATTCGTACCGACCAAAATTTGTAACGTCATTAATATATATTACCTCGCAACTGATTTGTCTGAATCGCATATTTTATTATAAATATTACTCGCATCAAAATTAGTAATTAAACAACATAATTGTCGCAAGGAGGCATTTCATTAAGCATCACCAAACTGAACCATAAAGCTGCTGAAATACGAGAACATCCTCGCTCGAGTCACCTTTCCAACCTGAGCTCATCGACAGGTACGGAACCCTAAAAAAAATAATTCTCAGTAAATAAATTGGCTTCCGTCCCGCGATTTCACCCGCATTGCTTAGGGTATGTTTTCCCGAGATAAAAGTATCCTAAATGTATAATTTACCTATGTGCCAAGTTACATCCAAATCCGTTCAGCCATCATAGATATGTGGTAACAAATATACACACATAAAAACTGTCGTATTTATAATATTAATAGGATAAAACATAGAGCAGTGTCACATCATTTGGGGCTTAGCCAACGTTTCATTCATGTGTTACATAAATACATAAATAAAGTATCAAATCCACAATAAGTATAAAAAACGTGTAAACAACGCCACGAGTTCCAAAAACTCAGACGCTACGTCGAAGCCAAACAATTCCCAGAACAATCAGAAACGATAATTTTTCCCCCGTTTAATGTGCCATGGATGGGCGAGGGAATACAGGGAATATCGAAGGATTTCTACAAAGAAGCCAAATGTACGAGAACTCCTAAAATTGTTTATACTTCAAGTCGCGCCATTGATTATAATAATAATTTAAACGTCGAGAGTAAAACAGACAAGTGCGGTTTGCGTTTGTAATTAGCAAAGGGTTCTGTAGTAAATGGTAATACCAAAAACAAGATGGCGTCCATATTTTCATTTGAGGAAGATATTCGTTGACCAGTGTCTGAAAGTTATAAAAAAGACGTGAAAATGTTTACTTATGATTCATCACCCTCGTCACTCTCGTCACCATAACTCGGGTAACATTTCTCACGAGATGAAAAACGATAACATTTGATGTATTCAGTCATTATAGATTCACACGAATCGAGTAAACAATACCAGCTGCTCGACATATCCGACTTGCGCTGTGTCATTGCGTGGGCGCAGATTCACGGGAGAATATTTTAGAAGCTCTTTAGGACCAATACCAAGGAGGAATGAAAATTGTAATGTACTTAATTGAATTCGGCTTTCATTTGTATCTGTATATATAAAAAAGATTCCGATGAATTGAGAACCTCCTCCTTTTTGGAAGTCGGTTAAAAAGGTAAACTGACCGACTGGGTGATATATCAACGCACAGCTCAAACCGCTGGACCTTTGAACTTGAACTTTTGCACATAGATACCTTATATACTGTAGGCATCCACTATGGAAGGAATTTTGGAAATTGAACCCCAAAGAAACCACGGGTCGGAAGGCTAGTTATATATCGATGATAGCTTAGTGGTAGTGGCGTCGGGTTAGAATCCTATGAGCTTTGAGTTTTCGACGAAGAAATAGATCATAAGGAAACCATAGCACGGTAGTTTGTAGTACCCGCCTGGCTAGTTACCATCCTAAAGTTGTAAATCTGTCGCCAAACACCTATTATACCGGTGTGTTCCGGCAGCTGGACATGAGAGCCAGTTCCTTCTAGGTTTTGTGTGCTTACCACCTTCGGCCACATCATCACTTACTATAGTGAGATTGTGGTCAAACACAAGCTTATAGAAAGTAAAGAATATATCTTTGATTAGTTTAGTTCTCGTGCAGCGCATCACATTCATGCGGTTTTCTCCAATGGACAGAGTGATTCATGAGGAAGGTTTAGATATTAAGGTTTTGTGTAAATTTGCAAATAACTAATGTTTATTTTTTGAAGATGTCGGAAAAAATCATGCCGATTGGGAGCTTTACTGGCGTGCACCACGTTAACCATAGAGTAATATGTATACCTATATATGATTATTAAAAAAAAAGCGTATATATATGCTCTGCTACCCGTGCGAAGCCGGAACCAGTCGCTAGTATAACCTATATGTAAATTCAATGAACATCATTAATTACTTTACGCAATAGAGTAAAACCTTTGAACTCTAATAGATTAGAGAAAACACAAATCAAATTCAAAACAAATCATTTTTTTCTGATGTCATATGGTATATCTCTACCCACGTATAATACAAATGAATTATGTATAATACTCTTGCGCATATTTTAATATTTATGATCCAATATTTTAAATTCCACATTTAAGTGTTCTATAATTTTTGGCAACAATAGAGAATGCTTTATTCATTGTAAAAATAAATCAACATCCGTATATAATTCCTATATCCGAGTGAATGGGCTAGAATTGTTGCGTTGGATTCTCTTAAAATAACTATTTATCATGATATTGCAAGCAAAAATCCGGATGAAATTTAAATAGTTTTTTTTTTGGAAGATATAATTCTGTTTTTTAATCTAGATGCTAAAGGTATGGATGATGATGAAGATTCGACAAGATACCCCAAACAAGAAGGACATGACACTAAATAAGAACAAGGTAATGATGACAAACCCAACCATTATATGAACTCATAATGGAAAACCGCCCTTGTGTTGAACAACAAAGAATGGAACAATCAATCAACAAACAATCATCGATTACTTTCATAATTACAGTGAGATTGAACTGAGAACCATTGTGAGAAACAAAAAAACTAACACAATCAATGAAACAATCATTTGTATGATCAGTAAAAAAACAAACAAATCACAAAATATCATTGCAACTGTTTAATTCGCTAATAGGAGAGCAATTGGGTTAACAAAGATATGACCTGGCAATTAAGAGAGACAAGGCATTTCAAATCACATAACATAGTCTATGAAGCTTCTTCGTGGCCGTATTTCCAAAATAGAGTTGTTCTACTCAAATATTATACCACTCTCAAGTTCAAAATCTGTCTCCAAGCACCTACCGATGTGTTCGGTCGGCAGCATATTGACAATTGACCCTTTGGAATTGCTAATATCTATAGGCTACGGTAGCCACTTACCATCAGGTGGACCGCCTGCTTGTCAGCCTTCTGACATACTAAACTATACCATCATTTTGAAGAGTCATCATGAGCTACGCGTAAGTAACTTGAGGTGAGTCCAATATCAAGCTTCGAAAATTCTTATTCAGTTTTTCCTTTGCTTCTTTCCTTAGAAATTAAATTGACTATTAATACATTTCTATTCTCAAAAGAACCTAATGTTACCTATGAATCGAGTATACTATGAAATAAATTCAGTACATCTCGATTCGTTTCCGAGACACAGTGTTTTGGTAAATCTTCGACGATAAACATGTGTAAGTGTTACTGTTTACACAATTTTTCCAAGTATTTGGTTAATCGAGAAAGTCCAGATTTTTTGATCAGCGAAGTCAATAAATAGGTATCTATTTATAAATTACTATCGTGTGGATATGAGTACAATTCCCATAGTACAAATGCTGAACTAACGTGAAATATTGTTTTTGATAATAATGTTTAATAACCTATTTATAAATAATACTAGATCTCTGCCGCGATCTCCTAATTTTAAGGGTTTGATTTCGGTAATTCTTTCTTAGTACAACCCCAACGTTACAGAAGGAATATATCAAAATTTCGTGTTTCTAGGACTAGCAGTTTAGGCTCTGCATTGATTGTCACCTGTCAGTCAGCCAGTCAATACTTCTTCCTTTATTTAAATAGTACCTGGATGACCGGTATTTTTTTTAAACGAAGTTTTCTAAAAATTACACCTAACTAGATCGATTTACCGCCCCCGAATTACAAACCCCGAAAAAATTACACCTAACTAGATCGATTTACAGCCGTTTCCGAGATTCAGATTATATATATAGGTAAATATATACAAGAATTGCTCGTTTAAAGGTATTAGATAGATAGATTAGATAGACAGATATAGATTATAATTGAAACCAAAACAAGCTGCACTTGCATAAAAACTAATGATTTTAACCTTTGGTAAATATCTGTTCGACCAAACCCTTTTGAATTGAACCATTTCAATAGACCGATGACTTAATCCCAACTCTTGTAACAAACTATGCAAACCATTTGAGAATAAACAATGTAAACGTTGTCATTGTTTAACCTGGTGACGTACGGGTCCACATCACCAGTTCCGTTGCTAGAACGAACTATGGTGATGTCATTGCCGAATGTGATGTTAAACAAACGACAGTTTATAAACATTATTGTGATTTAGAGGAAGTTCAACATCTTGGACACAATCGCCATCATTTAAATGTATCAATGTATATGAACTGGTTATTTGTAATCGAATTAACAGACATCGATATGGATTGTCTTTTTCGATGTCGGAGGAGGTGCCCCAGCAACTGAAGTACGTTGGAGCGGTTGATAAGCTACTTGATGATCATTCTTATTTATGAGATTGTGTTGTCTTTGGGACACATCACAAAATTCCTGGTCTAAGAAATTGAAGAATTAAAACCCAGGACTCTAGTTTTAAGACTAAAACACTAGTATTTTATGCCACGATCTAATAAACTTAAATTATTAAAATAACCAATTGAGATCAAACAAAATATGAATTGCCGGTTTACTCATGCTGAAAGTATTCATTTTTTGTGTAAGCAGCAGTTGTTTTCCGGCATGTTGTTATATATTCAGACATTCCACAAGGTCGAGTAAACTTCTCAATATGACAGGTGTAGCGTTAACAATTATTAACAAATATTTGCCTCGGTTGGAACAAAAACTGAAAGAATTCTTAGTAGAAGCCAACGGAGCAGGTCTTCGACCAGTTCGACCTACATGTAATTAATAAACAATGCAATTTCAAACAGAGGAAGTAATATACAAAGGAAACCTGGTAAACGGCGTCGATCCTATAAACACTACCATAAATCCTACTAATACTATAAATGTAAGTGTTTGTGTATGTTTGTTACTTATAAAGCATTTAGATGAAACTCGGCCCATAGACAAATAAAATATTTATTACTTTTAAATACAGAAAAACAAAAGTATCGGGAAAGCAAGTAAAACTGCGAGCGGAAGTTAGTACAGTAAATAAATTGTTGAATTGTTTTAGCGAGGAATATCGACGAATTAGAAAAATCTTAATAATAAATGCGAAAGTTTGTAAGTGTGTGTGTGTGTGTGTAATGGCTGAACATTTGGCTGTGGCACACAGGTAGAATATACTACCCGGAACGCGAGTAAAACCTCGGGGTGGAAGCTAGTGATATAATAATTGATGAGTTATTCAAGGTTCTAACAGTAGTGGGTTGACAAAGACCCGTTTACATTTGCGGTTTGCATTTGACCACCATAGTAGGTGATGATGGAAACGAACCATTTAATCCTCCTGTTAAAAATACTATCCTCAGATTATACTGAGACATGATATGACATACAAAACCGACCCTAAATAAGGAAAATACATTGATCACAAACCTATCTTAAAAATACCCACAAAATTAATCGTATAACCAGACACAAGCTCCTCAACCGAAAACAAGAAGCCAACGAACTAAGAACAGAAAAACAAATCTAAGCGGTAAACGTTGATATAAATGCAAGACGCTGCAGCAAGGTATGACATCATGCGAATTCAAATTTAGTCATCGAGATACTTTGTGGGAGTGGACACGTCTAGGTCATGTAAGTATATGATAATGGATATAAGTGGATAATGATTGAAGATGATAAGTGAGTTATTAATGAATTGTCGGACATTAGAGATTGATAGAGAGAATTTTGAAGACCTTGCGTCATGTCAAAAAATTAAACATGGTGTATAGAAATATGATCGTAGCCTATTTTACCTCTCCCTCAGAAGCTGCGTCAAGGAAAAGGATGCAACACGCTATATTACCAGAATATGCACCCCAGTCTATAAGGTTTCTTCAAAGATATTGAAAGAATCACCATATTTAAGATTATATTGAATTTGGTAATCACCAGTCCGGCTTATAATGGACAGCACGTGACCAAAAATGTCGATTTATCAGTTATTTTAACGTGCATGTACAAATTGAACCATTACAATCAGTTTCGCATTAATTTGTCCAGCTAGCCGGCACGCCAGAATGATGTCATCGAGACATTATAAAAATTTGCGCGCGCGCCGAGATGTTTGTTTACATTGTACTTGAAATATTGATGAATAACAAGAATTTAAAGATTTGAATAAAGAACATTTATAGAATACATCTCTCCAGAACGTGTTTTTTTTTAAACTATGTACTAGTATATGCCTGTATATGATTACAACATTTCCATTCTAATGATGATGTGGAAAATCAAAATAAAATAAGTTGATTTTGCAATAATTGTTAAATCGTGGACATAAGGTTTATTTTCGACTGTATGTATTCTTGAACATTGATTTTATTTTTATTACGAACTTAAGAAGAAATCACATTACCCAAAAATTTTGGATCGTACTAGTTGACAAGTCCAAGAGAGAGAAGATTATGGTTAATTAGGAAAATCCTAACATCAATTGGGAATAATACACGGAAGATATTACGAGAAAAGATAAATAATCAGCCTGGCCTTTACCAATACCATATATTGGATGGAAATCCTTTGGTACTGCAATTATAAAACGTAAAGAACCACCAAAATTTATGAAGCAACATTTTGTAATCACCAAAAACGTAATTTTTCAGAGTAGACAAAACATTTAGCGGCACTGATTGACGATGACGAACCGAAACAAATTGTACTCCATATAAAGTATACAATTAACTTTCTAAATGTTCTTACTATTCCTCCGTAACAATAGCAATAAAAGTTAACATCTTCATTTGAATTAGAAACTGCAAAATTGTTGTGGTATTTATGGATACTAAGTTTAATTGTCTGCTAGATTACAAGTAACGCTTATTTAATAACAAAAACGTGTTTTTTTTTTTTTTTTTTTGCAACACGACTTATCATAAATGTAACACTTGTAAGTCTTCAGGCTAAAAATACACAATGATAGCATATGGCTTGACCTCTGAGGCTCCGAGGAAGGTAATCAACTGACATGTAAATCTACATTTACAATCAAATAATTTAACGTTCCATTTTTTTGTTTGTTCGAATCACAACCAACAAAACCAGTTGCAAATGTAAGTCTGTCGAAGAACTATCTTCATTCATCAGCTCATTCCCATGCCTTGCAAGTTCATGATGTTTTCATTGACTGAAAAGGCAGTGATGAATTGGTTATTGAGTATTGGCATGCCAGACATATCCCTTGTCTTGCCAATGTCATAATGAGGTGCCAAAACTCACGCTGCTGAGATTCCCTGATTAAATCTATATATGATGCCAATAAAACGCTTAACATGACAAAGTAATCAAAGCTACATACATATGTACTTACATCTATTAATAACACAAGAAACTGTCTGCTATCCGTGGATAGATAGCGCCACAAGATTCTACATCGCGCTATCAAAGTTTCCTTAGCGCAGCATATATACGAGATTCCAACATCTACAGTTGGACCGTGGTCCGATGTCCTAGCCTGGCGGAAACTCTTCCTTTTTAAATGGAGGAGTCTACCACATTGCTCCTCCATACATACATATATGTAGGTCTGAATTAAGCAGTTAATGATAAATTGATTATTCTTGCAAGCAGACGTTTCAGAACATAACCAGACCCTTTCCACTGAAAGATAATAAAGAAAAATATCTGATCCAACAACAAGTTTGAACTAATTTGTTTATCTTAATCAAAAACACATACGTTTGCCCTGCAAATAAATGTAAATATGCTGGTGATTAAATAAACATTTGGAGATGAACCTAAAGAAACTATTCTGAGTATATAATACGAGGTTCCGTGGTTATAAATTAAGCCTCGGTAACTCAATGATGACCGCACCTACCTTCTCTGATAAGAGTCCAGGTTCAAATTTAATTTTACTTGAAATTGGCCCACAAAATAATGTATGATAAAAGATCATGGCTTAACTGATTGATTGACTGAGAGCTCACCGCAGAGTCGAAACTATTGACCTTAGTATAATTTAATTTCGCATTTAACTTTTTCTTATAACGAGTACGAAAAGATGTTCCGTAATCGAACCCGTAAGGAAGTAAAGTATATGGAGGGTGAAACCGTGTGGGGGCGAAAAATTTGTGCAACATAAGAATAGTATAAAATTATTTCAAAATGAATTATTAGTTAGCAATCGATCGGTCGAGCGACAATATGCCTTCGATTCCAGCATTAGCAAACCAATTTTACAACAGCATTGATTACTCGATTATTTTCGTGCACAGGCATGTGTACGACGCGTTGGTGCGCCCGTATATTTGTGTAATTTTTATTGTTGCAGAGTCCGTGCCAATAATATGGGCTATCAAAATATTTATAATTCATTATCGAGCATGTGATGAGGAATGGAGAAAAGCTGCAGGCGAGAGGGATTTAGATCAATTATATCATTAATAGAAATCAGATTACGTGATCAAGTTTGTGTGAGAGGATTGAGGATTGAGAAGGTGCTTATCGACAGAAGTGGAAGGTAACCAGACAGGAGGGTACTCTAAAGAACGAGTACCTAGACTATACTGTGGTTTCCTCAATATTTTTACTGTACCGAAAGCTATCTGCACTATAGTATTGAAATGTAGGACCTTTGCCACGGCAAAACAGTATATTAGTTAATGTTATTTTTCTCTATTCTGGCGTATTTTTTTGCATTAAAACTATATCTTGAATCCATGCGTTCATATTACTGCTTTGATCTTCAAATGGTGCTATCAAAGACTTACAACGTGCCATTTAAATTGATTTACAATAGAAAAACGTGACGTAGATATTTTGAAAATTTTGCAATGGCTCGGCTTTTTTTTTGCATTCATATTATTTTTTAAGTTATGCATGTGCTTCCTTATAGACTTTTGTAATCTTTGGCAATTTAAATGACTATGCAATATGGCCGACAGAACATATTTTATCTTGAGTGTGGTGACCAGCCAGCTAGGTACCACAGACTATCGTGTACTGCCTACGCGTTACAGATAGTCGGTGACCGCTCTTTTACAAGGTATGTCAAAGTATCGTCATTCTAAGGCCGAATATTTGCGATGCCTGTAGCTAATTGAGTTGGGTGCTCGCCAGAAACGAGTATAAAAGAAAAGTTGCGTACGTTTTTGTCACGTTTTTTTTCTTTTTACAGTTCCATAAAGAGATATGACGTCATGAACATTACAAATTTAGAATTGTGCAGATCTTGAAATGGCTAACAAAGTACAAATTTTAAAATGTAAAACAATCGGACGGTATAAAGATACACGTCGAGCATTTTCATGAAAAACATCGTAAGACGACTATTCAAAAGAATTTATGATTATTTTTATTAAAAAAATATGATTTGTTATTCATATACCTACTGATCTATTGAAATAGAGCATATTAACATACTGATAGGAGTTCAAATCATTTTTAAGATTTTTGGCGCTTACGATGTTTTTCCTGTAAAGGCTCGACATTGTCTTTTATTATATTACCATCGCTTACCATGGTGCAATTATCGTAAAGCAATTGAACCTTATCTGTTTGCAAACAGGTATCAGGCAAAATATACAGAACCGAAAAATTACAAATTCCTTCCATGGCCAAATTGATACAAATCAAACACCGCAATTTGGTACATCTGCCGTCTCGTGCGCCATCTGCAAGGGCAGGTTCTGCATTGACTTAGTATAATGTGCACCTGCTTCCGTATCACAACTCTTTATTTATACGCCCTTCGGTTTGGGATGAATTTCGAGTATGATAACTAATCATGATTTATATTTAAATGATTAGCAAAATTAAGTTTAGCAGCATATTCAATTTATATTTTTAACTTATTTGTGTTACTTTTTGTATTTACTGTTATAAGTTAGAATATTGTTAACAGTAGAATATTGTTTACAGGTGCTTCTTATGGAAGCAGGTCTACTCGAGTTTTCAAAATATTTATTTACTAAGTCTCTCATCATTTTGAATTTTCTTCCACCATAACACGAGAATGCTATCTAATCTATCCATCTATGTAGCTTTTAAAATTGCCAAGTTTATTTTCGGCTCTTCTCAGCAAAAGCAACCTTCCGAACCGTGCGTTAGAGTCAGACTATTCATAAGTATTTGTGAAGACCTATTTATAAAAAGAACATTTCATTTTCAATACCTTAGTTAAATTATGTCTCTATCATTCAATCATTGTGAGTACATTTTGTCTATCGCTTTGATTTGTGTACATTTGCATTTACATTTCTTTGTTTCTTGACTCCTACAATCTAGGGACTTTCAAGGTCAGAGTGTTTCTTCTAGGTAAGCGTGCTCTATCTTAGGCTTCGTCTTTGGACGTGTCAGAAGCCAGACGCAAGACCATATAAAAAAAAAACAAAATACAAGGCCTAGTATTACAGGAATGTAGCCCTACTGCTTTGAAATCATGGATACTATGACTGTTTGATAGTAAAATTATGGAAGCGGGGCTTCCTCACGCTTTACTGACGTGATAATAAGGGAACTACTATCGTTAGACATAGTGATATTGTGACCAAAGCTAGACGCAAAATATCTGACTAAGGTAATAAGGTCAGGAAAATACATTAACCGACAAATGATGCATTTTAATGACATCAGCTCAACTGAATGTAAACTTCTTTCAGAAATAATAAGAAATTATGGTTGGATATTTCGAGATGGTAGGTATATTTTCCAAACCTATATTTGATTTTGAAATAGAAAAATTAGATTTTTCTTCTGAAGAAAAGTTTTTTTTCAAAATTTCAGAATTGGTCTCATCTATACTATCTATACTAATATTATAAAGCTGAAGCTTTCAGTGTTGTATAGCCCATTTATCGAGGAAGGCTATAGGCTACATTTTATCCCGGGAAAACACAAGATCCCTCGGGAACGCGGTTGAAACCGCGCGTAAAAGCTATAGTAAACAAAACTTACAAAACAAAGTAAAAGAAAAGAACTCGACCATAGACAATACAGTCTAGTTTTAGCATAATTACCTAACACAAAGGTCAGGACTTTCCCGCGCCGACCCCGTTCAATAACGTCGGCACTAAAACTAACTCTAACTCCAGGTATTAAGGGTCAGTTTTAATTATTCTTTAGTAACACGTGATTATTCAACGAGGCAGGTACCAAGCAAGGTGCAACCGCCGTGACGTCACACGTGCACCAGATGGGCATGGGCGATGCGCCTGGGCTTATTTGGAAACATACGGCAGTTCAATTAGAATGGGAACGACGCGTTTAAGAATATCTGATCACAATTGTCGATAATTTTTCACCATCGAATACATATATAAGGTCCTAATAAATGAATTACAGTCCATTTGAGGGATGATAATATAGGTCATAAGTATTCCGAAAATGATAAAATAAAAATATTCAGTCGAAATTTTAATGAAAAAAAAAAAACTTGAAAATGTACTTCATCACTACTAAGCATTAATTAAAACCATTAACAGCATCAGGTGTAAAATTTATTATTAAAAATAAAAAAGCATTTAAAAATACATTACTTTTATTTATTTATTACTTATATTTATGAAGTACAATTTCAGGTTATTTTTTATCATTTTCGGAATACTTACTATACTATCATCCCTCAAAAGGACCGTACTTCATTTATTAGGACCTTATAGTTATTTAATATATATTTTAATAATCTAAAAACGCGACGTGTCCGCACACTTTTTCCCCCGTGTGTACACAAAACTGAATCACCTGCTGTCGGCCCGCGCTCGATAGACATAGTCTTATTTATATTAATAATAATTATTATTTGTTATATTAACTACAATAACACAACAAGTTCTTTATTGCTAGCTAATTATGTCATTCATTTAAGTTAGTTAAGTTTCTTTGTGAACTGAAGACACCAAGTTATATTTTTTTGTATTATGAAAGGAAAAAGTACTTTCACGCTAAAAGTTTTGATAAACAATATAAACCGGCCAAGTGCGAGTCGGAGTCGTGCACGAAAGGTTCCGTATATCTATAAAAACGGCAAAAAAAATATACGTGTGTGGTATGGGAGCCCCCTTAAATATTTATTTTATTCTGTTTTTTAGTATTTGTTGTTATAGCGGCAACAGAAATACATCATCTGTGAAAATTTCAACTGTCTAACTATCACGGTTCATGAGATACAGCCTGGTGACAGACGGTCAGACAGAGAGACGGACGGTCAGCGGAGTCTTAGTAATAGAGAAGAGCCCTAAAAATAGCCTCCTTCTTTTTTTAAAGTCGATCAATAAACTACAAAAGTACCAAACAAACAAGCTGTGTTTAACAAAATAAATAAAATCACGTCATACTCCAGTCTATATCCGAATATGTTCTGATCACTCGACGAACAAACACGTTTGGCTCATCAATCTAATATTTAAATTATTACGACTTCCATGTTTTAAATTTCAATTATTATATTTCTCACATCATAAAATGTAAAATATAAAATTGATGTAAAAAAAGTGTAGGAATAATTTAATAACCCGTGATTCCTATTTTTTTATATATGCTGTTTGGGACTTCGGGTCTCACTAATGAGCCAAGGGATTAATGTGATAACTAGAATGTTAGAAAAAAAATAATAATAATAAAGACATAAGAGCAATCTAGACTTGCTAAAGGAAAACCACAAACAGTGCTGAACAAGACAACTCGTGCCCTCTAGTGACGAGTGGTGAAACAATTTCAAACATCAAACTAGCACTAGTACCAACGTTTAACAATAGATGGCGCTGTATATGAAAATAACATGATGAATATGAACGAATTTCACAAGATCGTAATAGTAACTTATCCGTTATGTAAAATACTTATTCTAAATACAATACCTTCACGTTTCTATGTTGATCCAATATCAACTGTCTATACGAGGCGATTGAGTACATGTTTCCGTTTCAGGGACTTACCTGTAACAAAAAAAATACTTTTGTATTATGAACGAAAAGTCAACATTCGGAGAGAATTTCACATTCAAGTATTTATTATGTATGTTTATTTACAACAAATATTTACAATCAATGTATAAAATACAAACTATGATATACAGAAAACATCCTCAAAGCCCTCGCTGCTGTCGATAGGCAAGGTTCCCAACAGGCTGGCAGCGTTCCCTTTTTGGATGGCCAAGCTTATGCGTTGGCGGAAAAAGCTCCCAGCCCGTCGGTCTCCCGAAGCCTCGATGAGCTTGGATGATAAAATACGAGCAAATCGGCGAGTCTCGAACCCCCACGGACCCAAGGTTCCAAGTATTATATTTACAACTTTGATTATAACGAACGTTATTGTAAATAGACCATACATATGATTACTTATAACAGAATTTTAAAATTCCAACGATATTTTATAGAAAATCTTAAGAGATTTTCTTTCTGATAATCTATACTTAATATTATAAAGCTGAACAGTTTGTTTGTTTGAACGCGCTAATTCAGGAACTACTGGTTCGATTTGAAAAATTCTTTCGGTGTTGGATAGCAGCCCATTTATCGAGGAAGGCCATATATAGGCTACTTTTTTATCCCGGGAAAACACATGATCCCTCGGGAACGCGGGTGAAACCGCGGGGCGGAAGCTAGTAGCAAATAAAAATATTTGTATTGTATTATAGTAGTTAAATTACAAAAAAAATAAAAAAATAGAAAATCATTTGTTAAATTTTTTTGTGATACCCTAACTGGGCAAACCTTTATCGTGGGCATCCACCATCTGACCCTTAACTAAGCAGAGCTTGTGCTATGGAAGCCATATAACTGTAATATACATGAAGTATATTCTACTTTTCTTTTGTAAATAACTTATATAAATATTTACATCCAGACTCAGGACAAACAGACATGTTCATGCACACAAATGTCTGTCCTGAGTGGGAATCGAACCCACGACCTGTGGCGTTATAGATAGGGTATCTTACCAACCACGCCAAACGGCCCGTAGTCTTTAAATTAAGCAGTGCAGTGATGTACGAACAAGTAGAAAGCAATCACATATATCTAATGAATCCATAGACTTAGATAGCAACATTGTACACACATAGATACATATACATAGATAGTAGAAAGGTTTCAGTCTATTCCATTGTCAAGATTTCCATACAACACAAGTAACAGAGTTGGAACAATACTGAATGCCAGTTCCGTTTCTCTACATCGCATTGCTACCACTGTTCTCTTATAAGTTTTGATTTTATTAGCTAACTTCTACTTCGCAGTTTCACCCGCATTCCTGAGGGATCTTATGTTTTACTGAGATAAAAAGTAGCCTAAATAATCTGTGAGTATATGATCTATCTATGTGCCAAAATTCATCCAAATTCATTGAGCCGTTTATCCGTGATCATCATAAACATACAAACATTCACATTTATAATATTAGTAGGATTTCTTAGTCAAAGCCGTTGTGCCGACTAAAGCTCGGAGGAAAAGAAACCTAAGAAAAGATCAATTATCTATAAGATAGTGTAAATTTTTGTTACTTGATCACACCGTAATGCCTAAACGATGATGGAATTTGCCAAACAGATGAATAACATTTATACTTTTTATCGAAGAAAATATTCCATCTGGAACGCACAAGTTCTCGATCCATCATCACCTCATTCGAACCACAAGTAGCACAACTGGCAAACAATAGAGCTCACAGAATAGGCCATAAGCCCCCCCCCCCCCAGGCCCACCTGGCCTTAATTAACGCCCGCCCGAGCGTCGCGAATGCTGACTCACAGAGACAATTGAGATGGCTGCAATGCAATGTCAAGTTCATACGGATCTAAACGTTCTACTCTCATTTACGACCATTGTAAGCTGATCCTGATGCCGTCAGAGCATGCCCAAATTCTTAGTTTTACCACAGTCTTCAATCGAGCAATCGTGCGGGGCTTGTGGGGTGAGAGAGGGGCGGTAGCGAGCCCAAGCTGCCATACACTCGCTTGGGACACAATGCAGCAATGACGAATGCCTATACAAAGCGGCATTTCGCGTGACTTCAAACGCGATAGACCACTGTATGTAATTACGCTGTGGTTTTACTATGTACCGGGTATCCACAACACATTTTTAATCTTAGCTTGGGTTTAGGATGTGTTTCCACCAGAGATGCGTAGCGAGGGATATGTTTTAATCCGCCAATAGGTGAGGTAAGGTAACCTGTGAAAATAAAGCGATCCTATTGGCGGATAAAAAAACATCCCTCGCTACGCATCTCTGGTGGAAACGCAACCTTAAACTTATTATGTGATCTTTTTTTTACATTTATATTTTACACTAGCTTCTGCCTCGCGGTTTCACCCGCGTTCCCGAGGGATCTTATGTTCACCCGGAATAAAAAGTAGCCTTTTTAAATTAGAATTTTTCAATTCGAAACAGTAGTTCCTTTAGCTTCAGCTTTATAATATTAGTATAGATAATAAAACTGCACCAACCAAGTTTTCAACCCTCCACTACCGATTGTCCGGTAGATACCCATTTTCAATTTTTAGCGAACATTTCGTTTTATTTTATTTATTGATAAGGAACCAAAATATGGTAGTAAGTAGTTTAAAAAGCACAATTAATACATATATTACGTCCCATAGGCCTGATATCTGAAATTGTGGACCATTTAACTTCTACAACTTCTAAAAGCACACTAAGAGGTACCTACTCTCGAATTAACATTCAATTAAACAATTCCCTGGAATCCAATCATCTGTCGACACAAAATTCCGTATCAAACAAAACTACACTAAATATAGTACCTATTAGTAGGCACATGCGTCGTCTCAATCACACGTCACGTCATTACACGTGCCGCACGTAAACAAGTGTGTTTTGTACTCTGTGTACGCTCTGCATGACATGGTTTGATGAGAAAATGTACAAAACAAAAGAAAGCTTGCGGGTAGAAAATAATGTTGTGTACAGACCACCTTTTTTATATCAGAAAGCTGGCATTCCACCTGATGGTAAGTGGCTACCGTCGCCTATTGACATTAGCAATACCAGGGGGATAATAATAATAATAACTCTGCAGCCCTAACCACCGGTAGCTGGGGCCCTGCCCCGCTGCTGGCGGTGTACTAGGATTAAGTCTTTTTTATAATTTTATGATTTTTATATAGAAACTAGCTGGTCCCCCGCGGTTTCACTTGCGTAGCGGTTTAAAAAATTTATAGTAGCTGATATGCACACAAAATTTCATAAAAATCGGTCGAGCCGTTTCGGAGTATGGTAACTAACATTGTGACACGAGAATTTTATATATAATATATTGTAAAATATATTCTCTTTAGGATAGATTTTTTAAAATGTATTTTTTATTTGATTTTGATATTATATATAATGTTATAAAAAAAATAAAGAAAATAATAAATATTCTGGGATTTTATTTTTTAATGCCTATGTATTGCCGACCTTTATAAAGCCTAGCTCTGGCACACACCATTAGGTGCTAGGCGACGGATATGCAACTTGAGAGTGGCCGACCTGATGGTTAAAGAACCCCTGCATGACCATAGACGGCCCTTGCTCTTCCCGTACATATGAGATGAAACTTTGGAGACGCATGTTACAAATACCTATGATAAAGATCACATCTACCAGAGCTCCATCCACATCTCTTGAACCAATTCGTTATGATTGAGTAGCAAAATCTACATAAACTATACTGGGTGATTTTGTTATCACTGGCAATACTTGCAAGGGTGGAAGTAAGTAGTGATAACAAAATCACCCTGTATAAGTAGGATGTTTCCCGACATACCTACCAACATAACAATAACAAGAACGTAACGCTCGAATACATAATTTCTCGCATATTCAAAATAGTAATGCGGAAATTTCAAGTGTTTACTTTAGTTTCGCCATTGAGAAGGAACCTCCATTCATCCACGTATCGTATACATGGTATTACTCGGGCGGAAAATAATTGAGTTGCCAACGCGTATGCTTTATTTTATGTTTACGTTACCATAATAATGTTTGTTGAGGAATCAGAGGCGTTTATTTGGTCGATGTATGTGAAAAACTCATTTAAATATGAGGGGATATACAATATATACAAGGGAATGGAAGAATACAGTCATAAATATATATATGTTACCGGCCAAACTAGATTTCAGGCCAAACTAGTTTGTCCTAGGCCAAAACTGATTTTCAATTATTATGCAAGTAAAAAAGGGTTTCCGTGCAGTTAAAAAAAAAACAACTTCACTTCTAACCTTAAGTATCCGGGTCGTTTCTGAATAGGAAGAGAAATTTATCACCAAATTACGATTACATACATATGTGAAAACATTGTACATGTAACGTCTAAAATCTCTTTTCTCAATTCAAAATTGGCCTAGCACAAACTAGCTTGGTCGATAACATATACACTTTGTAAATTCCAAAAGGCATTTTCTCGAAATTTTATGGATATGCGAACATTTAACTTTTATTTTCGAACCTGTGCCATTTTCATATAGTAGGTATACATATTTATGCTGTAAATAAAAATTCAAAAGCACAAATACTCAGCAGATACATCATTTTCAACATCTTCATCTTTATCTCGATCATCTTCTTCTAAATTTATACGCAACTTTGTCACGTTGTGGATACGATGTACAACACTACCAGCTACAACAACGGTTCGCACCTGTCTGCAGCTTGTCTGCGGTGAGGCTGCGCAGGAGTCGCTTGATGCTGCGGCGCCGGCGCACACCGGTCGTTTCCTCACTGCTCATACCCTCGGATCACTTTCACTGCATTGTTTTATTCACTTGTATTTTCATGACACGCTGTGGTCATATTTGGATTTTTTTGTTATTGATTTCGACGACTTTTAATAACTTAACCCTGGTGAATGGGTAATTGATAAACAAAAAATAGAGATACCCAAGGAAGCAAATTTCAAAGAATCAATAAACGCATGCTTAATTAGGTCCTATGACTATTCAAAATGAGACGTTAACATCAAAAGAAATATGATATGAAATAAATCGTGACCTATTTATTCCATTTGTCACAAACATCTTTATTCAAAGCGCGCAAGTCGAAATTAACATCAAAGATACCCCTCATGTTTGACGATAAATATTGACTTTGATATTAATATCAAGAACGTAAGATTGGGGCACCTGTCATCAACATTTGCATTCATCGCAGTGCGCAAACAACACAGGCACTGCATCTGAAACACCACATTCTTCAGCAAATATCAATCACAGCAGTCCGTGACTGGGGTATAGTGTAGGTACATCTGACGGATAGGTTACCAAGGGTCCACGTGGTTTAGAGCAATGAGGTGTACTTTATGGCCGATGTGTTCCAAATTTAGGATTGCAGTACGAGAAATTGGTTTGTATAAAGTAAGGTGAAAAGTTATGGAATGTTTTTCGTGCTCGCTACGCTATCCGTTCATGATTATTTTTTTGTTGACTTGCGCTGTTCACCTGCAGGTAACCAGGGGGCTGTTGTGTTATTAGTAGTTTTTTTTGGAACGTAGTTCTTTAACGCGGCTTGCGGTAGAAGTTGACTGGTAGAAATAAATGGTCACGTAAGGAAAAAGCTTTATGTGACGATTCTACCAGTTATGCGACTTTCTGTCTGTCTGTCTGTCTTTTTCTATTATACTGGGTGATTTTGTTATCACTGGCAATACTTGCAAGGGTGGATACTCATCAAAATGAACAACTTTCATTATGGGACTAACTGTAAAATCATGAAAAAATTATCAGCTGTTCCATACAAAAGTTCAATACCTAATCGACCAAAATGTATGAAGCAACCATATTATTTTACGCGATATCAGAGTTAGCCCTATAATAAAAGTTGTTCACATTGATGAGTACTTCCACCCCTACAAGTATTGCCAGTGATAACAAAATCACCCTGTATACGAATGTGTGTCAATTGTATAACTTGATACAACTATTTATTTTTTGTATTTTTTTAAATTCATACGTGAGTTACATTCATTTCATTGCAAATTTTAATGGAGATTCAAGAATTGGAAACTGTATCAAGTATATGTAATACAAAAAAAATTAGGAACTTCGTTCCCCGATCGCACACATTTTGTTTTTGTGTTTTCATATCGACGTTCTTTTATTTTAATGACCTTAGGGATGAAATAACATAACAAAAACGTAGGCCTCAAAAGATCTAGACCCCAGTATATTCAGTACAGCAAATAATTCATGCGCCAATCAAATGGAATAAGCATCACGCTTGGCACATCACAGGTACAATTTCATTTATAACACATGTTTTTCGAGTGTAAAAGTCCACTGACCTATATTACCTAGGCCTAAAAATGGCAGCCAGCCGACTAACCTTTCGGTGACATTTGGGCCAAGTCGAAGCACCGTGGCTGTAATTTATTTGTCCAATTTACGACGGTGAACTTAATGACATAAAACTGCGTCAGTAGTTTGACGATGACTTGTAACCAAAACATGTAATTTTACTGAAAAGATATATCACGTACATAAAAAAGTAGTGTCTCAGGAGTCCCCAAAAATGAGGCTTCAAAAAGAAGGCAATAAAATTATCGTATTTTCATTCATTTGAAGCTCAACCTATAAAATGTTTGGACTACTTACGTCTATCGAATACTTCAATACCCTTCAAAATTCAACAAAGGGATTTCAAGACCGCCTATTATGTAGGTTGTATAATTAAACTCCGGACACAACTTTTAATGATCAATAAATAACTGAACTTGATTTGTATAACTGCAGTGGTTTGTATTGGAATTCCACTTTAAATAGTGTTTACATCATCCATCTATTTTCGACATTCATTCAAAACGGTGGTAGCTGGTTTATTTTCGATTCTATTTTCCCAACGAATGTACATAATGTGACTGCTATTAATGTTTATAAGCTTTGAAGATGTCTTTAATATTATTACGAGTATACGTGAAAAAGATTTTATGTAGATGCACGTAATAACTTTGAAATTTAACATGTGTTTTATGGAAGTGTCATTTTTCTTTTAACGAGTATGCAATATTTGTAATCTGCTTATTACATGCATAGACTAATATAAAAAAGTAGCAAAAGTCCCACGTTGGGCGCCAAATTTATAATATACCGACATATCTACAACGAGACATATAACCATTAACTTACTACTACTCCAAATAAATTTAGTGTAACAATATAGTAATCGTATGTAAGATTGTCTTCAAGGTGTTAAGGGATTTTTGTAGGGTCGGCAACGCGCGAGTGACGCCCCAGGTGTTGCAAGCGTCAATAGGCTATGGTAACCGCTTACTACCACGCGGGCCGTATGCTTGATTGCCGCCTTAGTAGTATAAAAAAAAATTAAGAAATTGTGATATTAGTGGGACAAGAATGAAGACTAAGAGCTCTGGCACAAAGTCCAAAATATGAATAAATATTACTATTACATAACTACTTGACAAATAGAGGAATAATTCCTGTCCCTAAGGATCAATTTCATAAACAAGCCACGTGGCTGAATGCCAAAAAAAGTATTTCACTTTGCCATGTTTTGTACATTGTTGGCCGTGACTGGATCATTCGCAAGACGGATCAAGAAGGGGGATGAGTTACGGAGAAAAGTTCGTGTTTTGAATTTAAAGGATATAATATCTCCATTAAAAATATTTATAGTAGAAGAACGAAGGTTAGGCCCAAATATATTTTATAACCAAAATTTTTATTTTTGACCATAATCTGTTTTTACTACGAAAAAGACTTCTTTAACACAAGTCTTCTCTTCTCTGTCGTCACACTCTTGGCAGAGTGGTCTTGGTCGTCATGACAGGGGTGGTGGCAAGCTTCACAATTCGTCGCCATTCCTCCCGTACTGTTGCTTGCCTCGTGCATTCGTGGAGTGGACCATTTAGTGCAGTTTTGAATTGGTCGGTCCAGAGCATTGGTGATCTACCGCGCGCCCTCGTGCCCTCAATTTTGCCCTGAACCACGAGTCGCTCCACAGACGTGTTCTCTCGACGTGTAATATGTCCAAAGAAAGTGAGAATACGACCTTGAACGATGGAAGAAAGACGTTGTTTTATATCCAGTTCTTCGAGGATTGAGCCGTCGGTTCGGAACTGTGTCCAGGTTATGCGAAGCATTCGTTTTTAACACAAGTAGGTAGAATCTTTTATGAAAATTTTATTTTTTACTCGCCAATACAGATTTTTGTCAGAAGGCGACGGTAAGTGGTTACAGTCGCCTATGGATATAAGCAATTCCATGGGGATCGCCAATGTGTTGCCGACCTTTATAAAGCCTAAAAGGCTATACACGTATAATAAACGTCATACTACGTAAAACATGAATCATAATACGCAGACACTTAACTAGACTCGGAAGCCAGTCTACGTCAGACATGTTCTAACTATGACCTTTAGAGAGAACTGAAGAGTCGTTAGCATCAAGATTTTATAAAACTTATTATTATCGAGATGAAAGCTCAGTGATAGTGCCGAAGGCCGTTGGTTCGAGTCCTAAAAGGTCGAAAGAAGAAAAACATCGTGAAGAAACCATAGCACTTGAGAGACCATTTTTTCTAGATTATGTGTGCTTACCACTTTCGGCCACATCATCACTTACTATGGTGTGATCGTGGTCAAGCACAGACAGGCCTATTCAAAGTAAATATTCATTTTTTTTAATTAACATTCTTCAATCAAAAAAACCTGAATGTAAAAGAATTGGAGTCTACAAGCCATTTTCCCATTTTGGAAGTCTTTAAATTACATGCTAATCAAATAATTTAAACCCCTCTAACTTTCAATCGAAAACAACCTACTAATAAAACACCTGAAGGCCGTTGATCTTCACCCCCCTGCCCCTTAACTGGTGGGTGTTATGGGAGCTGAGGGGGTCCATAGGCGCATCCCGCCGTGAGATCAAAGCGCGTTTACCGCCCGTAGCCGTTCGTATCATGTGTGAAAATCGTACTGCCTATTATACTAACTATGGTGATTGGCAGATATAGGTATTGTATATTCATTGGGTTAGTCATTGGAAAAGTTGAGGATTTCAAATATTATGTAAATTTCTTGCCGTAAAATGATACATAAATAAATCAATAACTTTACTTAGATTTTAAAAGCGAAAGTGACCGTGGCTTAAATTTTCGCCCAATCTGAAAACCATTGTTGACGTTTTTGTGTGAAATTAAATAAATGTATTTTTTTCTTACTTTCTATCACTATGTAACTTTTACACGGCTAATCGGCTGAACTTATTTAGATGAAAATTAGAAGAGATATAGCTTAGAACTTAGAGATGTGAAACATGTTACTTGTACACAGATTTACAAGTCCGAGGCGTATGAAACCGAGAGACAAAAGCTAGTCAGTATCAACTCGATACTGACTAATATCATAAATACGAAAGTGTGTCTGTTGGATACGGTATTGCTGTTTTTTTGAAACTTTTTACTTTACTTGGCCGAAGGTGGTAAGCACACAAATTCTAGAAGGAGGATCTCAAGTACACCAGTAGTGTTTGGCGATAGATTGACCAGGATGGTAGCTCATTGTAGGATTCGAACACACGACCTTGTCCGTGGCATCCGACGTCACAACCATTGAACCATCATCGATTTAAAATAGTTTACTTTACGCAGGTAATACCACGGGTCCGAAGCTAGAGCAACAATATTTTACAACCATAAACTTTTCCATCAATAAATTCTAAACGTATCGGTACGAGACGTATGGCGAAAGAATTACAGCCCTGGCTTACCGCCAAACAATCAGTTTCTAATGTACATATTTCATTAGCCCTGGCTCCAGGCCTCAGTTCAATTCAACTAGTTTACAACTATACAATGATATTTAATGTAATAGATCAAGTTATAATCTGGGGGTGATGATGTTTGTTGAAACACGTAGTTTACTTCGATGATATACCTAATTATTATATCCGCCTACGATAACTGACAATCACTGAAAATTATATTAAGAAGTATGTTTGTTTGTTGTCCCTTCACGTTGTAGTGTAGCAACGCAGATGACACGAGATTATTTTTCTATTTGTCTCGAGAACAGTGGAAACCGCGGAGCAGTTGTTAGTCTTATACTATGACTGTTTTTTCCGCGCGACTCTCCGACAATCGAGTTTTTCCAGTGCTACGTGGCTTGTATTATAAAAGGAGAAACAAATACTTACTTTTGTTAGTTCTAAACTTATTTATATATTATGAACGCAAAGAAAGTTACTTCAGTCATATAGTTATTTTCTTTAGTTTGTCTTTGCCGCGTTATCGACAAAAGCAAAGAGATGTCACGGCTGACAGTGGTGAGATGTGAGTATGGTAGTAGGTATGTGTAATTTTTTTTTAATGAATTTATTTCTAATCCATACATAATATAACAAAATATTAGCATTCTGCACTCCTTCTCCATATAAACTTTAACTGCGACAAACATACTCCTCCGTCCAAAGTTTTTGCTTCACGTATTAATTATGGGAATTGGGTCTATGATACACTAACACTTAACGACTCTACACAACAAAAACGCAGTAAACGGAACACATGCAATTCGGAAAGGAATCCATAACATAATAATATATGGCGGGCGCCAGTCGACTCATCAGGTGCTTGGCAAGCCGCCAGCTGGTCAAGGTCGAAGCCAGGTCGAGTCATGACACCCAACTGGATTTGATCAGGTTATACTTCGGTACGGAAACCCTATAAAACTTCGCCGTTAATTCCCAATATCAGAATGTCTTTCATGAGGCAGGAGTGGGTTGATAAGCAGCGCCCCAGACCATTACATACAAATAGTATATCAGTTATCTGGTTTCCATAGTACAAGTTCTGCTTAGTTTGGGATCAGATGGCCGTGTGTGAGTGAATGTACCAGGATATTATTAATTTTTTAAACATATTGAAGTGTTAAATTAACTTGGTCAGGACTTTTGCATTATTACGTCAAGCACAAATATTAACTTCGGAAAATTTTAATAAGACGTATGGATGCATAATACATTTATGGAGACTTGAGACTATTCGTAATGCAAAAAGAAGAGGTAAGAACACTTATTATTAAAGATTAGAACAGCCATAGTAAATTGTAAATACCCAAACGACTATCCCAAACCGCGTAATCGACGCGTCCAGTCGGAATCAAAGTTTACGATCAAATTTATCAAAGTACCATATTTACCATATTATAAGGCTTACTATAGAGTAGAATTTTAAATGAAATATATGACGTAGAATGCACCCAGCCAAATGATATTTTGTGAAACTGTAATTTGTATATTAAGTAAATTTAATTCATTTTCATAACAGATCCTATGCAATTTACCAAATCCGAATCTATTTATGAATATGTGACAATTTTATTAAAAACTAGCATTCCGCCCCGCGGTTTCACCCGCATACTATTTCAACCCATTAGGGGTTGAATTTCCAAAATTTCAAGTCTCTAGGTCCAGCGGTTTGGGCTGTGCGTTGATATATCAACAGTCAGTCAGTTTACCATTACCGAAATTCTTATGTTGCAATTTGTTTTTTCTGTTCAATAGTGTTCTTGTATTTTCAAAAATTATATTTCGATTTTGTATGTTTGGTCTTTATAGGTAGATATAGATAATGAAATCGCATTACATTTGCTGCGATTTTAGGAAATTTCAGACTACTATAGCGATTTTTGAGATTAATGATCATTTGAAAAACCACACTGAAATTTCGCCTGTAGTTCTTATTGCAAAACTATATCCGCCTCTATTTTACCCCCTTGGAGGTAGAATTTAGAAAAATCCTATGTTATAACAGTGTATAGAGAAACAGTAGATGGATGAGTAAGGTAGCTTTACCCTTCACTATAAATCAGCGCAACACCACAAGTTCGAAAACACCATGCTATAATATACGGCGTGATAATAATTTACGTTTTATTACGGCGTGTTGCGTGAATCAACAATAGTTGCCTTTATCTATATATTTGTTAGCTTTTGCACGCGGCTACGTCTGTCCGAATGGCAGGACGTAGATCGTAGGATATTAAAATAGATGCAAATATATGGTTTAATGGAAACCACTCGGTTTTAGATGCCAAAGTATGTAATTTAGATAAATAATATGTTTTCAAGTAATTTAAGGTTTGGAAGTGGGTGGAAATTGAATTTTGAAAGACACTAATTGCTTCCGTAGTGAATCTGTGTCCAGAGCAACGCAAGCGCATTACATGATACAAATTACGAGTATGATGAATGATGATAATTTGTATGATTTTTTTTGTTACTTTGTATAACCACGGATTTGACCACAATCTCACTATGGTAAGTGATGATGTGGCCGAAGGTGGTAATCACACAAAGCCTCAAAGGAACTGTCTCACAAGTGCAGCTGCCGGAACATACCAGAAGGTGTTTGGCAACAGATTTTCAACTTGAGGGTGGAAGCCAGGCCGGCGGGAACTACGAAGTACCCTAGCCCCGTGCTGGTTCCTTCATCGAAACCTCATTGTAGGATTCGAACCCACGATCTTCGCCGCGGCATTCGACGTCTTAAGGAAAAAAAGCCAACATTGTCAGTCTGTCCAAAAAAAAATATACATATCGGTTCTTCTCAGTTGAGGGCGACTTCCGAATCGGTGGTAGCTTCAGTAGTTTCGACGTTCATAAGTGCCCTCCTAGGGCCTAAACTGAATAAATGGCTTTGACTTTGACTAAGCTTCAGATAAACCTGACTATCCCTTGATAGAAAAAACAACATAATCACAAACCACTTCCAACCCTCTAACAATGTCATAAGCTTAAATAATCTAATGAAATGTAAACTACCCCTTAACCCTAGAATGCTTTGAGCCATCAATAACCCTACAATGCAATGTTTGCATACAGGCCTGCTTCGCTCCAGTCTAGACAGGGGTTGGGTACAATAGACCTGCGTCGTGTTCAGTATATCAGTGGTGTTTGGGGATGTTTTAATACAGGTGTATTTATGACAGGGTCAGTTAAATGGTAAGTTTTATTATTTCTGGCAACACTGATAACTGGCGGAAAAGTGAAGTACACCTGACGTCTTATGTTAATTGAGAATAAGTTTTTTCAATTTTTAGGGTTCCGTTCCGTAGGTACCTCTAAAGGGAAAAAGGTACCCTTATAGGATCACTTCGTTGTCCGTCTGTCTGTCTGTCTGCCTGTCAAGACCATTTTCTCAGGAACGCGTGGAGTTATCAAGTTAAAATTAATATTAAATACTCAGCTCTGTAATGTCTTGGACCTATGAAAAAATCAAACTTCTAAGTCAATGCAATCAAAAGATATGGCTGTTTATGCTTTTATACCTACTTCCCATTGACGTAGAATCATGAAATTTGACAAGAAGCATTGTCATATAGTACAAGTAAAGGAATAAATCCGAAAACCGTAATTTTGTTGTTAATTTTTGATTTGCGATTATAAACTTATTTGCAATTGGTAAACTGACCGCGGCCTATGTCGATGTATAAGGACAACAATTTACCAACGACAGAGTTAACTTTGTCCCACGATCTATATCTTATCGTTAAGATTCCCGTGATAGACGAACTATTTATATACCTATAAGTTTGCACGGAAGCCTCGGTGCGCGAGTCCGACTCACACTTGGCCGGTTTTTTTTATGTTTCATCTTATAATATTCATGATAAATGATCAATCACTAACCACTGTAATAAACCATCTAAAAATAGTAGTTCCATATAAAAAATGAGTTGACCGCCGACCACAACCCTATTATAAAAAAAACAGACACAAAAAAGAAAAGAATAGGTATACTATCTCCGGACCGATTCTTACTTCTTTCCTTATATAGAATGAGCTTTAAGACACTAGCTACCGTCTCGCAGTTGTACCTGCGTTATTAAGGTCCTCAATTCTTTCATATCCTCATTGACCCCCTTCAAGAACCTAATACGTTTCCTGGTCAACTCATTAATCTATGTCCAAAAAATCCAGGTTCATCCCAACATCATATACACATCATCAGACACCACCTGTCACCAACACCACTCAGCTATATCCACATGATGAGTCACCGGGCGGGGAACCCTGCGCCCACCACCGTGACTCACTTGGCACACATCCATTATTGTATTTAGTTCAAGTTTGTTTCGTTGCACCAGACATACAATTTTATATATGAGGATTTTCACTCGGTTACTTCATCGTTATCAGATTTATACGCAGATGATAGTAATCGAAAGATGGTAAGCCAGGACACAACGGATAGCTATGAACTATTCAACTTAATGTAACGAGTCAGGTGAGTACTTCAAGAGCACTCTGAAAAGTCACTACCCATTTTTGTTTGAGACAACTAATTTAACTAAGTTCGGACTGAGTGTACAGGCATTCTGTCTTTACAAATATTGTTTGTTACACAGTCAAAAATTTATATTAAAACGTTTGGTTGATCGCCTATGTGAAAAAACTGGCCAAGTGCTAGTCGGACTCGCGCACGAAGGGTTCCGTACCATTATCTATAAAAACGGCAAAAAAATCGCGTTTGTTGTATGGGAGCCCCCTTTAAATATTTATTTTATTTTGTTTTTAGTATTTGTTGTTATAGCGGCAACAGAAATACATAATTTGTGAAAATTTCAACTGTCTAGCTATCGCGGTTCTTGAGATACAGCCTGGTGACAGACAGACGGACAGACGGACGGACAGACAGCGAAGTCTTGGTAACAGGGTCCCGTTTTTACCCTTTGGCTACGGATCCCAAAAAAAGACGCCAATTTTAGACAGATGAGAGCACTTGTAACATTCAATCAAAACTACTGAAACACCTGCACAAGTTCAAACACAATCCGAATTAAAAGCACCGCTGAAAGTTTTCCAAACAAAAACCAATTTGGTTATAAAACCACAATTCAGTTCACTGCAGTAAAAGCATTTAAGTGAACAGGTCAGAGGAAACTAGTTCAACCAACATGTATGATTGATGTCTATTCATACATGTCTGTATGTATGGCAGTGAGGGCGATCTAAAATAGTAATGTTTGTGGACGAAGCCCGGATGTTTCACCGGGATGGGTTTTGTTTCACAACCGTTCATTGAATGCAATGGACACCGAACGAAATTAACCAGATAGATATATTACGTAATTTTTAGGGAATTTTGTTGAGGGGAATGAAACATAGGGTTTTTAGTGTTTATCGAATCTGATTGATTGAGAATAAATATTAGACCAAGACAAAATAGTTCAATTCGATTTTCTCGTCAGTTTGTGAATCGATATTTTTATTTTTAGGTTTCCGTACCTCCGTACGTTCTTGTCCGTGTGTCCGTCTGTCCGTGTGTCACCACCGATTTTCTCAGGAACGGTTGGACCTAGCACGTTGAAATTTATACCAGATACTGAGGTCGATAGTCCCTATTAGGTATATAAAAATCAATGCCACTTTTCGTTGTAATTTTATAACTCAAGGACGGGCTCACCTATATTATATTGTATAAAAATCAATGCCACTTTTCGTTGTAATTTTATAACTCAAGAACGGGTTCACCCATCCAAACCAAATTTTTAGGCTTTGTTCGGACTATTTAGTAGATGGTTTATGTGAAGTTTGCACAAAATCGGTCGAGCGGTTCTTCATTTATCACATTTTTTGTAACAATAAATGGCGGATCATTTTGTTAATGGGGGTAAATTTTGCTGTCAAATTGAAACTTTTTTTAGTGTTGACAGTACAAGCATGTTGTTATGTCATTCATTTCAAGCGGGGAATGCAGGCAGTAACTAAGGCTATATCTACTAATATATAAAATTCTCGTGTCATAGTGTTTGTCTGCAAACTCCCCCGAAACGGCTCGACCGATTCTTATGATTTTTTTTGTGTATATTCGGTAGGTCTGAGAATCGGTCGTAGGCAATTTTTTTTATACCGCTACGCTGACTGTACAAAATACTTTTGAGATTTCTCACAATGGTAAATGATGAAGGACCTGAAGGTGATAAGGACAAAGTCTAGAGTGGAACTGGCTTTCACCAGGCGAGTAACTACCCTACTAACCCTCAAAATACCCTACCACCATCCTATTGTTTCCTCACTGAATGCTCAAGCTCATAATCTCCTAAATAATTTTATTCTCAATATATCTCACAGGTTATATCGCACTACACGAACAGCTGCTAACGTCATTCATTAATTCCCTAACAAATACGTGCCTCAAGTCATTCCACATCGCTCCGACGTCATTACCCAACTACAAACAGTGCACTAACGTCATTTCCTACGCTCAGGAACATTACCAGTAGGAAGTGACGTGGTACTTCGCAAGGTCCCTTCAGTTACGGCGTAACGAGATCCTCATTACTGACGAAATTACCGCTCAACATTCGGGTCAGGGTACGAATTGTTACTTTTTTTTTGTGTGTAGGAAAGTTTTTAGTGCCACATTAAAATATGCCGGAAATAAATATAAATATTAAAATATATACTTATATTAAAATAGTAACCGATTGGTTCTTTCTTTCAAAGCAAAAGTAAATTAGTTGTTTTTTAATGCCTCAGGCTAGCGTGCTCTACACTCGGACAATCGCCTTTTACAGGCGATTCTGTACCCAAATATTGAATATAAAAAAAACTGGGAATGAAGTAAACAAATGCTACAATGCCTAAGAACACAATAATTGACTGTCCACATAAGATTATTATAACATTACAATATAACTGCCAACTAACACAGTCTGTACTTACTTACATGTCATATTATTTTAATAGCTTACACGTCACTGTGAAATAATAAGAATGAACTAGATGAGTAAAATAAAAAAGCAGCTGACAACTGATTCACCCGCTGAAATATCCTCGCCCACCATCCGCTAGGATCTAAAGACGCTGTAACAGCGACGCGCGCGCACCGCATTCTATTTGCAAACTTCCGCGAACATTTCTGCGGCACTCCTGCGCAAGTCTAACTTACGACTTATGCAAGCTTGTTGCACAATGAGCATACGTTTATTTGAACGTAACTGCTAGTAAGAGACACATTTTCAACTCAGTCGGGACAATACTATGTGATGTAGCGCACTTGCATATCCACTCTAGACATCTTAGGTTAAATACGTCCGAACACAAAGATCCAGAAACATCGACACTAGAAGTAAGATCCAATGTATTGGCCTATATTTGACTACAATCTCACCATGGTGTGTTGTGTTGCCGAAGGTGGTCAGAACACCAACCCTAGAAAGAATTCGTTCTCAAATGCAGCAGCATAATCCCACCAAAACGCGCGTCGGTGTGCTACAACTATCGTACTCTTTGGTGGCTAGTGACTGTGCTAGTCATACGTCTTATGCGAGTCGCTTTTGTTTTATGAGTTGCTCATAGCCGAGTCCAGGATAGTTATAGCTTGTTCATAGTGAAAGAATGTCGAATGGTTCTCTTGTCGGGCAGACATGTGTAAATACGTCAGGTTTTTATGTCGTAAAAATGATTTTAGTATTATTTATTGGTTGTAATAAATTCTTGGATGGAATTAATGTTCAAATGCTTCAAATTTTTCACTTTAACTAGTAGAGTATTTTTCGATAAGTTCCGGTAGCAGCAGTCCAGATATAGTTCTTTCCTAGGATTTGTGTGCTTACCACTTTCGGCCACATCAGCATGAACCATCGTGTGATTGTGGACAAAAACAACCCTACTTAATAGTAACGAAAAAGATAAACAATGTTTCTGCTTTGTTCTCATTCTACCCTTCATCTAAGCATTCATTACTTTCTTATTATCCTACATAGAATCCATCCATCGCTGCTAGGATTTCATATCATATGGGTATCTACATTAATATTCATGACTATTTATTTTATGTGTTCCACTCTTGCGCCAAAATAAAATCGATCCAAATTATATCACATTTAACAGTTGGTTACATATACCATACCCTACCTATCACGCCACAGGCCTTGAGTTAGATTCCACCCAGGACAGACATCTGTGTGCATGAAAATTTATTTAGAAAAAATATTGTAGGTATATCAGTTATCAGGTCCACGTAACCTAGCTGTCCATACCAACGACATTTCATTAAGCACGCTCCATTTCTATTTAATCATAATTATATTAAACGTCATTCACGCTCTGCTTTCATTCACCGACAATTTCCAATCCCGTAGGATATTTGCTGGTAATTGGTGGAATGGAACAGGTGCGACTTCATTAGAACTGGTAATTTGGAGTATATTTTCAAGACCCTTTAAGCTGGTTAGAAAAAATTATAGGTATGGTCTGAGGAAGAATTTTATTTTAGTTGCTACCTGATAGGTAGTAGAAATTTTCAAATAGAGCGAATACTCTAGAGGTTTCAATAATGCCTCGATATATTAATTAGCCTAAGCATTATGCTGAGATGGAACTCATTCCTGGCATCGCGCAACATTATATTAATGTTTTGCCATATCAAGGATACATTAAAAGTATAAATTCAAAAATAGAATCAATTTAAAACAAAGAAACGACCTCAAACCGAGCTATACAATAGAGCATTTTCAGTACATTTGAATGACAGTAAATTCTAAAACTAGCCAAACCCCGTCATCACAAAAAGCAGAGACCAGCGAAACAGCTGGCCCGTCTGACGGTTGTTTGCGCTAGTCAAGCCAATACCTGATTCTTGATGTGTGACGTCACGACCATAAAAGGGGATATAAAAAGTCGATTGCTCGTAAAATAAGGTGAACATCGTAACTGACTTGTAAGAATACATAATCCATAATAGATGGACTTTTGATGTCAACTGCAGATTTGTTATATTGTTCGCAGTTCAGCGCCCAACATATAAATCTTTACAGTAAGGAAAAAAAGAGTAATATAACATATGTGTTCAATCGTACCGTGAGAAGTGACGATTGTACCGAAAGTGGCAAATAATACTAAGGGAAAATTGGCTCAAGTGCAGCTGCCGAAAGACAGATTCCATTCATCTTGAGGGTGGAATGATAGCCAGGTCACTAGAATATATCTTCTGACAAGATGGCCGACTTTAATGAAAATTGGCAGAGACGTAGCTTCGACTTCGAAGATGGACATGAGATATTTTTATACCGGGAACGCGGGAACCAGTGGATGTCATATCAAATAATAATACGCAAACAAAAAAATACTAAACACCTTTTCCATTTCTTTCAGAAGGCACACAATCATGCAGGCGGTTTCCCATTATCATTATTATCTGTTTGACTGGCATTATCTCACAATTTTTTACCCATGCGATATCATCCTTCCTGATAGTAATTATTGGAAAAACCTCTGCCCCTTTAAGCGAGGGAACTATCTGGCATATCTTAATTAGATTCCTCGTGAGTGGCGGGAACAGGGTCAGATAGCTACTGGGGTGATTTGATTTATCACTCTTCATTATGCAAGAAAGGTTTTTTAGGTAATTTGTGAAGCTATTGTAGGATGTAAAGATTCGTATGAGATAATCGAAATATGTGTCTGATGTAAACATTTTATAATAAGCTTAGATATGAGCGAAGATATTCCATCTATTAATTAACGACAAAGCCTCAAAAAAAATAACACAAAGAAAAATTAAGGACGAGACCTATCTTGTTCTACGAACTTAGATCCTAAACTAGGATCATTTAAATAAAGATAAAAGGTCTAACATTATTAGCTGACATCCATTTAAGACAGAAATCATAAGAACCGCGTAACATCTAACAGCAACATAAAATAACACAGGCCGCGTGCAGTCTCGCAGCCGTAGCGAGAACAGATAGCGAAATAAATGTTACAAAGATATTTTATTTTACTTTATTAGGCTACTTTTGACCAACACATTTGTGCCATGACAGAACCTCAGCTAACAATGTTACCTTATTCTATCATCCAGGAAACCTTGAGAGAGCTATAAGAAGCCTAGTTCGCAAATGAAGAAGTATAGGAATTTGTCTATAAGCTTCTTACATAATAATAAGCTTCTAACATATTCATGTTGTCTATTATATGAAAAATCTCTTGCGTCAAGATTATAGTTGCTTGGTGAAATCTGGACCCAAGTGACGAAAAAGTTTGAAGGAGCTTGACCATGAGCATGACATTGCAGTAACATCGATGTAAGCCTGATAAATAATTCTGGATGCAGCGGGAGTATTTTCGTGAATATCATTCCACGATCGATCCGTTAACGGTTATATGAATATGTAATATCATTCATAAATCAAAAATATGAATACATAAACAAACAGGGCGTGGGTAGTATCTGTGCTTTGAAGGAACATTGATGTTATAAAGTTTTATGATTGAATGAGATACCTTGAATATTAGAAGTAACTTCTGGAAAATTGCATGAATTTTTTTAGTTTTTCCTAAAGTTGCTTCAATAACATGTAAATAACATGATTTAAGTATATAAAAAAGGTTCATCAGAAACTTCAATGAAGTATAATGCGATTTACGATACCATTTATACATTATTTATATAAAGTTTTAAGAATAAGGGTGTAAGATTTTATATAAGGCTTGGCTTCGAAGTCAGATGTAAGTCACCGCTTCAATTGCAATGTTTAAGTTATTGGCGCCCAACGTGGGACCTATATAACGAAATCACAGCTGACTTCAAACCCAAAGCGACTAACAATGCGATCACGTCTCAGAGTAGGGTAGGGATGGCAATTAGACTTGCCCTTGACCGCGACTCGCATCACAAGTGGCATGCCAGCGTGAATTGCAATTACGAGACAAGCGTTGTGCTGACGTATTGTGAAGCGACAGGACATGGTATATAAGTAGCTGGAGTAGTAGATCAAGTTAAAGTTGACCTTGAAATGAAACGCTGCAATATAATGTAAAACAAACACTCTTCTATAAAATTGTAGATTACACATTTAAGTCTGGGTGTAATCACTTATATTTCTAGAAAACAAATCCTTGTTAGTAAATTATTCAACCTTTAAAACATTGGCGCCCAACGTGGAGCTACAATAATGCCATGACATAAGAAAGCATTCAACTACAGGACAGTCACGTCTCGGGCTAACACGGTAGTCTAATAAGGTATGGTAATACATACAAGTCTAGGTCTGTGGAATAACAATCAAGGAAAATACGTTCCAGCAAGGGTGATTCGTTCAGTCTGTAAAATAGGTAATAAGGTATACTGTAGTATAGTGTAGTTACAACTAACAGAGAGATCATCTCTAGTCACTAGAGTATACTAGAGTCTAGTATAAAGCTGAGGTTACTGATTAATATTTATACTATGGTCAAAAGTAGAAACGCTCTGTCTAGCAAGACGGGAATGTTTTATAACAAAGGCAAGAGAGAAAGAGAATGAGATGAATATAATTTGCATAGCTGCTCAGAGACGCCTTTGATGCACATGGCATATTTTGTTAAAGCACAGCAAAGTATTGTAAGCTCAATTTGTTTAAAATACATAAAGAATTTGTAATATTTAATTATAATGCCACTGATTGATAGAAAATCGACTGTAAGTTGACTTTTCAGAGAATAGATCCACGGTCTATGTAACTCTTACAGTCGGACACGTATAGACAGACCATTCGTAGGGGTTTGCGAGGTGAGAGAGGGGCGGTAGCGAGCCTTGGGACACAATGCAACAATGACGAAAGCCTATACAAAAGCGGCATTTCTCGTGACTTCAAACGCGATGGACCACTGTATATTTTTTACGCTGTGATAGAGCCATGATGGCAAGATCTTAAAGGAGGTTAAGTTTTAAACCCAGACCAGCATCTTTAACATTCAACTTCACATCTATCTTGAGACACCGAGGTCTTGATCTTCATTATTAGGACTCGATTGGAATTTATCTAAAAACTTTGTAAAATCATTTCCCGAATCTTAAATACCCAATGTAATAGATCCCATCAGACGTATTTTTTTAATGCTGCAAAGACCTTATGACCTTGCACTTATACAGCGTGATTAAAAAAACATGAACGTGATTTTACGAGCAGTTTCCCTAGGGACATGGAAAAGGTAGGAAGTCGTTATCGAGTTCCGTTTCTGGGAGGTATTTGAGTTTATGTCGAAAGAATATCGATTCGTAAGGAACAACAGGTTTACGAGATAGATAGTACAGCCTGTACCGGTTGCCATAGTCATGAATTGATAGGAAATCGGAGGAGAGAAGATAATATAATAATTCTTTAATAAGTTATTAATCACACTGTATACCATAGTTAACTTTTTTATATTTTTATGTCAGAAGGCTAACAAGCAGGCAGGCGGTCCACATGATGGTAAGTGGCTACCGTCGCCTATGGACATTAGCAGTACCGGTGAGATTGCCAATGTGGTGCCCATTTTAACGCCTAAAAGGCAACTGGCTCTCGGTGCTTGGCGACAAATTTTCAACATGAGTGTGTACTAAGTACCCTACCACCGTGCAAAACCGACCAAATATATAGATACGAATACAATTTTGCATGCTTACATTATCAGTTAAATTCTTTGAGTGAAATGTGCTGAAATGTCCCGCAGTTATCATTTGTGGATGCTGCTATCACATCCTGCGTGATATTCAAGTATCATCTAACATTTTGCATGAATTGAGAATGTCAGGGCACGATTTAAAATGTTGAAAAAAGTTAGTATTCCTACTGTATGACACAAAGTCAGAGCCAGTGATTAAATTTTTATATAACGGCTAAAGAAAGTCTTAGTTACTGAAGATGCAAATTTCAACCTTCAACGTTTCAAATAAAAACTACGTTTAGCTGATGTAAACGGAACTGTCGTTTCGTGAGCACATGTAGATGTATTTATCCTAATTTTCAATTTGATTATCTATAATTATACCGTACCATCCTTTATTTATTTGAAATTACAAATGATTAAAAGAGTGTAAGTTAGGCGTAGTTTTGATTGTCCTACGCGCTGTGGACAGAGCACCGTATCTTCCCCTTCTTGTTTTAATCGAAGCCTTCAACATTGTTTTATGCCTACTCGTATGTCCTAGGGCCCATTAATAGTTACTGCATAAAATGCGATAAATCATTTGACTGCAAACTCGCGTAATATCACGTCCACGTAACTGAACATCGAGCTGGACCTACTAAGGCAATACATTACAATAAATCTAAATATATGGAAAAGAGGCTTGGCTTCCTTTAATGACGTCACAAGCAAACAATCGGGGACACGGAGCGCCGCGAAGTGATCCATCGTGGCCATGACACCGGCGGCCGATGAGGAATTAAACGTGCCAACATAAGATTGTGCGATTACGTAACACGTTTTAAAAAGCGAGTTTTGCACTTGTAAATTTGGTGTATCTTTAACATTAACCCATTGTATCATTGTTTGGGTACAAGCCAATTTTAATTATAGTAAAATTGTCAATTTTTGGTTTTCGACTTGTTTTTAAAGACTGAAAATAACCGTTCGTTTCATAATAACAAATAAATGAGTTAGAAATAACAAAAGAACACGAAACTTACTTAAAACAAGATTTATTTATATTATTTATAGGTGACTGGTACTCTTGAAAACGACTTAACTTATCTATGTTACCGATATTTTATTTGTTTGTTATCAAGCAACTGTAACTAGGCTATGTGTGCTCACCACCTTTGGCCACATCATCACATAACATGGTGAGATTGTGGTCAAACATTATTGTCTTTGTGCGTGATTTAGACAAGAACGCTCACAAAACTTTTCCAGGCAAAAAAAAACAGATAATCACTCGACCGAGCGATGGTATTTTTTTAGGATTCCGTACGCAAAGGTTTAAAAACGGGACCCTATTACTAAGACTTCGTTGTCTGTCAGTCTGTCTGTCACCAGGCTGTATCTCAAGAATCGCGATAGCTAGACAGTTGAAATTTTCACAAATTATGTATTTCTATTGCCGCTGTTGTAATACTAAAAACAAAATAAAATAAATATTTAAGGGGGGGCTCCCATACAACTAACGCGATTTTTTTGCCGTTTTTATAGATAACTAGTTTCACCCGCATTCCCAAGGGATCTTATGTTATCCCGGGATAAAAAGTAGCCTATGTTCTTCTCCGTACCATAGGCTATCTGCATACCAAATTTCATGGCGATCGGTTCAGCGGTTTAAGCGTGAAAAGGTAACAAACAAACAAACAAACTCACTTTCGCATTTATAATATTATTTAGGTCGGTACGGAACCCTTCGTGCGCGAGTCCGACTCGCACTTCGTTTATTAAATATGAATATTATTTTTACTCAAAAATCTGAGATACAAAACATTAGCGTGGGGCATGAATTATTTTTGGGCCATCTCCTTTAACCCAAATTGTCATAAGCGGTTCTTGATCTATCATTATTCTAACAAGCATATTTAACGGCCACACACCCCATTTCCCCTAAGCGAGGCGATGCATCTATCTACCCTTCGCCCTTGGGCCGCGCCCGCTTATATCTTCGACCCAGCTTTACCTCCGCTCCCTTAGTATACAAAACATGTAGTAAAGTGATTGAATACATTATGTACTTAAATCTGATCTTTTTTTTTTATTAGTTTGACCACCTCATTTGGAGGGTGATGTGCTCGTAGAAGGCAAGCATGTGTAGAAGGGAGTTTTGAATGTCTTCCATTGTTGAGGTTATACTACCAGCAACATATTCATATATGTACCATTACATAGTATTATATTTACATAGAATATACCTACTCTAAACCCATGAAGACAACGTATATATACCACATTTCAGAAATTAGTTTCAAGCATCACCCAGGTGCTAGATTCCGATGGTTTTCATATCTCCTTATTGTGTGCCAGAACTGATGCAAAACAATTTAGAATATAAAAGAATAAGTAGTTTATTATTTGACAGTATCATATTTTATCAGTATTTAACATGAATATGAATCACTCTACATATTGGTGAAACTCGCATGATAGTCCGTTCAGTAGTATATAAGTGTATCGCGAACAGACAGACAGACAGACGCGGCGGACGACTTTATTTTATAATATGTAGTGATAATTAAATTGCCTTGTAAAAGAAATACCGAACCTCAAAAATAAAACCTAACAGTGTTTCTCTTTTTCCACGACATATTCAATGTGACACATATTGTCCTTACTTGCCACTCCACGTAACAAGATACGGTTTAGACCTCATATAGTCAGCAGTAAAGATCTGACGACCGTTTTCTATTAGCCTATACCTACGTGGCTAATTATTATTGTTCATTATTGTGAGTCCATAAGTATGTATCGCAGGAGGTCATGGGTTCGAAATTTTTTCAAGTGGATTATGCTTGTGTTTAACTACAATCTCACCATGGTAAGTGAGAAGGAAACTGGCTCTCAAGTGCAGCTGTAGTGCACCAGTAGATGCTTGTCGACAGTGTTTGGAGGGTGGTAAATAGCCAGACTGGTACTACAAAGTTCTCCACTACCATGCTAGTTTAGAATGCTTGAAAATTCATAGCATGGTGTTAGGGTTTTAGAGCTCAATACTTGACTAGCTACCACCACCAAGATGAAAATCTGTCCTAAACATAATCAGTGTTACAGCTGAGCATTACTTACCCATGAGATTGTGATCAAATATTTAATCCCATTGATATTGAGTTGGTTTTGAAAAGAGTAATTGCCGAGTTTCTTGCCGGCTCTCAGTAAAAGCAACCTTCCGAACCGAGCGTTAGAGTCAGACTATTCATAAGTGCTTGTGAAGGACTATTTGAATAAAAAATATTTTCATTTCATTGACATTTAGATAAGACTTCCGCTCGGCCGAAATACAATCAAGGTAAATAATAGTGGTAGGTAAGCACACAAGACATAGTTGGAAAACCGTACTGCAAGTGCAATAGCCCATTGAATAATAAATCGAAAGATAATGTATTACAGGTAGTATTGTAGTCATTCAATTGTCAATTTGTTTTAAATGTATTTTTTTTAATTTAATTGATGATAGCTCAGTGGTAGTGACGTCCGACGCCGCGGCGAAGGTCGTGGGTTCGAATCCTACAATGAGCTTGAGCTTTCGGTGAAGGAAAACATCGTGAGGAAACCATAGCACGGTGGTAGGGTACTTTGTAGTACCCGCCTGGCTGGCCACCACCCTCAAGTTGAAAATCTGTCGCCAAACACCTATTGGTGTGTTCCGGCAGCTGCACTTGAGAGCCAGATCCTTCTAGGCTTTGTGTGCTTACCACCTTCGGCCACATCATCACCTACCATAGTGAGATTGTGGTCAAACACAAGCCTATACAAAGTCAAAAAAAAAAAAATACTAAAAAAGTTGCAAAAAAATAATTCCGTCAAACCGCAATACGGTTTGTCGACAGAACAGCCCTAGTTATTTTTCTTTCTTGTGTCTCCATTTAATATTCTCTTATACCCTTGTTTTAACGAAAACATTTTTGTCATATTTATGTGTATATTTTATGTCAAACAAAGTTAAATGTAGAAAGTGTCTATACATTGTAAGCAAGCTTATGTTTACGCTTATGATTTGCTTCCAATATAAAACTATTTGCTTTGTAACAAGCTTTTATATACCTAAGCATAGTAACATTCTTCAAAGATATTCGCGAAAATAATTATTTATAACGTCATAGGACCAGATGTAGCATCTCTTTGTGATTTTATAGCAATAAAATAGTTCGCATGCAGTTTATAAGCAAATCTGTTCAATATATACAAAGTGTTTTACATAATAAGACGATACAAAAGACGAGCCGGTTGGCGTGGTTGGTAAGATACCCTATCAATCACGCCGCAGGTCGTGGGTTCGATTCCCACTCAGGACAAACATTTGTGTGCATAAACATGTCTGTTTGTCCTGTGTCTGGGTGTAATTATCTATATATGTATGTATTTACAAAAGAAAAGTAGTATATGTAGTATATCAGTTATCTGGCTTCCATAGTACAAGCTCTGCTTAGTTTGGGGTCAGATGGCCGTGTGTGAGGAATGTCCCAGAATATTTATTTTATTTAATTTTATTTATAAACGCCATTTTATTAGTCAGGTTCAGTCAATTCAGGAACAAGGTGAAACGCCGCGGGAAAAATGTTGAGCAATATTATTGTCAAATGAAGATTAATGATAAGTTGACTGTACATCAATTGAACTATTAAATGGTCGTGGTTTAATTAGGGGAATTGGGAATCGGTTCCATATTTTTTCACGATTGAAATGAATCAGATATTATGTTAAATTAGATCCGCCATGAAATCATTAATTTTCTTCGCGGACAAAACAACAATAAAAATCAAATAAAGACACACAAGAAGTAAACAAACCAACTTAATTTCAACTCGGCTCGTAAATAAATTGTCAAATTCGGAATGTCAAATTGACAATGAAAACAAACATCCCGTAGAAACTACAAAGTAACAATAAAAGTTGACGACGTAAAATTGAGAGCTATAAATCTTTTGCAGAGATGCAAACTTAGGGGCCGTCCATTAATCACGTGAGGCTCGAAAGGGGGGGGGGGAGGGGCTTCGGCAAAAATCACGAAAAATCACAAGGGGGGGGGTGTAGTAAGATATCACGTGTATTAATTTTTTCGTCAAACGCGTGATTTCTAAACAGAAAAGCAACGAACGAAGTCCCCACGCGCTTCATCCCGCGATAATGTAGAATAAAATTAGATTATACCTGTACTTAAATATAATATTCTAAAAATTTTAAGATTCTTTGTAGGTACTAAAAATACACGTGATTTTGGGAGGGGGGGTTAGTCTTACACCTCACCACGTATCACCAAGGGGGAGGGGGGGTTAAAAAATGCTAAAAATACATAACGTGATTAATGGACGGCCCCTTACTGGGTCGCTTTTGTTTTAGAAATCTAATTGAAAATGTATAGAAGTGGCATACTTCCAATGACCGCGTGCACAAATAATAAAGGACCATATTAATCCGCGATTCAACAGCTACTCGTCTTGTAAGAAATAATTATGTGCATAAACATGGTGGCATGTCATTAATCTTAGATTTCACAACCAGAGGTACCGATAATTCTCGAAAGCGTTTCAACTATTATTATAAGGTACAAGGTTAATAGCAGTTACCGTGCAACAGATCGCAAATCAATCCACCAAAAGTAGGATAAAAGCATACATTTATGCGCAAGTAAGTACATTAGAAAACCATATTAATGTGGTATTACTCTGAATACAAAGATAACTGTCAAACTTTATAAACATCTTTAATCTTAAAATTGCATTATACTGGAAAAGAAGTGTTAGAACATATAATTCTTGTTCCTTCGATAATTCATTCAGACAGTGTGAAGGAACGAGGGCTGCAGGCTTTATGTAGGTATTTCTAACATTTATTTAGCAATAGCTGTCGACCGCGGTTTCACCCGCGTCCCGAGGAAAAATGTTGCCCATGTTCTTCTCCATACTATAGGATATTTGCCTACCAAATTTCATCGCGATCGGTTCAGTGGTTTAGGCGTGAAAAGGTAACAAACAAACTAGTATATTAGTTAGGATTTCTATGGTCGAACCACGAGCTTGTTTACTTCAGACGAAAGTCAAGATCACAACGCCTATGGAGTAACAAAAACACGAGTACTATCCCTAATTAATTTACAATTAGTAGCTAGATTGTATTCGCAAGTAAATACACCTTATTCACTATTTTGATGATATTTTGGAGAGAGTAGATAAACGTTGGAGAAATATAGATCGCAAAGTGGTAACAAGTACAGGAAAAGCGCTGACCAGAACTTCTTAGCACCAGATGGACCGACGAATGATCCGGTCGTTGAGAGTAACTACAGAAGTATAGTTCCTTGAGATCTTACCCTATGTTTCATATGGTTTATGTGTACATTAGTGCACATTTCTAGTCTCAGTTTTACTCTGAGGTGTGTGGTATAGATAGCAACATAATTCAAACAAATGTATGTCTACAAAAACTTACATAACAAATTCGATATCATGGATAGTTTTAGTGTACAGGTGTTTTGTAATTTGGAACTGTTCAGCAACTTATATTGCTGACCGTACATACCTGAACGGTGGAACTGATTTGCAGTCGAACCCTTAGCAACATTACGAAAACTAAAACAGCAGGACAATGACAAATAAAAAACACGAAAGATAAGAGAGAGAAATACAGAGAGAAGCTGTATTCTTCGCCTAAAAGAATGAGAGAGAAACAGAAGCCGTATGCTTCGGCAAAACCTGCTAATGTGGCCCCAGGCTTAGCCATTTTTAAACCTATGTCGCAATTCATGTTGCAATGGTATCACGAAATCAGGAAAGGGTTGGAGCAAATGAATGGCCACGTGTTTTCCTCACGTTTTCAAAACCAATATTGTAATCACGAGGTTGGCCACAAATCTGCATATTTCAACACTTTACAGCATTATGTAATCTATGGTAGCAGGAAAAACAACGTGTTGTCACAACAAAGCATTGCCAAGGCATCCCCTTTATGTTTTTAATAGCCGTGGCAAAATTCAAATTGATTTCTTCGGTGTATCAGTTATAGGTGACTTAAGTATGGAAACATTTCACAATGTTTGTCATAACCACAGCTTTACTTTAGTTACTATTAACTTCTTTTAATCTTATCTAAATACTCTTAGTGTAAGACAGAGTGTGAGACGAAGTCACTATCTGCCTCTGTCTGTTTTTCCGCTTACTTCTAAACCACGCAGCGGATTTTGATACGGTTTTCACTCACAGAAAGAGCGATAAACGAGGAAGGTTCGTGTATATAAATTGAATGCTTGCGAAGCCGGGGCGCCCCCTAGTATTTTATGAATGAGAAAGTCTGTTAATCCTATATATGTCTGTTTATTTCAACACCCAATACTTTATTGTATTCCTGATATAGGCCAATCGTTTCGTATAAGTTTATAGGTGGTATTTCAGGTTGATGGTTGACATCCATGTTTGCAGCATTTTCGCGACTAAACAACCAAACAGATTTTAATTAAACTTGGCAGCGGGGTAACTCGAGCCCCAGTAATGGACAGGGGGTACTTTTATCCCATAAACGAGGGATAAAACAAAGCCTATATTTGGGAAATAAAGAAAATATATACATAGTAAAAAGTTGTAAAGCGTAAAAAGCGACAACTTCGTTATCCAATCACGTAGTTGTGATAAAACTCCACTAAATGTATTTATAATGAGTCATATTACTAAGATAAAACTGTTTATTTCAAGGACATTAAGCGAGTTTTGAGATCGATAGACCATGTCATGGGAGCTGGGTATGTTATGAATAACACTTTAAGAAGCCATAGACATCTCCTGTACAACATAGGTCTTCATTTAATGATTTTCAGACGAACCCGATTTTCGTACTTTCGACATTTGGCAAAAAACATGGCGGACTTCTGTCAAAATTTATAGAAATTTCAAGATATCCACAAAGTCTTTCGGAAAATGTATTTTGCGACATTGATGTCATAGACACGAGAATTGGGCTCCTGGTCCTAAAACGATGGCATCAACCACTGAGCAATGATACTAACTAGGACATCTCACTTGGTACCGATGGGGTACGTGATCACCATTAGAGAGACGTTCTTTAACTTCGGTTATACTACGTGTAACAGAAATAGTTTGGGATATTTTCAAGTTTAGAAAATAATTAATGTATGAATTTTGGAATAGCCTTTGATTGTACAGGATTGATTACTAGGGAATTAGGCTGAATGGAATATTGACATTAGCCACAAGTGTGTCTGAGATGGAAGATAGGCGTACAAGCGAAAATGTTTTTTTTGTTTTTTTTTTTTTCAGAAAAGCTTAGCTGAAAAATAATTTTCACATTTTGTTACACGCTGTATAAATAATTTCAAAAATCGAATAACAGTCTAGTATTTAGGTTCAAGAAAAGAGTACTTATTGTTCCATTCTAATCAGCTGATTAATCAAACAAGCTAAATGCACTCTTATGCGTACAATTAAGAACTTTAATTCGAAAGTTTGCATCTCCAAACAGTATATCGGGTGACGTCAATAAGAATGAATGAAATAAAGTCGAAAATCGCACGGCAAATGAGATCAGAATGAAAGTCCGTCATCGGCAGTGCAAGCTCTATACAGACAATTGAACTATTGAGCACAATTGAACTTGTGAAATGAATATTTATGCCGCATTTACCACAACTTATAATCAGGATTTATCTACATGGCGCTGACGAAATGTATAAGCGGTTATTAACTAACTGAAATGTTGTATTTAACTCTTTATCGTAATAAATATGAGTAAACGGAAACAACTCACTTATTATTATTATAAAATTCTGACTAATTGTATAAAAAACCTACATTTTAATCAAATCCCTATTTCATGCATTTTTTTTTTTGATTATTAATTAAAATATATTTTAAAAGGAAAACTCTATGTTTGACATCTTACCAAAACCAAAAAAAATATCCAAATATGATCACACAAAACCTTATTATAACAACACTAACACTGTCAAATAAAAAAAAAACAATCACAAAAATTCAAACAAAAAAGGCAGTTCGAAAACTTTACGCGGGAAACTTATAACTGTCATCTTTTAACACTGGCTGTACAATTTTGCGTTCGAAATTCAATTTTTTTATAAAACTTTTGTTTTATTTTCTCGCTTTTCCGTATTATGATAGTCAGTTACGTAAATAGGCGGGCCACAAACGTCCGCTCGGCGTGAGCCCGTCGCATACACTTCAGAGCTTTCAGTTACAGCTTCAAGCGTAGGGCGGAGGCGGCTTTATTACGGCGAAATGAGGGACCAATTTAGTGCACGATTTGCCGCTGAAATCTGTCGTTTATTTGCTCTTAATTAGTTGAATGCTTAATTTGTTATAACGTTCCGCCGCTTGTGAATTAACGACTTGGGGAACAGAGTATTTTAAAGAGTACTTTGGCGAAATTACTTTCATTATACTCAGTCAAATACTTACGTTTAAATTATTCTACAAGCTTGCCTCAAATTACCTGGTCATATCAACAAAAATTATAGATTTATAAGTACATACTGTTTTTTTTTTAAATTTCTGTTCTACGTTATTCTGTATCGAAATCGTGATTAAACTGTATTAGCTTAGATAATATAAATTATTTTTAATATCCATATTTCATCTTCATAACTAAAGCAACAGTAATATAAACATTCCAAACTAAGCCCATAACTCAACAATTACAAAACTAATTATTTATCCATGCACACTCCCGATTCGAATCCGGGACCGGTCGGAACGGTACACAATTAAAGACCTATTTATAAACGAGAGTGTGTGTTCACGCACACAAACTAAGCATTCTGTAAACTATGTAACATTCCGATTATAATTTTAATGCCCTGTTACAATAAGAATGTATAATTTACTAGCATATTGCTTAGGCGACTATAGCTCTATGGTTGTGACGTCAGCGACGACATTTATTCAGTTTATGCCCTAAGAGAACTTAATTATGATGTTAAACTGAAACTCAGTGAGGTTAAATTGACGGCACGGTTGCACTGTGGTAGGGTAATTTGTTGTACCCGCCTGGTTGGATACCACCCTCAAGTTGAAAATCTGTTGGTGTGTTCTGGCAGCTGCACTTGAGAGCCAGTTCCTTTTAGGCTTTGTGTGCTTACCACCTTCAGCCACATCAACACTTATCATAGTAAGATTGTGGTCAAACACAAGCCAATACAAAGTAAAAAAATAAAAAAAATTGCGAAAACTACTTATAGGTACAATACTTACTCGTACACATTTAAACAAAAAAAAAATGACGTGGCGATAGGTTTTAGGTGAAGAAAACATTATGAGGATGCCATAGCACGGTAGGGTACTTTTTAGTACCCGCATGACTGACTACCAGTAGGCTTTATGTGCTTACCACCTTCGGCCACAAAATTATTTTCCAATTAAAAAAAAATATCTTCCACACTATTCCGTTCTCGTAGGTACGCTCTACGGACCAATAATACTAGACCTACATGTCAATACAGTATACAATTGAATGGAGCGGTTTATAGAGTGCAATATTAACTGGCTGAATTTCGAGATTGGATGATGTAGTCATTGTAGTGGTTGGGTTTAGGCATAAATTATTTAAGAGTTGAAACATAGAATTTAAATGTTTTGTCATTAATATTTGTCATAGTTTTAATACATATCACTGTAATACGACAGCGTAAAAAACATACATTGGTCTATAGCGTTTGAAGTCACGCGAAATGCCGCTTTGTATAGACGAGTGTATGGCAGCTTGGGCTCGCTACTCGCTACCCTCTCTCTACCCGCAAGCCCCGCACGATTGCTCTTTCTATAATAGACGTGTCCGTTGGCCGACTGTAAGATTTACATACACTGTGGTAATACTAAAAGATGTCTGTGCCCAAATTTTCGGCCATTCCATGTCGTTTATTCAGTTTTGAGTCCTAACCTACGCAGGTTGAATTTACTGAAGTTACCACCGGCTCAGAAGTCAGCCTTCAACTGATAAGAACCGTTAAGAAACATTGGACACACTGAACTATGATCGCTTTGAAATGTCAAATAATTTTCATGAACGTCAGTGAAAAAAGAATTCTAGCTACCTAGACATTAGGGTAGATTTAATCTTAAGCACTCAACAAATTCGTCACATACATCAGAACGTACAATTAGTTAAACAAGCAAGTTAGTTGGATCCGAAACGCTTGCGTCAGTGAGACTGCATTAGAGGAATGCTTTTCGCTAGTAAATTACCTAACTGACTGAGACGTTCGAAAATACTCGTGCAAAAAGAAAAATTAAAAGGTGTCCCAAAATAAATAAGATTTGTTGTGAAATATGTTAGTACCTATGTAAATCGAATAATTTAACACAAATGGCCTGTCAATTAATAATCATAATGTGATGGACGAACTATTTACATACCTACAAGGCTGTACGGGGCCCTCGGTGCGCGAGTTCGACACGCATTTGGCTGGCTTTTTACAATAATACCTTGGTTACCTTCTCGTAATCTTAACTCTTTATTAAAGTCCATATTACAATACCGTTCGTAATTCATAAATAAATACGCAACCTATTTAAAAAAAACACATCTAAAATTACTTGTAGAAAATTCCTTATAGAATAAATACGGAAACGAAATCATAGACAAAATAAACATGTATATAGAATCACTTACCTTGCGCAGACGGCGTTACATTCTGTTCCCAGGATGACTCATCCTCAGCCTTGCGGGTGCTTCGTTCCACTGTCACAGACAAACAAATATTGTGTTTATCTGTGTTACATACTATACTAAACTAACCCTAGTTTCAATTAGCTAGCTAAACTTTCAGGGTTAAAAGTAGCCTACTCACTAATACATTCAACTTTGACAAGAGACCAATTTTGAAAGCTCGAAAAAAAAACATCTAACATCATGTCTTCTCAATGGAGAACTTTACTGCCAATATCTTCCGCTAGAGGCGCCACTGTGTCATAACGTAAACAAATGACGCGCTTGGTTACAATGACAAGACGAAACTAATGTCCCATAAATAGTGACACGCGATTGGACACTTACGTTGAACTTCAGTGGCGCCATCTACATTTGCGTAACCAACACTTTTAAAAACAGTATATACAGGTTGACTTTTTAGTCACTGGCAATACTTGCAGGGGTGGAAGTACTCATCAATGTGAACAACTTTTATTATTTAGGAATCAAAAAAGGGGTTTTTGATTTTAATTTTAATTTTGAAATTTTGAATAGTTTACTATTCTCAAAGTCCATGAATAAAAAAAATATCTTACTGTTGAGAAAATGCGAGTTGACCAACGATTTCTTAGATTTCTTATCGTTCGTGTCCAAACCTAAACAATAAAATATTATGTTAACACTTACAAAAATATGTTTTTTTACATAAAAAATCTTAGGGCCAGTTACAGATAAGTTCTTAATAGCTAATTTGGTATATATCATTACAGATCGTCTCATTTTGTTCATTTCGAAAGAAACTGCATTATCAGATAAGCTGTCCAGAACTTAACGGCAACCTGTGAATTTAGGCCTCAGAATCGTATATTTTTCTTCGCTTAAAGGTAAATAAAAAAAATACTATCGCAATAATTTTCGTCGGAGCTACATTTTAAATTTTTTATAACTTTAACCATATAACAACATTTTTGGAATATTTCTTCACATAACATTATTTATTTAAGTCTTCTATCGTTTCATTAATATGATGAGGCGAATTAGAAGCGGTCATTAGTTGTGATCACTCGATATTTAAAGGCGACATTATGCTAAAAAATTACTATTGTAATGGGAATAACAAGAGAGATAGTAAGTAGGTATGTATATACCTGGTTGCGCGCTGTGTATGCGGTCCATGAACCTGGAGATGCGGTTGTTGTGGTCCCGGTCGCGGTCCTTGTCCCTGTCCCTGTCCCGCTCCCTCTCTCTGTCCCGCTCCCTGTCCCTGTCCCTGTCCCTGTCGTCGAGCGCGCCGCAGCAGCCCTCCTCGACGCTGCGGGCGCACGCGCGGTGCACGCGCAGCTTGCAGTCTGTGCGTGCACAGTACAACACGTCACGACACATTCCTCTTTATTCAGACCTGCTCGGTTACGGTCCCGATTCGGTACACGAACCGATTGAGTAGTCTACTGAAAAGGATGGATCCTATTTCCTCATTTCAGACTTCCATTTGAAATGAGGCAGTCGAACGGTACAGGTACAGTCGCGGCAAATTAATTTTGCGACTAACACAGAATCAGCCTAAATTTAACAAAATAAAATCGTCCTTTCCGATCGGATTGGCAACCGAATGGGTCTGAATAAGGGGGTATATTCCGATATGCGGGAGATCCTAGTGATCCTACTAATTATAGGCCAGTTTCCATTTTGCCAGCCCTGAGCAAAGTATTTGAAAAGATAATTTTAACGCAATTAATTGCTCACTTTAATTTGAACAAACTCTTACATAATGAGCAGTATGGTTTTACAAAAGCAAAAGGTCGTTCAACCATTGACGCTGGGTTAGCGCTTTTAAGAAATATTTTTAACGCTTGGGAGAAGTCACAGAATGTTATTGGAGTCTTCTGTGATTTATCTAAAGCTTTCGATTGTATTGATCACCGAACACTCATACGTAAACTTAATTATTATGGAGTCAAGGGTACAGCACTTGATCTGATGAAGTCGTATCTCGGGGAAAGAACTCAAAGTGTTGATGTCAATAGAGTTAAATCATCTGGTTCTCCTGTGCATATGGGTGTGCCGCAGGGCTCTATTCTAGGTCCTTTTCTATTTTTAATTTATATAAATGATCTTCCCTTTTATGTCAAAAATACCTGTGGAATTGTACTGTTTGCTGACGATACCTCACTGCTTTTTAGTGTTGATAGACTGAAATCCAATTATGACGATGTAAATGGTGCATTAGCTCAGGTATTAAATTGGTTTACTGTTAATAATTTAGTTTTAAATGCAAAGAACACTAAATGTATTAAATTTGCACTACCCAATGTAAAAAAAATAGGATGTAACTTGGTGCTAAATAATGAATCTCTCAATCTTGTTGAGTCAACAGTATTTTTAGGGATTACTTTAGACTCAAAATTTCAATGGGGCACCCAAATATCATGTCTCGCGGGGAAGCTTAGTTCGGCTGCTTATGCAGTTAGAAAAATTAGACAGCTAACAGATGTAGATAAAGCTCGATTAGTAAGGGGTAAGGCCGCTGATATAGAAGCTATTTTCATTTTGCAAAAAAGAGCGGTTCGAGCAATTTATAATTTGAGTTCTCGAGCTTCTCTCAGAGATAAGTTTAAACAAATTAGTATCCTCACAGTAGCATCGCAGTACATTTATGCAAACATATTATTTGTACAACAAAATATAAGTCTTTTTGTAAAAACAAGTGACATGCACACTATTAATACTAGAAATAAGCATAAACTTGCAACCTCTGCTTATAGACTCCAAAAAGTGCAAGGTTCATTTTTGGGACTGTGTACACGCTTCTATAATAAGATCCCTCCTGCACTTTTAAATTTGCCATTACATAAATTTAAGGAACGTGTTAAGTCTATTTTAGTACAAAAGGCATACTATAACGTTAATGAATATTTAAATGACGACAATGCTTGGGTGTAGCGCTCGCTCTTGCAGGATAAATTTTATGTAATAGTCTTAAGTTTGTTTTGAAAAGAGTAATTGCTGAGTTTCTTGCCGGCTCTTCTCAGTAAAAGCAACCTTCCGAACCGTGCGTTAGAGTCTGACTATTCTTAAGTGCCTGTGAAGGCCTATTTGAATGAATAAATTATTTCATATGCCCCGCCAGCACTGTAAGGTGTGTCAATTTAGTATACTGACAAGCCGTTCCTTTATAGTCAGCTATACTGGGTACTGTTTAAAACGGAACGCACTCCAGTATATAGTCTGTCATCCATGTATACGTATATTGTCATTCTGGCCGCTGTTGATCACGTGATCGACCCAATGAGAGCACCTTACTTTGAAAACGCCAGTGCTCCCTGTACAAAAATGGCGACGATTTATGACGTCATATACATTTTCCTAGGATACTGCAGCAATATACTGTCGATCCATAACGGAACGAATTTCTCCCCAGTTAGAGCAGTGAAAAGTGCTCGCAGTGTATATTGGAACATACCCAGTATATCTTAATATGTATATGAAATTCTTCTGTGTGCGTGTGTTTGTCACCTAACTCCTCCTAAACGGCTGGACCGATTTGGATGAAATTTTGCGTGTATTATATGATTTGAAAATACAATTGGGCCCTGTAGATGGCGTCGTAATCGAGTTTGGACAGGACAAGGTCTGTCGGGCCCGCTAGTACATTACATATATAATATATAGAAGACTGACCGGTGCAGAGGTAGGCCTGCGGCGCGAGCCCCCCGATGACGTAGTCGCAGTGGTGGCAGTCCCCGACCGACGTCAGCGCCTGCAGCTGCAGGTGGTGCCCGCGGACCACCAGCTGGCACACGACACATACATATTATATCAATATGATACACAACTCATTTACCACAATAAATTATGAGGTGGCTTCTTTTTTTCAACCGACTTCATAAAACCTATCAGATTATCAAGTTGTAATACTTTTCTCTATGGGAGCAACTCTGAAAAACTCAAAAAAATCCTCGATCTAACTAAATGTATGAAACAAAAATATACTACTCTTAAAAAAAAAGGATTTAAAACCATCTTTCAATCAAACATCGGCTGAATGGTTCCAGTCTATAACGGACATAGGTAGATAGGTAGAAATATTTTTGATAGATAGAATACAAAGTTGTACAGCATTATTTTATTTCAACTCTTTATAGGCTTGTGTTTGACCACAATCTAACTATGGTAAGTGATGATGTGGCCGAAGGTGGTAAGTACACAAAACTTAGAAGGAGATCTAAAATACAACAAGTGCTAGTACTGACGGGATGTGGCTGGTGCTTGGTGATCTGCTTGACTCTCTGCTTGTAGAGCTTGTCCCTCTGCAGGAAGGAGGTCCGCACCGCGCCCACCGCCGCCGCCACCGACGCCGGTCTGCGACAAACAAACAAACATATATACACTCATTCAACGGCACTTATGTAATCACCATTCTAAAAATCATGGAAGAGGAATTAAGATAAACTCCTCCATTTAAAAGAGAAGATCTTCCGCCAAGTTAGACTTTTTCCACATTATAAGACACGAACACTAGACAAGAAAAATATTAGCATGTGTCTAATCCGACATAAGAAAAAATATCTTGTATTATGTATGGTCTCATATAACAACCAATGAGACTGAATTTCATATAAGATATTTCTCATAAAACACAAGAAATGTGCAAAACTCCTTAGGTCATCGTGTCTATGGACCGCGGTCTCACTGTATGTTGGAATCTCGTATATATGCCGAGTGCTCAGGAGCTTTGTTAGCGCGGTGTGAAATCTTGTGGCGCCATCTATCCACGGGTAGCGGATAGTTTATTGTGTAGTTAACAAAATTAAATACTGCTATTATAGTATCACATTATTTTTAGGAGCTCTGTTATCGATTCATATTAAGAACCCTCAAAAAGTATATTATTGCATTTTATTTTGAGGACATTTTGATTATTTTATTAAAAGCTTTTACGTATTAGTAACTGTGTATCGATCTTACAACAATTTTTTTAACCAGTTCCACCCAAACAAATGAGTTGAAATTTTGCACACACTTGTGTTGCTACGACAATACAATCTAGTACTATTTTTATACTATTAAGGTGGCAAACAAGCGTACGGCCCGCCTGATGGTAAGCGGTTACCGTAGCCTAATGACGCTTGCAACACCGAGGGTATCATCACTCAAAAGATCTTGTTTATAAAAAGAGATTGTAAATATTTATAAAAACAACTTTGTTTAGTGTCCTATTATTTATTTTAAATACAAACATATAGTGCTCTGGTAAATGAGACATTAGGCTAAATTCTAACTTAATAAACTCTGTGAAACGGAACCTTATTAATAATAGTAATAGGGATATAATACAAACATGAAAGAATTTACAGAGCTTTAGTACCAAGGAAAATAACGATGCATTTCATTCATAGGTTTAGGAGGATTCATTATTGTTATTTATTTTGAATAGGTATTAGGTACATTGCTGAATGAGTTTAATTCATTTAAATTCTATCTCATATCAAAATTATTAGCTTTATTTGTAACAATTTTAAACCTTAACTACTTTAACAACACGCGTTAAAATCGGCTGAAAATGTGGAGAAAGATATAGGATACATTTTCATCTCAAAAAACAAGTGGAACTATCTGGAATGCAAGTGAAACCACAGGGTTCATGCTTGTATAACGATAGTTTCCTAAAAAAGTATATATTTTAATCGGTTATGTGTATGTATTACTGGAAACACTAACATTGCTAATAAATTCTCCATTTCTGGAAGGCAAAGGAATTAACCCATACAGCCTTGTATTAAGTTATAAATAAATATATAAACAATGCTTTATCGAAACACTCAATTTTATCTTTGTACAAATTGTTTTGATATTTCAGTGTTTTTCAAACATCATGATGAAATCATCTATATTATAGGAACGCGTGCTATATATAATGACCCCTATAGACAAAACTAACTCACTTGACTTGTTTAGCCTTCTTCTTGTTCCGTGGTGACTGCCACCAGCGTTTCCTGACCTCTCTCGCTTCAACTTCACTTATTTCAGTGTAATTCACCATTATTGTCTAACACTACATTTATACATTATTTGACAATTATGTAATAAGTTTGATTTACACGAATAAGTGGTTTAAATGGCTTAAACTGAATTAAAACCTCTATTACAGCCACTTCGGCTGTAATGATAACTTTTAGGTCAGATATTCTGAAAGTGTGGAAATAGGTTCGATTTTCCGCCACGTAGCACTGTCAGGAACTTATTAATTGTATATTCCAGTAATTCAGCGACATAAGTTAGCACAAAACTAATGTTTTTTATTATTTACTAATCACAATAACGTACAATCGACAACAAAATGAATTTGATAAAACACTCCAAAAAAAACAGCTTGTTACGCGAAAACGTCAGTATGTTACTAATATTAGACACGAATAAGCAATTGACAGGAAATTATTGGAGGAAAACGAGGTTTATATTATTTTTGTTGTGCGTCGGTTAAATTAATGTATCCGAGTAAATGGTTCAATGCTCATTCTTATCTACGCAATGTTGGAGGAATGCATGTGTTTGTTTCATACTTACATTCTTTTTTTTCAATAATGATTTGTTTCCGCCCCGCGGTTTTACCCAAGTTCCATAGGTATTTATTTTTTAGCAGGGATAACATGTATCTAGTTTTAATCCAAGGTATTTTTTTTGTATAATCGCTTTTTTTTTCAGGAAAAACAACTATTAACTTAAAGCGGCCTTAAAAAAACCTTATCTTTATACAAAATTTGATCTAAATCGTGAAATATTATTATATACAAGAATTACTCGTTTATAAGATAAGATAAAAAATATATAACCTTGCTAACAAGGTAACAAAGCTCACTTCCGAACCGGTGGTAACTTGAATCACTTCAACCTTCCTAAGTGCCCTCCTAGGGCTTAAACTGAATAATTCTTACTATGTACACTGTAACACAAAATTGTAGCACAATTACATACCAGTAGATATACAGTGAACTAACCTGCAGTGCAGACACAGCGCCGCGGCAATCAGCGCCGCCAGCAGCGTGCTGTGGGCGTCCGTCCCCGACACCGGCCCGCTACTGACCATGCTGCGGAGTCGACTGCACATCAGCTGCTCGACTACTACAAGCTCCTGGAACAAACGTAATATATTCGTAAGTATTGCACGGTGATAGGGTACTTTGTACCCGCCTGACTGGCCACCACCCTTAAGCGTAGAGCGTGGCGAGGCCGACCTGCCGCTTCACCTGGAACTGTTGGCTCCTATATAGTAGTATACCCATACTCACGAGTGCCTTGTCCAGGTTGCACTTCTCCAGCTGCGTGTCGTCGGGCCCGTAGAGCGTGGCGAGGCCGACCTGCCGCTTCACCTGGAACTCGGTCAGCTGGTGCGCCAATTCTTCCTTGGCCTTCTGTCTCGCCTTGCGGAACACATTGCGGAGGAGTTCTTCCTTCTCGTATTCTGTCCCACACAACATTATATTATAATAATACAATACGTAATAATAAAACAAACAATGTAATTATATGCTTTCTACAAGCAGATAATACACGGTTGAAAATTGTTTAAGTTTGAGAATAAATGCTAAGTATGTTAAATCTTAAATTTAAAAAATAATAAGTACTTACCATTAACTAAAACGTGTTCTATTTCATTCGCCATGTTCTCATCGACACCGTTCAATTGTAGAACCTGAAAAGATATCGTTGTTATTATACAAGGTGGAGAAAACGGTCGATCATTAAATGTAACCAGAGTTTTATCACGTTGTTTTTAAACCGTATACAAAAAATCATTGAATTTCATTGAGTAGTTTAGTCACAGTAAATATTTTCGTTTTATCAATTTTACTCATCACGTAGATGCTTAACAAATTCACAAGGCTAAAGTAGGTCGGATAATGATCCGAGCAAACGCGCTGCCTCCATTTCTCTGTCTGACACGTTATGTGAGACGAAAGCGTATCGCCCACGCCGCGTCCAAGGTCGCGCTTCTTACAGGTCAAGGACAATGTAACTATAAAGTTTTTTTTTGTTTTAAAATCGTATTCGACTATGTTATGGTGCTTTAATGCACTTGTAACGATAGTGTCTAAATTTAATGATCGACCGTCATATCCACCTTGTTGAGTAAACTGACTCCTGAACCGGAGGAAACATCAATAAATTCTTTCATTGACTTTGAAAAACCTTCTCTTAAAATATTAGTTTTATAATATTTCAGATAAGAAGACTCCCATGACGTTTAGGAATTGCACAGAAAAATAAACCTTACACCTTTACTTTAAGGTCCATGTATATCGTAACACAATTAACTAACCATTATAGATGAGCCTTATTGGTAAAGCATTAAGGTTATTTTTTTTATTAAATTCTAAGACAACTAATAATCGACTTATAATGATTATAAAATGTGTATTAGGAGGAATATGATGTTATTGAAGTTAATGTTGCCAATATTCGACCACTAGAGGCGCCATCAGCACACGATGATAAAGTATATACCTAGTTAAAGATGAGTTAATACAAGTGTGTGGTGTGATGTGGTGTGTTGTGGTGTGTATACGTACGGCGTTGGGCATGAGGAAGGTGGAGTGTATCTCGTAGGCCCAGCGGCGCAGCGTGGCGCCGGGCACCGCGTCCGCCGCCAGGTACCCGTCCGTCAGCACCAGCACCAGGCTGGCGCACGGCGACCTGCCCAACACATACATACATATTATTATATATACTAGCTACTATGGAGGAGCAACGTGGTATTATACTCCTACATAGAAAAGGGAAGAACATCCCATGCCAGACTGGGTCATAGTGCCTGAGGACCGCGGTCCAATTGAAGGTGTTGGAAACTTGTATATATGCCATATTCTCAGAGAACTTTGTTAGCGCGATGTAGAATCTTGTTGCGCCATCTATCCACGGATAGCGGAAGTATTGATAGATGTCGCTATAGTACTACAGTGACTAGTTAGACGGGGAGTGACAAGGGGGGGGGGGGCAAAATAGAAAAAGGCAACATTGTTAAGACTGTCCAAAAAATAAAAAATGTAACCTTGCTGAGTTTCTTGCCGGTTCTTCTCAGTTGAAGACGACTTACGAACTGGTGGTAACTTCAGTAGGTTCGACATACACAAGTGTCCTTCTAGGGCCTAAACTGAATAAATAGCTTTGACTAGACTTTGAAAAGTTTGTATGGAAATACATATTTTTTTATGCTAAAGAAATTACACTGACTCGACGGATTTGGTCATATTTCTAAGGATTTTCTGAAATTCAATCTATATGAGAGTAAAGTAAAGTTTTGATGAAATTTGGCACAAAGATAGAATATATTATGGATTAAAATATATTATTCTTTTTACCCCGGGAAAACATAAGATCCTCGGGAGCGCGGGTGAAACCGCAGGGCGGAAGCTAATTAAAAATGAATCAGGGTAAGCAGGCATGGTAAAAAAACATTATTTAGTTGTATTTTTTTTATACAACATAGTCGGCTAACAAGCATTCGGCCCACCTGATGGTAAGCGGTTACCGTAGCCTATGAACGCTTGCAACACCAGGGGTATGACTCGCGCGTTGCCGACCCTTCCCCCCTCCCCAATGAGCTCTGGCGACCTTACTCACGCGCAGGAACACAACTATAAGTTATTTGGCTGCGGTATTCTGTAAGGTGGAGGTATTTCCCCAGTCGAGCTGCTCTTTGAGCGACATATCACTATGCTCTACCTCTCTAAAAAATGTGTGGGAAACCCAAAAAATGACATAAAGTAGTGACCTCCTCTCGCCCAGCAGCCAGTTGAGCAGCACGGCGGTCCGCGCCTTCGACTCGCGCACCGACCGCAGGTTGGAGAACAGCCCCGAGTACGTCGACGACTCCTGACGATTACACTCAAAATACATAACCGGTCAAAACCACTTTAAACTGACAAAATATTGGGTAATAGTGATTTTGACTTAATACCTTTTTTAACCTAACCCAACCTTAACTTCTTAAAAGTTTTGACCGATAGTCAGAACTTTAAATCAGGCAAAACCTCTTTTGACTAATGTATCATCATCATCCACTCAGCCGTAAGACGACCCCTGCTGGACATAGGCCTCCCCTAAGGATCTCCAATAGGACCGGTCTTGGGCGGCCCGTATCCACCGTTTTCCGCCGACCTTTACAAGGTCGTCCGTCCACCTTGCAAGTGGACGTCCTACGCTGCGCTTGTCGGTCCGTGGTCTCCACTCCAGAACTCTTCGGCCCCATCGGCCATCTGTTCTGCGCACTATGTGCCCTACCCATTGCCACTTCAACTAATGTACACATTTGACAAATACTATAAATAATTTTTGTCTGTAATCAAGACGTTTTCTAGCAAAAAAAAAGACGACTACGGAGGTCAGTTCTTGATCAAAAACCATTTCTATGTTTTGTTGATTTATTTAGACAGTACCTACTAAAATAATTCCTGTACAATAACTGTTTCTTTTACAATGTGTAAGCACAGCGTAATTACATACAGTGGTCTATCGCGTTTGATGTCACGCGAAATGCCGCTTTGTGTAGGCATTCGTAATTGCTTCATTGTGTCCCAAGCGAGTGTATGGCAGCAGACTGTAAGAGTTACATGGACTGTGGTATAAGTATTTGTTCTCTGAACTGAATCTGTTCATTTTATGTCTTAGAATGGTATGTTCACATTGCTTAAACACAGCCGTGTTCTCGTGAAGCTTTCTTTAAACAAAAGCTTAATGTTATTGTAGGATTCGAACCCACGACCTTCAAAGTGGCTACGACTGAATCATCGCCTTCAACCTGGGTCCTTTGACTATATAATATCTCCATTCAATATATAAATGTTCACTTACAGAACCCGGAGCGTCATCCTCTTCCATTGATATTATTGCTCTTTGAGGATCCGCGCACGGCTGCAAAATAATAAAATGGTCAGGCTACTTCCAACTAGACGAACATACACCGAACCGTAAGCGATGTAATTACATCACAAAAGTGGTAAGCAGTACCCAAACGCGTCTGTATGCAAAGGTTGTTGATGAAACGAAAGTCGTAGTAACTCGAAATATGTTTAAAGTATTACAGGATTTCGATAAGTCCTGGATAAATTATCTGACAAAATTAAATATTTGATAACGCAATCTTTTCCTATAGGTCCCAAATAGCATATCTGGCAGATATCTGATAAGTCATCTTTAGAAATGAACAAAATGAGACGGTTTGTATAAATATCTACGAGATAAGCTAACAGGAACTTATCGGCAACATATGGGCGACATTTCACAAGCGTGTAGATAAGTATCTATGAAATAAATATAACAATAAAAATACTATCTTCTCTGAACAATTTGGCGGTATCATTGCATTTTCCCTTTATATAAAAAAAATATATTTTTAGTTTTAAAACAATATAGGTACTAAAATGTAGTGAAGCGAAATTAATGTAAGTATCGGGTCTTTTCTAGAAGACTCGAAGTGTTCACGTAGAAGTAGAGCGGCCACCATTATACTAAAATCTTAATAACTCATTTCTCTTAGTGAAGTGTTTACTTAAAATACACAAACTTTATGAGTAATCATAAACGAAACAGTTATAAAGTTTTCGTTACAAGTAGAGTATAACCTGTGTGTTGGTAGCGTAGGGCGGCGGCGGCGTCCCCGGGGGCGGCGTGTCTCGTTCGCACCACTCCTTGTGTGCGGCGGCCGGCATCGGCGTCGGCGTCGGCGTCGGCGTCGGCATCGTCGGCGTCGGCATCGTCGGCGTCGGCGTCGGCGTCGTCGGCGTCGGCGTCGCGGGCGGCGCGGCCGGCGAGGGCGCCAGGTGCGGGTGGAGCGGCTGCGGGGTCGCTACGCCGCTTTGGATCACCATACCCGCTGTTGTGGGAAAATAATTTTTGCACTCGCACCTACTATAATTTTCCTTAAACCTATTCAGTCATATAAAATTATAAATAGCAGACAAAGGGTCCGAGCTTCACAGCCTAGTCGCATTTTTTAAAACTATTTTTTATGTTTATAATCTATTATGTATCGTATTTATTTATTTTAATAAACATAAAACAGGCTACGATGAAGATTGCTTATAATTAATTAAATGAATGCGCTTATGAAGGCCTAGTTGAATAAAAAATATTTTTATTTTCATAAAACCACAGATAATTTATTAAATAGAACTTACATCTCGCCAACATATGATCCAACTGCTCCGGTGATGAGCGACTCCGCATGTGTATCACTGGTACCCCAGTCCTGTGGTCTGTCTGTATGATAATAATATATATAAATATATATATATAATAATAACTAAAGAACCAAGGAGAACTTAAATGCTTGACAAAAATATTTACGCTTGTAGCATACTAACGCGGCGGGATTGTGTCAGCGATACTGCTAAATTTTGCCGACCGAGGTAGAAATCATTTTATAAGAAAATGCCACTAGAGAAATTATATAGAACTGAAATCTGATACAATATTTCAATAACACAGTGTGAAACGAAGCGAAAAAAATAAAGATAACATGAATCACTACACTTTTTTAAAATGTTGAGTTTGAAATCGATTCAAAAGCGAATTTTATGAAGAAATCAAACAGCAAGAAAATTAATTCACAGTATACGTGTGTAATTCACAGTATACGAACACATACGTTTAGTTTAAATATAATATAATACATTATTTTTTATATTTGTGACATTTTAGTTAAGGGCAGTCCCGCTACCCCAACACGACGCGTACGTATGCTAAGAGCATAATTTTTATCAGTGAGGCATATATAGAAGTAGAGAAGTAGTTTGTTAATCACAATTTGAAAGAGTTAAGACAGATAGTAACATAAGAGGCGATATTAAAAACATTTACGTGTATTATGTACATGATAATCACCTTGGGGTCTAAACGTTTATTTTACTTATGACTAAATACTGAAACGCCATCTTGAGATTTGGGAGCGCCTTAAATACTGTAAGGTCTTAAGATCTCTTGTAAAAATTAAACTGCAATTGAATTAAATCCAATAATGATCAAATACAGCAACATCACATCGACAATTAGCAGTTCAATTATATAAGAGACCTTAAGACTAAGGCATTAAGACATTTTTATACTTTATAATAATTCAATATTATTATAGAATAACCAGGAATGATGCAGTGGCTGTAATTAATATGAAAAGCTTGGAAATTAAAAATCTGTGAATTTATAAAGAAGGAAAATCATTCAAAAATGCATAGCGGAGTTTGGCAAAAACTAGAAAAACTTTTTTTAAAACCTTCACCCGTTAATACATAATATTGATGTTTTGAGTTTTTAGACCAGTCATTTATTTCTTCGCTGCATGACTAATACTTGACAATAGTAAACAAAGAAATGATCTGCTAATGACTCGATAATTTAAAATATTGTTGTATCTTAAATTTGAAAGACACAAAGTGTTATGACATAACCACTTAACTTTCGACTATCAAAATTTATATACCAACAATATAATTAATAGAAACACGTTCTAAAAACTCAAACCATATCGGTTACCTGCAACGGCGGCGGCGGTATATTCACCAACGGGTAGCTCATTTGCAACGCGATCGAATTAGGTTGCGGCCCCTCTAACTCCCCATCCAACGAATGAGACGACCTCCTGAATTGATTCTGGGTATCATTGTACGCCGGCATTGACTGGTGCATCGGGTACTGAGGCTTATCGGGATACATACGCCCTTTGTAGTACTGCTTGTGAGACGGGGAACCCGAGTTACAGGGCTTAGGTTTCGCCAAGGGATTTATAGGGCCCGGCGTCGAATTCGGACTCAGAGGGTTTCTTCTCGGTCGCTCTATAGACCGGGGCGGCAACGGGGGCGGCGTCACGTTATCCAAACAAGTGGTAGGTACCATCGGCACAGTATTATTGTGCACGTGCCGTCTTTTATTACTCGATTCGTCGGAATTCTGTCGGACCAACGGCGGTTGATTTTCCTGTTGATTTTTATTCTGTCTCGCTTGGCGCAAATTTCGTAAACTTTGGCCCGTTAAGTTGCTCAGGGAACGAGGTAGGCCGCTTAAGAAGCCGGTGTTCTGTATGGGTGAAGACTTGTCCAGGTTGGTTTTGGTCCGGGCGGCGAGGCGCGGGGTGGCCGGCACGGCGGGGTGGCCGGGGAGGCCGGGGTGGTGGTGCGCGGCCCCGTCCGCCGGCTACGTACGCGGTCAATATGTTATGTAAAGCGTGTGATCGTGACAACTACATCTTATTTTGTGTGTGGAGATTTTAATTCGGCTTGAAAATTATACGACATCAATAGTATCGTAGTATATACTTTACATCGTTCCAGAGAATTATAGGTTCAAAACTTTTGGAACGAAGTTTCTTTTCGGACGGTATGGCGGTTGGGAGCTAGGTGAAAAAAAGTGTAAGAATTAATCGTCACGCGCGTCTTGTTTTTTTGTTTGTGTTTGTTTAAAGGCGCAAATCTCGTGCGAGGTGGGTGGTGAGGGTGAGGGGCGTTGGGGGGGGTTGGGGGGGGGTCGGTCGAGGGGTGAAGTAGTCGACGAAGTCACGACCATTTCTTTAGTGTAGACGGTTATCCATTACGCGTATGCTATTGGCTGTGCCCAGTCATAGGTGCGCGTTTCTTCGTTCCAACCGAGAGTTCCACGACACTCAGCATGTTTATTTTTAACTAACTGTTCCCCGTGTTTTGTTTATAACCAATAAACGCAACCTAAGTTACTACTTATAACTTCTGTCATCCCGTTCAGAAAATCCCGTCGAAATCAGTCTACATCATCATGTAAAATTGATAATACGAAAATTAATTACTGTGGCTAAACTACTCGATGGATTTCAATGATTTCTTGTATACGGTTTAAAAACAACGTGATACAGCTCTGATTTCATTTAACGATCGACTGTTTTCTCCACCTTGTATACTATGTATTTAGTAAAAAGCTGTTATTTTGACATTACAAACAGACACTTTAATATTATTTATTTTTGAAGAATTTTCAATTTACTTAGATGAGAATTATTTATTTTTCCATAATAATATTAACTTTAGGATTGGATGTTATATTCTGATGTAATGAGTTGTTTGTCAGTATGATTATTTTTCAACATATTCTTTGCTTTTTTTTCTTTTGACTATAATCTCACTATGGTAAGTGATGATGTGGCCGAAGGTGGTAATCACAAAAAGCCTGGCGATAGATTTTCAACTTGAGGGTGGTAGCCAGCCAGTATGTACTTTACAAAGTACACTACCACCTTACTACAGTTAACTATATGAACTTTTATATTATAATTTGTTTTTTCTTTAAAATAATTCGCCTAGTTAGACATTCCCCCTTATTCAGACCTGCTCGGTCGCGGTCCCGATTCGGTAGAACAACCGATTGAGAAGTCTACTGAATAGGATGGCTCCTATTTTCTAATTTCAGATTTTGGAATGAGGCAGTCGATCAGTACACGATTGCGGCAAATGAATTTTGCGACTAACACAGCATCAGCCTAAATTTAACAAAATAAAATCGACCTCTCCGATCGGAATGGCAACCGAAAGGGTCTGAATAAGTAAATAAATATTCTGGGACATTATTCCTCACACACGGTCATCTGACCCCAAACTAAGCAGAGCTTGTACTATGGAAGCCAGATAACTGATATACTACATATAATACTTTTCTTTTGTAAATACATACATATATAGATAATTACAACCAGACACAGGATAAACAGACATGTTCATGCACACAAATGTTTGTCCTGAGTGGGAATCGAACCCACAACCTGTGGCGTGATAGATTGGGTATCTTACCAACCACGCCAACCGGCCCGTCTCCAATAAGGGGGATTATATCCTGTAATTATTAACAAATCTCTGGAACGAGTGCCACCGCGGGACGTATGCTACTAAACTAGTACAAGTCAAATCTCCACACAAGTAAGATGGTACAGTGAGTATGCAATGTTTCTTCCTTACCCACGACGAGGCGAAAGTTAATTAAAAGTTGATTAAAACCATCCATTTGTTTCGCATCATGTCTTCATGTCTGCCTGTCTGCTTGTGTGCATTACAGATTTCATATTTTTGTATTTTAACGCCCTCTATCGGCAATAGATCGGGAACACCATTGATTTATAATTGAAATATCAAACGTGTACATTGTTAAAGAGGTTTTCGTTATTTGTCGACTGTATTGAATAAAAATATGTATTATTTTTTTTTTTAAATACTATACAACATAACTTTTGCATTTAGCAAAAAACGCGCGAAAATAATATTTAAAAAAAATCTGTACAATGCGATCAAAAAAATATATAAAACCCAAAGAGATTAAATGACGTCACAAATGAACATGCATGCAGAGAAGCAGACACGGAACAAAACACGAAATCAGGGTTAAATCCACGACTAGTCCCGTATTAGCCTGGTTAGTGACATTAACATTTTTCTGGTTATATAATGTTGGACAAATGATAAATTTTGACAAATTATTACAAACTTTCGCCTCTGTATACACTTGCGGACGAGAAATGGAAACATTTTTAACTAGTACATATAGCAATTTTAAATAGCGTGACGTCATAGTCTTATGTTGAAACGGTCTAGCTTACCGCATATTTCAATATGGCGGGATATACTTTGACGTCACGAGTAGATCACTCCATACAAAATAAAAACAGTTGTATTTTTGTTGTGATTTGGTTAATTTTATTTTAAAATACACTGAAATTGTGATGTTAAATAGTGAATCGGTTCCATTTTCTAATCCGCAATTGTACCAAATACACAGAAATAAAAGAATAATCTAAAAAATACAAGTGATTAGAAAAAAATGTAAATTGGCTGCAACGTAGTAAAATAATTGCGTTTGTAAAATATAGGTACTATGTGATTAATGTTTATAATTTGCTGTGGTAAAATGAATCTTATTGCAGTGTATACAAGATCTATCGGGAAATATTGGTATCTGTGATATAAATGGGGCGTTGTAGCGACATTTTAATCCATATTATAGCTTAGTTATACTAGAAAAGTTTATTATCAACTGTCGGAATTTATTTTATTTATAAAAAAAAACATGAAAAAAAAAATATTATCTGCTATGGCTTATTTAGAAAATACATTTGTGAATTGAATTTGCGAGAAGTTTGCAGTTAATTATAATTAATCTTATGGTAAATATTGTAGTAGTGAAAGAATTATTGCACCCATGTAAATAAATAAATAGAGTCAAATATCAACAATTTATAAACAAAGTAATATTCTTTCAAAAATATTTAAATACTCACAGTATATTCTGAGAGGACCGCTCTCAACGACATTTCACAACATACTGTCGACTGTCTGAATTAAATGTCTTATCCTCATTTCAAATCAAAATGGCGGACGGGCGCGAAAACTTTAAGCACTCATTCGTCAATACAAAATTTGATAAATAAATAATTAGACCATAATTAGGTAATTAGAAAAGTGTTTTCAAAATTTACTTTAAATTATTCTATGACATTAATACCTACAACAAATCTAAGAAACACTTTTTGACGTTTAAGAACATCAAAGAAAAATAGCCCTTATAACTTTATGCTATAAGGTTCAACTATCCCTAACTATTACTAGTGCAAAAATGTAATTTTGATGATTTCTCAGTTTCACTTTCTTTCATGATTTTTTGCATAGATATAGTTCATAGACCGGAGAGTGACATAGGCTACTTTATAGCCCAGGAGCGCGGGTGAAACCGTGGGGCAAAAGCTAGTATAATAGAAATCTTTTCTTTGTATGTATATTTCGTGCGTCGACCCGTTTATTAATACTGCTGGTGGAAAGTTCTCAGTTAACGAAGACGAAAACTATAGTTTTTTCTGAGCAAATACGGGACAAATTTGGATCAATTTTAAATTATTACAGATCAGTCAATAGTGTTGCTTACGCAAAGGTAATCATAGATGGCGCCACCGATGTACAACGTAAATGTGTCCAATGGCGTGTCACGATTTGTTATAACACAGTGTCGCCTCTAGCGGTAGACATTGGCAATAAAGCTCCATATTATTAATCATTGTATGCCAGGAACATCCTACATCGACAATAACATTGATAAACAAACCACATACATGTCATTATACATGCGAGGTGTTTGGGAGTACAATCCAAATAATTTGTTCCTTTGTCTGTATATATAAAAGGAAAAGGTGACTGACTGACTGATCTATCAACGCACACCTCAAACCACTGGACGGATCGGGCTAAAATTTGGCATACATATAGCCATTATGATGTAGTAATTCCACCCCTAAGGGGGTAAAATAGGGGTTCGCGGGTGAAACCGTGGGGCGGTAAGCTAGTATTAAATATTTTCTTTAATTAGGATTAAATATTAAACTAGATTGTTCATAAGTAAAGGTCTATTTGAATATAATAATAATGATTTCGATTTATTAATAATTATTCCAAATAAATACATACAAAACTAAATACAAGTGCAGAGAAAGTACCACAAATTCCCTTAATTTCGCATAACTTCAAATTATGTAAAACTATACACAATGTCGCTACAACGCCATTTGTAATTCAACTCTATGTATAATATAATAAAGTTGATAATAATATGTCACCTGTCCGGCCATAATGGTGTCGATCCCATGCTGCAGCGTGGAGCACCTCTGCTCAGCTGACTCCAGTTCCACTTGCTTCCTCACGTCTGGAACCTTTAGGAGCTCATCTGGAATTCAAAATATTAATTAGACTTTTCTTCCCGTCAGCTGATTTCATGTCATATACGTACTCGATGCGTCAAGCTAAATTTTACTAAGGTGACGCCGCGTTAAGCTTAAAAATCTGAAATTCAACGTGCTGCGTTCCGCTCCCTACTATAGCGACCTCTCATAGAAAACCCGCGTAAACGGATAGGGCGTATGCGACAAAATGGTTTTTATTGTTCAATTTAAAAACTACAAATATATTTCATAAAACCTATGTACAGATTATAGTATCAGTTTCAATTAATATATGTAGAAATTTTGGAACCGCAAATCGATCCTCAATGTCATATTAAACATATTGTACATAAAGTAAAAAATATTCCTAAACTCGATTTTGAAAGGATACCCTTAAGGAGTTAATCTTGTCTATAGATCATACCCTGTAAGAGCATATGGCGGGAAATCATGGAACCCTCGGGAACGCAGGCGAAACCGCAAGGCGGAAGCTAGTTTGACTGTAAAAATACCAATAAAATTTAGATAATACTCACTGCGTAGATCCCTGATGTATTTCTGTTCCTGCTCCAGCATCAGACGCATCGTGTGCACCTTGGACACTTCCAGTTGACGCTGCTTCTCAGACTGAGAAAGATTAACAAATGTATTAAGACTTTTGAATTCAGTGGTAGTTCTAGTTAAATTTATTATTAATTTTTCATGTTGTTATTATTTTTTTTATTTATTGTTTATGCTTATTATAATGCTTTAGAAATAGTGATAGTGACGTCGTGTGCCGCGGCAAAGGTCGTGGGTTCGCATCCTACAATAAGCTTGAGCTTTCGGTGAAGGAAAACATCGTTAGGAAACCATAGCACGGTGGTAGGGTACTTTGTAGTACCTGCCTGGCTGGCTACCACCCTCAAGTTTAAAATCTGTCGCCAAACACCTATAGGTGTGTACCGGCAGTTGCACTTGAGAGCCAGATGCCTTCTAGGCTTTATAAAGGTCGGCAACACGTTGGCAATCCCACTGGTAAAGCTAATGTCTATAGGCGACGGTTGCCACTTACCATTAGGTGGACCGCCTGCCTGCTTGCCAGACTTCTGACAGAAAAAAAAACCCACGACCCTCACAACAGAGTCCGACGTTACTGCCACTGAGTTACGGGCTATAGACGAGGGTCGTGGTGTCGAGGTGGCTACAGAGACGGACACCAGCTGAACAAACATACAATTTGACGGCCACATGTGCACGGAAATACAATGTTGCTTGAATTATAACGACATTACGTATTAATAAGTGAATTTGTTTAATTTTTACTAACAATGTTACAGAGATATAAACTTTTAGGGTAAGAAGTTGTGTAAGTTTCTTAAAAAGTTATCTCTAAAAAGACTTGGCCGATTTTAATGGGATTTTTGTTGCTACCAGCGTGTTTCAGCAACTGCAAGGAAGTTAAGTTTAGGAAAGTCAAAGCTATTTATTAAGTTTAAATCCTAGGGCACTTTTGAATGTCAAATTTACTGAAGTAACCACCGTTTTAAAACTCAGCCTTCAACTAAGAAGAACCGGCAAGGAACTCGGCAAGGTTAATATTTTTTTTTATGTGACTATTTCGGCTATATTTTAACAAAATGCGAAATATAATCTAAATAAAAAAAACAAAATAAAAACAAAATAACACGATGGTACTTACGTTGACAGGAACCGGCGCAGTGATGGGCGTCTTATGTCTCGACGTATTCTGTTGTACCGTGAGGACTGTCGTGGGGTTCGCTACAATTAAACAATGTACCATTTTAATATAGTATCTACATATTTATTATATTGACCTTTATGACATTCTTTACACATGGCTATCTGATCCCAAGTCTCCAAACAAAATGGCTTTACATAAGGACCAATTAATAGGGGTTCTATTTTTACCCTTGTAAGAAACAAATACAGTAAATAAATGTATGTAATGTATGTATATGTGTAGGGTAGGGTAGGATAGGGTAGGGTACCTCTGATCATGTGCACGACCTGCTGGTGCGTGTGGTGCAGCACGGGCACGGCGTCGACGCGCAGGATGCGGTGTTGTTTAGTAAGTGTATGTCTGTATATGTGTAAGGTAGGGTAGGGTACCTCTGATCATGTGCACGACCTGCTGGTGCGTGTGGTGCAGCACGGGCACGGCGTCGACGCGCAGGATGCGGTGTTGTTTAGTAAGTGTATGTCTGTATATGTGTAAGGTAGGGTAGGGTACCTCTGATCATGTGCACGACCTGCTGGTGCGTGTGGTGCAGCACGGGCACGGCGTCGACGCGCAGGATGCGGTGTTGTTTAGTAAGTGTATGTCTGTATATGTGTAAGGTAGGGTAGGGTACCTCTGATCATGTGCACGACCTGCTGGTGCGTGTGGTGCAGCACGGGCACGGCGTCGACGCGCAGGATGCGGTGTTGTTTAGTAAGTGTATGTCTGTATATGTGTAAGGTAGGGTAGGGTACCTCTGATCATGTGCACGACCTGCTGGTGCGTGTGGTGCAGCACGGGCACGGCGTCGACGCGCAGGATGCGGTGTTGTTTAGTAAGTGTATGTCTGTATATGTGTAAGGTAGGGTAGGGTACCTCTGATCATGTGCACGACCTGCTGGTGCGTGTGGTGCAGCACGGGCACGGCGTCGACGCGCAGGATGCGGTGTTGTTTAGTAAGTGTATGTCTGTATATGTGTAAGGTAGGGTAGGGTACCTCTGATCATGTGCACGACCTGCTGGTGCGTGTGGTGCAGCACGGGCACGGCGTCGACGCGCAGGATGCGGTGTTGTTTAGTAAGTGTATGTCTGTATATGTGTAAGGTAGGGTAGGGTACCTCTGATCATGTGCACGACCTGCTGGTGCGTGTGGTGCAGCACGGGCACGGCGTCGACGCGCAGGATGCGGTGTTGTTTAGTAAGTGTATGTCTGTATATGTGTAAGGTAGGGTAGGGTACCTCTGATCATGTGCACGACCTGCTGGTGCGTGTGGTGCAGCACGGGCACGGCGTCGACGCGCAGGATGCGGTGTTGTTTAGTAAGTGTATGTCTGTATATGTGTAAGGTAGGGTAGGGTACCTCTGATCATGTGCACGACCTGCTGGTGCGTGTGGTGCAGCACGGGCACGGCGTCGACGCGCAGGATGCGGTGTTGTTTAGTAAGTGTATGTCTGTATATGTGTAAGGTAGGGTAGGGTACCTCTGATCATGTGCACGACCTGCTGGTGCGTGTGGTGCAGCACGGGCACGGCGTCGACGCGCAGGATGCGGTGTTGTTTAGTAAGTGTATGTCTGTATATGTGTAAGGTAGGGTAGGGTACCTCTGATCATGTGCACGACCTGCTGGTGCGTGTGGTGCAGCACGGGCACGGCGTCGACGCGCAGGATGCGGTGTTGTTTAGTAAGTGTATGTCTGTATATGTGTAAGGTAGGGTAGGGTACCTCTGATCATGTGCACGACCTGCTGGTGCGTGTGGTGCAGCACGGGCACGGCGTCGACGCGCAGGATGCGGTGTTGTTTAGTAAGTGTATGTCTGTATATGTGTAAGGTAGGGTAGGGTACCTCTGATCATGTGCACGACCTGCTGGTGCGTGTGGTGCAGCACGGGCACGGCGTCGACGCGCAGGATGCGGTGTTGTTTAGTAAGTGTATGTCTGTATATGTGTAAGGTAGGGTAGGGTACCTCTGATCATGTGCACGACCTGCTGGTGCGTGTGGTGCAGCACGGGCACGGCGTCGACGCGCAGGATGCGGTGTTGTTTAGTAAGTGTATGTCTGTATATGTGTAAGGTAGGGTAGGGTACCTCTGATCATGTGCACGACCTGCTGGTGCGTGTGGTGCAGCACGGGCACGGCGTCGACGCGCAGGATGCGGTGTTGTTTAGTAAGTGTATGTCTGTATATGTGTAAGGTAGGGTAGGGTACCTCTGATCATGTGCACGACCTGCTGGTGCGTGTGGTGCAGCACGGGCACGGCGTCGACGCGCAGGATGCGGTGTTGTTTAGTAAGTGTATGTCTGTATATGTGTAAGGTAGGGTAGGGTACCTCTGATCATGTGCACGACCTGCTGGTGCGTGTGGTGCAGCACGGGCACGGCGTCGACGCGCAGGATGCGGTCCCCGGACCGCAGCCCCGCGCGCCACGCCGCGCCGTGCTCCTTCACCGACTGCACGTACACTGGGTTGTCACCTGGTACCACAAACAATACAGATACACGTCAATCACAGATTTAGAGCTTCATTCCGAAATCATTTTTTATTTTATGTAAGAAAGCTGGCACACGTCCACCTGACGGTAAGTGGCTACCTCGTCTCTCAAAGTCATGGCTGGCTACCATGTGTTTCTATTGAGATTTTCAAGCAAAGACTTTATCACCAGCACCATCGCCCACTATCCTGGCGGTGCAGGTCCAATGAGATAGAATCTCTGCCCGTACTTCTGCGTTTCAATTATACATGAATGATTCAATGTGAATATTGAGAGGAAATCATGCCCAAGAAGACGTACGAGAAGTACGTACCCTAAAGGTAACCTCATCTAAAAGTAAAATCCCACAGCAATGAATCGTAAACATTATTTTCTCTAAGCTCATAGCGCCGCCCACATAGTATCCCGCAAAAAGCGGTGAAGCGCGTCAAGTCAGGCAATTGACATAGTTTTACGTATCTAGACTTTCGAAATAATGGTGATGCCATGAAATTGTGGACTCCGACATCTTAGTATTAAAGATATAATCCGGCATCATCATCCCGCATATCTGTCTTCTACCACATCCTCCGTAAAGAGGCCGCTGCAATTAGTATTTAAGTTATTTCTTGCCTTCAAACATACGTAAGACCCAAGCTCAAACCTCAAGCAATCTGCCTAAGAGAGATAGTCAAAAGCAAGTAATATAAATCCCTGGATTTAAGATAGCCCCGTCTCATTTTTGATTTATGAGGGTCGCCACTTACCATTAGGTGGACCGCCTGCTTGCTTACCACCTTTGATTTTGGTAACACTAGAGTCGATGCGACTACATAGCATTGCATACTGAGGCACTACTACTACGTTGACGATGAAGAGGCACATTCACAAACACAAATGCCTTCACACACAACACACCCCCAAACACACAGTATACACCCTCCCATACACAAACACACTTGCACTCAACCCCCAACCACACATACCCACACTTTATGTTTGTAATAGAAGCTAAAGTTATTTAGGCACGGGTTACTGTCGTTCAGAGGATCACTGGCTCCCATAATACAGATTTTTCTAGCTTGGGAGCCAGAAGACCCACATACTTGTGTATATTTAGCCAAATGATCGCTTTTTGCTATAAATATTTATTGTTTCCTTTTATGTGTGGCAAATAAATCAATATTATTATTATTATACCCTGGTATATTTTCTACTTCTATTCTCGGGATTCGGGCACAAAAAAAAACCGATAACCAAGCCCAAGGAGATATAACCCCAACTTCGGAGTCGTTCTGATGTTTGGTGATTCAAGAAAGTTACTTACCGGACACTTTCATGCCATATCCTTGGTCGTCCCGGACAATGGTGACCGTGAGCAGCTCGTCGCCACCCGGCGACCCTGCCCCGCCCAGCATCACCTAGAATTGCAAAACAAACGATTATTTAGCAACACATTTTATTTTCATAACATCAAAAAAAAATTAAAGAGCTTATGGAGGGTCAAGGTGGTAGACTCCTCCATTGAAAAGGGAAGATCTTCCGCTAGGCTGGGTCATCGTGCCTGGGGACCGCGGTCCGACTGTAGATGTTGGAATCTTGTATATATGCTAAGTACGCGACGAACTTTGTCAGTGCGATGTAGAATCTTGTTGCGCCATCTATCTACGGATAGCGGAGGTCTTGATAGATGTCGCTATATCACTCCCTTCCTAGACCAGAGGTCGATTCGTTGTTGCTGCGTCGTTGCTGATGTAGCTTGCAAGTGCCAGTGCTGCTCGGAAGTCTGCGGTGAGTCGAGACTGAGCGGGGTTGCTGCGACGGGTTGAGCCATGATAGTCCACGTGTGCAGAAACTGCCACGCCGGAGAGTGAGGAGCCGGCCGATGAAGATCCGGACGTGGGCTGCGGTGGACTGTGCAGGCGATGAGTGCTGTCGCTGGAAGTGTGCCTTGCAGGACCAGGTAGCACGGTGCGTCGGCTGCGTTGGAAACTGATTGAGGCGAAGCTGGCTTGCTGTGTGACTCAGCTGAGACCAGGTGCGGAGTGGCTTGGAAGTGATGGAGATGGAAATTCCAATCACGTCGGGGTCACCAATATGGAGGAGCAGGGTGGTAGACTCCTCCATTGAAAAGGGAAGATCTTCCGCCAGGCTGGGTCATCGTGCCTGGGGACCGCGGTCCGACTGTAGATGTTGGAATCTTGTATATATGCTAAGTACGCGACGAACTTTGTCAGTGCGATGTAGAATCTTGTTGCGCCATCTATCTACGGATAGCGGAGGTCTTGATAGATGTCGCTACAAGCTTGAACATATATGGAGCCTGGCATACCTACAGTTGGACATGATTTTTCGGTGATTTTTCCAAGATGGTGGACAGTTAGGTATGCCAATTAGGTTACATGCACATTGGTTTGAGTTAATAGTCTTTTTTTATACTACTAGGTGGCAAACAAGCTTACGGCCCACCTGATGGTAAGCGGTTACCGTAGCCTATAGACGCTCATAACACCACCGGCAAAGAAAATACAATATAATATTTTCCCAGTCAGGGATATCACTCACGCGTTGCCAACCTTGAGACATGAAGTTGTTAAGTCTCCTGTGCCTGTAATTTCACCGGCTCCCATACCCTCCTAACCGAAACACAGTAATACAAGTGCACTACTATTTCACGGCGGAATTAGATATGGTACTTCCCCGGGCGAACTCTGCACTAAGAGTTCTACTACCTTCACAGATTAATCACTTAGACGACCAGTACGACACTATGTTTGGAAAGATCAGATTGCAACCTTTGAGAAAATCAAGACTGACATCAAATTCTCTTGAAATAAACAATAAAGATCCTATATCAAAGCATTTTCAGTAATAAACTAACATACATAAACACATATACACAAATGAATCGATAAAGGAAGCGTGGATAATGAACCTGTGATAATTTATTTCATAGATAATTCCAGATTCTGCACATATACAAGACGATGTAAACTATGGAACTGTAATAAAAGATTTCAAAGAGGCAAGAGATAAGCTAATTTCAATCTACCCGCGATAGATCCAGGCTCAAACGTACCAAGTAAACAGGAAACGGGAGATGTCTAATAGGCAGTGAAAAAAAGGCAGCACCGTCTTTAATAGAGTTCAAATCGTAAACATAGACGGTGGAAACTGCAGTTGATATTTGCTGTCCGAATGGATACACAATAAAAATAACTTTTACTGTAATGTTTACAAGCTTAAATACGTTCATTCAGAAATTCACTGCTTCGCTACACAAGATGATGCCGGTTTTAATTTAACAACATGTTTAAATTGTTTCATTCAACGAAGCAATGATTAAGGGAATTAAGTAAATTGTCTTTAAAAAAATGAACTACTTAAAAAGCTTAACCGTCTTTTAGTCAGTTGTAACCATATACGCTTATAGTTAGTTGACTTCTAGGCTTTATAAAGGTCGGCAATCCCTCTGGTATTGCTAATGGGCATAGGTGCAATGTCTGCTTGTCAGCCCACTGACATAAAAAAAACTTATCCTGCATCATTTAACAACTAAACTCATTCGATAATTTAAAATCGAAAAAGTATAGATTAGTCCAATTTTAACACGTGTCGTGTCTCAGACATTATTTTCATTTGCTCGTACAGCTCGTACTCGTCGCGTCGTTAGCATAACAATTCTTCCAGGAAACTTCACATTTGGCAACGGCGCTGGATCGCGTCACATCCATATTAAAATTAAAGACGTAGGTATAATGAATGACGACTGTTTTGCTACGACGGGATGTTCTCACACAATGATAAATGTATTCGAAATTTTTTAATTATCTCTTTATCCCAAAACATCTTCAAACTTTATTCAATACAATGCAATCCTAAGATGAATCTTAATATATATATTTCTTGTGTGCGTGTGTATGTGACTGAACTCCTCCTAAACGACTGGACCAATTTTGATGAAATTTTTTGTGTATATATGAGTGGGTCCCTGGATGGTTTTAAAATATAATTGGACCCGGCAGATGGCGTCGTAATCGAGTTTGGACAGGACAACGTCTGTCGGGCCCACTAGTATATATATAATTTCCATAATATTACTATACTTAGTTGGAGTTCAGATGGCCATAGGTATAGAAATATCCTAAGATGCATTAATGCGTTGGAAAGTACGCCGAATTGAGATTCCTAATCCTCCAGGCGTCAGGTCTTTCCTACCCAATGGACTATCACCTTGACATATTAACTAAGACGCCAGTTTTCACCAGCTGGAATGAATTCCTTGCATGTTTGGACCGTAAGCGAAAATAGAAAATCAAAGACACACCTGCGCAGCAGTAGCGGTGAGAATTCTAATTTCGTATTTACATTGGCTACTTCATTAACACTTGCATGTCAGTTTTAATTATTATAATAAGCATGCCATTCTTTATTCTAGTTCCAGGACTATCTTTATTTGAATGATGAATTTGTATTTGGAAAGCGATCAAATCTTTAACTAATGTCATGTAATATGTACCCCGGATTCGTAATGACTTTTAGTAAAGAGGATTTACGGAGAATATCGACTACCGGCCTTGAGCCAGATAAAAACGTTTGGATTAGATAAGCTTCATCACAACTTTCATAATATGAAAACAAAGTGTTTGTTATAGAATAACTAAGGGTTTTTGCGGCTTTGGGTATCAACTAATCTAGGAATATTATTATTATAGTAAGTAATCCAATCAAAATCTTAGTAAAACAATTACCGTGCGGTTTCTTGGATTCCGATTCAAAATGATTCTTATGTCTTAGATAATAGGGTAGGTGACGGTAGTTGTCACATCGGCAACATTGTGCAATATCAAATTATTGTTGCTTGTTTTATATAATAACAGATTTTTGTATTTTATGGGGAATATGTTATATACATACATAGGTTAGTTAGTGTCTGATCATTTATCTTGAATACACACAACTACTGTATTACCGCTAATATCTATAGATATTTTAGTTTCCAGACTACCTACCATTTACTACACAAACTAGACACATTACAGCAAAAGTGGGATTCCCAGGGATTGCAAAATGAAACCGCTTCCATTAGCTAAATTTATGTTGCACCAATGCAGTCAAATTTACATAATTCTGCATGCAATATACGAACAGGCGACACAAAAACAACATGATTCGCAAAATTTATTTTAGTTCCTTAGACTTATGTTTGACCACAATGTCATCATAAGTGATGATGTAGCCAAAGGTGGTATTGTTGAAAAGAATGTACGATTGTCCGTGGCGTACTACATGTTTAATAATTCAGAAAGCGTGCTAGAAAAGGAAAGTATCTACAATAAAGCACCTTTTAATTTATGCAAAGTGTTCAGTACAGAAAATTAAATTGCTGAGGTACAACCAAATATATCCCTTGAAGGCAGTATCGATTATTAATAGAGAAGTGCACACTATGATAATTCCTCCTCATGAAATAAATGTCTTAACACAGAGATTTGTTCTATATAGTTTCATAGCAATTTGAGCCTTATTGATAGCGTACAAGTCTTAATTTGAATATATACCTCCGCTTACCAACTAAGCATGCAGAACGAAAACCAAGAATTATGTTCAAACATAATTCTATCAAATGTGAAAACTAAATAACATATCGTGAAATTTTTGTCCAGACCATCAGACAGGCATGAAATGATACCATTTCACCTGACTGCAAGTACAACTGCATCGATTCAGTGGCGCAGACACACCGACGCCGCAGCGGACGCGCGTTAAATAAAGATTTTATCTTTCACGCCAACGTCCGCGTCTGTGTGTGACCACCCATTCAGTATTGGTACTTCGTTGGGTACACTATTTTAGTTTTGGTGTGAATGTCAAAAAATACCGAGATAAATTCTTACTGGGAGTGCATCGAAGCTATTTCAATTTAATATTACTATTGCACCTCTGTCATTGTTATCTGATATAGAATTTATAATAATGGCTGGTTAGCGATATTAATCTCAAGATATTACGAGGACTTCTATCTCTGAATGGATGGAACTCCAATAACCAGCGCTTATGCACCAGGCATGTCGAATTCCGACATTTTGATTAAAAGGCCAATATTTCTTCATGGTAAACTTTCCTGTATTAGAGAAATGCTTTATTAAAAAGTAAAAACAAGTCAACGTTCTTCAGAATAAATAATAGATTCTGGATTTACGTAGGAAGTAAATCTGTATTAACTAATTCACGTGGACATGTGGGTGGAATTTGAGACGAAAATCGTCAATTATTCGATAAATCCTCTTATTAATCGTTATTCTGGAAACCCATCTTGGCGGCGTTCACAAATCAGTTTTTATAGCCTCAAAGACATTGATCTAATTCAGTACAATATGATCACTGGTATTTATTTCGGTGCTGCCGAATTTTACTCAACCGTTTTTAATGACATATGGGATCGTAATTCACATGTGCGTGACTCTAAGTATTTACTTAATGCTTCTCGTTATAAAATCAGAGTAGATTTTATATTCCAGTTTGGTTCTAGAATGTTTTTATGATCTAGAAAATATGCCAACAGCTTGAAACATCGTCGTTTGAATATAAGTTCAGCTGTAATCTGGCTTTAAGTAACATAATTATAAGACATCTAGTTTCAACTTTACATTTCCCCAATTAGAAAGAAAATAAAACCAAACCTACACAGTAACAAATCAGAACATACAACAATAAAAGCATCAGTCCGACATTTCCACGTGAAAGTTTGGCCCACGACGCGTAAATTCCATTATGTAGATGCTATAATATCTTTAACTTTCATCAATGGCGTAATGACGTTTTGGCATGTCTTGGTACTTTTGGCGTATGGATTAGGTGCGCTAATGCCCAAGAAATGTTTAATTATACTTCTTAACGCTTAGTTACCGTAACGTCATTATGTCACTTTTTAGCTAAAATAGTTGGCAGTCTTTCATTTCGTTGTCGTCTGCGCTATGAAAATGAGAAACGACTTTTATAAATTCCTGAGATTTAGATCGTCTATGATGTTCTTAATTTAGGAATTTCCGTTATGAAGTCTTTTATTTCATACATGAAACATCCCGTCTTAAATAAGCAACACCAATAACTCCTTCAATCAAACATCAACAAACCAGGTCCAAGTCCACAAATTAACAGTTATTAATGATGTCACGTTAAGCTATGAAACGTTTTGTCGTATCGTACACTCCTTAGTTCTGGTGAGTCACACGAAATGCACTTCTAAATGTAGAACATCATAACATCGTGAACATCACGTTCCCAAGGATTGCACAACAGGGTTATCAATAACTGCTTTATCGATTTGGATTGGATTATAAATCTGAGATGGGTTAATGACCTTGCCAAACGTAATAAATCGATAAATAAGTGTCAGTAATGGAGGAATAAAATTTAGGATTTAGGTGAACTTATCGCTACTATTTCAAGTTCAGGCTTGTCTTTGACTACAATCTCATCATGGTAAGTAACGATGTGACTGAAGGTGGTAACCGCACATAGCTTAGAAGCGAACTGGATCTCAAGTCCACCTGCCGGAACATACCACCGTTAGGTGCTTGGCGACTTGGCGTGGTAACCAGTCAGACGTACACTTAAATTGCCCTTACACCGAGCTATGGTTACCTCACGAGATTTTCCTTCACCAAATGCTGAAGATGATTGTAGGATTTGAACTCACAACCTTCGACGACATTCAACGTCACAACCACTGAACACGTACACGTACATTTACATAGGTACTTTCAAGGGTACCGTACCTAAAGAGGTAAAAAAAGGAACTCTTATAAGATCACTCTCTTGTCCGTCTGTCCATGTGTCACCACCGATTTTCTCAGAAACGGGTGGACCTAGCAAGTCCAAATTTATACCAGATACTGAGGTCAATAGTCCCTATTAGGTGCATAAAAATCAAGGTCCTGAGTCAACACGATAAAAAGATAAGGGCAAATTTAGATTTTCGCGAAAATCTTGTAAGTACCAAAGTTTACCTTATTTTTTTTTGCTTTTAACCAAAATGAGTACCCTATAGATTTTGGGTCGAAAACCTATGGTAGTTCCCGTTGACCTAGAATCACGAAATTTGGCAAAAAGCAAGGTCTTACAGCACAAGTAAAGTAAAAAAACTTGAAAATAAAAGGGTGTCCCCGTACATACATACATAGTTGACGCCAATTAAGATAGTCCTCCGAATTGTATGGGCGCCCATACAATTTAGAGGTCTAGCTTAATTGGCACCAACCTCAAATAAGGTGAATAAATAAAATTATGCTGTTGTGTGAAAGAAAATAAAAGAAAATATTTTAGCGGTATAATGAGTAGGTACGGAACCCTCGGCGCACGAGTTCGACTCGTACTTGACCGGTTTTTATATGTTTTTTTCTTATCGACACTAAATTTATTTACTTAAGTAAGAAGTTAGGTTGGGTTTTTAGGAGGACAAAAAATAATAATATCATTGAAAGTATATATTCAAAAGGGTTTGAAAACCCTCAAACCATAATTAATTACCTTATTGGAAGATTAGTTCAAATCTGTTTATATCTTTACAAGGATTTTGTATCTTTTTTAAAAAGGTTTTGAGAATTTCATCTTACTTGGATGATACACTGGTTTTCACATAGTTTCGAAAATATCACCATGTTGAAGTTGAAGATTTTAGAAATAATCAAACTGGATAATATCGAATCTAAGCGTTTACAAAAACTTTTTACAAGCAAAATGCTTCAGGAAACTTTCTGTAAGCCTCAGATAGTCCTACTTAAAAATTTGACGGTCTGATACTTGTTTCTTCTCGGTGAAATTAATTTTATGAGTCATCTTGCATTTTTGCCTTACTCATCCCGAGGGAGCCATGGGATAGGGCACTTGAAGCATTCTATGAATGCTGAATTCAAAACAGGTTTACTAGGCGTGCATATTTAATATGCAACCACTGCGACAACGTAATATATTATAATTTAACATAGTAGGTATGATTCCCCGAAGAGATTGAGATTCCGAACCTGTGTATACATTATGTAACTGTTATGCCTTTATAGAATTCGAGCAATAATCTAAATGAATGACAAGAATTAAATAAGTATGTCTGTAAAATTATTCGTTAGTTTATTTTTATAATACAATGATTAGGTATTTATAACACGCATTAATCAAATAGAAAGGTCAAATGTCATGTTATCGACATTATAATTAAATAATAAAGCATTAATTATTAAATCTAAGCGTTCCTTTAATTAATTAAATAGCCTACAAAGCCGTGAGAAATAAAAACAAATCATTATCACGATAACCCGGTAAACTCGTCCATGTGGAACGCAATGAAGACATCCGCCCACGATGACACATCACACCGGAATGACATCGGCCGCGCGAATAGATATTTTTCCTTTTTTTCGGTCGCCGCGTTGCAAGCTTTGATAACAAGGCCATACAGCCAACACGTACGATTTGACGTAACTCGCAGAGCACAAACGGAGCGATGTAATCATTGTAACCTCGGTAAGGTTACACAAACACAATATTTTGTTTACCCTACAATGATACTGCGTTCGTATAGTTAGGATAATTGATTTAATGAGTGTAGGTAGGGGTCTAAGTGGCATTACGTCTTATAATCAACTGCATATGAGATTGCACGGATCGCTGCGCCTGCGCTGCAACGTGTGAGCTGGTACCGATGATCTTTAACACTTTGTAACATATAATGTTGCAACGCTCCAACGATGTATTGCAATTGTGACCTTTGAATTGATAGTTTTCTAAACATTTTGATTGAATATGGAAATAAATAACAGTAAAAACAAAATATGTAAAAATGTTTATGTAAGTGAATTAATAAATAAGTTAGTCAGCAATCTAATTAATCAAGAAGGTTTCATCACGGATCAAAAGTATACACTCTCGGTAAAAAAATATAAATAAAAGGGTAATCTAATTATTATTAATGATTAACGCGCTTGATTGTTTAACTTTAACAGAACAAGTGAACTGGCAACAAAAGAGAGAGCGTATCATTTAATCTTAATTGTAATTCAACGTTACAGCAAATATAGTTTTGACATTATTAGTCTACCATTTGATTAATTAGTAATAACGCCCTCTGCCCGGCGGTCAGATAACCTAAGAAAAGTGTCTGAATTAGGGTAAATGGAAAATACCGGATGTTTTAGCAAACATTGAAGTGTTGCTGATAGTAAAAGTGATAAGTTTGAATGTGTTAGTATGCACATAGACGATTATGTGACCCTTATGAAAATAATGATAGAAACTCGTTCCAAAATTATAATAATAACCAACCTTAATCCATCCGTATAAAGTACGTGTACCTACAATAGAATGTACGTTAAATAACAAACTGGTAGTGTTGCTAAAGAACTAAATAGGTCAAATCAATAACCAACTCATAAATATTAACGAAGCGAGTCTAAATAAATACGATTTTTTTCTGTTTTCTTCAAGGCAATATAATTATAATTAAAACATTTCACAGACACAGTGTCAGACAAACAAAATTACATTTGGTTCGTGACTGAAGCATTATGTCACCTATGCTAACAACATTGGCGAGTCATATTTATGATCATTTTGAACATTATCTCAATGGGGATAAGGTTGAATATGGTTGCAGTAAATGTCATCTACACTAATAAAATTGGCATCGCAGCATTGTTAATTTAAACTTTAACGTTTGCATGTTAAGGTTCAATATGTGTGCAAATAAATTAAGGCTTAATTACTTACAAAATTAGCAGGACCACTTTTCAGTTTATGTCAACCTTATTGCATTTATGATAAGGCTCAATAATACCGCAAATGATAAAGGTTTCTTATCTAAGTGGACACTCCTATACAGTATATGACATAGATTTAGTTTACAAGTAAAACTAGGTTACTGTACATTTAGCGTTAAAATTACGAGATCGGAATATTTAGTTTAATAACTGACCAAACCCTTTCACAATAACTACTGTTATACCCAACCGAAAGGGTATCCAGCAAGGCACAGTATTCCTAGCGCCCTATATAGAACACCAGGGACCATCTGCGGTAGGTGTTGCCGCCACAACATCGTTATGGTACTCATGCGAGTAGCTCGTGAGTTACCTCACATCCTTTTATTCCGAATGGTACCGGAGCTCGTATAGTCACTCACCACGCGCATTCCGAAATATGCTAGCGGATTCAATCCCCACGAATAAACCACATGACCAGTAAAAATAAAAATATTACAAAGACATGCAGTGAGGGTTTTTACAAGTATAGACAATAGTTGGAATTTGTTTGTAGTAACCCAACAGTTCTGTACCACTGTGTTAATTCCTTTGGAAACTATAAAAGGCATTATAAAAGCAAGTGGACTAAAATATTCTTTATTAATAGAACAAACATCAATTATCTATTTGGATGATATAATATTAGTTTCGATGTGAAATTTTTAACCGCCAAACCAAAAATATTTCTGTTTCATCTTTTCGTGTTACCTAATTTTGAAAAGCCATTAAAAATCTAGTCGAGTGGCTTCAAAGTCAATCATTGGCATTGACATATTATTATGCTTATTTAATTTTTAGTCAATATACTTAATAACCATGTGATTGATCGTGCCGCAAATTACCGTTGCATAGCTGTCTAATATTGATCGATGTTCCAAAGCAAACCTTATCAGGTCTCTACCAAGATTCAAAATCAATCGCGCTACCTATATATTCTAGATACTAAATGCGTGACTAGTCTTTAATGTCACCTCAAGAAACCTGGTCTACACATTATGTGATGTCATCGACCTAAGTATGCAAAACGAGCTTTAGGCAATTACTAAAAACTATTTTATTCATAAGTTATCGACCTGTCTCTAGGTATGTGTGCCTCAACACACCTCATTAAACTTTTAGCAGTAACAAAACGAAGCCGCGAGTTAATGATCAAAATTGTTTTGACATTGTATAATAAACTAATCGTTATGATGTTTAAATGAACGCAGAATGTAGCGAGAAGGTCAAGAATTCCAGATAAATAAATAAATGGTACATGAAACGATTTAGTTGGTTAATCGATTACTCATGCTTTTCGTAAACAATAACCAAATGTTTCGGCAGTTGTACATCGTTAGGAGAATCAATTAGGTTTAATAGCTTTCTGAGATGATTTGCTTTAGTCCGAGACTATGTTTGGCTGTTTCTTATATCAAAATAGTCATCTCTCGACAGCCCACTTCGAAATCTCAGAAGTTCGACAAATTCCGTTCCAATTTGTGGATGACGTCAGATATAACCTGTCTCACCACATTTCAGCTGGCCCCTTGGCATATCACTGCGAAGCCCGAAATTAACCAAAATTAATAGGGAACCGTCAAGGTGAAACGGGTTTTCGATGTCGGTCCGTCAGTAATTTTGATTGCTTTGTCTTTCGCTGAAAATTATTAAAAAATGTAATTACAAGTTTCGGAGACTTTCGGAATCTTTAGCTTAGCAGTTGGATTTGCCTAGAAGCTGACAATCTGTTCTCAAATTGAATGAATTTATGTTATATAATTATTTAAATAGATTTGAATTGAAGTCCCCTTTATTTAATTCAATCGATCCCAAAAACTTGTAAAGATATTAAAAATAACAAACCAAACACCGTTGTTGTCTCAATTCCGGCGGAACGTGATTTCGGAAGTTGTGCGACCCAAATGTATACGGTTTCCATATCAGATGACACAAAAAACAACACTTCCTCAGGATTACAAAATCGTGTACTTGTATCACATTTGAGAGAATAGAATTTTATTATGATTATGACACACAATAACGCAATGCATTTAATTCGTTTTGATAGTGAAAGTTCGCATGCGGATGGAATAGCTACTTACCTAGTTACTTACTTACTTACTTAGTTTTCCATAAAGCTTATAATAGATAAATAAGTGATAAATTCATACTTGAGATTAAACAAAGTCTAGTTTTACACACGCTTTTACAATTTCCCCATTCAAAAATATACATCAAAGCTTGCAATCCGCAATGAGTTATTTTCGATGCGGAACAAAAAATGTGAATATTTATAAATAATTTATTTAAAGATATGCGATTCTGGAAGATTTATGATTTGCATGCATTGAAGTACGCTGTTATTTACTTATTTTTAAAGAAATTCGAAATTAACGTTTTGTGTGGACGTCAAACAATGGCCGACATAGTTTCTGGTTTGCATTTTAGGTTTAAAATTGTATCAAACCACGTAAATTATTTGAAGAAATATCTAAAATATATATCTGATATAACATACTTTAATAGAAAATTCTAGGACATTTAACATCAAAGAAAGATTCGGACATTTAATAGGACACTCCAATTACCATCCAAATACAAATTTGTATTTTTTTTTAATCTATCTAGACGACCTTCTGTTCATAAAGTTCTGAAACATAAAGAAACACAAATGTATTTTTGAGAATTAAGTATTTCAAATTACGTAAACAGTACTAATTCAGTATACAGTTCAGTTACATGAGCGGTTATCGGATTTAATTATGATTAGCTGGAAACCTTCAAGTAATAACCTTTCAGTAACATTAATTATAATATTAAACCATGAATCTTGCGGAAATAATTAAACCGCGCCATTTGTTGCTCAGTTCATAGTTAATACTTCAGTTTACTTCACTTCACATTACATTATGTTATATGCTAAGCTTAGCTAAAGCAGTAACTCAAGATTGTCAACTTGAACACTGTAATGAGCAGCATGTGGAGCTAATATAGCTACTCCGTCCAATTTACTTTTTAACAGTTTACAAAATTTTGCCCCTTAACTCTCCATAAAACGCCAGACGCAAATAGCAAAGCAAAGCCCAACGTGAAAAGACTCGCCACTTTCGACCAGCTCGGTATTCGTGTCAATTACCCTGACCTTACTGGATGATATGTTATTCGCGAACCAAGCGATACTATAATATTGCAGTTTTTAACTAAGCTAATTGGTGACGGGAGTTAAATTGGTGAAACAGTTTTCGGGATATCTTCTTCCTGTGTCTATGTGGTAGGTATTATTAGTGAAACGTATTCATGAATCTATACTAAGCTAATATTATAAAGCTGAAGAGGTTTTTTGTTTGTTTGATTGAACACGCAAATCTCAGGAACTATTGGTTCGAATTGAATAATTAATATTAGTGTTGGATAGCCCATTTATCGAGGAAGGCTACTTTTTATCCCGGGAAAACATAAGTTCCCTCGGGCACGCGGGTGAAACCGCGGGTAGAAGCTAGTAGAACTATAATGATGAATAATTCTGATACAAATATATCCAGAGATTTAAATAGAATCATGACTGTATAATCCAAAAAAAAAAACATTGGAGCTTTATCGTATTGCACCGCTGATTACACTGTTTAGAGTTGACGCAAATCTGATTTCTGGAACAAAGCCAACAAACTAGTACATAATAGAAAATAGCGACCCTTCGTAACTAATTAATGGTGTACCTGGCAATAAACCATCCATGTATAAGATGCATCGCGATCATCAACAGGCGTGCGTCAGCTTCTTTAGCCTCACCGCTTAGCTCATCGATGCGTACCGGTTTCACGCTCACATCGTTTGTTTACTATTACCAGATGGTGTGAGCTTTATATAAATAAAAAGATTGCGTTGAAATAAGAAAAGTATTTAAAAATGAATCGTCATTTTAAAAAAATCGTCAAGAACATTTTAGTTATTAGTTGATTTCAAGCTTCCTGGTGTGTTCTTTTTCAGCTGTCACAGTGTAAAATAATAAAAGCGATTTCATTTTAGTTCTTCTTTCAGCTAATAATAAAGTTGGGAATCCAGATAAATACATAGATGTGTTGCTTTAGCTTCTGGTTTATTTTTAATTTATAATAGCTTCTCCCAAGAAGTCTCCTAAACATGGCTTAACTTACTAAATTAATCACGTAAACTTTACGTAGGAAAGTGAGTACGCCTGTCCGTCTTGTTGTTTCGACGTTACGAATTTTGATGTAGATACAGACGAGGCAGAGAAAGGGTTCTCTGTTGTAAGCTTTATTAATACAATATAATAAAATACTTATAGAATACGAATCGAAATTGAAAATATTCCAAATCATAAAGTTTTATGTTATCATCATAAAACAAAATGTTAAGAACTTGCAACAGCTTCGAGCTTCGATTGTCTTATATCGTAGTAATGTTCATATTTACTCTAGTCTTATTAGGTGGACGTCTATTGCACCGTATCACATTAAATTGAATAATAAATGGATAACAAGAAATAAAATGACAATCGCTACACAGGTTAGAGTTGAAGGCTAATATATCTAGGACAACGCATTCACGAGCAGTTTTATAAGTAACCTATGGATAGTGTCGCACGTATTTTAAAGCAGAATCTACCTTATTTGGACAATAATAAAGTACATAGGCACCAAGCGAAACGCGCGCAATATGTGGATCGATGACCAGAGTTACTGTTCATCCCTGGATGCAAGCGGCCCAAAGCCGTTCGTTGTGCAAATCTATGGAGAGACCGATGTTCAGCATTCGACATTTTTGGGCTGAATTTGATGATTAAAAAAGATGAAAAAAGGTATATATCAAAATTAAAGAAACTAAAAATCTGTTCAAGGTGAGTATTACGGGACAGTGTGAGAGTAGTTCACATCGAAGGTAGTGAAACAAACAGTGGCTACAAAACGGCAGTAAACCAAATTGGTCCCGCATGTTAATTGGCGTGTTTGCGAAACTGTTACTGGCAAAACTACAAAGAGCAAACTGCAAGCGAGTGGAACGTGAAATTTAACGATCTACGTTCTATTCAACTATTGAATGATTTCTAAGGTTGCGGTTCTACAAACACTCGTGTTTATGTGTACGTTTACACCTATCGGTGGTATCATTGTTTGATATACCGTCAATTCTTACACAAGATACATAACCCATTCGAGAGGGTTTACCAAGACTCTGTTGATAATATATTTTTATAATGAATGAAATTAGTCAATCGCTTTGTTAGTTTCGATTAACTTCAGCTCTATCTCCAAAAGACTCAATACCCGAAGCTTACAACAAAGCACCAATAAAACTCAGATCAACTTGAGCGGACAATATGTGAAGCTGGCCCCTTGTCGGCGACGCGGGCGCAGGCCCAGTGTCCGATTTCATTCATCACCGTGTTACTGCACGCACTAGGGCTGCTACATTCAATATTGGATCTACACATATTGCTGTATTTATATTATATTAGTTTAAGATGCTACAGTAAACTGCATTACACTCCACCGTCAGACGGTACCAAATTAAACGTTATACCTACCGAAGCAACTGTTTCAGTTAACAGCAATCTAGAATGGTTACTCTCTATTGTAGAGGGTAGCAACCCTAATACTAAACAAACAACAATGAGACTCGTTTGTGGCCGGCAGCTACAGGGGTAACTGTGAACGCTCTTCTAATAGGAACATGACGACAGGGAAAATAGAACTTACCTACTACTTAAGTAAATTAAACGAAAAAATTCAATAAGGTCTACTGTAGATAAGACTGATCTAACTAGATAATATAGATCTAGAATGCTAAAATGATATTCTGGTTAAACCAAAATATAATAGTTACAATCCACAGAAGCAAAAGACAAATGTATCGTTTAGAGCTTTTAAATTCAGTAAACAAACATAAATGTGTCTACAGATTCTGTAGTTATTTTAAGCGAGTGTTAAATTAGAAACCTAAATATTTAGTGGGCTCCTACACACGCAGCCACAATGCATGAAGGACAATAACTACGGAAAGAAACCAGTTTGTCTAGATCACGAGCCCCGACTAACTGTTTTATAGCTATTTAATATAGTGCCATTGTATTCACAATTTGCCATTGTTAAACCATTGAGACGGGTCTATTGAAAGAAGAACAGCTCTAAATATCTTGTTATGTCTTTCTTGAGTAGTAATTATCTAATGCTTAAGCAACTAACCTAGTTTGTATTAGATGCATTCATTTGACCACAAACTCACCATGAACTTTACTAAAACAGCTGCTTTGTTTATTTTAACGATATTCCAAGGATTTTTGTCGATCGCATCATCAAAATTGGACGCGCCTATTTTTATTAGACCCAGTGCATAATTTGAAAGGCATCAGATATTATTCTTAATCTACACAAATATAATAAAGAGGTAATGTTTGTATGTTTGGATGTAGTAAAATCGCCGGAATTACTGATACGATTTGAAAAATATTTTTGCGTTAGATAGCCTTTTTATAGAGGAAGGTTATGGGCTACTTATTATCCTGATAACACGGGTAATAAAAAAAAAATTAAAAGTAAAAGATAGTTTTTGGACAGTATCGAGTCACGTAAACGTCCTTTGCAGCGTTGTATAAATAGAAATGACTAACTTTACAACTTCTGATAATTATAATCTCCAAATTTATAATTGGAGTCATTTGGAGCATAGTTTTAATAATTTCTCCTGAGAGGCTAAGATTCCTCAAAATTCCTCTTGCATTACTCCTGTAATAGTTTCTAAATGACGTCACTGTCTGTTAATCGTAGTACAGGAAGAACTAGTTTAGCGCGAGACAATTAGATCATCAATGCTATATGGTTGCTCGTGCAAGATGTAGACTTCTCGTGGATGTGTCTCCACGTTTCTACGACTCCACGTTTTATATTTTTTCCCTCGAAAGACAGTAAATATTTTGATATTGATTTAATTATAATCTTTCTCCATATTGTATAGTATTGGGATACGAAATATCTGCTACAGGTAAACTGCTCGTCATTTTTTAAGGATTTTGTAAAGAGTGCCATGAAATAAAATTACTCACATCATGATGACGTTTTTTATTTGTTATTTTTTTTTATCTATTGATCTATTTATGGTTTTTTCCTGATCGTATTTAAACGAGTCTAATAACCTGATGTAGAACATTCACAAGGAAAATCGAATTTGTGGAGCACTGAGGAAGGAGGACTGAAAGGCAGACAAGGCAAGGGATCTAAGATAAAAATATAGCTTGACAGCTTATTTAAATACCTTATTTAAGCATGCGATCATTATAAACCCACCTTCAGCGTAGTTACCGCTCTTACATAGTTTAGCAACTTAGTAACTTGACATGTTTACGTCAGCCAGTTAAGTAAGGTAACTTAATTGGCCTTTGTTGAGAATGAATTCAAATTTTCTATGTACCTGTCTGTTGCAATGTCACTGGGTTATTAACAGCTGTACACGATAATTACTGCGTAGGTATAATAAGTAGGTAGAAATAAAATAATGACCAATTATGTACGCTTTGTTCTTATCTAGCTGCAACCGCCTTTTCAATATTTTCTTGTTTTAATATGTGTTTTGTTCTTGCTTGTCTCGATAAACTTTATTTCTTACATTAAGCCTTCCTATAAATATAATGTATTTCTGAACAGCCTCTTCATCATAATTGGTAAACGCTTGGAAAGTCAAAAACGGTTTTTAAGAAAATTTCATTTTGATATGGGCCTGCTTCCATTACGGGATACAGGAACAGGTCTATACCAAACTGGCAAGAACGTTTTAGGAGATTAGCTTTGGAACCTCTTTGGCTGAAAATAGCAAACCATGAATGATAATGCAATATCAATCACAGATAAGATAAAACATTTTGATTATAAAAAACATGCGAATTCGTGATATGATGTTAACGTGATTCAACTTCCGCATCCAGAATTATATTTAACTAGCGACCCGCCCCGGCTAGAAGACAAATTATATAAAAAAACCGCATCAAAATCCGTTGCGTAGTTTTAAAGATCTAAGCATACATAGGGACATACAGCGGGAGCGACTTTGTTTTATACTATGTAGTGATTATTAATTTTATTTAAGTAGATACACTATTAACACAGAATAAAGATGTAACTCTTTATACTGTGCTATTAATTAGTTAGTTTTAAACTAACTTTCTAACATGGTTTTATATGTAGTACCTGTAGGTACTACTTATATGAATGTTTTTTTCTAGGGTCTGGTGATCGTATACATGAGTTTCTCACGAGTCTCCCCTCTCCACCTCCTTCTTCTTCTTTCTCTTTCTCTCCAGCTCTAGTTTAAACTGAAATTTAATAGCCATAACAACCAAACAGTCTTTTAGTAAGTACTTAGGTATACAAGCTAAATGTACTAGATCAAAATATATGTTGTGGCTAAAAACTCCTTTTATAACTTATTCAAGTGAAATAGCTTTCACCCCCAAAAGTTTGATAGAACAAAAGATCAATGTGAGATCAAGGACAAACCAACAAACTCACTTTGGAACCCTACTGCAGTCATCTTCTGTATATCTATACTAATATTATAAAGCTGAAGAGTTTGTTTGTTTGAACGTGCTAATCTCAGGAACTACTGGTTCGATTTGAAAAATTATTTCAGTTTTGAATAGCCCATTTATTGAGGAAGGCTATAGGCTACTTTTTATCCCGGGAAAACACAAGATCCCTCGGGAACGCGGGTGAAACCCCACTGAAAAGCTAGAATTTAATAAAATGGTAAACTGAATGACTATTGTAACAACACACAGCTCAAACCGCTGGACCTAATGACTTGAAATTTTGCACATAGATACCTTATAAAGTGTAGGCATCTACTAAGGAAGGATTTTTGGAAATTCAACCCCTAAGGGGGTTAAATAGACGCAGGTGAAACGGAAGGATGGAATGCTAGTATAGGTATTATGTTTTCTTACATGACACACTTGTATATTCAAATTGTTGAATGAAAATGTCGCGCTAAAGACAAACGAGCATAACCAAACCCTAACACATTGTGATGCATTTACGCCAATGCCATTATCTTACAGATAATATAACAAATATACAATGCTAGCTTCGCATTCAGCCACTAACACTACAAATCGTGCGACCACACCGCTTGCGCAACATGCCTGCATCTAATTGCCACAGTGCAGTTTCACTTCCTCTGATTATAGAATGGGATATGCATAAAGAATGCCGGTTTTTTTTTCTCACCATGTTAAGTGATAATGTGGCTGACAGTGGTAAGTACATAACACCTTGAAGAGAACTGGCTGCTGGCGAATTCTCCTCATGTCAAATTGCTCTATCTGTGTGCAGCCAGCCAAGCAGGTACTACAAAGTATAACTGCAGGTTCAAGGGTTATTTTTATTTTTTACCCTCTTTAATGCTGCAATCTGAAGGACATTCAGCTGCTTCGTGTGTCGATATATTGGGTTGATATTGGGCAAGGCCATTGATAAGCCCAAGACTATGTCTTGTCTAAGTCTAAGTTGTCTTGTGGTATGATTGTTTTCAAGCGGCAAGTCACTGATCCTTTCTCCATTATTATTTTGTTACTATTGAGGATTTTGACTGTAGCCCACCAACTCACTCTACTTTGCAACACATAGACAAATAATGAAGAATTATTACCAGTAAAACCTCATTGATCATAAAGGAGGTGGCTCGCTAAATGTGGCCTACATGAAAAATATAGTTTTGAAACTGATTCGATTACTGAAGTGTTTGTTACTCTTTCACGCAAAAACTACCAAATGGTATTTGTCAAAATTTCGTATGGGGAGGTAGCTGACACCCTGGATTAACACATAGGCTACTTTTCATCCCGGGTAAACACAAGATCCCTCGGGAACGCGGGTGAAACCGCACGGAAAAGATAGTAACTGTAACAATAGTAAATTAAGTACCTATCTGTACTATGAACTAGCTTAAAATGAATGCAATGTACCTACTATTATAAATTCCTACACATAATGCTAAAAACTCCACTGGGGAGAAGCAAAGAAAATGAATATCAGTCCTTGGCAATGTAAAGAACCTAAAAACCATTTGGCACGATTCTTACCAAAACTTACCCATACTAGACAGTTTTATTATAGTCAGCAAAGGAAGTGAATTGGCAAGTTGCCTAACTTTTGTCAAAGCTCTGGCATGCCAGTTAGTAAATCCTGGGCTATAAATTATTAACTGCAACACACTATAATTTTGAAACTAGTTTGCTTGTTAATACAAATAATTTCTGTTTTTGTTTGTTAGGTTGCTAGACCTACAGTTTGTTAGAAAACTCAGATTTATATTGGTGGTCCAATTAAGCTGAGCAATGCTTGCTAAAAATAAAACAGTCACATTCCATAAAATAAACCAAGCAAATATGCAAATACTTAGCCTAAATTTGTCCCAAAATAATCATAGCTATAATGAAAAAAATGGAACAGAAATAACTGTACATTTGTTATTTATGAGTTTGTCATGCAGCCCACAGCTAGCACTGACCCAATCCATTTTACTTTGATAACCTAAATTATATTTTATTAGACGTCGTCGCTCACTGACGCACGTTCTCGAACCAATATGTGTGTAGATTTTGTAAGTGTATGATAGTAAAAAAATATCTGGACATACTGATTGTAGAATCATGTCACTTGCGCACACAGCGCGGTCTACGCGCCGTACCCCCCATTAGTAATCGGGAGCCTTTCAATTACTCTTATCCTAGCTCCTCACACAAATCACCAATTTCATAATAGGTCACCATCAAAACAATAATACGTTGCACTTTCCAAGGGTTAGGGAAATGACACAACTTCGACCTTATCCAGCCATCTCGCTCATTCCTTCCTTACAGAGCTAAAATCGAGCGAGACGACTAACTGTCAAAACTTTACGAAATAAAAAGTATTTACACGCATCAAAACTATTACAAAGCAGTCTAACTTACTTATTACATTATATGGTCAAAACATGCATTTAACTTGTAACTTACCGTATTCAAGTGAACATAAATCCAAAACAGATGTCAGGGTGAAGTTAATTTCGAAAACAATGCACAAAACACGAGACAAAAACACCTTTTACAATCGTACTTGTATCACAATATGAGCACTTGGGTGAACACAATATGCACTATCACTGGGCACTGAGGCGAACGCAATACTTGCACTTATGATTTTATTTACAACAAATAACACACGACATAACGCATAATTATCGAGACGTCTGTCGTATCGCAATGAACTTCGGCCATTTTGCTTTCGAAACCAGTCAAGCAGGGTTGCCAACTCGATACCACGAGTGGGGTGGCTGTTAATAGGGTATTTGCCTGTATTCAAAATAAATTATCCAACACTAACCAATGTATATAACATGTAAAAAAAAAGGGGAAACCACGATTTTTTATTGAATTTATCCTTATTATGATTTTTAATGACCAATCTAACCATAAAGAGTATGCTATATAATTATGACGTCACATGCTTGTATTTCATACAAAACTCCACATAAACCTATCGTTTTGACATTTCATAAAAAGTTTCTGATTTTATTGTCAGTCAAATACTCTATTAACAATCAAAAATGTGCTAGATTGCTATGAGTTTCCAAAAAAAAAAAAGTGCTAGAATATTGAACATGAAAAACAATATGTACAGTCAGCGTCAAAAGATTGGCACTTTAGACAATTCATAATTTTCATACAAACTGTGAAGAAAACGTCAATAGATTATTATGAAATACTTTGCTTGAAGTTAATAGACGACACAATTTGGGAATTTGTTGGGAACTGATCTAAATTAATGTTACCCAGTTAACAAATAGAATCGATATATCCACTAACAATCTTCGTTAAGAAAGTCCCATCTTGAGTAGTTCTTAGTGCAAAATGCTGTATACTTTCGATTTCAGTGCCAGATTTATGAAAATGGTGCCAAAATTACCGAGAATGCTAAGTTGGCAACACTTGTCGAATTAACTGATGATGCCCTCACATTAGGTAGAAATAATCGATTCGATTAGTCGATATTTTTTTTAATTTTAAAAGCCATAAACATACATATTTTTTTTATGATTATTCAGGAATTGCGGTATATTTTAGGTGATGTTTCAAGGTCTGTTACGTCTATAGGAAATTTGATCTGACACTGACTGACAGCGTGAATCTAAAGATTTTTCAAATTCTTGGCAATGAATTTATTTATTATATCTATTTAAATTAATTCATGCAATCTGATCAAAATGTTATTTCGAAGCAGTTTCACTTTTGTTTTACTGCTTTTAATCTTAGTAAGTAAAAATAAATAATTCCTAAATAAATAGGTAATTAAGTATATGACGTGAAATACGGTAATGATTGATAATCGTGTGATCCGTGGTCGTGTGTTCAAATTTTACGATACGATTGAGTTATTGCAGCAAGAAAACATCGTACTTCATATTACCCGCCTTGCTGTTTATCACTCTCAAGTTGAAAATGTCACTAAGCATTTATTAATGTGTTCCGGCAGCTGAACTAGAAAGCAGTAGTACCGCAGTACCCTTCTAGGTTTTTGTGTGGTTAGCACCTACGGCCACATCGACGATTGACGTCACTTAGAGTAATTTTCTTCAAAATTGTAGGGTTTTTTTTGAGAAAAGGGGTGATCTACTCAATTTTCATAAAAATCTTTTAAAATATGCTTTTTAAAAATATTACTATATTTCTCATTACGAGCTCTTTCATTTAACACGTCACAACGATGTACTCGTACAATTTTTTTTTTATAATTGTCTAATTTGCCCCAAAAACTTATCCAAATTTGGAATTCGTTTATTTACCCTAAACGGTTGTGCGTGGGCCATCTAACTCTACGTATTAAGTATCAAATTCACTTTTTAAGGCGATGCTATCTAAGTAATAGTGACGTCAAATGCCGTGACGACTGTCGTGAGCTCGAATCCTATAATGAGCGGTAAAAGACTCATCGTGAGGAAACAATAGTACGATGAAAAAAAAACTGTCTCTCAAGTGCAGCTGCTGGAACACACTGGAAGGTGCTTGGCGACAGATTTTCAACTTGAGAGTGGTAGCCAGCCAGGAGGTTACTATAAATAACCCTACTTTGTAGTCACCTCCTCGCTGGCTGGCTGGTTCCAGCAGCTGCACTTGAGAGCCAGTTTTTTCTAAGCTTTATGAGCTTATCACCTTTAGCCACATCGGTAGGTAGGTTAGCAGTAGGTACACTTTCGTTTTGTAGATGATGAGGCAGTGATTAAAACAGTGATTTAATTTTGTTTGGGTTTAGTTTGTTACAGATATTGAAACAAAAAAGACCAAGAGAAATCAAACCAGAGGTTTGTTGACATTTTGATTAAATTTGTAGTGTAGAGTTCGCGCTACCAAAGAAGTCCTGTGAAATTAATTAAAATCAATCTTATTTCTTCCGCCATAGAGGTCTAGTAATATTATTAATAGAACGTGTAGTGTAGCTTACTATAATAAGTAACCAAAGTTAAGTACCACAATTGTTTATATTTTTTTTGAGGTTACAGATATATCGATTACAGAATTTCCTCTTGGAATATCTATAGTTTTTGATGAAGCCAGTGACGTGTTCAAGAAAGTTTTGGGGAAAATAATTTCTAAAAAGAGGTTGGTAGGCATTGACTCTGGCTGGTATTGGTGATTTATTTTGAATTAAATGGAATAAAATTATTTGAAACAATTTCATTTGTATTTATGTGTGTTGAAACATAGTTTTAAGGCAATTATAGCTGGGTTTGAAACTTGTAAATTCTGCTATAAGATTTAGGTTTTGGTGAAGAAAAGCATTGTGAGTACGGTCATTTATTACACATATGGCTCGGACTTTATAAGACCAATGCATCGGCCTTGTGTTCTCTAAATATGTATTTTGTAAATTCAACTTCGTGACGTTTTAGTACTCATCAACATTTAAAAATAGAGCCGTAATGAGGGAAGTGGAAATTAATGCCATTTTTTTGTATCTGTGTGTACTTATTGTAACGTAAATATTTTAAGAATATAAAAGAGCTTAGTCGTTATGACGTTGAATCTAGTTCGAATCCTACTAGTTTAAGTTTTCGGTGAAGGAAAACATCGTGAGTACAGAATGGGGTTCTTCAAGAAGGGAGTGAAGAGGAGATACCTACGTGCACGGTCAACAACGCACGAGTTATGGCTCCAGTGTTGCAACTGTTGCAAGCGTTAATATCCTAAGGTAGCCGCCTAAAGTGTATTTAAGGATAATATACCCATTGACCTATTCAGTGAGTGCTATCAACTTATGCCTAAATGGAATTCTCATCTGGGTAAAGACCAGTTACATCCAGATGAAGTGAAATCAATTCCTGTCAAGAATATAGTGCAGTTTATTATAGCAGCCAAATCATTATGTGGCGATCACAACTTAGTCTGGTCGCCCTCAGTGATACAAACTTTGGTAAGACTGCAACCTAACCCAAATAATAATAATAGTAAAGATAATAGTAATACCAGTAATACGGTAACAGATGATCAGAGAGTAATCTTAGGTAGGCCGTATGCTTGTTAATGTTTGCCACCTGAGTCGAGCGAGAGGTCTTCTTGACTATCAAGTTGCCCAAGCGGAGTGAAGCAAGTTCAAGTTAGCCTTAAAAGGCTAAGTATGATGTTTCTCGTCGCGTCAGAGCAGCCTCATTATAAACAGCTCACATTATTTTATTTAAAAATGACTTACTGTACAGTGAAAGGGTGTCATAACGTGTCTCATAATCACAATAAGGAATTAATGTAACTACGAGATGTTTACGCACACATTAATTTTAATTTTGCTTCAATTTTGAGCGGCACTATGTATGAAACTTGTTCTAACTATACAAAAATAAAAATAATTTCAAATCGATTAAAATTTTAGTCGATTACGATATGATACAATTTATAAATCAGAAATCATCCATCTAATCCACCATTTTGTTTTATTTATGGCGTTGCTTGCTTGTTCATTATTTGTGATAAAATCAAGTGATTCTTGAACGAAAACTTAAAAAGGCGCGGTTTATTTAACGAATTGCTACTTGCTACTAATTAACTCATCTAGCAAAATGATAGGAAATGCAGATCTAAATAATTTGGTGTCCAATGTTTTGAATGAAAATAGGTACAGCCACTGTAGGTTATGTCTCAAAGATCTAAAAGAACCATACGTACGCTTTGAAGACACTGTATCTATGAACACCGCTGGTGATAGATTTGATTGTTTATCCAACATTATATGTAAGCTATTAGGAAGCGAGGTAAGGGTTTTCTAGTGTCAAATTTTCCTCTTGTTCAGTGTCATGGCTTTCTCTGAATGGTTGGAAGAGTACCTATCAATAGTATCAAGCAAAAAAAATAGTTATTCATGAATTTATAATTCCCCATCCATCTTAAAAGCTACATATACTAATTCATTATAGGTAAGATGATCATTATATAATATGTTTTTTCTTTTCACAGATATGTGATGATATCCCTGGTATTGATGCAGTATGCATAGAATGTGTCAACAAAGCACTTGATGCTGCAAAATTCCTAGAGCAATGTGAAAACTCTACCAAATTATTGTATAAAGTTGTGAATCACCTAAGTGAGACCTTAAATATTGACATTGATGTAACAAATAAAGAGCAGGGTCTGTATGTAGTTGTGAGCAAAAATGACACTCAACTCATATTAGTTAATAATAATACAAGTATAAATAAGATTAATAATATTGATAAACAATACAACTGTCCAGTTTGTGAAATTATTTTTGATGAATTGGACATTTTCAAAGATCACTGTCAAAGCAATCATGGGTTGTATATGTGTATAAAATGTGAGGATATATTAACAAATGAAAGTTTACTTCAAGAGCACACAGACAGCAATCAAGATTACAAATGTGAAGAATGCAATCAAACAAAATGCACTCAAGAAGGCTTAAAAAATCATCAATACAATGTTCACAAGCTTTTTGTTTGTAAGGACTGTGGTAAATCATTCTGTGGTTTAGAGAAACTACAAGCACATGAACAGAAACATATTGTAACAAAGAGTCAATGTCCCAAGTGTGGCAAAAGTTACACAACAAAAGGATTCTTCCATAAACATGTTAAATTATGTTTAGAGAACATGTTAGATCCACATCCTATGAGAAGTAAAATAAAAAAGACTTATTTCTGTAATCAATGTGCAAAAGGGTACAGTACTCCAGGCGGCCTGCGAGTCCATCAAAGATTTGTCCATGGAGATGCAGAGCCTCACACTTGTAAATATTGTAACAAGCAGTTTACGGCACCGAGTTATTTAAAAGTTCATATGGTCAAACACACGGGGGAACGAAACTTTAAATGTGATATTTGTAATGGGAAATTTGTTTCAAAAGAAGCATTGCTGTACCATACAAGACGCCACACTGGGGAGAAACCATACTCTTGTTCACAATGTGATGAGAAGTTTGTGAATGCATCAGCCAGGGCTGAACACATAAAGTTCAAACATGTTGGACCCACATTAATGTGTGACATTTGTTCAAGGAAATTTGTTACACCAAATTTCCTGAGGTTGCATATGAAAAAGCATTTAGATAGGACAAATAAGTTATATTCTGGAAGGTGTACAATACCACCAAATGTGCCTGGAATAGAGAATATGAGAGTCAAGCTATAGCCAGATATATGATTCTGTACTAAAATGTTTTTCAAGCATAAGTGTACATACTAATAGGGAAGATGCCTGTATCCAAAATAAATAATCAAACACTAACCAATGTACAAAACATCTAAAAAAAAAGGGGAAACCACGATTTTGATTATTTTATAATGATCAATCTAAACATAAAAAGTTAAACTTTTGATGCTATATAATTATGATGTCACAACAAGTATGTATCACAAAGTGTACAAAATTCCAAATAAACCTATCAAACCTATTGGTTTGATACTTTATAAAAAGTAGCTGATTTGATATCTCAGTCATCATTCCAATTTCCTTTTAGTTTTGTAGTTATATAATTTAAATTGAATTATCTTGCTTTTGAGATATCATAAAATAAATAACAATAATTATAAATAAATGATTTATTTACAGCATGTTCGATTTTTTGCTCAATACCTTCTTTTTTATGTCGGAAGGCGGACAGTCTACCTGATGGTAAGTGGCTACCATCATCTATGAACATTACAAAAGGGTTTATAATTGTTTTGTCAACAGCTAGTTCAAAAAAGAAAAATACTTCCAACCTGTAACACCTACCAATCTAACTTCATAATATGACTTGCTGAGAATTCTCATACTTATCATGTAGTGGGGCTACTTCTGGGACATACAGTTTACTTTGAGCATTGTAATGTCTCTGAACGTGCTTTCTCAATTGATAACCAGTTACAAACTTAACATGGCATACTTGACATTCTCTAGTAGGACCAATGTGCTTACGTCTTTTATGTTCCATTCTTCTAGAAGCAGATAGAAAACTTTCACCGCATACATCACAAGAGAATGGTTTTTCCCCTGTGTGCAATCTGGTATGGTAGACTAGTGCAGCTGGCGTTACGAATTTCCCTCCACACTGCTCACAATTGTAGTTCCTTTCTTTCGTATGTTTAACAATGTGATTCTTCAATCTGCTTATGGCATCAAACTTTTTGTCACACCACTTACAGGAAAGTACATTCCCAAAGCCGTGATCAATCTTCATATGTGTGCGTAAACCATTCTTTCCTGCGTAACCTTTGTTACATATATCACAAAAGAATTGAGTTTTCTTAACTTCACCACAAATCTTCAAATGTAATTTAAATGTGTATTTATTTAAAAAGCTTTTATTGCATCTGGGACATTTATTGACATCATGTTTGTCTAAGTGCCCTCTTAGTTCTTTCTTTGAAGCAAACTGGACAAAGCAAAGTTTGCAAACAGCAGCTACATGGTGTAAATTGTCATGATATTTCAACATTTTTAACGTACTGAACTTCTTAAAGCATTTAGGACATTTAATTTTCTTTGGATAGTGAACTCTTTCAGCATGTTCATCAAGTTGTATTTGGGATGCAAATGTTTTGTGACAATGAGGGCATGGGTATTTAGATTTACTATGAACTCTCATGTGCTTTAGTAAGTAACCATTTGAAGGGAATCTATCCCCACATTCCTCACATATAACTTTGGTTTCATGCTTAGTTTTAACATAAGCTTGTCTGCTTTTTGATACTTCTTTTATTTTAACTAGAGCAGTCTTTTTACTTCGATTTGTATAACTTTTTTTGCTGGTGAAAACAAGATTTTCACTGTTATTAACTATCAGATACATTGTTTGAGTATTCGGTCCTGCTGTCTCTGCCTGGTCTAAGCTCCCATTAAATTTAGTACACACATTGTTCCATTGCTTATCAGAATGCTGACAAAGTTTCCGGAACAAATAAGAGCTGATTGTCATTGTAGCACAATTGATGCAGAGTACTTGTGGTAAGGAATGTCCATTACTAACCTGAAAACATATGTATAATACAGGGACAGTGTTAAACATATTATAAAATAAACCAATCTAATAGGCCTGTTTTGACGAGAAGATATCTCTTTGGTCTTGCTATATTTGTCTCTCAATATATGAAATTAAAGAGATTGTGGGGAACAAACACTGAATAAGTATCAATAGCCAAAGACAGAACTAACTGTTCTGGAGGCCTATTGAGAGGTGCTGCTTTGTAACAGAAATAAAGATTAATAAATTATTATCAACCCCTAAGACTAGGTACTCTCTGACCCTATCCAGGTATTGTAAAATATGTATTGAAGTTTTAATTTTGAAACCTCATTATTGGAATTATTTTGAATGAATAAGGAAATAAATGGCTATAATAATAACTTACGCCAAGTTCTTCGAACATGTCCATAAAAGAGACAGTCTCGTTAAAATAAGGCCTCTCCAGCTGTACATTGTCTTCTAATGAAATCTCTTCATTGTCGGTGGACGCAAAACATAACCTACAAATATGATCGCAGTTTCCACTAACAAATTTTAGTGCCGGTAATAAAACATCGGTATCTGACTCCATTATAATACAGCTCGTTTTTAGAAATTAGTATTTCGTGACAAACATGTAAATAAATATTTTAATTTATAAAATTTATTATAGTATGTATACAACACTCGATAGGTATTTTATCTATGCGACAGTGACTTGACCAGTGTTGTGTTGCCAACTATACCATCATTTCTGTAGTTAGTAGAACTTTAGTAGAAAGTTGCCAGATTACCATATTCTATTACCCTAAGAAGTAGCCAAGTTAACACCTAAATATCGCTAGTTAAAATCGTTTATGGACATTAATTAAAACAATAATGTGTATTAATGAATAAATATACTTATGTAATAATATTTACAGGTACAGTAGTGGCGCGGCAAACGAACCTATTAGGGGAATCCCTTGCCTAGCTCTTCCTCTTGCTTTTGTACTCTATGACTCCGTACAAAATGTCGGCTCCACACCATCACACACGACACGACACAAAGACTAGGGATGGGGCGTATATACTGGTCCAGGTCTAAAGACCCAGTATGAGCTTACCAGTACGCCTACTGGGTATGTACGGCAGAGACCCGATCCGTACCCGATAGATATTGTCGGAGTCGCACGAGCTACGTGCCGAACGAAATCGTATGACAGTACAGCCAGTATGTACCTATACGGCCATACCTGTAACTCACACCCGTCGGGTGGGTATAGGTACAGACCCGTCGGCCGGGTATAGGTACATAACCGTCGCACCCAGTCCGCGAATACTTACGGCCTCCCGATCGTCGGGTGCGAGTTACAGGTATAGCCGTATAGGTACATATACCCGTCGCACCCGGTCCCCGTTCAACACCGCGCCTCGTCACAGAATACGAAGTTATCCTAATGGTTACGGCGCTTCCCAATCGTGCTCGTATTGAATGAAACGTATGATTTAGCCTTTAGGTGTACTAAACCATGTAATTCGTTGAGACAATATGATAATAAAGAGGTTAATTGCGTAATAATGTTAAAGATTAATATTTATTCAGTTTTTTTTTTTGCATGAATAACGGTTCTTTACCCTTATAAATATAGAGGCGATTTTAGAGTGGATGAAAATATTTTAAAATGTTATTAGGTAGGATATGTACTTAAGTAACACATACAATAATATTTTGAACTGTTTTGATTTTTTATGTCAGTTCAGTTGTGATGGCGGATTTTTAACTACATAGATAGTCTACATATTGACCTTGACTTTTTGGCACGTTTTAGCTGTATAAGTAACTTTCGTTTTCGTTTCGTATGTTTAAAATAATTGTGAAGTGTAAATATATAAAAGTCTATGTTTTATAATTCCTACTACTTGGTGTTGATAAAACAATTGCACGATTACTTTACCACGAATAGATGACGCTTTTATAAATATTCGTATTTATTACGTAATAGTAAAATTATTGTCTAATCACCATACATAACATCATCAACCAAACAAAACTATGCAAAAATTCAAAAAACTATAACATTTTAATTATTAAGAATAACACATTAAAATTTTTATCAAGATAAAATTATATTTAATCTAAGCGACATCTAGCGATGCTACGATGCGTGATTTACCTAGCTGCCTGCCTTATATGCAAATTTAACGCCATCTGACAATTTCAAAAACACGACGATAGATTTTGAATCAAAAATATACTGTAAGTACCATGTTTAGATAAAAATATTGTTTAAAAAAATTAGATAACTGATTAGCATATAAATGGTAAATATATTAAACGCCATTAAACTACCTAGTCATCAAAATATGTTCCAAAAGTCGCTAAGAGTCTCCAGAAGAAGGCCGCTAAGGTCAGCCCTGAAAATACCTATAAATATTTTGATACTGGGTTTTTGTACTGGGTATGTGGCGACACGCACCCGTATTTTGTGGGTATATCTCATGCCTAAGTCAAAAACTGTCAAACTGATCTGCCACAGATCAAAAAGTAAACTCAAAATCTCAAACGCACCCATAAATTAGGCTTACTTTGAAAAATAATGAAAAAAAGGGTAGGTATATTATAATATCGATACTACTAATTACAAATGTCGATATTTTTTGTAACCAGGAATCCCTACTTGTATGAACAGTGTTGCCAGAGAGGACACCACTTTGTCAAGTGTTACAAGAAGTTGTAGTATAGCATAAAAAAAGCTAAAAGTATAATCCTTGAGCCTTTGTAGTGATTTAAATGTTACCATTTTGCATGAAATAATTTTTTCAATCAAATTCATTAATTTAAGAATCAAGGTCATCGGTATTTTTGACTTTTGTTTTGTTTGCAAAATTGTGATAGTTCAGTCAGTCTAGCCGTGCGCAAAGCGGCAGCAGGCGTCAGGCAGCTGTCACTTATTTTTACTTGGCTAATGACGTCATATTTATATTGCACTGCATTCTATTTGTAGAATAAAGTTTACCTACTTCGCCTTTATTTTGGAAAATCTATTTTAAGGTAAGACTTAACTACTTTTCATAATACTTGTCTGTACCTTGGTATTAGTGGGTGTATAGTATAACCACTTATCGTTAAATGTTATGATTAATATATAATTAGTTAGGTAAGTTAGTTAGAAGGTGTTTTATTTTGTTAACTACGTAGGTAAGTACATATCAGGCTAAGCCATTCGATATCAGTTTCGACAAAAACGTTTTTGTGTTCTGTTTTCGGATCTCAATAATGCATAAAAACCATAACTTACATAGGTACATACCTAGATCGCCTACTCATCTAACAATCCTTATTTAGGTTTCTGTTGTCAGTTATGCCGATATTCCTAATATTAGTTCATCAAGATTACATACCTACTTACCAACAGTTTGTTAGCACCACAGACATATTGTGCCTAGCACTATGTTTTTGCAGTAACTTAAATGCTAAGTAGGTATCTGGTAGGTAGGTACCTACATAGGTACTAAACAGATTCGAAGTGTATTATGTTGTTATCTAGCAACTGCAGGCACCTACTTAGTGAAACAACAAAAGTATATAAGTCCTACCTGATAATATTTTTGTTGTTCCATAACAGGTTATTTTTTGCGATTTAGTTATCGACTTATGATAAAATATTCAAAAAACCAGTCCTTAGTCCCGTTATTTCTGAAGCGGAAAAATTGGAATTAATTACCTACAGTTGATAAAAGTTCTTGTAAAAATATTATAGAAATATACATTCAAGGAAGGTACGGAACCGGTCTCTTGGATTTAAAACGGATATACCTAATTGGAATGAATTTCATTCCACAGATGGCACCCGTAATTCCAATAACTTTGGCTGGAGACAATTTGGGCAACAGACACCGCCATCTTAACACCTTGGTGATCGAAGCTACACAAAACAACTTATGTTTGAAGAATATCCAGGACCTTCCCGAGCTGTCTTCAGTCGATAGACTTTACAAGATAGACCTAGCATCTAAGCAGAGAAACCTACACTACGTCGTGGAGAACCTAAAACACACAGACATGCTGTATGTGAGTAGAGCATTAAAATCTAAATGGCTTCTAGAAGAACAGTATCGAGATGTCATAAACCCTAAGTATCTGGAAGATGTTTTATACCCAACGATGCTAACGACAGCGGTATCTAAAATGAAACATTGGGTGTACATAAATATGCGAGATCCACAAAGATGCCAGGAGTTCTATCTGCATTATTGCGAGAAAAACTTCGACATGGCTATGAAATTTCTCTGGCGATGTTCCAATGAATTCATTCTACAAGAAGTGCCTAAAATACTGCACAAATTATCACCGTTCTATTTGAAAGTATTGTGTGAAAAATGTCCTCAAATCGCGAAAATATTTTACGATTCAATAGAGAACAATCCAAACGTGAAATCGAAATATTCAGAACATCAACAGAACTATTACAACAGCATCAAGAGTGTGCTCAAAGCAGATGGTGACATATTTCTGGATATCACAGAAAAATATTTTGATCGCAATCAATTCGATAAATTGAGTTCCGCTGCGACGAAGCACATCATAAATAATCAAAAAAGTAGATTTATGAATAAGACTGAACTGTACACGGCGTGGTTGCTGGACATAAAGACACTCGCTGAATGTTTGTCAAGGGATGAATGTAAAGAAGTTATATTGAAATTCGCTCGAGCTGAATACCTCTGCTATTTATTCTCGTACAAGACCGTAGAACCGTTGATAAAACGGCTGAGTGTAGAAGAAAGATCTTTGTTTAAGAAGAAAGTTTTCGTTGATAAGGATGTCGGAGAAATCGTCAAAGAATGGCCATATCCAACACCCGAACGTCCAACCTGTGATAGTAATGAGCCGCATGTGTTCGATGATCGAGAACATAAGCCTTACGAATACGAGCAATTTGATGAGGGTAATTTTAGACGCAAAATAACTAAGAGATTTTGTAAGTCCGGTTACGCAATGGCAAGGATAGAGGCCGACTGTTGCAGAGTGAAAACACTATTAGATCGTTTATTCGACGAGTACAGATTTGTGAGTTTTGAGCGCGTATTTTACGAATTGCGTAAGAAAATAGCAGCCGAGAGTTCGGCACAAAATAGACAGTTCATGATGTTGGTGTTGGTCAGCAAAACTGGTGGTCGAATGGAAAGCGTCAATGAACTGTTGCAGTTCTTGTCCACTAAGCACTACAACGAGCCAGTGCAAATTCGTGCTGCAGTTGTCCGCAGCCTTGTTAAGAGAGCTTGCGCTTGGCGATTACCTTCAGACACCTGGAAGGCCTTGTTAGAATTTGGCAGAGACCTCGGTCTCGATGGCAGCCCATCGGAGGCTACATGCCGCGAAGGCCTGCACGCTGTTGTCCTCCGTGATCTCCTAGAATCTAGAGACAGCGATTCTGCGATTGAAGTCGCTTTTTTCAAGGAATTCTCTTCACTTACCGAATATACTTTATACCATGCAGAGAAGAAATGCGTCGCTACTCGTCTACCATTGTTGATATTAAAAGCTGCGAAGTCCGAATCCGACCCAAAGTTGGCCGTGCATCGTTTCGTTGATTTGTTGGATACACTATCAACGTACAACGTGCGTGCGGATAGTTTTCCGGAAATAATATCCGCTATATCAGATTTTGCGCACCAACACTCGTCCGAAGCTGAGGATCTGTTAAGACGGTTGTACGATGCTAGGATAGCAAGGCGAGAGTTATTCAAAGAGAATTTTACATTCGTGCAGACCGACGCTTCTTATGTAAACGCTTTGCGTCATGGGCCTGGTGTCCTCGATATTGACCGATTCTTGAAGGCGATAACTGACAAGCAGTTGCGACCGGAAAGGTACCTTCATAAATTGGTAATATACTTTTCGGAGTCAGAAGGTTTGGCGGCAAGTCACCTAAAAGCGTTGGAAGATAAGGTATCAAGTGAACCCGATAAGATTCTAGCACGTCCGGTAGCATTACTGTCTGGTATTACTCTGGAAACAAAGTTAACTAAATTAGACGACGAACCAAAAAAAAGTGCTGGAGCAAGATTTGTGGCTGCTTTACGAGCCAACGCTCATTTAGCGAGACCACTATTTGATATTGACGCATTCGGGTGGCGCAAAGCTGGTGCTAAAGCAGTCGCGAATAAAGTAGCTGTGTGTAGCGACATCGATATAGACTATCGTGTACAAGAGCTAGTGAAATGGCGTCGCACAGCTAGAACAGCGTTGGTGCTAGCACCACGCGGTGGTAAGGAGGCCGAAGTATTCGCTTCGGTCGCATTTCTACGTCCAAACGGCACATTGAAAGTAGCTCTATCTTATTACCGACGCCGTGGTACTTGTTTCGATCCACGAGTTTGGGCAGTCATCGAGCCAGTTATAGAACAAATAGATCTTTCGATCAAGCCGCGAGCACGTTTATTGCGACATCTTATTTACGCGAAATCAATACCGATAGCTATTAAAGGAAATTACTGCGCGGCCCTCTTCAAAGCTGTATGCAAAGTTTCTAAAGTTAAAGCGCTGCCAGTGCTTTGTGATGTTGAGAATCATTTGCCCTTTGTACCGGAGGAATTTATTGAAAATCTTCTTCTAGAATTCGTCAATAATGATTTGTTGCCTGAGAAAATATCTAAAGACGATGAAATGGAGTTTAAACGCACCAACATGTACTTGCGTATACTTGCAAAGTTTCTGCTTGTATGTAAATCTGTAGAATCTCAGCAAAGGAGGCTTGAAGTTATTGGTGAGACGTTCTTTGAAAAAATGGAAATTATTTGGAATACACTTGAAGACAAAAATAACTTTTTAGAGAGTATCGACGAATTTTTGGCTGCATTAAGATATACTAAAGTATATATGGATTCAGATTACGTATGTAGCTTGCCAGTTATGGAGAGGGCTGTGGCTTGGATGAAGAGGATTTTACCATTGGAAATGTGGTTTAAAAAATATGTACATATACACTTGAGTATGTTGTTTTACAAAGCTATAAGACAAAGCACTAAACAAACTCCCAAATTGTTCATAGATGAATTTAAGAAATCAAAAGATAGTGTTGAAATTGTTGGAAAAGTCTTTGGTAGATACATAGCGAATGAAGTTGGGGAACTAAGGGATAAGTATTTTGATTCAATAATAGAACTTTACTGTCATGGTCTCTTGAGTTATATAGATGATTATTTTAGATATGGCACCGGTAGAGCTGTATTTGTTGGAGCTGTACTAGAAGGGATTTTCGAGGGTCGTAGAAAGAACGAAGGTCGTTTGGCAATGCATATTATAAAGGATAAATATTATGAGCTGGGAGACACTGCCAGGTGTAAACTACGAGATGCAATGAAAGAAAGTAACGATGAGGAGACGAAATTCTTTTTTAATAATGTATTCAAATCTAGGGACTGAGTTAATTATTTTTTCTCTCATTCAAAACCTCACAAGCTATTGTTATTAATTAATAATAGATAATAGTAAATGTTATATTATTTAGGGGTCCGTATACAAATGCTTGATAGATTAAGTGTTTTTTTAACTAAACTATGTATTGTTAACATGTAGTTGATTTCGAGCTTGAAGTAATATGTTGTATAATATAAATCATGAGCAATAATTTGTATTTAACAAAACGTTTACGAAAATAATAAGCATTCCTAATATTTTTAAGAATGTTTCTATTGATACTTTTTTTGCACATTGCATGCACTTAAATCAATTTAAAAAGTATACATAGATGATGTTCGAGCTGTGCCTTTCGTAAAATTTGGTTTGGGTAAGTGTAAAACAATATCTCTAATAAATCAACGCTTGATTTGTCTATCTATGTCTATACATGGTTATTGGTAAAACATTAACAACCTTGCAGGACTATTACTAACATCATAAACAACAACTTTTGTTCTATGACTTTCTACAAAACATAATACATTTACCAAAAACAATCTTTCAATATTTCGCTGTCACTCGTAATTTTCAACGTGTAGAGTTCGTAACATTTAGAGCGTTGAATTTAAATATTTTTATTTTTGTATAAAAGTGTGAGGAATTAAAATCTAATGAATTATTAAAAGTCACAGAACAAAAGTTGTTCTTTATGATGTTAGTAATATAGTACTGAGAGGTTGTTAATGTTTTTCCAATAAACCTGTATAAATTCAGTCAAATTGTATTTAGAAATGACTTTGGCCACATAATGGACTACAGAATTCTTTTTTTTTATTTAAGAAGGAAATCCTCAATATTTTTATTTTCAGGCTTAGGAATGTCAAACTCTTCTCCACCTCCTTCTGTAATATTTTTAAGCAATAAATCAATTAATAACTATTAGACGCCGCGCAATTATTATACGGAATCCTCCCTGTGAGAATCGACTCATAATGTCTGTGTGTTATTGCGCGCAATTTTTAACCGACTTAAAAAAAGGAGGAGGTTCTCAATTTTTTTTAATGGATGTTTACTCATTACTCCGTCATTTATCAACTATGTTTTACTTGGCAACGACTTCAAAATGATGTAGAAAGAAAATATTTATTTTATGCTTTTCCCGTTTTTGAAGTCGGTTTTTTTTTGTATAACTTGTGTCATCATTATTAGCAATATAGCTAAGCTACTGATGTTTTAATATTATTTATATAACTTACTAGCTTTTCCGCACGGTTTCAACCGCGTTCCCGGGATAAAATATAGCCCATGTTACTCAGGGATAATGTAGCTATCTAATGGTAAAATAATTTTTGAAATAGGTCCAGTAGTTTTTGAGTTTATTCGTTACATACAAAAATACAAATCTTTCCTCTTTATAATATTAGTATAGATTTACCTAACACCTAACTTAAGACTTTTTATTTATTTTACGTAACCATAGATAAAATAATCTTTTATTTTTTATTAATTTATCCTTTGTATGTTATAAACTTATTTAAGGTCAGGTTAAGTACTAACTAACTGTCCCTCGGCGGTCTCTTGGATTTAAAACGGATATACCTAATTGGAATGAATTTAATTCCACAGATGGCACCAGTAATTCCAATAACTTTGGCGGGAGACAATTTGGGCAACAGACACCGCCATCTTAACACCTTGGTGATCGAAGCTACACAAAACAACTTATGTTTGAAGACTATCCAGGATCTTCCCGAGGTGTCTCCAGTCGATAGACTTTACAAGATAGACCTAGCATCTAAGCAGAGAAACCTACACTACGTCGTGGAGAACCTAAGACACGCAGACATGCTGTATGTGAGTAGAGCATTAAAATCTAAATGGCTTCTAGAAGAACAGTATCGAGATGTTGTAAACCCTAAGTATCTGGAAGATGTTTTATACCCAACGATGCTAACGACAGCGGTATCTAAAATGAAACATTGGGTGTACATAAATATGCGAGATCCACAAAGGTGCCAGGAGTTCTATCTGCATTATTGCGAGAAAAACTTCGACATGGCTATGAAATTTCTCTGGCGATGTTCAAATGAATTCATTCTACAAGAAGTGCCTAAAATACTACACAAATTATCACCGTTCTATTTGAAAGTATTGTGTGAAAAATGTCCTCAAATTGCGAAAATATTTTACGATTCAATAGAGAACAATCCAAACGTGAAATCGAAATATTCAGAGCATCAACAGAACTATTACAACAGCATCAAGAGTGTGCTCAAAGCAGATGGTGACATATTTCTGGATATCACAGAAAAATATTTTGATTGCGATCAATTCGATAAATTTAGTTCCGCTGCGACGAAGCACATCATGAATAATCACAAAAGTAGATTTATGAATAAGACTGAACTGTACACGGCGTTGTTGCTGGACATAAAGACACTCGCTGAATGTTTGTCAAGGGATGAATGTAAAGAAGTTATATTGAAATTCGCTCGAGCTGAATACCTCTGCTATTTATTCTCGTACAAGACCGTAGAACCGTTGATAAAGCGGCTGAGTGTAGAAGAAAGATCTTTGTTTAAGAAGAAAGTTTTCGTTGATAAGGATGTCGGAGAAATCGTCAAAGAATGGCCATATCCAACACCCGAACGTCCAACCGGTGATAGTAATGAGCCGCATGTGTTCGATGATCGAGAACATAAGCCTTACGAATACGAGCAATTTAAAGAGAGGGATTTTATATGCATGTTGAGAAAGAAAAATTATTGTAGTTATAAGATGGAAATGATGGAGTCCGATTGTTGCAAAGTGAAAACACTATTAGATCGATTATTCGACGAGTACAGGTTTGTGAGTTTTGACCGCGTTTTTTACGAATTGCATAAGAAAATAGCAGCCGAGAGTTCGGCACAAAATAGACAGTTCATGATGTTGGTGTTGGTCAGCAAAACTGGTGGTCGAATGGAAAGCGTCAATGAACTGTTGCAGTTCTTGTCCACTAAGCACTACAACGAGCCAGTGCAAATTCGTGCAGCAGTTGTCCGCAGCCTTGTTAAGAGAGCTTGCGCTTGGCGATTACCTTCCGACACCTGGAAGGCCTTGTTAGAATTTGGCAGAGGCCTCGGTCTCGATGGTAGCCCTTCGGAGGCTACATGCCGCGAAGGCCTGCACGCTGTCGTCCTCCGTGATCTCCTAGAATCTAGAGACAGCGATTCTGCGATTGAAGTCGCTTTTTTCAAGGAATTCTCTTCACTTACCGAATATCCTTTATACCATGTTGAGAAGGAATGCGTCGCTACTCGTCTACCATTGTTGATATTAAGAGCTGCGAAGTCAGAATCCGACCCAAAGTTGGTCGTGCATCGTTTTGTTGATTTGTTGGACACACTATCAACGTACAACGTCCGTGCTGATAGTTTTCCGGAAATAATATCCGCTATATCAGATTTTGCGCGCCAACACTCGTCCGAAGCTGAAGATCTGTTAAGACGGTTGTACGATGCTAGGATAGCAAGGCGAGAGTTATTCAAAGAGAATTTTACATTCGTGCAGACCGACGCTTCTTATGTAAACGCTTTGCGTCATGGGCCTGGTGTCCTCGATATTGACCGATTCTTGAAGGCGATAACTGACAAGCAGTTGCGACCGGAAAGGTACCTTCGTAAATTGGTAATATACTTTTCGGAGTCAGAAGGTTTGGCGGCAAGTCACCTAAAAGCGTTGGAAGATAAGGTATCAAGTGAACCCGATAAGATTCTAGCACGTCCGGTAGCATTACTGTCTGGTATTACTCTGGAAGCAAAGTTAACTAAATTAGACGACGAACCAAAAAAAAGTGCTGGAGCAAGATTTGTGGCTGCTTTACGAGCCAACGCTCATTTAGCGAGACCACTATTTGATATTGACGCATTCGGGTGGCGCAAAGCTGGTGCTAAAGCAGTCGCGAATAAAGTAGCTGTGTGTAGCGACATCGATATAGACTATCGTGTACAAGAGCTAGTGAAATGGCGTCGCACAGCTAGAACAGCGTTGGTGCTAGCACCACGCGGTGGTAAGGAGGCCGAAGTATTCGCTTCGGTCGCATTTCTACGTCCAAACGGCACATTGAAAGTAGCTCTATCTTATTACCGACGCCGTGGTACTTGTTTCGATCCACGAGTTTGGGCAGTCATCGAGCCAGTTATAGAACAAATAGATCTTTCGATCAAGCCGCGAGCACGTTTATTGCGACATCTTATTTACGCGAAATCAATACCGATAGCTATTAAAGGAAATTACTGCGCGGCCCTCTTCAAAGCTGTATGCAAAGTTTCTAAAGTTAAAGCGCTGCCAGTGCTTTGTGATGTTGAGAATCATTTGCCCTTTGTACCGGAGGAATTTATTGAAAATCTTCTTCTAGAATTCGTCAATAATGATTTGTTGCCTGAGAAAATATCTAAAGACGATGAAATGGAGTTTAGACGCACCAACATGTACTTGCGTATACTTGCAAAGTTTCTGCTTGTATGTAAATCTGTAGAATCTCAGAAAAAGAGGCTTGAAGTTATTGGTGAGAACTTCTTTGAAAAAATGGAAATTGTTTGGAATACACTTGAAGACAAAAATAACATTTTAGAGAGTATCGATGATTTTTTGGCTGCATTAAGATATAATAAAGTATATATGGATTCAGATTACGTATGTAGCTTGCCAGTTATGGGGAGGGCTGTGGCTTGGATGAAGAGGATTTTACCATTGGAAATGTGGTTAAAAAAATATGTACATATACACTTGAGTATGTTGTTTTACAAAGCTATAAGACAAAGCACTAAACAAACTCCCAAATTGTTCGCAGATGAATTTAAGAAATCAAAAGAGAGTGTTGAAATTGTTGGAAAAGTCTTTGGTAGATACATAGCGAATGAAGTTGGGGAACTAAGGGATAAGTATTTTGATTCAATAATAGAACTTTACTGTCATGGTCTCTTGAGTTATATAGATGATTATTTTGAATTTAGCTCCAGTAGAGCTGTATTAGTAGGAGCTGTACTTGAAGGGATTTTCGAGGGTCGTAGAAAGAACGAAGCTCGTTTGGCAATGCATATTATAAAGGATAAATATTATGAGCTGGGAGACACTGCCAGGTGTAAACTACGAGATGCAATGAAAGAACGTAACGATGAGGAGACGAAATTCTTTTTTAATAATGTATTCAAATCTAGGGATTGAGTAAATTTTATTTTTCTCTAATTAAAAACCTTACAAGCCATTGTTATTAATTAATAATAGATAATAGTAGTGTATTTTTTTTAACTTAACTAGGTATAGTTATTTATTAAATATTATTAAAAAGTAGTTGATTTCGAGCATGATGTAATATGATTGTGCGTATAAAAATTATGACCAATAATATACAATTTGTATTTAACATAATATAACGTTTTTATGATAGTGATCCAAAAATAATTTATTCGGTCCCGGCCTATACATTATCGAATGCAAAATTATAATGTTTCTTTTTTGTGATGTACTTTCTTTGCACAATACAAAATTGTATTTTATATTTTTTTGTTCACATAGTTTTTCTAACACAGTAAAATAAAAACTATCATTCTACAGAGAAAAGCTGATATAGAGAAAGGGGGGGGAGGGGGGAGAGAAAGGGGACAGGGTTTCTCCGAAGGTAGCTTTCGGCCGTAATATGAATGAATCAGACTGATAGATAATTATTATCTGTATTTTACATGAAAACTGTAGTTTTCAAATCCAGCAGTTTTTGAACTGTTTTAAACAAATCTGAAAATTCCTATTACAATTTTGGCTAGTCAAAATAGGTCTTAATGCATACAAAATATAGTAAAAACAGGCATTTATTTGCGTCGAATATTATCGTAGTATTTTATTGTCTAGTAATTTTTAAGCGCTGAATTTTAATTACTACTAGATATCGCGCAATTATTGTACGGAACCCTCCGTGTGAGAGTGGACTCATCATTTATGTGTTATTTTGTGCAATTTCTACGTAACGTGTGATATATTTACTAGCAATATAGCTAAGTTACTAATGTTTTATTATTATTTATATACTTAACTTATTAAATTTTACCTAACATCTTATGATTTTTTACTGATTTTACGTAACCAAACTTTTCTTTTATTTTTATCCTTTATAAGTCTGAAAATGTATAGTATAGCAGTGCCATCAGAGAGAACCATGGGAGAAATGAGCTAGCGAGCTGTCTTATATTTTTAGTTGTTTTTACCCGCAAAATAAAAATATTCCCCCTTATCCAGACCCATTCGATTGCCGAGCGGGTCAGGATCACCCTGATTGTCACATGTAAATGAAACAAATTCATAAATATCATCAACGTTTTATTAAAAGATAACTTATATCAAGCAGTTAAGTTAATAACAAAATTTTACAACGTCCAAAGGCGGTCGCCTGTATAGATAATCATTTCTACCGCTAGCCGACATAAAAAAAAGGAGGTTTGACATGTAATACATAACATAATTACATATATAATTAAAAATGTGTAGGTAATTAGTTTTTTTTTATTATTACAATATAGATGTAATATAATGAATATACAGGGTGATTTTGTTATCACTGGCAATACTTGCAGGGGTGGAAGTACTCATCAATGTGAACAACTTTTATTATAGGGCTAACTCTGATATCGCGTAATACGGTTGCTTCATACATATTGGTGGAGTAGGTATTGAATTTTTGTATGGAACAGCTGATAATTTTTTCATGATTTCACAGTTAGTCCTATAATAAAAGTTGTTCACATTGATGAGTATTATCAGGGGTGGAAGCCCTGCAAGTATTGCCAGTGATAACAAAATCAGCCAGTATATAAAGTGTATATATAATTAAAAATAAATACAAAGAGGTTATCTAGATTGCATTAATTATATTAGAAATCAGTATTCGTTTTATTAATTAAATATAAGAATATTTGGGTAATCTTGTTTGTAGAATAAATCTGTGTTAATTGCAAAAAAATGCATAGTAGCGTAGAAATACATAATTATCTTTTACACATTGGGTCTAAGATAACGAAGTTATTAAAAAAATACAAATTTTGATTAGAATATAACAGTTGTAATTGAAATCGATTTTATATTAGGATACATAACGCACACAATATGAAACAGTACTACGGTACAGAAGGATCACTCCCTAAAAACTGTGTGGGCACGAAAACTCTATCTCTTTCGCACGCGGTTCTGTAGGGTATATTTTCTAGCTAAACTGTGGGATGAGTCAGGCCTGGTTAATTTTAACGTTAGCTAAATTAATAAATAATTGATAATGTAAGTTAGACTAGTTCAGAACCTATTAGAATCATCAAATAGAGTAAATACAATCTGGATAAGTCTTTATTTTTCGATTCAAACAATCCGTTTACCTGCTGGTTAGTTAATTACCTACATTACCACTTCTGGGGTACGACCCCTAACTATAAAATTAAGTGCAAATATTACAGGTTTAGTATATCGCGTAAAATAAAACGGTCGCTTCGTACATTTTGGTCGAGTAGGTATTGAACTTTTGGATGGAACGGCTAGTAATTTTTCGTTATTTCATAGTTAGTCCCATAATAAAAGTTGTTCATTTTGATGAGTACTTCCACCCCTGCAAGTATTGCCAGTGACTAAAAAATCACCCAGTATAGGGCATTGCCATCATACGAAACCAAGGGGCCAATTTTTTTATGATTTCGTAGTGCATTTATTATGATTACATCAATTTTGTAAATGAAATATAATTATTAGTTAACATCAACGTTTTATTAAAAGTTAACTTATTTTGTTTGACAATTTTTGTAGATAAAAAACATTTGTACTCAAGCGCTAAAGAAATAAATAAAGAATCATAACAACTTTCACACAAAGATTTAAAAATAAAAAAATGTTGAGATTACCACACAAAATTTAACCCACTTCAGTGTGTACTTAGTACTGAGGTCTATGCCTACCTCTTGAGAGTCGATATTATATATGTCAAATGTGGGTGGGGATAGAACGAACGAATTTTTTAAAATTACAGATAATATTAGAGTTTATATGTTTTTAAATTATTATTATTTTGTCATAAACATAGCTTTTGTTTTTATTTATTTTGATTATATAGTTTTTGGGTCGTATGTAGGCATAACCACCTATACCGCTATGTACAAGTGTGTTGAGTTTTGTTAAACTTTGATAATCTAAAACTTAAAAATATGAGCAGGCGATACAATCTGTCATTTTCGGGTACGTCAGTCTGTCCCACCCTTTAAATATCTGTTTTTTTTTTTTTACTTTTGTATAGTCTTGTGTTTGACCACAATCCCACTATGGTAGGTGATGATGTGGCCGAAGGTGGTAAGCACACAAAGCCTAGAAGGATCTGGCTCTCAAGTGCAGCTGCCGGAACACCAATAGGTGTTTGGCGACAGATTTTCAACTTGAGGGTGGTAGCCAGCCAGGCGGGTACTACAAAGTACCCTACCACCGTGCTATGGTTTCCTCACGATGTTTCCCTTCACCGAAAGCTCAAGCTCATTGTAGGATTCGAACCCACGACCTTCGCCGCGGCGTCGAACGTCACTACCACTGAGCTATCATCGCCTGTATATAAAATAATAACAGAACAGTCTGACTGACTGACATATTAACGCACAGCCCAAACTCCTGTGGCGCTCCTCCTCCTTTGACACTGTAGGTGAGCACTAAATAAGGATTTTTGAAAATAGGGGTTTGCGGGTAAAACTGCGCGGCGGAAAGCGAGTGAATGTATATAAAGGCGACCGGACAATATCGATGTGTACATAGTTAACTATATAAAAGTAAACGTATGGTACAATGTATATCTATAAACTATTTCTCCTTGTTTAACGCTTCAATAAATTCTTCTAATTTCTCTTGCACTTGTCTCACTCTCTCTGAAAAAATACATCATAATTTTCATAGCATTGGATTCCATGGAGAAAATCTTTTAATAAAAAAAAATATATATATATTGAAGTAATATAATAGTCCGAGAGTCAGTGCAAGAATTAAATACGTTTTAGTTTTTGTCTTCATCAAATTGGGAACGCACGTGCAATCGCGGTATGGAAAGTAGTTAACATTTAAATAATCAAAACTTACTTAGTTCCTCAGCGAGTTCTACTCTTCTTCCTGATAGTAATTTCTTTTTGAGTTCTGGATCTGCTGCCATCTTAAAATATAAAAGTGTTGTCTTTAGTTTTATTTTTTTGCTATGGATAGGCATTTTTGACCACAATCTCACCACGGTCAGTGATGATGTGGCCGAAGGTGGTAAGCAGATAGCCAAGAAGAAAACTAGCTCTCAAGTGCAGCTTGGCAATAGATTTTCAACTTAGAGTGGTAGCTAGCTAGGCGGGTACTACAAACCACTCATCACCGTGCTATAGTTTCCTCTCAATATTTTCGTCACTGGAAGTTCAAATTAGTAGGATTCGAACCCACGACCTTCGCAAGGCATTCGACATCACAACCACTAATACACACATAACTCTCTCAGCTCCCGGTCTAGCCGCGCCGCCTCCCTGTTCCCTATCTGTCGGTCGGTATATGTTGATGGAGCACAAATACCTCGTCGAGTACCTCCCTCAGCTCCCGGTCTAGCCGCGCCGCCTCCCTGTTCCCTATCTGTCGGTCGGTATATGTTGATGGAGCACACATACACTACACTACACACATACCTCGTCGAGTACCTCCCTCAGCTCCCGGTCTAGCCGCGCCGCCTCCCTGTTCCCTATCTGTCGGTCGGTATATGTGGATGGAGCACACATACGCTACACTACACTACACACATACCTCGTCGAGTACCTCCCTCAGCTCCCGGTCTAGCCGCGCCGCCTCCCTGTTCCCTATCTGTCGGTCGGTATATGTTGATGGAGCACACATACACTACACTACACACATACCTCGTCGCGTACCTCCCTCAGCTCCCGGTCTAGCCGCGCCGCCTCCCTGTTCCCTATCTGTCGGTCGGTATATGTTGATGGAGCACACATACACTACACTACACACATACCTCGTCGAGTACCTCCCTCAGCTCCCGGTCTAGCAGCGCCGCCTCCCTGTTCCCTATCTGTCGGTCGGTATATGTTGATGGAGCACACATACACTACACTACACACATAGCTCGTCGAGTACCTCCCTCAGCTCCCGGTCTAGCCGCGCCGCCTCCCTGTTCCCTATCTGTCGGTCGGTATATGTTGATGGAGCACACATACACTACACTACACATACCTCGTCGAGTACCTTCCTCAGCTCCCGGTCTAGCCGCGCCGCCTCCCTGTTCCCTATCTGTCGGTCGGTATATGTTGATGGAGCACACATACACTACACTACACACATACCTCGTCGAGTACCTCTCTCAGCTCCCGGTCTAGCCGCGCCGCCTCTCTGTTCCCTATCTGTCGGTCGGTATATGTTGATGGAGCACACATACACTACACTACAAACATACCTCGTCGAGTACCTCCCTCAGCTCCCGGTCTAGCCGCGCCGCCTCCCTGTTCCCTATCTGTCGGTCGGTATATGTTGATGGAGCACACATACACTACACTACAAACATACCTCGTCGAGTACCTCCCTCAGCTCCCGGTCTAGCCGCGCCGCCTCCCTGTTCCCTATCTGTCGGTCGGTATATGTTGATGGAGCACACATACACTACACTACACACATACCTCGTCTAGTACCTCCCTCAGCTCCCGGTCTAGCCGCGCCGCCTCCCTGTTCCCTATCTGTCGGTCGGTATATGTTGATGGAGCACACATACACTACACTACACACATACCTCGTCTAGTACCTCCCTCAGCTCCCGGTCTAGCCGCGCCGCCTCCCTGTTCCCTATCTGTCGGTCGGTATATGTGGATGGAGCACACATACGCTACACTACACTACACACATACCTCGTCGAGTACCTCCCTCAGCTCCCGGTCTAGCCGCGCCGCCTCCCTGTTCCCTATCTGTCGGTCGGTATATGTTGATGGAGCACACATACACTACACTACACACATACCTCGTCGCGTACCTCCCTCAGCTCCCGGTCTAGCCGCGCCGCCTCCCTGTTCCCTATCTGTCGGTCGGTATATGTTGATGGAGCACACATACGCTACACTACACTACACACATACCGCGTCGAGTACCTCCCTCAGCTCCCGGTCTAGCCGCGCCGCCTCCCTGTTCCCTATCTGTCGGTCGGTATATGTGGATGGAGCACACATACGCTACACTACACTACACACATACCTCGTCGAGTACCTCCCTCAGCTCCCGGTCTAGCCGCGCCGCCTCCCTGTTCCCTATCTGTCGGTCGGTATATGTTGATGGAGCACACATACACTACACTACACACATACCTCGTCGCGTACCTCCCTCAGCTCCCGGTCTAGCCGCGCCGCCTCCCTGTTCCCTATCTGTCGGTCGGTATATGTTGATGGAGCACACATACACTACACTACACACATACCTCGTCGAGTACCTCCCTCAGCTCCCGGTCTAGCCGCGCCGCCTCCCTGTTCCCTATCTGTCGGTCGGTATATGTTGATGGAGCACACATACACTACACTACACACATAGCTCGTCGAGTACCTCCCTCAGCTCCCGGTCTAGCCGCGCCGCCTCCCTGTTCCCTATCTGTCGGTCGGTATATGTTGATGGAGCACACATACACTACACTACACATACCTCGTCGAGTACCTTCCTCAGCTCCCGGTCTAGCCGCGCCGCCTCCCTGTTCCCTATCTGTCGGTCGGTATATGTTGATGGAGCACACATACACTACACTACACACATACCTCGTCGAGTACCTCTCTCAGCTCCCGGTCTAGCCGCGCCGCCTCTCTGTTCCCTATCTGTCGGTCGGTATATGTTGATGGAGCACACATACACTACACTACAAACATACCTCGTCGAGTACCTCCCTCAGCTCCCGGTCTAGCCGCGCCGCCTCCCTGTTCCCTATCTGTCGGTCGGTATATGTTGATGGAGCACACATACACTACACTACAAACATACCTCGTCGAGTACCTCCCTCAGCTCCCGGTCTAGCCGCGCCGCCTCCCTGTTCCCTATCTGTCGGTCGGTATATGTTGATGGAGCACACATACACTACACTACACACATACCTCGTCGAGTACCTTCCTCAGCTCCCGGTCTAGCCGCGCCGCCTCCCTGTTCCCTATCTGTCGGTCGGTATATGTTGATGGAGCACACATACACTACACTACACACATACCTCGTCTAGTACCTCCCTCAGCTCCCGGTCTAGCCGCGCCGCCTCCCTGTTCCCTATCTGTCGGTCGGTATATGTGGATGGAGCACACATACGCTACACTACACTACACACATACCTCGTCGAGTACCTCCCTCAGCTCCCGGTCTAGCCGCGCCGCCTCCCTGTTCCCTATCTGTCGGTCGGTATATGTTGATGGAGCACACATACACTACACTACACACATACCTCGTCGCGTACCTCCCTCAGCTCCCGGTCTAGCCGCGCCGCCTCCCTGTTCCCTATCTGTCGGTCGGTATATGTTGATGGAGCACACATACACTACACTACACACATACCTCGTCGAGTACCTCCCTCAGCTCCCGGTCTAGCCGCGCCGCCTCCCTGTTCCCTATCTGTCGGTCGGTATATGTTGATGGAGCACACATACACTACACTACACACATAGCTCGTCGAGTACCTCCCTCAGCTCCCGGTCTAGCCGCGCCGCCTCCCTGTTCCCTATCTGTCGGTCGGTATATGTTGATGGAGCACACATACACTACACTACACATACCTCGTCGAGTACCTTCCTCAGCTCCCGGTCTAGCCGCGCCGCCTCCCTGTTCCCTATCTGTCGGTCGGTATATGTTGATGGAGCACACATACACTACACTACACACATACCTCGTCGAGTACCTCTCTCAGCTCCCGGTCTAGCCGCGCCGCCTCTCTGTTCCCTATCTGTCGGTCGGTATATGTTGATGGAGCACACATACACTACACTACAAACATACCTCGTCGAGTACCTCCCTCAGCTCCCGGTCTAGCCGCGCCGCCTCCCTGTTCCCTATCTGTCGGTCGGTATATGTTGATGGAGCACACATACACTACACTACAAACATACCTCGTCGAGTACCTCCCTCAGCTCCCGGTCTAGCCGCGCCGCCTCCCTGTTCCCTATCTGTCGGTCGGTATATGTTGATGGAGCACACATACACTACACTACACACATACCTCGTCTAGTACCTCCCTCAGCTCCCGGTCTAGCCGCGCCGCCTCCCTGTTCCCTATCTGTCGGTCGGTATATGTTGATGGAGCACACATACACTACACTACACACATACCTCGTCGAGTACCTCCCTCAGCTCCCGGTCTAGCCGCGCCGCCTCCCTGTTCCCTATCTGTCGGTCGGTATATGTTGATGGAGCACACATACACTACACTACACACATACCTCGTCTAGTACCTCCCTCAGCTCCCGGTCTAGCCGCGCCGCCTCCCTGTTCCCTATCTGTCGGTCGGTATATGTTGATGGAGCACACATACACTACACTACACACATACCTCGTCGAGTACCTCTCTCAGCTCCCGGTCTAGCCGCGCCGCCTCTCTGTTCCCTATCTGTCGGTCGGTATATGTTGATGGAGCACACATACACTACACTACAAACATACCTCGTCGAGTACCTCCCTCAGCTCCCGGTCTAGCCGCGCCGCCTCCCTGTTCCCTATCTGTCGGTCGGTATATGTTGATGGAGCACACATACACTACACTACAAACATACCTCGTCGAGTACCTCCCTCAGCTCCCGGTCTAGCCGCGCCGCCTCCCTGTTCCCTATCTGTCGGTCGGTATATGTTGATGGAGCACACATACACTACACTACACACATACCTCGTCTAGTACCTCCCTCAGCTCCCGGTCTAGCCGCGCCGCCTCCCTGTTCCCTATCTGTCGGTCGGTATATGTTGATGGAGCACACATACACTACACTACACACATACCTCGTCTAGTACCTCCCTCAGCTCCCGGTCTAGCCGCGCCGCCTCCCTGTTCCCTATCTGTCGGTCGGTATATGTTGATGGAGCACACATACACTACACTACACACATACCTCGTCTAGTACCTCCCTCAGCTCCCGGTCTAGCCGCGCCGCCTCCCTGTTCCCTATCTGTCGGTCGGTATATGTTGATGGAGCACACATACACTACACTACACACATACCTCGTCTAGTACCTCCCTCAGCTCCCGGTCTAGCCGCGCCGCCTCCCTGTTCCCTATCTGTCGGTCGGTATATGTTGATGGAGCACACATACACTACACTACACACATACCTCGTCTAGTACCTCCCTCAGCTCCCGGTCTAGCCGCGCCGCCTCCCTGTTCCCTATCTGTCGGTCGGTATATGTTGATGGAGCACACATACACTACACTACACACATACCTCGTCTAGTACCTCCCTCAGCTCCCGGTCTAGCCGCGCCGCCTCCCTGTTCCCTATCTGCTGGCGCAGCGCGTTGGCGGTGGTGCGCAGGGTCTGCTGCACGCGCCAGAACATCACCACCTCGCAGCATTCCTTCTAGGTACGAGACCACATCATACTTGTTACTTTAATCATAATAATTAACAAAAAACAAACATATGTCGTTGTAACATTTTTAATAATAGCGTCTTTTTTAACCCCCGACGCAAAAGTGACGAGGTGTTATAAGTGTGACATGTGTGTGTGTGCGTTTCTTTTTGTTTGAAAGGTGAATTAGTCGGGAGTGTTCTTAGCTATGTTTGATGAAAATCGGACTTGTAATTCTTAATACTTATTTTAACATTTTTGTTGTAATTTAAATATCATTTTATTAAGGTAGGTGTTTTTATAGGTAAAGAGCGGTCCTCCGACGCGACAACATTTAGTCAAAAAATTTCATACGTACTTACGTAGGGTCATAATTTCAAGGTTATTTTTTTCTTTTTATAGGGTTTCACGTTTATTATCATTTTGTGTCGGGGGTTTTTTCGTTAATTTATTTGAATAAGCTAAAAATTAATTTCAATTAGCATGTTCACCTTTTATTAGAATTATTTTAGATATTATTAACAAAATAAAGAAAAATGAGGCAGAACAGATATTTTCCATTGCCATTTTATTTGTTTATTTGGTTTATGTTTATCATGCAAATAAATAAATACTGAAGTATTATTATTATTATTTTTACACTAGTATTCTCAGAACACTATAATCCTACTATAGTACGGTGGTTTGAGGGATGAACATATAGATCATTAGTATTTATAAAAAAAATGGTTTATCTACGGAGCAAGTTTACGGTATGGATGACAGTTTACGGTCACGTCGGGCGATCAGTGCGTCTCACCGGTCAGCTGTGTCAGTACCTAGGTATCTACCTACAAGCTATGTTTTAAAATTAAATAATTTATAAAATTTGCATTTTCTAACTAACCATGCTACTATTTATTATGAATACATTTCAAAGTCAAAGCCATTATTAAAAAAAAATATATATAAGGATTTATGTTTTATTGTAGGTACACAATCATTGTTGAATATATGTAATGTAATTATTTTATTTTATTTGCATATAACAACACTATCATCGCCTTGTATAAGTACATACTTACTTATGTGTTGTTTGCTTTGTAGAGGATGACAGACAATAGTTTACGTATAAGTACATAGTAATACTGTAATAGCCTTTTGCATAAGGATTATTTCGATCTTTCACTGTGTATTAGTATAAGTAGGTTAAATTACTTCCGATTATCGGGTTTTCACTGGTGGGAACTCATAGCGTCTCACTCACAGGTTATTGCTGAAAATCAGCGCTGTAGATATTAGGTTCGTCCTAAGTCTCAGCAATATGCTGAGCAATGACCCACATTTTTTGCGCACATACGACGCACATTTCATTTTTACTTTTTAGGAATTTTATTTGTTTTTGTTTAATAACGTCGGCACTTCACTTCTTGTTTGAATGGCATCAAATGTGTAAAAAAAAAAAAAAAAAAAAAAAAAAAAAAAAAAAAAAAAAAAAAAAAAAAAAAAAAAAAAAAAAAAAAAAAAAAAAAAAAAAAACCACCGGTTCGGCAGTCAGCCGGTGTTTGGCAACTTGAGGGTGGTAGCCAGCCAGGCGGGTATACTACAAAGTACCCTACCACCGTGCTATATTAAATACATAAATAAATATAACATACACATTTTTCCCTCAAAATCATCATACTTAATGTACCTTATATCGTATCACTTACCCCGTTTCCATTCTGTTGACTATACAAATAGAAACTCTTCCTACAGTCGCGCGCGCGCACCTGCGCCCTCTCTAGGAAGTTTCTGAAACAATATATAGACATTTATTTAGTTTTAGTCTTTATTGCCACTTACGAAGGTGAAAAGTACTCAAATCATCTTAGTTTGAAATCGGGACGGGTCAGCGATTACCTAATTAAATGCACTCGCTCGGCTATCACCATCCTCGTCCCCCTGGTATGTTCCGACGGCTGCACTCGTGAGCTACTTCCTTCTAATCTTCGTATACTTACCACCTTCTGCCACATCATTTTATCATCCAAATCCTAACGATGTGAGTTCGTCTGGGACCCTTTCACGCCTGAGCCGTCGAACCCATCGCTATGAAATTTTGGACGCGATGAAATATGGAGAAGGACATGGGCTTTTTTTCGGTCGGAAACGCGGGTAGAAGCTCACTTCAAGTAGAGAGGCTGCCAGGTCTCCCTAATATAATCGTTGTCGGCGTCGATCCCCTTCCGGCGCAGGTTGTCCCTGACGGCGACGACCTCGTCGTAGGTGAGCGCGGGCCGGCTGGAGCCCAGCTTGTCGAGCTCGGCGCGCACCTCGGCGCGGCGCCGCTGCTCGTCCGACGTCGACTGCCAGTACAGCCACCTGTCTCTTAGACCCGGACCTGCGGGTGGGGGGGTGGTCTTAATACGTATTTTGGACGTGTTTTACTAAAGACAAGTTGTATTTTAAAAACATAAATAAATTGTTGATGAGAGGGAGGGTATTGATGGGGTCGTGATGGGGGTTAAGGGAGGTCGATGGGGGGTGATGGGGGTTAGGGGAGGTCGATGGGGGGTGATGGGAGTTAGGGGAGGTCGATGGGGGGGGGGGGGGGGGTGAGAGGGCGATGGGAGTGTGAGGGGGGGTTGATAGGGGGTGAGGGGAGGTTGATAGGGGGTGAGGGGGGGTTGATAGGGGGTGAGGGGGGTTTGAAGGGTGGTCGGGAGGGACTTTTTTACCTAATACAGTAATGTCGGCAACTTATTTTCTAATCATCTCATAACTATGTATATATTTAATACAAAATCGTTTTGACATTCCATAAAAAGTAACCGATTCGATGTGTCAGTCATCATCCCTATTATTACTCTGATAATAATACAAAATAAGAAAGAAAAGCATTTAATAATGTTCCAAAATAATTTCAAACGATTATGACGTACCGGTGAGCGTCTTGAGATCCTGTTGTGTGAGCGCGAGTCGTTCCCTGAGCGCGGAGTCCATCAGCGAGACGGCCGCGTCCCAGTCGGCGCGCGCGCCCACCAGCCGGTCCTGCAGCGCGTTCAGCTGCAGCACGCGCAGCACCTGCGGCCGGGGGGGGGGGTACCACTAGGTTAGCTCATCGTGCCGAGGAAACTTTGATAGCGCGATGTAGACTCATGTGGCGCCATCTATCCACGGCTAATGAAAGTTTATTTGTGTTGTTGATAGATGTCGCTACATCACACTACATTATTAGTATATTTTTATGAACATAATGAAAATATTTCTCTTTGCAATTCAGATTTTCTGCCCAATTCCTTAATATTAGATTGCATTGTGACAGCGTGAACCAAAGTGAACTTGAAGACATTAAAATAAAACATAATAAATTCTAAAAGGTGTAAAGGAAAACTCTAGGTGCAGGCCGCCTAAGATAGGTCCTATTGGAAGTCCTAATGGAGTCCAGCAGCTTTGCAGCTGAGATGATGATGATGATGATGATTAGGAAGAGTATAACTAACGTCCTGCGCCCTCTCCTCCCACTGGTGCCGGTCGAGCGCCTCCTCGACGGCCTGCCGCTTGACCAGCTCGTAGACGGGGTCGCTGTCCCGGGCCGCAGCCCGGCCCAGCAGGTCGGTGAACTAAGAGTATAACTAACGTCCTGCGCCCTCTCCTCCCACTGGTGCCGGTCGAGCGCCTCCTCGACGGCCTGCCGCTTGACCAGCTCGTAGACGGGGTCGCTGTCCCGGGCCGCAGCCCGGCCCAGCAGGTCGGTGAACTAAGAGTATAACTAACGTCCTGCGCCCTCTCCTCCCACTGGTGCCGGTCGAGCGCCTCCTCGACGGCCTGCCGCTTGACCAGCTCGTAGACGGGGTCGCTGTCCCGGGCCGCAGCCCGGCCCAGCAGGTCGGTGAACTAAGAGTATAACTAACGTCCTGCGCCCTCTCCTCCCACTGGTGCCGGTCGAGCGCCTCCTCGACGGCCTGCCGCTTGACCAGCTCGTAGACGGGGTCGCTGTCCCGGGCCGCGGCCCGGCCCAGCAGGTCGGTGAACTCGGCCCGCAGCGCCTCCCGGCCGGCGCGGATGGACTGCAGCGGCAGCTCCGCCTCCGCCCACTCGCGCAGCTTTATGTCCACCGATGTGTTGAATTTGTCTGGAAATATTTATTTAAAGGTGTCCAGGGTGATTTTTATGTCGTTTATTAACAACAAGATGGAAAACGTCATCAATATGAGTATACTATGGGAGAAACTGTGAAATATCGGAAAAAAACCAGCCAATTGCGAATCGAACTCGCGCACTGAGAATTCCATCCAAACATGTAGGTGTGTACATTGATCCTCCATTCCTGGAATCGTAGCAAAAAGATAAACTGAATTGAGGGACAAAACAACTTTGCTGTTGAAAACTGTTGTCCCCATACATGTAATACTATAAGGAAAAAGTGTTGTTGTTGTTGTTTGAGGTATGGAACCCTAAATAGGTAGCAAACAAATCTATGTGGTGCCAGATGGGGGGGTGTATTTGCCAAAGTCGGGGTATTTTTTCGACTCTGGGGGGAGATTTGTGGCCAAAGATTCTTTGGAGGGAATTTTGGGGGTAAAATAAACAATGGAAATTTTGGAGTTTTTTTTATAACTCAATCATTATTAACCAATAACACAATTTGCAGCACTACTCTAATGTATTTTATTCTCACTGATCACTACCTTTTTTTCATTCCCAGCACTGCTCCGATTCAATCATTCATTGATGTTCAATAGTTAAGCCTATGGAAAATTTTTGCTATTGTGTTTCTGATTCAAAGTAAGTAAAAACTGTTTTTTTTTTCTAAAAGCTAATTTTCGGGGGGTTTTTGAAAAAAGTTTGGGGGAAATTCATATGGACATCTGGCAACACTTCTATTGACGTTTACAACAGGCTGTTCCGAACAAAAGTTCTGTACCTAACAAAAATTTTGCAGTAGCTTTTTTTAGGTTAAAAAGTTAACAAGCAGACAGGCGGTCCACCTGATAGTAAGTGGCTACCATCGCCTATGGACATTAGCAATACCAGGGGGAATGCCAATGTGTTGCCGACCTTTATAAAGCCTTGAAGGTAACTAGCTCTCAAGTGCAACTGATAGGTAAGTATTTTATGTTTCCCATTTCATCAGTTGATCCCATAGTTAGTTAATAGTTATCCACTTGCTATTCATAGCTATATTATAGGCCGGTGGATAGCTATACAGAGTGATTTTTTTGTCACTGGCAATACTTGCAAGAGTGGAAGTACTGATCAATATGAACAACTTTTATTGTGGGACTGACTGTGAAATCGCGAAAAAATTATCAGCAGTTCCATACAAAAGTTCAATACCTGCTCGACCAAAATGTATGAAGCAACCATTTTATTTCATGCGATACTAGAGTTGGTCCCATAGCGAAAGTTGTTCATATTGATGAGTACATCCACCCCTGCAAGTATTGCCAGTGCCTAAAAAATCATCCTGTAGTATAGGTTCAACAACAACATGAAATAATGTGAAAATGTTCGGTATCTATTTATTTACTTATTTAAGTCACTATTTTTTTTTTCATTACAACTATATTAATGCACTAGCTTCCGCCCCGCGGTTTCACCCGCGTTTCTGAGGGCTCTTAATTTTTGCCGGGATAAAAAGTAGCCTTCCTCGATAAATGGGCTATCCAACAATAAAATCAATTTTCAATTCGGACCAGTAGTTCCTGAGATTAGTGCGTTCAACCAAACAAACAAACTCTTCAGCTTTATAATATTAGTATAGATTACTACATAGGTACTAATTATATAACTGAAACTTTTTTCATCAACAATAAAAACTACTAAAATGTATTTATTTACAAATCAATGTATACTTATTCTTTCTTTTGAAATTCCTACACAAATCTACAACAAAATGAAACTAAATCAAACATAGCAGTATAAATAATTTGTGTCTCACTGAAATCAATATCATAAGGGTCCAACCATACAGTAGCTGTGCCTTCCTTTTGCTTGAATTTTACGTTACGTGGTATTTGCATTTCTAAAGGAAAGGAAAATTTAGTCTAAATTGGGCATTAGGGGGTGGAGTGGTTACGTGAGAAAGATATTTGCTAAAATTTATCCGTTCAATATCTTTGGGGCGTGATTGGGTGACAAACATTCATACAATTTGTATAATGAAATATTGTAATTTTTGCGTCTCTGAATTAGTATTGGCGATGCAATGATGTCATATTTTTGTCGTTTTATATTAAACTAACTACCGCCCCGCTGTTTCTCCCGCATACCTGAGGGACCTTCTGTTTTTTCGGGATAAGAAGTACCCTATATATAATTCCAGGGTATTATCTATCTATATGCTAAGTTTCATCCGAATCCATTCGGCCGTTTACGCACGATCGAGCTACAAACATCCAAACATACAAACTTTCACATTTATAACATTAGGATTACATCAAGATACAAGACAAACAGACATGGATGCGCACAAATATCATCCCTAGGTGGGAATCGATCTCACGACCTGCGTCGCGATAGGTAAGGTGGGTTACCGAGCGGGCCACCCGACCCGTCGGCTAGACTAGAAGGTACATACCCATGTCCTCGTGCGCCGAGGCGGCGGCGGGCAGATAGACGTGGTGGAAGATGCGCTCGGCGGCCGCGTGCCACAGCGCCGCCTGCAGCCGCTGCTCCCAGTGGTGCGGCGGCACGGCCGACAGCTCGGCCGACTGGTCGAGCAGCTCGGCGCGCGCGCGCTCGAACAGCTCGTCGCGGTCCAGCTCGCGCTGTCTGCGATGTACACCTTAGCGTCCACGTCCACGTACACACGTAGCGTACGTTGGACTAATTAACCTTATTACGATTGGGCCGAGACCACGGACCGGCAAGCGCAGCGTCGGACGTCCACTTGCAAGGTGGACGTCCGACCTTGTAAAGGTCGGCGGAAAACGGTGGATACGGGCCGCCCGAGACCGATCCTATTGGAGATCCTTAGGGGAGGCCGATGTCCAGCAGTGGACGCTTTGCGGCTGAGATGATGATGATGATGTATGGCAGCCAACGACGGATTTTCTTGGATTTGTGATTTGTCTAATGTTAATTATGTAGGTGAATATGTGTAGTACCTATATTTTGATAATTGCCGTCGGGGGTTTTCTGAAAATTTTATTTAATCCTTTTTCGATTACGACGTTTAACATTGTGGGATTTTTCGAAATTTTTAATTTTGCTTCTTACACTTTTTACTTTTAAATATATTTATCTATTTTCCTCTATGTGAAAAAGATATTTTTCATATGTTATTGATAAAAAGACTTAGTTTATAAAACATCACTATAACTTTTAGAGATAGCCCGATATTTGAAAGGAGACTATCATTACACTTCGTACCAGTTTCACAGTTTACCAATAAGTACCCAATAGTTTATCTGTTAGATACCTGATAACGAAACCTACTCACCTAGGGAAGGTGTTCTTCCACTCAGTCTCCAAATTGAACCTCATTGCTTTGAAAGCGTCAGCTTGTTGCTCCACGGAGGCCCGCACCATGCGCCAGAAGCAGTCCGCTACCGCCAGCGACAAGTTGCGGGTCGTCACTTGAGATGGGGTCACGAGACCATCTCTGTTACATTAAACACATCAAGAGTTAAGTAGAAAAGACAGTATTAGTATAGCAGTAACGTTTATGGAAAAGATTTTGAAGTCAATTCGATGGATCTCCTATTTTCCTTTAAGGAGTTTCCTAAATCATCTTCTGACTCCATCGTCAAACCCTGATCAGTATTTGGGACACCCAAAGTTGAAAGTTCTGTGGCAGCTATTACGTAACTTGATTGCAATCAGTTACAATAAGTTTCAAATAGGAACCTGATAACTACATATTCAAACAGTGCTTCTTACAAATGGAATCATTTTCGACAATGTAATATTTCAATCGATTTAGAGGTTGTTTCAATTTGAAATGCAACAAATTTATGTAATCCACGTACTGCTGTAGTCCATCTAGCTAGATCATATATGCATTTATCTATCTATTTACTTATAACTCAACAACTAGAAAGGGTTTCGAAATAGTTTTCAGTTACAGGCAAGATTTAAAAAGTAATAACATAAAAATGCCTCACTTGAAGAGATTCGAGGATCTGAAGAACCGGTCTTCGTACTCCCGGATGCTCTGTATTGAGTCGTCCTTGCGACTCCGGCCCGTCACCACCGCGTAGTACCCGAGAGCTTTCATCGGGAACAACTTACCTTCTAGGATGCGACGGATCTAGTTGGACAATTTTGAATTATTTAATTTGCCAAAAGGCAGACAAAGGCTCAGAGCCTAATCGTATATTTTTTTAATGTTCTCTTTTCCGTGTTTAAAACTTATATATATTTGTTAATAATATCCATTTGTTGTGTATATTGTTTGCACCCTGCCAGCAGCAATGTATCAGTTAGAGTATCTAATTTTCGATAAATTCATGTAAAATACGAATGATTATACTAGTTCTCGATGCGCTATGATGGCCGTTTTGACAGCCCATATCCTTACATTTGGCAAAAATAGACAAGTATATCAAGACAATTGAGATACTTAGTTTATCAAAAACCAGTTTTCACCCCGCGGTTTCACCCGGAATAAAAAGTAGCCTTCCTCGATAAATGGGCTATCCAACACTAAAATAATTTTTCAATTCGAACCAGTAGTTCCTGAGATTAGCGCGTTCAACCAAACCTCTTCTGCTCTATAATATTAATATATAGTAAAGATTGTATAAACGATGGCCCAAAAATACAAGATGACTTTTTATTGCTTTTTTTTAGGTTTAACATCACTATTTCGGCCCGTTTGTGGTTACAATACAAGATTCTGTAAAAACTATGGGTCTAATGACTCACTCTATTAGGATTGGCGAGGTTCTCCTCAGCGAGGTCCACCTTGGTGAGCACAAAGATTGTCCTCTTGCCTTGAGGGTCGCACGAGGACACTAGGTCCGTCACGTTGCTTCTCTCCGCGTCTACTGACCCATCCTGTACACAATTTTATTGCTGATACACTATACATTACCATGAAATAATTACATTTGTGCCAAATTTATTAAAAATCTGATACTATTTATGGGTTAATTTAGAAATTAGAAGTAATTTTCCACTATTTTTGGCTTACCTACCTATGTGAACAAAATAATCAAAATGTATGTATATAAAACACTATTTGGTTTGATATTCCTTCAGTGCTGATGACCTTACACTGTTGATGATGATGACATCCGAGAGACGCTAGAAGTGATGAATAAAACTTCGTGCGAGTGCTGTAGCGACACTATTTTATTATTCTACTTTAATGATATTGTTTATATTACAAAACTTCTTACAACGCATTAACAATTAATTCACTCATATAAAAATAAAATGATAATTTAGGATTGCTCGTCCATTATTATTATCTTAAATACTGTTTAATTGGTCATATATTTATCGACCATAACCCTGCAATATAAGTATTTACCACAGTACTTCAGTTTTGTCTGTTTTTTTTTTTAAACTTATTTAAATGTTTACCTGTATACACAGTATGATGGCGTTGGGGTTGTCCATGTACTGTTTGGTCATGTGTTTGATTGCGTCACGAGTGTCCGACGCCATGTCCACTGTCTGGGTCTGAAAGGAAAAATGAAAAATATTTATGACTGCAAAATACATCAATCGCACAAAGCTTACATAAATATTTTAAAATTAAATATTAAAGATAAAGATAAAGATAAAAAAAGATAAAAAAGCATTTATTGGACACACAATAACAAAAAAAAGAAACAATAGAAATGAATGTGGATATTATGTGGGTCCAAATGGCCCCAGCTCAGCATATCCGGGACATTATTCCTCACACACGGCCATCTGACCCCAAACTAAGCAGAGCTTGTACTATGGAAGCCAGATAACTGATATACTACATATACTACTTTTCTTTTGTAAATACATACATATATAGATAATTAAACCCAGACACAGGACAAACAGACATGATGTCAAAGTCATTTATTCAGTTTAGGCCCTTATGAACTTCGAAGCTACTGAAGTTTACCACCGATTCGGATACTACACATGTTACAAACAGGAAAGTTTTATATAATTATGCATTGTAAGGAAGTGATAATTCACAGATATCTATTTATCCATAGATGGTAGTATCTTTAGGAGTCCTCACTAGACAAGCCTGTATCGAGAAAGCCCCTGTTCGAAAATCGATTATCTACATCACCAGAGTTCTATCGCAAAGGCATAAATGACCTTCCTATCAGATGGCAGCAATGTATAGATAATAATGGTAATTATTTTGATTAAATAAATACGTTAAATTAAAAAAAAAAAAAAGCAGTACAAATCGGCAATTTCATACCCCTATTATATATTTGTTATGTAAACGATTTGACGGTATTTTATAGCAAACTAGCTTTTACCCCGCTTTTTCACCCTTTCCCGAGGAATCTTATTTTCCCGGGATAAAAAGTAGCCTATGTGCTATTCCAGACTATAATCTACGGACACTGTTGCTCCACCTCTCTACACAAGTGTGTCTACTCACGGATATGACCCCGGGCAGGTCGACGAGCACCATGCGGTGGATGCCGGGCCCCTTCACCGACATGGAGATGACCTCGCTGGAGACGGTCCGGCCGCCGCGGACACTGTTGCGCATGCGCAGTTCCACCTCTCTAAACAATTAGGGGACATTCATTATTGACACACAAAAAACTCCAATGTGCAGTACGGGTAAAAATTGAGGCGATGATAGTTCAGTGGTAGTGATGTCGGATGCCGCAGCGAAGGTCGTGGGTTCGAATCCTAAAATGAGCTTGAGCTTTCTGTGAAGGAAAACATCGTGAGGAAACCATAGTACGGTGATAGGGTACTTTGTAGTACTCGCCTGGCTGGCTACCACCCTCAAGTGGAAAATGTCCCTCATGTCGCCAAACACCTATTGGTGTGTTCCGGCAGTTGCACTTCCGAGCCAGATGCCTTTTAGGCTTTATAAAGGTCGGCAACACATTGTCAATTCCTCTGGTATTCCTAATGTCCATAGGCGATGGTAGCCACTTACCATCAGGTGGACCACCTACCTGCTTGTCAAACTTCTGACATAAAAAAATATATATATAGCCACTTACTTCCTCAAATCAGCCAGATCACCTTCCTTGTTCAAGTCGAACTCCCTCGCCGAGTCCCTGAACTGCGCCACGTGATACGGTCCCTCTGATAGCGTCACTTTAACTGGCGCCCTGGACCATTACATATATTTAAGACTAGCTTCCTTCGATTTTTTCAATTCGAACCAGTAGTTTCTGATATTGGCGCGTTTAACCAAACAAACAAACACACTCTTCAGCTTTATAATGTTATAAGTATAGATTCTGACAGCAACGTATGTAGCTGTCAGATCAAAATTTACAAAACATCAAATAATTTAATATATAATATTCGGTGGTAACTTCAGTAGCTTCGACGTTCATAAGTGCCCTCACTAAACTGAATAAAAGGCTTTGACTTTGATCCATGTTGTAGAAATGTATGTTGGTTTGTACACACAAATTTACAAAACATGTATTTACTATCTTTCCATATTATGAATAGTTTTAGTGTATAGTTGTTTTTTTATAAATTTGAATCCGTTCAGCTACTTATGTTGCTGACTGTACCCTATGTCCAATTCAAAGTTCTACTATATACGCAAACTAGCTTTCTACCCCGCGGTTTTACCTGCGATCCCTTATTTTACCCCTGTAGGGATTGACTTTTCAAAAATCCTTTCTTAGTGCTCACCAACAGTGTCAAAGAAATCCACATGCAAATCACGGTCCTAGCCCCAGGAGTTTGGATTGGGCGTTGAGTCAGTTATTCTTTTATGGAGGAGCAAGGTGGTAGACTCCTCCATTGAAAAGGGAAGATCTTCCGCTCTGGGCCGATCTGGGGACCGCGGTCCAACTGTAGATGTTGGAATCTTGTATATATGCTAAGTCGTCGAATTACTTTGTTAGCGCGATGTAGAATCTTGTTGCGCCATCTATCCACGAGTAGCGGAGGTCTTGATAGAGACAATTTAAAGTAATAAGAGAGTTTTATCGGTTCTTCTCAGCAAATGCAACCTCCAAATCCGGTGTTAGAATCTGAAATAGATCATGCGTGTTGGTCACCTGGTGCACATCTCCCCGGCCCCCCTCGGGAAGATCCTGGCCTGCGCGATCATCTCCAGCACGGAAGTCTTCCCGGCGGACTGGTCGCCCACCACCACCACGCGCGGCAGCCGGTCCGTCTCGCCCGCGTCCCAGCCCGACAGCTCGTCTAGTACCGCTGAGTACATGTCGATTAGGGAACGCTGTCGAACACATATACCTTGTTAGTCCCCCTTAATCTCTTTGTCATTCACCAGTCAGTACAGTAATGAACCTTATCTAGTTACAATAACGTTCTTCCTTATTGTTAAACATATTGGATGTCGCAGCGGTCTTCCAGCTGGCACCTGTACTGTAGGTAGTAGAAGATGTAAGATACCTTCATCTTCTTGGCGGAGGGCAGCCGGCCCTGCCGCAGCAGCATGTTCTGCTGCCTCAGCTCGCGGTTCTCCTGCTCGAGCCGCTGCAGCTCGCGCTGGTAGCGAGCCTGCAGACCCAGCACTTCCTCCTGCAGGGCGTGCACTCGTTTTTCTAGTCAGAGATAATTTGCAAAGGCTAATGGGTGGATTCTTTTGCATTTCTTATACATAAGATAGAAGTATGGACAGTAATAATTCATTTGAAAGGTATTTTATATGGAACACTTATTCGTTAGTCTGTAATCTTTGTGGGTAAAATTTTATAGGATACATCGACTAGGCGGATGTTATTATAATCGCGATGGCAATATGTGATGGATATATTTAAAAGTGATGTGCCAAATTTAATAAACAGTTGACTTTGATACACTTCAAAAAAAGTTATAACCATATGGAAGATTTTAATGAATTCTGATGTTTTCGTAGTGGTCGCCACTTTATTTATTTTCTTGTGTATATTACACAGCAAATGAATTACTTAACTATTAATAGTAGGTACAAGGACCCTGTCAGGGTGTGACAAAAGCATAGGAATACAATTTTTTTTTTTTTTTTTACTTTGTAAAAGCTTGTGTTTGACCACAATCTCACTATGGTAGGTGATGATGTGGCCGAAGGTGGTAAGCACACAAAGCCTAGAAGGATCTGGCTCTCAAGTGCAGCTACCGGAACACACCAATAAGTGTTTGGCGACAGATTTGAAAAAATCTGTCAGCCAGGCGGGTGCTACAATGTACCCTACCACCGTGCTATGGTTTCCTCATGATGTTTTCCTTCACCGAAAGCTCAAGCTCATTGTAAGATTCGAACCCACGACCTTCACCGCGGCGTCCGACGTCACTACCACTGAGCTATCATCGCCTTAAACTATACTGATTACACTATATTAATACTTATTATCTAAATATAAAACTTCTTGAAGTAACCAGTAATGGCTTACCATAATTAGAGTTGTTTTCTTCACTGGCCGATCGACTCGGGGAGGGCGCAGGTCTGCTTTGTAGATTGTTCACTATCTTCTGAGGTTCTTCTATGGGATTCAATATTAAGTTACCATCATTTTTACAGCCTATTACATCCCATTTCACCACAATAATTGACCAAAGTTTTTACTATTGTGTTTGACCACAATCTCACCACGTTAAGGGATGATAGTAAGCACACAAGCATTGATGGGAATAGACTCAATCGCCGAAGTACGACAGATTTCCAACTTGAGGGTAGTCAAAGTCAAAGCCATTTATTCAGTTTAGGCCCTAGGAGGGCACTTATGAACGTCTAAACTACTGAAGTTACCACCGATTCGGAAGTCGCCTTCAACTGAGAAGAACCGGCAAAAAACTCAGCAAGGTTACACTTTTTATATGTTTTTTTTTTTTTGGACAATCTGACAATGTTGGCTATTTTTCCATTAAATGTTTAACAATTTTGAAAGAAATATAATACGCAAAAACACAAAAAAAAAAAAAATAATAATAAGAAAAAAATAATAATAATAACCTAAAGCCAAATAATGGTAGCCAGCCATATGGACTGTTAATTGACTTGTGCAAGTAATGACAGTATTTTTCATGACACTCATTTTGGTCATTCATCCAACTTTTTAAGTAGTACTCTATTACTATTTTAAAGTGTCGATAAAGTCTATAATACAGCAGCTAGGGTCGTGTTTCATATATTAAGACTTATTACCTACGACAGAACAGAAGTCAGTATCGACTTATTATGAGAGTTGGCACTTTTTTGATATTTCGCTATGATTGGACAGTGGAACTCTTTATCAGCAATGCCGTTTTACTCACCATGGTGTGAATATCGTGAGTGTGGACTCGAGCTAATATTACTACAGCCTATAGCTAGCACTACAAAAGCCTTATAATGTATATCTTATAGTCCACTTGTGTAGATAGATTCATCTTACAAGAGCGAGCAATGCTATGATGCAACATATTGCTTATAAAAGTACTCTATAGGAGCATTCAAATAATACAGAATAATGTAGGAAGTACAAACTATAAAATCAATCTGAACCGAGTTAGAAGGGTTAGGAATATTCATATATAAATATATCACGCATGAACCCCGAAGAGGAAAGCCTTAGCTAAGATCTTAGTCCTGAGTAGAGTACACCTACATTTCACCGAAGATATGTAAGTCCCAATGGGATGATGTGTGCTTATGCAGTGTTCCTCCCAGGCTCATTATCAATCCAGAGTTTGTAGAAGATTATTTATAGAGACATCAATTTCCACTTGCCTGACCGAGAAGTTTTAAGTCTTCCCAAACTGCTACCTATATAACCCGATTCGGACGGAGTACCACACCAAAAAGAAAAGCTCGGTCGAATCGGCATACCCCTATCCACTCACCAAGTCGGGCGGCATTGTTGGCGGCAGCGGCGGCGACGGCGTCCTCGTAGCGCTGAGAGAGCCACTCGCGCACCTCGGCCGCGCGCGCCAGCCCCGCCTCGCGCAGCCGCGGATCTGCGTGCAGCGACAGCGTCAGTGGGACACCTAGCGAAGCGACACCACCGGGCTCTTACATGCCGCTACAGGTTTGCCGAGGGGTTGCATAGGGGTAGCTGAGGGGTGCCACGGCCCACTTGTATACTCCCCCCCCTCATATTTTTTTACCATCATGTTAGATGCAAAACAGAATAGATGCTCTTGTCATAGAGGGGAACAAATTTATTGGTTTATAAACGAGGTTAATACCACAGTTAATTCTTACTTTGGTGGCGAATTTTATTGTTATTTGAATATAGTAAGTACAGTGAGTAGGTATATTTTACCTAAATTTCACCCCCATTTCAGTTTCTAGATTACAAAACAAAACAATTTTTTAACCTCCAATTTGCAGTTATTTTATGATACAGATAATTTAACTTTATTTTATTAGAATTAAGAAATAATAGGGCACAAATATATCTTGAGACAATAAATAAATAAATATCTGTAGGACATACACCGGATAATGTCTCAAAAATACTACCTAGCATCCTAATCTATTTAATTGAAAAAAAAATCTCTATCAAATAGTGGTAGCATTTGGCAAAACAATTAATTATTTAACATCTCACCGATCTGCAACTGATCTCCGATCCTATCCTTCGCAGTGATCAATGTATCCGTGAATCGGTCCCATTTGTCACTACCAGGAAGGAGGTCATTCACCCATCCCATGTCCGGGAGACCATCTTTCCATTCTGCATATTTCTGTTGAGTTTTTATTTTTAATTAGCTGTAAAAACTTTTAGGCCCTAATAAATGTCACAATTGATTGTACCACCAGTTCGTAATATACGTAATTAAATCTATATCATTGGTCAATCTACCCATCACAGTGTAAGGATATCAGGATTATCTGCAGATTTAGCTTACTCCAATCAGAAAAGACGTTATGACTGCATAAAGGTGTTACCTACATCACTTAGGTCTCATGCGTCTTTCTAACCAGCTTAAGATGTTTCCACTTTAATTTATGTGGTTACACCTTTACACCTATTATATTCATGAGTGAACAATGGATTATATACCTTTTGCCAAAGACATAAATTCAAATTTGCCTCTAATTACACTATGATTAAACATGTAACCTGAGCCAAAATATACTATTCATACATTATAATACCTTATTCAGAGTCATGCCACCACCAACAGCTCCACCGAGCAGTAGGTATCTGATCTTCAGCATACCTCGGACAGCTCTTGCAACCAGCATGCCATACTTCCTCCGCTGTACATGGCTTGTGTCTATAGGTTTGTGTAAGAGTAAACTTCGGCCTGTCCATATTGAGAATGCTACGGCTCTCTTGTCTACGCTTGACCAGGCATTTGTGCGTTTGAGAGAGGCTCTGAAAAATTATTAATTGCTTTATGCAGGTATCATAAAGGAAGATTAGGGTTAGAGAGTAGTCATAGGGGATTAGGACGAGGACAGTTGCTAAAATCTATCAGAAAAACATTTTATAAGTTATTGATTCAAAATGTAAATAAGATTTTTTGTGTTATTTTATACAAAACTGTATTCAAGGTTACATCATAGTGAATGACTTATAGGGTATTTTATTAAAAAATAATATTTTATTCAAGTTGGAAATGATTTTTTTTGAACTATGAATTCCAAAGGTCTTATGATTTGTTATGTTTATGTATGTACTACGGTTATTCATATATAATGACATGAAAATTATGCACAAATACTTCGCACTTACCTCATACGATTGTGTAGTATTCTCGACATTATTCACGTAATTTCTTTACATAAAAGGGTATTTCATAACCAACCAAATGTTTAAAAAAAATTATAACTCCTTCATAACCTTTACCGGTGGAAAAATAATCACGTAATTCAAAAATATATTTGTTTATATTTAAGTGTATTTAATCGAATATATATTACACAATCAACTTGTAAATTAATTATAAATCAATTCATATTATTAATGACAAATCAGAGGTTTCAAGAGACATTTTATTTGACTTCATTTTTCAAGTGCGTTTCGTTTCGTTCGTGATATCTTAGTTGCAGTATAGTTACTATACTCTTTGCTTAGTTGTATGTGGTTTCGTTTCGGTCGGTTTCATTTACAATGACTGTATCAGCTGGCCTATTCTAAACTTAGGAATATCATTAGCTAAATCATTCAATTCGTAAAATAATAAAATATTTAAAAATCATAGTTTTTTCCATCTGTTAGATTTATGTTCTCGTTCACATTCTCAGTTTTGTATTATTATCGAAATAATTATTTTCTGATTTTTGAGAGAACTCTTGTATGCATGTAATGCATACTACAATATGAATAAAATTTCATTTATTAGAGGAAGCAAGAGTGACATCCTCAGACGAAAATAGAGGAGCTGCTATTCTGTTTATATTGAAACAATAAAATTAATATCAACAAAATAAATAAAATCTTCAAAGTTATCCTTGCTTGCTATCAAACATCTATCAAACATTACGTTCCTTGAAAAAATACCAATATGATTTTTGGAGATTACTTGGATGGGTGGTTCCGAAAATCTTAAGTGTGGCAACACCAACCCCATCTAACGTCAAAAATGTACATTTTTTTCTGATAAAGCTAATTTACTACAAAAATATCATACACAAATTGTATTCAGTCGTTCTATTAATCGAAACAGTGCGGCAGAAGGACAGTGTTTGTGTTGAGTGCTAAATTAAAAGTTTCGACAGCTGAAATGACCTCGTTTCATTGATTTACTGGGACTGCTGTAACACCATTATTAACTTGCTTGTAAGTACTTTTATCTCGATTAATAAGCTCACAGGACTCGTGTCAAGGATGGACAGTGATAATTAAACAGCTTCCGACTAGGAAGTGATGATATCATGTAAAACTTTATATGATGTAATTTGAAAGAACAGAATCTCGAAGAGCTTCGTTCTTCATGTTATTTTTAGATATACACTACGCGCATGTCGTTGCAGCTGCGTTTTGTTTGTTTGTCCGCTTTTATGTGTAGTTATATGGTGTTTTAAATTCAGTAACATTGCCTTTGGGAGGGTTTTTGACAGACATTAATGTTAAAGTTAGTCTTATCTGGTATTTTTGAAGATTTTATTATCTATCTTATCCTATCATGTAGAAATCAATGAATTATAATCCAAGGGTCCACTAAAATCTTATAATTTAAATGTTATAAAAGATTAAATATTTCACAGCATCTCTAGATTGCTGGGAAATATTAATACAGATGATATCCTCTATCTACATATTAATTGAATAAACTAATATATTTGAAGTGGTTTGACAACACTATACATATAAAATCAAAGAAAATAATATTAAAAAATGATTTACCTTAGGGTTGTTACATTCAATATTTATAGATTATACTATGACTAGCTTCCACAAAAGAATGAACAAACTAAGACATTTAACGTTAAGCTCAATGAGAAAAAGCACTATATTTATTTATTTATTTAAGGACAGCCAGTAGTTGTTACATTGGACATATTATTAAAAACTATACAAGAATAACAACTGAGATAAATGTACAACCTGTTAAGGCGTCACAACATGCGTTTTATGTTGGTAACCCATCACAATCTTAATATATATATTTCTTGTGTGCGTGTGTATGTGACTGAACTCCTCCTAAACGACTGGACCAATTTGGATGAAATTTTGTGTGTATATTTGAGCGGGTCCCTGGATGGTTTGAAAATACAATTGGACCCGGTAGATGGCGTCGTAATCGAGTTTGGACAGGACAACGTCTGTTGGGACAGCTAGTATAATATATATTTATGCTTGTGTATTTTTTAAATATATACAACAATACATAAATCAAAACATAACAAACAATGACATCATAGAAAAATAAAAATAATACTATATCCAAGCTAGACAAAAAATAATGAGGACAAATAAAGTACGAGTGTAATAATTATCATTGCATACATTATGGTATTATGCTATACAAAGAAAGGAGAAGCAACTATACTTCTTCTCACTGATCTTAAGATAAATAATCTATACTTAATATTATAAAGCTGAAGTTGGTTTGATTGTTTGTTTGGTTGAACACACTAATCTCAGGAACTACTGGTACGAATTGAAAAATTCTTTAAGTGTTGGATAGCCCATTTATCGAGGAAGCCTATAGGCTACTTTGTATCTTGTGGAAACATAAGATCCCCTGGGTATGGGGGTGAAACCCTGGGGCAGAAGCAAGTCAAAGCCATTTAGAAATATTAAACCATTTATTCAAAAAAGCCTTGACAAGCACTAGGATTAGTATGACTAATTAATGGTTTAGACAGTTAATTTTGCTGAGAAGGGCTCTATACAAAACCAACTCAGATTTTTTACATAAAATTTTTTAACTACAGTAGTCCCACTAACAATATTTGTGAAGGAAAAAAAAAACAAATCACATAGTGACATAGTAAATAAATAAATAAATAGCAAACTTAAGCAGACTTTGATAAATATCCATAGAATGAAATACTTGAAAAATCCTAAAAAAATATGTTTGTTATTAAAAAGTAAAAAAAAATATCCCTAGTTCCAAGATGTTTGATCAATGTTAATCTGATTACACCAAGTACAGCTTTCTCTATCATTGTTGCTTCAAATGACAAGGATGGCAATAGTTTTGTTTAGGTATAGTTGCCATTCAACTATCAGACTGGCATTAGGTTTTAGCTAATAATGCAATTCTTAAACAGTATTGAAACATCCATCCATAATTATACTATAAATTATAAATGTGACAGATTGCAATGAAATTTTATATGCAGATAGCCTATGGAGAAGGACATAGGGTACATTTTTCTTGGGAAAGTAGATGAAGCCGCGGGGGACAGCTCGTAAAAGATATGCCTAGAATCCAGAAAAACAAAAGGAAATCCACAAAGCTAAAGGTATTATTAACTAATAGGCATTTTGCACAAATGAGTAAATACAAGTTCACAATGCAGTGTGATTCCCCGCGCGCTAATCACTCATTCATTTGTAAGAGTTCGTTCAGCTTCGGTGCTTGCTAGAAACCTTCGGCTTCTGCCAAAACCTCCTGACGTTTTCGCCGATTGTTTTTTTTGGCCGAAACCAAAGCCGAAGCTTCGATCACTATCATGCACACAAATGTTTGTCCTGTAATGAATCGAACACACGTTCTGTGGCGTGATAGATAGGGTATCCTACCAACAAAGCCAACTGGCCCATCGATTTCCGTTCCTTGATGGCTATTAAATATATTAATAACTTAATTTTTAAGTTTCTTTCGTAGTATCTAAGTAGCTCGTCACTTTATGTTTCTCCTTTTGTGATTTGTAAGTATGTGGGTGATTGTAGGTAGTCTGCACTCATTGCGTTAATTTTAATTTATTTTTAATTTTGTTATTTCCAATTGCGTGTTTTTGTCTGTTTTTTGCTTATCCATTCTGTGTGTACATGTTAAGGATTACGACCCGTTATTATTTTCCTGTTATTTATATACTTGTGTTAAATGTCTGTAATCTGTTTTGTGCACCAATTATTAAAAAATAAATAAAAATTAGCGACCCGCGCCCGGCTTCGCACGGGTAGAAGGCAAATTATATACCTAAAACCTTCCTCTTGAATCACTCTATCTATAAAAAAAAACCGCATCAAACTTCGTTGCGTAGTTTTAAAGATCTAAGCATACATAGGGACAGACAGCGGGAAGTGACTTTGTTTTATACTATGTAGTGATAAGAAAAATACTAGGTATAGGTTTAAACAAGCATAAACAAGCATAGATAATGCAATGTCCTTTATTAATACTAGCCTACTACTTTGGTATGTACTGCATTATTGTGGTTTTAATCAAATTCTTATCAAATGACTTGACTGGTTTACGTAGTTGAAGAATTATGAAGTGGACAAACAATAATGTTACACATATTATTATATATTTTTTTATACTACTAGGTGGCAAATAAGCTTACGGCCTACCTTATGGTAAGCGGTTACCGTAACCTATAGACGCTCATAACACCACCAGCAAAGAAAATACAATATTATAATATTTTCCCTATTGCCAACCTTGAGACATGAAGTTGTTAAGTCTCCTGTGCCTGTAATTTCACCGGCTCCCATACCCTCCTAACCGAAACACAGTAATACAAGTGCACTACTATTTCACGGCGGAATTAGATATGGTGGTAGTACTTCCACGGGCGAACTCTGCAGTAAGAGTTCTACTATCTGTAAAAAGTAAAATATTGTTACTAGTAACTATTTAAAAGTAAAAAATTGTACTTATTTTAAATTAACTTCCTCAACCCAAATATTCTAAAAACAATAACTTATCAGTGAGATTATCCTTGAATTGTATTAGATACAATTAATGTAGTTTATAGTATTCTTTTCTTCCTGGAAAATTAATGATACATAGATGCACAGTTTTTTTTTGGAGATATCGTTTTATTTACCTATACAGGGTAATTTTTGAAACACCGGCAGTGCTTTAGGGGGTGGAAGTACTCATCAATATGAATAACTTTTACTATGGAACCAACCCTGAAATCACGAAAAAAAAAATTTTCATAGAAAAGATCAACCTTGCTCAATCAAAATATATGAAAAGTTTGTTTTTTTTTTCACGATTTCCGGGTGTAGGGCGATGGCTGCCACATGCGTCATACTTGTGAACAGGTGCTGCTTGTGGGGGCTGGTCTGCTTAAATTTGCTATCTATTTATTAACTAAGTCACTCATCTTTTTTTTTTTTTTATAACACATATATTGTCAGTGAGACTAGATAAATAATTTAATGTAATAAATCTGAGTTGATTTTGAAAAGAGTAATTGCTGAGTTTCTTGCCGGCTCTTCTCAGTAAAAGCAACCTTCCAAACCGAGCGTTCGAGTCAGACTTCATAAGTGCTTGTGTATAATAATAGGCCTTCTATTTGAATAAAAAATATTTTCATTTTCATTCATTACTATATGAGTAGGTACTCGAAGATATCACTCTTAATCTTCTTCTTCTTCTATCTTCTCTTCTATATACAGGGTGATTTTGTTATCACTGGCAATACTTGCAAGGGTGGAAGTACTCATCAAAATGAACAACTTTTATAATGGGACTAACTGTGAAATCATGAAAAAATTATCAGCTGTTCCATACAAAAGTTCAATACCTACTCGACCAAAATGTATGAAGCAACCGTATTATTTTACGCGATATGTATATAAAAATCAATGCCACTGTTGTTGTAATTTTATAACTCAAGAACGGGTTCACCCATCCAAACCAAATTTTTAGGCTTTGTTCGGACTATTTAGTAGATGGTTTATGTGAAGTTTGCACAAAATCGGTCGAGCTGTTCTTCATTTATCACATTTTTTGTAACAATAAATGGCGGATCATTTTGTTAATGGGGATTTTGCTGTCAAATAGAATCTTTTTTCAGATACTGATTGTGCTGTCAAATTGAAACTTTTTACAGTGAATAAATAGGCTTTGTTTCGTCGAAATCGGGTATTTTACACCATATGAAAAAAAATCAAAAAATGTACAATTTAGATAGCTTAGGCGATAAGCAGTCGGAAAAGGTAGTTTTAGTTCATAAAATAACCTAATTAATTTTAAAATTCATTTCAAAGTTTTCAGTTTTTTTAATCTGTTTCTAAAGCGGAACAGTAGCCGCCATTATAATGAAATTATAATGAGCGCATTTATTTACTTACAAGAGACCAAATAACGTGTTGGAATAATATACCCCCTCCTCTACGTAGGCTAACAAGTACTACTACATTTAGGTCTAAGTTCAAAAATATACTTATCAGCGTTCAGAAATCCAGCACTTAGAAGGTTTACGTTTATATCAACATTAATATACTAATTACTTTTATTATGTTCCCTGAGTGATTTTGTTCTGGTTTTATAAATTATTGTTATTTGTGGATGTATATTCTAATGTGGTTACGATTATGCGCACGTAAGCGCTTTCCGTCCGCACGTACGTGAATCACCCGTGGCTTCAGCCGAAAATCAGCGCTGTAGTTATTTACAGCATAGGCTGAGCTGGGGCCATTTGGACCCACATAATATCCACATTCATTTCTATTGTTTTTTTTTTTTGTTATTGTGTGTCCAATAAATGCTTTTTTATTATTTATCTTTATCATGACCGTAGAGTTACATGACGTCGAGCGTTTTCATCAAACTACTCGCAAAATTTGAAAATGTAAAATTTAAATGCATTTTTATGGCACTTATCGATTGAATAAAATTTTTGTGTTTTTTTTGGTGGCTTATTAGCTCCTTAGGAACGAATTGAGACATTTTTCAAAAATGGGTGTAATACCCTATTGGCTAACGGGGAAAAAGTTATAGACATTTTATAAAGTCTGCGCCGCGGGCGAAAGCTAGTACTTATTAATATTATAAAGGCGAAGGTTTGTGAGTGTGTTTGTATGTTTGTTACTTCTTTAAGCTCAAACGTCTAGCTAGACCAATTTTGATGAAATTTGGTATGGAGTTAACTGACATTCTGGATTAACACATAGGATACCTTTTTATCCCGGGAAAACATAGGTTCCCTCGGGAACGTGTGTGGAACCGCGGGGCGGAAGATAGTCATTAATAAACATCAAGCACAGAATAACTCAACTAAAATGTCGTCCGACGTCACTCCCAGCTTCGTCCCGTTCAAGCGGCCCGAGCTGCATTCTAGCAATCCGACCGATCCCTAACTTACCCCTCTAAGTCCTCCCCTATTCCTATGGTATGGAGATACATAGGCTATGTACTTTTTCTCGGGAACGCAGGGGAAACCGCGGGACGGAAGTAATAAGCGGTTGTGATGGATGACGAAATTTCCCGCAAAAACTGTAATTAACAATTGGGGGCTCGTAGCATTGTATCACTTTGTACAGTTATACGTTAATTGATTATAAAGCAGCGAACAAAGGCACATAATACTTTGCATAATGACTTATTAGGGTTCCGTAGCCAAATGGCAAAAACGGAACCCTTATAGATTCGTCATGTCTGTCTGTCTGTCCGTCCGTATGTCACAGCCACTTTTGTCCGAAACTATAAGAGCTATACTGTTGAGACTTGGTAAGTAGATGTATTCTGTGAACCGCATTAAGATTTTCACACAAAAATAGAAAAAAAAACAATAAATTTTGGGGGTTCCCTACACTTAGAACAGAAACTCATTTTTTTTTTCATCAAACCCATAAGTGTGGGGTATCTATGGATAGGTCTTCAAAAATGATATTAAGGTTTCTAATGTTTTTTTCTAAACTGAATAGTTTGCGCGAGAGACACTTCCAAAGTGGTAAAATGTGTGTCCTGTCCGCCCCCCTGTAACTTCTAAAATAAATAAAATAAGAGAATGATAAAACAAAAAAAAATATATTATATACATTACCATGCAAACTTCCACCGAAAATTGGTTTGAACGAGATCTTGTAAGTACTTTTTTTTAATACGTCATAAATCGTAAACCGCAATTTACCTTTCATTCAATCAACTCAAATATAAAAAAATAAAAAAGTTGAAAATTAAAGGATGTCCCCATACATACATAGTTACGCCAATTAATAAAGACCCCTGAGTTGTATGGGCGCTCATACAATTTAGAGGTCTAGCTTAATTGGCACCAACCTCAAATAAGGTAAATAAATAAAATTGTGCATTTCCCGTGATGGACGAACGATGGACGAAGTTTGTACGGAACCCTCGGTGTGCGAGTCCGACTCGCACTTGGCCGGTTTTTTTAAAATATAGTATATACCTACTAGCTAGATCGCCAGGAGTGGAGGAAAAGGGAAGAGGCCTACATCCAAGACTGGATAAATGAAAGCCCCCCATCATGATGACCTACTAGCTATCCCCCGCGGTTTCACCTGCGTTCCCGAGAAAATGTAGCCTATGTCCTTCTCCATAGTATCTCCGTGTATCGTTTTTCGGAGTAAACCCTGTGTTACTTTCTCTCGCTTAAACCGCTGAACCGATCGCGGTGAAATTTGGTATGCAGATAGCCTATGGTATGGAGAAGGGCACAGGCAATTTTTTATGCCGAGAAAACATTACAGATCCCCGGGAAACGTGGGTGAAACCGCGGGGCGGAAGCTAGTCAATCAAACAAATATTTTAGTTTTTTTGTATGTTTGTATATGTAATTGCGGTGTTCTTTTGTGACAAATGTTGTATTCCCCCTGTTGGAGGATGTTTGTGCCCCAGCTGGGGCATAAGAATATTGATATGGTTGATAAAATCTTGAATTAGGTACCTAGTTTGTATATTAGTAATTCAAATAACTATATAGTATGTAGGTACCTAACACAGTTTGCGGTCAGTGAACTGTGACTGATGGATGATAATTTTGTTTGCACTTTTCCTAATATTTTTAATTCCAGTTTCTTTATTATGTACCTACTAGAAGTCCTCCGCGGTTCGACCCGCGTTCCCGAGAAAAAGTAGCCCATGTCCCTCCCCACACCATAGCCTATCTGCGTACCAAATTCAAGCGTACAAACTCAGATCAGTATTTATAATATTAAGTTAAGATCACGCATAAACGGCTGAATAAATTTGGATGAAACTTAGCACATAGATAGATCATACCCTGGAATAACACGTAAGGTACTTTTTATTCCGAGAAAACATAAGTGAAACTGCGGGGCAGAAGGTAGTATAGATATATGAAGCCTGCGCGAGGGAAGTCGCGGTCTAAAATACAGTATTATACGATTATACTAAGTTAGTTGTATGAATAATTAGTGGATTCATATAAAGAAGCCGCCACGAGTTCTATATAATACTAGCTTTTCACTCGCGCAGACTTTATAAAATGTCTATAACTTTTTCCCCGTTAGCGACGTATTTCGACGAAACAAAGCCTATTTATTCGAAGCGCCAAGTTAAGCCTAATTTAATTGTGAAAAACCCACGAAAATCCGTTCGATGGTTTCGGAGATTAGCATTGTGTTCAAACAGATAGACAGACAGACAAAAAATCAAAAATAGTACATCAAACACACGCCATTTCAAGTTAAAAAAAATAATGTAGATACACGCGGGTTCTAGATAACTTTCGAACAGTAGGTATAAAAAACAAATATCGACGTGCTTCCATCTTTTACAAAAGAATAAAACACCCGTATGCACACAATATGTTTTTTCAAATAAAGAAACACACATACATACATGTAATTCACTTCAACAGTTCAAAACTTACCGTTTGTATGAATGTACTCAACAAATAACAATATCTTTAAAAATATAAACACAAAGCAATAATTATCGTACTGTCAACACTGAAAAAAGTTTCAATTTGACAGCACAATCCCCATCTGAAAAAAGTTTCTATTTGACAGCACAATCCCCATCTGAAAAAAGTTTCTATTTGACAGCACAATCCCCATCTGAAAAAAGTTATTAACAAAATGATCCGCCATTTATTGTTACAAAAAATGTGATAAATGAAGAACCGCTCGAGCGATTTTGTGCAAACTTCACATAAACCACCTATCTACTAAATAGTCCGAAAAAAAGCCTAAACATTTGGTTTGGATAGGTGAGCCCGTTCTTGAGTTATAAAATTACAACGAAAAGAGGCATTGATTTTTATATATATAGATTACAGTTAATGTTTGACGTAAGTTAAAATAGAGTTACGTCCTGACTGTACTTACTAATGGATATAGGATAATTGAGGCTATAAATAATCCAGCAAGTGTTTTATAAAGCATGGCCATTGCTGAGTAAAGGATTTCGTTACTTTAGACTAGGTTTGCCATCCGTTCTGGTTTCCCCGGATTTGTCCAGATTGGTCGGCTTCCGGAAAGATATTTGTAAAGAGTCCGGACTTAAAAATAAATAAATTGTAATTTGTAATGATGATTGCATATTGAGTGTGTGTATATTTTACCACTCAGCTCCGTAATCGTTCAGCGAATTTTGATGAAATTTAGCACACTGATAAACTGAGATAGGTGCCTTTGGGTCCACACGCCTTTTATCGTGTGTAATGTTTTTTTTCTGTATTATAATTACGCTATTGTCAATAACAGTATAAATAAATATTTTTCTTTCTTCATTTACATAGATAATCCTACTTAGGTATAGGCTTGTGTAGACACAATCTCACTATGGTAAGCAATTATATTATTAGTAAAACGGTGTAGATAGGTTATAAGCTCAGCAAGCAAGACCTGACCTGTGTCGCGTTGCCGGCGTCAATGGATGCATTTCTAATTATTTAGTTGTAATTTGTGCGTTAGTGTGCCGTTTTTGAAGGTCGAAAGTATGTAGGTAACCTATCTACTTTTTTACTTATAATATCATTGATGGTAGGTGATGATGAATTCAGATGAATCGACATTATATAAAAAGTTCCCACTAAGTATGGAAAAGGCTGATACATCATTTTAAACCTATATGTTTACAATGAATAATCAACAATTTGTTTTCCGAACCAAGTTTAATTTACCACTACACTCAATTGAGTAAAACATCGTTATTTAGTACTAGCTTTTGCGCGCGGTTTCACCCGCGTTCTCGAAGGATCTTGTGTTTTCCCAGGATAAAAAGTAGCCTATAGCCTTCTTCGATAAATGGGCTATCCAACACTGAAATAATTTTTCAAATCGAACCAGTAGTTCCTGAGATTAGCGCGTTCAAACAAACAAACAAACTCTTCAGCTTTATAATATTAGTATAATATAGATTTAGCCAAGGTAAAACCCTGGTTTGTTTATCCAGCCAAAACAAGTTTAATGTTAAACAGAATAAGTAAACAAACATTTGTGCATACACTGCCATCTCTGCGGCTCTGCTTGTACGATTCTAAAGTATAAAATGAAATCGTATAAAAAGACATGCACCTCTACCCTCGTCGCGTGAGAGCCCTCAGCGCTCACCGCAAAAGTCCGCGTAACGGTGGAAGAAGGTCCCCTGGACCCACCACCTTTCTGTTCCTGCTCAAAAAAAAAAAAAGAAAAAGACATGCACCTCTACCCTCGTCGCTAGGTACATACCAATGCACTTCTAAGTCAGCAGTTTCCTCTACGTCATCGTTTCTCAATCTGTTTAGGCCCCCCAAATAGCCAAAAATTAAGTGAATATCCTTTCGACCCCTCATTTATTTATTAGGTTTGCCAACGTATATTACACAGCACGGCATCACGCAACATTACATTATTATTTGTTTCTTGTGTTTTTATATAGTGTGTCGTGTGTGAGTAGGCCTAGTTAATGTAATGTTGTGTATTGTCCTGAATAAATGTATTTCTTTCTTTCTTTTCTTTACACAGCATCTTAGAAACTAAACTTGAATAAAGTAATAAGCACCATAGTGTAAATACAATTAAAGGCTAACGCAACATGAATGTAAAATTAAAATTGTTAAGTGCCGTATGTGACCGACATGTAAATAACTAATTATGAATTAATATGGAAATAAACTTAAAAACTAATATTTTGTATTGACTTAGGGTACAGGACGATATATCAGTCTTGGATGACTTGTAATATCTGTTATGCTCATTATTAAGTCTTGATAGTATGCTATATACACCATTACACCATACATTCGTTCTAGACGTATTCACAGCAAATGGCTTAAAGTTAATTAACCTAGAATTTGGACGAGGAACAGCAAAAATAATCTCAGTACTTAAATTGGATTTTGACGTAAATAGGTATATCATGTGATAGGTTTACTGGACAGTTGATTGTAATTTACTTACAATAACATTATTTAATTGATAAAAGGATATTTTCTATACAGTACGACCCGTACTCGTTCCTGAAGAGATTGCGACTCCACTGGGGATTGTGACCCCCAGATTGAGAAACGATGCTCTATGTACCTTAATATTTCAACAGGCGTTGCATACCTAGCCTCTCCCTCTGGCCCTGGGGCGGTTGGGTAATAATAAGGGTATCCCCATGTAATTTTTTTAATGGTTTTTTACAATTTTGTTCCAAAGAATTTTTAAATTTCCCATTGACCCATGAACATAAAATTTGGTGATAATGTTTATCATTACGTATATTTTACTAACAAATACCAAAATAATGATAAATCAGTTTTTTTTTTGATATTTACATGAGTACCTATATGTTTGTACGGGATTCTCTGTGCACGAGTCCGACTCCACTTGGCCGGTTTTTTTATCAAAAGCATGTATCGAATTAAAATGCTTTATCTCAGTACAGTATAGTTAAATGGATAAAAAATGATAGACAGTAAGCTAGACGGTCTACGTTATATAAATACTTAGATAATATCATAAACATTGCAAGCCCACATGGAATTCCAGACTTAACATTAGCCACAACACTTTAATACAAATTCATCTTTATATAGTTATAAATAGATCTCAATTTGCATCGTTTTATAAACAAGTTTTAACATTGGTAAATTATAATAAACTTTATCGCTTTGTGGATAGAGTTCAAATTGTAATAGGGAGTGACGGTGGTGATATCATCGAACCAAAGATGTATTTAGGTGCATAATGTGGGTGTTTTATTTGTTTGGAAGTAGATTGATATATCTATCAAGTCAGTGGCAAAATAATTTAGTTTGTTTTGTATAGAATTATCTCCTTCTCAACTTGTCTTAAGAATATATTGTGTTTCGAAAATATACCTTATGCCGTTATTCAAGGATTCAAATTCGAATGTTTCAATCTAGAGTCAAAACTTGACCTGTTACAATTTGTTTTTTAATTCAAACTTTAGTCAATTCAAAAGTTATTTGTAGTGTTTCATACCTATATAAAATACTAGCGTTTCCGCGCGGTTTCACCCGCGTTCCCGGGATAAAATATAGCCTATGTTACTCGGCGAAGATGTAGCTTTCTAACGGTGAAAGAATTTTTAAAATCGGTCCAGTACTTTTTAAGCCAATTCGTTACAAACACACAAACTTACATACAAATCTTTCCACTTTATAATATTATAGTATAGATAAATATACCCTACTAAGTTAATATTATTTTGAACGTTTGTGTAATTCATCACCGTAACAGCTGAACGAATCTTTAGGTAATTTGGTATAGGTATAGTTTAGGTTCAGGAATAGGATATGGGGTCATACATCCCGGGAACGCGGGTGAAACCGCGGGGGACACCTAGTAAATTCTAAATACATATAAAAATCATAATAAATGTAAACAAATCTAAAGTAAAGTTATTATTTGTCAAAGCTCAATGTAAAACGTTTTATTAATAATTATTTCTTATCTCGACCAATGCCGATAACAAAATGTGTGTCTGTTTGTTTGTGCATCCGATTCAGTGGCATAGTGATAAATAGCAGTCCCTACTTTAGTTACTCATTCACTGTATGTACATATTTATATGTATAGCTAGCATCCGCCCTGCGGTTTCATCCGCGTTCCCGAGGGATCTTATGATTTAATCGTAGTTTTTGTGAAAGAGTAACAAACATCCAGACATCCATCCATCTCACAAACTTTCACATCAACAAATCTTATATTTTGTTTCAGAGTAAGCAAACATGGCGTCGGTTTGGAAGCGGCTGCAGCGCGTGAACAAGCGCGCGGCTAAATTTCAATACACCGCCTCGTACCACCGTGTCGACTTAGAGACGACGCCCAAGTGGTACGTATAGGGCAGGGGTCACCAGTCCTAATCCTAACTAATATTATAAATGCGAAAGTGACGTTGTTTGTTACCTCTTCACGCCTAAACTGCTGAACCGATCGCGATGAAATTTGGTATGCAGATAGCCCATGATATGGAGAAAACCATAGGCTACTTTTTATCCCGGGAAAACATGAGATCCTCGGGACGGCGGGTGAAACCGCGGGGCGGAAGGTAGTTAACTTGAGGGTGTAGACAGCCAGGAGGGAACTGTAAAGTACCCTACCACCATACTATAGTTTCCTGACGATGTTTCCTTTCACCGAATACTCAAACTCATTGTAGGACCAGGTAAATTAAATATTTAAAAAATTAAATTAATGAGTAGTGTGCTATTTTAAAAGTGTTTAAAAATTGCTTTCCTAGTGAACTGAACTAATAAAAGGCTTTGAATTTCCAGGAAACCAAACAAATTGAGCGTGGTATGGACGCGGCGGTCGCGACGTGTCATCACAGAGCCATTGGAATGGGAGCCCTCACTTAAAGACCCTCTCAAGTAAACATTTTAAAATGATTATAGGACTAAGCACGCTTGGACAATAAAACTGATATAGGGAACCAATTTGGGGAAAATTGTAAGAGTCTCTATGGACATTGGCAATACCAGGGAGATTGATCATTCAAGTACCATAGACAAACATAGCGATGTTTGTCTATGGTTTGTATTTATGTGAAAGTTTGGATGTATGTTTGTTTGTGACTCAATCACGCATAATACGGCTCAATGGATTTGGAAGAAACTTGGCACATAGATAGATTGTTCCCTAAAATAACAACTTTTTATCCCGAGAAAACATAAGATCCCTCGGGAATGCGGGTGAAACCGGGGTAAAAGCTGGTAAATAAAACACATTTTTTCTTTAGCACTGGGGGTTAAATTATTTGTACAATTATATTTAACTATATTATTATTATGAATATTATAGCGTATTTTTATTGTACCTTTGTGATTTATGACAACCCAACTACACGACCATGAATACTCCGACGATCAGGTGCGCGGAGCGGTCTGGTCGAACCCTCCCGAGGGAGGCGGGAGCGGGAGAATTGATACCTCGTCTCATGAGAGCATTAACTAGTTCGTATATGTTTGGTTCCGCCGTCCTGTGCAAGGCTGTCCCGTCCTGTGAATCGTTGCCGCCTTTAAACTTGGCTTTAAGTGTGTCGTATGTAGCTGGTTTATCATTCGCATGCGAGGCGTGACCGGGCTGGTCTCCATGTTCAGACATGCCATGAACTATGTCGTCTATGTTTAATTCATGACTCCCGTGCGAGGTGGAACTGGGCTGGTCTCCGCGTTCAGTCTTGCCATGAATTATGTCGTCCATGTCTAGTTCATCACTCCTGTGCGAGGCGAGACCAGGCTGGTCTCCGCGTTCAATTAAATCGTATATGTTTGGTCCATCGTGCTGCGCCGGCGCCGGCTGCGCGTGCGCCGCGGTCACGTAGCACCCAACACAGACCAGCGCAACAATCACGCACACTTGTAACTTCATCTTGCTGACGGACACTAATACAATGCCTCGCTTCCACCCGTATTTATATCATGATATTTTTAGATATTTTCCTTGCCATTAACTATTGCGCAATTGGTATGTATATTAATAAATACCTTAAATATATACTACATTATATTATTTTCAACAATGTTTTACCTCCTTACTGTAGGTTATTGGGAATTTTGCTGAAAATCTACATATTATATATATATTTTTAAATTAAGTTTAACTCGGTCACTATAAGTATATTTTTTTCCTTAAATGGTTACATAATGTTGATTTTCGACCATCGAAGAAAGCCCCAGCCCGACATGATAGTAAAAATAGTTGCGAAGATGGAAAGAAGAACTCGATTTCTACATTCCCATAAATCTAGCCCTTTATAGCAAAAGACAGGGCGTTGGTTTGCTTTGGTCACAGTTGTGTTTTGTTATCAGGGGTTCCGTGATATACACATTCCCCGAGAACCACACGGTGGCGGTGACGCTGTTCAAGGACTCGAGGACAAACGAGCTGGAGGACAAGGACTGGACCTTCGTGCTCGAGGACGTGAGTCTTTACGCCTTTAATGAAGAATCTTAGTATCTACGTGATAGGGTACTTGTAGTACCCAACCCACTAAGCTGGCTTCCTCATTATGAAAATCAGCACTTACCGGTGTTCCGGCAGTTGCACATGAGTACCAGATCCCTTCTAGGCTTTGTGTCCTTACCACCTTCGGCCACATCATCACTTATAGTCAAATGAAAGCTTAACCAGTCAGGCGGGTACCAAAGTACCCCACCACCGCGAAAATAATCTTATTTGTTTGTTCCCTAGGTATCAATAACCGGCAAGCGTCGTCGCCTGGCAGTCTGTTCTATAAATATGCGCAAATATGCCAGTTTAGAGCCCTCCCAGCGGCCCCTGGTCCTCACCCTGGACCCAACTACGCAGAAGATAGCCGCTGCCTCGATACATATCACGCTGCATTGTGTGCTGCTGAGGGAGGGGCAGGCCACGTAAGTAACTAATATATCCTGGGACATTCTTCACACACGATCATCTGATCCCAAAATAAACAGAGCTTGTGCTATGGAAACCAGATAATCATCATCATTGATGCCGGTTGGCGTGGTTGGTAAGATACCCTATCTATCGCGCCGCTGGTCGTGGGTTCGATTCCCACTCAGGACAAACATTTGTGTGCATGAACATGTCTGTTTGTCCTGTGTCTGGGTGTAATCTTATCTTAATCTTAATATATATATTTCTTGTGTGCGTGTGTATGTGACTGAACTCCTCCTAAACGACTGGACCAATTTTGATGAAATTTTTTGTGTGTGTTCGTGGAGATTCGAGAATGGTTTAGATTAAACGGCTGGACCGATTTGGATGAAATTTTGTGTATGAGTTGGACAGGACAACGTCTGTTGGGACAGCTAGTTATCTATATATGTATGTATTTACAAAAGAAAAGTAGTATATGTAGTATATCAGTTATCTGGCTTCCATAGTACAAGCTCCGCTTAGTTTGGGGTCAGATGGCCGTGTGTGAGGAATAATGTCCTAGAATTGTCCTAGAATCTTATCATTTAAGGCGATGATAGCTCAGTGGTAGTGACGTCGGACGCCGCGGTGAAGGTCGTGGGTTCGAATCCTACAATGAGCTTAAGCTTTCGGTGAAGGAAAACATCAAGGAACCATAGCACGGTGGTAGTGGTAGCTTTGTGTGCTTAACACCTTCGGCCACATCATCATCTACCATAGTAAGATTATGGTCAAACAAAAGCCTATACAAAGTGTTCCCGCAGGAAAATGAAGAACACAGTAGTTAATAGAAACTACACTTTAATTAATAATGAAAATAATAATTTTGTACATAGATAGCATGTCCGTGCGTTGCTACTATTGTTTGTGAATGTGACGCGACGCCGCGCCCGCGGGCGGGAGACTCGACGGTTGACCGCGTCCCCTGCATCTTGTGCACCTTGTGCATCTTGTGCATCTTGTGCATCTTGTGCACCTTGTGCATCTTGTGCATCTTGTGCATCTTGTGCATCTTGTGCATCTTGTGCACCTTGTGCATCTTGTGCATCTTGTGCATCTTGTGCATCTTGTGCATCTTGTGCACCTTGTGCATCTTGTGCATCTTCTTCATACCCCGCCGGTGCGTGCCGCGACTGTTCTATTAATAGAGGCGCGAACACAAAGTAAAAAGAAACTAAGCCGCAACACGTCCACTGTTGGACATTGGCCTCCCCTAAGGATCTCCAATAGGTCCAGTCAGTGGCGTGCCTAGGGCTTTAGATTAGGGCAAGCCCAAACTATATTTTTGTGGGTTCTAACCATTTGACGTAAAATCCATCTTGTTATTTCTTCAATCAGTAATCTTAGTCTTCAACTATCACTTGCTCCTTGAGGGTCCTTGAGGCGAGTTAACCAAAGCACACTGAAGGCATACTACTTCTAGATAGATTATTTAAATCGTCATAACCGGACGTATTCCAAACATCGTTTGTATCGTTAGAGAAAAACAAACAGCTCCAGCAAAACAACTTGTTCAAATGAGAACAGCCCGCAATCCAATTTGTTTTATAAATAGATCTACTGAATTTACGTTTGTGTCCCTTGCTCTGAGAAATATACAGGTCAGGCGTTGGTTTTGGTGAAGTTATCAAAACTTTTTTTTGAGAAAAAGTCAAAGATTTTACCTTGCCCTGGTCGAGTAACGCTTTAATACACCTCATATCCTCACAACGCACTATTTCTTCCATTTTTAAACACAAATCTACTATCTAGTAAGTATTCAGAATCAGAAATAATTTATTGCATAAATTGTACAGAATACAGGTGTTATAATATAATACATTTCATGAGTCCCAACAATCTCGTCCACATCGAACATGCAATATTAATAAGTGCAATTTTACAAATTAATTAATTAGTTAAGTCATAAAATTTGATGTAATTAACAATTTTCCCTAAACCATAATAATTAATTTTCATGAAATGTTAGATTAATTAAGCAAATATATTATAAAGATGTCATACAATTGAAATGGTCATTAATCAAAAAAAATAAAAATAAAAATTAAATTGTCTATTTAGTTGTTATTACTCAGTAGTTTTGTCAGAAAGATATTCATTAATTTTATAATAACATTTGGACGTCAAGTAATCATTCAATTTTCTTTTAAATGTCCCGATGCATTCCGATTCCAGTATAGATTTTGGCAAGTGGTTATAAACTGTTGGTGCCATACCAAATACACTTTTGTGATATAGTGCGGTTCTATGAATGGGCATACAAATTTTATTTTTATTGCGCTCGCCTGTATAAAACTTAAACATATGGAAATTATTTCTAACAAATAAAGCAATTTCAAATATGTACAAGCACGGAAACGTCAATATTTTATGTTTGATAAAATGCGGCTTGCAAGATTCCGTCGATTTCAAATGGCAAACAGATCGCAGACATCTTTTTTGAGCTCTAAAAATTATTTCCCTATCCGAGCAGTTTCCCCAAAAAATAATGCCGTAGCGTAAAATAGACGTGACATACGCATGGTATGACGTGAGCACTGCTGATTGACCAACTATTTTGGACAGCATGTATAAGGCGTATGAGTAGCTACTAAGCTTAGAACATACTGACTCAGCATGTTTGACCCACTTCAGTTCAGAGTCAACATATAAACCTAAAAATTTTGTAAATGGAATGTCTGCAATTTCATTATTCATATAGAAAATTTTTGATGTCAACTTTTTATACTTATTAAATGTCATTATATTCGTTTTACCAAAATTTATTAACAAATTATTACATGTCAACCATTTCACTATATTGTTTAATGCAAAATTAATTTCCGCCCCTGGTATATTATTTTTATCTCCAATAAAAATAACTGTGCTATCATCAGCAAATAAGACCATTGTGTGATCTATAGCTTGAGGTAGATCATTTATGTAAGTAATAAATAACAGTGGCCCTAGAACACTTCCTTGCGGTACTCCAAATTTAACACGACTCTCCTTAGACGTATACTTTATTACAATTTTCCTATCCGGACAGACTTGCAATATTTGTGTTTGCTGATATCGATCACTAAGATAAGATTTAATTAAATTCAGAACATTTCCTCTTACCCCATATGCCTCAAGTTTATTGAGTAGAATGGCATGATCTACGTAGTCAAATGCTTTAGTAAGGTCCATATACATAGCAAACACTGGTAATTTACTTTCACAGCCCGATATAACCATTTTTAAGAAATTGTAAATAGCAATGTTGATTGATTTGTCCTTACGAAAGCCGAGCTGTTCGTCAATTAGGATATTATATTTTTCCATGTAAGAGTAAAGAGTGGCATGGATATATTTTTCAAATATTTTCGAAAATACTGGTACTAGTGCAACTGGCCTATAATTGCTCATTATATCTCTATCTTGTTTTTTGAATATCGGCTTAACAATAGTTAATTTTAACTTGTCAGGAAATATACCACGATCAATACATAAATTAATTATATGACTCAAAACCGGAGATACAATATGAGCCACATGTTGTATTGTTTTCGTGGTAATCTCATCATATCCAGTACTAGGAGTATTTTTCAAGGACATGATGATATTGAAGATGTCATTGGGAGTAGAAGGAGACATAAACATAGAGTTAGATTTATTCACATTAACGGACCTGACATCTTTCTTACACAGATTACTAGGTTTATCTAGATTTATATAAAAGTCGTTAAACGCTTGTACAATATCGTTTGGATTAGTCAATAGTTTATTGTTAAGCCTGATTTGTTTTACGTCAGCACTGGGAGGTTTTCTAACAATATTTCTAGTTATAATATTCCAAGTTGCTCTTGACTTATTTGCAGCTGTTTTTATTTCATGATTATTTCTCGACTTCTGAGTTAATTTTATTATATGTTTTAATCGCTTCGAATAGTTTTTAAATGCTATTTTATTGTCTGTAGTTGGGTTATTTCTATACTTCCACAGCATCATTCTCTTCTTTTTAGTACATGTTCTTATTCCTTTAGATATCCAAGTTGGTTTATTATGTACTGTGTGTTTACGTTTTACTAACGGAAAGCAAAGATCATATAATAATTTGAATATATCATGGAAGTCATTAAAAGCTTTATTAGGGCAGTCGGAGTCAAATATTTCACTAAAACTCAATATATTTAAATTTTCCTTAAATTTTGCCATGTTTTCTCTACTGTAGTCTCGACGGAATGAATACCAATATTTAATCTGATAAAATTCTTTTACGGGGCATTTAAAATATTGTGCCAAATGATCAGATAAAGCTAGTTCGAATAATTCGCTTGTAGAACCACAAACATTGTGTATGATATTATCGAGACAAGTGCCACTGGCCGGTCTAGTTACTTCGTTAATCGAAACCTTTAGATTGTAGTTTTTAATTATGTTTTTGAAAGTCTCAGTGGTTTTATTATTTTCGAAAATGTTAATATTAAGATCTCCACATACAATAACTTTTTTTCGTTTTAAGCATGTTAGGTTGAATATTTTTTTAAGACAATCATAAAATATTTCTTTTGCTGCATTTTGATTTTTAGGTGCTCTGTAAATACAAATAACTATAACATTATGCTCAAATAATTCTATAGCAGAACATTCTACGTTGTTTATACTGCTATATTTTTTAACGTCGCTAAGTTCCCTAAATTTATGACTATTATGTACCAGTATGCAGGACCCACCTCTACGCGTTTTCCTGCAACTAATTGCCGCTAGAGTAAAATTTTGAATATTCAAATAAGCTGCATCACCACTAAGCATATTGTGCTCTGTAATGCACATGACATCTATAAACTTATTCTTTGATTTTAACTCCTGGACTTGTAATGAAAGTAAGTCTGATTTACCTATTAAACCGTCAATATTTTGATGTAGGACATATATATTATGTTTAGGAACGAAAAAGCTCTTTTGAAAATCTGCTATCCGCTATACCATCCTCTATCTGTGGATTTACTACAATGCTGAAATCAGTTTGCGTGCTCACGTTAGCTGTTACAGGCCCACTTTTACGGTTTATGCAAATTAATTTCTTTCTCACATCTAATTTTGTTTCGTAATCTCGTTGTATCAATTCTCTCAGAATAGATTTACAAATGTCGTCACGTATGACATACTTATTAGGGATATATCTACAATAATTCATGTCAATATACATTACATGTTTATATTTTATACATATGCGCCGTATTTCATAGTTTAATTTATTTTCATTAAGATATCTATTAAAAGGAACCTCGCTTACAATAATATTTGTGTGGCTAAAGTAATTTAAGAAACTATTTAAAATAAATTTGAAGGTTTCGGGATTAGAGTCATTCATACCGCCTAATATGATAATATAATCGTTCTTAGTTAATGTCAGTAGTTCTTCCTTATTTGAATTCAAAACATCTCTTGTTGCTGCGTTAGCCTTCCAAAATGAAGTTACTTCATAGTCACAGCCCACTAAATCTTGTAAAACTTTTTGTAATCCAAATCCGCGTTGGTCTGCCAGTATGATAATCTTCTTTTTCCCAGTTTTTTCTTCAGTGCAGGCTTTTGTTAGTCCTATATGTTGCTCATTATTAGTCTGTGTTGCTAGTGTGATAAAGTCACCAAGGTCTATTTGTTCCGAGGAAACTTCATGTATAATCCTTTCTGATCTTACATCATCTTGTTTTGGATAATGATTTTCTTTTTCCTCCAATTCTAAAATTTGCTTGTTTATCTGATCATTTTCTATATTTAATTTTGGTTTTTCTTTTTGCAATATACAAATTTTCCTTGATATACGTCTTAACTTTTTGAACACTATATATTTTGTTTTGTACCTATTTTTCTTAGACACTGCTTTAATTTTATGAGGTTTGGTTGTTCTGTCAACTTTTTTGTTATTTCTACTTTTTTCTTCTTCCAGCCATAGTTGTAACTCTTGTATTTGTTTATTCAATTCATTAATCGTTTCTTGTTGATTTTTGCCTACAGATTGCTGGTGTTCTGTATTTATTAACGAATAACCTTTTACGGGGGTGTGAATCTCTTCAGTTCCCATAGAGATACGTGGTCGTTTCCGCTTTCTACCAAGGAATGGCGTGGTATGAGCCTCGTTATGTTCAATTTTCTTATAAACCTCTATAATCTTCTTAAATTTTTCTAGTTCTTTCTTTAACTGCATATTTTCTAGAATCATGTTTTCAATCTCATTGTTTGCAGACGACAGTTTTATCTCTAAATCTCTTATTATTTTGTTTGAGCTTGAATCTAGCTCGCTCAAATTTAGGTTTGTATGCGGTAAGCTAATTCTAGTCGACTCAAATAATGAAGAGTCCGACAAGCTTCCAAGAGAACTAGCTCGCTGACGTGGACGGAATTTTGTTACATTATCTACGTCCATAAACTCCATTTTAAAAGTTAATTTGACACAAAAACGAATTATAGTAATTGTTCTCAAAGCAATATTGCGGGGGGATTTGAACCCGGTGCGCTTGGGTGAGTGCCAGCTCTTGCAACCATTCGGCCACAATCTAACTGACTTAGATGGTTAAAAGATGCGATATGTAGATGTTAGTTCAGCCAAATATGATAGACAGACGTTAAAACTGAGTCATCGGTTTGCACAATGCACTAATCACTGACACGTTTTTTGTTACGAATGAAGGTGATTTGAAATCGCAATGTTTTTGGATTTAAAAACACTTATAGAGTTTGAAAACTAGAATAATGGTTTAAATAACATTGTCACTTAAAGTTTGTATGTATATTGACAAGATTCAATTATATAATTAGCAAAAAATACTGGTTTTATATTTTATAATAATTTTTCAACACGGAGCTGTTATTCTCGTGACGGCAGCCGTGACGTCGCTATTGCAATGAATCGACAACAAACAAAACTTTTCTTTCAACTCAAACAATCCAAAACAAACAATGTCTATGCACTGAAGTTGCAGCGAAACGAAGCTATTTTACGATGTACACGAGCATGCGCAATACTCGCGCCAAAAATCTGCAGACAACTTCATGGTAAATCAATGCTTCGCCCGTCCATACTAATGTGCAGTTTCGTAACAAAGTAGCGCTATTTTGACTATGCGTAGTTTTCATAGGTTAGAAAGAGAGATGTGCAAGCCGCCGTTTTTGGGCTTGCGTTAGCTTTGCAGACGTGCGTACGAGCGGGATGGAAGATGTGGAATATTGTGAACGTGTGTGCTGTACGCATGAAGCGGCGCGCGTGTAGGAGTGAGCGTAGCCGGCCGGCCGCCGGCCGCTGTGTTCGGGGTAGTTTACCTACATCGTATGACCGCGCGAACTTTTTAGCGCGAAATTCAAATTATTCGATGTTTGTTACGTGTGGGTATAAGTTAGGCAAGCCGGGCTTTTGGGCTTGTATGAAGGTACCGCCACTGGGTCCAGTCTTCCTCATACATGTGTTGTCTGCTTCAAAGTCAAAGTCATTTATTCAGTTAAGGCCCTAGCATTCTGAAGGTCTAAATGATAATAAATAGAACGTTCTATCTATGTATACGTTACCAAACTACCCGTAAAGCCGAAAAGAGGTTAAATGGGGCCTTATAACGAGTATAATATTTAAGAACCGTAGTATCGCTGTATAACATACCCCAAAAAAAATTAAAAAATATTATTATTTTCACTGATGTGCAAACCCTATTTCAGTAAAATTAAAGAGTAAACTACGCAGAATGTACCTACATTTCTACCTAATTCGCGGGATAAAAAAATAATAATCGTAAATTGAAAACTTATATTTTTTTCCAACTTGACATTTTTTGAAGCCAGTACTTGAGTGTAATGACATCCTTGTATTGAGGTAGCAAACATTTATGAATGAAAAATAGAAAAACTATTAAAGTAGACAATTATTAGGTAAAATAGGTACGTAGGCCTTTCTGTTAAATAATCTGGATCCCTGACATGACAGCTTACTAGGGTTGACAAAATTTTTAGCTCTGATAATTAATTATATTTTTTTACGGGGTATTTTGTAACACGTTGTATATAGAAATGAATCGCCGTTCGTTAGTCTTGTAAAAACTAGAAAATGGAGATTTTTAACCCCCCCCCCCTCCCCCACGTAACGCGCCGTAACGTTTTTCTGTACCCCCCTCCCCCCTAGTAAAACGTTACGTAACCACCAAGTGACCATTTTTACCTAAAAGTCACAATTATGTGGTGTAAAGTGCCGGAATGAAAAAAAAAACAATGTTATGTAACGCGTAGTTCAACCGGCATACATAGGCAGCTTATTGAGGAATATAAGCTTCTAGTATTATATATATTTACAGAGATGAAGACATGCAGTCCCTAGCGTCGCTTCTGTCCGTGAACAACAACTCTGACATCGCTGTGTTGGAGGATTTAGACGAAGACGACTATACTCTCTCCGATAATTCTACAAGACAGGTAATTTTATATTGTTCATGCTCATACAGGATTTCCCAGAATGAGAAAACGTGAACGCCTTCTTATGGACATCTTTTTGATGGAACAGTGGATAATATGCCTTGTGTCTACTACCTAGAGGCTACTTTTGCTCTGTTTACTGTGATCAAATGATATAACACTCTCAACAGATGCTGGACTTCCGCCAGCAAATGGAAGAGATGACCCAAAGTTTAACAAACAGCGACATAGCAGCCACCCCAAACAGCGTACAAAGTCTAAACTTCGACAACTCAAGAACCCCCACCGCCCCTATCACCCCTGAGCTAGCCACCCCCACCACCCCCGCACCTGATGACACAACTCCAACTGAAGAACCCAAAACAGAAAAATCTAGACCGGAAATTTTAAGTCACCTAACCAAAATGGCGATGAAAATTGAACAGCCGAAGTTTTCCTCAACACCCAAAGTGACTCCAGTTTTAGAAACAAAAGTAAATAGTTTTAAAGGGATGGTGTTGAAGCCCAAGACGATCGCAAAAAGGAACCTTAAGCCTTTGGAGTTAAAAACTAATTTGAATAATATAAGTTTGGATAAAAATGACAATGAAAAAGACGAGGATAGTGATAAGACGCCGACGGGTGATAATGTGGATAAGTCGTTGCCGGGGAAGTTTGAAAAGGATAAAACTCCGGTATGTACCTTAAATTATTTTATCAACATGACCCCACTGCTCACAGCTGGGGCATTTAAATAGAGGTTAAGTCAATAGTCCTCTGCGTAGATCAGTGTGGACTTTACATATCTTTGTATGTGGCTTTTGGGGCATGTACAAACCGGGAACGCGGTTGCGGGGCGAAAGCTAGTCTGTAATAACAATAACAGTGGTCTAACCTAATATTTTTTCATAATATCTTCTAAAACTTATGTGTGCATTGTTGATCGTATGAATGGTCGGTTCGTTGGTGCAGGTGCAGGATCTACTGGAGTGGTGCCAGAGCGTGACGCGCGAGTACGCGTCGTGCCGCGTCACCAACCTGACCACCAGCTTCCGCTCCGGCCTCGCCTTCTGCGCCATAATACACCGGTACCGACCTGACCTCATGTGAGTACATTACATACAGTACGCGTCGTGCCGCGTCACCAACCTGACCACCAGCTTCCGCTCCGGCCTCGCCTTCTGCGCCATAATACACCGATACCGACCTGACCTCATGTGAGTACATTACATACAGTACGCGTCGTGCCGCGTCACCAACCTGACCACCAGCTTCCGCTCCGGCCTCGCCTTCTGCGCCATCATACACCGGTACCGACCTGACCTCATGTGAGTACATTACATACAGTACGCGTCGTGCCGCGTCACCAACCTGACCACCAGCTTCCGCTCCGGCCTCGCCTTCTGCGCCATCATACACCGGTACCGACCTGACCTCATGTGAGTACATTACATACAGTACGCGTCGTGCCGCGTCACCAACCTGACCACCAGCTTCCGCTCCGGCCTCGCCTTCTGCGCCATCATACACCGGTACCGACCTGACCTCATGTGAGTACATTACATACAGTACGCGTCGTGCCGCGTCACCAACCTGACCACCAGCTTCCGCTCCGGCCTCGCCTTCTGCGCCATCATACACCGGTACCGACCTGACCTCATGTGAGTACATTACATACAGTACGCGTCGTGCCGCGTCACCAACCTGACCACCAGCTTCCGCTCCGGCCTCGCCTTCTGCGCCATCATACACCGGTACCGACCTGACCTCATGTGAGTACATTACATACAGTACGCGTCGTGCCGCGTCACCAACCTGACCACCAGCTTCCGCTCCGGCCTCGCCTTCTGCGCCATCATACACCGGTACCGACCTGACCTCATGTGAGTACATTACATACAGTACGCGTCGTGCCGCGTCACCAACCTGACCACCAGCTTCCGCTCCGGCCTCGCCTTCTGCGCCATCATACACCGGTACCGACCTGACCTCATGTGAGTACATTACATACAGTACGCGTCGTGCCGCGTCGCCAATCTGACCACCAGCTTCCGCTCCGGCCTCGCCTTCTGCGCCATCATACACCGGTACAAAAACGAAAAGATATGAATTAGTTTTGACACATTGATGATAGAGAAATAATGCCCCTTATTTCGTACGAGTCTACTAAAATTAATCATATTTATAGTAGATTAGTATTACATTCAGAAATAAGAAAGTCTGAGTGAATTGCGGGAAGATTAAAAAGTCAATAAACACTGCCGAATAAGTGTGTATACAAATTTTATTACAGAGCCATCTATCGAAAATTTCAGAAATTAATTTCGTTCGTATGCAACTGTTGAATGTAATTGTTATAGAATCAAATCGCAAGATGGCGTAGTGAAGGCCCTCTGACGGAGGTCACCTTGAACTATTGGCCTATTGACCTACTAAGTAACCATGAACTCTTCACCTTTCGACCGCCACGTAACCCAGTTAAATAAACTTTTCACCGTGTCATAAATGTGAAAGTTTTATCCTTCACATTTTCACCACTTACTTTGGTTTTAAATTACCGAATGATGGCTTACTGAAGCAGAATCCGGTAATGAATAGTATATTCCGGTGGTTGAGTCAATTGTAACGTTCATAAGTGCCTTATCAGGGCCTAAACTGAATAAATAAGTTTTGCGTCTGAGTTAGAACTTAAAATGAAAAGAAAAGGAAAAAAATATTGTATTGTATTTGTCATCTTGTAATGGCTCTTTAACTACTTTGTATTAAATACGTAATAATTTATGCCCATATAATGTGATTTATCATGGCTTATGCTGTGAATCTTGGAAAAAAATATTGGATGATCTACATAAGTACTACTAATATATTAATAACAAAATAAATGCTGCCTCATAACAGGCCGCTACGGCATGCAATCTAGACAGTTACAGTTTTCTTCAAAGAAAACTCTTTAAGATTCTAAATAAATCGAAACAATTGCTCATTTAAAACCCGATCTTAATTTCTAGTCTTGTAAATCCCAGATGCTCTGGATCCTTGTTCCAATTTTCGGATCGATCCAGTAAATTACGAACGTATAGCAAACTTACCTGGTGGATCGATCGAAGTTATCGCCCCTCACCTTAACGTTATTTCTGTATCAATTGAATATTAAACTGTTTGACCGCCACGTCGCCCAGTCGAGGATCGATAGAACCTTTTGTTTGTACCCCATGTAACTTAGTACCGATCGAATCTATGACCGCTGTCTAAGTCCACTCTTGTACGAGCGACCGAAGACATAAGACAAGTCGATTTTAAATTTTAAAACTATTTTATTTTAAACTTATTAAATATGATATACATGCCACCTTCTAGAAGACGTTGCAGTTATAAAAATAAATTAATATGCCGGGTGGAGAAACCATCGAGGAAACATTTATTTTATAATTTTTTGAGGAAATGTTGTAAGTATATATTTTTTAGAACTACCGTCTTTTATTTGTTTGGAACCTGGATGTGGAGATAGTTTTTATGGTAAATGCGAGTGAAACTACGGGAAAAAGCTAGTAAAATATCTCATGAACTAACTTTCCCATCAACGGCTTCACCCGCGATGCCCTATTTCAACTCCGGGGTTGAATTTCGAAAAATCTGGCCCCGCTCGTCTACATCATAAAATGACAGCTTTTTAAGTCCAAGGTCTGGATGTGTATGAGTCAGTCGGCCGGTGTATGTATGTGTGTGTATATCCCCACAGTGACTTCTCTGGGCTGCAGCCGGGCGAGTCGGAGTGCAACGTGCGCGCTGCACTAGACGCGTCGGCGACGCTCGGCATCTCGCAGGTGCTCACCGCCGCCGACGTCTGCACACGACCCGACCGGCTAGCGGTGCGTACCTACACTACACACTACTACACACTACGTCGGCGACGCTCGGCATCTCGCAGGTGCTCACCGCCGCCGACGTCTGCACACGACCCGACCGGCTAGCGGTGTGTACCTACACTACACACTACACACTACTACACACTACTACACACTACACACTACTACACACTACTACACACTACACACTACACACTACTACACACTACTACACACTACACACTACTACACACTACACACTACACACTACTACACACTACACACTACTACACACTACACACTACTACACACTACTACACACTACACACTACTACACACTACACACTACTACACACTACACACTACTACACACTACACACTACTACACACTACTACACACTACTACACACTACTACAACTACACGCCATGGTATCAATTTTAAATATCCGAAAATTATTTTTAAATCTGTACTCAATAGAAAATAAAATAAAGCATATTTTTCATTACAGATAATGACATACTTATTCCAACTTCGCGCACACTTCACTGGGAACGAATTGCAAGTGGAACAACTAGGTGAGTTAGTAAATGTTTTGATAATAAACCCAATATATTAAGTAAGATGAAAGCTGTCTTCTTATTATTACGTTATAATTTTGAACAAACGCATCGAGTTTACTTACTTACGGATTGAATAACAAATTGCATATCGGACTGACTAATTGACTGGTGCTAATGCGTTAGACTTCCGATTGTTATCAAAATAATATGCATTTTAATAATAAATGGTTGCAAAGATATAGGGGGATGATAACTCAGTGGTGTGAGTACTGACGCTGCGAGGATAGATCAGGGTTTGAATTTTAGCGATGAATATGAGCATCACCAAACTACTGTTTAGTTTGTTATCTATACTATAATACTATAAAGCTGAAGAGTTTGTTTGTTTGTTTGAACGCGTTAATCTCAGGAAATACTGGTTTGATTTGAAAAAATATTTCAGTGGATAGCCCATTTATCGAGGAAGGCTATAGGTTACTTTTATCCCGGGAAAACATAAGATCCCTCGGGAACGTGGGTAATAATCGACAATAACTGTTAAAAATAAACATAAAATTACTCGTTTAATAAAGACAGTCTTCTTTTATGTTTCCTGCTAAGATGTCCAGCACTTCATTAGCGTTAATTTTTGTCGCAATGTCTCGATGGATATGCATTAAAGCCAGTCCATTCAAACGCTCCTCGGACGTCCTGCTGCGAAACAACTCTAATAATTTGATTTGTCTATAAGTATATAATGTACTTTGATGGAAACTCCACAACCGTCTCGGGCACGTGTCGCTGGCCCCCCCCCTAAATCTGCCCTTGTTTGTGAGGAATATCTTATTTTGGAAACTAACAGAAGAATTAGTATAATATGGTAAGTGCACGTGCCCGCGTCTGTACCACCAACAACAACAACAACAACGCAAACGCAAACGCAGGTAACGAGTCGACGGAGTGCTCGTACCTGGTGGGGCGGCACGACACGGACGGCTCGGTGCCGGCCGAGCTGTTCAGCCGCGAGGTCAGCGCGCGCCGCTCCAGGACCACCCTCGACAGAGAGAGACCGCGCCCGCAGTCAGTATATACACATTTTTTTTTATCTACACATTTTGCAATAAATAAATTGATTTTAAGTCGTTTGATATTTTGAAAAAAATATTTATAGCGTCTCGAAAACATATTCGATGATTTTTATGAGATTTTAATAATTTTACGTTTGCTTTCGTTTCTTAAATTTTATACCTACGTTATGGATCATTTCATCGAATAGTGATCGTTCAGTTAGCGATCGGCGAGCGACAGTTATCCACTATCCACGTCCACCCGCATTCCAGGTCGCTAGAGCGCCTCGAGCCGGCCCCGGGCGAGCGGGCGGACAAGCCGAGCCCGCCGGCCGCCATGCTGGAGGTCCGCGACCTGTTCCTGCTGCAGTCCAAGCAGCTCCTCGGCAAGATGCTGTCCCCCGCCCGCCCCGACCGACCCTCCGCCGAGTGGTTCTCCGATCCGCTCGAGGTTAACGAGGTCGGTGACTGACTACCGGACTGAGCGACGATCTCATTTTTTTTTTTTTTATCTATATTTATTTATTTATTAAGGGAAACAAACAGCTTACAAATATTACGATAATAACCGGGATAAAAAGTACCCTATATGTTATTCCAGGGTATGAACTATCTATGTGCCAAATTTCATACAGATCCATTCAGCCGTTTATGCGGGATCGAGTCACAAACATACAAACTTTCACATTTGTAATATTATTATAGTGTGTAGGATAATAGACTGACTAACGCCAACTGTCAGTCAACCATACGGTTATGTATTTACGTGACATGCTAAAATTACTTAATTAAGCTAACATTGAACAATTCTAGTACTTAAATAAATTATTTTGAAATGGTTAGGAATAGAGGTAACGTTTTATCCGTTTTAGAATCATCCGACTCCCACTTAAGATATTTTTTTAGGTTTCAAAATTAAATTTAAAAAATGTTTGGGTCGATGACCTTTACTTCTAAATGCTTAACCTTGCTTAAAGGTTCAACATCTTAGTTTATTACATCGCTTTTAAGGCCATAAACCGAGCTATAACACGCGTGCGTAATAATATTACCGCACTAGTGCGTAATAGAATTATCCCTACAAAGTTAAATTAGTACCTTACTACAGGTTATGTGAACTATATGCGAGTATTTTCCATTGAACCGGGTAATACAGTTTTTTTTTAGTAACAAAGATATTTTATGCCTCTGAAAATCCATATACATTTTTGGAATAAATATAAATGTGTACGTATTCAATTAAGTCAAACAAACATTTATTAAATTAAATTATTAATAATTTACAATAATTTGCTATAAAATATTAATATATTTGCATTTTTACAATTAAAATTATAATTTTGAAGTAGGCTGTATGTTCATTGACCATCCATTTGGCGCTTGAAAAAAGAACTTGCGCGCCTTTCCCCATAATTTAGATATTTTGTTTTTATCGTATTTGTCTCTGTGGTAAAAATTATGTTTGTTTTTTCCTCGCAAATGTAATGAAAAACGTCGTATGAAACTCGTGAGCTCTGCTCATTACACACTCGTCTGATTTACGCCCTCGCCTACGGCTCGGGCTGCAACTCACAGCCTCGTGCAGCAACTTCGCTCACTTGTATCATAATATACTATTATAATGTTTGTTATATATATCTCTCACGACAGCCGCTCCCGGCGCGGCCCGAGAAGCTGATGACCCGCAAGGAGCTGACCGACCCCTTCGGCTCTGATGAAGAAGACGAAGAGAAACTGGACACTCTCCCGACACCTACACACACCAATGGCATCTACGATACTGGTAAGGGGACACCCATCGATTACATCACACCAATTTATGGTTTTTTGAAGTGTAAACTTCTTTTAGCGCGGTACGTATATTTTTAGATGAGGTAAAACCTCTGGACTCGCGACACCGTTACGAGTGAAACGCAGTTTGACGTTTAGTTTCTTTTCTATCTCAATCTCTCAAAAAAAAAAAGTTTTTACTTCTGTCGGCACTCCCGGAGTGCAATTTTTTTTTTCTCCCTCGGGTGACTTCACACATTTACTTTCTTTATATCTAAAAAGCTGTTGACCTCGCGCGTGTTTTAGGTTATAAACCCTATATATCCGCCATTAAAAAAAAATGAAATCGACAAAAAACTCCATAATTAACGAACCTGCTCCCAAAATTTCACGAGAATCGGTTGAAAAATATGACCTGTAGAGGCGAACTGCCGGACATCCGGACATCCGAAAGAATTTTTGCCCAAGCTGAAACGAAGACGCCTCGCGCTCGGTTGGTTAAAATTTACATCAAACGTAAAAAAAAATTACAAACAAATTCGTCAACAGAACGAATTAAACCTTACAGGCATATAGATAGAGTTGGTAATATCTTTTAGTTTTTAGCTTACAGTTCGCTTGAGCTTTCGATGAAGGGAAAAATAGTGAGGATACCATAGCACGGTGAAAGGGTACTTTGTAGTACCCGCCTGGCTGGCTCCCCTCCAGTTGAAAACCTGTCGCCAAGTACCTACCTACTAAGAGCCAGTTCCTTCTAGGCTTTGTGTGCTTACCACCTTCGGCCACATCATCACTTACCATAGTGAGATTGTGGTCAACAAAAGCCTATACAAAGTGGAGGTGTAATTTTTTTCGGACTCTACGTTTGGTTCCTCATAGTGAACAACTTGTACTATGGAACCTAGTAATGAATATGGTGTTAAAATTAAATAAATATCAATGTTTTCCAGTGAAACCCGACCTACAACCCTTACCACTAACAGACCCATTAACCGTGCAACTAGAACCAACAACCGACAACCAGCAACCCGACAACCGTCTACAAAAGGCCGTCACTCCGGATCTACCCAAACCGACGCCGGTATGTAAATATTATGTCTTTAAAGCTTAGTGTTTTTAATTGTAGATGTTCAGGTTTTGAGAGTGTTTCATCATTTAAAAAATAAAAGGTGCCTCTAAAAAAGTAGAAAAAAAATACTTATAGGTAACTTTAGTAAAAATTACTGTCAATTGAAACTCTTTATTTTATGTTAATTTAAAATTAATGACAACGTTTAAGAATATATCTTATTGCTTTGTAATAAATTTCAATAATGGTTAATTGTGTGGTGATACATATGACTTATTGTCAAGGAATAAGGTTCATATTATTAAACGTCATAAAGGAATATTATAATGAACAGAAATTATGTTGTTGATAATTTTAAAGAAATCTTACGAAAAAGTTTTTTATGGGATAAAAAAATTATATTAGAAAACAGCATCGTATTTTGGGTCGCCTTCGGTCAGTCCATCGGCTATCTTCGTCAAAATAAACGATATTAGCCGATGGACTTTAATTTAAAAACATAGCAATTTAGTATCAACTCACAACTAAAGAGTTTACTACATATTTTGACGGTAATTTTTAAGTTGCATACATATTTTCAAAATTTACGTAAATTTCACAAAGTCAAATGACAGCTTAATGCACCATAAGTCGTATACAGCTAAATGAATAAAAAAGAAACGTCATTTCTTTCCATTTCATCATCGATCGTCGCTTCACATACCCTGCGTGTGCGTTTGATCCGACGCTAACATAATGCTTCGCTGTGATTGGTCGATTGACGCTTGATTGCTTGGCTGCCATTGGTCGATGAAGCAACTGCTCACGCGGCACGACGAGTTGAAGGAGAGAGCGAGACAGCTGCTCGAGGCTACCAAGCGCGAGGCGAGGGAAAAGGACAGAATTAGAAGGGAAAAGAAGGAGAAAGAAGAGGCTAGTAAGAATGAACTGGCTAATGGGTTGAGGAATGGAGAGTTGAGTCCCAAAAAGGTAAGTGGTCTCTAAACAAGAATCATGTCGACAATTATTTTCGATAGCTGAAAAGTAGATTTTCTATAAGAAATCGATAATCGATAGTTGAATCCCACATGTTTTAAAGTTGATAGCTCAGTTGAAGTCTTAAGTTCAAATCCTACAATGAGCTTGAGCTTACTGTGAATGGTTTTTTTTTTAGTGTATTTCGTTTGTGTGCTACTCAATCACGCCTTAATGGTGGAAGGATTTAGATGAAACATGGCGTAAAGATAGATAATAATTTGGAACGAAACATGAATATTTTTTAACCCGGTAAATTATATTCCGAGAAGGCATGTAAAACCGCGGGACAAAGTACATGAGAATACATAATTGACAAAAACTTTGTAGTGTTTGTCGATTGTCTCTCAAAAACACTAAAATGGCTGTACGGAATTGGATTAAATTTGGTGCGTAGATAGATATTATATACCCTGGACCCTATCTTGACACAGGATACTATTTATTCCGGTAAAACCATTAGTACACCTGAAATGCAGGTAAAATCGCGAGGCAAGCTAGTTGTATTGTAGTTGTTATTGTAAAATCGTTGCGTGATGCAAATGCTCTATCTGTTGGATGAAACATATTTAAAAACTTGTATATTTCAGGCGATGACAGAGGAAGAGCGACATACAATGCTTCGTGAGAGAGCGAGAAAGCTGATCGCGGATGCTCGCGCCGGCATTGTAAGGTAAACTTGAAAAATTAAATCAAAATTACAAATAGTAAATCCCTGCCATGGGGAAGCGTGCCAAGAAGATTGAAAAAAAAAAGTTTGCTAATTATTAAAAAAATACGAAAAGAAAAAAAAGTGGTGTCTGCCATACGCATCATTCTTGTGCAAGACAAATAATTATTCATCTAAAATGTGTTTTTATATTTGACGTGATCTTGTTCATATAGATAGATCATTGTTCCTTCTAGCCTATACTAAATAAAAAAAAAAGTAACTATGTAAGGTTCGACATGCTGAATCTATACTAATATTACAAAGCTGAAGAGTTTGTTTGTTTGTTTGAACGCGCTAATTTCAGGAACTAATGGTTCGATTTGTAAAATTCTTTCAGTGTTGGATAGCCCATTTATCGAGGAAGGCTATAGGCTACTTTTTATCCCGGGAAAACACAAGATCCCTCGGGAACACGGGTGAAACCGCGCGGAAAAACTAGTCATTTATAATATGCATCCAATTATGTTAGTTTATTGTTAATTATGATCGACTAAGACTGATCTTTTGTATGAAAAGTAACTAAAAAATGGCGATTATAATGTAAATGTTGTTGTTTGTTTGTTTGTTTGTGCAGCCCCGGCAGCCCCGCCAGCGCCGGCCGCGTCGAGGTCATCAGCGAGCACTCCGTCATGCAGGAGATACAAGCTGGTTATTTTATACTATATTCCCTATAGATAACGTTCATATTTGCCTGACATAAGCCACGACTTTTTTTTTTTTGTCAGTGCATAAAACTTTTATGGTCAGTAATGTTGGTGTGTAAACTAGATACCCTGTCTGCTCATGGTCATATACAGGGTGATTTTGTTATCACTGGCAATACTTGCAGGGGTGGAAGTACTCATCAATGTGAACAACTTTTATTATAGGACTAACTCTGATATCGCGTAAAATAATACGGTTGCTTCATACATTTTGGTCGAGTAGGTATTGAACTTTTGTATGGAACAGCTGATAATTTTTTCATGATTTCACAGTTAGTCCTATAACAAAAGTTGTTCACATTGATGAGTACTTCCACCCCTGCAAGTATTGCCAGTGATAACAAAATCACCCAGTATACAAATGTCTGACCTGAATGGGCATCGAACCCACGACCTGTGGCGTGACATATAAGGTATCTTACCAACCAGGCTATCTGGCCCGTCGTGTTGATATATGACTTCTACATACAAGTGTTTGTATTGTGTCAAAATGGGTAAATAATCTGAAAAAAAATAAAACTGATTTAAGGATCTATATTATTATGCGTAAGTGGCGCTGACGTTGCGTTTTCATTTTTAACCAACATCAAAAAAGGAGGAGTAATGTAATTTAAGTTTTATTGAATAATATCGTTACTGTTTTGTCCAATGAACATCAATCCAATAGGGTATTTGCCTGTATTCAAAATAAATTATCCAACACTAACCAATGTATAAAACATCTTAAAAAAAGGGGAAAACACGATTATTTTATTAAATTTATCCTTATTATGATTTTTAATGACCAATCTAACCATAAAGAGTAAAGCTTTTGATGCTATATAATTATGACGTCACATGCTTGTATTTAATACAAAACTCCATATAAACCTATCGTTTTGACATTTCATAAAAAGTTGCTTATTTGAATGTCAGTCAACATCCCTATTGCACTAGTGAAGTGAAGTTAAATGAATGCGTGTATCGTAACTTTTCAGGTTGTCTCAAAAAAGTCCGTAACGTGTTTTTGTAGAACGGCCACAATTTTACTAAAATCTGACTAACTTATATGTACTTGACTATGTAAAAGTGATTTTAAAGTAACTAGATTTTTATATTTTAACTTGACACTGGCAAATACACAAACCGTGTGATATTATATATAACTAGCTTACCGCCCCGCGGTTTCACCCGCGAACCCCTATTTTACCCCCTTAGGGATGGAATTTTCAAAAATCCTTTCTTAGCGGATGCCTACATCATAATAGCTATCTGTATGCCAAATTTTAGCCCGATCCGTCCAGTGGTTTGAGTTGTGCGTTGATAGATCAGTTAGTCAGTCACGTTTTCCTTTTATATATCCAGAAGAGAAGAAGAAGAAGACACTTACTTGATTTAAATTCGCCTACTGCCTAAGAGATGGCACCACTCGTCGTTTAGATCGCACTAACATTATTCGAAACCATTTCTATACGGCGTCCGCGTCTTTGACCATTCTTTAGGTTCCTTGAAGTTGCTAATATATTAGATTATATAGAGGCAACCAATTTTTTTGAGTTTCGGTTCCGTTGTAGAAGCCGAGACAAATTATTTTATTTATAAATTATCAACTTCCGCCCCGCGTAGTGTTGGCTAGGACACGGTTTTAAAATGATGGAGGATGTTGTGTAATTTAGTTAAGGTTATGAATAAATTAACTTATAAAAATATTTAAGTATGTTATTATGTATGACAGCGGGTGGTGTGGACAAGTTGGATGCTCTGTTGGCCAGGGCCGACTCCATACCCTCGAGTCCTGGCTCCAGGAAGAGTTCCCTCAGTCCTGATCGATCTGGTGAGTTGACTTTGTTAACACTAATATAGTCTTGCAAGGTTATAAGGCGATGATAGCTCAGTGGTAATGACGTCGGACGTCGCGTCGAAGGTCGCGGTTTCCTATCCTGCAATGAGCTTGATCAGAACATCGTGAGGAAACCATAGCACGGTGGTAGGGTACTTTAAAGTACCCGCCTGGCTGTCTACCACCCTCAGCTTCGGCCACATTACCACTTACAATAGTGAGATTGTGGTCAAAAACAATCCTTAACTAAGTAAAAAGAAAAAAAAAGTGATAATTCACTTGTTTTTGTATTTACTTTGTAAAGACTTTTTATTGACACTACAAATACCTGCTTAGTTTAAGACACTGTGCCTACTTAGTCTCATAAAATTTACGTTATCTTGTTCTACATTCCTTTGTAATATCGAAATACGACACGTTAACTCAATGTGTCACCCGCACCAAAGAGTATAAAAAAGCGGCCAAGTGCGAGTCGGACTCGCGCACGAAGGGTTCCGTACCATAATCTATAAAAACGGCAAAAAAAAACACGTTTGTTGTATGGAATCCCCTTAAATATTTATTTTATTCTGTTTTTTAGTATTTGTTGTTTTAGCGGCAACAGAAATACAAAATCTGTGAAAATTTCAACCGTCTAACTGTCACGGTTCATGAGATACAGCCTGGTGACAGACGGACGGACAGCGGAGTCTTAGTAATAGGGTCCCGTTTTGCCCTTTGGATACGGAACCCTAAAAAAGAGATTTAGATTTTTTTGAGATTTTATTGTAAATTAATTTAATAATTAATAAGAAACATGATTATATTTTAGTTATAAATTAAAATAAATTTGTCGTGGCTTACTGGTCCAGGCGAACGGTTCAATATTATTAAGATTTACCATACTACTAAGAACTAAGTATATACAAAAAATTAAGTATTTAGGGAAATAGATATTTGGATGATTACTGCTGTGTTGTTGCTGGTATAGTTAACTAATATGTACGCTCCCCCTCTCCCCCCCCCCTCCCCCCTCGTGGACAGACGACCGGCTCAGCGGCAGCGAGGAGTTCCGCCGCTCGCCGCTGCTCTCCTTCACGGCGCTGGTGGACCGCCTCACGCCCGACAAGGACATGGACGACATTGTCGACGAGGTGCGTGCATCATTTTACCCCCTTAGGCGTTGAATTTTAAAAAGCAATCCCTTAGTGAGGCTCTTGGTATCCTCAATTAGTATTTGGACATTTTTATTATCTAAAGAATATCACATTTTCCCCTTTTTTTAATGAAAATTAATTAATTTTAGCTTTTCAGTTTTGGAAATTATCAGAAATCCTGAAACACGTGTATGTTTGTTTCTATAGTCGACATTAAAAACAAAAGTTGGTTAAAAATAATGCTTAGCGTGAACAGAGGTTTTTCGTTAAAACTGACCCCTCTTTTGAACTTTTTGGGGTGTGAACTTTCTAAAATCCTCTCTTAGTATTTCATCCCTCTAATACACCCGACCTCCAAATATATACGGGTCTCTACGTCCGCTACCCGTGGATAGATGGCGCCCCAAGATTCTACATCGCGCTATCAAAGTTTCGTGAACCCTTGACATATATACGAGATTCCAACTTGTACAGTTGGACCGCGTGATTCTCAGACACGATTCGATGACCTACCCTGGCGGAAAGTGTTCCCTTATTAACCGATTTCAAAAAAAGGAGGAAGTTCTCAATTCGACTGTATGTTTTTTTTTTGTATGTTTGTTACGCGATTACTCCGCCAATTATGAATCGATTTTAATGATCCTTTTATCGTTTGGTAGGTCATACTTCAGAGGTAGTCCCATATAAATTTTATTATGATCTGATCATGGGCTTTGAAAATATGACGGAATTCCTCAACGAAAAGGAGGAAATCAACTCAAATTCTATCGCTAACTTCAAAACGAGTTCTAATATAGTCATTTAATACTTTTACTGCTAACCCATTTTAAAGTTGGTTTTACTTTTTGTTAAATGTTAATTTCCCTACCACTGGGGACCACCCATAATGTATATAATACGTGGTGTGTGGTATGCGGTAGGGTCGCGAGTCGGGGTCGTACATAGCGAGCGAGCTGGAAGCGTTAGAGCGCGAGCAGAGCGCCGTCGACGAGCGAGCCGCCGCGCTCGAGAAGCAGCTGCGGCACGTCATGGAGCAGGCGCTCGACACGCACGTATGTATACTGTACCTATACCTACACCACACCACACCACACCAACCACACCACACCGCACCACACCACACCACACCACGCCACGCCACGCCACGCCACGCCACGCCACGCCACGCCACACCACACCTACACCATGCCACACCCACACTACACCAAACTACACTACTACACTTATACGCTTTCTAGTTCATATCGATTTTTGAGTCTGTTTTATTAATGAAATTTCTGTTATAAATGTTGAGAACCATTTTTGTTTTCCACACCATTCCTCTTGTTTAACATTTTCAATTCAAGATGATAAAATTATATTAACATTTTCAGAAAAAATGGAAAAAGCTAATCGTGTCCTGTATTGACACTCCTAACTACCTGGTATTCCTATCCTTTAATATTGTAGTTATTTCTTTTTGTTATATACTTTATTTTAAACGAGTTCATTTATAATATACTATATAACCCGATAAATAAAGACTTGACTGATTTATACATGTACAAAGATGATAAAAAAACGCGGCGTACTCTCTTTATTATTTTATAATTAATCTAGTCTCCATATTGAATGTCCCGAGATATTTATTATTTAGTATACAAGGTGGAGAAAACGGTCGATCATTAAATGAAACCAGAACTTTATCACGTTGATTTTAAACCGTATACAAAAACAACATTGAAATCCATCGAGTAGTTTAGCCACAGTAATTAATTTTCGTTTTATCAATTTTACTCATCACGTAGATGCCTAACAAATTCACAAAGCTAAAGTAGGTTGGACAACGACCCGAGCAAACCAATGATCCTTGCGCTGCCTCCAACTATCTGTCTAACTCGTTATGTTAGACGAAGAATGCGTATCATCCGCGCCGCGTCCAAGGTCGCGCCTCTTACAGGTCAGTGACGATGTAACTATAAATGACTTTGTATTTTGTTTACGTTCCGATGGTATTTAGGTTCTTTGAAAATTCCTTTTTTTTTTAATTTGTTCTAAAATCGATTTCGATCGTGTTATAGTGCTTTAGTGCTCTTGTCACGATAGTATTTAAATTTAATGATCAACCGTCATATCCACCTTGTATGAGGCATTACTTGGCAAAGTTTTGATTAACCATTGTATTGCAGGAAGAAGACAAACTGATGTCGCAGTGGTTCAACCTAGTTAACAAGAAGAATGCTTTACTGCGCCGGCAGATGCAACTGAACATATTGTAAGTACTTACTACCTATAACATCCTACTAATATTATAAATGTTATAGGCCATATAAAGTTTTAATACGGTTGAAACCGCGGGGCACAGTTGGTTCTATCATATTCTAGCTTTCCATAGGACATAGGAAAGGAATCACACCTCCAATTTGCACATTTTCTATTATTTTATGTTTGTGTGTGTGTGTTTGTATGGTAAGAGAGCGTGAGGAAGACTTGAGTCGTCGCTGTGAGCTGCTGGCGCGGGAACTGCGCCTGTCTCTAGCCGTCGACGAGTGGCGCAAGACGCCCGGCCAGCGCCGCCGCGAGAGGCTGCTGCTGCAGGTACCACACTACACCACACCATACCACACTACATACTATACTGTCTCTAGCCGTCGACGAGTGGCGCAAGACGCCCGGCCAGCGCCGCCGCGAGAGGCTGCTGCTGCAGGTACCACACTACACCACACCATACCACACTACATACTATACTGTCTCTAGCCGTCGACGAGTGGCGCAAGACGCCCGGCCAGCGCCGCCGCGAGAGGCTGCTGCTGCAGGTACCACACTACACCACACCATACCACACTACATACTATACTGTCTCTAGCCGTCGACGAGTGGCGCAAGACGCCCGGCCAGCGCCGCCGCGAGAGGCTGCTGCTGCAGGTACCACACTACACCACACCATACCACACTACATACTATACTGTCTCTAGCCGTCGACGAGTGGCGCAAGACGCCCGGCCAGCGCCGCCGCGAGAGGCTGCTGCTGCAGGTACCACACTACACCACACCATACCACACTACATACTATACTGTCTATAGCCGTCGACGAGTGGCGCAAGACGCCCGGCCAGCGCCGCCGGAGAGGCTGCTGCTGCAGGTACCACACTACACCACGCCATACCACACTACATACTATACTGTCACTAGCTCCGCTTAGTTTGGGCTCAGATAGCCGTCTACTAGCAACCATAAAGAATACTAACCACCTGCATTACATTACATATCTAGATAAACGTTTAATTAAAAAAATATTCAATCATTATTTTATACAACAAGGTGGATATTCGACCGTTTTCTCCACCTTGTATATGGTCTGAAATTATTCATTTCACGTTTTTTAGATATTTTATATACCTTGGATAGACCTGTGCTTGACTACAATGTCAATGTGGTAAGTGCTGATGTAGCCAAAAGTTGTAAGCAATCAAACCCGAGAAGGTACTAGGTCTCCCGTTCAGCTGCCGTAATCCTAACTAATATTGTCAATGCGAATGTGAGTTTGTTAGTTTGTTTGTTACCTTTTCACGCCTAAACTTCTGAACCGATCGCGATGAAATTCGGTACGCAGATAGCCTATGGTATGGATAAGGACATAGGCAACATTTTTTCTCGAGAACGCGGGACAAACCGCGGGGCGGAAGCTAGTCATATTATAAATGCTAATGTTTGTGTGTCTATGTGTGTTTGATTGTTACCACTCAGGTCAGTAACGGCTGTACGGATTAAGATGGAATTTGGCACGCATATAAAATATTTTCTCAATTAACACATAGGATACTCTTTATCCCGGGGCGGGTTAAACCGCGGGTTGGAAGCTAGTGTTAAAATATAAATTAAAATGTTTATTTCAATTTCAGGAACTACTATCGGCTGTTAATGAACGAGACAGACTTGTACAGGAAATGGATGAACAGGAAAAGGCGTAAGTTCTGTATTTATACCTCATATTATATTATATACCCAATGAGTCATTATAAACCGATACTAAGTATATTGAAAAACTGGTATTTCCAAAAAATACAGATTGAATTACCTCTGTACTGTATTTTACCACTTAGATATGTAATTTGTCAGATAACAAGGTATTCTTTATCAAAAGGTTCCTGAATACAGGTACTCTATAGTCCGACTTTGATCGAAACGAAAAGTCAAAAAGTTTGTCGGATTATCGCGGGTCCACTGTGGTATGAAATACTTTTGATTTAGAATTAAAAGAAAATAAATAATTTATTCAAGACAATACATTAAACTGTGAAATGTCTAGCATACTTTTTACATACTTAGTTTTTAACAAGTACATAAAACAAAAACCATAATCATATAGAACATTTCCTCTACAAGCTACCGCCGCTGCCGATGGGCAAGGTTCTCTTTGTATGACCAAATTAATTATTATTATTTAAAGATACGACACTGGTTATTGTCGGTTGATCTCCGTCACAGCAAAATGCTGAGCGGTCAACCTCGTTTGCATGGAAATGCGGCGTACTATGTCTATATTTATCGAATCTTTTGTATTTTTATTAATATTGTAAATTTTTTCATGTATTTTTATTTTCTTTTAATGTCCTATTTTTTTATTTGTAATTCCAAATTATGTCGTTAAGTTCTTTCTTTGTATGTGCGTCCATTTCCCGTAAATTTATGTATTTCTTTCTTTCTTTCAAAAATATTATAGGGAAAACAATAGTTATAATTGACATGAAAAATGCCTAACGGTTTGTCCAAAGTTCAAATTTGCATTTGTAGATCCGTAAACTAGCGGAAGATATTTATACCTATAATCCAGAAGCGATTACAGGGTGATTTTTTGGTCGTTGGCAATACTTGCAGGGGTGGAAGTACTCATCAATATGAACAACTTTTACTATGGGACCAACAGACAACAAAAATGTCTGCTGTTCCATAGAAAATAATCCTGTATGAAAAAAAAAACATTACAAGATTTTGTATGACTTTTATACATTTTCGGTAATGTTGTTTTGTTTCTCAGTAGGTAGGTATCATTATTTTTTCTACAGCTAAACATAGGCCTTCCGCTGAGACTAAACTAGACTTGAAAATTAAAAAAATATATATTACTTGCATTTTTTTCTTGATGGTTTCCTTGGCCGCCCAAGGCCGGTCCTATTGGAGATCTTTAGGGGAGGCATAGGTCCAGCAGTGGACGTCTTGCGGCTGAGATGGTGATGATGATTTTTTTCTTTCTAATTTTATGTTAATTACAGGATAGCAGATGATGACGAAATCGAACGCAACCTATCCCATGTGGAAATACAAAGAAAAAACAACTGTATACTACAGTGAATAAAGACTATTGTCGCACTCGCTGTCTTATAAACGAGCGCTTTCGCTGATAATAATTTATTTTTCATAAAAAATATCAATTTTAATTTATACTACACGTGCGCACGCGCCGTTGCGGATGGCCCGTAATGATGCAACTTACGGGTAAACGTAGGTATTGTTTTCGAACAGTCCATTAGTAATTTAATGTATTATTTTTTAAAGAAACAATGAATTGATCGAGGAGGCAAGTAAACAATTCGGAGGTGGGTTTTTTAACGTTTTGACATTTCCATTTGATTTTAAAAGTAAATTATAATTGACATAAATAAATTATGGTATATAATTACTTAATTTCTCAAAGGTAAATTTGCAAGAAACCATTTTTATTACATACTAGCTGTTCCCCGCGGTTTCACCCACGTTCCCGGTGTAATTTTTTTTTCATACAAACCTGACAATAACGAACATTTAAAAAAAAAATTGGCCAAATTGGTCCAGGCGTTGTTGAGTTATGCGCTTACCAACACATTTTGCGATTCATTTTTATATTATAGATTATTTCTGACAATATATTACTTAAAACAATTAATGAATTAATGATTTATTTTTATTTTTATGACTTTAAACTGTAAAGGAAAATGTACTTTAAATAGCAAACGATTAGTCTACAGTGTGTAGCGGCCTTTATTTACCTTTGAGGAAGCATTCGGTGTGCTTATAACGTTAATTTTGTATGGACGTAAAGTTTAAACCTTAAACTAGAAGGAATTATAATACTCATAATATTGTTTCCTATATTTTTTATAGTTACATTGTGTATTTTTAGCAATTTCGCTATTTGGATTAAGTTGGCTCTAGTTTGATCAAATGTTTGTGTAAGTTGTCGTAAAGTCGCAATGTGTACAGCCAACTTTAGACTTTATTTGATTGAGTTAGAGTCACTATTAGTACGTAACGAACGGCTTAATTAAATTATTTATTTGGTATAAGCTTACCAAAGATTCATATATTTTTTATAATTTTAACCCATTTTTCTCCCATTTTATTTTTAAAACGTGATATGTAAGTACAATATGCCATAGATGATGTTTTTTATCGTAACTACAAATTTAGAGTAACATTTATTTTTTATTTTTAGTAAGTAGACATTTTTTTTAATGATCGATCCGTTTTTATATTGTAAATAGTTTGATGCAGTTAGTTTTTAATTTGTATTTATTTGCTGAAAATATTCGTCTTGCCTTAATTTCAATAGAAATACAACGTATTCATGAAAAATCACAAGTTTTTAATATCGTGGGCAGTTGTTAGGTTAGGGCAAACTGGGCATATTGCGAGTATATAATTATATTAGTTAATTTTTAAACAGGAAATGATCAGTTCGCTTTCAATGAAACATTAAAATCATAAATAGGGAATGATCAAATAAATTTTAATGGTAAAAATCATCAGTTATTAATTGAACTGTAGACACAAGTAAGGCCGGCGACAGACAACCGGAATTCCTCTCTGAATTTAGAGACGGAATTCATGATCTGAATGCAAAATGTTTGAATGAATTGAGAATATCATAATCTGAAAATTCTGAATGTGTGAGGAGCATAATAAAATTGTATGCAAATACAGGCATTCTGAATTAATAATATGAATTCAAATAGGAATTCCGGATGTGCGAGTCCAGCCTACTCTCTTATATGTTCTGGTTACGGCCATGGATGCCCCAAATGCCTCATACCCAAATTAGTTTTCCTAAAATATGCGCCCTGTGGATTGTATTTTACTCAATTTCTTTTTTGTAAAATTGTAATTGATCAATCAAAATTGTGCTTTAAATTGTAACGTCTCTTCAGGGCTTGTCCATAAACTATGTAATGCTGGAATATTTGTGTATGAAAAACAAAAATTAAGTCTATTCAATTTAGCGTTCCACTGAGAATATAAAGCGTTGATAGCTCAGTGGTAGTCACGTCGGATGCCGCGGCTTTTAGTGCCAAAAATATTTTTATGGAAACCATAGCACGGTGGTAGGGTACTTTGTGGTACCCCCCTGGCTGGCTATCTATCACCCTCAAGTTGAAAATCTATCGTTAACACCTACTGGTGTGTTCCGGCTCTTGATCTTGAGAGCCAGTTGGCGACAGTAGCCACTAACCGTCAGGTGTACCGCCTGCCTGCTTGTAGCCTTTTGAAGGATTTTAATTTTATTTTATTACATGTTTGCACAACAAACGTTACATAGTTTATGTATGATACCTAATAGTTAATTTGTCAAATGTATTCGACCGGTGCTAAATTATTGGGTATATAGTTACATACCATCTCATTATACTGAAATTGTGCAATTTCTCGTATTTTATACTTTATGTTTTGTGTTGCGTTTTGCATACACTTATGTTAAATATGAAATAAGGGGTTCGAAGGGGCAATAAAAAAAACGTGATCCTATAAGTGCTCTTTGTATTGAGACCTCTGTCTGTCCTTACTGGGATGATAGTTTTGATGTTAAGTTTGCTCTTTTTGAAGTCATTGACAGTAGAAGAGTGGAAATACTTTAAATCCTTTTTTTTACTATATGGAATAGCATATTTCACACTAAAACTTGTTACGTTAAGTCTATCTTTAAGTGCTGTCAAAAAAATATTTTCTTGTATAAATGCTTAGTAGGGTAAGTCCGAGTAATTTTACATGTAGCAAGGTAACACAAACAATATATACCACCTTTTTTTCAGTCTTTTCTTTATTATACAGGGTTATAAGGGACGGTCCTCCGCAAACATACACGGTGCATTCAACTTGAATCACATTCCACCGGAAAAAAATTACGGTTTTTTTTTGTCGTTTTTTCAGTTACTATACGTTTATTTCAATATAAAATTAAATTCTTTGTAAACAACACTCCATTTATCTGTATATATAAAAGGAACACGTGACTGACTGACTAACTGATCTATCAACGCACAGCTCAAACCACTGGACGGTTCGGGATAATATTTGGCATATAGATATATGTAAATAAAATAGAAAAATCAGCAATTGATGTTGAAATACTCTTTCGAACGACGCGGGGCAGTTCGCTACGTGCGTTTCGCCACGGTAGCGATACATTGCGTATGAGGTAATCAAAACAAATCACGTTTATTGGATTCCCATGACGTTCCGGAAATAATTTCATGTACCGGGCGTCTTAGTATGATATACTGAATTTACTCCATTAGTTTAAGGTACAGCCCGTCCCTTACAACCTGTATAAAAAGAGAAACTGACTGTTTGACTGTCTGACTGACATATGGCATAGCTCCAACCGCTGTCTAGAAATTTGAAATTTTGTACACAGGTTCCTTATGCCGGCGGTTGAATGTTTCGAAATAGTATATTTTCGAAACCTTACCTGAACAAATTTTACTACGGGACTAACTCTGAAATTATTGAAAAAAAAACACTACGAACTTTTCATACTATAGGTCAAGCTTGCTCGATCAATATGTATTTTTTTTTGCGATTTCAGTAAGGGCATTTCAAAATTCAACCACTTAAGGGGGTAAAGTGGGGTAAAAATATCAACTGTGCTTATTGTTTGTGCTACCGGCAAATATTACTCCATTTTACCCACTACCTAGTCTTGCAATGTTCTTTTTGAATATTTTTATCCCATAATCTCGCGGTATCTCTGAGTGGTACAGTCAAAAGCATAAACATATAGCAATCGCACATTATCATTTTACTCTTATATAAAGAACTACCTGTTCCCCGCGGTTTTACCCGTGTGCCCGTTAAAATTAGTCTAAAACCAATAAAAGCTTAAGTTACTCCTTATAACATCGGCTAGTGAAATTCCCGTCAAATCGGTCCAGCCGTTTCGGAAATTAACCGGAACAAATACAGACAAAAATATAAAAAATTGATTTCTTGTTATAAGTATCGTATATACTTTAGTAATAAGCTGTTATTTTGATATTACAAACAGACACTTCAATTTTATTTATTTGTAACTAGTTTCTGCCCCGCGGTTTCATCCACGTTCCCGAGGGATCTTATGTTTTCCCGGGACAAAAAGTAGCCTATATACTATTCCAAACTATAATCTATCTCTGTGCCAAATTTCATCCAAATCCGTTCAGTAGTTTTCGCGTGACAGGGTAACAAACATCCATCCATCCAAACTTTCGCATTTATAGTAGGATAAACAATTATTAAAGAACTATAAAATAGTGTCGCTACAACATGAAGTGGTTTTATTCATTAGTCCCGGGAGCCTCATCATCATCATCATCACTGTGAGGTCATCAGATCAAACACTATTAGTATTGATTCGAAAATACTATATTTGTAACAGGAAAGTGAACGAAAGAGAAATTTCCATTTAAATTTTGCAAATTGTATATATTTATGCTTGTGACTGTACATAAGTGTTAGTAAACGAATATGTAGATATTTAGTTTTAGTGTGTGACTGCTTGGTTATTCTGATATTCCTTAATTTTTATAATATTTTTGGTAACAGTATTAAACCCGACTGGTTTCACTAAAACGGTCTCTGTATAGCTCCTTTTGGTCACAGTGCAATGATACATAGTCCAAAACCTTCCTCAAGAAATTCCCTATGTAACTGTGTAAGTCGTATCAAAATCTGTACAGCACTTCGCGAGTTAGAGATTCCGACATTTCATAATAATTGTATAAATACCATGATTAAATTATTTTAAATAAGTAAGTATTTCAAACCAAAATTTCCTCAACTTTTTCCTTAATATTGCAATAATGAGGCCGTATTTGTCAATATATTGTAATAATCAAGTGGTAAAATAATAAATAATAATTACGTAAATCACGATACACAATAGGTTTGTTTTTTTTTTTCAATTGTTTTGCTGAAAAATTATATAAAATTATTGTAATTTTTCAAAAGGTTTCGATATCAATTTGTTGTTGTCACAAAAGTATTTGGATTATATCGAAATTGGATTATAAATGAACCTTATACGTGTAAAAATAAGGTGCAATGCGTAGGTACTTTAGTAAGCCATATACAGGCTGTAGCATAAATAGATGTTCACATCATATATTCGGTTATCACAATTTGAACCCATATTTTGCCACAAATCTGTTTTATTTTTAAAAATGATGTTTGCACGTGATAACATGTATTCAGTATTAATAAACAAAGAATAAAATTTATAATTGTGTCATTTGTTGAAATTAGACGGTTCTTACATTTTTGTATGAAACCCGCCGCCATTTTGTTTTTTTTTTGCTATGTTGCAGGCTTGTCCTCCTACTAAAACAAACCAAAAATGACAACAATATATGGCTGAACAGATTTGGATGTGGCACACAGAATATTATAGGCTTAAAAAAGTCAAAATCAGATCCCCCGGACATGTGGGTGAAACCGTGGGGCAGAGGCTGGTTGAAAATGTGGTTTTCCTTCTGCAGTTACTGGAAACAGAACTGAGAGCAAAACAAAACTTATTTTTTTTTATTTTTCTAATTTCTAACCGACTTAAAAAAAAGGAGGTGGTTCTCAATTCGTCGGAATCTTCTTTTTTTGTTGTTGTTGTTGTTCCCTGATGTTCCCCGATTACTCGAAGACGCCTGAACCGATTTGGAAAATTATTTTTTTGTTTGAAAGGGTATACTTCCCATTGACACCTTGTCAGGATCTGATGATGACCCTCAAATTTTATAGAGACGCATTGTTTTCTATATTTTCTAAAACTATTCAAGTATTTGCGTCTGTTACTCATCATCTCATGTTGCTGAACTGATGATGGAAAATATAACTTTTTAACTATTAGGAGGCAGTGAACAATTCTTCAAATATTATATGCTCGTATAGACCGCTACTTATGTTCCTTTGAGTTAGTCAGGTGAGATGATGATGTTAGGGGATAATTCTTAAAGTACCTACCGTATAGACCGCTAGTTTTTATTCTTTCTAATTATTTGGGTGATTGCGTCGGGAGACTTAGATTTATGCTACTGAACACTTATGAACACAAAAAAAAAAAAAACAATTTGGTCGACAAGTGAAAAATCTTGATTAAGTACCTATTCAATACACAAGAAACTAAAAATGGAAAAATAAAATTAACTTTTAACAAAAATCTAAACTGACGTTTTTTTTATATACCTAGATGACGAGAACGCATTCAAATCAATGCGTATATTTTAAAAGGAGAAGAGTAAAACTAGTAGCTTTGCAGTGTATTTGCTCAGTAGTGGGTATCGTTAAATTATATCAAGGTAAGACAGCTTTATCTGCGTAACTTCTATTTTATTTATACCTTACATTGACATATTGATTACTATACTTCGAAAATAGGCCCTAGATTTTTATCGATATTGTTAAAGCCGTTTTTACGCCATGGTAAGGCAATACGGAATCTAATTTCGATATATTCCTATATGTAGTCGGTGTGATTTTACAATATCTTTTTATTGCTTTTTAAATAAGGAACACCACACACGACAATATCCAATTATTAATTATAGCTGCCCTTTCATACAGTCACTTACAAAAGTGTGTGCCACTCGTGATAAAATAAATATTGCAAGAAATAATTTTGCTTTAGGTTATATTCGCGTATTTGAATTCTCTATTGGCGTTTTCGTTTGCTTTTCTTCAAAGCAATTTCAACCTTACTGTCCTGTTAATATGATACATACAAAGCGCGACGGCAGGGGACGTAAGTCAGGTGCGACCTATGATACCTACTTTTATATCGTTATAAGGAAACTAAAGTTGAAATTGCATTGATTGCGCCTATAATTGGTTAGAAAAGGTGTAGAATTCAATGGTGTGCGGTTCCACCGACGAATTTCTACAGTATTGCATACAGCATAATGTCTAAAATAGCATGTTCATAACAAGTGATGCCCACAGACTTTCAATTTTGATTCTAATGCTATTAGGAATACGGTAGAAATTTGCTTTTGGAATACAGATAATCGAGTGAAACCACGCATCCTACGTGAAAACTTATTGATATTGTTTTATGTGGCGTCCATTTGTTAGTTATATTTAGTAATAAATGAGTCGCACTGTAGAGAACTGTGCACCGTACGTATACACGCGCCATATTTGTCTATATTCATACTGTAACTAATATTTATTGTAATAAATATGGACCCCTAATGAAAATAAAGTGATATTGTAAAATATAATTTGAGTTTTATTTACGAGAAAATCTTTAGACACATATCTATACTAATATTATAAAGCTGAAGAGTTTGTTTGTTTGATCGCGCTAATCTCAGGAACTACTGGTTCGATTTTTTCTTCTTTTCTTTTAAATTCTTTCAGTGTTGGATAGCCCATTTATCGAGGAAAGCTATAGGCTACTTTTTATCCCGGGAAAACACAAAATCCCTCGAGAACGCGGGTGAAACCGCGGGGCGGAAGCTACTAATAAATATGTAGGACCGGCATCTGAACAGAATGCAGAGTTTTTTTTTCTTGTCTATCTGTCTGTCTATTTGAACACGCTAATCTTCGAAACAACTAAACTGCGGCTTCGAATAGGGTTTGGACACACTTTCGTCGTAATCGGGTGAAAGGAATAAGACATAGATAATTTATAAAGTCTAGAGCGAGTAAAACGCGGCCAAAAAGCTAGTCCTAACTATAGTTTAAAAATAACAAAATTGAGATACCTACCCTATATCGTAGTGACTTGGTGACGGATTTGCAAATTGAAATGAAAACTAGACAAAGCATATAAATTCCCCAGTCAGGAGCATCAAAGTACTCCACCACCATTCTAACTGAGCTGTTGCTTAGTTACAAAAACGACTCTAACGATTTCGAAGAAACAAAGTTCAGGGTGTCAGGTGTAAAGTATATAGAAACATACAGAATTTACTATATAAAAATTTATTTATTATTTTAAAACTTAGCATCATTGACTTTTCTCTTCATCCTTTACTCAATGATGATGTAGTTCAGATAATATGAGGAATCTGAAAATAAATTGGATGGTTAATATTTTATTAATATATAAAAAGAGGAGCCTACCATCTCGCTCCTCAATAAGGTAATGTATAAATGTATTTTCATACTTTTTCAAAAGATATCAAAATCCAAGTAGATTGAAGATAAATAATTAGCTAGCTAATAGATAGTTCAGTGGTAGTGACTTCTAATGCCATGGTCATGGATTCGAATCCTAGAGTGAGCTCGAGTGTTTGCTGAAGGAAATACATCGTGAGGGAGCTATGACACTGCAGTTGGACTGGTATAAGTTACACCCTCTGTCTCGAGAGAGAAAAAAAGTCATGTCCCTCTCCATGCCATCGGCTACCTGGGTACCTTTCTACAAAGGCGAATTTAGGGAGGGGGGGGGGGGCACGTTCATACTTTAAACCTTTCGTGCGTTTATATAAATACCTACTACAAATTTATTTTTAACAGTTCTTGTTGATTATTTTTACCTGTCTGCCCCCAGAATAAAATCCTGGATCCGCCCTAGCCTTTCTACGCGATCGGTTCAGCGGTTTAGGCATGAAAAGATAACAGACAGAGTTACTTTCGCATTTATAAAAAAAATATGGATTTACAACAACAACAAAAAATACTTACTGTTATTTTCCTTCACGTTGTCAATCAGTTAGTTGTAGTCATTATCTAGAATTCGTATACAATGCGAAAACATTGTTTTATAGCCTATTGGACATCTTCTCTTGGCTATGTTCCCGTGCCAAGAGCTCGCGTAACACACAACAGAAAAACAGAGAAACACAATAAGCACACACATTAGCAACTTCATCCTGTAAATTGACGCTCACTCAATGTGGCTTGCATCCGCATTGTACGTCAATTTATATCGTATAAGGTAGGTAACCATTTTATCCTCATTTTGGGACATTATTCTTACCTTATTAGAGATGGTATAAACGGCAATTGACAACACGCTTATACGTTGTTACGTTGTACTTATTTTTGTAAGCACGCTTTTAAAAGAGCTTTGTAGAGGGTGGGAGTAACGGAAAGTCTATATACTTGAAAGTTATGTTTATTTAACTGATTGCCCGACACGTTACATAAATTTAGGAGTATGTGACAGTATGTGGAAGCTGGCTTGGTAAATTAAATGCAGGTTTGGTACTTCAGTTATATTTCCGGGCAGAGCTTCCGCCTTCGACTAATTTCTGATTAACAATCCATCTTTTAGCACATTACTTTGCTTTTATACGGCCAAGTAGTGTTGAGTAGGACATACAAGAGGCGGTACATTTGTCCCGTACATGACAAAATAATGTAAGAGCGGTACGAGATTTTGACATGTACTACTTCAAATTTAATGTCGCGGTACTCTTTACTCTTTCATATGACGTGAACTGTGAGTGAGAGACAGAGAAGCATTACATGCTTCATTTCAATAGCACGTCTGAGCGAGAGCAACAACATGACGCGTCGAGTTGGCGCCACCAAAGAAGTCCCATGCAATAGAGGTGGACTTTCAGGACTTTTTTTAACTCTATTATATTTTTGTATGTATTGCATTAGTGACTCGCACAGGTGACTAGTGTGTGTGTGTGTGTGTTATTGTTTTGGTTATTTATTTATCAAACGGTTTGATTGAAGTAATAAACGAACTTAATAGGTAAGTCATTGTACCTAATAACTTTGCAATTAGGCTTCATTTCATTAATGTCTCTTATTATATATAAATAAACTACATTAGTAAGTCATTGTAGATAGGAGGAACAGGCTCAGTGGCAAAGAATTTAAATTTTAATTTGTAGTCACGTCATAAAATCGTACAGTTTCTATTATCATTTACTTCTTATTACTTTGAGATAAGTATTACGTCAATCACAATAACACTTTGTAAGGTACGGCATTGGGCAGTACAAATACAAAGACAGCAACACTAAATGTCATACATACTCTTTACTTCAAATGTACTACAAAGCTTCACGACACCTCGCCTCATTTGAAGTGGGTCATTGTACTGGTTCAGTACAAAAAAGAGGCTACTCTTACAAACTCATTTTAAAACCATGTCCTACTCAACACTACGGCCAAGAACCGTTTACAATTTTTGTAAGTATATCACCTACCTGTACTCATGATACTTCCGGTTAACAAATATGAAACATTAATACAAATGTACTTCCGCAATATTAATTGACGAGTAATCACATCTAAAACTGAATGTAAATACGTTAAGTATTTAGAATTTAATTGTGAAGAGTTAATTTCAATTAATCAATAATTTCTATTAATTAAATTCAGATAGCGTCATATTATTGATGCCATAACCAACAGCTATTAAATAATTAATTAAATTCACTAAAACAACAAAAATGATTAAAATAATTTGGCAATAATAACAAATAATTAAACTTAGTTAATCGAGTATTTACAATAATGTTGGTATCACGGGTTGGTATGGTCGGGATATGACGTAGGCCTACGGACGGACGTCATTCGCTAACAAGTAGCAAATGAACTATTAAGGACGCGTTCGCAAAATTGATAGGTAGAGAATCGAACTACTACATTGACACGGGTCACACACACAAGTGTACGCACGAGTCGCACGACTAACTGCGAGAATTGTAGTCAAGTGAACTCATTTTGATACTTTGAAGGATTCATTTTTTTTTACGTATTTCTTTGTAATAAAATTATGGTACCTACAAAAAATATTTATTATTGCTGTTTATATTTTTTCGAATTACCTCCGAACTTTATGGACTCACCTGAAGGTGTACTTCAGTGACTGCTACTGGAACTCCTCGACGAGTTACTAGGTGAGCCGAGTATGGGCTCGTTATGTTAGTCATGACGAGACCTTACCTCCGGACTTGATGGAGCGACCTGAAGGTGTACTTCGGTGACTGCTACTGGAACTCCTTGACGAGTTGTACTAGGTGAGCCGAGTTTGGGCTCGTTTTGTTAGTCATGATGAGACCTTACTTCCGGACTTGATGGAGCGACCTGAAGGTGTACTTCGGTGACTGCTACTGGAACTCCTCGACGAGTAGTACTAGGTGAGCCGAGTTTGGGCTCTATGAAACACTACAACAAAACATAGAACGAATGCACTCCGTCAAAGATCGCGAGCGAATATTATTAATTTCGAACATATATCATTTTCGGAATACTTATGACCTATACTATCATCCCTCAAAAGGACCGTACTTCATTTGATATTGCGCACATTTTGTGCAGCCCAAAGATATATATCACTCTTCTATATCTGTATATCACTAGTGATATAAAGGTTCGTTTGATATAAAGGACTGAGCGAAAACTATCGATATATTTTTACAACGCTACCACACAGACCTCGTCGTATGTAAATTTCCACAGCGACCAAGACATATTAATACATTACAAATGATTGATATTTACAGTGTGTATGAAGCATTTGATTTTCCTTCATGCTTAACAGGCTTAGGACTGTAAACCTAGAAACCTTGAGTAAAAAAACTAGGTAATTTATTCTAGGTTGGCGTATTTAAAAATCAGCAGCCATTTACAATGATTAATGTACACTATAGTCAATTTAAAAAGTTAAAAAAAAATCGCTGGTCTCGTTCTTTTTTACGTCGTGTACAATATCTATCTCTATCTGAGCTAGAAGAGCGAGAGAGATACTTTACCCGTCAACGTGTCAATCGCCTTTTGTTCAGTCACTCTAATTGAAACCATATCTTTAAAGATATAATTCGAAATCAAAAGATATAAAGAGACATTATATCTTCGGTAAAGATCTATATCTTTTATATCTCTAGCTCGCGAGCTACACAACTCTGCTAATCGGTGCGTCTCTCTCCCGCCCCCGGCAGGGAGTTGCGTTGCCGTCAAGTTTAAACGAAATCGACTTACACTTTTAAGCGTACTTATGCACTTTTTTTGAAAAGCAGACGCCTATATTTATTCCTTATTATATGTATATCTATCGATGATTCTCATCTGGGTTCTGAGAAACATCTCAAATCTTACCAAACAGGATATGCCGATGAAATCACTGATTTAATATTAGTAAGGTGTTCTTACTTAGCCAATCTGTATGCAGGGTGATATTTTCAAAGTATTTAGTTACTTACTTACGGATACAGGGTTAAAATTTGAGACAATCGGCCAGTGCGATTTTACAACAATTTTGAAAATCCCCTAAAATGCATAATTTTCCCAAATACTTTCCACAAAAAGTTACATACGTACAAGCAAATTATATTTCCTCCGTTTACCCCCTAAGACAGTGGTTCCCAATTAGTTTTTCCTGCGTACCACTTTAAGATAGACCTCAAACTAACGTACCCCTAATTGCAGGAATGATAACAATAAAAAAAAAACAGTATTTGACATCTAATGAAGGTGAAAATTAGTTGAATTTGACGAATGTGCACGATTTTCTTTGCATAACTCTGAAAAATCTGCTTGCTCTTTGGTCAGATTCAGTCTCAAGTCATCTTCGAGTTGAGTCAAAGTGCATATTTACACTGATCGATTAAAAATATATTGGGCATTTGTTTTTTATTGATTAAATTATCTTATTGCCGCGCGTACCCCTTGATGCAACTTCGCGTACCCCCTGGGGTACGCGTACCACTCAAAGTCAAAGCCATTTATTCAGTTTGGGCCCTAGGAGGGCACTTATGAAGGTCGAATTTACTGAAGCCACCACCGGTTCGGAAGTCAGCCTTCAACTGAGAAGAACTGGCAAGAAACTCAGCAAGGTTACATTTTTTTTTTTTTTTTTATAATTATCTGACTATTGGCTATATTTTTTCAAAAACAGCAAAATGTAATTTTTATTTACATATTTACAATTAAAGTAAAAAATACAAACTATGATATATAGAAAACATCCTCAAAGTCCTCGCTGCTGTCGATAGGCAAGGTTCCCAACAGGTTGGCAGCGTTCCCTTTTTGGATGGCCAAGCTTATGCGTTGGCGGAAAAAGCTCCCAGCCCGTCGGTCTCCCGAAGCCTCGATGAGCTTGGATGATAAAATCCGAGCAAATCGGCGAGCCTCGAACCCCCATGGACCCATGGTTTCAACTGCGAATGGCATGAACGAAAAATTAGAACCAAGACAAGCGTATTTTTTAAATTTGGATTTTTCAGCACCGGTCGCAGCCGCCCCAGCGACTTTACAAGTCGCCAGTAAGTGGGAAGGCGCAAGTGTATCTACACACGTGGCATCCCACACCAGTGGCTTGCCAACACTCCACGGGATCAAAGTCATACCATCCGGCCTCTTGCCATCGTTACGCGCAATTCCGACTGGTTCTAGTACAGAAGGCACGTTGGCAACAACAAGGGCCCTACGGATAATATCATTAAGAGCCGCGTGGCGTGAAAACCGGCCGGCGCAGAGCACGAAAGCCCATGGTGGCCGAGCTCGTTGACAAAGTCTCCGCAGCGGCAGCAATGAGGATGATTGGTCCTGGAACCAAGACGGAGACAAATGCATAAACTTAAAGTGATTCGGTCTAACAAAGTACCGATGTTTGTAGATGGAATGGCTTGCAACCAGTGACCCGATTCCTTCTCAGAGACAGCTAACAAGCGTGCGCGGTCCGAATTTGAAGAAAAATTGGAATATAGATTTTGCCAAGTTTTTTCGCATAGAGGCTTGTCCCACTCTCTCTGAGCGACGGAATATTTGTGCCTGGACAAGCTGCCTGCCAGGCATTTCTGGCATCGGACAGGTGAGAAACCTCAACGGATCCAATAGATGGGTCCAAAACAGATCCAACGAGGTCGCCCACACTATATACTGACGACAGAAATGCCGGTAGTGAAATGTCTGAAATTTTCCGCACTCCTAGACCACCATAACACACGGGAAGGGTGGCCTGAGACCACACTTTGTTTTCATTAAAACAACAATTTAGGATTTTAGCCAGAGAAATCTTAATCATGTTATCTAACGTATTTAATAATTGATCAAATTTAAACAAAGGGAGTAAATAAGTAAACTTAGGCACAAATAGACATAATCTTATAAAAAAAAATGCATAATGCGCATTGATTTCAAATAGCCGATTAGATGAGTCGTTAAAATTTTGAATCCTTTGCTCAAAGAAACCAGGAATAGATTCGTCTAAGAGAGGGGCACCAAAAAGTAGAAGTGACTCCTTTGATAGTAATTTAATGTTAGGTGCCAAATCATTAAAATTTTGAATAATAAAAAAAATGTATGATACAATATGCAATTAAAACAAAACAAAAAATACCAAAATAAAGCAAATAATAAAATGTAACACAAACAAGTTCTTATTAAATAACAGCGAATACGCCAATGGCTTTAGCCTATATTTTTTATTATATATATTTTAGTATATATATATATACTGGGTGATTTTGTTATCACTGGCAATACTTGCAAGGGTGGAAGTACTCATCAAAATGAACAACTTTTATTATGGGACTAACTGTGAAATCATGAAAAAATTATCAGCTGTTCCATACAAAAGTTCAATACCTACTCGACCAAAATGTATGAAGCAACCATATTATTTTACGCGATATCAGAGTTAGCCCTATAATAAAAGTAGTTTACATTGATGATTTCCAAACATCCCTCTTCAACATAATGAGCTACCTTGTAATAAGCCTTTTCCTTCAAAACTTTCTTTATGTAAAATTTAAATTTAAAATCGGTCATCTTGGTTACCGAGTGAGGTATTTTATTATAAAAACGAACACAATTACCAAGGAATGACTTGCTAACTTTGGCTAGCCTAAAATATGGAACAACTAATTTCTCTCTTTGCTTTGTATTTTTATTATGGACATCTACTTTTGTTTTAAACATTCCTATATTTCTACGTATGAACATTATATTTTCATAAATGTAAAGTGAAGGCAAAGTCATTATATTTATTTCTTTAAAATAAATGCTTTAATGAGTCCCGAGGACCCATACTATAAATTGCACGAATTGCTCTTTTTTGTAGTATAAAAATAGTTTCAATATCGGCTGCTGCTCCCCATAATAAAATACCGTATGATAAAAGACTGTGAGAGTAAGCAAAATAAACTAGTTTAGCCGTCTCGACATTCGTCAATTGTTTAATTTTTCTTACAGCAAATGCAGCAGAACACCTGTAAACTCGCGGCCATGGACTGTCAAAATACCTCCTTACTCGCGGAATGGCGGCCATTCAAAAGATCACGCGAGCCGACTTTGAGATTTCGTGTTTATCTCCAAAACTACAGATCCATTCCGAAAAATAAAAATACCGTCAGAATCTTAGATAAAATTCCAATTGGAATCTTATTATCACTTATCAAAAACTAATAAGAGCGGACCACGATCTTATTGGAAACTACGCCATTAGCATAAAAGGTGACCATCATATGTATTTTGAATATGTATTGCTAAATATGTTGTTATTTCGAGCAAAAGCATTATTATTCAAGTAAATGAATAAATAATTATTGAAAACGTATACTTAGTTTTATTTTATTCCATACTAAAATACTGAGAAATGTGTCTCTAAAGATAAGGGTATATAGTTCACTGTAGAATTGAAAAAAAATATCTTGTCGTATATAATTTCTTGAAATAATAATAGATTTAGTATAAAACCTTTATGTTATTAGATAGATTGAACATTATTCTATTCATTTTAGCACAAAAAACATGTGTTTGTTTCTTTTTCAAGTAGAAAAATACAAAATAGTACGACTCGGCGACGAAAAGGAGGTACTCAATTCGAGGTCTCAATACATCGAATCTAATACCAACTTTGTAAAAGTATAGACGTATATAGCTTCTAAAAATGCTCAATAATGCGATTTACTTACCATAGTTATAATCTTTCATATAAATACAACAAGAAAAAGGTCTTTTGTTAGTCCTAGATTTCGAAATTTCCGCCATTTTTCATTACCGTCAAGAACTACCTACTCATCAAATTATGTAATTATGAAATGATTTTGCACTGTACCCTACATATATTTTGATTAGAATACCGACATTATAACATTTCTTATCTAAAAAGATACTTCTGACTTACCAATAATCACTTTATGATGGAAAACTGGATCAAAACATTTTGTAAACACTACACAAACTCCTATCAACTTTTTTTCATTTCACAAAAAAACACTTTTATACTTTGTATTTCACTGAAATAATAACTGTATATACGGCATAGACAATTTAATGCCGTTTCCACACATGCCGAGAGCTCGAAAATCGGCTAAGAAACGGATTTTTAATCTGTAAAATTTTACGGCTCGGGTGTGGTGGCCCCCGAGGGCCACTTGAGAATTTAGTGGTGCGCGACTTTCTGGACCTCTGGACCTTGTAATTTATTATCTAATGTTAAACCTAAGAATACAGTTTTATTAACCATATCCAAATTACTGCTATCTATTATTACTTGACTATCTACTTGTGCTACATTGGGTAGAGAGAATCTTAAACATTTAGTCTTCTTAGAGTTGAGTAACAAATTGTTTGCGGCAAACCATTTGGAGACTATTGATAAGGTACAAATGAGAGACACTGCCCTAAGAGATTCAATTTCAAAAATTCAATACTTAAATAGGCCTCTAACCCATAATGTATTTACACAAAGTTTCGAGACAATCGGCTAGTACAACATTTTTTCTATACTAACATTAACTCCCCATTCCACCACCCACCTAGTAGGGGTTAATTTTGAAGAACCATAAAAATACACTATTCATATTCTCCAAGCATTATTTACACCAAGTAACGTATTCCAATTACTTTCCACAAAAAGTTACATACAAATTGTATTTCCCCCTTTTACCCCTTTAGGAGAATTATGAGTAACTCAGTAAATAAATGGATTGCAAGCTTAAGCAGACCAGCCCCAACAAGCAGCACCTGTTCACAAGTATGACGCATGTGGCAGCCATCGCCCTCCTCGCACATATTATAGGGAAGTGAGCGACCCGCCACACGACGCCGCCGTAAGCAAAGACCCCAAAGTGAACATGACTAACTTAAGCTTAAACAAATAATAAAAACTATTTCAAGAAATACGAATTATAACACACAATATGTTATCACTGAGACCATTAACAGATTTATAAAACAAAATGATATCAATAATAATATACAAAAGTAACAAATCTACCAAGCATTAGAGTCTTTGAAATAATCATTTACACTATATTAAGCCTTTTCTACTAAATCAGCTTTAATCCGTTCCTTAAATTTATGCAAAGGCAAATTTAAAATTGAAGTAGGGATTTTGTTATAGAAGCGTGTGCGTGTACTTAGTCCTAGAAATGAACCTTGCACTTATTGGAGTCTATAGGCAGAGGTTACAAGTTTGTGCTTATTTCTAGTATTGATAGAGTGCAAATCACTTTTTTTCGAAAAAATGCTAATATTTTGGTGGACAAATAATATGTTTGCATACTGTGATGCAACTGTGAGTATGCCAATTTCTTTAAACTTATCTCTGTGGGAAGCTCGAGAGCCCAAGTTATAAATAGCTCGCACTGCCCTCTTTTGTAAAATAAAAATTGTTTCTATATCAGCAGCTTTACCCCAAAGTAAAATGCCATAGGACATGACACTATGAAAATAACTAAAATATACTAATCGAGCTGTATCTACATCTACATGTTAAACAATAATAATAATAATAATAGATAGAAAGAAAGAAAAGAAAATACATAAAGAAGATTGTTTGTTATTTTAATTTTTAAATTTTACAAGCTGTTACCATCTTGCAAATTTTCATTAAAATCGCTCCAATATACGCGTAGTTTTGTTATTGAAAACGAAATTAATAAATAAAATAATTCTAAAAATACACATCCATTGGACCAAACTATCTATTTATGCCTTTTGCGGTTGAAACAAGGGGCCGTGGGGTTATCCAAAGCTCGTTTATTCGCCGCACTTTATTGTCAAAACTCTTTTAGGCTTTTGCTAAACATTTTTACCAAAAATTATGATGAATCTATACTAATATTATAAAGCTGAAGAGTTTGATTGTTTGTTTGTTTAAACGCACGCTAATCTCAGGAACTACTGGCCCATTTATCGAGGAAGGCTATAGGCTACGTTTTATCCCGGGAGAACACAAGATCCCTTGGGAATGCGGGTGAATCCGCGGGGCGGAAGGTAGTCTTTTATAACTTTATTTGGAATTCAAATTGAAATAATTGTCTCTAAAAATATTGTGGAAATTGTGGAAAAATTGGAACAGGCTATATGGCGTAAAATGTAACTTCCCCCGTGCTATACAGTTCGTGGTAAAAGCCTAACTTTCAAACCGGTGGCAACTTCAGTAAATTCGACGATCATAAGTGCCCTTCCTGGGCCCTACCCAAACTGAATAAATGGCTTTGACTTTGACACTAATAAATATAAAGGCGAAAGTTTGTGAGTGTGTTTGTCTGTTTGTTGCTTCTTCACGCCCAACAGCTGGACCATATTTTATGAAATTTGGTATGGAGGTAGCTGAGATCCTGGATTAACACATAGGCTACTTTTTATCCCGGGAAAACATAAGATCCCTCGGGAACGCGGGTGAAACCGCGGGGCGGAAGCTAGTACAATATAAATAAATGACTCAAAACAATGATCTTATATGTTACTATCGTAACCTAAGATCGTAACTAGATTAGCTGTATACGTCACCGACGACGCGTTGCCACTTTGTATATGCCATAGTCCCCAGCTTGACGTCAAGTATCCCTGTCTCGTTTTGACGTAATTAGTTTGACGGTAGAAGAAACGAGACTAACATGGTTTACAAAGCTACCTCTTTGAACTCGCAAGTGGCCACGCATTTCTGAGAATGTTTGTAAGGTGCTAATCTTTGTAGAGTAAGATTTAAACATAATTATTATTTTATCAAAGTAAAGTCAGTGCGTTATTCGTTAGTAGGATATTCCACTGAGTACGTGTACCTACGTCACAGTTACTAAAAGATATTACGTATATGTATGTACCTACGTACGTACATTAATACACGTTTCATAATGAATTTTTACCCGCGACGGAACGGAGACCGTATATGCGTTTGGGGTGAGAGGATGTTTGTTTGTTTGTTTGTTGGTATGAATCATTGTCGTCACTGCAGTTATGGGGCCGTTTTGTTTATATTACCTAAGTACATACTTAAATAAAATAGACCCCGACTTCAGTAAAAATTCAAATCTGAAAACGAATATAAAAATGGAACTGTAAAAAATTATTAAATTTCGACCATATAGGCATGCATAGGTATTTAAAATTAATTAAATACCACACAGCGTCATCTACCTGGCTATCGCTGAACTATTATTTTATTTTTATTTTATCCCTGTTTTGCTACTCAAAGGTAAATTGGCGTCACTGGTAGCAAAAATCAAGTTTGATCAAAGTTTAGGCCCTAGGAGGGCACTTATGATCGTCGAATTTACTGAAGTTGCCACTGGTTTGAAAGTTAGCCTTTAACCACAGCGTAATTACATACAGAAGTCACGCAAAATGCCGCTTTGTAAAGGCATTCGTCATTGCTGCATCGTGTCCCAAGCGAGTGTATGGCAGCTTGGGCTCGCTCTCGCTACCGCCCCTCTCTCAATTCGCAAGGCTCGCACGATTGCTCTGTCTAGACGTGTCCGTTGGCCGACTGTAAAGGGGGTCACACACGGCGAAGATACTATAATATTTTGTCTTAAGATCATGAGACAGCATTATACTATGAAAAGAGAAGCAACGACCTACCTCTTACCTACCTACTTTCCTTCTCTTTCGCTGGTTCATCTTACGTAACATCTTTGAATCAAACTGTCAGTAAGTAGGTAAACGAAAGACGAAAGGAACCAAATAATTCCAACACATATAGAAAACATCCTCAAAGCCCTCGCTGCTGTCGATAGGCAAGGTTCCCAACAGGCTGGCAGCGTTCCCTTTTTGGATGGCCAAGCTTATGCGTTGGCGGAAAAAGCTCCCAGCCCGTCGGTCTCCCGAAACCTCGATAAGCTTGGATGATAAAATCCGAGCAAATCGGCGAGCCTCGATAATAAATAAATAAAATAAAAGTAATGTATTTTTAAATGCTATTTTTATTTTTTAATAATAAATTTTACACCTGATTATGCGTCATAATAAACAGACAAGCTAACTATGTATGACTAGCTTTTTGTTTTAATTTAGGTAATATTTGCGTACATAACTTGTATACCAACGTATGTATACAAAATAATTGCATTTCAATTTATCTTAAGCCTACGAAAAATATAAATAAATATTGTAGGTACTAAAATACTTGCTGTAAATAAATAAGCCTTTCAATTAATTAATCATTTTAACGTTATTGTGTTTACCCAAACATGCGGTATACCTACATCATTAAAAATATATTTTCATATTATTTATTTATCCTTGCAGTTAAATTTTGTAAATTATTTCCTAACAATCGACAGTAAAACCACAAAATAAATACCTACATAACCTGGTTTGCTTGGCGCATCAATTGTTTCGGAAATAAAACCCTTAAATGTATTTTTTTATATATAATTTTACACCTGATTATGCTGTTAATGGTTTTAATTAATGCTTAGTAGTGATGAAGTACAATTTCAGGTTTTTTTATATTCATTAAAATTACGACTGAATATTTTTTTTATCATTTTCAGAATACTTATGACCTATATATACTATAAAAATAAAATAAAAAAGCCATTTATTCTACTACCAAATTAGTTGCACAAAATTATGATACATACTCAAACTTATTATTAGATTGACGATATTAATTATTATTATTATTTTATATATTTCCAAATTAACATAAATTATTATTATAACATTTTCACAGTATAAAGCCATATTTAGCAAAATTACTTAGTCTTTGTTTAGGTAGTAGTCGCCTCTTTGGCGTAGGGCTCCCCCAAATCTTTCCATAAATCCCGGTCTCTAGCTGCACGCATCCAGTCTGATCCACAAATCTGATTGAATATATCTCTCCATCTTTTTTCTCTTTCTCTTCCCATACCTTGGTATCCACTCTGTCACTTTCTTTGTCCACCTTGTATTATCCATCCTACAAATCTGACCTGCCCATTTCCATTTCAATAATTTTATTTTTCTTGTTATATCTGGTAGCTTTGTACACATCCTAATTTTCTTATTGCTTACTTTGTCTATTTTTTTTATACATAACATACTTCGCTCCATTTTTCTTTGACAAATTGCTAACTTTTCTTCGTCCTTCTTCCGCATTGACCATGTTTGACAACCGTATGTTAAACATGGAAGAATCACTGCTTCGTAGACTTTTCTCTTAATTCCTAGATTTATTTCCTTATTTTTCATAATCTCTTTCATGCTCTTGTACTTTGACCTATACTATCATCCCTCAAAAGGACCTTTCTTCATTTATTAAGATCTTATATTTATTTTCTAAAACTAATAATAATCGTTAGTTATTATACCTGGAGCCCCGAGCACGAACATCTATCATAATCGCAGCGTCATTGTGTCGAGTGCCCTAACTCAAATTTGTATGGGAATTTGAAAATCGAAAGGTGCCAAACGTTAACGGACCTGCAAATCGGCAGCACGAACATTTGACAGTTGCTACGTTTTCCGACGTCACACTCGTGAACGTTGCGAATACGCAGCTTGGTATAGAATTTGGTAGCCGGAACATATTTTGACGTATGGTATCGTCTACTCGCTAGCCAGCTAGCGTCAACCTTCTCGTCGCCATTTTTTCAGTGACAGCGTGTTATTTTCCCGTGTAGTGGTAGGTATTGGTAATTTTTTTTTTGTGTGATGATTTAAAAAAAAGTGTTATGTTTTTTAGTTTATATTAATTATTTATAATCATATTAATTAATTATGCGAAATCAATCACAACATTCTAAACATTAAATAGGGAAGCCTCGTGTCCTTTTTTTTACTACTATACGAAAATCAACCATTTAGATTTAACAATATTTTCATGCTATTTCTTCGTCATATTATGTATTTTTTTTATTAATTATAAATGTTGGATTACAATCTCACCATGATATAAGTGATGATGTGTCTGTAGGCCTTCACAAGCACTTATGAATAGTCTGACTCTAACGCTCGGTTCGGAAGGTTGCTTTTACTGAGAAGAGCCGGCAAGAAACTCAGCAATTACTCTTTTCAAAACCAAGTCAGATTTATTACATTAAATTATTTATCTAGTCTCACTGACAATATATGTGTGTTATAACAAAAAAAGAAAAGAAACAAAATGATGAGTGACATAGTTTTTACATTTATTAAAAAATGCAAATTTAATTCATTTAGTTTTCTTTGCATTTAAAACTAAATTATTCACTGTAAACCAATTTAATACCTTTGTTAATGCACCGTTTACATCGTCATAATTGGATTTCAGTCTATCAACACCAAAAATCAGTGAGGTATCATCAGCAAACAGTACAATTCCACAGGTATTTTTAACATAAAACGGAAGGTCATTAATATATATTAAGAATAGAAAATGACCCAGAATAGAGCCCTGCGGTACACCCATACGCACGATTTAACCCTATTTACATCGACACTTTGAAGTCTCTGCCCAAGGTATGATTATAATAATAATAATAAAATTTATTCAAAAATATCTTAGTAAGCTAACAACAGTAGTACAATTTTTTTATGGTATAATGTGTGGTAATATGATTGCATAAGATCAAGTGCCACGCCTTTTACCCCATAATAATTTAGTTTACGTAAAAGTGTTCCATGATCAACGCAATCGAAAGCCTTGGATAGGTCACAGAACACACCAATGGCATTCTGCGACCTCTCCCAAGCATTAAAGATATTTTTTAAAAGTGTTACCCCAGCGTCAATTGTAGAACGACCTTTCGTAAAACCGTACTGCTCACTATGTAATAGTTTATTTAAATTAAAGTGTGCAAGTAATTGCGATAAAATTATTGGATTTTCAACTTGAGATTGGTAGCCAGACATAGAGTAAGTACTACAACGTACCCTACCACTATGCTTTGATTTCTACACTGAAAGATCAAGCTCATTGTAAGGTTTGATTTGAACTCACAACCTCGGCATTCGAGAGTATCTAATTATATCAAATAGTAATTATGAAACTTCATAATAATTATAATAAGATTTGTAATGCAAGATAAGTGTCAATAGTTTAAGTTAATTGAAATCCAATCCATTAACACTCCTAAAACACTAACTAAAATTAAGAATCACCGTGTTAATTTCCCTTTGGAGTCACAAGACTGTCTTACTATTTATTACTTCTAAGTTCAAACCTATAAACTTAGATCTCCTTGCTAAAAATAAAAATAAATTAAAAAAGTATCTTCGCGCGCATTTTTGCCTTTATTTACCTATTCCGTGCTTTTTAACAATTTTGACTAAATAGACTACGTTCAACAATTTTTATTTCTCGATCCAGAATTGGACTGCAGAAAAAAACAATATAGGTACCCGTGAGAATTTTGTTGTTATATTACCTTTTTATTTTTATCTAAACATATCAAATATGCAGGTTCTTTATTTTATTTTATGTTTTTGTGAGTAAATATTTTAATTTTGTGTTTTGTACATAACATTAAAATTAAATACAATATTTCTAGACGAATTTAACGTAGCTCGCAAGCTGGGTATCGAGTAGACGATACAACTTCTGTCAAAAACGACACCTACTCGACACGATAACTTTACCAAGGCGATACGCAAGTGGTTCGTGTTCAGGGCTCTGTTCACTAATTTAGATTTTTGTAATCTGATTAGTCATTAAAAACTCTTAGCCATCCGATTTATTCTTAGTGGACACAAGCCTCACTTGAACACTTGATAAATTTATGAAAAAGATGTTTTGATCCATTTTGGATTTAGTTTGTGTAATTAAAATCATCATAATTATAATCATAATGACATAGTAATAATTTTAATATCTGTGCAAGAACTTTTTAATTAGTTGACAGTAATAATATTTATTGACATTAAATGCATTAATTACTTGATTATTTATATTATTGTAATTATGTTTTTGAACGTCCCTGTGGAAGGATATGTTGGACTAATATATAATAACACCTGTAAAATACCATGTTCCTGCAAATAAAGAATCTGAATCTACATTATTTCAGTAAAATACGCTTTTTAAACAGAAAGACCGACGGATTTTCTTCGATTACGATAATATGTAGGTAATGTGGAGTACTATATTTTTTATAATTGCTGTCGGGGGTATTCCGAAAACTTTGTTTAATCTATTTTCGATTACAACATTTACAGCCGTCGTGTCGAGAGTTTTTTATTTTTTTTTAATTTACCTTTTTATATGGAGTTGCTGTTGGCGATGGCTACAGACAGAACGGAGCAATAACCATATCGTAGGTATCTATCTATTTATAACTAATGATGAAATTATCTTTTAATACAACACAAGACCATATTAATTAACTGCAATAATAAGGATAATATTGAAATAAACCTGATAAAAGTTTTATATAAATACCTGTGCAGTGGAAGTGCAGCACATTGTACGAGAGTCCGTTCGCAAGATGAAGTTACAAGTGTGCGTGCTTGTTGCGCTGGTCTGTGTTGGGTGCTATGTGACCACGGCGCACGCGCAGCCGGCGAAGAAGCCCATTCAAGATAGCCCATACAAAAACAATAGCGAAATATTAGCCCACAGCTTTATAAATGATATGGTCATTACTGCGCCGTGTCCTGCGGGTGAGCTCCGTATTGGTGGAAGTTGCGTGCCGTATGAGTTAAATTATGATTGAAGAACCGAAATAAAATGAGCTCTAGAATATATGATTCATGTTTAGCTGTAAACCTTGATGTGTAAAGTAACAAGGTAACAGAATATTATAATGTTAAATCTTTTCGTGTTTATTTCTTAACATTCCAAAGCAGTCCAAACACTCTCAAGTTGAAAATCTGTGGCCATACACCTACCGGTGTGTGCCGGCAATTACACCTGAGAACCGGTTCCTTCTAGGCTTTGTGTGCTTACCACCTTCAGCTACATCATTACTTACCATGGTGGGATGTGGTCACATCGAAGAAATCTAGTCAAACCATGTAAGGCGTCGAGTAAATGTTTTATGAGATAATTTTGTCGAAAGATTTTTCAAATCCTACAAATATTATAAATTTGAATTTAAATAATATAATTTAGATGAAATTTGGCACACAGATAGAATATATTCTGGATTAAAATATTGGATATTTTTTATCGCGGGAAAACATAAGATCCCTCGGGAACGCGGATGAAAACGCAATTTAATAATAAGTGTTATCTTATTAAAATAGGGGTCACCAAAAATATTTCAGGAAATGCAAAATAGTTTTTGTAATGTAATATTTTTATTGATTATTCGTTGTACAAGCAACTATCATTTATACAATAGAAATATAATTCAAACTTAATATAACAGTTAATGGAATCAATTATTTTTGGTAAGTAAAATCCCAATTGTACAGGAAGAACTGGGGAATATAACATTATTATAACCTATAATAATAAAATGTATACATTCAAAGTATAAGTACCTACGATTATGTTGACTATTTTAAATGAAGTATTTGGAAAATAAACGTTAATACAAACAAAATAGGTAAGTATCTAAATTAAATGAGTAACAGTAATGTACTCAATTTTAAAGTTGAAAGTAATATTTTACACGAGGATGTAGCTCCAAAATATTGCACATGGTGCTACATTGACCACAGATAAAATAACATATAAATAGCCCATTTTTTATTTACAGTGGCAATTTCGTGAACTACAAACTCATTGTTACAGTTATAATGGAAAAATGTCAAAAACTACATTTTTTTAAATATGATGAACGCTACATTTTCGCTAGAAATTTCATTTTGGTCATTAGAAAAGTTTTTACATAGAAACGGTACATTTTCGCTAATAGTTTTAAGAAGAAGTAATATTTTTAAAACTTCTTTTTACTATAATCAAATCGTTATAAGAATAAAAACAATATGGCTGACGCACTGTAATTTTTTATGAATCGCATATTAGACCGAAAGATGGCGTAAGGCACTATCCATTGTCATTCTCTTTTTTTTCCCGAATCATAATAAATTTATTGTTTTATTTATGCACTTGGGGCTTATATTGCATTTAATTTTAATAACTTTTAAGTTTAGTGACCACATTAGTCAAAATACTTCCTAGAGAAGTATAAGGTCATGGTGTTGCCATGATAGTAATTTTCTGACCAGCAGATTAAAAATAACGATTATTTTAATAATTTACACTTTTTTCTAGAACCAAAAAAGTTTTTTTATCTTTCAATATTAAAGAAGGTTTAAGGTATTTATCATTACTAAGTACAAAGGTTTTTGGAGTTCCTAAATTGTTATAGAAAGATTTTTACATTACCTACAGCTTTTTTATATTAAATCTTTATGTTTATAGTTAACAGGTGTGCAAAAAAGTGTAGTCATATTTTTTTTATTATGGATAGACCACAGTCTCACTATGGTCCAAGTTGCTAACAGACTCTCAAGTTCAGTTTGAATATGACTGCATGTTTTGCCACTTCCTGTTTATTTTTCGGAAAGTTACTTAATTTTATTTATTTAATACATTACATGATTTATTAAAAATCTGTAGTCTCCTTGAAGTCAACTTTATTTGTATATATTATAATTTAATATTTATTTATACATTTACTCTTAAATATTTTTTACACAGGTTATAAACGAAGCCGAAAACCAAGATACATTTCATATTTTTAAATAAAAAAAAAATTGAGGTTAGAATATTACTACTTACTTAATTGCTGTATTTAGTCGCGAAATAAGTTGAATATAATTAATATCCTAATGTAAAGTTGCATAAGTTTGTGGAAAGTTATAAAAAAAAAGTTGTGAGTTCTAAGCCAATTGAACATAAAATAACCATGGAATAGTTAAAAAAAATCTTATGATAATTGTTAGAACCACACCTTGGATTTTTCCATTACACTACGTCCACTTGGATTTCGGCTTTGTTTTTCGTATTATACTCAGTAAGTATACAACTTGTACATATAATATAAGTACTTTGAGATTTTATTTGTTCGAATCTTATTTTAGGCTCGCAATATTGAACAACTTTACTATGGGACTACATATCTCTGATATTGCTGAATTTTCACACATTCATACTTAAGTAAAACATTTCTCGATTAAAATGTATGAAAAACATAACTCATGACTTCAGAAATGGTCAAATAGTGAAAGTTGTTCAGTATAACCCCATACATTGTCGAAAAATATGACATCCTGTGTGTTGTACTTGTGTCATTTAGAGCACGTGGTCGCACTATGCTAGTGAAGCGAGACGGCTATACTGTTAGTATCACGGTCTCACTCACGCCCTCGTGTGGTTATTAGTGGTGACAGGTGGCGCTGCGTCCGCTTCCGCCGCGGCAGCTTCCGCTTTCAATTTGCGATATTTACCTGAATATTCATAAAAAAAACGCATTATTATATTTAAAAACGGAACTTTATTGCTCAATCATTTTGATGACTCTCTGATGGTTTATGTTGCAGACTTGAGCTGTGTCATCCTATTTTTGAACTTAAAACGAATTTGTAAGTGATAAAATAAAATAATAAAATCATACCCAAATTCCTCAAAAAATAAAACACTAACGTACGTGTTTGTTTTAACATTATTTATTTCTTAGGTATAATTTTATATTTGCCATTTACCAGATGGCGGAAAACGAATGATTAAACATTTGAAAAAAAAAATAGATTGTCCATAAAATATTAGAACAATGTAGCCTTGCTTGTGTTCTTGCCACTTCTCAGTTGAAGACTAACTTCGGAACCGGTGGTAACTTCAGTAGCTTCGACGTTCATAAATGCCTGTGCCCCCTAGTGTCTGAACTGAATAAATGGCTCTGATATTTTATATTGGGGCAGTCTGCGTCACTAACGGGCCCTTAAATTTATAATAAATGCACTCACGAGATATCTTGAACATGATGACACCCCACCAGATAGACCAGCCCCACCCCACCAGGCAGAACAGCACCGTGAACAACTGACCACACCCCACCAGGAGATTTATCACAAATGCACCTGAAAATAAAAGTATTATTTAAAATTGGAATCCTGGAATAAGTTTAAAAGAATTATAAAATATTACAGACTACCTAATCTAAACTTAAAAGACTATAAATAAAACATATAATGTAGGACACTGTGTATAGATGCCCAAAAGACTGGCTGTGTTACCTCGCTGCGTGGTGAGGCTTATTCACTGGTCGAGGTACGAGCCAGCCCTTTTGGTCTCCGGAGGGTTCGATAAGGCAGGTCTTTTAATAAATTACAGGGTCCAGAACCCACGGCCCCAGAGTTAAAATAACCACGAAAGAGAAATGGTTTTCACGAAATTACGAGATTTTATTCGAAAAATACCCGAGAATCCGGCAAATGTACTGCAGAGTCACCCGAAGAGTCAACTACCCTGATATTGCTAATAACTAAAGGTACCTGGGGTCATTTGTTATAAAGCGTACCGTCTGCCTGCACGTAATGCTTCTGCCATAAACAAAAATAACATACCTATCCGATATTTCGCTCCGTCGTGAACTCCAAACCTCGGTATACCGAAGCAGAGACAGAATATGCCGCTAAATATTGTACCTAGAAACCAAAAACAATATAAGTTTGTTAGAGGCGATCAATGATTGTTGCCGTTCTACAAAATACTGGAGTTTTCGTGAAAAAAATATCTTGTGTGAAACCAACGTCTATGAAGGAATTGGCTCATAAATGAAGCTAACGAAACACTGTTAGATATTTCGCTACAGATAACTTGGAGGTGGTAGCCAGTCAGCCAGCCACTATTGTCATCACTGAAAGCGTAATGTGCTCTCACTGTGCCATCATCACCTTCTTTCTGGTCTTTGCAAACTAATATACTTCCCAGTTAAACTAGCGGTACTGATGACTTATGATTTATTTATTTATTTATTTATTTATTTATTTATTTATTTATTTATTTATTTATTTATTATGATGTCCATGTTGTTGTTGTTGGCACCAGGATATCATACATCGCATAGCGAGAGACAGAGATACAACCTTATGTATAATGTGTCATGTAGTAGCTTAAAGATCCCAAAGATGTTTACCAAGTCCCGGTACAAGAATGTTGCAGAAGAGACAGAAGGTGGCGAGCACGATGGGCAGCACGGGGATGGCGCCGCGCATCACGCTCGTGTGCTCCACTAGCGACGGGTCCAGCTTCTTGCGCGTGTCCTGGAAATAATTACCATCATCATCACTTATACCTCCCCAACAGTCGAGGAGCTTAAGGCCGTAGTTCCATGAACTCTCAATGCGAACTTGCTGTCAGCAAGTTGCTGACATCAAATTTGAATTTATCATCGAGCATACAGGTTTTTTTTTGCTTGTGTCGGATTATGATGCAGCCAGGGAACTGGCTATCAAGCGAAGCTGCCAAAACACACTGATAGGTGTCAGATTTTTTTTTGTTATAAAGAGATTCAATTTTTATGTCGTCCCCTGTTTGCTAAATGTTTTTTCAAGGTTACCGCAAAAAGCTCGGTTCGTCAACTGTTGTTTTATTTCAAGTCTCTGAAAAAGGTTCGATTTTATATCGAATTAAGATTCATAAAGTACCTTAAAGTATGCGTTCTTTTTTAAACGTAATCAATTGTTTAATTAAGGCGAGTTTAGTGAGTCCCGTCAAGAGTTGATTACCTTTTTGTAAATTATAGAACCGCACTATATCATGCATTCATAGAAATAGTATTCGCATGGACAACTAAAAAGTATTTTGAACTTTCTTTTTTTTTTTTTGTTAAAACAGGCTTCTTGAATAATTTATCAGTATCCGTACCTCGATATCTTCATCAATATCGGTGTCCCGTTTCATAGAGTCCGTCGTGATCCTAATCCTGGACTTCCTAGGATGCGGCGAAGGGACCGGCGTAACTGACATTATGTTTGATATGTTATCCATGTTTAAGATTTGATGTTTTCACGGTAAAAGTCGGTCAAACACTACCACGTTTAAAAAAATAATTTTACGCAAATCAGTTTATATGATAGCCATTTCTATTGATGACATTGATTTGTTTGTCAGTATTGTAGTCTGCCCCACTGGCCTTGTGTTCACTGACCTACTTGTCATTATGCACTATTATAATAGTGTAAATTGGAGTTTTTGAGATTACTCTTTTATATCAATGAAATCTTTGAAAAGGAGCCTACTGCGTTTCATGACTCGAAACAGTATATTGGCATGAAATTCTGTTGTTATCAGCATTCGTAGGAGATGAGAAGTTATTGTCGGTATTTGACAGTTTGTTTTTTATTTAAGACAGAAGTTTGACCAACAGATGTAACTAACGTCGCCTATGGACATTAGGAATGCTTTTAGGAAGTTATCTTCTGATTTGAAACTTTCAAATTTAAATTCAAATTTAGATGTATTTATTTGTAGAATGTTACCTACATTTATTTCGGTATCTTGAATCAAGAATGCCTTTTCTATCGTACCGGAAAGGCATCCAAACCTATTTATATGTGCTATGTGTTCATGGCTAAACTATCAAAACCAATTTTGGTGAAAAGTTGCAGGAATGTTAATGTAGAAAATATGATCAGATTCAAATGTATTTATATTTGTTATGGATAAATTCAAAAAAATCATAATGTATTTTTAAATGTATAACAACAAGCTTTATCATTAATCATACATAACAAACAAATCGTGATTAAAATATTCAAGTCCCACGTTGGGCGCCATTACTTAATCACTAATTGTTTCTTACTTAGCAAACGATTCATTATTTTACTTAAAGTACCAATTTATTATTTAACCTTGGCTTTTGTAAGAAGGTGATTAAACATTCTTAAACGATAATTATACAAACTTACCTGCACGTAAGGAACTATTTTGATCAACCGCTATAAGTTTCAAGGGGATAATTCAAGCTGTATCCTTCTGATTTTATGATCGGTAAGATTATGAATAATTTAAAGTGATATAGTTTAAATATTTGTATTTTTTTGTATCTTCTAGATAAACAGTTTAAGAGAGTATTATTATTATTGACAGAGATTTTTGAAGATAAGCAATTTTAAGTGATTAAAATCATTGTTTTAAATCAAATTAACGCTTATGGGAATTGAATACAGTTCATTAAAATTAACTGGATCAGTACATACATGATTAAAAACATATAAGTACTAGTATTCTTTATAACCCCATCATATAACCTTGCATGTGAAATACAGAGTGGCGCCCAACGCGGGACCGATTCATCTTCGACAAAAACATAATAATTACATATAACAAGTAAAGTTTTCAAGAAAATGAGTTTCAGACCTTGAGTCACAAGTCCAGTCAGTGAGTCAACCTGCTCGCGTGACCATGTTTGGGTCATTGATGTATGGCAGCGAAGGTGACGTGACTTAGTGACCATTTATTTGAAGTACGTGTCTTATTATATCCATTTTAAATATCACTATAATTCTTTTACTTATGACATTATTTTTAACTGAAAAGTTGAATAATGCAGAAGAAAAGTTCTGATAATTAAACCTGTCCTATTAGTTGAAAAATAATGTCGATAATTGCTTGTTTGGTGGTTCTAGTTACCTTACTATAAAATGTTAATGTGAAATCTACTCAGGAGTTTAAGTTTGTGATGAAGTATCCCAGGATATGTCTATCCCAGAATTATTACCAAGTCGAAAATTCATATATTTTTTCGTGACTGATTGATCGAAGATTAATAGACTCTTTGGCAATAAATTTAATCTTATTTTGTAGTCTGGCATCTTACCTCAGGTGGCAGAGTGGGTGACATACTCTTGTTCTTGGAGAACAGACTTGGTCTCCTACTGGTGGAGTGCTCGGAGCGTCGTCGAGTCATTCCGCGAAGCCATGTGCAGAGTCGGTTATTGCAGCAACTGTTGAAGACAGAATTAACACTAATGTACGACTCCTTATATTTTGTCTGGTCTGAGGAAAGTGATCACGCTTTGATTATACTCTCACTATATTAAATCATATTGAAGCCAGAAACACAAAAAGCGGCACTCAATAACTCTCAAATTCAAAGGCCAGAACCTAATTGAAGATGTTTGGTGATAGATTGACAATGGTAGTCAGTCAATCGCATACTACAAAATACCGTACTCTTATGCTATGGGTTTCTCACGATGTAATGAGAACCAAAGCGAGATTTAAATCAAGAGTTTTAAAACTAGTAAATGTCTGGTAATAAATGTTTTTTAATTACAGATAAAGTGTCAAGATTGGGTTACTGGAACCTTGGATGCATGTTTTTTTTTTGCAATAATTCAATCGGGGTTGGATCATTATAATGTATATACATGGTAGCTTACCTAGTCGGTGGTCGATCACTCAGTATACTGTCCCGTCTCTCAACCTGAGCCTTCTTCTTCCCGCAGCAGCCAGTATCGCCCACCACTCCTGGAGTCAAGGCGATGTCAGCGGCATTGCTCGGCACCACTTCAGATACATCGCTGACTCGTCGTTTGCTGCCGCAGCAGCCGCATAGCACGTCGCGGAGTTTTCGTTTGCGTTTCACTTCGTTTTCGAATTCTATCGATGCCTGTGGTAAAAAAAAGTCATGAATTGAATGAAATTTAGCGCATTGAAGTTTTTTTTCTGGTAACACAAACAATTTAACAATAATTTGATTTAAGGTTGCTCAAATTCAAATATATAATACTTATCGATATCATAAGTTTTTTAAGAGGATTAATATTACCAAATTGAATTTATAATTGGAGCTGTATTAAGCAAAACCCATTGATAATGTACAATTACGGCAAGAAGTACCAACTTGAGATTTAAATATATAGTAAATAATAATAGTCTTACAAAGCTTTTTGATACTCACTTTGCCAGCAGCCCTTTCAATATCCTCAATTCTCTGTCTATCCTCTTTCTTTTTACAACAATTGAATTTGCTAATCATTCCTTTCTTTTCCACCGGTGCTTCAATATCTGTCGTCTCTCTCTTATCTTCCATTTCTCTTTTCCCATCTGTATGCTCTTCATCATCATCCTTTTCAGCTTTAACGCAACACGAGCAACATTTACTCTTACATTTGCCCATGAGCCGTTGGCAAATGTTGGGTTTCTTTGTTTGGGTCTCCTCCTCAATTTCTGGGGGTTGAATTGGTTCATTTGGTGGGGATTTGTCTTTGGACCCTTCTTTTTTGGTTCGAGCTGGAGGTTTTGGGGTTGTGCTCGTGCTTTGTGGAAACCTGGGTAAAGATAGTTTCTTAAAATGCTGAATCTGGGTCACATTTTTAAATGGTTGTATGGCCATTGATTTACTCATAAACGACAAGGTCAAGAACGTTAAGCACGCTTAAATCGTTAGCAAAAGTTGGCAATACCTAAGCAATTTTGAAATATTTTACCAAATGACGGTAGTCACTAAAAAGCTCAGTACCTACCTAATGTTGATACTTAGTTCAAATAATAATTTTAGTTAGTTTTTTTTAAGTTCAAGTTAACAAATAAAACAAACACGTTTATAAATTCGTTTTATTTTTTCTTTTAGTGGACCAATATTAACGTCAGGCATGCTATCATGCATTAACAATAAAAACCTCGTTACCTGAGCAATGTAGATTGGCCTGGGTACCTAAATTTTGAAGAATGCTTTAATTAATCTTTGTAAAATTAATAGCAACAAGTATAATTTAAATTGGATAGACTACAGTGTGGAATCAAGCTAACGTGGATGTATCACTATGCTATAGTTTCTTTATGATCTTATTTCTTACACCTAAAAGTTCATAATCGCATATCAACACAACGATCGCTACGGCGCGTCTCGTAATATAACTGAATTATCAGCGCCATAAAATGTTTACAATACAAACACAAAATTATATTATTCTACATAATTTTCATTGCTGGAAACACACGACAGTTTGAATCATCTAACTCGCTCATAAAATTTTCCTCGAATAAGAATGTTGAAGTTTTTAACTAAATAGATAACATTGCGACGCCGACTTTGCAAATCTAATAAAATAAGAACTACCTAGTTATAAACGAGCTATACTGCAGTGGTTTTTAGTAAGAGCTTCGTAATTTACTACTTAGTACTTAATTTGCAGTGCTTATATAGGTAAGCGATTGATTTTACAAGAAAATATAAGAAATAGGTTTAGAATTACCCAAAATCATTGCCGTAGCGCTTTGGCAGCAGTTCATTGGGCAAAATATACACAGTCCTATTATGTATCATTGTAACAAACACTTATTCACAAAATCCACAAAAAATATTACAAAATAAATCACAATCGATTTCTAATCTCGACTAAACAAAATCTTAATCGATGATCATGGAAGCACAAACCGTTTTGAAAATCGAACGTCATAGTTCTACACATTTTTAAAAGTAATGGTATAAAAATATTCTGACTCATTTTATTTCGTTTTAGAATTTATTTCGCGCCATTTTGTTTATTTAAAATAGCGGGTGGGGCGTCCGGCGTTCGAGGGCGTACTACTGGGGGTTGAACCAATTTCTTAAGGGCTAGATTACAGTATTGAGTGCCAAGAATTACGTTTGTGTTGTGTGGCGTGTGCCCGTGGCATAATGAGGTCTCGATACACAAAGAAAGTAAAAATAACCGATAGAAAAAAGTTAGAAAGCGAGGGAAAATTCCTGCGATACCATAGCGCATGCATATTTTTTTTATTTATTTATAGGTAAAGGTCATTTTTACATGATATTGTTATAAGTAGGTACTGGCATTTTACTGCAAGTTTATTTATGAAAAGAAAAATTATACACTATGCTATCTTTTTTACACTTTTTGCTCGAACACTACTTATCAACTAATTTAATAATCCTTTTTTAATATTTTCGAATCAAAATCTAAAATTGCTTAATATCACTGCCTAATATCATGCTCAAATCCTCTTTATTGAGGACAGAGAAGCCACAGAATATAATTGAAGTTACCTACCTTTATATAATGCCATCTAGTGACAAAACTATGAACTACACAATTCTCTTATTAATTTTTCTATAAGAACATAATTGTACTGAAAGCGATTTATTAATCGAAGTGTCTAGTCATCCGCTAAATGGATGGATATAATAATTTAATCGTCCGATTATTCGGATTACCAGATAACAGTCAAAACTGAAACTGTCTCAGTCAAAACTCTTATAGGTTATAGGTTTTTTTTATCATATACCATTATATTAAGGAATATCAATTTAAAAGTAACAAAAAAAAAAACCACTATGGAAGGATTTTATTAATTCAAGTCCCCACTCCGCGTAGCATGTAGCTAAAAAAATGGAAAAAAAAATAACGTGTGGCACTCGGGGACTGCTGCGGTTTTTTTTTCTTTTCTTTTTTTTTTTCTTAACGTGTATGTGTGTGTGGCAGGTGTTAGGTTTTTTCGTTACGGTTTTTTTTAAATCAAAATTTCTTGATTCGATCGCCGCGCTCAAACCCCGAAGCCCGCGATAAAAGCTATACAATAGCTTAAAACACGCTTTATTTATTTATGAGTAGGTACCTACTGGACCTATCACAGAAGGGTCAGGTTTAAAAAAAAAAGATTAACAGATTTTTTAGCGGATGACTAGCAATAGCCTTTATTAATTCAACAAAATCCTTTAGCAATTATATTTGAATGACGTACACATATTAAACGTTCGGTGCAGATAAATAAATAAATTTCATGATTCATGGACACATTTCTAGGAAACTACATTGAACACGTTCTTAGAAAAGCAGCATTGAATAACGTGTAATATAGAAAGTTTCACGTATCGTGAGGCATCTTGGTAAAAGTTTCTAACTAGTGCAACACGGTTCAAGATTTGAGGAGTATTTGTTCCAATTGTTTTACATGTAGATTTTTTTTCTAAAACCATTTATTTTACACATACAGGGCTATTATTTTGTAGTTTAGCTAAACTTTCAGGGTTAAATAATACATACAACTTTTGTTATGGGACCAACTCTGAAAGAGCAAAAAAATATCAGCTGTTCCATATAAAAGTTCAATACCTACTCAACTGAGTGTAAGGAACCGCTGATATTTGGGGTTCGTATATAAATAAGCCGTATGGGGTGGACTAATTATGTTAAACGTTTTTTTTATACAAAAATACGTAGTCATTAAAAATAATATTTTTTTAGTTTAATTACTTCATAATAATTATTATTAACTTTTTAATCAATACATAATAATAAACAAATAAATGGAATATTAATAATTTATTAATTGATTAAATTTTAAGCAAGTCAGCAAAGATATTTTTTAAGACTAATTTTGTGAACCGCGCCACACCGATCCATCGATAGGGCCGACAAAATTTAATATAACGTAACGTAATTTTTTACGCACCGGAAATTAAAGCTATGTGGGCTAAAGTAATTCTGGGTAAATGATAGTGTTGACCTTCGGTAAGTAGGTACATATCATCATAAATGTGATACATAGGTACATGGGTAATTTACTAGTGGTTGGGTAGGCAACCCTATTTGAACGTAACTAAATAAAATCATACTTTGGAATTAAAGAAGTATTGGTTTTTGAACGACAATTATTTACAAAACGCTTGTGAACTATTACCCTTTCCTACATGCATCAAAACCCGTATGTGTATCTCGCTCGCGTAAAGTTTGCAATCTGTCATTCTATTGCTTTTTACCTTACGGCCGATTTATACAAAATTTTGTCGCGCGTGATTAATCGGAAAAATAATTGTCCATCCGCATTCAAAATATACAAAATAAACTGAAAAACTATTAGAAAAGGTGATCCAGGTGTAGTGCCGTGAATATTTAGAAGTTTTTCTACAATATTTTGGAGTAAATTCGTCTCAGTGAGAGTCAGTATAATGGCGCGAGCCAATCACATTATATTACGGTGGCATCTTGAGGAGACAGAAGAACGAAGAATCTACCAGTAAGTGCATGTTTTCCTTCATTTTGCAACCTGTTAAATCTTCTTCTTCGTACTATTCCAAAAATCCTAATAAGGCTGTATTTACTGACCACCTCGCAGTTTTACAAGCGTACCTACCAAAAATATTCCAAATTTAAAAGAGATACACTCCACTACAAGCTAATTAATTTATTTTTTAGTACGCACCAATGTGTGTGAAGTCAAATTCTTCACCAGTAGCACAGATAAGTAAAGCCAGTAGTCTTACTGTATTATAGATTCATAGAACAAAATATATAATCTACCTACATGTAACATATCCTCGAAGCTGAAAAAAAAGATCAATATAAAACTGATTGAAGATAACGATACTGAATTAAAAAATACATTCTACTTTCGTCATGTAAATTTTTACATAATATTAAAAAAGAAACAGTACCTACTGAATGGAACCTTAACTTTTTTGAACTGAACCTTTATGAAGTCGGTTAAAAAATTATGATTAGTTTTCATCCGCGTTCCCGGGATAAATAGTAGTATATCTCCTATTGTAGGACCTGAAGTAACTATTAACGTCTATGAAAATCTGTTCAGCCGTTACGGATCTGAATGGTAACAAACACACACACTTACAAATTTATAAAATTACTAGTCTTCCGCCCTTCAAAAAATTTTCAAAAATCCTTCCTTAGTGGCTACACTGTATAAGGTATCTATGTGCAAAATTTCAAGTCTCTAGGTCCAGCAGTTTGTGCTGTGCGTTGATATATCACCAGTCAGTCAGTTTACCATTTTATATATACAGATATAACGTAGAGTATGGTTAGGTAATATAAATGTTACAATGGCCGATCTTGCTGTTCGACACGATAATTACAAAAACAAGTCTATGTTTTTTATGTAGGTTTCTGTGTCATCATAATATCACCATGTTTAGTGATGACATTGCCGAAGAAATGTGTAAATATACTTAACTAGCTTCCGCCCCGCGGTTTCACCCGCGTTCCCGAGGGATCTTGTGTTTTCCCGGGATAAAAAGTAGCCTATAGCTTCCCTTTAAAAATGGGCTATCCAATACTGAAATATTTTTTCAAATCGAACCAGTAGTACCTGAGATTGGCGCGTTCAAACAAACAAACTCTTCAGCTTTATAATATTATTATAGATTATGTGTTTTTGTATTGCTTACGCAAAGGGAATAATAGATGGCGCCACCGTATCCAATGGCGTGCCTCGATTTATGTGAAATTCGTTTCGTCTTGTCATTGTAACCAATCGCGTCATTTGATTACGTTGTAACACAGTGGCGCCTCTAGCGGGAGACATTGGCAGTAAGGTTCCCTATATAGCTCGACTATTTAAATTTAATATTGTTAGTTTTACGTAATTTATCCAACTTTTATAGATGTTGCGTTCGTTTTTAATTGGCGTACTCATTTTTCTCATTCGAATGTATAAAAATTATCATATTAATATCTTTTTATTTGTTTGTTTGTAACGTATGCGCTCCCATACCATTCATCTTGCAATTTATACAAAAGAAACAGAAAAAAAGAGGCATTAAATTGTTAGATTAATTAGTTAGCAAAAAATTCTGGTAAAGCACACAAAACTTAGAACTAAAACTAGAACTTAGCTAAAACCTTTAATAATATCCACAATTTTCCATACAAACTTCATACTCCTATCATTAATCAATCAGCTATCAACGTAACACTTTCCCTTATTTAAAATATGTAAAATATATTTAGCAAGGTGACAACCCTGAGACCCGTATGCTAATAGGGCTGGCAGTCACGCTAGGTGCCCGCTCGATACTGACCGGGAGTGACCCTCTTGATGGTCGTACAATTTCGGATAGGGTTTTGACCCTATTTACTCTTAACTCTAAGGTACTTTGAAGTACCCATCTGGATGCTTTGATAGGCCAGTTGGCGTGGAGGTAAGATACCCTGACTGTGTAGGATTTACTCCCATCCAAGACCTTCTCCTGTATGTAATAGGAGTATTAATATATTCTAATATTCTCAGTTGCACTGCAACATAACGTAAGTGTCTGCGACATTGTGACGCAACCTACGACTTTGTACTCTATTCATAACCGATACTTCGTGCTCGCGTATGTCCTTCAATTTAGTGGACGTAATGGGTATCCGACTCAAAGCATCTGCAGCTGCGTTGTGCCGTCCCGGAACATAACTTATTTCAAAATCATACTCCTCTAGATAGAGTCTGAATTTAGTTAGTCGGCTTGAAGCATCGGTCATGTTAAATAAATAAATTAATGGCTTATGATCTGTTTTGATGTTAAACTGTTTTGCGCATTTCTTTGCGCAGTTTATTTAGGTCATAAAATAACATCCGATGGTATATTTCCAGATCCATCAAAAGTAGAATGCCTTCGAAAATATCCCATCCCGCAGAATGCTGGCGACGTCAAAAGATTCGTGGCATTCGCTAACTATTACAGACGATTTATACCTAAGAATAATACACGTCAGACAGGGAAATCTTATGATCAGAAGAGTCCAGGTTCGAATCCTGGCAGGGTCGCCATCTAATAAGGTTGCTGGTCGTCGAATAAAACACATGTTGTAGATGAGATGTGTACTGATTGGTTCCCAAAGTTCGAAGGCTGCCAACTAAGCAACATGCGTCACAATGTCGCAGGCACTTACGTTATGCTGCAGTGCAACCGAGAATATTAGTATATATTAATACTTCTATTACATGTAAAATTTGATATTTGATAAGTCGGCGGGAATGGCTCGACATATTGAATTAAGTAGATTCTGCCGAGAAATCTAAAAATGAATTGCATTAGCAATATTGCTTGAACGGCGTTTTTAGGGGGCCTGGTTTCCATACAACAAGTTTTGCTTAGTTTGGGACCAAAAGGCCGGATGAAGAAAGTCGTGTGTTAGTGGCAGGATTATAAATAATTTTGAATTTAATTTTTACTGCTTCGGTTACATTATCACGAACTTCATGTTCTGCTAATTCCGAAAGAAGAGACAGCATTATCAGAATATCTATCTGATAAGGCATCCGAAACTTATCGAAAGCATGTAAGACTGGTGGACGAAACTTTAGTAATAAATAACAGAAATTATATGAAACTAGAATTGTAATTTTGTGTAAAAATTTCAAACTAATCCATTGATTACTTTTCGAGTTTTGAAACATACTGAAACAAACTCATTTTTTTATCTATTCACATAAAGATAGTTGTTATTCAAACAGCAAGCAAACAGTCTCAAAGGTAAACAATATATCTAATGCAGAAATTGTTACTCCCCAGTGTATTTATATGAAGCTATTTTCTTTTTGTTACGTTACGTGGTAAATACATTATGTCGTAAGTCCCTAGTCCCCCGTTAGGACACATATCTTCCAATAAAACAAGGGGAACTAAGAATTTAAAAAAAAACTGTCAGAGCGCAACGTACCCAGAATTCTGACGGCAATGCTCTCTGACCTATTATGGTGCCGATTAACCATGCCAAAAAGAGACAAACATTGTGCGGCAAACCGAGACAACCTCTTGTCAAAAGTGACCTATTAAGTAAGATGGCCCTAGTTTAGGTATAAGCCCGCATTCTGGTCAAGAGAAGCTTTGACCAGGCTTGTAGATTCACGATAAAGATGGTTATATCTCGGCCTCCATGGCCAAAGTCAAAAGTCTCAAACGTAGCCTGTATCATATTGAAGTTCTCTACCTATCACACAACAGGACAAGCATTTGTGTTCATCAACATGTCTGTCCAATGGCCGTTTATGAGGAATGTTCCAGGATAATGTTACTTTAATAGTGACAAAAGAATAACTTACCCGCCATTGCTCTGCGCAGATTTATCCGATCCATTCCCATCCATCTTTTTTTCCACCGACAGCTTTTCTACACCCGGCGTCGAAACATTGGAACTTTGGACCTCGACTTCTGCTTCCCCTTTCACTAAAGCCTCATTCATCTTTTCCACATCAGTTGGTCCGTTTTTCTTCTTTTCATTTACTACCATTACAATAGGTTCAATATTTTCCTTCACATCTTTTTCCATTTCTTTTATCGTTTTTGGTTCTTCTACAGGTGTTATTATACTATCCACTATTTTCGTAACCTCTGAACGTATTTCTGCTGTTATTTTCTCGTTATGTTTAACAACTTGGTCTTTGATATCTGTCAGTTTTTTCGCAACCTCATCTTTTGCGTCTTTTGCTTCTTTAGCGTCGTTTTTAGTTCTATCAGCAATGTTTTTGAACATGGTCTTCATTTCTCTTGATTTAGCAGAAGCTGTTAGTATGTTTTCTCTAGAAACCTCTGGCTCTTTAAAAATATCATCAATTTTTTGTTTCGCTCTTTCCACCTGAGGATTATTATATGGAGGTTGCAAGGGCCTTAGTTTCACATGATCGTCGCCATATAATGTAACTTTTTCATGATTAGATTTAGAAGGTTTTGGAGGTGGTTTTTCTTCATTTTTTTCTTTCTTCTCCGCATGCTCTTTTGTAACAGTTTTAGCTGATTCGATTGGTTTGACATCATCTTTTGGAGCTAAGGAATCTTTAGAGCCCAGTCTTTCAAAAATTCCTTTCTCTCGAGCTTTTTCAAAAGCAGCTGGTAGTTGATTTGTGACTGTAGTTACAACTTCTAAAGGTTGAGAAGTTATCGCAGCTGTTGTCATAGAAACGATGTTTTTCTTTGTCAAAATCACAAGTTCTCCTTTTTCATTTGTTATTTTATCATATTGAGTTTCATTATCTTGTGTTGTCACTCCATCTACTTCAGTGGATGAGTCAATACACTTCTTAATGTCTTCGTTTGAGCCTTTCGAGTTATTTTTAGCTTTTGCGTCTTTACTTTTGTCTGCATCTTTCTGGGGTTTCTTTTCTCCTTTAATGGAATCTTTTTTAGTACCTACTTCATTGAGTTTAGTCGTTGATTGAGCTTTATCTGTCAGATCTTTTTTACTGTCTCTTTTCTTCAATGCTGGGGGTTTTTCGGTTAAGTTTTTCGTACTTGGTGTTCTATTCAAGCTTTTTATACTACTAGTTCTACTTATAGGCTTTTTAGGTTCAGTTTTACTTGGCACTGAAGGTTTTTGTGTAGTTTTCGTACTTGAAACTCTGGTTACTGGTTTACTTTGACCATTAGCTAGCTTGACACTATTTGTTTTAGCTGCAGTTTTACGTTTATCAGGGCTTGGTTCTCTGCTAACAGCTCTGCTTGGCTGTCTAGAATTTAATCTAGATGTAGCAGGCGTATTTCCGGCAGTTTTTACAGATTTTTTAGCTGCAAGTGAAGGTTTTGTAGATGTCTTTGCTGATCCAGGTTTCAGGTCATCAATAGGACTTTTGCTCGGTGTACCAACTATAGGTGACAATCGTTTTGAGTTGATAGATTTATTTGCGGGTGGTGGACCACCTCTTCCTGGTGAAATTGGAGGTTTGCCTTTAACAGCAGGAGTAATATTCAAATGTTGTGTACTTTTACTCATTGCTCGTTTATCGTGCACTTGACTTCCAATTTTTATAGTTTCATGAATGCTACTGGTACTATTTGAAATAAATCTTTGATTCCTGTGTAGGTTATTCTCAACAGGTCGTCGAGAGATAGAGATATCACGTTTAGTTCCAGTCCTGTTGGGTGAGACAGAGTTTTGACGTTTTGGTATCTTCGAATGCTTTGGAGACCCATCATTAGATTGAGGTTGAGATTTGGACACAGATCTAAGTCTAGATTTATGAGTTACAGGCTTGGGCATTCCATCATCGGGGTTGATGAACTCTTTACTATTAGCTGGAATATTTTCATAAAGCAATATTGCCGCTGGAGAATTAGACCTGGATCTTAAATTAATTTTATTAGGAGAGTTGCTTCGAGAATTTGTTCTAGAACCCACTACGCTTCTAATAGCTTCCGTCTTCGCCTCTTTTTCTGATAAGCCCATTTCTATCAAAATAGCTTCTTCTTCTTCTATTTTCCTCTTCTCAGCTGCGGCTTCGTGCTTTTCTCTGTTCAACTCACTGACTTCTCTTACTTCTTCTATGTTTTCTTTGAGGAAGTTTCTGGGAGAATGTGGTCTACTTAAGTGTAAAGGGGGAGGTAAGGTTGCTGTAGCCATTTTTTCTATTTTAGATAAAGAATTGGTTCGTCTTCTTGGAGGGGAGCTGGCTCTGGAATTAGCTGCTGAGGTTTTTGGCGTATTATGACGTGACGTTTCTTCTCTGAAGCCTCGACCTTGAGAGGAAATGTCTTTTAACATACAAAACGTAACCGAATACTTGTAGCTTATAGAGGCTGTTTAATAGTAAAAAATAATTGATTAAATTCACGGTGGTTAATTTTCGCTCTCGATATATATGCTGATTCTTCTGGTGTAAATCCTTATAACTATTATTTTTTATAAGGCTTTATGAATATAAAATAGATTCTATCACCAGTTAACACATTAACTGACAAGAAATTTAAGCGATGATAGCTCAGTGGTAGTGACGTCGGACGCCGCGGCGAAGGTCGTGGGTTCGAATCCTACAATGAGCTTGAGCTTTCGATGAAAGAAAACATCGTGAGGAAACCATAGCACGGTGGTAGGGTACTTTGTAGTACTCGTCTGGCTGGCTACCACCCTCATGTTGAAAATCTGTCGCCAAACACCTATTGGTGTATTCCGGCAGCTGCACTTGAGAGCCAGTTCCTTCTAAGCTTTGTGTGCTTACCACCTTCGGCCACATCATCACTTACCATAGTGAGTTGTGGTCAAACACAAGCCTATACAAAGTAAAAAAAAAAAAGGAAATATCAGGAACCCAGTGTTAGAATTTCGAGCAATGCTTTAACGCTATAATGAAGGTCAGGTACAACATAATTGTTATGGTAGGTATCTCCATTTTAAACACCAACTTACCTCTAAAAGGCGAGAACCTCTCCTGACGCAAGTCAATAGGCAGTGACTTAGGGCTGGTAGGTCGAGAGGTAGTCGGCGTCTCTGCTAGTATAGCGAACGATAATTCCCGCTTTCTTTTCGATGTTGGCACAACCCTGTGGAGAAGATGATGATTTTAATCACTTTGATTTGTATTATCAAATATGACGTATAATAATGCTTCAATGTAGGAAACCGTCATCATGGAAACTAACATGTCCACAAATTCAAAAGTATGTAACGTCGCTTATCCGAATTGGGCTATGGTGGACTATGGTTTCAACTCGATTCCACTTGTTGTTAGAGGAGGCTAGTGCTCCAGCAGTGCTGGTGATGATAATGATAATACCTGTCGCCAAACACCTATTGGTGTGTTCCGGCAGCTGCACTTGAGAGCCAGATCCTTCTAGGCTTTGTGTGCTTACCACCTTCGGCCACATCATCACCTAACATAGTGAGATTGTGGTCAAACACAAGCCTATACAAAGTAAAAAAAAAAAAAAAAAAATTTAAAGCTTATACGTAAATTTAGAGAACATATTAAGTCCGTTTTAGTACAGAAGGCATATTACAACATAACGAATATTTAAATGACGACAATGCTTGTGTGTAGCTCTTGCAGGGTATAGCTAATGTTATAAATCTAAGTTTGTTTTGAAAAGAATAATTATTGCTGAGTTTCATACCGGCTAAGGGTTAAGGGATGAAACAGTCTTAAATAGTAATACTACTATTAATACTGTGAATAGTTTTTTAAACATTTAGTTTCGACAACAGAGAAGCACAGGAATTCTATTATATTATTGCATCAGAATATTAATCGCTTCTTTGGCAAGATTCTTGATATTGATTTATTATTAGATAAAATCAAATTAGATGTTTTATGTTTCACTGAGACATGGCTTAAACCAGAAACCATGCTTTTTAATATCAAAAATTTTGTAGTTGCCAGTGTATTCAATAGGGTGTCCGCAGTAGGCGGTGGCTCAATTATTCTTTTGAATAATAATATTAAATTCAAAGAACGTAAGGATATTTGTAGCCTCTCAGTGGAACGCGTTTGTGAGGTGTCTTGTGCAGAGTTAGAAAGCTATATAATTGTTTGTGTGTATAGGCCACCAGCATCTAATTTTTCTTTGTTCTCTTCTACATTGGAAGATATTCTCCGCAAATTATTTAATTCTAATAAGTCAATAGTTTTATGCGGCGATTTTAATATTGATATTCTTACTAACTCATCTGAAAAAAGTAATTTTGTTGCTTTGTTTCAATCATTTAACCTACATTTGTTGTTTAATGAGCCAACACGGTCAACGGCCACTTCGTCTACTTGCATAGATAATATAATAAGTAATAGCAGTATATTAGGTAAATCAATCATAAGTGGTGTTCGCTCTGATCATATGGCTCAGATTGTCGAATTGCCGTATAAATTTCAAGTTTCTAAGGTAATTAAAGAAATTAGACCTATTACAAAGGCAAGATTAGACAATTTTAGCACAAATTTGGAATATAAACTCAATAGTAAGATATATAATAATAGTAATGAGCCCAATGTCTTGTATGATGAATTATTATCTACTATTTGCGATGACTTTAATAAAGCCTGTCCTATCAAAAAAGTGAAGGTAAATAGTAAACTGGAATTTAGTGACTGGGCTACTAAGGGAATCCGAAAAAGTAGGGATAAAATGTATGAACTTTACCAATTAAGATCATCCACTTGCGACGAGAAATTCCATAACTATGTTAGAATTTTTTCCAAATTATTTAAATTAGTGTGTATTCATGCAAAATCTATATACTTAAGTAACAAAATAGGAAAAGCATCTAATAAAATTAAGGCAGTATGGAATGTTATAAATACGGAATCAGGAAAAATAAAATGTAAAAACGAACAGTTAACGTTAAAAATTAATGATGAAATTGTATCGGATAAATTAGAAGTAGCTAGCGCTTTTGAGAATTTCTTTAGTAATATACCAGGGAAAACAACTGAAAGTCTCAACTCGTGCCCTGATGAGGCTGGAGCGTTACTTAAGCAACACATTCGTAAATCATTTCCCAGTTTTAAATTTAATTACGTTACTGCTAATGATATTATAAAGTTATTTAATACTCTCAATTTAAAAAGCACCGAAGACTTATGGGGATTGTCGGTAACGATTTTAAAATCGATAATAACAGTAATTGCACCTATTTTGTCGAATATTTTTAATGAATGCATTGATCAGGGTACTTTTCCTGATCTAATGAAGTATAGTAAAATAGTCCCAATTTTTAAATCTGGCTGTAAAGATAATCCTTCTGATTATAGACCAGTATCCGTACTCCCAGCACTTAGCAAAATCTTTGAAAAACTGTTGCTTAATCAAATGTTAGGTCATTTCAATAAACATGAGATATTACATAGTCATCAGTTCGGTTTCACGAAGGGGAGATCCACATCAGATGCGGCAGCAAAATTATTGAAAAACATCTATGAAGCCTGGGAAAATTCGCAGGATGCCATTGGTATTTTTTGTGATCTATCCAAGGCCTTTGACTGCGTTGACCACAGTACTCTGCTCCTGAAGCTTAACTATTATGGTATTCGTGGAACTGCTCATGATCTTGTTTTGTCTTATTTAAGTAATCGCCAACAAAAAGTAGAAATTAGTGGTACGACATCCAAGGGCTCCCTAGTCAAAATGGGGGTACCCCAGGGTTCGATACTAGGGCCTTTTCTGTTTCTAGTTTATATTAATGATTTACCCTCTGTTGTAATTGGTCTCTCAGATATCGTCCTGTTTGCTGACGATACTTCATTAATTTTCAAGGTAGATAGAAAAGACAAAGAACTTATTAAAGTGAATGATACTTTGTCACTAGTCTCCAAATGGTTTGCTGTTAACAATCTTTTACTAAATTCTAAGAAAACTAAATGTTTAAGATTCTCTCTTCCAAATGTAGCGCAAGTAGACAGCCAGATATTAATAGATGGCAGCAGTTTGGAATTAGTCGATAAAACTGTATTTCTGGGCATCACATTAGATAATAAACTACAATGGGGTCCTCATGTAGAATCTTTGACTGGTAAATTAAGTTCTGCTGCATTTGCTGTTAGAAAAATCAGACAGTTGACGAATGTCGAGACGGCCAAATTAGTTTATTTTGCATATTTTCATAGTTTTTTATCGTATGGCGTTTTACTGTGGGGAGCTGCAGCAGATATAGAATCTATATTTATATTACAAAAAAGAGCAATTCGTGCCATTTATAATATGGGTCCTCGTGAATCGTTAAGGGAATTATTTAAAGATATAAACGTTATGACTTTACCTTCACTATACATATATGAAAATATAATGTTCATACGTAAAAATATTGAATTGTTTAAATCAAAAATGGAGGTACATAATATCAATACAAGACAAAAAGATAAATTAGTTGTTCCGTATTTTAGATTAGCCAAAGTTAAAAAGTCATTTCTTGGAAGTAGTGTACGCTTTTATAATAAATTACCTCTCTCAGTTACCAAGATGACTGATTTCAAATTCAAATCTCACATTAAGAAAGTTTTGAAAGAAAAAGCCTATTACAAGGTAGCTCATTACATTGAAGATAAAGATGTCTGGAAATAGCTGCACTCTGCACAAGTGCACCTTGTTCATACTTATAAAGAAGCCAGTACTTAGTATTTTAGAGATACTATATTTTTTTTTTTTTATAAATTTGAACTTGTTCAGGTTATTATTTTTTATTTATTTTTCTTGTTGTTTTTTTTTCATCTTTTGTGTTTATGTGTAAAATTTAATGGAAAAAAAGCCAACATTGTCAGATTGTCCAAAAAAAAAAAAAACAAAATATATAAAAAATGTAACCTTGCTGAGTTTCTTGCCGGTTCTTCTCAGTTGAAGGCGACTTCCGAATCGGTGGTAACTTCAGTAGTTTCGACGTTCATAAGTGCCCTCTTAGGGCCTAAACTGAATAAATGGCTTTGACTTTGACTTTGGCTCTACTCAGCAAAAACAATCTTCTGAACTGTGCGTTAGAGTCTAACTGGAAAGGTCTATTTGAATGAATATTTTTTATTTCATGTAATTCCAATTCCTTCTAGGTTTAGGTCAGCAACAAATTGACAATCCCCCTCTTATTGCTAATGTCTATAGGTGACGGCCATTTGCCATCAGGTGGACCGTCTGCCTGCTATTCATTCTTTTGACATAAATTTTACGTTTTGTTATATAATTGGGAATGCAGATGACGTAGTTTTATATCAAGTTAGGTTAGATAGATTCCTGATTTTCCTATACATTTATTTATAGATTTTATTCCAATTTTCCTTTGACTTTTTGATCATAACAATGACTTGTTACATTATCAACAAAAGGGTAGAGCATATTACGGAACTCCGTCGTAAATCCGATCATTTTGTTGTGGATGTAATTAATTATAGGGTAAAAGTATTGGGGATGTCATGGAGTTAGGGTAGCAATGGATTTTATGATGAAATGAAATATTAATCATTTTTATAGAAATCGTTTTTGAGGCCAAGATAATGGTAATCTATATTATTACTTGGCATACTTTTCATGTGTTAAAAAAAAGAAAAAACCTCTGAAAAGTTTACGACGCAAATCCATGCCACATACTAATGTTATATAAAAGTAAAAGTGTATCTATTCGTCGGTCTGTCCCTCAGTATATCAATCAGCTTCTGCCCCGCGGTTTCACACGCGTTCCCGTGGGACCTGCCTGGGATAAAAAGTATCCAATATGTTAATCTACATAAATTATTATGATTTATTTACAATCAATGTATAAAATACAAACTATGATATATAGAAAACATCCTCAAAGCCCTCACTGCTGTCGATAGGCAAGGTTCCCAACAGGCTGGCAGCGTTCCCTTTTTGGATGGCCAAGCTTATGTGTTGGCGGAAAAAGCTCCCAGCCCGTCGGTCTCTCGAAGCCTCGATGTGCTTGGATGATTAAATCCGAGCAAATCGGCGAGCCTCGAACCCCCACGGACCCAAGGTTTCTACCGCGAATGGCATGAACAAAAAATTAGGGCCAAGACAAAAATAATAATTTACATTATATTCTAGAGGTAGAATATATATGGAGTAACATTTGAACTATGTATTTATACGAACACTGATTGTATTACCCATATTCGCAAATAAATTGATTGATTGATTGATTCTATCTGTGTGCCAAATTCCATCCAAATAAAATATCAACATTATTCACATAAATTATCCTCGCTTTTTTTTTAATAGCATCGTACAGATTATATATTTTATTATTGTCAAGTAATAGTATAGTCACATGAAATTACTTTTACATAGTCTAGTTCGTACAAGTCAGTCAGGTTTAAAAAAAATGGTGCCCTTTCTACTAAAACTCTTCACGGACTTTTTGAGACAACATGAAAAGTCATTATTTAATTTCACTTCACTAGTGCACTTGGATTGATCTTCATTGAACAAAACGGCAATAATATTTTACCCCTATTTTACAGCCCAAAAATTCATTCTTAGCGGATGCCTACATACCTATCTGTATGCCAAATTTTAGCCCGATCCGTCCAGTGGTTTGAGCTGTACATTGATAGATCAGTCAGTCAGTCACGTTTTCCTTTGATATATATACAGATAAAACTCCAAACACAAGATTTCTAATAAATGAAAACATAACATGACTTTTTTTACTTTTAATCTTGTACAAGATACTTTTACAAGATTACATAAATAATTGCGTGACGACATAGTCTATGTTGAAACGGTCGAGCTCGATTCATAACTCAACACTCATTTATTCAGTTTAGACCCTGATAAGGCACCTATGAATGCTACAGTTTATTCTACCATACAAAACTATGACAGCATAGACTTTGACGTCACGTTTTGGATGCTCCATCCTGTTTATTATAGGTGTGATAGTTTGTATGTTTGTTACCACTCCACTCCGTAACGGCTGAATGGATTTGGATGAAATTTGGCACACAGATAGAATATATTCTGGAATAACATATAGGATAATAATAATAATTATTTATTTTTAAAGTCAATATATAACTGTTACCGTTATCAATATCGAGGAATAACGAGCAAAAAAGTCACGTTTGTTGTATGGGAGCCTCATTAAATATTTATTTTATTCTGTTTTTTTGTAAATATTTGTTGTTATAGCGGCATCAGAAATACATCATCTGTGAAAATTTCAACTGTCTAACTAGCACGTTCATGAGATACAGCCTGGTGACAGACGGACAGTGGAGTCTTAGTAATAGGGTCCCGTTTTAGCCTTTGGGTACGGAACCCTAAAAATACAGTATGAGACAAAATCAATAGGGTAGTAGGTATTTCTATAACTGAAAAATATATAAATATACTTTAGATAAAGCCTAATATAATAGTTAAAACCGAGTAATAGGATACCATTGCAGCCCTACGACACTAACATTGTAATCGTTAAGTTAAAAACCAGCCAAGTGCGAGTCCGTCTCGCGCACGAAGGGTTCTGTACCGTTATTTAAACGGCAAAAAAATCGCGTTTGTTGTTATAGCGACAACAGAAATACATAATTTGTAAAAATTCCAACTGTCTACCTATCGCGGTTCTTGAGATACAGCCTAGTGACAGACAGATAGACAGACGGACGGACAGACAGCGAAATAATAAAGTAATAGGGTCCCGTTTTTACCCTTTGGGTACGGAACCCTAAAAATGATGATAAATGATTGATGACCACTTTACCCAAGTTAATGTCCATATTTCAGCACTAATGAGTTATGAACCCTTTGCAGCTCAATAGTTTCGCTACATTCATTGTGAACTCATAGATTAGGTCACAGGTTCAATACCCGACTCTGTACCTATTACTAAAAATACTTTTCTACGGTATTATTTGAGTAGGTACTGACTTTTGACCAGATTTCATGAGGAATTCGTTTATAGCGGAATTGTGCCTTTTTAGGGAAAACAAGTAGCCCATGTCCTTCTCCAGATCCCAGACTACTTCTCTGTCAAATTTTATTAAGATCAATTGTAGGTTTAGTCGAGAAAAGGTAACAAAGAAGTGGTAGAATCAATTGTAACGTTCATAAGTGCCTTACTAGGGCCTAAATTGAATCAATGAGTTTGAGTTAAACAAACGAGCCGATTGGCGTGGTTGGTAAGATACCCAATCTATCACGCCGCAGGTCGTGGGTTCGATTCCCACTCAGGACAAACATTTGTGTGCATGAACATGTCTGTTTGTCCTGAATCTGGGTGTAATTATCTATATATGTATGTATTTACAAAAGAAAAGTAGTATATATAGTAATATCAGTTATTTGGCTTCCATAGTACAAGCTCTGCTTAGTTTGGGGTCTGATGGCCGTGTGTGAGTAATGTCCCAAATTTATTTATTAAGATTTACTTCCATATTTATCTTTGTGGAAGAATATACCAGGTCAGGAAGATGAGCAGTTCGTCAGACGTGACAATTTATTGTAAAATCTTCCAAGATGAGCATTTCAGTTAATAATCCTACTAATTTATCCTACTTCCTACTTGCCTACTAATCCTAACTTATAATAATATTATAAATGCGAAAGTGAGTTTGTTTGTTACCTTTTCACGCCTAAACCGTTGAACCGATCGCTATGAAATTTAGTATGCAGATAGCCAATAGTATGGAGAAGAACATAGGCTACTTTTTATTCCGGGAAAACATAAGATCGGGACCGCGTGTGAAACCGCGGGGCGGAATCTAGTAATATTATAAATGTGAAAGTTTGTGAGTATGTCTGGATGTTTGGCACAATGATAGATTATAGTCTGGAATAGCACATAGGCTACTTTTTATCCCGGGGAAACATTAGATCCCAGGGGAACGCGGGTGAAACCGCGGGGAAGCGGATATATGACACAAATTAATTAATTTATAGATCAATAATTCAACAAAGTACAACGACTTTAAGTTTCATTCCTCACCGACAGTAGAATCCTATAACCGATAGACATGTTTTTAACTTAAGCTAATCCAAATTACGGAACAATACTCATTTATCTTCTAATCTTGTATTGATACTATGGACCTCCGTTTTTGATTTAAACATTTGTATAGTTTTACGTATAAACATTATATTTTCATATGAACATTTTTCTAATGGTCTAATCCTCACACATGGCGTGGACATACCTAACCCTTGAAAAACGAAACCAATTTTACCCATAATTTCGATAAAATCTGAGAAATCACAATACATTTCACGGTTCGTGTGTCGAGGCACCCGAGGCACACACTGCATATACAGGTTGGTACTTTAACAACCTAGCAATTGTTCGTAATACGCAACTCGCTATACTTTCGCCGGTTACGCGCCGGTACGTACGCGAGGTGCCAGTGATAAGCGACAGCGGTGAGCGGCTTGTACTCCTATCTTTTTCTATATATATATAGTTTTTTAGTCACTGGCGATACTTGCAGGAGTGGAAGTACTCATCAACTATGGTACCAACTCTGATATCATGTAAAATGAAACGGTTGCTTCATACATTATGGTCGAGTGTATTAAACTTTTGTATGGATCAGCTGATATTTTTTTTTGTGATTTCACAGTTGGTCCCATGATAAAAGTTGTACATATTGGTGAGTACTTCCACCCCTGCAAGTATTGCCAGTGACTAAAAAGTCACTCAGTATAGGTAGATGACGGATTGAAATAGTTAATCTTATATATTTTTCTTTAGTTGTAATATAGGTATGTAAATATGTCATGTGCATTAACATAAGCAAACTTAGACTTGTGTTGAGTTTGAAGTCCTGGTTTTGTTTTTTTGACCCTGATCTTGCACTAGACCTCCTAATTGACCACATTTTAAGTTTTTTTACTAAAAGACATTGAAGAAGGTTCGAATCCTACAATGAGCTTGAGTTTCCTCACTTGAGAGTCTGTTTTATCTATCACATACCATAGTTATCATGATGAAATTTTGGTCAAATGCAAGCCTATGCCATTTTTTTATGAAACCTACCATTTCAAAGGCAATAAATAAAATCGCCCCCGCTCTCTCTTATCACAGTCACCCCATGCGCTATACGCACAATGGTTTAAGCTAGCGATGGTAATAACACCCTGTAGACAGTGTGCAGTGCGTTCTGCGTTCATTTACGGGTTGTGGTACTCGCCTACTCTGGTTTGACCGGCTTTAATTAAATTATTACAAGTTAGAATTTCTGCTATCTTAGTACTTTCTGTCGATTGAATTCGATTATTTTGTAAGTTTCTTCCGAATATATTTTACTTAGATGATGTATTTTATTTCCATAATAATACTTTTCTAGCCATCAGTACCAATATATAAAAAAATATATGCAAAACAAAAAGCCTACCGCCCGTGGTAGAACAAAAGTACGTCCAGTTGAGGCACTATTAGTCAGTTACAAAAGTTTACTTAATAACTAGATGAGGCAGAAAGAATACAGTTTTCAGATATAGATTCCTTTGTGAGAGACTGGTGTCTGTACTAGGAACTAGCCTGTTGCCTGTTGCTAACCTGTCTTTCCTTAAGCACATGTAATCTTACTCTAACATTAAATATAATTAACTTCATCAAAAATGCCTTTTACTCCACTCACCTACTACTGAGAGACAGTGTTAGAGGTAAGGTATACAGTATTTTGGGAGAGAGATGTCCAGCACGAGGACTGTGAAAGGCAGATGATAAAGGTGAAATTACAAGTTGACGTATATAAACAATAACTTTCTATGAAATTCATAAAAACATGGCCGAACCGCAAGCCTCCCCCCGTGCAATGCGTAGATAGAAAATAGATGTACCCATTTACCGCAGTTACTTTTACAATACTGATAGCGAAACCGCGTGCTTAAACTAGAGAAACTTAACAATGACTTACATTTTATAATAGAGAATAATTTTATTTTTATGAGATTTCAATGAGTTTGTTTTAATATATACCTACTATTTTCCGCTCCATGGTTTTACGCGTGTTCCCGAAGGATCTGATGTGTTCCGGGGAGAAACAGTATCATATATATTAATAATATAAGCTAATATTGAGTACTGGTTTTGTTTAATTAACTAACAAATGCCTAGTCCAAAAAGCTATATCAATAAAAACTTCTTAAATTAGCATTAAAACTATAACAAGGTATATCATAATAATATATGTTTGTTATGTTATCACTATAACAAACATAACATACAATTTTGTGGACACAAACATAAGAAGCTGTTTTTTTACATATAAAACATAGGTAGGTACCTAGAAGGCAACTGGCTCTCAATTGCATAAACAAATAAACAAACAAAAGGCAAACCGCTGTTCGTCTTGGCCAAAAAATCTTCAAAACATGGTCACTAACAAAATGGAAACCATAATGACACATTACTCAACCATAAAGTTTACGCAAACCGTCACGTTATGTGAAAACAATGGGTTTAAAGTTCCGTAGGCGATGGTGGGATGTACCGGAGTTCCTCGGTTGCGAAATGTAATGAGTCAGTCGGTGCATCTGTTTGGGCGTACCGAATGTGATGAGGCTATAATGAATTTGTAAGCGAGTGGGAGGGACGGTTGATGACCTGGTAATTTAGGACTTGTTAGTAACATCGACAGAGGTGAATCTCAAAACAAAAGACGAACTATCCAGGGAGTTTCAAGGAGAATAGGAAGTGTACCGTCGCGTATAGATAGAAGCAATACCAAGGGGATTGTCAATGATTTGACTAGCCGGTTGGCGTGGTTGGTAAGATACCCTATCTATCACGCCGCAGGTCGTGGGTTCGATTCCCACTCAGGACAAATATTTGTGTGCATGAACATATCTGTTTGTCTTGAGTGGGTGTAAGTATAAGTATGATTAACAACAAAAAAAGTAGTATATGTAGTAAGTATATCAGTTATCTAGCTCCCATTTAGTACAAGCTCTGCTTAGTTTGGGGTCAGATGGCCGTGTGTGAGGAATGTCCCAGAATATTTATTTTTATTTTATTTTAATGTTTTGGCGATCTAAAGCCGGAACACATCAGTAGATGTGTCTGTAACTCGGCTCAGCAAAGTAAAAGACTCTTTCAAAGGGCAATGTATACGTTTCTATGTCAAAGTACCCAACTAAATCCATGAACTATCTGTACATAGATTCAAGAAGATAGTAAAACAGAAGTTATGTAAGAAAGGGTACTTATAGATGACGCATTTGATGGAACTGTTCGCTCCGCAGGCTATTGTTTTAATGTAAAGTTTAGAAATTATACTTGTAAGTGCATACGTAATTTAAAAGAAATAGACATATATATAAAAGATTGAAACAAGTGACGATAAGCCGAAAGCTCAAGCTCATTGTAGGATTCGAACCTGTGATTCGAACTACCACTGAGCTGTCATCGCCTTAAAATAAAATAAAAGATGCACTAAGGACTTCCAAGGATTAAGGTGACGCCGCCGCCGTGTTAAGCTTAAAAATCTGGAATTCAACGTGCTGCGTCCCGCTCCCTACTATAGCGACCTCTCATAGAAAACCCGCGTTAACGGAACGGGCGTATGCGACAAAATGGTTTTTATTGTTTAATTTAAAAACTACAAATATATTTCATAAAACCTATGTACAAATTATAGTATCAGTTTCAATTAATTAATATATGTTGAAATTTTGGAACCTCAAATTGATCCTCAATGTCGGTAAAATTGGAATCTCTTATTTTAAAGAGGTCTTTTTGATTAATTATTTTGTGTTATAAAAGTTAACCAATCGTGTTACGCAATGGACAAAATAAAGTCAAATACATGATGAATTCTTACAATAAATTTAATTTCGTTCGCTTTAGTCATTGTTGAGAAAAATCTGGACAAGAGTACTGCATCTTAACTTCGTCATCATGTAGGGTCAGTGGCTAATTTGAAACCTTAAATGTTTAATAATTCGGTGTAAAATCGCTTGTTAAAAAGTGCCTCTGTGATCATTGCTAAACAAAGTAACATCAGTTGCATTCTTCGTTTATATATAGATATTTCACAAGATGTAGTGTGGGTGAATTATTATAATTGGGTATCGCGAAGTAACCTTGGATAGATGAGTTTATGAACCCACATCAGTTCATGTAGATATATATCTCCAATGCAATCAATAATTAATTAGAAAGCTTTGTTTGTTGCATTTATTTATTTATCTATTATAAAAAAGAATCCCGATTTCCCTTGGCCCCGCCATAACTTGAGAACTTTACTGATTTCATTCATCTTTTTTTTTTAGTTCTCCAATACTTTAATAAATTAGAAAATTGCGCAGAAAATTACAAAAATTCGGGAAAAACTGAAAGAATGGGATTTTCGTATGTAATTAAAACACATAGTTTTGCGTTAGTAAGGCAAGTTATTGAGGAATGCTAAGTTTCATGTTGAAAACGCAGGTGAAACCGCGACAGCTCCTAGTTGTAGAGCATAGCGATATGTCGCTCAAAGAGCAGCTCGACTGGGGAAGTACCTCCACCTTACAGAATACCGCAGCCAAATAACTTATAGTTGTGTTCCTGCGCGTGAGTAAGGTCGGCAACGCGCGAGTGAGTTGATACCCCTGGTGTTACAAGCGTTCATAGGCTTCGGTAAACGCTTACCATCAGGCGGGCTGTATGCTTGTTTGACGACACTGTCATCTGATCATAAACTTAGCAGAGGTTGTATTTTGAAAACCAGACAATTGATGACTTGTAAATATAGAGGGATAGAACGAACGGGACCTCGAGCTTAAATATTGGAGTTACCAAATTTAACTTCAAGAAAATGTGGGAAGATAGCAAATCATTTCTATATTCGACTTTTTTAAAAGTAAAATTGCTAGAAATGTCGCCAAAAAGTATCAGGAACTGTAGAACTCAGCTGCATGAGAATAGAACTCGCTTTTACTTGTGATCTGCTGAAAAATGATCTGCTAAGTTCACTGACATAAGAAAACACGAGTAACGACGTGGCTTATTGCATTGAAATAGTTTATAGTTGGAGAGGGACATAAGCTTTTTTTTATCCCGAGAACGCGGGTGAAACCGCGGGGCGAAAGAATAATATGTCAAACTAGGCCTATACGTATTTTTGGCACAAATCTATATGGTTCATAAAGATCAAGTTTCTGTAGTAAATATGACATCTTAAATCTAAGGAAGAACATGAAATTAACAATTAAGGCGACGCCTTGAAGATTTCGGTTGCAAGGATTCCGATTTTTCTCAACAATGACTGAAGCGAACGAACTGATTTTTTTTGTAAGAATTCATCATGTCTTTGACTTTATTTTGTACGTTGCATAACACGATTGGTTAACTTTTATAACACAAAATAATTAATCAAAAAGGCCTCTTTAAAATAAGAGATTCCAATTTTACCGGCATTGAGGATCGATTTGAGGTTCCAAAATTTCTACATATATTAATTGAAACTGATACTATAAATTGTACATAGGTTTTATGAGATATATTTGTATTTATTAAATTAAACAATAAAAACCATTTTGTCGCATACGCCCGTTGCGGGTTTTCTATGAGAGGTCGCTATAGTAGCGGGAGCGGAACGCAGCAAGTTGAATTTCAGATTTTTAAACTAAACGCGGCGTCACCTTAAATTAAACTTTATTTTATCAGAGCCTAGACCAGAAAAAGTCACGTGTTCTCAAGAGAAACCGCAGGTATAAACAAGCTCATTAAATTGTTTATATTTGCCATCTAACTAACTGACTAATGCAAAAGATCATATTATTGTCGATGCAGCCCACATGTTGATGTAGAGGCCACAGAAACGATTGTCTAAATCCATCCACTCACTTATCATCTGCTTACTGTGTTTATTATTTGGTATGTAGGTTTTTTAAAACATGCATTTTTAAATCACCACTTTACTGTATTTTTCCATATTATGGATACTAAAACTCTAGGCTAACAGGTGTAAAGGTATTGCAGTTTAATAACTAAGTGAAACATTCAAGCAAATATGTTTTCACAAATTAAAACATAATGCGTTACATTATTTTGGAATGTTAGAGAATGCTGTGCATTCCGCTTTCTAACCCAATGCGTAGGGAGACCATGCCTGCTGTTTTAGTTACAAAAGTCTCGAACTTCAACTCCTTTCGTACTTTTCTTTTCTATAATTAAGACTGTGTGGTATTTTAGGTATAATGCCAGTCGATTAGTATCTTTTTTCTTCTTTGTATAGGCTAGTGTTTGACCACAATCTTACTATGGTAAGTGGTGATGTGGTCGAAAGTGGTAAGCCTAGAAGGAACTGGCTGACAAGTGCAGCTGCCAGAATACACCGTTAGATGTTTGACGAGAGATATATAACTAAATTAATTAAGTCTGCTAATTTGACGCTAGGAGTATAATCATATACCTAATTAAAAAGTTGGGTCCGTGGGGGTTCGAGGCTCGCCGCTTTGCTAGGAAACATCCAAGCTCATCGAGGCTTCGGGAGACCGACGGGCTGGGAGCTTTTTCCGCCAACGCATAAGCTTGGCCATCCAAAAAGCCTGTTGGGAACCTTGCCTATCGACAGCAGCGAGGGCTTTGAGGATGTTTTCTATATATCATAGTTTGTTTATTTTATTTTATACATTGATTGTAAATACTAATTAAAAAGTTATAACATTTGACATTTCTCTATCATTATCATCAACAGCTCATACGTCCTCACTGCTGGGGCTCGGGTCTCCCATCACATCTAGGGTGATTATGGCAACATGTGTCAGAAAATACAAAGATAATAAGTACAAAGTACGTCGTCATGATGAAATGATAGATGTAACATGACACAAGACATCATAGATCTACATCACTCGAAGTACTCTCAGAACTTTGAATTTCTCGATAATAAACGTTGGACAGCAGATCTTCCCTTTGGAAGAGGATGAAAGAGTCTACCATCTCGCTCCTCCATATTAATCAAAGCAGAGAAACAGAGTATTAGATAGTAAATAATGCCCGTAATTTATAATTTTAAAAACCCAGTCACAGATGTAAGTTTTGTAAAATTTAAAGAAAAACTTAAAAAATAATAAATCTTAATAAAATAACTTAATAAATCTATGCTCCTAAGAATTAATGTAAGAACCTAGCTATGAAAGTACCACGTAAAGTTCCTCGCTCTATTTCTATCAATAATGGTATATGTTAATTTCAATTTCTTAAAGATATTTTAGCATCAAATTATTTGACGAAAACGTCAAATATAAAAATAAAATTACTAAACACAACGTGCTCAATAGAATGTCTGCAAAATTCCTAGATAAAATCAGAATATGGTAACCCTACAATCAAATAATTAGGCTAATGAACTAAACATACTGAAAAAATCAGCAAAATATGTATCGTAAGAATGTTTTATTTTTGTAAAAAAATAAAGTGGTTTTGTAATAAGTTATACAATTTTATTGGTAGACATAATTACACGGTAGTTGAACATTGTACAAGATCGTCCATGTATAGATGTTTTTAATGGCCGGGAACAATTTTCTACTTAATCCTAACTAATATACAAAGTAAAAAAAAACTGATACAATTGTTCATACATGATTTACTTTAGGCTGCTTGTCCACCAGAGCGGAGCAAGAAAAAATTACCACGTTTTGCCTTTTGGTTGATGAATCAATCAGTAAGTAGTCACAAATAAAGTACAGTATACTAGCTTCCGCCCCGCGGTTTCATCCGCGTCCCCTAGGGATCAAAATAATTCTACATGGTAATCCAGAATATATTCTATCTGTGTGATAAATTTCACCCAAATCCATTCAGTAGTTTTTGCGTGAAAGAGTAACAAACTTCCATGCATCCAAACTTTCACATTTATAATATTAGTAGGATGCCAATGTAGCCTGAAATTTGACCAACTTATGCGACGTTTATAAAAAAAAAAAAAACAACTAAACAGACATTGCAAAGTATTGTTATAGTTAAGTACGCAATGTCTGGTTACCAAAGTATTGTATACACATTTCTTCATAATCATTTAGTAAGAAACGAAATGATTACAACGGTATTTTTTGTTGGGCATAACTTCATTTAGTTATAATATAAATTTGTTTATTATACAGTGACGTGTTTAGAAAATAAATATGTAGGTTGATTTATTATGTGGTTTTCTATTTATATAAAAAGAAAAGTCCTGACTTATTCCCTGATTGGCTCGTCAGTGGAGGTATGTACATGTTGGAAACTCATATCTATACTAATATTATAAAGCTGAAGAGTTTGTTTGTTTGTTTGAACGCGCTAATCTCAGGAACTACTTTGAAAAATTATTTCAGTGTTGGATAGCCCATTTATTGGGAAAACACAAGATCCCTCGGGAACGTGGGTGAAACCGCGCGGAAAAGCTAGTTATGTATAATTATGCCGAGTGTTTAGGAAACTTTGATAGCGCGATGTAGAATCTTTTGGCGCCATCTATCCATGGGTAGTTAAAGTAATTTTTATGTGTTTCATAAATTCGAAAAGTCAAACTCATTAGGATTTGAGCCTATGACCATCACGAGCTATCATCAAATCTATCTAAACTAATATCATAAAGATAAAATATTTCATTAGTTGTATGTTTGTTTGTAATAAGTAGATAAACTTAAAAACTAATTAACTGAATTAAAAATTATTTCACCTATGGAAAGCTATATTATTAGCGAGTAACATGGGCTATAAATTAAACAAATAGACAAAATAAATAAGAAAGAGATAAGACAAAGAACTAAAGTAAGAGATATCATTAAGATCTCAAAATAGGAAAATGGAACAGGGTGGGATATATCGCGGGTAAGCAAAGAAAGATGGAGTTACATAACAACAACTTGGTATCCAAGACACGATAAAAGAAGAAGAAGTAGACCCACTACTAGATGGAGAGATAAAATAGGAAGCTACGAAGGTGAACTATGCCACAGGAGCGCAAAAGAAAAAGGAGAGTGGAAGAATAAGGGGTAGACCTTTGCCCAGCAGTGGGATGAGTGAACTATATAAAATTAAGAATCATAAGAATATAAGAAAAATGTACTAGGTTTAAATAAATAAACATGGGCTATATTGTATCCCGGGTTAGCAGGTGAAACCGTGCGGAAAAGCTAGTATTATATAAAACAAAGGGTTAGTTGCACCATTTATAACTCAAGAACGGCTGGACCGATTTTTATGATCTTTAATTTGTCTCCACCTCGAATAGCAGAATAACTATTTAAAACATCGGAAATAGTTTTTTTTTTTTATAACGGGAACGCGGTTGTAATCGCGGGGAACAGCTAGTTATTTCAATAAAGTATTAGATGGATAACCTTCTAAATACGGTAGAACCTTAACTCAAGGTAGAATAATTTGGCTATTTCGGTGACAATTAAACAGTTTAGTTAATTATAGAAATAGCTTCAGTTAAAGTAATTGCAAAGGATGTCGATTCAATTGAATAACAACATAAGAACACATGCCTTAAGATCTTTTATTACGAAAACACACGTAAGAGTTCATTACCGATATACAGGTTGACTTTTTAGTCACTGGCAATACTTGCAGGGGTGGAAGTACTCATCTATATGAACCACTTTTATTATGAGACCAACTCTGAGATCGCGTAAAATAAAATGGTTGCTTCATACATTTTGGTCGAGTAGGTATTGAACTTTTGTATTGAACAGCTGATATTTTTTTCGTCACTTAATCTAATAATAAAAGTTGTGAAGTACAATTTCAGGTTTTTTTTTATTTCATCAAAAATACGACCGAATATTTTTATTTTATCATTTTCGTAATACTTATGAACTATACTATCATCCCTCAAAAGGACCGTACTTCATTTATTAGGACCTTATATATTTAGTTAGTAAGATCAACAAAAACTTGATTCAATCTGCCCTTTTATAATAGGTGATCAGAGTCCAACTTTACGAGTATAGCATTGAACTCAAACCAGTTAATTAAATTCTGAATCATACTACCTAATAAGTATATTAGGTGTCTACCAATCTGTTGACATTATTTTTATGTCAAAACTTGTACATATAACTTTACTAGTCGTTCCCCGCGGTTTCACCCGCGTTACCGGGTTAAAAAAAACAGCCAAATGTGAGTCGGACACGCGCCCGAAGGGTTCCGTAACACTATCTATAAAAACGGCAAAAAAATCACGTTTGTTGTATGGGAGCCCTCTTAAATATTTATTTCATTCTGTTTTTAAGTATTTTTTGTTATAGCGACAACAGAAATACATCATCTGTGAAAATGTCAACTGTCTAACTATCACGGTTCATGAGATACAGCCTGGTGACAGACGGACAGACCGACGAACGGACAGCGGAGTCTTAGTAATAGGGTCCCGTTTTACCTTTTGGATACGGAACCCTAAAAAAAGGAAATAAGTATTGTTGGAACAAATCACACATTTGAAAAAAAAAATACGGATCAGATAAAAAGTTTCGGAGTTCATCGCGGATCAACATCGTGACACTATATATTCATCATCATCATCTCAGCCGCAAGACGTCCACTGCTGGACGTAGGCCTCCCCTAAGGATCTCCAATAAGTCCGGTCAAATTGTATTTACGTTTAACCACAAAATTACCGTGTAAAATGTTATGGCCGACTTTAGTAGGTACGTAGAGCTACCGGATCACACCGGCACGTGTTTGATAGAGTTGCGAGGGTGGTAGCCAGCCATGCGGGTTACTACTACGTAGGTGTTCCCGTTATGTAGGTGTAAGAGGTTTCACTCGCGTTCCCAGGATAAAAAAATGCTTATAACTTTCTAATAAACGAAAAATATTTATTCAAATTGAATCAGTAGTTTTGTATTTATTTCTTTATTATTGGTACTTAAATATAATTTTTGTAACCACGACTCAAGTTTGCTTAGTTTGGGGCTAGAATAACGTAATAGCTCTATTTAAAATGTAGAATTTTTAAATAAATAAATCTTTTTTTATGTTTTCATTCATAGCAATCTCAAAGCCTCATATTATTTTTTCAAAAAAGTAATACAAATATAAAAACTATACATTGTTATTAAGTTATAATAAAACGCAGGCAACGTCTTTCTGTCTATCCGTTAGTAAGCTATAATTTGAAATCTACTACACAAATTTTGATGCGGTATTCACAGTTATCTAGGGAGTTTTTATTAGAAAAGTTTAATATTGCGTTATGATTAAAGGGAACTAAGTAGAAAACATTCAACCACGTGGGTTGAGACGCAGTTAAACACTAGTATTATACAAAATGGCGGTTCTAAAATTATGTAACGTAATAAAAAAAATGTATAAATAACACACCCAAATAATAATATAATTGGTTTAATGACGTAACATCAAGATCGTAGGTACTTCAGTATAACCATAAAGGTACCTTCAATAATTGTAGACTATTATACCAGAAAATGGTTAACAATTTTCGTTCAAAGATTTTTAAATTGGAACGCAGCCATAGAGCACCGAAAAAAAGAGGACAAGTGCGAGTCTGTCGGCTTTTTTTTTTACTTTGTATAGGCTTGTGTTTGACCACAATCTCACTATGGTAGGTGATGATGTGGCCGAAGGTGGTAAGCACACAAAGCCTAGAAGGATCTGGCTCTCAAGTGCAGCTGCCGGAACACACCAATAGGTGTTTGGTGACAGATTTTTACTTGTGCTGTGAGACCTTGCTTCTTGTCAATTTCATAATTTAAGATCAATGATAAGTACCATATATATATAGGTTTTAATTTATTTGCGAGTTACAAAATATTGCCTGTATTTTTTTATTGAGTTTTCCTAGAAGCTTGACTTCTTTACAGCTCCAAGGAACCGTAAACATTCTCCACGCGTGCCTGAGAAAAGGGATCTTGAATTCTTTACAGGACAACGAAGTGATTTTATAAGGGTTCCTTTTCCCTTTAGAGGTACGGAACTCTAAAAATAAAAACCAAATCTTCGTCTATATTAAAATATATTTTGATGTTTGCAATATTAATCTAATATTGTATCTGAGGTAATTCTTCAATGCTCAGAAAGATTGTCTATCTTTTTCATGACCATCTGTACCCTGAGTGTAAAAATAAAGAATTGCCGACGTTTGCGTTTACCACATTTCTCTATGGGGATTGGTGCAGCGCCTCTTGCAGAATTCTCATGGAACTAATTTCTCCCATACAATTTTTTTAGTAAACGCAAATGCGTCGGCAATTCTTTATTTTTACACTCAGGGTACAGATGGTCATGAAAAAGATAGACAATCTTTCTGAGCATTGAAGAATTACCTCAGATACAATATTAGATTAATATTGCATTTTTTACACTCAGAGTACAGTTCCTTATAATGTCATTTAAATATCTATGAAAACGTCTCTTTCTTACCTCACTGCCTAGCTTTCTGACCTCAGCGCAATATATTTAGTGTGTATACACGGTATGCACTGGGAATATGGTCTATATTCCCAGTGTCTTCATGGTCTTCATGGTGTTGGTATATTTGGAGACAAGGGTGTAAGTTTTTACTTTCACTATAGTATTACGGTGTATACACAATAGTACGGTAACAAGTAACTAGAATGACACTCGAATTAATTGTTTCAAGGTAATATTTAAAAGTAAAATTCAACCAGGCGTTGACTATTAATTACACAGAAAAAAAAATTGTAATTGTTGAGTCATGATATTAAAACCAGCCAATTGCGAGTCGGACTCGCGCACTGAGGGTACCGTACAAACTTGTAGGTACGTAAATTTCATAGAAAAAATCTGATTTATCAATATTTTGGTATTTAATAGTAAATATATGAAATGAAATGAAATAATTTATTCATTCAAATAAATTTAATATATTGTATTGTATATAATAATAATAATATACAATCAAGGTATAAAATACAAACTATGATATATAGAAAACATCCTCAAAGCCCTCGCTGCTGTCGATAGGCAAGATTCCCAACAGGCTGGCAGCGTTCCCTTTTTGGATGGCCAAGGTTATGCGTTGGCGGAAAAAGCTCCCAGCCCGTCGGTCTCCCGAAGCCTCGATGAGCTTGGATGATTAAATCCGAGCAAATCGGCGAGCCTCGAACCCCCACGGACCCATGGTTTCCACTGCGAATGGGTATACATTATCACCAAATTTCAAGTTCATAGGTCAATGGGAAGTAAGAAAAAATCTTCGAAACAAAATTGTGACAGACGACGGACTGACGGACACGTGAGTGACAGCAATATGGCTTCGTCTGGACCCTTCCGTTACGGAACCCTAAAAACAATAAGTACTTAGTAGTTTTATTCACACTTTTTAAACATGAAGGCCTGTCTTACCACAATGTTTGTGGTCAAGTGTGGTAAGCACGTAAGGCCTAGGATATTGTCTCTCATGATTTGTCTGAGCTGGCAAACTTAAACTCAAAACTTATTTATTTAGTTCGAAATACACTTGGACTAAGAAAGGCAAGAAACTCGACAATTACTTTTCAATTTGAACCATATACCATACCTATCTATCTATACGAATATAATAAAGCGGAACAGTTTTTTTGTTTGTTTCTTAGTTTAAGGCGCTAATCTCTGGAACTACCAGTCGGATTTGAAATATTATTTTTGCATTTGATAGCCCAACTCTTGAGGAATGTTATAGGCTATTTTTTATTCCGGGAATGCGGGTGAAACCACGGGGAACAGCTAGTATACCATATACTGTTCCCTTAAATCTCGATAGGAAATGACATATCATAAGATTACTTGTGTAATGTCTACCATTTTGCGTTGTTGTATAAAAACCGTTCAATGACATTAGCCCAGTCGGTTGTGACCATACCAAGGTCTCTGCGTAAGAAATTACATGTTTTTAGATGTTTAACTGAGATTTATACTTAGTTTACAATATTTATATTCTGCGACATTCCTCACACACGGCCATCTGACCCTAAACTAAGTAGAGCTTGTGCTATGGAAGCCAGATAAGTGATACATTATACTAACTTGCTTTTGTAAATATATATTTATATAGATAACTACACTCAGACTCAGGACAATAAGACATGTTCATGCACACAAATGTGTCTTGAGTGGGAATCGAACCCACGACTTGTGGCGTGATAAATAAGGTATCTTACCAACCACGCCAATCAAAGTATTAGTTAGTAAAATTTACTTTTTATTTGGTTTAGGTTAATTTTGAAGTCGGTTAATAATTCACTTTATTATAAAATTTAACCTTGCTGAGTTATTGTCGGTTCTTCTCAGTTGACGGCTGACAACCAAACTGGTGGTAACTTCTAATTCCTCCTTCATAAGTGACTTTGACTTTTACTTTGAATAATCCACAAATAACTGATACACTTCCCCATTTATTATGGCATCAAGTGGGGAAGTTCACTACGAAAGTCCAGCACATATTGGCGGACTTCACAGCCTCCGAATATGACTCCTGCATGTTGGTTTTCATCACCGAACAGCCTAGTGATGAAACCGTACTCAGATTTTCGGGTATCGGTATCCGCATGAAGGTATGAACTCCTGTTTAAGCATGGTTTCTACGGCATTTTAATGACATGAGTATAATTAACCCAGTTTCACTCACACACCAAATGAAGTATGAAAACTGTTTAATTATGTATGCCGGACAATTAGATTGACTTACTGATTAATGGTGTCCTAAAGAAAGGGACAGAACTATGTTTATATCTTCTTCTGTATTATATAAAATGATAAACTGACGCACAGCCCAAACCGCTGGACCTTGAGACATGAAATTATGCACATAGATACCTTATACAGTGTAGACAGCCATTAAGGAAGGATTTTTGGATATTCCACCCCTAAGGGGGTAAAATAGGGGGGTTAGGCACCCCTAGTGCTAAATAAACTTGAACAAAGGTTGGCCAATGTTTTTGTTATTACAATATAACATTGAAGATCAAGGAATTGTGATTTAAAATAAATATTGTTGAGGAAATATTTAATTTAAACAATAGATAAACTAGAGGTCACCTCTACAATAAGCACGCTTCATTTGACATGAATGATCTTTTTTTTTAATAAACCAATGTTTCATAGATTAATAATGATTATACATATTTTTTGTCCAAATAAAGATTTTTTGGAAACTAGACGCTTCTTTTTTTCAACCGCGTTCTCGCGTAAAAAGTATCATATAATTATGTCTTTAAAATCCGTAGTTAGCCTTGAAAACATAACAAACAAACAGAAGGATTCTTTGATTTTTATTATAAGACTAGCTTTTCCGCGCGGTTTCAACCGCGTTCCCCGGATAAAATATAGCCCATGTTACTCAGAGATAGTGTAGCATTCTAATGGTGAAAGATTTTGAGTTTATTCGTTAGAAACATACAAAAATACAAATCTATACTCTTGATAAATACAAAGTTGCATACATTTTTTTACTGTTTCAGAAATCATCGCGCGCATGCGTAACACTCACCAAAGTAACGTCGCAATCATATGAATGATATTGGTACGTATACGTTACAAACAAACAGTCAAACATTATTTTTTATATGTTAAATAAAATTAAATATATTAAACGATAATATCAGTATTTGTATCAACCTATCTGTCGCTCTCAAGTTGAAAATTTGTCGCGAAGACTATACTAGTGTTCCGGAAACTGCATTTAAGAGCCAGTTCCCTTTTTGGGGACTATGAATGCTTACCACCTTCGGCCACATCATCACTTACTAAACACAAGCCATGAGCCTCTCTATCAGCGACGATAACTGGACCAAGAAAACCAGACGTGGAAGCTATGTCTTTTAAAATTTTACATCATCATCTCCACAAGACGTCCACTGCTGGACATAGGCCTCCCCTAAGGATCTTCTATAGGACCGGTCTTGGGCGGTCTGCACTTTAAATGCACTCTAAAATGCTTTCCTTTACAGAATTGTCAGTTCCCTTGCAGTGGGTACTTAGATCAGGAAGACAGTAAACTAATATAATCTTCTTTAAACAAACATACTAATAATTTGCATATAAAAATGGTCAAAATGTCATTGACTCAAACAAAACCCGGCCTGACCAAATATGTCCCAAACGTATTTCCCAAATCTACCTTTACTGCTTTGTAATGCCGATTGCAAAAACCGATACATAATGTGAAACAAAAACTATCGGTAAATAAAGTTTCACGTAATTTTCGGTTGTTTTACACAATTGGACAGGCTTCTAGAGGAAGTTTAAATTACCTATTTGATTGTTTTATCTTTTCAAATATATATATCATTCGACTTAAAAGCAATGTTCTCAGATATTACTAACTCTTATTTATATAATAGCTAATGCTTAGGGTTCCGTACCCAATGGGTAAAAACGGGACCCTATTACTAAGACTTCGCTGTCTGACCGTCCGTCTGTCTGTCACCAGGCTGTATCTAAAGAACCGTGATAGCTAGACAGTTGAAATTTTCACAAATTATGTATTTCTGTTGCCGCTATAACAACAAATATTAAAAACAAAATAAAATAAATATTTAAGGGGGCTCCCATACAAGAAACGCGATATTTTGCCGTTTTTATAGATAATGGTATGGTACCCTTCGTACGCGAGTCTGACAACACTTGGCCTGTTTTTTTCTTTATATTTGTCAGATTCCATCGCGGGCGTGTAAGCAACAACTCACCAAAGTCTTACACCAATCGGTTGAATACTTTAGGAACAAATAGAGGACAAACATTACTCTTTATATATAGGAGACTAGCTAAACCCGGCTTCGCTTCGCTGTGGCTCAATGAAGCGCTTAGATTTTCCCGTTCCCGTGGGAATTTTGGGTTAAAAAGTATATTAAAAACTTATATGTATAAAGATGTATATCTATGATTTTTCTAGTGTCAAAAGGTTGACAAACAAACATACGGTCCAGCTGATGGTGTGTGATCACCGTCACCTATGGACACGGAAAACCACAAGGGCTCCTTTCAGAATCTAATTAATCCGTATAATATATTTGACAATTACAATTTCTTAGATTACAATCAATATTTACTTTCAAAATTAAACTCGCAAATTGAAACTAATGTACCTACTTAATTTAAAAATGCATCTTGCATAATTTATCTCAAAAAAATGGAGAGCTAGCTTAAATAAACTGAATAAATCGTTATTATGTTTCTTTTTTTTTATTGTTTCTATGATCAATGTAATCTTTATTAGCGTGTGTGTCGTAAATAACTTTAATAGTTACTTATGTTATGGAGCGTAAGTTAGTTGCTCAAACGTATATGGTTTAATTAAATATTTCAATATCTCATTACGATATAGTTAAAAAATATTTGACTGAAAATAAAATATAAAATATTTTTAAAATTCAAAATTAGAACTCACGTGACGCTCGCCGCCGGCTCCGCAACCCCAACACTCTTCACTTCAGAAGACAACACTTTAAAAGCCCCATCACTTCGCCTCGACAAATTATCGACAATTTTCACCGCCCTCTCCTTCCCTGAACTTGGCACACTTCGCACTTCAAAACTATCCCTCAAATGTTTCACTACACTCCTCGGACTATCGTTTATCGACTGCCGCGGACTATCGACTACCGATTGCCGCGACGATAAATTAAAATATCGATCCTGCGCGTGAATCAATTGTGTTACCGTAAACGCGGGAGAATCGTCCGATTTTATTTTTGAATCTGAATCGATTTCGGGTCCGAATAATCCATCGTAATTTAAATTTCGATTGAAGAATCGGTCGTCTTCGATATCCTTGGATGGAGAGATGTCGTCTAGTCTCGATTTTATTGTGATGTCGAGATTATTTGCGCTGTTTAGACGGAGCGAGCGTTCCGTAGCGAAGGCGTACGGTGTGTTAGCAAGCTCCTCTTCGATGCTGTTGTATCGACTTCGGAACAGCGATGGAGGTGTCCCCCCACTATCGACGTCGTACTTTCCGCTGAAGAGGTCGTATTGTCCGAAGCGACTGTTGATCGTGTCGAACTTGGGATCCATGATGTCCTCGTGAGGCTTGTCCCGCGACGATGTAGGGCTCATGTCGATCTGGACGATACCGTGCTCGTCTTTATAATTAATTTTGAGCGCCATTTTTTTAGCTTCTCATGGTTTTTGTTTATCTGTGGAAGAGATTATTTTTTTAGTTTGTGATACAATTGGAACGTAAAAAAATGCCAGGATAGAATTCTAGCAGGGTTTTAAATATATTTGTTTTAGCGAAGTTCGAATAAAGTAAAGTAAAAATACAATGTGATCTTTGACGCCTAAGATGAAATTCTGAATTCTTGACTCTCCGACCCATAAACTATCTCTATGCACCAACAAACACACTTTCGCCTTTATAATAGTAGAGATTTCATTATATATTAAAATGTTAATGGTAATGTAAATTCGATATTGGAAGACATTCAAAACCCTCTAAAAATATATTTTTGTTCAAATCAATGTACGTACATACACATTTCGCCTTGGTGAAATCAACCCGCGGTTTCACCCGCGTAACCCTATTTTACTCCCTTAGGGGTTGAATTTCCAAAAATCCTTCCATAGTGGATGCCTACACTCTATAAGGTATCTATGTACAAAATTTAAAGTCTCTAGGTCCAGCGGTTTGGGTTGTGCGGTGATATATCAACAGTCAGTCAGTTTACCATTTATACAGTTTTAGTAATTAATATTTCAACGCATAAGCTTGGCCATCCAAAAAGGGAACGCTGCCAGCCTGTTGGGAACCTTGCCTATCGACAGTAGCGAGGGTTTTGAGGATGTTTTCTATATATCATAGTTTGTATTTTATACAATGGTTGTAAATACTTGTTGTATATTTGAATATGTATTGTATAACAGATATTAGACAAAATAAATAACTAGCACATACAACGGGCTTCTTACAATCAAACGATAGTTTGATAAAGTTAAATTTTACGGTATTTAAGTTTAACTATAGAATGTAAGTATTATTTTTCAACAATGAATTGTTCAAAACCTGATAAATGTTACGGTCTACTTATTTTTTAAAGACCTTTGAGTTGGGGGAGTCGGGCAATGATCTTATGTGCTACTATAGTAACTAGATTCGCTGTTTACGGCACCGATGCGTTGCCACTTTGTACATGCCTGTAGGCATATCTGCCATAGTCCCCAGCTTGACGTCAAGTATCCCTGTCTCGTTTGACGTAATTAGTTTGACGGTAGAAGAAACGAGACTAACATGGTTTACAAAGCTACGTCTTTTGAACTCGCAAGTGGTTACGCATTTCTGAGAAATGTTTGTGAGGTGTTGCTACTCTAGTATTTGTAAGCTCACTGGTCTGAGTGTATCTATAGAGCGTGTTTAGACTTTACTCAATCTAGACTTACGTAAAACTTGGCTGAGTTTTACTAAATAAATTTAGATTTGTTTAGATACAAATCTAAATTTATTCAGATATACAAATTGATATTTAATTTCATTAAATATCTTCTTGATTTTTCTTTATAAATGTTTATGAATATAATTTTTCCCAATGTAATTAAAGATAAAAATATATTCGGAAAAATGTGCTTTATTCCTTTAGAGAAACGGATCGCATTGTATTGATGGAAGACACACGGTTAGGCCATTTTAGTCTTACCTCGAGTAAAGCAAACAAAAAAATTCTGAGCATAATCTATGTACCTATACACTCTATAGCTATAGATAAAAGCCTAAATAGCAGTAAAATTATTATCTTATTGTAACGATGCACTATTTGGGATCACAGAATTAAAAATAAGTATGACGATTAGGTACTCATCTGACTTTACTTTTTGTTATTTTTAATCTTCATTGGTTATGAAGCCAATGTTAGAAAAGGAACACTTAAAATGATTTCCAAATAAACAACAAACAAAGAAACATACAAACATTCGCATTTATTATAATACTAGATTTTCCGCGCGGTTTCACTCGCATTCCCGAGGGATCTTGTGTTTTCCCAGGATAAAAGTTGCCTTCCTCGATAAATGGGCTATCCAACACTGAAAGAATATTTCAAATCAAACCAATAGTTCCTGAGATTAGCGCGTTCAAACAATCAAACAAACTCTTCAGCTTTATAATATTAGTACAGATAAGCAGGATTGCATTTCTTTTAATAACGTAAAGTACAAATATTAAACTTTTATAACCTACGAGTTTCCGCCCCGCGGTTTCACCCGCGTTCTCGAAGGATCTTATGTTTTCCCGGGATAAAAAGTAGCCTATGTGTTAATCCAGGGTGTGAGCTACTTCCCTCCATACCAAATTTCATCAAAATTGGTACAGCCGTTAGAGCGTGAAGAAGTAACAAACATACAAACAAAAGGGGTACAAAGGAGTAGGAATTAGTAGGATTTAATTACCTAGTTCGATTCTTAAAGAGATTCAGCTAATATATATAAAAAAAAAAACAAGTAGGTAAGTATGTAAAACTGGCAAAACCAATTCCCAAAAAAGGGAACGTAACATGATAAATATTCGTATAAACGGAAGGTTGTACATTACCTCGGTAATCAAGTTTTGAGTCCGCGACTCTAGCTACCAATAGGGTTGCCCACCTAGTACTCCGGGACAAGTCCCGGCATAACACTGTGTCCCGGGTAAAAAAAAAACAGTGCACGTAAGCTCCATAATCCTATAACTGTATATGGAAGAGCAAGGTGGTAGACTCCTACATTTAAAAGGGAAGATTTTCCGTCAGGTTAGGTAATCGTGTCTGGGGACCGCGGTCCAACTGAAGATGTTGGAATTTTGTAAGTATGTCAAGTACTAACAGAACTTTGTTAGCGCGATGTAGAATCTTGTGGCACCATCTATCTGCAGATAGTTTTATTTTAAGTCTCAAAGTCAGAGCATTACTATATTTTAGATAACAGCAACCCAATAAATAGATACGTCAGTAATCGACATCCTGAGACAGGTTATGTTTCACACAATTAAAGTAAAAACATATCAATATACCTACCTAGCTATCTAGCTATATCTTAGCTAAAATAAGGACATGTCAAACTTTACTTTAGCCTTTACAACTGTCGACCTTCGACCACATCATCACTTGTAATTGTGGTAAAAAATGTCCCGGTAAATGTCCCAACACTATGGCAGTCGGCTAGTAAGCGCGGGACGCAATCCGCCGGCCGCTAAGCAAGGACGTACAGCGTCCTTGGAACAGTTTCCTTAAATACCCACTTATCGGTGGCCAACATCTTAGGATATGTGTCACGGACACGGTCCATCGACTTCTTACGCACTTTTCAAATCCGCACGCGAGTATTGTAATGTTGTTTTTTTAAATACAACCGTTATAAAATGTGTCACTAGAAATACAACAGATTGGTTTTTCAGGAACTGATGAATTGGTATCACAAATTTTACACTGGTGCTTTTTTAAAGTTGAAGAGAAGTAAAATATGACAGAGCAATGAGTGTAAATGAAAGATCAACAAGCGTATTTTATTTGTAAAAAATACAGTTCAAAAGTAAATTAAACTTCCCAAGGAACCCCGTCGGTAATTATTAAAAAACCATGTTAGAAAACGGATCAATCCGTGCTGTAGTTTTCGAATTATAAGCATAGACACACAGAAAGAGGTTGTATTATTGTAAATTAAAAAGATTTTAATGATTGTCTCATTTTACGAAACTCAATCAAAACATAATCAGAATTTGTACCTTATAGTAAGTTACTATAGCTTTTTAATTCAACTGGCAATCAAAGATTTGCAAATTATGAAATTTTGTATCAAATTAATAAGTTTTAATGCGAAACTCGTGTCAATAAGACTACAATCCAACGTGACATTGTATGATGAATGTTTCATGTCACAAAGCAGTTACCTCGCAGTTTTGCTGTAATTTTGTTTACCGCATTATTTAGACCTTCAATACAACTTCAGGTTGTATTTATTTGGTAACATTATGACAGACCTATCGTGATCGAATCAGAAATTATGATTCATAGATGAACTAGGGTCACCGACGTAGCCCAGTGGATTCGCAAGTTGAAGTGGCAATGGGCAGGCCACATAGTGCGCAGAACGGATGGCCGATGAGGCCGACGAGTTCTGGAGTGGAGACCATGGACCGGCAAGCGCAGCGTAGGACGTCCGCTTACAAGGTGGACAGACGACCTTGTAAAGGTCGTTGGAAAACGCTGGATGCAGGCCGCCCAAGGCCGGTCCTATGGAGATCCTTAGGGGAGGGCTATGTCCAGCGGACGTCTTGTGGCTGAGATGATGATGATGATATATGTATATAAACGGAAAAGGTGACTGACTGACTGATGTGTTGATACACAGCACAGCTTATACACTAGAGTAGACGGATCGGGTTTAAATTTAGGTTTACTAAGACTTTACTACACGTGAAATGTAACTATATAGGTGTAAGTACATCAAAGTCCTGGCCTTCGGAAGGTGGTGCACGTGTATCGATCCTATATGATAGCAAACAAAAGTGTACAGTCCGCAAATACGATGGAGGGGTGGGAAAACTAAATGGTAGTGAAGTGTAACTACTTATGTCACTAAAAGAGTAAGTTATGTATATGAAAGTGGATGGATATAGGGGAAGAGGAAGACTGAAAAAGAGATGGATGAATTGTATTACTTCCCAGAAATGTATCCTTATTAGCAATACTATCGGATGGTGTAATAATACGGTGTGTTTTTTTATTTCAAAATCAAAGGGTTCGATTCCTGGCAAGGAATATTGTTTTTTCAAAAATCCATGATGCAGTTTTTGTTTTCATCAAAATGGGGCTCGAGACTCCTTTGATTATTTTTCGCTATTCCTTATTGTTTAGGATTTGGCCATCCACGCCCACTTGAAAAAAATCATCCTGTATACTAGCTACAATATAAGTAAATTTATATAAATAAATTACAAACCGTTTTTATTTTCTGATCGTACCCTTCATCCAATAGTACAGAAGCAAGTTCAACGACTCACTTGATGTGCTGACTCATTGAAATCAGTGCCGTCAGCGACGACAACTAATTAACTACACGTCTACTGCGCTTTTCATAAACCCACCACTGTATTTGCGTGAAAGTTTAATCGGAATCGGCTGAGTAATGTTAGGGGTAGTTATGTATAATTTAGGGGTATAAAAACATTGTGTTTAAGTATTAATTTGTTAGATATTTAATGATAGGCAGCAGGGTCGAATCCGTGAAATTGAGATTGTACGTTTGTTACTAAATCACGCCGTAACGGCTGAATCAATTTGGATGAGATTTGGCATATAGATAGATTAAATCTTTGAATTAGACATAGCATATTATAAATCCCGGGAAAACATGAGATCCACAGACAATGTGGGTAAAAGCGCGAGTTGGGAGCTTGAAAATTTAATGCAGTCGTTGACCATAGGTGTTTAGTGTACAATATGTCTGACACTAAACCAGGGGCAAAATTCAGGGTAAGTACCTATTAATTCATCATACAAGTACCCTATTATGATTAATGATCCACCAATACCCGGAGTGCTGAGCCATTTGATTACCGCAGCGATACGTATCGAGGCGTTTTACTTTTTATCAAGCTTCGGTAAAAATGGTAAAATAAATTCTATCGAAATGCTTTTTGATTTAGTTTTAACTCCTGATATAAAGACATCAGTGGTATCGAATACCAGTGTATTCCTGCTGTACTTGGAAGCCAGTAGAGTTCATCTACAATTGGCTATCCCCTGGGTCTACTGTGACGTTGATGAAATACCTATTCACCTCTTGTGTGATTACCACTTAAACCTAAACGAAATTCACCCCACACCAATTACACCCAGATGAAGTAAAATCAATTCCTGTCAAGAATATATAGTGCAATTTATTATAGCTGGTCTTGGCAGTGAGATTTAATTTATGTGATCACAATAGACCTAGTCTGGTCGCAGTGATACAAAAACTGTAAAGACTTGATACAGCAATCTAAATCCAAATAATAATAATAGACGACTGTGGTAACTTACCCTTAGGCCCTTCTAGGGCCTAAATTGAATAAATGGCTTTGACTTTCACTTTGATCTATCTTTACTGAACTAGGCTTCCTTTTTTACTTTGTTTAGGCTTGTGTATGACCACAATCTCAGTATATACATATTACAGAAAGTGAATAGTTTCCTGACCTATTCAATTCATTCAGGATTTAAACTAGTATTTCTCATATATGTGGATCTAGCTTAATGCCCAGTAACATTCAAATCAGTTCAGCTATTTTGTAAATTGACTTACACACATCTTCACAAACTTTCATATTTATTCTACTAGCTCTTCCCGAGCCCAAGGTGTCCTTTGTACCGACATTGCAAGAATGTAATTAAAGCAGCGCGTCTACTTGGTTGGCATCGGAGCGTACAGAGTGGATTCTCTTGAAATGCCGATGCATTTTTTAAACAGCCTCGTAGTCTAAAATTTGATTGATTCCAATCAATCAAATTTTAGACTACGAGGCTACAGTATTTAGTCCACTAAATACTGTAAGCAAAACATTACTTGATCGATCTTTGTTCTGAGGGATTGTTTGATTTGATGCCCATGGTTACCTTCTACCGTCGCAGCTCTCGCCACTGATGGGGAGCTCATCCTCACATATTGGGACCAAACTGATCTCGCACGGTGTGGTTTCAATGGAGCTTTCTACCGCGGACGCTCAGGTTGTGGAACTTGATTCCCGCCGTGGTTTTCCTTACGCCACAGATCGTAGGTTCGATTCTCACTCAGGACAGACATTTGTGTGCATGAATATGTCTGTTTGTATCGATTCTGGGTGTAATTATCTATATAAGTATATATTTACAAATGAAAAGTAGTATATGTAGTATATCAGTTGTATGGCTTCCATAGCACAAACTCTGCTTAGTTTGGGGTCAGATAGCCGTGTGTGAGGAATGTCCCAGGATATTCATACGCTGTAGTACCTCTGGTCTGTCCAGATTAGAGATTGAGGTCAAGATCTTTTGTCCAGCAACAACTTTATCCAATCTGCTATATCCCTTCATTCTAATTTTGCCGAAGTAAGGCAAAGTATTACTAAATGCAAATGCACTAAGCAAATGCGGTAACTAAGTTTATAAAGCAACTCCAAGGTCGCAGCAGTAAACATGACAACCGTACGGTGTGATCACTTAGTTGTGCCACTATAGCAGCATAACGAGGTGGTGCAGGGCAATTAAAAAGTCATAATTAAAAAGGGCACAACTAACATTTTGTAAATATTGAGAAAATCGATGTTAAAATATTTTTTGAATTTTGTTAAAAAAAACACTACTAAACTATGTTTTTCGAAATTGTGTGAATGTAAAAAGTTGCATTTTTAAAGTACACATAAGACCATAGCAATATTTTATTTTTATTTATAACAAATATTTATATTTATTTATATTTATTTACTCTGGAACCACCCAACCCTTTTACAGAGCTTGGACAACATCATAAAAAAAACCCTCTCATCAATTTTAAACATAAATTTTGATGATCGGACCTGGACTCAGGCTTCCCTACCCATAAGGTCAGGCGGTCTGGGTATTCGCAAAATTTCAAGTTTATCACTTCCAGCTTTTTTGTCCTCAGTCAATAGTACACAAAAGCTAGTCTTTGACATCCTTAATACGTCGATTCCATCATCTGACATAGCGCATTTGACTGAGGCAAAAATGGCTTGGACAGTAGCCTGCCCTAATTCTAATTTACCCACTAACCCATCCTCACAGAGGCTGTGGGACGGGCCGCTCTGCGAGCTAGTACGGAACAAACTTATTGAAACGTCAACTAGCCACGCGGATCGCGCCCGTCTCATTGCCGTGTCAGAATGGGAATCTGGCCTTTGGTTGCGAGCGCTTCCGTCAGCAAACATCGGGACTCTACTCGATCCATCGACTTTCCGGCTTGCATCTTGTCTGCGTCTTGGTGCACCTATTTATATGTCCCATCGCTGCCAGTGTGGCACTTTTGTCGATCAGCTTGGCCACCACGGGCTATCGTGCGTAAAAAGCGCAGGCAGAATTCCGCGCCATTCTGACCTCAATGACATCATCCGCCGGGCTCTTGCCAGTGCTCACGTGTCAGCTATTCGCGAACCGAGTGGCTTGATGCGGGATGACGGTAAGAGACCCGACGGAATGACGTTGATGCCCTGGAAGTTGGGGCGTCCTTTAGTATGGGACGCAACTTGTGTTGATACTCTCGCACCGTCCCACCTTCCAGAGACTGTCAAAAGGGCCGGTGGCGCGGCTGTCTGTGCCGAAAACCACAAGCGGCGCAAATATAGTAACCTTGATGGGGGCTATATTTTTGAACCGTTTGGGGTTGAGACGCTGGGGCCGTGGGGGTCAGGAGCCCATCGAATGTTTCGCGATATTTCTAAGCGACTGATCGACGCTTCTCGTGACCAGAGGGCTGGTGAATACCTCGGCCAGAGGATTAGCATCGCCATACAGCGTGGCAATGCCGCTAGCGTTCTGGGCACACTACCAACTGGTAGCGATTTAGATCAGCTTTTCTTTTTGTAAATAGTTTTAAATTAAGATGTGTATTTTTTGTTCTTGTTTTTATTGTAAAATATAGTATTAGAAGGAAGTTAATTAAATAAAAAGAAACTAACTTCACTAATATATAAAATACATACTATGATAGGTATATAGAAAACATCCTCAAAGCCCTCGCTGCTGTCGATAGGCAAGGTTCCCAACAGGCTGGCAGCGTTCCCTTTTTGGATGGCCAACCTATAATAAATAATCAACTTATTTTTTTTCAACTTAACATAAAAAATAAAATAAAAAGAGCAATATTACGTTTAAAAGGCATATACAACCAAATGTGCCTTTTCAATGTAGAATTTTGAGTAAAAATTTAAAATGTTGAGCCACTTTTATTCAATTGTGCCTTTTCACTGCATAATTATTAGAATATAACAGTAAAATATTAGAATTAATTTATAATATTTATAGGTACTTATACTTCTTGATGAATAAAAACAATCTCATTGTGAATTTTCCTGTGTCCGCTTCGTTTCCTTGTCCCTCTCACTTCATCTCCGGTCAGAGATGTTTAGTAGTAAAGGCATAATCGCCAGTGTGCCTTTTTTATGTATAAAATTTTAAGGCGTAAAGTAAATAGTAAAGACAGTTGTGACTTTTCTTCGACATTAATTTGCTAAGGTGTCGGTATAAAAAATAAGCACAATTGCCACATAAGCCTTTTATATTTGACGTACGCTAATTACGGTTAATTAGTTTTGAAAAGAGTAATTGCTGAGTTTCTTGCCGGCTCTTCTCAGTAAAAGCAACCTTCCGAACCGTGCGTTAGAGTCAGACTATTCATAAGTGCTTGTGAAGGCCTATTTGAATAAAAAATATTTTCATTTCATTTCATTACGCCTTTTCAATTAAATATATTATAAATACAAAGGTGAAATAAAAGTCATATCTCACAATGCGCCCTTTTTCTGTACTAAAACTTCTCAAATGGTGTAGTTGTGCCCTATAAGCTTATGCTATCTCTGTTAATTTTTATGATAAATATCTCAAAAAAAATAGGCAGATAGGCCTTTTTTTCCTGATTTCGAATATAAATATAATTCAATTTCATGAAAAATGTTAGTTATGCCCTTTTTAATTAGAACGGCAGAATTAAATAGGCTTCTTTTTCGTTCATAGGTTCATAACCTTTAAGGCGACGATATACGCAAAATGATGATTCTAAATTAAGTTTTTCTCTGTAAGTATTCTTTAATGCAAAATTTGTAAAAAATATAGCTAGAGGATTTATGCCAGGGAACTATTTTTTTAAAATAATTTTAATTTTCATTTATAACGTTAGAAAAAAATCGAGAATGTGTGTCTTTTTAAAATTGAAACAGGAATTTTACCCATCTAAATAACTTGAAAATATAAACAGACATTCTCAGATCTAATACGAAGTGAACTATTTTGTTACTTTTCCAAAAAAAACAATATAAAATTAAATCGTCTTTTTTTACGTCTTTTTGTTCCTTTTCTCTCTCCCGCCCGTTAGTTTACGCAAGTAATCCTGTTATTTGCGTATATCTTCTATTACTATGTATCTATATGAGAATTGAATGTCATCCCTTATCCCACCTATTATAAATGTGAAAGTGTGTTTGTGCTTTTTTCTCGCGGAGTGGAGAGTGACACAGGTATTTTATTCTGGTAACGTGGGTGAAACCGCAGAGCAAAAGTTAATAAGTTTTTTTCCTTGTAAAGGCTTGTGTTTAACCACAAATTATGATGTCGCCAAAGGTGGTGAGCACACAAAGGTACCTGGTATGTGAGTGGCGACAGATTTTCAACTTGAAGGAGGTAGCCAGGTAGGCGGGTGTTACCGTGATATGGTTTCCTTCACCGACAACTCTTGCTCATTGTTGGATTCGAACGATCTTCACCGCGGTATCCAACGTCACTTCCACTGAGCTATCATCGACTCTAAAACACATTCACGTTTAATATAAATTGGGTTCTTCCCTTCTTATCTTACCAAGCCGTCTATATACCAACTAGTCTATATCTTGTGAAACTCTCTAGTCTACCTCCATCTGTCTTTATCTTCTTTCTGTACACTATATATAAAATGGTAAACTGGGTGATATATCAATGCAAAGCCCAAACCACTGGACCTAGAGATTTGAATTTTGCATATATATACCTTATACAGTGTAGGCATCCACTATGGCTTAGTGGGGGTAAAATAGGGGTCCAACATATAATGGTAAGTCTTATAGTAAAAGTAAATAATTCTAGTACCAATTTAATTATATCTGCAAAATTATATTTCCAGAAGGCAAACGCATAAAAAGAATGCATAGTTAGTTACTTTCCTATATTTTTTTCAGTACTACAAATTCTTCGTTGCCGTTTAGTGACACGAAAACTAAATTAAGTAAACTGTTTAAAATACCCCCTTCCCCTTAAACCAGGCTAGAATTTAGCTAGGAGAGTTCTGTATAACCCTCCCTATTCCTCTCCAAATTCATAGCAAAAAGACTAAAGGAAAGGTAAATGAAGATTTGAAGATGTTTTAACATTAGACCAAGTACTTTGGATGTTGCCTTGACATTGTGATTGGTGATGATATGCCCGAAGGTGGCATACTAAGTATAGAGGGAAATGAACGTCAAATGCCGGATTACAGCGTTAGGTGGTATGCGACAGATTTGACATAACTGTGGCAGCTAGCCAGGTGTTTTTACTATAGTTTTCTACCACCGTCTATGGTTTCCTCACGTTCAAGCGCTCATTAAAGAGTTCAACTTACGACCTTCTTTCATGAATAGGCAATAAAATTGTTGTAGAAAAACTGATTAGGAACTGAAAAGCGGTGAAAATAGCCTCCATAAAAATATACCATAGCTTCCTTGTTAACATTTCATATTGTTTTTAACAAATGTTATTTATATGGTGTATAATAAATGGGATTTTAGTTTGCATTTGCATAATTGCCATTTCCTTCCTCGCTATATTGTTTTGCATTCTCAAGTTGGCAAATAGTTTAGTGGTTGTGACGTTGGGCGCCGCCGATAATGCTGTGGGTTCATTTCTTACATTAAACTTGAAATTTCCATGAAAGATATCGTAAGCATTTTTGGAAGGCTGATGCCTCAATTTGGAAATCTGTCACCAAGCATTTAGCTGATGTGTCCCAACAGCTGCATATAATGCCAGTTTGCTTCTAGACTTTGCGTGCTTATCACCCAGGAGATACAAGGAGTCAAGAGCTAAAGGTTAGGTACCTATTTATATAATAATAAACTTTTATTTTACTTGCTTACCTGAAGATTAATAAAATCCAATTTAATCACACAAATACACAAAATATTCGAGTCACAGACGATCACAACACATACCTACAAGTCACAAGTTCACATTTTCGCTATTATTTTATCACAAAATACAGTACAAATGTCGTCATTTCAATTTAATTTTGAATACGTAAAATATTACCGAAAACTTGTCGACCATTTTGGTTTTTTTGGCGCGGAAACAAATAGCTGTCATTTTTGAAAAAATAATCGTCAACTCCAAATCGACACAAACATTTTTAATTTATTGCTGCTAATGAAATACATGGTTTCCTCGTGAAAAAAGTAGCTCGCAACACATGAAGGTTAAGTATATTTTATGTCGGCCATGGTAAAGAAATTAGCACAACAAAATCACTTGTTAAAAAAAAACCGCAACCTCTTTGCACCAATTTAAAATCACGATGCGTTCAATAATTCATTTCTAAAACCAAAAATACTTTTTAATAAATTTTTACACTCGAAAATTATTGTTTATTTTTGTTTTGCAGCCAGTTTCTAAGGCTACGACATAGCTTACAAGGCAGTTGTGTTACAACTGACCATTGTACGAAGAAATGGGGAGTGTAGGGTGAGCGCAAAGTCGCGGGGTGTGCTGTTAATCACATGGGGTGGTGGAATAATTTTGTTTTTTTAATTATGGCGGAGGTGCGTTCGGAAACGTGATTGTGCCATTTATTGGCGCTATTTTATTGAGGTTATGACGTCATGTGCGAAAGCTTAACTTCTATCATTATTCAATGCAGACGGTCTATAAAATGAATTTAGACGTAAATTAAACATGTAGAGTATCCATCTCCAGAATAAGTTCTGTAATGCCCATTTATATATGTATATTAATCATTTAATAAATTTATCTTTAGAAGACTACCAAACACGTGTTAAAATGAATATCCTTTTTTAAATAACTGTCATTTTGACATGCGTTAAGTAACCCCATAGCTATTAGTAATTAGAAATGGACATACAGAAGTAAATTCTTTGTAAAGTGAAGTCGAGAGAGGTTACAAATAATGTTACATGTTAAACGTATGGGATTTATGATTTGTTTATTGTTATAATTTTAATCTCTTTCGATTTAGTAGCAAAGTAATATTCCTAGACTAGAATAGTAAGTACATACATGCGAAAGTTTGCATGGATGGATGGATATTTGTTATTCAATCACGCCAGAACGTTTGAATGGATCTGGATGAAATTTGGCACAGGGATATGTAGATTCTGGGACATTCTGGGACATTATTCCTCACACACGGCCATCTGACCCCAAACTAAGCAGAGCTTGTACTATGGAAGTCAGATAACTGATATACTACATATAGTACTTTTCTTTTGTAAATACATACATATATAGATAATTACAACCAGACACAGGACAAACAGACATGTTAATGCACACATATGTTTGTCCTGAGTGGGAATCGAACCCACGACCTGCGGCGTGATAGATTGGGTATCTTACCAACCACGCCAACCGGCTGGTCAGATTATAGTCTGGAATAGCATATAGGCTCATACTATATTTATTATTAATATTATAAATGCGAAAGTAACTCTGTCTGTTAGCTTTTTACACCTAAACCTCTGAACCGATCGCGATGAAATTTGGTACGCAGGTAGCCTATGGTATGAAGAGGGATATAGGCTACTTTTTCTCGGGTACGCGGATGAAACCGCGGCGGACAGCTAGTTCTTTTAAAAATATTGCATTTCGCAGTATTAGGTGCGGTGCTGAAGTCACGTTGAAGATGAATAGGTACTCCAATAATATTGCAGTTTGAATAAAACTTTTAGATCTGACGATTTTCTATTTTATAAGTATATAATAACCGGCCAAAAACGTTATATACGGTACAGTCTGCAACATGAATAGCTGAACAGATCCAAATTTATAAATAACGTGTACTACACATCCTGTTTATAATATGGAAAGACAAACTACCTAAAGAGATGTTGTGTAAGTGTCCACTAAAACTTAAAGCGTATGTACAGGTGTTTTGTTAATTTGGACCTCTTCAGTACGTTCTTGCGTTAGTACGGTCAGCAACAAGTCAGTAACCGTTTAAAGAGTTAATTTTACAGTAAAGTTAAAAAATAGTTATGTTGAAATTTGAAAGATTTGACTCAATACTTATTGATTAAAGTCAAAGTCAAAGCCATTTATTCAGTTTAGGCCCTAGGAGGGCACTTATGAAGGTCGAATTTACTGAAGCTACCACCGATTCGGAAATCAGCCTTCAACTGAGAAGAACCGGCAAGAAACTCAGCAAGGTTACATTTTTTATATATATTTTTCTTTTTTTTATAATCTGACTATTGGCTATATTTTTTCAATAACAACAAAATGTACAATACAATATACAATTAAATCGGCCGAATGTTCGTATTCGGTGAAACCGTTCGTGAAATGTTCGGCCCATCCCTAAAAAAGTTACATTAAATATAATTTAACAACGACATAAGTAGAATACGACTGCTAACGACTGCCTGCTGACTTCCTATCCAAGCAAAATGCAAGGAATAAATGGCTCCCGAGTGCCAGTGTCGCCGATATGTCGTTAGTCCCTACCTACGCGTCCTACGTTCTCGTAAGCTAATCGTATCGTGTCGTATGATATAAACGTTTTGAATGTTAAGTAATTGCTGGTATCCATAATCTACGATAACTAAGTGAAACTGCACCTTTATTGGAAAATTAAAAACGTTTTTATTACTAGAGCAGGTAGTGTTGCCACATTCCAAATAAAACTCATATATTTCTTATTGAAATAATAAAAAATCCACAAATAATTTTGACACCTCTTGGGCCAGAGAATAACTAGTAGGCATGTACGTATTGTTTTTTTTTAAATCTAGAAGTGGTAGCTGGCTCTGTATATGCTACTTGGTGAACACACTGATTAGTGCTTGGCAAATGTAGAATTATTTTTATATTTTTAACTAGCTTTTTCCCCGCGGTTTCACCCGCGTTCCCCAGGGATCTTATGTTTTCCTGGGATAAAAAGTAGCCTATGTTCTTCTCCATACCACAGGCTACCTGCATACCAAATTTCATCGCGATCGGTTCAGCGGGTTAGGCGTGAAAAGGTAACAAACAAACTCACTTTCGCATTTTTAATATTAGTTAGGATTACTAGTTTTCACCCTGCGGTTTCACCCGCGTTCCCCAAGGATCTTGTGTTTTCCCGGGATATTAAGTAGCCTATGTTCTTTTCCATACCATAGGCTATCTGCTTACCAAATTTCATCGCAATCGGTTCAGCGGTTTAGGCGTGAAAAGGTAACAAACAAACAAACTCACTTTCGCATTTATAATATTAGTTAGGATAAATATAAATATAAAAGTTAGGAAAGTTAGGATAATATACAGGGTGATTTTGTTATCACTGGCAATACTTGCAGGGGTGGAAGTACTCATCAATGTGAACAACTTTTATTATAGGGCTAACTCTGATATCGCGTAAAATAATACGGTTGCTTCATACATTTTGGTCGAGTAGGTATTGAACTTTTGTATGGAACAGCTGATAATTTTTTCATGATTTCACAGTTAGTCCCATTATAAAAGTTGTTCATTTTGATGAGTACTTCCACCCTTGCAAGTATTGCCAGTGATAACAAAATCACCCAGTATATATAAGTAAGTATCTCTCAAATCCAGCTTTCGAAACACACCGGCAGATGTTAGGAGACAGATTTCCAACTCGAAGGCTGTAGCCACCCAAGCGGGTACTACAAAGTACCCTACCACCGTGCAAACTGGTACTATAGAAATGTGAATCCTAATTTGGTGACCTGTGCCCTGAGTGTGAACAATGGACGTAAGTAATCGCTTACTATCGTGTTTACTAAAATTTTTTTTATGGGACAAATTAGTTCTATAAGTATTCCGCGAGAGGCGCTGTGGCTATTCTTATAGAGTTAGAATTATATATGCTAGTGTGCGTGAAATTTACGTCTTACGCTCGCGCTTCACCATACTTTTTGTCCCCTAGTGTGCGTGGTTTAAGAGCCAACGGTTGGACGCTCGCGTCGCGTTCACAGTTTCGACTAATTAATTAAAGGATTAAACTTTAAAGGATAAAATTTTATTGTAAGTCCGACCGAGGTGATAAATAAAACGTCGTATTGAGTGATGTAAATAATGCAACTGATTTATTGTTTCATCAACACAAATTGCACACACAAATATAATAATAAGCAATAATAATAATTTTATTTAAATAATTACATACAGGTAGTCAGTGATCTTACAAATACTAGAGTAGCAACGCCTTACAAACATTTCTCAGAAATGCGTGGCGATTTGCGACTTCAAAAGAAAACTTTGAAAAACATGTTACGTCTTTTTTCTTGTACCATTAAACTAATTACGTCAACACGAGACAGGTACCCCGAGTGTAAACAATTGACGTTAGAAAACGCTTACTATCACGTTAGCGTTTACGACATTTTTCTATAGTAATCGGCACAGCGCCTCTCGCGGAATACTCATGGAACTAATTTCTTCCATACAAATTTTTAGTAAACGCAAACGTGATAGTAAGCGTTTATTTACGTAAATTCTTTACACTCAGGGTAAGGTACACTTGACGTCAAGCTGGGAACTATGGCAGATATGCCCACAGGCATATACAAAGTGGCAACGCATCGGTGCCGTAATCAGCTAATCTAGTTATGATAGCAACATATGAGACATTGCAGGTAGGTAAGAAAATGTACAAATATTATAAAAAATGACTTAAATCAATGCTAGATCTCGGGCTGGTGAAAGAAGACATATTAGGCTAGGCCAGGGGTGCTCAAACAGCCCTAGGGCGGCGGACTCGGGGGAATCTACCGTCCGTCACAATCGGGCTCGGGTAGATGCGCGTGTGTTCCCGCACGCTAGCCAAAGCGAGACGGTGGAGACAAGAGCTCCGGTCTCCACCGTCGACAACCGACGGCCGTCGCTGCTGGGCACGCGGACGAATGCTTCGGCGCCCCCGTATACCCACCCAGCCGGCAAATAAATAAACAAAATAAAAATAAATATACTGTAGCAGTTTAATGGATAAGGCTATGATATACACAGTATTGGTAAAAAATATGACAAACAAAGGAGTACAGTACACGGTCCGCGCTACAATAGAAGTCAAAAATAACTGCCCTCCTATAAAGTAAATACACACATATGCATCAAAAACGGGTCAAAACTTTGTTCAGCAACAGCTCACAAGCAAACTACTGGCTGTGCTACTGGCTTCAGTTTGATAATAATATCCTAGGACATTCCTCACACACGGCCATCTGACCACAAACTAAGCAATGCTTGTGCTATGAAAAACAGGTATATTTTTATAAATATAATAATACAGATAATTACACTCGAGACAAACAATACCTACATGTTCGTGCACACAAATTTCTGATCGATAGGGTATCTTACCAACCATGCCAACCGGCCCGATAATCAATACAGATATAAAACTATTTAATTTTCGTACCGAATTTAGCTCTCATATCTTGAATTTTACTACGAATACTGTTCACAACAGCTTGACCTTCCGGTATGGACCATCTCTTCTCGCGTCCATATTCTTCAACAAACGTTAGTAAAACAATTCTTGCATGTTCATCTAGCCCGGGTCTATCTTCTGTGTTGAAGGCTTTTGCTCTAGCGCCTGTCAAAGAGCATACACTTAATGCATTTCTAGAAAATATTATTAACAAAAGCATTCGAGCCAATGTTTTGCAATCCGATGATGATCTCTTGCAATTGGCAAATTTTACAGCGTTCACGAACACACCGCTTTGAGGCATAAGTTCTACAAGTCCAAGTTTATATTTGCGGTGTTTCAATGTCCATTTTGAATCATTTGGATCATATTCCGGAGGTAAAATAAACGTTTTGTTTCTTTTTTGTCTACGTTTTATTTTTGGAGCTTTGTTTTTAACATGATCGTAATTTTTATCATTATCTTTATCGTCATAATTAATATTATGTTTTCTGTTTTGGTTCGCATTAGTTATTTTTTGTTCTGCTGCTGCTGTAGATGCAGTAGCATTATTGATATTCGATTTGCTGTAATTTTCGACACATCTCAGTATATTTTCTAATGTTTCCTCTGATTTAATAAATGCATCATTTAAGGTATCGATCATTGAACACGTATCGGTAGATATCATATTAAATTTTTTCAAGAGAGCACCAAATTCTTTCATAAATACTTGCTCAGCTCTATCAATATTTTTAAGAGTCGTCGTCTCGTTTGCTGCGTTTTTTTCATTTTCTGTATTACTAGGATTTTCTGTTATATTTCTTTTGGCAGATATTTTTTCGTTTGTGTATTCGAATGCGTTTGAAAGTTTAATTACAGTTGCCGTGTCAGTATTTTGTCGTTTTTTATACATTTCTATGACTGGTAACGGCAGCGGCAAACGTGGAATCATAAGCTTCATTACAGATTTTTGACCTTTTAAAGGTGTACCTGATAATTGCGGTTCCATCTTAGGATTTGATAAACTTTTCCGATAATGTTGTTTGACCTGGAAAAAAATGTTTATTAATAAATAATTTAGGTATATTTTACTATCTACGCATCGGCTTGTGTATGACCCACAGATATATGTATATGTACACTAGATAACGCAATTATCACGATTTGTATTGAAACCAAGCGTGCCAACTTTTCAACAGAATATTTACGCATAATATAATTTTAAAATAACTTGCCTGTAATAGGAAACATGTCCTTGCCTTTGAGGGCTCAATATTGCAACAACAGAAGCGCGCGGACTGTAATGTAAGTAGCGGCGACCAACCTTGACGCTTTGTCGGGGCTTGGACACGGAAAGTACATGCATTTGCGTTATCTAGTGTACATATACTGGGTGATATTGTTATCACTGGCAATACTTGCAAGGGTGGAAGTACTCATCAAAATGAACAATTTTTATTATGGGACTAACTGTGAAATCATGAAAAAATTATTAGCTGTTCCATACAAAAACCATATTATTTTACGCGATATCAGAGTTAGCCCTATAATAAAAGTTGTTCACATTGATGAGTACTTCCACCCCTGCAAGTATTGCCAGTGATAACAAAATCACCCTGTATATCTATGCTATGACCACAATTACACCATGGTACCATGGACCTTCAGGGTCGTGGGCAATCGGGGTGGGGACCCCGAGCGCTCAGAAGCGGCCCCAAGGAGGACGATGGGTTGTTGTGTCGATAGCACCGTGAGGGTGTAAATGTATATAATATAACCAATCAAACTAAAATGTACCTAGAGGACTCCTAAATAATTATTAAGGTATTTAATTGACATAATGGCTGTTATATTAAGTTGTAAAAACTGAATGGATTGGAATGAGATTTAGCGAATATATAGGTCATACCCGGGAATAAATTAAAGGATATTTTGTATTTTTACGACCTGGTAACCCCAAGGGGCCTCCAGCAATATTGATAACCTTTCGACTTTATTGTACATAGAATGGAAAAATAGTCACCTTGAATTTTCGAGTAACTTGTATACCTTCACGTAACAGTTCTTAGCGCATTAAAATTAAACATCGTATTGTTAACGACACTAAACTAAGTTAAGTCTTATAGAAATTAAAAACATCGTAAATATTTATCACAGCGCGATTGAATCAAAAATAAATAGATCCACCCAGTCAGTCCTCATTGGCAGTGTTGCCAGACTTATTTAGCATTTTCGTACGCATCAATCTTTTGACCAAAAATACTTCGCAAAATAACCACTAGAAAAATGACCATTAGATATTTTTTTTGGCAGTACCAACCACAGAGGCTGTGGTACCACCACTTTAATATTATATCATTTTAAATAAATATTATTGGATATTAAAGTGAAAGCTCCATATTAAGTAGATTAGACATTTATTGGCAAACATTATTGCAATACACTTGTTACGCGTTTCACAGAGAGAACCAAAGAGCGTATCTACATAGACAAGATATATAGTGCGGGATGTGACACATCCACAGATAACTATCGTTAAACATTAATCTCTAATACCCCGCCTCAAGTTCAAGTTTATTTTTCTTAAACTATTACAAAATACACTTGTACTTGTTACAATAAAAATGTACCAATTTACAAACTACATATGGCAACACTGACAATATGTCACTCCTTGACAGATGACATTTTTGACACTGACAAAATACTGACAACTTATACCTACGTTACATTTACACAAAAATTATATCAAATTTAAAATGACCAAAACATTAATTCAAACCAAGTAAATTACATAAGTAGTTATGTTTTACACTTGACAAGGATTTCGTAAGTATATCAGCTTTGTTTTCATTGGAACTTACATACTTTAATATTATCAAACCTTTGTTTATAAAATCTTTAATAAAATGTACCTTTATATCTATGTGCTTGGATCTTTTACTGTTTTCATAGCTTTGTATCATCTTAATAGTGCTTTGATTATCAATTAACAATGAACACTTTAAGTCTTTATCACATTGCAAGTCTTTTAATACTCCATTAATGAATACTATTTCACTCACAGTTAGTGCTGCTGCTACATATTCAGATTCAGCTGTTGAGAGTGCAACAGTTGACTGCTTCTTTGAACTCCAACTTATTAGGTTTCCTCGGTGGAAAATAGCAACTCCACTGATACTTTTGCGGTCATCTCGATTACCTCCCCAATCAGCATCTGAAAAACTTTGTAAGTGATTATTTTCGTGTTTTGTGTATATTAATCCTTTTTCTTTTGTATGTTTCAGGTATCTCAGGACTCTTTTCCCAGCTTTCCATAGTGTGGCTGTTGGACAATGCATGTATCTACTAAGAAATCCTGTGACATATGAAATGTCTGGCCTACTTGTTGTTGCCAAATACATAAGTGATCCGATGAGTTCTCTATATGGCAAATTTGGCAATATATCTTCATTCTCATCTATATTCAGGCCAATTTCCATGGGTGTTTTTATTCCTTTACAATCTTGCATGTTAAATTTTAATAAAACTTTTTCTATTATTTGTGTTTGTTTTATTTCTATTTTATCTTTCATTCTTGTTATTTCTAATCCTAGAAATTTTCTTATATTTCCCAAATCTTTTGCTTGAAATTCATCTTTAAGTTTTTGTATTATTTTCTGCCCATTTCCAATTATGATTATATCATCGACAAAAATTAATATATTAACATTTCTTCCTGTGTATAGGCAAAAATCACTGAGAGATTGTTTAAATCCATTATTTACTAAAAACTGATTTAATCTCTCATTCCAGCAACGTGGAGACTCTTTTAAGCCATATAATGCTTTTTTAAGTTTTAATACTTTTCCTTTTTTATTCTCTAGTCCTTCAGGATATTTTATGTAAACATCTGTTTTCAATTCTCCATTTAAAAAGGCTGTAGGTATGTCTAGCTGTTTAATAGGTAAATCTTCTTGAACTGATTTATTTAAAAATAATCTTACAGTTGTCATCCTGGCTACTGGTGCATAAACATTTTGAGTTGTTTCTTCCTGAAATCCTTTGGCAACTAGTCTAGCTTTCTTTGTATTGTCTGACTTTGTTCTAAATACCCATTTTGTGTCGATAGCCTTTTGGTTATTTGGTAGCTCACATTCTTCCCATGTGTTTAGTATTTTATGAGCTTCTAGTTCTTTTTCTATAGCTTCTGACCATTCTTCTTGTACTATTGCTTCATTATAAGTTGTTGGGTCTTCTGCAAATAGTGCATAGGCTATCTTATTCATATCGAACTCTTTAAATCTTGTTGGTAATTTAACTAGTCTTTTCTTTCTTTTTCTACTTTCTTTTGTTTCATCAGAGCTTTCATATTCATCACTTGTTAATTCAGATTCTGTTTTATGTGCTTGTTGTTGTGATAAATAATCTGGTTGTTTTCTTTCTTTTGATTTTCTATAGTCTTGTGGTTTTTCTTTTGATTCTGTTGAGTCACTTTTTTCTTCTTCTTCATAGTCTATGTTGGTATTCAATTCTTCATTTTCATTAAATCTGTAACTTGTCTCATCAAAACGTACATCTCGTGACTCAATTATTTCATTTGTCTTTGGATCCCATAATCTGTATCCTGAACCACAGTATCCAATCATAATCATAGGTTTTGCTCTAGGTTCCAGTTTGCTTGGCCTAGGAAAAATTATACTCCATGCTTTTGAGCCAAATACTCTTAATTTTTCTAGTTGGTTCTTTCCATACCATATTCTAGACGGTGTGTCTCCTTTGAGAGCTTTTGTAGGTGACCTATTTATTGTATATGCAGCGACTCTTATCGCTTCTCCCCATAGATATTTGGGTAAATTTGTTTCTAATAACATAGCTCTTACTCTGTCAGCTAATGTTCTATTCATTCTTTCACAGACTGAGTTTTGTTGTGGTGTGTACCCACAAGTTGTTTCTTGTTTAATACCATTATCTTCATAGAATAATTTAAGTTCTTCATTTACAAATTCTTTACCTCTGTCTGTTCTTATTCTCTTAACATTTGTTCCTTTATTATTCATTCTCTTTATGTACTTAATAATGTAATCCTTAGCTTCATCCTTTGATTTTAATAGATAAACTTCCAAAAAATGTGAATAATCATCTATAATTGTCAGATAATATCTTTCTTCTTTGTTTGTAATGGGTGTGATTGGCCCTCCTATATCACAGTATATTAATTCACCAATTTGCTTTGTTTTTGGTTTGGGTGTGGGTGTGAACGAACAACGAGCTCCTTTTGCTTCCATACAGACTGAGCAGCGCTCATTGGATATTTCTAATCCGAGTATTTTCATACCTCCATAATTAAGATGTCCCATTCTTCTATGCCATAGATTTGTACAAGTATTTTTTGTTACCAACACATCTCCATGATTTGGGTTTAATTTGATGGTGTAAAGCTTGCCGTTATTCTGACATTTCACCAGAACCTTTCCATTTCCAATTTGAGTAAGTTGTTTATCAAATGTCACTTTCAGACCCTTCTCATTCAACTTTAGTACTGATAAAAGATTATGCGTGAGGTGTTTCATTATTAGACACTCCTCTATAGTAACTTCAATGCCTTCATCAGATATTCCAATAAATTTACCTTTTTTATGGGCTGATATCATGTTTCCATTTGCTACTTGTATTTTAATTTCTTTCACATCCTGTATTTCTGTCATATATTTTTCAAATTTTTCATTTATCATGTGAAATGATGCTCCTGAATCAATCACAAATTCTATTTCATTCTTATGATTATCATTATATGCTGTATAAGCTTGTGCAGCAAAAAATGTTATCATTTTATTATCACTCTGCTCTTCCACAATGTTTACACTAGGTTTTCGTTTACTACTTGTCCCTCGATATACTCCTCTGTTATGTGTTCTACCTCTTTGATTTCCTCTCATTCTTTGGTTACTTTGACCTCTTGAGTTTTGATATACACTTGTTTGTGTGTTATGAGGGCAGTTTCGAGAATAATGGTTAGGCTCACCACAGTTATAACATCTGAATGGACTACTTTGAAATACATACTCACTTGCATTTGCAGGTCTATGTTTATTTTTACATTCTTTAAGTTCAGCGTCCAACAGTTTACATTTCACAAAATCTATAGTAAGATCTGTATTTGTAGTTTCGAGTGCGGTGACCATTTGTTGGTATGATTCTTCCATACTCATTAAAAGGTAACAAACCTTATCTTTTTCTTCAACTTTCGTGCCATTTGCTTCTAAGTCACTAATTATTTTATCAAACTTTATGAAGTGCTCTTCAACACTTTCTTGTTTCCTATATTTAAGATTCGTGAGCTGTCTTCTTAAATATAAACATGATAATGTACTTTTTCTTTCAAAAATATGTCTCAAATTTTCTATCATTTGATAGGCTGTATTTGCATTACGCACGTATTCTAAGTGTTTATCTGGAAGTGCTTGAATTATTAGGTTGCGTGCTTTAGCATCCTTTTCTTGTATTTTGGTTTCTTTAAGGTTAACATCTTTATTCAAAACTTCCATGCACCCCTTTTCATCCAAAGCCATCTCAATACGGAATAACCAGTTTGCGAAATTTCCACTTTCTAAGTGAGGAATTTGTATTAATTTTGATGCCATTGCTCTTATCTTATATCTTGCTTTTGATATATTGCAATAAACTGAAATAAAGAATCCTACCCCTTGTGCCTCGTGCCTTGATAATGGCCGGCCGGTGCGTGCCTATCGCCTATCACTTCCCTAATAATAACTATGTCAATCTGACTTAATATGAACCAGGTACTCGTCTGAATTCGCCTGGGCCCATAACCTATTGGATATTAAAGTGAAAGCTCCATATTAAGTAGATTAGACATTTATTGGCAAACATTATTGCAATACACTTGTTACGCGTTTCACAGAGAGAACCAAAGAGCGTATCTACATAGACAAGATATATAGTGCGGGATGTGACACATCCACAGATAACTATCGTTAAACATTAATCTCTAATAAATATTACAAGCAAACTTCAAGCTCAAAGCTTTAGTCTATATCCCGGGGTTCACTTACCAATTTAGGAGACAACGCTTCAGACATTCTTGGAAACAATATATATTTTGCAAAAGAGGCAATTTTTGGCAATTAAATCTATTGTCGGGTCCTCGTTTAAAGCTTAAGTAATTTAAGAATTAATTTTTCCGTCGCTGTACATATATGTATATAAAAACTAGCTTCCGCCCCGCGGTTGCACCCGCGTTCTCGAGGGATCTTATGTTTTCTCGGGATAACCTGTATGCTATTTCAGATTATAATACTTACAAGAATTGCTGGTTTAAATAGGTATAAGATTAGATTAGATAGATAGATTAGTAGGATATTATGAAGACAAGAAAATTATAATACATACACATATATTGTAGTAGCTTCTCTCTACACTTTCATCCCCTGGCATAGAATTTGAACCGAAAATCATAATTCCGTACTTACAAATAAAGAAAAATCCACAAAAAGCTGCCTTGCTGAGTTTCTTGCCGGCGTCTTCGTCAGTTTAGATGAATTACGGCCCGTTGGTAGAGTAATCGTTATCACGTGCATAAGTGCCATATCATGGAGGGCCTAAACTGAAGGAGGATGTATTAATTAAAGAAAGACTAAAATTTCAAATTGCATTAAGAATAATAATGATCGGTGCTTGACAATTGTAGAGTAAGTAAGTTATGTAAGTATTTAAGGTTAATAGAAAACAAGTAGACTCGTATATATATATAAACATTTTATTTTAATTAAAATACCAAATAAGTACAATATACTGCATAGTATTAAGCTTGAAAATTATTAAGAAATAACTACTTATATTGAGATTCCCTTATTCATACCCATTCGGTTGCCATTCCAATAGGAAAGGACGATTTTATTTCGTTAAATTTAGGCTGATGCTGTGTTAGTCGCAGAATCGACTGCCTCATTCCAAATGGAAGTCTGAAATGAGAAAATAGGAGCCATCCTATTCAGTAGACTACTCGATCGGGACCGTAACCGAGCAGGTCTGAATAACCCTGACTATCATTATTTTCATATTCAATGGTGCAACTTAAATAAAGTATTTTTTATTCTCATTGGTTGATGATAATTCCAATCTTGTATTTTGTGTCATTTGGTGCGTTGCCTTCTCTGAATCATTTTTGTCATTATCATAAATTTTGTTATCGTCATTTTAATCATGAAGATTTTTTCTATTACCTTCTACTTTGGGTAAGTAATTATTGTTTTCACTATATCCGGGATAAATGGCACTATTTTATTATATTCTCTATGTAAATTTTCTTATAAAAATATAAACAAATACAACTTTGGGTTGTGTAAAGTTTTTGTTGTGCTGAACAACAATAATTTTAAGGCATCGTTCACCAAACGTAATGTCGGCCGCTGACTGTGAGCGCGCGTTCGCTTTTCCATATATATTTAACTTCTCGTTCACACCGAACCGACGCAATAGGGTATTCGACTGACAATCAAATCAGCAACTTTTTACGAAATGTCAAAACGATCCATTATATGGAGTTTTGTATGAAATACAAGCATGTGACGTCATAATTATATAGCATATACTCTTTATGGTTAGATTGGTCATTAAAAATCATAATAAGGATTAATTTAATAAAATAATCGTGGTTTCCCCTTTTTTTAGATGTTTTATACATTGGTTAGTGTTGGATTTTGAATACAGGCAAATACCCTATTACGTAGTGCGTTGTCGCTGACTCTCGGACTCACAATTCGTCGGCGGACAATAAGTTTGGTGTGAACGATACCTACAATATTTAATGAATATACAGTACAGACACAGAATGCTATGTGCAGTTTAGCAATAATATAAGGCTTATGTTTAACTAACCACCAGATCTAGTAAAATGTAACGGCAAAAAATCACTTTATATTGCCAAAAATAGCAAATGATCACCAAATTTAAATCCCCATTTTAGCGTGAAATTAGAACAAAAAAAAAAATACAATTTGCGATCCTACTTTAAAGCAACCAACTTCAAATTATGATTATTTAATATTTTAATCCAAAAAGGGTTATGGTCTCAACTCAAAACGTTTTATTCTGGTGGTAATTAATTATATTATAATGTCTATATCCTGTTTGCTCAAACAAAATATATATGAAATTCAGTCAGTGTTGGTCACATAATAAAAGTTGCCATCTTGTAATATTTACCCAGTGTAATATCCTAAATACTAAGGGTATGTTCCGTTATACACTGCGACCACTGTTCAGTACTCTTACTGGGGAGAAATTCGTTCCGTTATAGATGACAGTATACTGCCGCAGTATCCTAGGGAAATATATGACGTCATAAATCGTCACCATTTTTGTACTGTGAGCACTGGCGTTTTCGTGGTAAGGTGCTCTCAGTGCTATGATCACGTGATCAACGGCGTCCAGAATGACAGTTTATATATACGTGGATGACACACAGTATACTGGACTGCATTCCGTTTTAAACAGTACCCAGTATAGCTAACTATAAAGGAACGGCTTCTCAGTATACTAAATGACGTCACACCTTACAGTGCTCGCAGTGTATAGCGGAACATACCCTAAGTTGCATGCAAAACGTAGGTACTCTTTCAGGATACATATATCTACTTTTATGTTTCATTGCATGTTCAGCAGTACGAATCAATAAATATGAATTATGACTCCCGACCAAATTTAGCTCTCATCTCTTGGATTTTACTACGAACACTGTTCACAACAGTCTGGCCTTCCAATTGATGCCAACCCTTTTCACGTCCATACTCTTCAACGTATGTGAACAATACATTTCTTGCAAATGTATCTAATCCTGGTCTAATATCCTTATTGTCGTCTGAAAAGGCATTTGCTCTAGCGCCTGTCAAAGAGCATACACTTAATGCATTTCTAGAAAATATTTCCAGCAAAACCTTTCGAGCCAATTGTTTAGTATCCGTTGACAATCTTTTGCAATTAGCTAATTGTATAGCATCAACGAAGACTCCGCTTTTAGGCATAAGTTCTACAAGTCCAGGCCTATATTCACGGTGTTTTAATGTCCATTTTGTGTCATATGGATCGTATTCTGGTGGCAGAACAAACGTACGTATATTTTGCCTTTGTTTTATCTTCCTAGGTTTATTTTTAACAAAATTGACATCTGTATCTACATCATCTGTGTCGTCATCGTTATGGTCGCTGTCAGCGTCACTTTCATTATCATTATCATTGTCTTCCTCGTCTTTATCTACATATTCGTCATCACCATCATCAAGATTATATATTTTTTTATTATCTTTTCTATTTTGGTTCGTATTAGTTATTTTTTGGTCTGCTGTTGTTGTAAATGCAGAATCGTTGTTTATATTCGATTTGTTGTAATCACCAATGGATCTCAGTACATTTTTTATTGTTTCCTCAGATTCAATAAATGTTTCTTTTAAATTTTTAACCATTGATTGTGTATCGGTACATATCATATTTAATTGTTTTATGAGAATACTAAAGTCTCTGATGAATTCATGCTCCGTAATATATTCAGGATTCATCGACTGGTCAGCTGCATTTGGTGGATCTCGTTCATTCTCTGTATTATAATTATTTTGTCTGTTATGTCTCTCGGTTATTTCGATAGAGTTTTGATGGTCATTTTCGTTAATGCATTCGAATCTATTTAAAAGATTAGTATCACGTGCCGTATCATCTGTTTTTGGGCAATTTTTATGCTTTTGAGTGTTGGGTACCGGCAGTGTCATGCGTCGAATTGTTAATTTCATAACGGATTGTACATCACCTCTAAAAGGCGCAACTGTCATCTGTGGTTTTATTTTAGGATTTGTGGAATCATTTCTCCTAGAACTGCGTCTTTTTCTTTCCGACGATGATGATGTTGTTGGTAATATAACATCTAGAATAAAATATTTATAAGTTACATTTTTTTAAATCTCTGCAGTGTAATTAGAATAGAGATTTGGACTGACAGGCTCCCTAAAAAGGCCGCTCAAGCAATATTACTAATGCAATTCATATTCCAATATTATTATTTATTTATTTTTATACAACATTGTCGGCAAACAAGCATACGGCCCGCCTGATGGTAAGTGGTTACCGTAGCCTATGAACGCTTGCAACACCAGGGGTATCACTCGCGCGTTGCCGACCCTTCCCCCCACCCCGATGAGCTCTGGCGACCTTACTCACGCGCAGGAACACAACTATAAGTTATTTGGCTGCGGTATTCTGTAAGGTGGAGGTACTTCCCCAGTCGAGCTGCTCATTGAGCGACATATTGCTATGCTCTACCTCTCTCAATATGCTCAATATGTTTTATGTACCTAAAATAGTCACTACAACTTGTCACATATATACAATTTATTTCATTAAAATATTTGGTATTCATGAATCTGCCGTAAATTCGGAAAACTGAATGGCGTTGGCAAAATTGCTCGAGCTTCCTTTTAAGCTAGACCTCTAAATTGTATGAGCGCCCATACAATTCAGAGGTCTTTATTAATTGGCGTTACTATGTATGTATGGGGACACCCTTTAATATTCAAAATTTTTTTATCTTTTGGAATTTTCCCTTTATTTGTGCTTAAGACCTTGCTTTTTGCCAAATTTCGTGATTCTAGGTCAACGGAAACTACCATATAGGTTGCACCCAAATAAAAGGGCAAAAAAATCGCGTTTGTTGTATGGGAGCCCCCCTTAAATATTTATTTTATTTTGTTTTTAGTATTTGTTGTTATAGCGACAACAGAAATACATAATTTGTGAAAAATTTAACTGTCTAGCTATCGCGGTTCTTGAGATATAGCCTGGTGACAGACAGACGGACGGACAGACAGCGAAGTCTTAGTAATAGGGTCCCGTTTTTACCCTTTGGGTACGGAACCCTAAAAAGGAAGAATCATGCCGTGCCGCATTTACACAGCTGTCAATGGAAACTAACCTCTACTGCTCGTGCCCATAGATTCATTATTTTTCGTCAGGATGTAAATTTGTGCATCATCAAAATAATCTGCAAACCAAAAAATGGATTTATGTTTGTTTGTTGCCATACACCCAAACTTACCTATCGACAGCAGCGAGGGCTTTGAGGATGTTTTCTATACTGGGTGATTTTGTTATTACTGGCAATACTTGCAAGGGTGGAAGTACTCATCAAAATGAACAACTTTTATAAATCTCAAATCGAACCAGAAGTTCCTGAGATTAGCGCGTTCAAACAAACAAACAAACTCTTCAGCTTTATAATATTATTATATATTATACTAGCTGTCCCGACAGACGTTGTCCTGTCCAACTCATACACAAAATTTCATCCAAATCGGTCCAGCCGTTTATCCTATCTCTCAAGTTGGACCAGACTGCTCACGGTGTGCCAATTTAATTTAAAATCGGTTAAGTAGTTTAGGAATCCATCGCGGACAAACATCGTGACAGGAGATTTATATGAAGATTAAGTACGTATATTATATTATAGTGATGATTAAGTATTAAGTATAGATTTCATTTCATACATATCGAAAAAAAAACGGTAGGTGCCTATAGCAATATTACGAGTAAGTACTTTGTGATATAGGTAAAGTCTGGCAAACGAAAGGGTGACATGAGAAAATGCGGCAAATTCAAAAAATACATACATTTTAACTATTAGGAAAAACAAAATAATGACAACTCTAACCAAAGACTTTGACGAGCATTATTGTTGCCATATAATTATTAAAACTTTAAAAAAAGTCCAGGTCACGCTTTCATTTGCCAGACGCTACCAACGGACAAACGGACATGACGAAATTAATGAATAATATATTCCATATCCATACCAGTTTCATATCTCAAAAGAGCTGTATATTCGTTCCATTCCGTCGAAACTTTTTGTCTCTTTTTAACACGTTTCCTGGTTTCTTCTGGGCATTCTGTTGGATATGCTACCACTACTTTTTCCTTAGTTATACGTGATTTAACCCAGGAGTTAGGAACACAAATATACCAATTAATATCCTTATAAGGTAGATCTAAGAATGTTACTATGCTGTATCTATATTTCACTCGCCCCATCTGTTGACAAAAGAATATAAATAAAGAATAGTTTAAAGAATAGCATTAACAGAAAGTACAGTCAACGATATAAGCTGCTGAACTGACGCTACAAAACAGCAACTATAAGTATAAAGAAACATACATATTTGAAAGTTTTTTTCTTTCTTTCTTTCTTTCTTTTTCAACTAAGTATATCTATCCATAATATGGAATGATTTAAGTGTTTTGTAAATGTGTGTAAAAAAAAACCTATACTCTATACAGTTATAGAACAAAGGGTCAATCGATGGCGAAAATTATAAGAATTGCCGGTTGCATAAAAAAAAAGTAAAATTCGCGAAGATATGACATATTGATCGCGCAAGCTTGACCTGTACTATAAAAATCAAACCAGGCTCTGTAAGTCGACGATATGCAACAAGAATAAAGATGCGCCGAGAACTGATCCCTGAAGAACGCCCGCATTTATTCCCTTAGTAAGAGATGCAAGGGAGACCGCAATACCGCGATGGGCGATTATTACTAAAATTAATCGAATGTTCAGTTTATTCGTACGCATTCGAATGACAATCTAAATTATTCGAATGGTCGATTGTTGTTAATTTGTCGAGAGCTTGGCGATTATCATTCGGTCAATTTTCATTCGAATAATTTTTCGTGGTGACATTCTTTGGTAGGGTTTCTTCTCAGTTGAAGGCGACTTCCGAATCGGTGGTAACTTCAGTAGTTTCGACGTTCATAAGTGCCCTCTTAGGGTCTAAACTGAATAAATGGTTTTGACTTTGACTGACAAAAGAATCGACAATCGAGTGTGCGTAATTATAAATGTCGATTCATATGACTGTTTTTTTGCAACAATCGCCCATCGCTACAAGATACCCGTCGATGTGTGGCATACACAAGAAAATCCCCAGTTGACATGGGCAAGGTCACTGAGGAGATCATTGTTTTCAAGGTATGCGAGGAGCTTCTGATGATTTAATATTGTTTGCAAGCTTCCAACCTTTGAAACTTAACCCTTAAGAAAGAGGTGATACAGGAGACAAGCGCCGATGCTTAGAAAAACTGCTGGTTATTTATTGGCTTTGTTCACGTCCAGATTGCATTATTATATTTTTATTAAATGGAAAAGCGGTCACGTTCAGTAGCTACAAAATATTATTTTAAATTAGGATATTTTCTAAAAGTATTAATGATATTAAACAATAGAATTATTCCATCATTTGGTACAATATAAGATTTTCCTAAACATGACTTAATTATTTTGCACTAGGACTTAATAAGTTCCTAATATCTACTTCTCATCAGAAAAATCGAAACGGTACTGCAACAACACCTCTGAAGTTTGGTTTTAAATGATTTTTATGTTATATTTTTACAACAAAAAAAAGTTATAGGTAATGCCGGATTATTGCGGATATTATAAGGTATCGTTTAACGAATATTAATGATTAAAATTATAAATAAGGTTTGTAAAAATATCGTATTTTTTAAATATGTATATTTTTTCCCTTTAAGAAGAATTTATAAAATTATAGAATTTGTACCGCATGGAAGCAGAAATTAGAGCCCGGGTAGGAAATACGAGATTCTGGATACACTTTTTATAAACATTTTTTGTTTTAATATGTCTTTGTAAAAATTTACAAAAAAACTTTGGAAAAACACATACCTACCTGGTGAAAAAACACGATAGTTAAAGGAATTTGATTTTAATTTGATACATTAATATTTGTAAAACGATATCTTATAATATCCGCAATTAATTGGCATAATTACTTTTTTTGTTTAATGTAAAAATAAAAAACATAAAACTCATTCAAAACCAAACTTCAGAGGTGTTTCGATTTTTTTGATGAGAAGTGTTTTTATACATAAAACTACTTACACTACTAATTCCCCTTGGCTCGCAAATAGGACGCGCGTCCCAAAACTAATTATGACAAAAATAGAATTCCAAGAATCGCAAGACAAATAATTAAAACAATCGCATTTTTTAATTGATCGATGAACTGGTAACCCCGAGGGGCCTCCCATTCCCATAATACGGTTAACCTTGTAGGACACAAATCCATAAAATATAATAATAAACAAACCTTACTTACAGTTTTGGACGAGTATCCCTTTATATCCGTCTTAGGCATCTTAACTTCTATTAGCAAATATATTTTACCCTGCCTTTGAAACAAATAAATAGAGACATTTAATTAATACAAAGATTCCACCCAATAATCATTGGTAGAGTTGCCAGATGTACTTAACTTTTAGTACGCTTCATTGCCTAAAATAGTACACATATCTAAAATTCATTACAAAAAAATCCGTTCATCAGAAACTACTTGTCTTTTTGTTCTGAGTTTGGGTATAGTATAATTATGTATATATTTACAATAAGTAGTAGGTAAGTATATCAGTCAGTTATCTGGTTTCCATAGTACAGTCAGCAACATAAGTAGCTGAGTAGATCCAAATTTTCAAATACACACACTATAAATATTTATAATACTGAAAGATATATAGGTACTTACAGGTGTTTTGTAAATGCGAGTATACAAAAACCTACATAACTCTCAATTCCTACATCATCGATAGTATCGGCATTTTGTACCGGTACCAGTAAATCTAGAACTGACCAGCTTATTTCGTTGCTGATGGTACAAGCTATCAGAATGTCTAGTGGGAGATTTTAACGTTAGTAAACGCATTTGTGTAAAGTACTTACATACATTTATTTTAATAAGTAATTCACTATTATTATTATTCGGAATACTCAAGGACTAATTTCTTCCATACGTAATTACAATCGATACAATTACTTACCGTCTCTTACGAGTAAACTATCGATACTCTCGATACTCTCGATAGACCATTATACCAACAATTTGTAAACGAAACTATTACAAAATATGCAACTATCGACAGTGTCGATTCAATCGATACCTAGTTTTCTTGTAAAAACGGTAATAGCATCGATATATTCGCACTATTGCCGCACTATCGATAGAGTCTATCGTGGCCTATCGTCTATTGAGCGGCATCACTACAGTCAAAACCAATAATATTATGTACCTACCAAAGTATAATATAAAAAGTCACTCCATAGATATGGCAACACATAACAGTTCACATCACAAATAAATAAGTATCACATTGTTTGACATTATGTATAGGTACATCTACAGACATCTACCATTATATATCATCAATTTGGGAACAATCAAACGACAAACTAGTCGTGTGAAATAAAATCGCATAATAAATCATGGCAATTTATTTTTAGATGAATATACGGCCATCTGATCCCAAACTAAGCAGAGCTTTAGGTACCTACAATGGAAACCAGATTACTAATATACCTACTACATATTGTATACCTACCAACTACTTTATACTATAAGCTGATATTGAGATCTCATTCAAATTCAAATCATTTTTTTTCTACAAATCTATGTTTGGATCTTTCTTTCATCTCTCAGCCCATCCAAAAATCTTCAGAGATCTACCGCTTCAGAGAATTATAGGCTTTATTGACTAAAGTACTCACATTTCACTGGTGTTATTTACCTAAGTCCCAACGTGACTGTTGAGCTTAAGTTTTCGGTGAAGGAAAACATCGTGAGGAAACCATAGCACGGTGCTAGGGTACTTTGTAGTACTCGCCTGGCTGGCTAAGGCTACCACTCTCAAGTAGAAAATCTGTCGCCAAGCACCGATTGGTTTGTTACACTTGAGATATGCTATTTTTTTAAAGTAAATGTAATTGTTTTTACTTTCATTCATTGTAGTCGTCTCTCGGGTACTTTATCAACTCTGAACTACCGATAGTTATTACTTAACTAAAGCACCGTACTCGACCTAGTACTTCCATTTGTCTATCTTTTTCACCGTATTAGGTAGCCCGTTGAAATTTACACTTTTTTTTTCGGAATACGAATGCGTTATTATGACAAATAAAATTCAAGTGTTTTCGATATTTTTTCTTCCGACTCTATATCGAAAATACCGCTACGTATAAAGCTGTATTGTGGTCTAATGTACATAAATGATATAACGAATGCTTATAAAAGTTATAAACTAATATTATGAAGAGGAAAGATTTGAATTTTTCTATGTAACGAATAAACTTAGAAACTACTGGGCTAATTTCAAAAATTCTTTCACCATTAGAACGCTACATTATCCCTGAGTAACATGTGCTATATTTTATCCCGGGAACGCGGGTGAAACCGCGCCGAAAAGCTAGTTAAATATGAATTAGTAAAAAAAGTAGAATATATTGTTGTGCCTACTACTTAGTAGGTACCTAAGTTCACAGCAGAATTGCACATTAGAATTAGAACCGAAAAAATATAACCGTTTTCTACCCCGAAGGGAGGAAAACGAGTATTTCAGGTCTTGCCTAGGCTTGACCTTCCGGAGATTACCCTACTGTTCCTATCATGTGCGCGTGTACATACCTAAGCAGTGAGAGCAAGATAGCCTACACGCAGGAGTGTGTCACCCCTCCCGCGTGCGGGGTGCCGGCGAGGCGCGGCGCGTTTCGCGCGCGCTCTCCTCCTCAGTACCTAACCGGATATGGATAAAGTTCCCTGTTGACGGCAAGGGACTTGCTCCAGGTCAAGCCTAGGCAAGACCTGAAATACTCGTTTTCCTCCCTTCGGGGTAGAAAACGGTTATATTTCAGTTCTGTGCCGTCGGCTTGACCTTCCGGAGACTTGTTTCGGTATCTGCCGGCACTAGTATAGCGTACTGTGACTACAAAATGAAATGGTACAAGGTAATAAAAACCATGGATTTTTACCTAAAATTATTTTATTCTAGAATCAATCTAGCTAGAAAGACATTTTTCAAAACTAATAAATCTTTTTCTGTAGAATAATCAACAATAACGAACAATATATATATTCTGTAGTGATAAATTATTAAAAAACTAATCAGTTCCAACTACTCCCAACATAACACTTGCGAGTAATTAACAATAACTCTTAAATAAGTACTTATTTCTTAAATGATTAATAGGAACTTACAAATCAGTCTCAAGTTGATAAGAAAACAATCTAATAGGTGTCTTAAACAGGTACAAAAGAATTTATCAAAACATTATTAGAATGTAAAGTAGGCGCTGACACAGATTTATAATAATGCTTGAAAAAATTACTAGCGCCCCGCCAATTTCCTCTTCTTAGCAAATCATCAAGAGGTAAATTGTTTTCATAATTATAAGAAGCTACAGCCGATCTGATTGACCCTGGAGCTACTTCTAATCCTAAACTAACAAATACTGGTTTCAACCACCCAGCAATCACAGCTCTGGAGGCAGGTTTCACTTTTCCTCGAGTCGTTATAAACAGGTTTACTAACCCTGGACAAGCTTTACGCCTACTGGAAGACAACTCTAGCAAATGGTTTATCCATTTTAAAATATCAAATTTAGGATCCTGGTGCTTAAGTATTAACCAACCCGATTGTCTTTGTTTGTCACAATCCGACTTGGAGCCAAAAGCTGGCCAGAAAGTTACTGAGTCATCCTTTATGGAACAGTGCTTGTCATCTATCCGTAACAAAGTCAGGTCGTGTATTCTTCTCCCCGAAGCGAGAAGCAGCAATAAAGCACAATACTTAGAGACTTGATAAATACTTGTAGTGTCTGGAGAATTACATCTTAGCCAATTAAACAAATCTTGAATGTTCCACACCTGGGGACGTGGGGATAACTTTTCAGCAGACTTGAGACTAATTGCCCTTAGAATATTCTTTACCACGGGATGGGAACTGATGCTAAGACCATCTACTGGATTGGCAAATGTAGCAATAACAGACTTCCTGACTAAAATTGTACTATATGCTAATTTTTTAATTCTGTATAAATAACTGAAATAACTTGCTACTTGATGAGGTGTGGGGTTATTAGAAACAACGCGCTCAGACTTGCACCACTTTATCCAATCTTTCCATGCTGAGGCGTAAGTCACCCATGTTGAGGGTCTCCAAGCTGACATTAACAAGTCTATGTCTTCTGAAGGAAGGTCTTTTACTAGCAAATTCCAGCCTGTACCCTCCAAACCTCCAAAGTCTTTGAAGACACCTCCGCTGGCGGACAATTCGTCGCTAGGTCTATTAGATGTGCGGAAAGATTCTTGAATACTATAGGAGCGGCCGTCGCCTTGGATTTCAGTGCTGTTCGCCAAAAGGCTCGCGTCCATCTGGGAACTACTACCAAGTATGTTCCTCGCGCATATTTCAAGTGCTGAATGACTTTGGGAATTAATGGCGGTGGTGGAAACACCCAGGCCAAGTCGTATTCCCATCTCCTGCTGAATGCATTTACAAAGTGAGCCTGTACATCTGTCGCATCTATCGATACATACAGGGGAACTACTCTGGATTGCGATGTCGCGAACAGATCTATTTGTGGAGTTCCCCATCGGCTGAACACTTTCTGCGTCACACTGTCGCTCAGATGCCAATTGGTCGCTGTTGAATTTCGTGACAGGCGATCGGCTATTATGTTGAACTTTCCGGGTATATAGTAAGGAACCAGTACTGTGTTGAATTTTTTCGCAAGTAGCAGTATCTTCTTCGTTAAAAGATACAACTTTTGTGATCTTGTCCCGCCTTGGTGGCGCAGGTATGCGATTACTGTCCGGTTGTCTGCTTGAACCATTACCACTTTGTTCTCGACCCAGGGTTTGAACTTTTTCAAAGCCAGGTAAACTACATAGAGTTCTTTCAAATTTATATGCCATTTTTTCTGAACTGGACTCCAAACTCCGGACCAATGGATCTGTTCTATTTGTATACCCCATCCCGTGTCTGAAGCGTCTGTTGTCACGAACACACTGGGCTCTTCTTGGATTATTAGGCTCGACTTTGTTAGGTGATCCCGCCACCAAAGGCATTCCTCTATTGCCGGTTGAGGTAAGTGTAACAATTTGTTCGGCCTGTCTTCTTCTAGGCTTCGACTCGCTCTCTGGAGTTGCCTGCAGAAAAGACGCCCCAAAGGAACCACTTCTGTTGCGAATTGTAACTTTCCTAGCAACGATGTTCCTTGAGTCCAACTCCATTGACGAGACTTTAATATTTTTCCGAGGAATAGCTTGAGGTTTGTAATTTTGTCCTCGGGGAGAGTCTTGATATTTAATTGTGTATTGAAAATTAGTCCAAGGTAATCGATTTCCTTCGTTGGCCTCAATACAGACTTGTTCCAATTTATCTTCCACCCTAAACTTATGAGAAGGCTTACTGCTACTTTGACCTGTTCCTGAAGAACATTTTTTTCTTGGTGGGCAAAGAGGAAGTCGTCCAGATACACCAAAACTCTTATTCCTCTTGATCGAAGTAGGTTCGCGACCCAATTTGTTATTCTTGAGAAGGCCAGAGGTGCACTGGAAAGACCCATAGGCAGACAAGTCATTCGGTATAGAACACCGCGATAGCTGAGGGATAGGAACCTTCGATGACTTCTTTTTATTGGTACATGAAGGTAGGCCTGAGAAAGATCTATCTTGCACATAAAGTCGTCTTTCTGCAAAAACTTTGGTACCTTGGACAGATTTATTAGCCGAAATTTCTTTGGCTTGAGATAAAGGTTTAAACGACGAAGGTTGAAAATTTGGCGCTTGCTTCCGTTTGCTTTGTCTATTAGGAACATTCTCGATAAGAATCCCGTTTCTTCCGATGTCTTCTCGATGATTCCTTCTTTCTCCATTTTTCTTAATTCTGAACTCATCTCTTTTGATTCTGGCGTTGCAAACTTTCTCAAATTTTGGTTCGACAAACGAGAGAGAGGAGGTATCTTGACAAACGGTATTCCGTAACCCATTATCATTCTTAGTATTGGTTCTGGAGCACCGAGATTTTTCCAGTGGTGAACAAACAAAGCAAGCTGGCCGCCTCTGAATAGATAGTCAGTAGGAAGATGAGCGTCCCTTCTTATGAGGCGGACGCTTTTTTGTTGCCTTAGGGGTCTCTTTAGAACTTTTGAAGTGGTTGGTCCGAGACTCTGATCTAAATATGGATGCTTGAGGCTTCTTCCAGTCCGATCGTTTAGTTTTATGTTTGAGATCGGGTTTTGACTTTGATTGTCTGTTTTGGTAGTAAGCAAAGCCGGGACTTGTTTGCAGTGGTCTTTTTGCCGAACGGAAAACGCGAAATAAGCCACCTTGTTTGCTTATAAAATCCTCCAGACGTTCCTCATCGAAAAGATATGCTTCAGACGGTGGAATTTGAGACAATTTTGCTGCCAGGAAGTCATTAGTCGGCTTAAATGCCTTTGTTCTGAGTTCAATTATTTCAGCCCTGCGGGCACAAGTGTACTGAAGAAGGTCATCAGAAACATTCTTAAAAGTAGAAGTAGCATTAGAAAGTAAATTATGAACATCATCAAATGTTTCCGGATATTTGGATGTCAGTTTTTTAGCTTGTTCTGCCAAAGCTTCTCTTTGTTTTAGTAGACCATGGCAAATTGTGCCCAAAGTAGTATCAACAGTAGATAACAGGTTGCCACTAAAACTTTTTGAAGCCATACTTCCTAGCTGATCATTAACCTTGAGCGCGTCAAACACAGGGGCAACACGTAATTTTTTCTGTACTTCCTTGTACCTGATCCTATTCCAAGAAGAAGACCCTAATTTTTGGCAAGCGACGCCTTGTTTTTTAATGTCTTCTGATGGAGTAGGAATTAAAGGTTCTTCTTCTTTGACGTCTGGTGCAAAATTAATATGCTTGGCTTGATCTTTGTTGGATATAGCTTTTTCCAGGTTAAATTCTGGGGCCTCAAATGCACTTGATGCTTCAATATCTGAAGTATCCTCAAGATCTTTATAGGAGGGATCCAAGTTTTCTCCCTCTGATAATTCTGGGTCATCAGACTCACAGCTATTTCTGGCGGAACGGTCTACACTCTCCGAGTAGCTAGTTGTCGGTTGGTTTGTTATATTCTGGTTCTTCAACGAATCAATCTTCCTACACAATTGCCCAAATAGACTATCTACTTTATCTTCCAGCCTTTCAATGCGTCCCCGCTTAGTAGGTAATTCTTCCTCATGTTTTTCTTGATACTCTTCTTCTTCGGAATCCAACTGTAACTGGCGACAAACTTCCCTTCTTGTAAGAATCAGCGAACGCACAGGTTGTATAGCGTTAATAAATATCTCAGCTTGGGCGGCAGATCCTTTGACTTTATTAACAATAGAGGGTGGGCTAATTATTAACGCTCTGCACAAGGCCCAATTCAGCATGGAGACTTTCATTTCTCTAAAAGGCTTCTCTGCCACAAATTCTGCGTCTGGCAAAAATAATTTTACATAACCCAATGTCGGCAGGGCAAACCGTATCTTATTTAAGATTTGGGGATCAACATTTTCACCAAAAAGTTCTTCCTTGGTTGGATTTAAAGTTTTCCAGTTTGTCCAGCCTTCCGGTAGAGATTTACGAGTTAAATTTTTAATTTTATCCAACATGATGTCGTCTTCTTCCGTCTCTGCTGATTCTTCCAATAACTCTCCCATTGTAAGGAATGAGACCGGCTCCGCCATCTGCACCAACAAACAAAAAACCTTTATTACAAAGGGTCTAATAACAAAATTTGTTGGCTTAATTGTAGCCAAAATCAATCAGCAAGGCACACAACCAGTTATTTAGTACGGCTACTAAATATTACTGCGGCAGCGAGCCCACAACCAGCTGCGCCTCTGATCGAGCCTTAGACGGCCGTGTATATGGACGGCTGCGGCTAGTGAGCCGTTGACGGCTGCGGTTGGTGAGCCGTTGACGGCTGCGGCTGGTGAGCCGTGGAGGGCTGCGGCTGGTGAGCCGTAGAGGGCTGCGGCTGGTGAGCCGTAGACGGCTGCGGCTGGTGAGCCTTATCGGCTGCGTCTAACGAGCCTTTACGGCTGTGGTTAGTGAGCCTTCAGATGTAATGAGCCGTCATGGCTATAACTGGCGAGCCATAAAGCCAGCAGTTGCGGTCGAAAGACCGGCAAACTGTAATGCCAAAAATAACTACCGAATCTGAAGAGATTGCGGCTAGTAAATTCATAAAGCTGTAAGAAACTTGCATATTTTGATAATAACAAAAACGAAAGAAAAAAAATAAAAAATAAAAGGATATATCACCTTAAATTATTCATCCATATATAATAAAAAAATTAAATAAAAAATTATGAGTCACATACTAGGCAAAAATACGAACATTCGTTTTTTATTTATTTACAATCCAACGATAACATCGTTTACAGGACCGAATTACACCAAATTAATGCTCTATAAAACTCACTCTCACATACAATTAGGTAAATAGACTTAAAAACTTACCATTTTCACGTAATAACGTCAAAATATCCAAAGTACGTAACACATGCACACGGTGGGAAAACAATAGCGTACTGTGGAGGAGAGCGCGCGCGAAACGCGCCGCGCCTCGCCGGCACCCCGCACGCGGGAGGGGTGACACACTCCTGCGTGTAGGCTATCTTGCTCTCACTGCTTAGGTATGTACACGCGCACATGATAGGAACAGTAGGGTAATCTCCGGAAGGTCAAGCCGACGGCACAGAACTGAAATACGATACTTTATCAACCAGCATTTGGTCTTTATAGAAAATTATCTGTCTCCTGCGGTTTCATCCGCTTTCCCGAGAAAGAAATAGCCTGTCTCTCAATACCAAATTTCATCAAACTCAATTATTCAGTTTAATAAGGCACTTATGAACGTTACAATTGATTCTACCACCGGTTCGGAATACACTTGGACTGAGAAGACTCAGGCAAGAAACTCAGCAAGGCATATTTAAGGCATCGCAACCGGTTTAGCAGTATAGGCGTGAAAAGGTAACGTACAGAGTTACTTTCACATTTATAATAATAGTTAGGATCTGTAAAATGTAATATAGGAATAAAAATAATTTTATTTTATAATTTTATTTCATTATACGAAATGAGTACAATATTAAATTACTATTAACAATATTCACAGATTAAATACAATTTAAAACCGTAATTGTACAGTCAGGCACAAAAGTAACGCATTAAATATTTAAAATGATACAAAAACGGCAGGCCATATTTGATGCTAAATTGAAGTTAATAATTATTGATTTGCGTTATAATAGAAAGGTAAAAGTGAAGTGAAAGACCACGTAATGACGTTATCTGTATTAAAAATAGATGATCAAACACTAATCAGTGAATAAAACATGTAAAAATTCCAGCCTATAACCATTACAAGGCTTCAAGAATCCATGAAGCCGTTGGGATGCTTCGTGGGTATAATGAATTCCACATAATATACATAAATACAAAGATACCCGTGAAAAATACACACAAACATTGATTAAGTGTGTTGTAAAATGTATACTTTCTATGATTTTTAATTACCAATCTAACCACACACAAAACTTTTTGATTCTATAAAATTATGACGTCACAATATAGTATTAAAAAACTCCATAGATTGTTTTGACAGTTTAAAAAAAGTTGCTGATTTGACTTTTAACATCTCTATGGTAACGGTTAATGTCTATGGAAAGTAAGGTCTAATACTCGTCAAATTATATATTTTTTTTAATTTATTGACGGATTATAGTAATTTCCATCTTTGTTTATTGAACAGACATAGAAAGGGACATACAGGTCTAACGATGTATTTGAATATACCTATATTCAACTTAATAGACGTGTTAGTGTGGCTGTTAGATTGACAATAGAGTAGCGGTGGGTGAACAAGAAACACATGGGAATTTTAACAATGACCCCCCCCCCTACCTGGGTCCCCGAAAAAAAATTAGGCTAAAACTTTTGCACCGAACTGTCATTTACAATTTATTACACAAGTAATATTATATATAATAATTTGGTTATTTAATTATTAAACTAATCACGATTAAAATTATTAATAGGCGAAATAATCAAAATGTACAATTAATATTTAATTTGTATTTTAAAAGTACATGTATTTAAGGGCGAAAATAAAACTCAGAATCTTAAATGTGAAAAAGTACCACAGTTCAACATTAAGCTAATTCAGTAATTCAACTCACTATTTAGTAACTACATTTGTTAGGGGCATAGGAATGCTTGAGAATTAAGCTCTTATATTAGCTGTTAGGTCATCATTCCGTCATGATGAAAGTTGAGACATCGCAAATGCTTTACTAGTCTCACTGCGTAGAATGAAGTTTGGAAACCTTTTTTTAATCCAGTGATATAGGGTGCCAGATTCTGTTTTCAAAATTGATAGTATCATGGCGGGGTTTCTAAGAATAGATAGTGTTAATACAAAATAAACTTTATGTTATAAATCCAGGTTTGAATTTAAATTGTTCCAATCTAGACTCAAAACTTAACTTTATGCTTAGATTGACAACGACGACTGAATATTGGCGTCAAAAACACAACAATTGAGCGTGATATGTAGGTGAGATACTGCTTTAGCTTATTCATATACTGTGTCAATTTAAGTATGTCGACTAACAGTAGGTACTGATTTTTTGGAAGTAATAAAGTTGAATGTACAGAAATAGATTAAACTCTACAGTTTTGTTAGTTTTGTAAATAGAAATCGCCGCTATAAAAACTATGTATTGTCTAAAACCTAAAATATTAATAATAAGGCACCAAAAACTATACACGAAAATGTTTAATCAAATTTAAGTTTTAATTTGAATACAATGTTTTTTTCTTTTTTTCTGGAGATAGGATTTCTGTTGCATCCTGTATAAATACTGATTGAACTTAGATTCACAAAAAAAGTAAAAATATTCAAAATTAAAACTAAAATTATTACCCCAACATTTGCTAAAAACTACAAAAATGAAATACAATATTTGAACGCAATATTTATATACAAATTATAATGTGTAATTAAATGCTAAAGTTAAAGAAGCAATTACATTGATTTTTAATTGTAATTGTTTAAATTTTTAGGTTATAATGCAATTTTTATCCAATAATAACAAACAGCTAAAACAACCGTTGCCCAGCAGTGGGTCAGTTTTACACGTAAAGCAGTCCGGGTAGACATTTCAAGATATCATATTTCCAAAACCTCTGATAGATTTTTCATGCTGAATATATATCTCGAAATATATCTATAAATACAATTTTAATGCAAAAATAATGTGTGTATATTAATTTCAAAGGGCGTACTGTCACGTGTATAAAAATTAAGCGATTCGCAAAATAACGATTGAAAATACCATTTATGTTCGTGACTGTACAAGGCGAAACAAGGATAGATATACGATATAAAGTTTTATATTTAATGTCATCTTCATTTTATTTTAAAATATAACAAATGAAAACAGTAATTTTAATATCACATATCTTTTAGAACATATTTCAAAATGGCGCCCTCAGTATTCCTAGGCTGGTTAACACCTGTGTCTAAACTTGTGGGTACAACTCTTGGGTCCTCAGATTCTCTGGATATTTGTGAGGCAGTATCCACTGATTCTATATTCTGGAATAATAGGTTGTTGGAACCGGTTGATGGGTTACGTTTGTGACCAAGTTCAAATGGACTTGGTTGGGGACCTGGAATAAATAAATAAAAAATTAAAGTCATTTACGTGAGACAGTTATAATACCGGGCGAATATTTCGATATAGCATATTTACATAAAATTATGCATGGTGAACCACTTTTATTATGGGACCAACTTGAAATCTTATATGGATTGAATGGTTTATGGAAACTGTCTTTGACTACGTCCAGTACAGCACCTAGTTGATCATAATGTTAATGCGTGAAGCAAAAACTTTGGTACACCTTTTTACGAAAATTACGCGGACTGAGGAGTATGAAATTTGGCACAGTTAAAGTTTATATGGAGAAGGAGTGCCGAAAGCTAATCTAACATATAAATTTCTCGTGTCACAGTGTTTGTCTGCAAACTCCTCCGAAACGGCTTGACCGATTCTTATAAGTATATTTCAGGGGGGCCGCTAGTATTTTTTATATAATATGCATTAGGAATAAAATAAATTAGTAAATTTAAAAAAAACATTACACACACTACCATGCGTTTGACACACACACATGTCAGAGAAGAGAGTTCGTATATGTATAAAAGTGAAGTGATTTTCTTTCATAATATTTATTATACTCTTTTGTTTAATAATGGTCGAATTTTGACCGCTGGCGACCTCTAGTTATAACAAAATCTTACCACCGCTAGAATTCTTCCTACTACTCGGCGTGGTGCTCCTACTGCTGGGTTGCGTCAAGCCCATCATATTGGGCAAGGTGGGTCTTGGCCGCGACTCATTCTGCAGGAACTTGACAAACTCCGCCGCCAAGCTGTCCGTCGCGTTCACTGAGCGGACGAGGCCGAGTTTCTCGCACTCTTGCTGGTTGAAGTCCAAAATTGTTGATAGGACTCGGAGGACTTGAGTTCTGGAGACAATTTGGAGTTAAAAGGTAAATAGCTATTATATTTAATTGCCTAGCTAAGCTTTCAGGGTTTAATCACATAGTTAAAGTTTGTATTTATTAGTACTTTCTATCTTGAACGTTTAGTTAAGCATTAAAATAACCCTATACATTCGTCAATCAATGACGAAAAATATCGTCATTTTTGCGTCAACCCTATTTTTAAGATGATCATCTGCACACCGACCTTACCCAATAGTGGCCTCATTTTGCGGTCCCAGATGCAGGCCCTAGTACCAAATAAAAATGTATATCCTCAAAGCTAAATCGTTACGAATTCTATACTTACATGAAACTACTAAGCATCTTTTAAAGTAGTAAATAAACTCACTTATTAACATTATTATGTGCCGCAGTTTGCACATAGTTGATGACCAGGTTCTTCACCAAGTTCTTATCAATCTTGTCCTGCTGGTTAGATATCGCGTTGTAGTACCTCTCTTCCGCTGCCGCTACTGACATCTGGAGCGTTCGAACTATCGGAGAGATGATCTATCTTAATACAATGCTACATAATTAAGACTTTTTCAAAAGTTCTAGACTTAAGACGTAAACTAAGAACTTGGATTTTAGGTCGGCAAATAAAAACGATAACTCCTCACATACAGAATGACATCTTATTTGTAATTACTTCAGTTTAGAGAGTCAACGTTAATACAATCGAAATTAAAAATGCATTTTGTATCTGATCACGTATTTTTGATCGGAGATTGGGAATCTTTTCTCATAAATAAAAATGTGTTACACTTTGCATTATAACAAAACAAGTTATCAATTCAATAGACTAACTAAACTATATCGGATTAAATACGAAATAGCTATGACAGAGAAAGAAACATACATAAATTTCAACACATAATAAATATTTCACAAAAATACTCAATTCAGTCTCGTCGACATATAAAATGAAATTAAGTAAATATCATCTAAAATGCAATCTTACCATGCATACAACGGTACTGCGAACGATGCTCGATGTATTTGCAAACACGATCTCAAAGTATTATTCAGCCACTGGGTGGGGGGCAACAAGTACTCTTCCACTATACATGCCTTATTTTAGAAAAGTTTTTAATTCACCAAAAAAAAAAAAACAATTTGGTGCCAAAAAGAAAGATGTTCTCCTGCGTAACTCGAAAATCATATAAAATCATCCAGATAGCTGGATATTTCTATATACTAAACTACAATTCGTCGAAATTCCAATGTCACTATAATTTGTACAAAGAAGACATACAAAATACCATAACAATAATTTACTTATCATATTGTAATTTGTATAACATGCAATGCAATTGAATCATTATTTAATCTGCAAAATTTATCTGACGATATCCCTTGAACATGTCTTCATAGTCAACATTGCTTAAGAAGTACTTAAAATCTAACTTTGTATAAGAGCAAAATACTTGTCTGCACCTTATGTTTCAGAAAGAAAATAATCTAAGGGCTAAATAAAGATCCCATACAAAATAAATTTTATAGCTTCCATTATTTTTGGTGAATAAAAATATTATTATAAGGATGACAGTGCGAGTAAGCGCCGCCCCCCATTATTAATTTCACCAGTACCTGAAGTAATACTCAGAGACAATGTCGCATTTTCGGAAGTCTTCTAGTTTCTACTCTTCTACTAAAACGTTCAAAAGTAAAAGACAAAGACTTGCTTTAGAAACTGTACCTTATATGTTGTGTTTACCAATTGACAATAAGCAATTGTTGCTATAACGCAAACCTCTTTTGGATATATGAAAAAGTATATTGTGAAGTAATTCTTAGTAAAATTTCCAAAGCAAGGAAACAAAAACTGACATAAACAAACTCAATCAACAATCAAGGTGTGCTGCAGATTGTAAGTGCAATAATAATAGTCAAAATTTTGAACCTCATCATGATATATTTGAAATACGAAAGAAAGATATTTTGACCCATTTAGGTGTGTATTTAAATATAATGAGAATCAAAATCTTGACCACAAAAACAAACAATCACAAAAATTGAAAGCAAATAAAAATTGTGAAAGAATACACAGGGACGACACGACGACAAGCCACATTCCTCAATCAAACCCCATATGGTAATCTGAGTAGAACGCGGCCGTTCGACCTGTCAACGTCAGAGAGCTGTCATCGTGACAGATTTCACGTGACAGGCAGCAGCCGCGTCGTGATAAAGCCTCACAGTTACCAAATGAGATTAGACCGAAGGAGGCGAAAGCTTCATTCTTGATAATACTTTATTGATTCAAATAAGTCTTATGATGGGTATGACTTACAGAATTATAGAACTATGTAAAAATATCGACAATGTTAATGAAATTTGGCCAATGTTTTAGATTATTAACTCGTAATTCTACTTAATTGTATCTTACTTGATACAATAAGTTTGTTTGTGTTAAACGTAATAGTATGTCAACCTATTTAGTAATTCAAAACTTCTTATATGAACCTATATTTATAACTACTTTCATTCCCTATTTTGGAATTTTGGGACGTTATGTTGTTTTCCTACATTTTAAGTATAATTTAACTTTTAATAAGTGATACAAACTTTCATCCCCTATATAAGCCTTAGGGGATGAATTTTCATAATTTATGAAAAACATTTGAATTTTAAGGAATATTTTTTTGATAAACATTTACGACTAGCCATAACAGCATTCACACACAATACATCAAATAAATCATAACGATTTTAAAAAGAAATTATCAAAACACGTTATTTTATCAAATTGAATATATTCGTGCAAAATTAAATAATTAAAATTAATGAAAACAACGTGGTTTGTAAAATCTCGAATGGCAGAACACACGTCGAAAGCGTACCGACTAAACACCGGTGATAACAATGACATCGTCAATATAAGCAAAATCTATGAACTCTCAACTTACGTGTGTAGATATCGCGATTGGGGATGTACGGCTACCAACTGCATACCAACTGGTAGCCTGGGTGTAACGACCCCAGAATTACCAGCTGATATTTAGTCGGAAGCCGGGTGATAGAATGCCTATATTATTTGGTAAAAACTTGAATGTAAGTATATTACTGTATTTATGAATTGATGAACACTCCTGTTATAAAAGTTTTACTATTTGAATTATTTTCATGGGATGTAGATAAGGTACGTAGATGTATATTGCTATATTACATATATAACAATGAAATTAAAATATTTAAGTGCAGTAATAATTTCCTTAGCTAGATTTAGTATGCATGTAGCAGTACTTACATTAAGAATTCTAATAAATAAAAGTCAAGTGCAAATACTTTACAAAAATCTACATATCCTAACAAAATTACAAAACTAAAACAAAATTGCTAAGATCAATATTATTTCTAAAAATGCATTCAAAACTATTCATTACAGTCTAAGACATAAGGTATATTATTGAACTTACCCTGCTCCTTCAAATCGTTTATTTGCGCAGTTTTCGTTTCCACCTGACCACTGAGTCTTGTGGCGGCTTGGAGACCTGCTAAAGACTCTTCAAGTTTACTATTGAGTCTGGCTATTTCATTGCGCAGTTCGTGATTTTGACGATTTATTTCTTCCGTTTTGTTTCTGATTTTCTCTGTCACGGCTTGTATTTCACGTTCTTTGTCTGTAATATTATTATTAAAAATTAATATGAATCCTTTCGAATCCTTTAATTTCAACTACTTCAGTTTTAGAAAAAAATCTTATCAAGATTTTGTGAACTACGAAATAATATCGAAAAGATATAATTGAAATACTATAGAAGAATATTTGATACAATATTGACAGGAATTAAACTCATTCAATTACTTGATTCGCGATACCTAGAATTAATATTTTTTGTAGTTTTGGCACATGCCGTGTTTCCATCCACGAGCCAACGGATTAAACATTACTTCTATTTTTTTCACTAAAATCCATGACACATTTTGAACTGCCATTTTAATTTATAAGTACCCATCTTTGAAATTTACAGAAACATTACCTGATACCTTATCATCATCAACACTATCTTACCTAACTGGAACTGCTCCAGCACGACCTGAAGGTTGGTCAAGGCGGCTTCACTCCGACTCCTCGCGTCATCAGCGTCGCTCAACTTGGCCTGTACCTCTTCCCGCTGCTTCTCGAGGAGTTTGATTTGGTTCCTGAGCGTTTCCACCTCTTGGTTTGCTCGGATGCTGTTGATTAATTAAATAAGGGTAGGTTGTTGTTTTTTTTTTGCATGGATAGTGATGATGTGGTCGAAGGTAGCACACAAGGCCTAAAAGTGAATTCAAAGTCAAAGGTTAGGCCCTAAGAGGCCTATAATTTATGAAGGTCAAAGCTGAAGTTGACACGGGTTTGGATTTTTAATTGGATTTGGAATTACTATTGAGTTAAATAAAAAAAAAGTACATAATTTTTGAAGATCTAAAGTTACCCCACACGCTTATGTCCACGCTTAAGGCCGCCCATTGTAACACATTCACTGTAAGTTAAGCATTGTATAACTACTACAAACATATTATGTGGTGTTACAATAAAGTGTAATCTATCTATCTTACTTACAATTAAATTTATATACGAGTTTACCACAGTAAAGATAAACATCGTAAGAAAACCTGTCTCCCCCCCTCATTGTTCAAGGAGTTTTCTAAATTAACATTAATACCCATCACCATAAAGTCGATGATCACCAAGCACCTTCTGCTGTATTCTTCACCTTTATAGCATCATATCTCGATGATATAACACGCGCAAATCTAAACATAAAACTCACCTATTACTAGTATAAACTGTGCTGGTCTGTTTGGCCCTGTCTTCCACCTGCTGCAACCTGACCTGGCACTCGGTGAGTTTCTGCTCTGACGTCATCAGCTCCTGCGTGTACGCCTCCTCTGTCTCCATTAAATGATGACGTAACCGTTCCAGCTCACGCGTTGAGTTTTGTTCTAATTCTGACAACTGGAAATTGTTACATGAATTTCTATGAAATGTGTTTCTTGGTTTGTTTTCGTGGTATATCATCAACACCTATGGTAATCACTTTGAATTAACAATTAAATAATGCCTAAGTAATAATCCTTCATTGGGGCCTCACAGTGTAACCAGTGCCGAAGAGGACTTCTTTTACTATTTAAAGGCCTGTGCTTGACCACAATCTCACTATGTTAAGTGATGATGTGGCCGAAGAAGGTAAGCATATAAAGCTTAGAAAGATCTGGCTTACAAGTGCAGCTGCCGGAACACACCGGTAGGAAATTGAGGGTACTACAAAATACCCTACCACCGTGCTATAGTTTTCTCAAGATGTTTTCCTTCACCGAAAGCTCTAGTTCATTGTAGAATTCGATATCATCGCCATTAAAACTTTGGATTAAACTAAGGAAACTTGTATTTTTGGTACAAGAAATGTCATTAACATAAGCATTTTAAATGTAGGACCATAGGAGGGCAGAGCCTATACAATTACAGATTTTTTTGGAAGTGTCAATTTTATAGAGGTAGAAAGTTGTCAAGTTATAATTGTTGTGAGTAGTAGTAATATAAAAGCTATACCTGTGCGTTTTCTACTGTCAATTTCTTAACCATCTCAAGCTGTATTGCCAAACTTTTATCCAAATTATCACATTTATCTGTTAAACTCCTCACTTCACCCGTAGCATTATTCAATTCTGCTTTCACTCTCTCAAAATCAAAGACATTTTGATTCAAAACAACAATAATATCGTCTTTTTCCTTCAATGTTACCCTAAATATTTCACAATTTGAACAACTCTGAGAACAATTTTGTATCAAACTATCCTTCTCTTCAATAACTCTTTTAAATTCATTTGTTTGTTCCAACAGCACATGGTTTAGCCTCTGGATTTCATTATGGTATTGTATGCTTTCATTGTGTTTCAAAGTTATCAAATTTACTAATTCAGTTTTTTCATTTGTTGCACTGTCTAAAGCCATTTTGTATTCTCCAAATATCTTTTCAAATTGTTCGGAGTTTGCCTTCAATTCTAATAATTCTTTCTCTTTTACTAGAAGTATGCTTTGTAGTTCAACGACCTGTTTTTCTATTGTTTCCTTATCTTGAACTAATTTTGCGTATTCGTCATTTTGATGTGTAGTATTGTCGATGACTTTTATTTTGTCAGTTACCTCGACAATTGATTGATTCAGCTCCTTTATTTCTTTGTCTTTGTTATCTATTGTAACTTTATGCTCATGACATATCTTTTCTACATCTTCTAAGCGATTTGTTAAATTTGATATTTGCGTATTTTTTGAGTTCACTTCGTCGGTTAGTGAAAATATTTGTTTGCTTATTTCTTCTTTCTCTGTGTGTAATTTATTTAGCTCTTCTTTACTATGACTTGAAAGTTGGTGGGATTCATTAAATTTAATTGTTATATCATCTAATGAATGTCTTAGTCGTTGTATCTCTTCATTTTTTACCGTCACACTATTCTCTAGATCTGCTACACTTTGACCTAGCGCTGCTAGGTTAGCGTTATTTTGGCTAACAGTTGTGTTAAGACCATCAATCAGTGTATCTTTCTCATTAAGGTCTGCTATTAGTTTTTCAAACTCTTCCTCCAAATGCACAATTTTGATATCCGTAGAAGATAATTCTGCTTCCAGCTGTAATTTCCTTTCCATAAGTTTGTGTTTCTCATCCTTCAAATTTTCAATTTCTTTATTAAGGTCTTCATGTTGAATTACTTTTCTTTTTAAATCATCAATAATTTTTTTAAGCGATTCTGTACCCTCGATTTCAGCTTTAGTATTATTTTTAAGGTTGGTATTTTCTGTTAGTAGCTCTTGCTTCTGCTGCTGCAAAACTGTTATTTCAGCTGTGAGTTTATCTATAGTTTCTGTTAATGTTGAATTTCTCATAGAAATTTCATTCATTTTTTCAGAAAGAAGCATTTTTTCAGAAAGAAGCATTTTTTCTGTAGTTACATTGTCTAAGTAAGATTTCGTAGAGCTATTTTCTTTAGACGATAACTCAGTTTCAAGTACGGTAACTTTATGTTCTAAATTAACTTTATCATTTTCTATTTCCTGTTTATGTTTAATTACTTCATCAAGCTTACCTTCAAAGTCTTGTAACTTGTGATCAAGAGTCATTTTAAGGCTTTCTAATTCTTTATGCGCAGAAGATTTTTCTTCCAAAGTGTTATTCAGGTCATCCACTTTTTTAGTTAGCAGCACTTTATCATTTTCTATTATGTGTATATCTATAGATAGCTGTTCATTTTTAGCATTAGATGCATTTAAACGTCTCTTCAAATCGTCTATTTCGTCTGTAGTTTTCTTAATTTTCTCAGATTGCTGATGATTAGCGGTGTTTTCTAATTCTTCAACTTCCTTTGTTTGAGTTCTACACATTTCTAGCTCACTTAACATTGTAGTATATTTAGTTTTCAAGTCATTTAAGCTATCTTGTAGAAGTATCTTTTCATTTCTAACTGCAGCCAATTCTTTCTCTATCCTCTTAATTTCAGATTCAAAAGTTTTATTTATTCTATTACAGTCGGCTAGCTCATTTTCCATTTTAGCGTAATTATCTTCATGTGTTTCTATTATCGGTTCTAATTTGGACGTATTTTTTAAGGCTGTAATTTCAGATATTAGAAAGTCATTATTCTTCTTCATATCATTTAATTCTCCTTCAAAATGTTGAAGATCAGTGCTGAGGAAATCATTTTCTGTAGTTAAATCATCTATTTGAGCTTGTAAATGGTTGATATTAAGATTTTTTTCCGATAGTTTTTGCTCTAACAAGTCAATATCTCTTTTAAATGAATTAACAGTTTTAAAAACGCTTTCCAACTTATACAACACAATGTTATCACCGGATGAAGGTATTTCACCGACGTAATCGACAGGAAGTTCGAAACTAACGTATTTATTATACAGTTGCATGATTCTTTCAGGTCTTATTATTTTGTTTTGTTCGTGTTCTTGAATGTTGGTATCTTTTTGTGTTAATTTATGTTTCAATTCATTAATATCACGTTTGAGGTTTTCAATTACGCTTTTAGCGTTATCGTCTATATTAATTTCATCGAAATTATCTCTGGTTGAATGTCGACTGCTTCTCAAATCATTTAGTTCTTTCAATACTTCTTCATACCTCTCTCTTGTCACCATATCGGTTAAGTCTGAGTGTTTTGAGGCTATTTCTAACTCATGCTCCACCTTAGTAACTTGTTCTTGCAATCTGAACACTTCTTCATGTAGTTCCTGATTTTCTTCTTGAAATTTCTCAGCGTTTTCTTTTAAGAGGCTATGAACTCTTTCTAAATTCTGATATTTATGATAAAGGGTTTCATAATCAGATTTTGAGGCTTTTAATTGTTTTATTTCTTCGTCTCTTTCACCAATTTTAGCCAATAGGCTTTTTATTTCTGCTCCAGACTCATCATTAGAGTTTTTCAAGTCTTCATGTTCATGTTTCAGAACTTCTAAATTAGTCTGTAGCTCTTTTTTCAATGACAGCAACCTCTCCATAGCCAATTGGTGTTGATTATCCAAGTCTTCCAAGTTAGCTGTCAAGTTTTGGTTTTCTTCTCTTAATCTATGGAGTTCCTCGTCAGTATCATGTCTCAAGTCAATGGTATTTCGTTCTCTCATGGTGGTAATTTCATCTTGCAGTGAAAGTATTTGTAATTTGTATTTGTTTTCGTTGTCATGATCGAGATTTCTTTGGGTTTGAGGTGACGGGTCCCAGTACCAACTGGACTCCTCTTCTTTGATGCCATTTTTTCGGGAGAGCCTCTGGAAAGAATAAAAAATAAATTTTAAGTAACATATTCGATAAATCAAAAACGATTTAAAGTTCAATGCAATTTATCAATGAGTTTTCAAATGATATCACTGAAAATAAAAGACTATTTAATATTTAAATTTGTCATTTTGTAATTTAAACTAACCATATCTAATAGAAATACACACATTTGAAAACAAAAAAACGTTCTACACATCTGTAAATGTGATAATATAAATTTTACCGCGATACAAATTATCTGTCTTTGCCAAATATTGTGACTTTCATGTCACATTGAGGTTGCGCTAATGATTTGTAACGAGGTGATTGTATTTTTACAAATATCTCGTGTCCTTTTGCCTTTGGGTGATTAGGAGACAGAAGTATATGCCATGAATTCTAAGTAAATTTTAATGACAAATATAAAAGAATATTTATGTCGTTCGAGCAGACTTTATATTACTTTTTCCCGTTCGCGTTAGGCAATCGATGAAACAAAGCCTATTTGAACTCGTCGACAGACAGACAGACAGACAGACAAAGATATTAAAAATGGTCCCTTTGCATTCTGTTAATCTTCCTACATTGCTTTTACGACTAAGATCAAAAACTAAGGCGTGAATTACAGGTCGAGAAACGAAGCTTCATTCAATAATCAATGATTGATTGCACTGAAAATAAACTCTTTGGCGTAGGATAAGGATTGAAATTCAAATGTTCTAATCACAACTCAAGAGTTGACTTATGATACTAAACTGACAATTGCTACAAAGCTCAAAATTTAGATTGAACGACTTTAATATACAAAAAGAAAAAATCACATAAGACATTTTGGTTTTTGGAGTCTATTTAATTCCTTTCAACATAACCCCTTATCATCACAGTCGGTTAACGCAACGAGGCAAAGCCAAAGCGATACATGTATGTTCGTTTGTTTAAAGTTAAACACACGATATGTTATCTGGTCGGTTTTATTGCATGTGAGTCACAAGGCGAGGTGTGCATTGTTGTACTGTACCGTAATGTACTTGGTATCTTTAGTAGGAATCGATGTATTATTGATTTTGAGGAGTTCTGATGCGGGGAAAGGATACCTTGGTTATTTCTGCATAAATTTTAATAAGGAAACAAATAAGACATAATCATGTTGATAAACATTCCTCATTTAGTTGAAAATAAGTCAGAATCTTGTGTATACCTACTGGGTGATTTTGTTATCACTGGCAATACTTGCAAGGGTGGAAGTACTCATCAAAATGAACAACTTTTATAATGGGACTAACTGTGAAAACCTACTCGACCAAAATGTATGAAGCAAACGTATTATTTTACGCGATATCAGAGTTAGCCCTATAGTAAAAGTTGTTCACATTGATGAGTACTTCCACCCCTGCAAGTATTGCCAGTGATAACAATATCACCCTGTATATTAAAGGAAAAGGTGACTGACTGAATGATCTATCAACGCACAGCTCAAACCACTGGACGGATCGAGCTAAAATTTGGCATACAGATAGCTATTATGACGTAGGCATCCGCTAAGAAAGGATTTTTGAAAATTCCACTCTTAAGTGGGTAAAATAGGGGTTCGCGGGTGAAACCGCTATTTTACCCATGGGATAAAAAGTATCCTATAAGTTAATCCAGAATATATTCTATCCGTGTGCCAAATTTCATCCAAATTCGTTCATTAGTTTTTGCGTGAAAGACAAACATCTACACATCCATCCTCACAAACGTTCACAGTTATAATATAAGTAGGATTAGGAAATTATACGAGTATCACGGTGGGAGGGTACTTTGTAGTACCCACCTGGCTGGCTACCACTCTCTATCGCCAAACACCTACCAGGTATGCTGCGCTTGAGAGCTAGTTCTTTCTAGGTTTGCTTACTACTATTATTATTATTTTTTTAATGGATGTTCACTCGTTTTTCTGTCATTTATAAATTGCAGACAATATAATTGCAACAATATCGCCCCATAAATAGAAGAAGCAGGCATAGACACGAAAAATACCTTTAATTGTCTTATAAAACCAACTGTAAGTATAGACTACACTTGTAGGTATTGTAGTAGGTACAAATGTGGTAAAGTTAAACGTATTGTTGTCGAACAAATTTCCATTTGGTAAGTGGTGCGTGAAACAGCCGATAAGGTGACATAGCAACATCATTGTGACACATTCGATGATGTACATACCCTAGTGTGGCGAGCGGCCCCGGCATCGCATGGCTAGCAGAACATACTATACAACTATATAACGGGGGTAACTAAATAAGAGTAATGGAACATAAACCAGCAATTTTTAGAATTATTTTCTGTCTGTCTGCGTGTTTGTTTATTCACGCACATCTCCGGAACTACTGAACGGATTTACATGTAGTTTTCAAAAGTAGACAGAGATTAATTTGGAGCAGAATATAGGCTTCATTATTGAAGCCGCGGTAGCTAGTGAGCGTATATTGGCTATAGGTTTACGCGGCGTGATTTTTGTCGACGTCTCAAAGTCAAAGCCATTTATTCAGTTTAGGCCCTAGGAGGGCACTTATGAAGGTCGAATTTACTGAAGCTACCACAATTGAATTATATACATAAACCTTTGTCATGAATCAGTCCGTTCATTGGTGAAAATCATATTGAAAATACGATCAGTAGTTTTTAAGTTTATCGGGTTCAGACAGACAAGCGGCGACGGGGGATGACTTAGTTTTATAATGTAGGTAGAGTTTGGTTATGTAGATCGCTATAGTTTACAATGAATTTGGCTTATCGATTACTGAAACTAGTATATGTATATTAAATCTATACTAATATTATAAAGCTGAAGAGTTTGTTTGTTTGAACGCGCTAATCTCAGGAAATACTTATTCAATTTGAAAAATAATTTCAGGGTCGGATAGCCCATTTATCGAGGAACGCTATAGGCTACTTTTTATCCCGGGAAAACACAAGATCCCTCGGGAACGCGGGTGAAACCGCAGGGCGAAAGCTAGTAAGTAAATAAAATAAAAATATCCTGGGACATTCCTCACACACGGCCATCTGACCCCAAACTAAGCAGAGCTTGTACTATGGAAGCCAGATAACTGATATACTACATATATTACTTTTCTTTTGTAAATATATATAGGTAGTTATACCCAGACTCAGGACAAACAGACATATTCATGCACACAAAATGTCTGTCCTGAGTGGGAATCGAACACACGACTGACAATGATAGATAGATCTTACCAACCACGCCAACCTGCCCGCCAAATATTTTGTCTACTTCATTTTGGTATTCAATTCCTAATACATTTGTATTATCTTCATCAAAATTATAGATCCACGCTACTGTCACACGTCATCATCATCATGATCATGATCATTGCAGACAACGCCATCGTGTGGAAATAGTGTAAAAAAGTCGAAGCTATGAAATTCTCAACATAATTTCAACAATATCGCCCCATAAATAGAAGAAGCAGGCATAGACACGAAAAATACTTTATTTGTCTTATAAAACCAACTGTAAGTATAGACTACACTTGTAGGTATAATAGTAGGTACAAGTGTTTTTTTTTTTTTTTACTTTTGTATAGGCTTTTGTTTGACCACAACTCACTATGGTAAGTGATGATGTGGCCGAAGGTGGTAAGCACACAAAGCTTAGAAGGAACTGGCTCTCAAGTGCAGCTGCCGGAACACACCAATAGGTGTTTGGCGATAGATTTTCAAATTGAGGGTGGTAGCCAGCCAGACGAGTACTACAAAGAAGTACCCTACCACCGTGCTATGGTTTCCTCACGATGTTTTCCTTCACCGAAAGCTCAAGCTCATAGTAGGATTCGAGCCCACGACCTTCGCCGCGGCGTCCGACGTCACTACCACTGAGCTATCATCGCTTAAACGTATTGTTGTCGAACAAATTTCCATTTGGTAAGTTACAGATCCACGCTACTGTCACACGTATAACAATAAGGACTTAGTCATAACCATTTCATAACAATCAAACGATAATAAATAAATATGACAAAAGTTTTATAACAACTATAGGTAATGATCTAATAAAGTTACTCAGCGATTATTTCTGAAAATACGACACTCGTAATATTAAGGAAGACTAAACAATCCATAGATTTTTTTACAAATCAAAATCTGTTTTCAAATCTAATATAATCTATACTAATATAATAAAGCTGAAGAGTTTGTTTGTTTGAAAGCGATAATCTCTGGAACTACCAGTCGGATTTGAAAAATATATTTTTATATTTGATAACCCAAATTTTTGAGGAAAGTTATGGGCTATTTTTTATCCCGGGAATGCGGGTGAAGCCGCGGGGAACAGCTAGTCTAATATAATCTTAAAATGTATCTGTACATTTTTTTATTCTACTAAAAATGGAGTGTGTAGGAAGAGTTACATAATGCAAAGAGACCATTTAAATTGTCTGTCCGTCTGTCTGATCACGCTTATCTCCGAAACTAAGGCTTAGCTTGGCGCTTCGAATAGACTTTGTTTTGTCGAAATTGGCTAATGGAGAAAAAATATATATAATTTTTATAAACTCTGCTCGAGCAAAGCCGCGGGCGAAAAGCTAGTCCACAATAAAACCTATATAAGTAACAAAATCTTTAGGTTAAACCAGGAACCATGTCCGTGCGCCAACAATAGGGCATAAACTCGTTATAAGTGCATTTAAAGCTGCGCAGGATTATTTGTTATTACTTCACGGGCATGAGATCCAATGCGGAAGGGCAAAGACGGAACAATTAACTAGTCTTTGTGGAAATTGCCTATATGGTGCAATTAAAGTTAATGGCCTATTTGATTTGTAGCCTCCAACAGAACTATCAATACAGCGCAACTTAGGTCACATAGAGAATAATTATTTTTTACATCATTACGATTCCTTCTACATGCTCGAGATTATCAAAACCAGTGTTTGGTGTTTTCTGGGCAACCTCAGACACACATTTTCAGTCTTTATATATTTTATTTTTTCAATCCAGGGATATTGTAATTTTCAGAATTGATTCAGTAATTCTTGATTTTACGTCCTACATCCAAACTTTCAGAGCCAATAAAACTTGCACGCGCCGCGGACAAAGACTAGTATATTACAAAAACAACGAGAAAACAACAATACTTATGTATTTTTTTCTATAAATAATCCTACTCCCTACTAATCATACAAACCCTACTATCCTACTAATCTTACTATGCTACTAATGAAATGAAATTTGGCACACAGATAAAATATAAAATATTCTAGATTAAAACATAGGACACTTTTAATCCCGGAAAAACATAAGATCCCTCGGGAACGCGACTAACCGCGGGGCAGAAGCTAGTAAGCCATCATTTAACCAACAAGTTTATATTAAAACTTGAATGCCCAGCAAAATTTTGTACTGGCATTATAGAAACACTTTCAACGAAATCTGCAACAAATTCAGGTTCACCAATTCTCGTTTCTCTTAAGGCGACGCCTTGAAGATTTTGGTTGCAAGGATTCCGATTTTTCTCAACAATGACTGAAGCGAACGAACTGAAATTTATTGTAAGAATTCATCATGTCTTTCACTTTATTTGTACGTTGCATAACACGATTGGTTAACTTTTATAACAAAATAATTAATCAAAAAGACCTTTTTAAAATAAGAGATTCCAATTTTACCGGCATTGAGGATCGATTTGAGGTTCCAAAATTTCTACATATATTAATTGAAACTGATACTATAAATTGTAATTAGGTTTTATGAAATATATTTGTAGTTTTTAAATTAAACAATAAAAACCATTTTGTCGCATACGCCCGTTGCGGGTTTTCTATGAGAGGTCGCTATAGTAGGGAGCGGGACGCAGCACGTTAAATTTCAGATTTTTAAGCTTAACGCGGCGTCACCTTAACACGAAACTATTGCTTCACATTCAACTTTTATAACTGCACGGTCATAGAATTCCTTGATAATGCTAGATAATATGCTATCTTATCTAAATCCTTCGTAAACCAAACATACTAACAAACCGGTATAGACGGAGTCGTGTACCCTGAGTTTGGGTTTTTAGCTCGGTTAACAAGTATTTTGTTAACTCAGAGAAAACCGCCTTCGCTGGTACGGACACGTAATGAGACGAGTTGATGATCATATGACCAGAAGAGTTATAAATATAGAAGAGAAAAAGAGGGGCCGCGGACGACTTCCAATAACCTGGCTACGAATGATAGAAGATGACCTGAGTTCTACAAAAATGAACGCAGAGACAACCCACAATTGGACCCCCGGTCCTATTGGAGATCCTTAGGGGAGGCCTATGTCCAGCAGTGGACGTCTTGCGGCTGAGATGATGATGTTGTCAAGCAACTACATAACTTTGTCTACTTTAAAATCGGCTTCATTATGTCCTTTTGTTTTTTTTTCTTATCCTTCACAGGATACTATCAAATCCGACTAATATTATTAATGTAAAAGTTTTTATTTGGATGTTTGCGACTTAATCACGCATAAACGGCACAATGGATTTCGATGAAACTTGGCACATAGAAAGATCATATCCTGGAATAGCATATAGAGTACTTCTTCCCTCGGGAACGCGGGTGTAGAAGCTAGTCCTCCATATTTTTAGTTACTTGTCGGTTTCAAGCACACCTCCACTCAGTTAAGTGACTCTCTCATTACTTTTTATTGATATTTTCAACACTATTAGCAATTTCCTTGATTTCAACTCAAAAAATCTATAGATCAAACTTAATACCCCATAAAAGAATAGAAACTAGAAAGCCGTAGAGTTAAACTGAACGTGTCAACACAATGGTTCGTAAAAGTATGATTCAGAGCCGGGTCTACGCTTGCGCACTTAGCGATAGATGCAACGGCCTAGGGCCACGTTTTTTGAACTACGTGTTGCGTACTTGCTTATCTTTGGAGGTAAAAGCTCTATTTTTCTTTAAAGGATTCTACTTGGAAACTTGTTGAAAGTATTCGTATTTCGAACAATAAATTTGGTTACAGGACATGTGCGGGAGAGCATGACTTAAAACAGACTTAATGGGTACAGTAACAGGAGGTGTATTTATTTTTTTATTCTAATAAGAAATTAAAAGACCTCTAACATCCCTAAGACATTGTAAGAAGTAATAGAGATTGCATGGATTAACTTAGCGGTCAAAGGCGCGACTGTAGCGCCTCCAAGTGGCAGCACCTTGACCGAATTCCCGCCGATTCTCTTTTCAAACTTCCATAATTGTCAGGTAACCGTTTGAAGCGCTTCGTTACGCAACTAACTATTGTCAAATATATTATGACAATGAAATGGAACCAACTACCGACTGAAATTATAGTAGTATTTATTTATTTTTTCTTTTGTCCAACGACGTGGGATATGTTAGGCATTGTCGAAATTGCGCGGTGTTGCGAAAATTTAATGTAAACTAAGAAGTTTAGCATTGGCATTTGCACATGTAAGACGACTGGTTTCGTTTAAATTTTTGGACGATTTGTTATTTTAAACATATGGTAAAATAATTTGCAGAGAATTTTGACTTCTACGTGTCTCTATCTTTTTCTAGCATGGTAAAAAGTGTCTGCTTACCAAGTACAATAAAAAGTTAATTTACCTGACCGAAATCCTCAAAAGATTGAAATGATGAGCTTGACAATTGTAACAATTGCAGACAACTGATGATGAGTCCTGAATTCATGGTAACAAATTCATTTTTACACTTAAATATTTTCTATTAGTATTATGAAAAAAGTTTATATTGAAATAAAAAAAAATAGGACACTTCAGACCGCGACTGTACACTTTAACATTTAACCATTTACTAGTTCCTAAAACATTTATATATCTTTGATTGTACTTCATACAAGTATGTAAGAGACGAATATTTCTTATTTTAATTTCGTTCGAATTCACCGTTTATTTTTTCATAGCTTTATTTGAAACATAGAAGAAATCTTTTTATAATTTAAATTCAACTTAATCGCGTAGCAATATTTAGTTATTTAATTTTTTATTTAGTAGGTATAGGTATATGTCACCGTAAAATTGTAAATACCGTTAGATTATAATCTATCTCGCGATATTGTAAACTGTCGAAATATTGTGAACCGTAAGATACTGCTTACGTATTATTTTTTGGTAGATTATATCTAACCTATCGACGTATTATTATATATCATTTGTATAGTACGTCTGTCTGTACGTTGTGATCCCTAGCGATTACTACGTTACTCACCGTGACTAAAGAGCGATATTATTTTATATTCTACAACAGTGTATTGTATTATTTTTCTGTACTTATTATCTTTTATATTAAAAGTATTTTTGAATGTTTTTTTTTCAGTTTCATGGAAGATATCAATTATTGTTTTTGTTCTTCTAAAAAAAAATATTTACAAAAAATATATATTATTTTTATAAATAAATACCTACTTATACAAGAGAAATAATGCTTTAATTTATTACCGTCTCAAATCTATTAGCAAGACTTTATGTTAGCACAAGGATTAAATCCAGACGCAACAACCGAAGGATTTTAATTATAATTCTATTATAATAAATTATAAACACCGTTGCATTATAATTATTTATTTATTTTTACGCTCTGTATATTATGAAGTAATTATTATTGTTACAAAATAGCTTGCACGCTTTTTGATCACAAAAAATGAGTTCGATTTTTGAATGAATCAAAACCGTTCATTCATTTCACATCACAAAAGCTATGGTCAAAGGCATTGTATTTTATTTTTTATGTTATAATTTTGTTGCATGAATAAAGTTTTATTACATTTATTAGAATTATATATAATAAATAAAAATTAAATTAATTTTCCTTCAGCAATCTCGCATTGCTTCTACAAATAAATGAAAAAAAAAACACTATGGTTATTATTAGCATTTAGGTTTCCTTTTATCATAGACTTTTTGAACAATAATTTCATTATCATCTTTGAAAGAAGAAATTGTTAAGTCACTACACGATCACCACATATATAATATCACATAAATTCAGGCGCGTTAATTTAAAAAATCTAATTATTCAAACTTCGAATTCCAAACTAACACTCGGAACTACTAAATTCAAATTAATAGTTTAAAAAAATTCAAATATCGAATGCGGTGAACAATAGAGCGCTCGGCCGATGTACTGGCCATTTCACGGGTTGGAACGCCAACGAGTTTTCAAAACATACGGTACGTATTGCGTGTTGTGGCTAGACACATTGTGGGTTGAATTAAAACTATAAGGACCAGAGACAATAGAGCTTAGGATATTTTGAATGGGATTCATTGTAAACAATGTGTGTGAAAATTCGGACGATGATTTTGTTTAAAAGTTCAGTACAATAACAATGCATTAGAGTCATTTAGGAGCTTGATTTTTATAATATACTAACTGACTCCCGCGGTTGCACCCACGTTCCCGTGAAAAAAAGTAACCTATGGTCCTCTCCATAGGCTATCTGTGTACCAAATTTCATCGAGATCTGTCCAAGAGTTCAGGCGTGAAAAAGTGACAGACAGAGTTACTTTCGCATTTATAATATTAAGTATGTATTTAGGGCTTTACAGGACAGTTATTTTTGCATAAAATGAAGCTCTCGATACACAATTATAAAAAAGTTACATAGCGTACCCAGATAATATAAAAACTCCTTAAAAGTATATCTCCTTTGAAGTTACGGAGTTATAGTACATTATATGATTTACATTCTTCACAAGGCCATCTGCTCCCAAACTAAGCAGAGCTTGTACTAAGGAAACCAGATAACTGATATACTATACCATATACTCATAATAATATAGAAATTCTCGGACCAAACAGTCCTGTATAGAAATCGAACCCACCTTAATGAAAATATGCAAGTGACAACCTGATCTTAGGTACCTACTCAGTTCCATACAACCTTGATTTGCCCAGAGACACCGTCCATCATGACTTGACAGACTTGTATGGTCATTACGCAACAAACACTACAATCAACCATTGTAATTTCAACTGTATTACTATCACATTAGAATTATAATGTCGTTTAATGTCAATGAGGAGTTAGCACCTTTTGATTATATCATAACGTCTTTATGCGAATAACTTCAGTCACATAAAATTAGTCTTTATTGTTATATAAAAATTAAGTGAAAATTAGGTTACTTGTACAGGGTTCAAGCTCACCCTAATCATTTTAGAAACTGCACTAACACGTTTCGAATAGAGATGGAAATTGAATTGCAGACTAATAGTCGCAGTGTTCAGAACACCGATCATTTGGAATCAAACTCTATTCTAACAGCAATAGAGTATAATACCAGTTTATTAATTCTCTAAGGTATGTTAATGGAAATTAGACTTTATTAACTAATAGTGTAGGTTGAAAGTCGATTGTGGACGATGAGAACACGCTAACCGTTCCGCCAGAGATCGTGCCTGAAGGACGATTCATCTGATATTGATCCGATGTCTCTATGTAATATTTGTAATGATTTTATGCGTTTCCTGTTCATCATTAACCTGTAAACAGCTGAGTTCAATTGACAGATCATATCTGGGATGATTTATCATTGCATTTTATTATTTGTAATTCCAAATTTGTATAAGTGCTTTCTTTGTATGTGCGTCCATTTCCCGTAAATATATGTTGTTTCTTTCTTTGTTTCTTTTCTTTCACAAGTTTGGTTGTCCGGTTGAACTTATAGACAGCCTATTCTAAATAATTGGGCTATCAAATGCAAAAAAAAACAACAAATCCGACTGGCAGTTCCAAAGATTAGCGTGTCCAAAATTCGAATTCAATTAAATTCAAATTCAGTAAATTCAAACAAAAACAAACTTGAGTATTTAGTTTTTTTTATATATTAGTATAGATCAATTCAAAAGAACACGAATCAATTAAAAAACAATCGTAAAACTAATTACATTTTGTTCCAAACTTAAAAAGTGGAACGTAACTTTTTTTAAGTGATTCATGTACCATTAAATTAAATATAGAATCTTGTATGCCGATGGCGGGACAATCCTCCTGGTACATACCTATTTCAAAATGCGATAAATTGCATTTAACTTATGTCATTGTTTTATATTATATAGCCGACTTTGGTATTATTACCATTTGGTTTTGTGAAATTGGAGCCTTTGCCTTTCTATCTATAATAATTATGATAATATACTGTCCTTTTCCTACACTATATCCTAAATCGACAATCAAAACCAGCAATGTCATAAACACTAATGCCATATTTGCGTGCGCAAACGCATCGTTGCCGCTAGTCTATTGGCGGGAAATCAGCTGGAACTCGGTCATGGCGGCGCGACTCATGTCCACAGATTATACGGGCGTAGACTAGACCTACAACCTTCGAGGACCGGGTTATAATTTCAAAACTTAATGAAGATCTGCATTCTTGATTTGACCACTCTAAAATTCAATACCTATATTCGAAAGTACTTACTTCATAGAAGCGAAAGGAGTGTGTAAACTACAGAACCGATAAAATAAATCAGGGTGGTTATAGGTACGCGGGCGAGACCGGGGTTACGCGGTTTGTAAGAAAGCCTCATGGTTTTTGGTATTCGTTAGCTAAATACGTAATAGGTACTGTCGAACTGGAGGATAAGAAAGATATCCTGGCGACTTTCTGGGCAAGTATGCTTGATCTTCAGCTTCGTGACCGTCTTTTATGAAATCATAAACACCCTGGCAATGCTGAACAACAATGCGAAGTTCCCAAGAAATCTACGCTCGACTGTGTCTCCAAAGACCTTGCAAGTCCAGTAATTAACGACAGATATTAACGGTTGGTGAGCACGCAATTCTATTTTTAAACATTAGAAAATAATTATTTAATTAAATATTATGCGTCTGGCCAGCGCTAAGTTCTTTTTTAGAGTTCCGTACCCAAAGGGTAAAAACGGGACCGTATTACTAAGACTTCGCTGTCTGTCTGTCTCCAGGCTGTATCTCAAGAACCGCTATAGCTAGACAGTTGAAATTTTCACAAATTATGTATTTCTGTTGCCGCTATAACAACGAATACTAAAAACAAAATAAAATAAATATTTAAGGGGGGCTCCCATACAACAAACGCGATTTTTTTGCCCTTTTATTTGTTTTGTGGTAGTTCCCGTTGACCTAGAATCACGAAATTTGGCAAAAAGCAAGGTCTTACAGCACAAATAAAGGGAAAATTCCAAAATACAAACAAGTTGAAAATTAAAGGGTGTCCCCATACATACATACATAGTTACGCCAATTAATAAATACCTCTGAGTTGTATGGGCGCTGATACAATTTAGAGGTCTAGCTTAATTGGCACCAACCTCAAATAAGGTAAATAAATAAAATTGTGCATTTCCCGTGATGGACCAACGATGGACGAAGTTTGTACGGAACCCTCGGTGCGCGAGTCCGACTCGCACTTGGCCGGTTTTTCAATTTATTGACTTTATTTTCTAACTTTATGATTGTCGGTCGCTTAAGACCTAACGACAAAGGGGAAGGTCGACACATCATCGGGAAAAAAACAAAAAACAAACAAACAAAAATCATCTCCCATCTCCAGAAAATGTAGTTTTATGCTTAACCCTTAACTTTACACGTAAAAATCCGAGCGAAATCACAAGCTCTACCTAGTGTTCCATAACATAATTTACTATAGTAATTATCGGAAATGATGCCACATGAAGCGGTGGAGAATCGGTCGGTACGAACAATAGTTGAGACCTTCGCTTTGGATACACGCCGCCTGTGCTAGCTGTTAGGACGCGTTCATAAAAAAAAAATATATAAACAATATAATAAATAATGCTATATATGATACTTGAGTATTTATTTAATTACAAGTCAAAGTCAAAGCCATTTATTCAGTTTAGGCCCTAGGAGGGCACTTATGAACGTCGAAACTACTGAAGTTACCACCGATTCGGAAGTCGCCTTCAACTGAGAAGAACCGGCAACAAACTCAGCAAGGTTACATTTTTTATATATTTTGTTGTTTTTTTTGGACAATCTGACAATGTTGGCTTTTTTTCCATTAAATTTTTAACAATTTTTAAAGAAATATAATACACATAAACACAAAAGATGAAAAAAAAAAAAAACAACAAGAAAAATAAATAAAAAATAATAACCTGAACAAGTTCAAATTTAACAATAAAGAAAAAAAAATGAATCTCTAAAATTTTAAGTAAAAATAAGGTTGTATGTAGAAAATTAGAAGAACTTAAAGGCTATTCCAAATGTAAATTATTTTATAACTAGCTTCCGCCCCGCGGTTTCACCCGCGTTCCCGAGGGATCTTATGTTTTTGCGGGATGAAAAGCCTTCCTCCTCAATAAATGGGCTATCTAACACTAAAATAATTTTTTAATTTGAACCAGTAGTTCCTGAGATTAGCGCGTTCAACCAAACAAACTCTTCAGCTTTATAATATTAGTACCTAATAGATAAAGTGATTATTGGAATATCGAAGATTTTTAGTTGTTAGAATAATATTTAAATTTGAAATTGATTTAAATCTGAAAACGAACTAACGAAGAAATCACCACAGAATTAATCTTCTATATCTATATATATAAAAATGGATCGCCGAAATGTTTGTACGCGGAAAGGTAAATAAGGAACTGCACCAAATTGGATACTTAATTATTTTTTTTGGTGTTCGTTATTGTCAGGACAAGCTTTGTATGAAAAAAAAATACACCGGGAACGCGAGTGACACCGCGGGAAACAGCTAGTAAATAATAACAAAATATTTAAATTTTAATAGGCCTTCACAAGCACTAATGAATAGTCTGACTCTAACGTTTATAGGCGTGAAAAAAAAATTGAGTCAAAAAGCCAATTCACAAGTACGACGCATGTGGCAGCCACAGTAATCATCACCAACATACACCTCGCACAAGCCTCTCCTAGCAACAGGGCCTAGTGTAGACTAGCGAATTGATTATTCCTTCACCATAAAGCCATTGATGCGCGTGCGCAACTCAGCAGCTCCACTATACACAGCGGTTTATGAAACAAATAATTGTCAATAAAGTTGACTTGTTTGTGCTGAGGACGCAACGGGCACAAGGCCTTTCTAACGGCAAAGTATCAACTTATATTATGGATATTTGCTGTGTGGTGAATTAGGAAATTAATTATCTGTGGATGAGCGAACAGGACGGCCTTCTACCAGTTGGTCTTAGCCTGGGTAAGGTCGCTGGGACCATGAGAAGTAAATAAATAAATATCCCGGGACGGGCCATCTGATCCTTGTTATTTTCATGAGGTTTTAGCCGGTACATGTCCGGCATAACCATCGTGGTCGCCATCTGCGATGTAGATGGGCTCGGGTTCTCGTACAAACCGCCATCTGATCCCCAACTAGGCAGAGCTTGTACTAAATCCGTGGGGAAGCAGGCATAACAGTTCACCTGATGGTTGGCTACCACCCTCAAGTTGAAAATCTTTCGCTAAGCACCTGGTGTGTTCCGGTATTTGCACTTGAGAGCCGTAGAGTAGCCTTCCAGGCTTTATAAAGGTCGGCAACACATTGGCAAAGTCAAAGCCATTTATTCAGTTTAGGCCCTAGGAGGGCACTTATGAACGTCGTAGCTACTGAAGTTACCAGTATGGTGCTTTGGCTCTCAATAGTAATACGTTTATATTTTTTGGAAATCCTACTAATATTATAAACGTGAAAGTTTGGATGTATGTTACCATTCTACTAGCTGAACGTATTTGAATAAAATTTGGCATACAGATAGAATACATTCTGGATTAACATATAGTGTACTTTTTACTCCGGGAAAACATAAAATCCCACGGGAACGAGAATGAAACCGCGGAGCAGAAGCTAGTGCTAAGATAAAAACATCATAGGTTCGAACGAGCACCAAAAACTGTGACAAATTCAACGTAAAAAGTTGCGCAAGAGTATGTGACATTGCGCAAATCAACCGCGAAATACATTGTACGCACGTCAACGCCACAATACGTACGCTTTAAACATCACTCTTACCAATACGTGTCCCAAATTGTCCATTCTTCATATTCAAAGGGGACACTAAAACATTATGGTGTGGTTAAATAATAATTTTAGATCAGCTTTTTAGAATTAACCACGTTTGACGGGCCAATAGGAGTGGTTCGTAAGATACCCTATCTATCACGTCGCAGGTCGTGGGTTCGATTCCCACTAAGGACAAACATTTGTGCGCATGAACATGTCTGTTTGTAATTATCTATATAAGTATATATATTTACACAAGAAAAATGGTCAAAGTCAAAGCCATTTATTCAGTTTAGGAAATAGAAGGGCACTTATGAACGTCGAATCTACTGAAGTTACCATAATAAACCAGTTAAAGAGTAAAATAAGCAGTCAAGAAAAATATTCTAACTAAATATTTTCACAAAAACCTGTCTTGTTTTTTAGCCGTGTAAACGTCACGCACTTTGGCTTTTATAGAACAGAAAAATGTCGCCAAACCTTTCACTTTGGAAATTCAGTAGTTCATAAAGGATCTGACTATGTCCAAACCTCAGACATCTTAAATTACAAAATGCCACTGACCTGAGTTTGAGTAATGTCAACGTTAAACCACATGTCCTTTATAAAAGACGTCTCGAAAATTATACATTGGAAACATACTATTTTTAAATAAAGAAGAATAAAGGACACAATTTAAGAAGTTAATCGATGCTTTAGTATGACCAAGCAAAATTAAAGGGGATACTAAAAAAAATCGACTAAAATATTAATTCACAAAATCGACTCGCCACACATCACAAAACACATTTACTTTCTATGGTGTACCATTCTAAGGTCAAACTGAGATCAAGGATTTATAAGTTTTTACGAACAAAATACAAGTAAACCCTATTTACGTAATGCTAAATTGGTAATCATATAGCGACACGATCGGACGGCACCGGCGCGCCGCGGCGCCGATGCGCGGTGTTACGTCTCTATTTTGCGCTTGCGTTTGCAATACTATAACGATTTGAAAAATCTTTACGGCTATTATTTCACGGGTCCATCACCGTAGTATCTAACCTAGATATCCTGACTGACAGGTAGTGGGATCGATTCCCATTCAGAAAAAAAAACAATTGCGTGCATGAAACGGGTCTGATAGTTCATAGTCTGGGTATATATTTATAAGGATATATATACACGTACCTATGTATCTAGTATCCATAGTACAAGCTCTGCTTAGTTTGGGAGCAGATGGCCATGTGTGAACAATGTATCAGGATACTATAGGTATATTATTTTTCTCCAAGAGACAGAGGTTTCAGGGCTGGGAACCACAACTTTTGGTCATTTAAACAAATTGTGTTATCTTTGGAGCTTTCTCCAAAGAAATAAAGAAACTGAACAATCTTTTTTTTTCTATCAAGTATTTTACTCGACACATTCAAATAAAATAGACATTACCTTTTATTTATTTATAAGTTGCGTTCTGTTTGGCTTTTGCGTCTATGGACATACGCTGGACCATAAAATGGCTATTAGAAATAAACGTCATAAATTTGAAAGACGATAGGCTAAGGTCAAACATTATAGTATTCATGCCAAAGGAACTGCCATTATTTGCTTATAAACTGAGTTTTATTTATTTCAACACACACCTTTCAATCAAACATTAAAGTTTCATATTCGCATATGCGTTCGATCATTCAACTTACCCTGTGTAAACAACACGCGTTGCCTAGCAACCGACCCGCAATGGCCGACGAGACCGCGTGCAACGGGGGCAGATGTATACGTAACACATGAGAGCGAGCGAGATGGCAGATGGAGTTTGTTGAGCGATAAAGGCTACGCGGGCGCTATTCACGGTAGATTTGACGTTGGAAGTTTTATTTGAGAAATTATTACTTCCCTATGACGTGGGATTGTTATAATGGCAGATGGAAAAGTTGCAGTTCTAGCCTTCCTTGTTTATGTAGTAAGTAAGAAATATTTTAAATGAAAAGCTACTCTTGTAAGTAAATAGGTATTTAATCGAATAATGGCTAGATTATTCCAGTTTCATATTTTACATAAACATCGGGGTAATTTTATGTGTTACTTTGATTAATATTTTATTTTTAGCATAATTATGAGGTATCTATCATCTTAAATAGAAGTGATAATAAAGGGACACAAACCACAAAAAACATCACTGAAAGAAAAAAAAAACAGCAAGTCATTGACCAAGATACGAAAGGCGACGCCAACAAACATTACGTTCGAAAGTCGAAAACTCAAAAACACCGTTCTAACTATAAAAAAAAAAACAAAAACATCGCAAAGCGCGCCCACCCACAGTACTCATTCTCACTTCTGAACTAAGTTATTCGTAAAACAAACTTCGGACCTTCGCGAAAAGATGGTACCTACCGCAATTCGAAAAAAAAAATTAGGGCGTACAAATATTGGCCGGTGGTTAATAAAAAGAGTTTATAATCGATATAGAAGGGATGTATTCCGAAGATTATTTTGTCAAGTATATTCTTTTGAACCCGAAAGTTTAACTGATAAAAAAACTGATACCTGAAATAAGGTGTGAATTGAATGAAAATGATCAAAAGTTCATTATGTTGCCATTGATAAGACAGTGAAATAACATGAAAAAAATACATTTAACAATAAGTACCTACCTAGACCCAGTATGGAATAGCTTTAGTTCATTTACTTACATAAACTAATAAAATTGCCGAAGAAACTTAATGAAATTGACAATCTAAAAAAGATCTTGTAACGGAATGGTTGTTTTTTGTTTTTGTTTTTTACACTGATACTTTTTTATACTTTGTGTTCTTAGCAACAGACAAACGTTAACCCCATATATGTTATATTGACCTACTTTATAACATTAATTGACAATAGTGTGCGAAAACTCTCAAATACGACCTACCGCAAGCCGACCCTGTCCAACAAAAAAAAAACAACTACGTCAAGCAGATAAAATCGACTAAAGAAAAGGCTAGATTACATCACTAGCGCATAGAATTCGGTCCATACTTGCAACATGAGCGCGTTCGAAATTTAAATTTATTTGAATTACAATGCCAGGGTATTTACTTGGTAATATCGCTATATTGTCACTGGCAGGTTAACAGGGGTTAGGTTACGAAATGTCGACTGAAGTAGCTGCGGCTGCGAGGCTTCTTGATGATTTAGATGTAATCTGTAAATGGTACGTGTAGGTGAAAGCGAACTCGTATTTCGAACGTTCATTTACGATTTAAAATTAGCATAATGCTACATATAATTTTTTAATTTAAATTTATTTAAAAAAATATTGATATTATTATTTAAGGTTTTCTTATTTTACTCGAAATTTGTGTTTTGCTTTTAATGAAAAAGTAGATCAAATATTACTACCACAGAAAACGACAATGTATCATATTTCCTACATTTTTTACCTCACAAACTACGCACCGATGCAACAATGTTGCCATGCTAGAGCTATATCCATTTACATTTAGAGACTTTAAAAACGGTTGCGTTCACATAAGGTCGAGAAAACTAACTGTACTTACTCGGTGACACAAAAGGGTCACAAACAAAGAACAAATGTGAAGCTACATCGCTTTTTGAATGGTAATGGAAACGTAAGAGTTATGAGCCACGAATTTGTCTTCAGAAATATAATTAATGACAGACAACCTTGAATGTGCTGGCATAAATTAAAAACGAAAAAAAACAAACGATTACACAGCCAAATCGAAACTTTATACTGGCAACAAAACTCTGCAAACACTGGCCGTTTTGATAATTAGAACGGAAAAAGTAAAAACTCCTAACGCGTGACACTTGACAGGTGTATAGGCGCGAAGCCCGCATTCTTTTTTCAAAAAATGTATCATCAATGGCGTCTCATTCTGGTCACGTTCGGAGTAGCGACACCCGTCCGTTTTAATGTGAGCCGCTCAAATTTACACAACTATCGCAGTTTAGGTATTAACATAGTATAATAGCATTCTAACGATGCGGTTCATTTAACATTGGTATCATCGTGCCACGAGTTTAAATTGTACGGACGCGAGCGGAATGGAGGCAGATGGTTTTAAAAAGTAGACAAATTAGTGGCTGGTTGTTGACAAAAGATGCGGGAAATTGACGAAATGCGCAATGTGGAATTAAAGTGGGTTTTTGATGTTAAGATAAGATAGAAATCATAAACTTGTCTAACTCCAATTTTACTATTTTGTCATCAACAGATCTTATCTTCATAACCGAGGCACATGGTTCTCTTGTTGCAATGGCAGAAATTACCGGTGACGTAGTTTAATAAAATTATATTCATAAGCAAAAGTAAGGCAGCGAAATAATACTATTGTAACAGGCACATTTTAAATAAATATCGATAGATAGTGGGATAATGGACACCGTATCAAATTACTAGCTATTATTAAGAGCAAACATAAAGCCAATATAAAGAAAAATATTTGGGTCCTCCTTTGGTAATGAATACTGGCAATTTTCAAAAAGAGATATCAGATAATAAAATAAAACAGATACAATTTTGAATTAGGAACCAAAAAGTCGTTGCCCCGTAAACCTAAGCAACAATAGGCCGTGTCTGACACCAAGCCGTGGCGCGGTACATCCTGCAAGAGTCAACATCGCAGCGAGCCAACTGAGTCAATAGATACGAGAATGTGTATGCAGAATGTCACACGAACGTATAAGACGCAGTAAATTCTGATAGAATGTTGTATTAAAACACGTAAATTATTGTTGGTGAGAAATCATTCTGAAGAGATCCTTAGACTGAAGCATTAGTGATAAATAGATTCGTCGTTGAACTGACAATAAAAGAAAACAAGAAAAATTAAACAAGCAATCATTTAATACAGCGGCATTTACTAAAGGGTATGGGTTCAAAAGTCCAAGTTCCATAGCATTAATAAAACTCACGCGCAGTTTTAAGTAACAAATCACTTGCAATTCCAAAACAAGATGTCGCCATAACTTATTCAATCAAAATATGTGCCACAAGTCATCGAACGGATGCGAATCAACACAGCAAAACACAATCCAGAACTTCGGAGAAAAAATAAAAAAACCCCGTTATAAAATCGATTTTTCAATCGAAAAAACTTGGTCAACGTTTCAACAAACACCTAGTCGGTTTTAAAATTGTAATGCCCGATCTATTTTGTAATTGTAATCGATTTTTACATATAATACGGGTCAGGTAGATGATCTATGTTCTTTTGACCCCAAAATTTAATAAGGTTTTGACAATTATCCGCTAAATATTAATGATTTAAGAAATAAATGTTAAATTATGTCGGGACGAAAGTACAGTCGAGGACTTTGAAAATGCAATATACATAATGTTATTTATACAAACAGTAGTGCAGAAATAATGAATAATAAATATTCATAGTGGAGAGAGAGAGAGTGAAGACGTCAATTCCTGGTTCCCTCATTACGACATACATTATGTTGGCGCCTTCGTGACTTGCAAAATATACCGGAAACTGTTTTGACGTCAAATGTCTGTCAGAGCTACCATTAAAAAAAATATACAGTGGCCAATAACTACACATTGTGCATCTGTGCAATACAATAAGTTTGATATTTCGGTGAAGGAAAACATCATGAGGAATCAATATCACGGCCTTAGGGTACTTTTTAGTACCCACCTGACTGGCTACCAGTACCATCCTTAAGATTATTGCTAATCATGAATTAAACGTTACTATGTAAGTATGAAGCACAACATTTGTTATAAACTTGATATTCTCGGAACCAAAGCGGCAGCTTTTATAACACTGCTGACGGCAAGGTGTAGGGTATCAGTTGCAGTTCTCACACCTCCATTTTTTTGCTGTTTAAGGGCATTCTGTAAGCCATCACTTCGAGAGCTTAAATATTAATTGTAATATTAATAGATATATGTAATTAGTAGATTTATCTGATTATTTATAAAACGCAAGCCACATTCAAATAAATCCAAAATCGATCGGGTATTTGTACTTTTTGGTGGGTATAATCACTTTCCATATAAAAGCACCAAATTAACTTGATATTTAATAAAATCTGGTCGAATATTAAGTTCATAATTAAGTACTGCATAGAAATATACCTACCATTGGCAATGCAGTTGCAAGTTTACTGCTCGCAATGTGAAAGAGCACTTATCCAAAAAGAAACCCGTATTTTCATAATTAACCACAAAATCTAGTTTGCAGATAGAATCGATTTAGATATAGCTGTCAATTTAATAGTAACAATTCCACCTTATAACAACAAAGTAGATAAGTCGTAAATCCAAACGATTACCAAGAAAATAACAATCGATTTCATTATCTATACTATTAGTACTCCAAGTCCTTATCGGATAAAGTATTGACCCAGATCTAATACTGCAAATATATTAATAAATGTATGTAAGTAATACTACTACTGATAAAAGTGCAAATACTAAACTTGTTTAGAAATTGCATCTATATTATATTTGGGGTGAAAACAACAACAATAAAAAATACCCTTGTAGTAATGAGCCTGTGGGACCTTTTCCACAAAACGATTTAAAAAGAACATGCATTATTGGACAAGCGTAATAATTTGGCTTCAAAATTGATCTTCTACGAAGTCTGAGATCACACTATATCTGAAGAAACTTCTTTAGCTTCAAGGAGGTTCAAGGAGGTTGCAAGGAGTTTCTTGCTGAAGTCTTCTCAGATTCCGAACTGGTAGTAGAATAAATCGTAAAGCGCATATTTCTCAGTCCAAGTGTATTCCAAACTTGTGATAGAGTCAATCGAAAAGTGCCTTATCAGGGCCTAACCTGTATGAATGAGTCTCGATTCAGAGCTGAATTCATTTAGTACTTTATATTCAAGTCTGGTTATAGTCCATCAAAAATTTGCCTAACGCCAAAAGATCCAGAAACGATATATAATTTCAACTTGACTATTGCCTTAATTTTAGTTTTTAAATACAGAAGACCGAGAATACTCAATTTATTGCCTTATTTCTTATTTATCATGTGAACCAAAGACAAATTTTAAAAAGCCACAAACAGTCGTATTATCTACCCCTCAAGTCAATCGTGACGGTGGCAGATAGCCTCGGTGTCGTGTGTTAACGACAAAAAAAAGAAAAAATATACAGTATACAATTATCTATATACGTATGTATTTACAAAAGAAAAGTAGTATACGTAGTATATCAGTTATCTGGCTTCCATAGTACAAGCTCTGCTTAGTTTGGGGTCAGATGGCCGTGTGTGAGGAATAATGTCCCAGAATATTATTATATTATTATTATTATTATATACAATGGCGCATAAACTTATAATGGGCGGTGACAATCTGTCATAGACAATATATCTACTTATTTCTTTAAAATATAATAAAATGTGAAAAAAAAAAAAGATTATTTACCATCACAATTTCATCATGACGAAAATCGATGAGAGCGAGATGCAGAGATGCAGAGAGAGAGTCAGATAGATGTTAAATGGTTTCAAATTATTGTGTCCAAAGTATGAACATACGTGCATTTAAAACCATGTGTAAATAAGATATCTCAGAATTATCGTCAGTAAACGCCCTGGCGATGTAAAAGATAAAAAAAATCGCCCGATAAGGAAACATAACGGTCACAGTCGTTTCCCGCCTCTTTTACTGTCACGCTTCCTTCGTTATCTGTGGACGTGTAAGTCTATGGTCTATTTGCTTTTTTAATTGCGTTCGAAATTCGTGAGGCGTGGTGTGCTAAACTTTTAATTACCTAAATGATAAAGAACATGGTCGGTGTTTTAAACCAATAAATATGTTTAAATCGCTAATTGTTAATATTGAATATTCATAAGGGCGGAACATTCTAATTCGTTTTGTCTGACATTTTTCGTGTAATTTATATTGTCGCTGTTTCTGCCACCTTTACCTGCTCTACCTAAATAATGTTATCAACAACTTTTGTGATACTTCTTTGGAAATAGTTGAATTTTACAATATATGTATAGCTTTTATCGAGTAGGTAGTTTTAAACTACACTAGAGCTCTCCACCCCGTTTCACACGCGATCCATTATTTTACCCCCTTAGGGGCTGAATGTCGAGATATCTATTGAAAAAGGCCTTCACAAGCGGATCTATTTAAGTGGATCCCTACGTTGCATATTTCAGTTTTTAGACCCTGCAGTTAGAATTGTGCGTATCAGGATCTCCATTTATATATATACTAATATAATAAGCTGAAGAGTTTTTTTGTTTGTTTAATTGAAAATATATTTTTTCATTTTATTCATTTAAATATATTTTATACCCCAATTCTTGAGGAATGTTATAGCCGTTATATGCTACTTTTTATCACGGGATTGCGGATGATACCGCGGGGACAGCTAGTATAAGTATGTAACTATAAAATATACACTGGACCTTGAATTCTCATACATTGGAATACATATAAGATACTATTTATCCCGGGAAATAAAGATCCCACGCGAAACCGCGGGACTGAAGTTAGTATTATAAAATCCATAGAATAATAACGCAAAAATCCTTGTGTCGTTGTAAGATTGTCAGTCAACCAAAGCGTACAGTAGCAAATGACATTGAGTCAGGTAAAACTATGAACACGGTAACAATTGTAAACTGTCATTGGTTGGTGGTTATTTGTAATAAAATTACACATTGCATCGAACGCACGCGAATCGCAGCGCCATTGTCTATGATGCGGCGACATTAAAAAAAATAGGACATCCTTTTACTGTCTATGCTGGGGTATTAGCTATTTTACAAATGCGACTGATTAACTTGATTAGTTTCTGTAGTCACGTGTAAGTTGGGACAAAAGTAAAAGAGGTAAAATCCTCTCACCTAAGCTAATGTATGAAGAAATAATGATAGTATCCTGGGACATTCCTCACACACGGCCATCTGACCCCAAACTAAGCAGAGCTTGTACTATGGAAGCCAGATAACTGATATAATACTAGCTTTTCCGCGCGGTTTCACCCGCGTTCCCGGGATAAAATATAGCCTATGTTACTCGGTGAAGATGTAGCTTTCTAACAGTGAAAGAATTTTTAAAATCGGTCCAATACTTTTTGAGCCAATTCGTTACAAACATACTTACATTACATACAAATCTTTGCTCATTATAATATTAGTATAGATTAGTATAGATATAGAAGTATAGATTATACGTTTTTTTTAGATAATTACACCCTGACTCAGGACAAACAGACATGTTCATTCACACAAATGTTTGTTCCGGTTGGGAATCGAACGTACGACCAGTGGCAAAATGTTTTACGTTACTTAGAGATTCTTACGAGGAAGTCTTAGCTGGATATTATACGTACAATGACTAGTGTCGATTATGACTCAGTGAAAAAAACATATAAGTAAGTACATGTATGTATTTACAATGAATACATTTTCCTTTACAATAGTATATTCAAAGAAACTAACGATAAGAGGATATTGTACCTATATTGTTTCTAAGATCAAATATTTTTATTCCAGGGTATGATTTATTAATTAGCTAAATTTCATCCAAATCCGTTAAGCCGTGATTGAGGAACAAACATCTACATAAACTTTTAGATTCATCCTAACTAATATTATATATGCGAAAGTGAGTTTGTTTGTTTGCAGGTAGCCTGTGGTATGGAAAGGGACATAGGTTAATTTTTTCTTGGGATTGTGGACATTTTGGGGCAAATTCAAAATGGGGTAAATTATGAAATGTATTTTAATTTAAAAAATATATCCATTATTTTTGAAAATTGAGAAGGTTTGATACAATTCTGCAAATAAGAATTAGGAGGCGGTTTTGAGTTGAACACAATGCATATTAAAATTAATCATTTGTAATATGTAATAGCTACCCGCTTTCTCATTTATGATTTTTCGTCCTACATTTTCAAAATTTTCACAGAAATATGCATTTTATTACTTATGAATAAACCTGTCGTCCAGACTTTATAATTATACCTACCTCGTGAGTCAACGGTCTTGTAGGAAAAGGGAGAATACCGTTTTATTTACCTACATCTAATCGTACATAATTTACGCGATCGCTTTACATTTCTGCAATTATTTTACATCTTCCTATGCAATTATATTTGGAAAACCTTTTAGGAATATTATTTCACTTTCAAGACTTAGAATTCCTAAAACCTAGGGATTTTCGTTGAAAACCAAGGTCAAAACTATAACTAGCAACAAACAGGTATAAAGTTTGTGCAAAGATAATGATCGGTGACGTTTTAATTATGTTTAAAAGGCAATAAATACTTCATTCAATTGCTGGATAAGTTAAAATAAGTAATTTTATTTACATAGACACATCCTTGACATGGTTATTGGATAATCAACTTTTTGTGCGTCTATTTAAGACTTAAAATGTTCGTGTCTATTAATATTTTAACTCGCCAAGTAATTTTTATTTCTAATAAGACTTTAAGTAATAATAATGACTTGAACATGAAAATTTGAAGTCTCGTTTACCTAATTTAGAATGCACGTGTAAGTTGTTATAGTCTTAGTATATATTTACAGTAATGGAAAATATTATAAGGAATATTAACGCCTAAGTTATAGCAAAGACTCGGTATTGGAAAATAGAAAGCTTTGACGTAAACCTGGTTTTATAGAAATGATGCGTTAGTAGAAAGTCCAAAGTCAAAGCCTAGTTCGTTTAGGCCCTAGGGCCCTTATGAAGGTCGAATTTACTGAATTACCACCGGTTCGGAAGTCAAGCTTTAACAGAGAAGAACCGACAAGAAACGTGACTTCAGTATCGTCAAATATCGAAACAAAATATTTACTAATTTACTCTAGAAACTACATCGAAGTACTCTGACCTGAAAGTTTCTTAAGAGGCTGAGAGGTTCTTGATTCTAGATAAGGTTGTTTGCCAAAGGCGTTTTACTTGGAGCTTATCTTGAATAATTCTGATACAATTAATTTGATACTTGGATACCCTGTTAAATAAAGCTTGATTAATGACAGGATAGTCTCTCTGATTGTTTACGTGCTTCAGGTTACTATAGTTTCATAGATAGTATTATAAAAATCAATCGAGATGTAAAGCTGCAATATGCAGCAGTATTAAAGATATGAAAATCACTTGTTGCTGGCTGTCAGAAAAGAAAAGCTAGTTAAAAGGTAAGATCTGCGTGTATACAAGGTTGTCGGTTCGTCAGCAAAACCTTCTAAGATATTGTATCGGAGACATAACTATGACACGCGTGTCAAGCAAAAAAAGTTAAGGAAGCGTCAGTTGTAAAAGAGCCATGACTTTGTCCTTCTATTTTTTGCCCGTCGTCGAACGATAATAAAGCATTATCAACTTATCATTAAATATGTCAGTGTGCTTCCATATAATAATGACACACAAGTGTAAATATTAAAAATGATTCATTATTTATCGTATACACCTTCACGAACGCGTTTGGATATCATTATTCCATTGACTTTTGTAATGAACCGTGTGTACACTTGACAGTAGTTGTGCCAAAAATGATGTCACACCTTGTATGAGTCAAAAAAAAAATACGGTCATATCCATAACCTATGCAACAGCCTACACTGAGCGCTAATCAAAAATACACACCGGGTTACGAAAAAAAATAAACAATAGACAAAAAAGGTAAATGTTACAAAACTTACCTCGGCTTGGCCACGGATATCCTACCCGCAAACATTAACCGATAACCTTATTTGAACTCTGCCGTCACTTACTGAAAATTCTTTTCAAATTCGATCGAGCGCTTCCCTGGAAGCATGATGCTCAAGACGCGCGTACGCCACGGCGTCCGAGCTGTAACTGAGTGGCTAGGCGGCGCTTGCGCACAGGCTACGCCTTCACGCACACACACGTGGAGCGTAACGTTTATGCATGTATGCGTTGCAACAAAACCTCCATGAAAATGCAACGCGTTCGAGGAACTACGGTGCGCGGTACGGCGCAGTAACATATATAAATTTATAATATATTTTTTTTATGTTTTTAAAGTTTTCAAACATAGCTATGGCCTTTGACATTCGTATCTATATATTTTTCAATTTACAAAGATGTAGCAAACAATGATATCTAATATATAAAATTCTCGTGTCACAATGTTAGTTATCATACTCCTCCGAAACGGCTAGACCGATTTTTAAGAAATTTTGTGTGCATATCGGGTAGGTCGGAAACCGCGGGGGACAGCTAGTATACATATATAAATTCAAAACAATGTCCCAAATAAGGATATATATTATATTTATTTCAGTGTCACTTGTTTTAGTTCGTCTGTATTTTGTTTGATTTTTTGCTGTTTTTTATATTTTGTTCCGTGTGAATTTGTGTCTAATAAATGATTTTTTATTTCTTACTTATTTATTCTTATCTGTATATATAAAATGGTAAACTGACTGACTGGATGATATATCAACGCACAGCCCAAACCTAGACTTGAAATTTTGCATTGATTTTTGGAAATTAAACCCCTAAGAGATAAAATAGGGGTGCGCGGGTGAAACCGTGGGGCGGAAAGCTAGTTTTAACGAAAATTAAATAACGCAGCACATGTTCAAAGTATTAACTTTAACAACAACAATAAGATGTAAAATACTCATGGTAATACATTATTACTACAGTTCTATACATATACATACGTTTAAAATACTATTATATAGTTACAATTGAATATTCATATTACAACAAAACCAAGTGCAGACAGTTATCAAGGATATACTCGTGTTAAAATACATTATTATCAAAGTCATCGAGAGCTTAGATACAGGAAAAAAAATGCAACATCTACTACCCAGCTAAAGTCAGCAACCTTCGAAGCTAGAAGCTCAAGGAGCCACATTGTAAGAGATATGGAAAAATTGAACAAAAGTAGGTACTGTATTCGGATACTCTAGAATTATATAAAGGGAATTTCTCCCATTTTCCAAGAATAGCATCAAAGGTGGCAAGATGATCGGGGAAAAAATGGACGAAAACATCAGTATAGTTGCGGTCCCGATCGGGTACACGAACCGATTGAGTAATCTACTGAATAGAATGGCTCCTATTTTCTCATTTCAGACTTTCATTTGGAATGAGGCAGTCGATCGGTACACAATCGTGGGAAATGAATTCTGCGACTAACACAGCATCCTAAATTTAACGAAATTAAATCGTCCTTTCCGATCGGAATGGCAACCGAATGGGTCTGAATAAAGGGGATTGACTGATATTCTCTGATGGAGTGGAAGGACCACCAGTTCGATTACTGCATGTATGCTGATCTCTTGCTCACCTTCGACTTATTCTAGCTAAATATAAACAGCTCATAATTTCACGACTGTAAGTCTCTGGGGGTTAGGTTAAATGCTCATTCTATGCTCAGATAAGAGGTAATACAGAAATGGTATATGGAATACCAAAAGAGGTAGCGGAAGATCTCCAAACTATACAAACATATGTTCTTTACAAAAATACTATGTTTGTTAATGTATCATCAATTGATGAAACGTCCAACATCTTTACTGCATTATAATAGAGCTCATTGTCGGTTAAGTTTTATAACGTCACATGACACTTGAACAAATATCCGAAACCATGCGACCCCGTTTTTCTCTTATTGCTCATCGTGGTACACAGGACAACATAGGTGTATACAGTATTATTTCGTTATTACTACACGTTAAATGAATGTTGTGCGGTTTGCTGTACCATTGTAATGTCTATGTCAAGTTACTTACCAATATTTAAGGTAAGTTAAAAAGTATGAGCGAAAATAAAAATACGCTTTTAAAATTATTGGGTAAAGCCCTTAAAGGTTAAAAACTTAACCATCTTGGGGACATTTGAAAATTCATTGGTTTGCCCCAATAAAAATATGGGGCAAATATGAAATGAAATTAAAAGATTAATGAAATAAGAATAAACTACAGTAGATTTTGTTTTTGACGGGTCAGTTGGCCTGGTTGGTACGATACCCAGCTATTACGTTACAGGTCGTGGGTTCGTTTCCCGTCTAGGACGGACATTTATGTGCATGAACATGACTATTTGTCCTGAGTCTAGGTGTAATCTATATATAAATATTTATTAAGAAAAAAAACCGTAATATATGTAGTATATCAGTTATCTAGTTTCCATAGTACAAGCTCTGCTTAGTGAGATTCTTCACTGGGATATTCATCCCAGGATATTTATTTATTTTACATTTAACAGGTTTTTTAAACACAATATTCAAATCAGACAAAGCTTTAAATAAAATGGTCATAAAATTACAAAACCTAATTCTTGGTCAAAAATATGGAGGAATAGATAAAGGACAGGATACAGTCATAATACAAGAAATTAACATTGTTTAATTTGACTTGGATCATTAATTATACGGCCTTTGACAAAACTTTAACTGCAAAATAATGCATTCGGACTATAATTAGAGGAAAAAAAAAAAGAACTCTATGACCCTGTTTCAAATTTGAAATTCCATAGGTACATTCGAAAATTAAATTAAAAACCGATTTTTTAAGTCTAATTAAGGGGACCTCTTGAGCTATATTTCTTGCCACGCAATAATAGGGCTGATGACTGACACATCGAATCAGCTACTTTTTATGAAATGTCAAAACGATATGTTTATATGGAGTTTGTATTAAATACATAGTTATGACGTCATAATTATAAAGCATCAAAACTTTTTATGGTTAAATTGGTCATTAAATCATAAAAAGGATAAATTTAATAAAACAATCGTGGTTTCGCCCCTTTTTTTAGATGTTTTATACATTGGTTAGTGTTTGATAATTTATTTTGAATACAGGCATCTTCCCTATTCCTGTAAATTAAATACTAGAAAGATCTATAAACATATGGGAAAGATGCAAAAAAAGCAGTGCAGAACTTACGTACCCATGAAAGCAATGGTAAGAATCTAGTGAAATTCTATTGGTTTCATTTTGAAAATGATAATTGAACTATCGTGTAACATTTTTGAAGTAAACCTGCTCTGAAGTATGTTTAACCCTTTACTAATACGGGGACACCGTTGCCCCAAAACATATAAATGCATTTACATCTGTGTCATCCTAAATTGTTAAACCTCTTACAATACGGTTCTGAAAGGGCCAAACGTTGAAAACCTGCATTGTAAAATATAGACAAGACTAAAACTAAAAATCTAGTAAAACATACCTGCTCCAAGTCCCTCCTGCCCAGGATATGCTCCAAACAAAGCCCCAATATTGTAATCAAACGCTTTTATATCCAACCTTATCACTGATCACCCTAGGTGCTCGCGATCAATACTCTTATCCACTTATCACCTTTGTATCTAGCTGTAAAATGTATTATAAGAGGAAGGGTGACGCATGATGTGCACTTTAGGGTTCCGTATCCATAGGATTCTAAAAAACGAAATATCTCTGCGGAAGATATCGGTGCCGGTGGATACCTCTCCCCCCCTCTCCCCCTACCCAGCCCTGACTTTTCTAACTCGTACAGCCTGATTCTAATGTGTCTGTAAGCATGCTTAACTTAGTAAGCTTGCAAGTACAGATATTTTCATAAGAATACCGTCAAAAGTATTTTAATTTTGTTTTACGATTTAATATTTTTCGGATATCTTAGAGGACCACTTCGGGTGCTTCTTGGGACCACCAGTGGTCCGCGGACCACCAGTTAAGAATCACTGACAAAGCGATGGACAGACATCTGTCTCCGTCGATATTTAAAGATGGCTTTTTAGAAGTCTATTTGGCTGTTGGTTTGTCCTGAACAACTGCTTCTCTACTTTCACTTTGGTTATGCTCTTAGGATGTTTTACTAGAATATAGAATATGTATATACAGGCCGGTTGGTAAGATACCCTATCACGCCACAGATTGTGGGTTCGATTCCCACCCGGGACAGACATTTGTGTGCATTAACATTTATTTGTCTTGAATCTGGATGTAATGTAGTATATCAGTTATCTGGTTTCTATAGCAGTTCTGTTGAGTTTGGGATCAGATGACCGTGTGAGGAATGTCCCAGAATATTTATTTATTTATTGTATTGTATATGATTTGTTTCCTAATGGACCGGCCCACAAGGAAAAAGAAACGTGGGCAGACCATGAAAACGATGGGCGAACGACATATCGGTGGCGGGGAAAAACTGATCAAAAATAGCACAGGACAGAATTTAAGAAATTTGAGGAGGCCTATATTATAAACTAAAAACTAACATTAGAATCACTTAGATTTAGAGTTACATAGAATTAAGAAAATATAAAATATATTGTAACTACATACATTTAAGGTTTATAGGAAATAAAAAAGTTTTTATTATTATTATATAAATTGTTTTATTTGCTTTTAGGATATTTTGATTATTCAATAGTCGAGCCAGAAATCAAAGCAAGGCATTGCATTTTTTGTCAACTGAAGACCTTTACCCCGATGCATATCGATACAAAATGTCTCCTAACGAGCGACTATTATTTAACAAAATTAACATACTTTGTCGTTTAGTTAACATTAATATTTAATGTTTCCTGTGACCCGGGTTTGTGGAACCAATTATGGAATGTATGTATGTTTTGTATTTTTAAAGTTCCGTTGTTGTAATTGTCATATAGCGATGATGGCTCAGTGGTTGTAACATCAGGCGCCGCGGTCGTTATGTGTTCGAATACTACTAATTTCCAAATGCTGTCAAGATAGCAGCAATTATATTTAAATCCTGGACCTTTGATATAGAATTTATTTTCAATTAAATTGACTTTTTGATTATAATACGACATTAAATCCCGGTATTATCCACAACCACAACAATCTTATTCTGAATTGAATCTTAAGTTACGTAGAAAACGGTTCATATTGCATTAAACGATTCCTACGAGTTTCTCCGGTTGGGCCATAAGACCAGATATTCAAAATTTAATAAAAAATTATAATGATTTTAAACTTACCTCCGACTGCAAGGAAGCCTGTAACTCTTCATTCAACTTCTTTAGTGATGCAATCTGTAACAAAACGTCATATTTTTTTTTTAAATTAAAAGTAATGGACATATACTAGGATTTTTAATTCATAAGAATGTATTGCTACTGTATTTTTAACCGACTTTTTTTATTAAAAGTATTGTATCCAGTAGTCTTGGTACAGTCAGTGAGTTTGTTCTTCCTTCACGTCTTAACTTTTTATCCTGATCACGGGAAAAACCGCGAGACGAAAACTAGTCCTAACTAATATTATAAATACGGATGTGAGTTTGTTTGTTACTTTTTCACGCCTAAACCGCTGAACCGATCGCGATGGTATGACATAGGCTACTTTTTTACTCGGGAATGTGGGTGAACCGGCGGGGGACAGCTAGTTAATTATAAATTCGTCCTCCTGCAGAAGGGATGCATAGGAACTGGAGATGTTGATGTTTATTGATGATGATCATGTTATTTTTGTGTTTCTGTCAATATTAAAAAGAAAAAAAAAAACATTTCAGTATTACCCATACTTATCATGGATGTATATCGTATACCGTATACAGGAAAAGCGTCATTAAGCCACATACATACAAAACAACAAAGCGGAGTTTACATAGTTACGTGCGACACCCACTTTACGATGCGAATACATTCCACTCTGACCTATTGGCAGCGCGCATTTAAATCGATTCCAAATTTGAATTTCAAAACGATCGTACGCTATTGGTCCGTTCGTTTTTTTTTTTCAACTCTGATGACATGCTATTTATTGCGTTTACTTTTTAAATAATATATGGCTTTGCAATAGTGCACGAAGTTTTGGATGAGTGACCTATGACTAGTTTGCCGCCACGCGGTTTCAACCCTGTTTTATCTTAGAGGTTGAATTTCGAAAAGTATTTCATAGTAATGACTGCGTCCCCCCTAAAAATTTAAGGTAGTAGAACTCTTAGTGCAGAGTTCGCCCGGGGAAGTACTACCACCATATCTAGTTCCGCCGTGAAATAGTAGTGCACTTGTATTACTGTGTTTCAGTTAGGACTTAACAATTTCATGTCTCAAGGTTGGCAACGCGTGAGGGAAAATATAATATTGTATTTTCTTTGCCGGTGGTGTTATGAGCGTCTATAGGCTACGGTAACCACTTACCATCAGGTGGGCCGTAAGCTTGTTTGCCACCTAGTAGTATAAAAAAAAACTATAACAACTAGCTATTAGCAATAAAATAAGGATTTTTTTAAATATATAATACAGAAAAAATATGTTTCGTTGATTTGAAGCGCCTATGGAACGTCATTCTGGATTTAGCATGAGGCATATGGCAATGGATTATTGCATATATTAAATATACTTTTAACTAATTAAAACCATACGGTAATAGTTCCCTATTAATAAATGACGGACATTTATAAATAAGGAACCAAAGTACCAACCAACCAATCGGTATCATTCTATAACGTTTTGAATGAAAAATGTGTTATACACTAGCTTTTCCGCACCCGCGTTCCCGAGAGATCTTGTGTTTTCCCGGGATAAAAAGTAAGCCTATAGCCTTCCCCGATTAATGGGCTATCCAACACTGAAATAATTTTTCAAATCGAACCAGTAGTTCCTGAGATTAGCTCGTTCAAACAAACTATTAAGCTTTATAATATTAGTATAGATAAAATGCCACGTTACACGCACAAATCACAAAATCTCTATATCTAAACGCTAGAAATTGACGAAATAAATTAAAACAAGAAATATTCATAATTTAAACAATCGTCCCTACCTACACTTGTTTGACTCTATAAAAAATACTACGATTTGTCAATCCATTATAATCATCAATTTTATCGCAAAAAAAAACATCCAGGTAGATCGAACGTTACGCAAAAAAGAAACAATCGACGTTCGAATAGCTCAGTATACGAAATACATTATTTACATAGAATCTAGAGCGTCGGATTACAATCACAGATTTCTATCAACCATTGACAAATAAATACCGTACGGTGGACAGACGCACATAAAAAAACTGGGAACTGACCTCCCTTGACGACGACGCTGCGACCAGAACAGAGGAACTGTTTGTAAAAATTCAAAAGTTCAAAAAAGGAAAACGAAAATGGTTCGCCCAATTCATAAAAAAAAACATAAGGTGGGACATTACGTGGAAGACATGAAAATATGGTTGTAGTAGCTTCTGTCAGCACTTGCTAAGTAACAATTGTATGAATAAGTAATTGATGTATTATTTGAACCCAAAAATTGTAATGTAATAGTATCAAAATAAACTACAAAAGTTACTTGCAGAGTTACTTGCTCGAATTAGCTCATCTAAAACGTATCCCCTACATTACAATTTTAAACGCTAATACAAAAGGCCTATATATGTCGCAAGTCCCATTTAGAAGTACATAGGTAAGTCAGGCCAGTAAAGCGTGCAGCGCAGGTTGGCTTCCAAAGCTGGGCGATACGGCCGTATCATTGTGCAAACATGCGATACGCTATCTACCCTACGTACTAACGGACTTTTGGGAGGCATTGCGCTTGTGGATGGCTACGAAAATTGCTGGTACCGAAGCGGGAGCACAAGCGTATTTTAGGAGGACTTCCTAATTAATCTTGGCGTTACCCGACTTGTATTCTATTCGGTTGAAAATGGATGGTTCTAATGGTGAAATATGGTGTTATAAGCAGAGGTTTAAATGGATAGATGCGGCTTTGCCATACATAAACCGAACGAAAATATGTCATCGTTGGGAAGAGTGAGCTTACTCTTTACGCACACAGTCATAAAACGTGGACAGTTTTTGCAAGCGCATAGCGCACCTTACAATTTAAATCTCTGGTTTTAAGATTTTAATAAAAATAATGAATGCATTATAATCTTCCTATTTATTTTATACAAATTAAATGTTCTGAAAATCGCTACTTTCATAGCCTCACCCTCTACTATACATGCAAACAGTACTTCAAAACTCCGTCCCTATCACACTTTACACGTGAGAGTGAGAGAAAAGAAACTATGTGCTCCTGTATTATTATAGATTGGTGTTAATAATATTGTTGATGTGAACATTTTCAGGTTTCTAAAATCTATTATTTCTATAAAAATATCAAACAAAATGCTTTTACCGAGAATGGGACATACGAGTGAAGAAAAACATCGAGAGGTAACCATATCATGGTGGCACTTTGTAGTACGGCTAGGCTGGCTACCACCCTCAAGTTGAAAATATATTGCCAAGCAGCTACCCGTGTGTTCTAGCAGAAGCTTGAGAGCCAGTTACATTCTAAGCTTTGCTTACCATATACCTCTCTAGTAAAAAATCAGGCCAAGTGCGAGTCGGACTCGCGCACGAAGGGTCCCGTACCATTATCTATAATAATGGTTCACGGTTTATGCATAGGGTTTATGTTTGAAATTATGAAATTAAATGTTTTTTTTATATATATTTGAGTTGATTGAATGAAAGGTAAATTGCGGTTTACGATTTATGACGTATTAAAAAAAAACTACTAATTAGATCTCGTCCAAACCAATTTTCGGTGGAAGTTTGCATGGCAATGTACATCATATATTTTTTTTAGTTTTATCATTCTCTTATTTTAGAAGTTACAGGGGGAGACACACATTTTACCACTTTGGAAATGTCTCTCGCGCAAACTATTCAGTTAAGAAAAAAAAAATTAGAAACCTCAATATCATTTTTGAAGACCTATCCATAGATACTCTAAACGTATGGGTATGATGAAAAAATTTTTTAGTTTCAGTTCTAAGGGGAACCCCCAAAATTTATTGTTTTTTTTTCTATTTTTGTGTGAAAATCTTAATGCGGTTCACAGAATACATCTACTTACCAAGTTTCAACAGTATAGTTCTTATAGTTTCGGAAAAAAGTGGCTGTAACATACGGACGGACAGACAGACTGACATGACGAATCCATAAGGGTTCCGTTTTTTGCCATTTGGCTACGGAACCCTATAAATGCTATATGAAATATATAAATTACAAATACTCCTAATACATAAAAATTAACACTATGTGATGCAATATGAACACATTAATGATTATAGAAATTAAGTGCTTTTATTTTATAGAAAAGAAAAAATAAAAGAACAGACCTTCCAAATTAATCTCTAAATAGTATGAACAAAGTCACTATCCGCATCTGTAAGTTTTGTACACTTAGTTCTTCTAAACTAAACTATGCAACGGATTTTGATAGTATTTTCACTATAATTTTGACAATTTCTTCCTGAACTTTTATCTATACAATATGTAATAAAAACCCTGTCCGATCCATGAAGGTGTTATTAGTTATCGAGATTATGTTCTGTTTATGTAATACTTTTCAGATAATAAATTTAAAAAATTACCCCGATTAAAATTGAATTAAAATATTATATTACTTTTTTACTTACATGGCAACACTTTCATACAAAGCGGCGCGGGGCGGCGCGCGTCATCTATAGGGTAGCAATGCATGAGGTCATGACCCCCGTTGACCCCAGGCTCCGCTTATTAGTTAATTGTTTGATTTCAGTCGTTGGAAACAATTAATTTCATGCAGCTCTGAAAAGAGCTTTTTATCCGTCCGAGTTTTGATCGTGTCGGATTATTCAATTAGGACGCCAATACTCTATGGTTCTGACGAAGATACTGTTCCATATTCCTACCTCCAACAGTAATACAAGTCTGGCACCGTCGCACAAGGTTGTCACGGACGCTTTGTAGCACATTTATGTTCAACTTAATTTGGTCAAAAGCAGTTACAATCCGCAAACATTACATTTTTTTTTATTGTTTTTACGTTTTTTATAGGCTTGTGTTTGAACACAATCTCACTATGGTAGGTGATGATGTGGCCGAAGGTGGTAAGCACACGTATCCTAGAAGGATCTGGCTCTCAAGTGCAGCTGCCGAAACACACCAATAGGTGTTTGGCGACAGATTTTCAACTTGAGGGTGGTAGCCAGCCAGGCGGGTACTACAAAGTACCCTACCACCGTGCTATGGTTTCCTCACGATGTTTTTCCTTCACCGAAAGCTCAAGCTCATTGTAGGATTCGAACCCACGACCTTCGCCGCGGCGTCCGACGTCACTACCACTGAGCTATCATCGCCTTGAAACGATATTAGAACACGTTTTGAAGTCAGGGAAAGAGAAGCAGGTGTTCCAGAATCTAAAATTCTTTCGGTGACTTCAAAACGTGTTCAAATATTGTTAAGTATTTTATACTTTTTAGTGCAAACCGTTTTGAAGTTAGTTTTACTTTTTTTTGTTAAATGTTAATTTTATTTTTCCATTTTTAGTTGTAATTGTTTTATAATAATGTATGTATATGTTACCGGCAATCTGTATAATCCGGTATTATATACAGGGTGATTTTGTTATCACTGGCAATACTTGCACGGGTGGAAGTACTCATCAAAATGAACAACTTTTATTATGGGACTAACTGTGAAATCATGAAATTGCACAGCTGATAATTTCAGCTGTTCCATACAAAAGTTCAATACCTACTCGACCAAAATGTATGAAGCAACCATATTATTTTACACGATATCAGAGTTAGCCCTATAATAAAAGTTGTTCACATTGATGAGTACTTCCACCCCTGCAAGTATTGCCAGTGATAACAAAATCACCCTGTATATACAGAATCTACTTAACTATGTATATGCACCCAATTAGTGGTATGCGTACCCCAGGCGGTACGCGAAATAGCAACAAGGGGTATGCGCAGCAATCTCTTGACACAGATAATTTAATCAATAAAAAAAAAATATTTTTAATCAATCAGTGTAAATATGCACTTTGTCTCAACTCGAACATGACATGAGACTGAAGCTGACCAAAGAGCAAGCAGATTTTTCAAAGCCAGGGCGGGTTGCTAACTATAATTTGAGCATCTCTAAGTGTAGTGAAACAAATAACTTTTCATAAGTCAGTATGATAACAGAACATCAATATTGTCATGAGCAGCAAATATATAGTATTGCAACTCCGTAATAAAGGTGTTAATAGCTTGCATAGTTATTTTCACATAAATCCTTTTCTATCCTACTGCCTACTAATATTATAAATGTGAAAGTTTGTATGTGTATGCTTTCTACCATTTAGCCCCTATGATAGCTGAACAAATCTGGATGATATTTGACACACAGATTGAATGTTATGGATTGACACATTATTTGTTGATATTATCGATAGGAATTGGTATGTGGTTTTCAGAGTAAGAAAATATAGATAGTAAATACAATTACGTGAATCCATTTTATTGTTATTTGATGAACAATTTATGGTTTAGTTACACAAGCAACTGTCTCTATGCAAAGAAATAAGAATAAAAACATAACCTCTAGAGCATCTGTCAAACGTAACAAGTATTTCATAATTGGTTGATTAAACTTACCTCGAGCTCATGATTACGGCATTGGGCCTCAAGATCCTTCACTTGTGGGTCTGTTACTGTTACTCCATCGACGTTATCTTCATCAGGATTTTCAGATAAAACCTCAGAAGCGAAATTCGTAATCTGGCCCTTAAGGCTGTTAAAACTCTGGTTCAAATTGAGCCACGACATTTTGTACGTAACTTCTTAACGTCACATATCACTTTAAATGTTTTTCAGCGGAAATGTTTACAGGTAATCGATGTAAACAATAAGAAAATTGCATTATTTTTGCAATTGACAGGACTTTGTCCAGTTGGCAAAACAAGTCGCCATTTGACAATTCATTCAATCGACTTTGACAGTTGACTTGACAGCTGACAAAGCCTTAACACTATGTGAGACCACAGACTATTTTACATGTTAAATATTTATTTTAATATTTCATAGTTGTTTTAAATTCACCCTTATCTACACTAATATTATCTGAGACCGAATCAAGAAATTTTGATTAAAAAAAAACCGTAACGAAAAAACCTAATACCTCCCACGAGCGAACGCATAACGTGTATGTATGTGTGTATATGCTGTCTGTGAGAAGGTATATAGGTGTATAGGTATCTATTAATATCAAAGAAAAAAATAATAAAAAGAACTGCCTAAATAAAAAATAAATAAATTATTATAATTGCATAAGTTGATAAAAAAATGCTATGCAATAGCTTTACCGCGGCAGTCCCCGAGTGCCACACGTATTTTTTATTTTGTTTACAGAGCCACAAAATATATTTTGAATTTAAAATTTGTAGAAAAGAAATTTGTGCTGGCTTATATTTTGGTCAGAGAATCAGCCGCCAGCATTCTGGGTACGCTGCCTTCTGATAGCGACTTTTTTAATTTAGACTATTTTATGTAACAATTAGTGATTATTGTATTAATATGGTAAGTATCCATAAAAATATAAATTAAATTTTCTACAAAATATTATGTTTATGAAAATAATGTCCGTATTTTAATGACTACGAAGCCGCCGTATTTACTATTTTTAGAATTCTAGTTTGGCAGCACTGCATTCCGCCATTTTCGTTTACGCTTGACGGTGTCAAAAGTGTGAAATATTTATATTACGATTAGTGCGCTGAGTTTATTCCTTAAATTTAATATTTTTCTATCTATAATTACGCAACTTTTAAGCTATTATTGACGCTGATAATATAGCCACCAATAGTATAACACTTCACCTAACAACATAACCTAAAAAAATGGAGGAAGATATTTCGGACGCTTCAATTTTCGTCAAAAAGTATTCCAATACCAGTAAAATTCGTGAGGGACTTAATGCAAAATCTACGGATGCAAAAGAGCCTAATATAGTAACTAGGGAACCTTTATCAACAAAGTATGCGGTTGAGTTTCTATTAGCGGGAACACTTCGATCTAAAGTTTGTCGATATTGCTTGAATATTTCACCTTGGCTCTCTGAATTGGATCAAATATTTCAAATAGCTGGGAAGGGAGCACTCTATAAAGTCACAATAAGAGATATGATTGCAAGTTTTCATCCTATCAAGGTAATAGATTCCCATCCAAACCACATTTGTGTACATAAACATGTCAGCTGGTTTTGTCTGGGTATATAAGTTATATGATCTGTTTTCCATTGTACAAGTTCTGCTTAGATAGTTGTGTGTGAGGAATGTACCACAATATTTAATACAATTCTACTTTGTTCTTCTTCAACATTTATTCTAACTAGTACAATATTCTAGATTCACTCTTAGGTCTGGGAAATTAAATAATTAAGCATAATAATACTTATTCCGTCTGAACATTTTAGAACTATAGTTATTCTATGGTGTATATGAAACTATGATGAAAAGCCTAAGAGCCTTGTACATAACCTATATTTTTACAGCATTGAATTAATCCTTCCTTCCTACTTATAATATTGTAAATGTGAAAGTTTGTGAGTATGGATGTCTGGATGTTTGTTACTCTTTCAAGCAAAAACTACATAACTTGCTTTGGATGAAATTTGTAGATAGATTATAGTCTGGAATATCACATAGGCTACTTTTTATCCCATGAAAACATAAGGTCCCACGGGAATGCGGGCGGAACTGCGGGGCGGAAGCTAGTTGAAAATATTTTTCAATTTCAGGTTATTGATGATCCAAATTTTCCCAACAAAATATGTAACAAATGCTTAAACCGAGCTATTAGTTCATACTTATTCACACAGCAGTGTGAACAATCTGAACGTGCTATACGCAATTGCTTTGAAGATATTTTTGAAAAACTAGAAAAACTTGACCCTTTGGAGCGTACTAAGAAACGAGGCCGTCAGAAATTGCACCCAAATCACAATGTTTTGTATGTTGAACATGATGAGGTTCTAGATTATGCTGAACCTATAATAAATATTATAAATACTGCATCAGAATGCTTCGTCCAAGATGAAGATTCTACTGCTACTGTAACAAACGAATTAGAATGCAAAAAATGTTGGAAGACTTTACCAAACTTACAGTCCCTAATGAATCATGAACGTAGCCACCCGAAAACTATGTGGTATGGTTGCAAACAGTGTGGCAAATCATTTGCCAAATACAACCAATTGAAAAAGCATATAAATACACATCTTGATCAGCAACCTGTGCCCGTTCCCAAATTTAAATGCAATACATGTGGACATAAGAGTGATTTTTATAATCTTCACTTACAACATTTAGAAAACCACAAGTTTAAGACTGTTATAAAGCACTTAGTTGAGAGGAAGATGAATTTGTTGTGTACAATTTGTTTGAATAAGGATGCCCATATGACTGAGTTGGATAAGTTGGTATGCATCCATGGTGGATACCCTGAACTGACTGGTGATAAAACTTTGTACAGCATATTGGGATCTACATTACCTGATGTAAGTAAAAAACTGATTTTTATTCCATAAAAGTACTAAAGTAACGAAAATAATATTATTGATCCTCTTCATCAATGTCGGATTTATGCTACCAAAAAAATTATACAATGATTTATTTTCGTTTATTATTATATCCTACCATAGAGTAGGTTCATATTTTGAACCAGGGTGTTAGGGACATAGCAATTTATATTAAGTAAACCAAGCATTCAAAAAGGTTAATAATTTTTTTATGTGCATTTCCCATTGTATTTTCTAACCATAATATGCAGTCACAAGTCCCATTGATGGAGCTACAAACAAATTTTACATAGCCAAGTAAATGATCAGTGAATGGATTTATTTTTAAAAATCTACAACTATTCACCATATTTACTATATTGTCTTTTTATCAAATGTCAGCATGTCGTCTCTTTCTAGCCAAATGCATACAAGTATCAAGAACTGCTTGTACCTAACAAGGCCAATATTATGAATATTGTGAAAAAGAACTTTGTTCCTAAAGTGCCAACTTCAAATACTATAACAAAACCAACCCCGAGTTATATCATGTCTAATCCTATAATAATATCTACTGATGATTTAAATTGTGATGACTACACATTGTATATATTCATGTTTTCTGAGCCAGAAAAAGTAAATGATTATAAGAAAGAAGTAGACAATAATATATTGGCTATTGAAAATGATGATGAAATGATAGTGAATGATTTAGATAATGATACTCTAAATACATCTCAAGATATTATAAGTTTTACATTTTCTAAACCTGATTATGTAACTCTTGATGAAAGCATAGAAGATACAGCAGAAACAAAAGATTTTGTTCACATAGAACCTGCAGTAGATGGTTGTAACATTTGCTGGGTATTTAATAAAACTGTTTGTGAGAAATTTAATGATAAAATAAAAGCACAATCTAATGATTCCATAAATACAACTAACAATATAAATACGAAATATATTTTTAATAAAGATCTTGAACCTTGCAAGCTTTGTTGGGTATTTAAACATTTAGATAAATGTGAACATTGTAAGAAACCTAATATAATAAATGATAAAACAAATGATTTGGACATAAATTGTGATTCAAAAGTTGAAGCAAATATTACTGAAGATGCAAACAAAAGTAAAGTTACTCAACCAGAGTTAAATAATAACAAAATAATTGAGATTGATAAGAATAATCAAACACTTTGGCAATGTGAAGTTTGTTTGACCAAAAATAAAATTGAAAGAGAGACTTGTCTTTGCTGTGAATCTATTAACAGTAGTGATAGTGGATTAAAAATTAGTTTTGGATTTAAAAAATCTATATTTGGAACAAATATACTTAATATTGGAAATATTCCACAATTCGAAAACAAAATTCCAACAGATATAAATAGGAAATCTATAGTTGATTACAATTTAGAAGTTGAAGTTAATCAATACCAAACACCTATTGATAATTCAGATACTAATGACAACATAGAAGATACAATGGATATAGAAATTCCAGAGTTACCTACTTCTATTGAAGAACCAACAGAATTATCTATAGTTGAGATAATGGATTTTGAAGATGTTTCACTTTCAACATCTCCCAACATTGGATATTTACAACCAATCCATGAACAAATGGATATGACCTTTGCAACACCAAATACTAGTTTTCTATCAGCAAATAATTTAACTTTTAATGTTGGTACTGGAGCCGGAGGTATTAAGAACAGAAAATTTAAGAAACCACTGAAAAGGCATCCTGTTTAAAGTACTATAACAAACTTTAAACTGGTCTCCCGAGCCTCGTTGAGTTTTGATGATAAAATCCAAGCGAATCGGCGAGCTTCGGACCCTCAAGGACCGATTAACTTGTTCTAATTGTAGTTTACTTCATGGACCATTACGATGAAGAATGAGTTCCTATATCACGGTTTCTCCTCAGTGATATTGTCATGGGGTTCTTCAAAAAGCTCTTCAAATGATCCCCTGGTGTTGCAGATATCCAGTGTCTGGTGACTAATTACTAATTAGATAGACAGACCATCTGCCTGCTTGTCAACCTTTGACAAAATAATAATTTAGTAAAAATAAGATGCAGAAGAAAGATCTAATTTCTTTATAATATTCTAACTCAAACTCATTTATTCAGTTTAGGCCCTAATAAGGCACTTATGAACATTACAATTGATTCTACCACCGGTTGGGAATACACTTGGACTGGGAGGACTCCGCAAGGCATATTTTTATAAATCTTACTTTTATAATTCTACACACCTTGTTAGTTTTGATACCTGAACCAATGGGAAGCAAAGATCTGATTAATACTCTATATCAAAGCATTATTTATAATAAGATATCAAAACCAATAAGTTATGCTTAGAGGCAATTGGAGTACACAAGATCGTTTTGGACACTATGTACTGTTTCATTCATAATTCTCCATAGTAGATGTTGTGTGTGTACAAACAAAATGTCAGGCATGCCATTTAAGTAGAACTTTTATTGTGTTGTGCTAGCATGTGTACTTATATTTATGTATAGTATTGCTTGCTTATTTTTTTAATTATAGTTTTTCTTTGCAGATGAACACGCTATATAACTACACTGGGTCAAAAATATGCGAAAAGTGCCTCAATCATGCGATCACTTCTTATGTTTTCATAAATAGGTACTATTATATAAGAAATAGATTAAACACCTGTGTTAGTGCTATGTTAGAAAGCTTGAATAACTCCGTACCAACGGAAGCAAGTATGTTTATTGAAATAAGTCAAAGCCTCATATATCCATTGAACCAATTACTTGACGATAATCAGTTGCTAGACGAAAATGATTTTATAGATGATGAAAATATTAAAATTGATGTCTTAGAAGATGAATTTAGAATTGAATCTGAAAGTGAAGAGGAGGCAAAAGTAGAATTGGATGAACATAAAACTGAGCAAATTAAAGATGAAGGTATTGAGTATAAAAACGATACAGTTGTTGATAAAACAAGTTATTTAGATGATGATGATGAGATACTAACCAATAATCTAGCGAGAAATGCAAAAAAGACTTACATGAAAAGTAAATTAGTTAATGGTTACCAATCGATCAATAATGATTTTGATATCGCTAGTAACATCTGTAGTGAATTCTTAACGTTCAATAAAGATAGGAAACCTAATAAACCAATACGAAAATGCAAATTTACGTGCCCTTTATGTTGTAAACATTTCATATCAGATTATTTCTTGAAGAAACATGTTTTGAAACACGTAAACAAGAAAGTTGTTTGTACTGTATGTACAAATGTTTTTAAGTCAAGATTTTATTTATATGAACACACAAAAATGGTACATTTATTGAAGAATAGCACTTATATATCATGTAAAACTTGTGGTCGGACATTTATAGATGAAAATAAATTGTTAAAACATATAAAACATCATAAAGTGAAGAATTGTCAGCTGTGTGATAAAACATTTAATTCCCAGAGACATTATGATAGTCATATACAAAGGCACTCTGTTAAACTGAGGATTCTAAAAGAGAGACAAGCACAAACTTGCAGTTTCTGCGAAAGGGAGTGTTCAAACGATAATGAACTATCTTTACACGTCAATAAAGTACATTTACAAATTAAACCGTACGGTTGCGATATGTGTGAAAAACAATATTATACTGAATATAATTTAAATAGTCATAAAAAGTTACATAGTCTACATAAGAGAGAAATTTGCCAATTTTGCAATAAAAATATGAAATCTAGGAAACAATTAGTGATTCATGTCAGAAAACATATTGGAGTGAAGCCATTTAGTTGTCAAATTTGTGGTCAATCATTCTATTCCCAAATGAAAACAAAACAACACATGAAAGTATACCATGGCGGTTGTTTTTGTTGTAAAGTTTGTAAAACAGTTTTCGTAACTAAATATGGACTCAAAGATCATGTGAAGATGGTTCATAGTTATATATAATGCTGTTAATGATAACATGTCTGTTTGATAATCCTTTAGAGAAAATGGTGCTATAAAAAATAATGAATTGTCTTCACTTGATGGTAAAATGTTTAAAATATCAAAGGATACAAGGTGTGAATGAGTGGATAACCCTTTACCTGCGGTTGGGGGACGTAATGACTATATCTCAATTATTACTTATGACTCATTCATAATGCTTTGTTATATATCTACTTTACAGTTTGTACTATTTTATAAAAATAGCCAAAAACTAATCATGAATTTGTGTTCTTAAATTTGCAGCTTTTTCTAGGAAATAAGTTTCATCCGAATTATATCGATCATAATAACTATGTAAAACTTATATTGATTTAAGATTATTTAAGTAACAATATTGTTTATATGAAATAAAATATATTATTTACTAGTATGGTACCGTTTACTTTATTCATGTACATTAATAGTACAACACTTGAAAAAATCAACTTCTTTCTCATGAATTTTAACTCTTCTACCGTCATGAAATAAATGATAATGTTCTTCATGTAATCCTTTCAGTTCGCGCGGATCAAATCTCTTATTTTTTTGTTTCCAATGCACTTTTATTACATGCCTCCTCATATCTCTTATTGTATGAAACTTGCTGGGACAAAGCGGGCATGTATTACTACGTTCTGAATGCTTCTTCAGTTTATGCACATTCATTATACTCGAGGACCTAAATCTTTCTCCGCAAATATTACAAGGATAAGGAGTTTCGCCTGTATGCAGTCTTAAATGCATCTTCAAACATGCTGAATTCGCAAAACTCTTACCACAAATCATACATTTAACACTCTTCTCATCATTATGAGTTTCTATATGTTTCTTCAACAAATGTTTCCCGATGAAATCTTTACTGCATATATGACAAATGTAAGGCTTTATCTTTAAATGATGTCTATTCATATGGCATTCTAATAGTATATTGTTCCACGTCATATAATCACACAACTCACATTTAAGATGCGCTCTCTGTTTTTTACTTTCTTTTAATTTCGGGTCTTCATCTATCAAATGTCCTCGCCAATGTCTCCTTAATTTTGCCGGGTTGATTAGCTTCTTACATTTCGGACAAGGGACACTAACCAAATGGACTTTCTGATGGTATTTTAACTGTGTTATATTTAGGAAACTCTTTCCGCAAGTATTACAAGTAACTATTTCACCCATGGATGCATGGTTGGCCATATGCTTATCAAGTAAAACTTGTCTCATCTCTTTCCCGCATATTTCACAAACTACAAATGGACCAATATGTTTTCTACTGTGAGCTCTAAGTTTTCTTAAGCTCTCATACTCTGTATTACATATTCTACAAGGATACTTAACATTAGGTCCGTGCGTGCGCATATGTTGAACCAATTCACCTTTAGTATCAAATTTGTCTTCGCAAATAACACATTTTACGTTCAACCGTCGATTCTTTATTTGGATACCATTATGAACTTTCACCATATGTTCTTTTCTTTTAGATTCTGTTAGCAATTTCTTACTGCATAAGCCACATGGATATATTTCCTTGCTATGTCTACATCTTTTGTGTTTCATCAATTGTTCTTTACCATCAAAAGTTGCTGTACATTCATCACATATAAATTCTCTTGTGATCAATTTACAGCTTGCTTCATGATTCTCATGGGCTTCTTTGCTATTAAATTTGGTATCACAAAATTCACACATAAAATTATCTAAATGAAATTGATAAATGTGAGCTTTTAATAAGGATTTTGAATAAAACTGCTGAGCACATATGTCACAAGTATATGGATGATATTCCAAATGATCACGATTTACATGTCCCAATAAGTTATCCTTCTTACGGCAGACATAATCGCAGTCTAAGCATTTTGCTCTACTTGCATGGTTCAGGATTTGCTCTCTGTAAAACATTAAGTATCTATAATGGATGCAAGGCATTTCGGAACATTCTGGACAGTTGAATTTACAATTATGTGCTTTTAACCTGTCTTCCTTAAAACTTTTTAAGCACATAACACATTTATTGCTTGCGATAATATTTTCGTGACAGATTTTTATATGTGTCTCTAGTGCTTTTGCAGAATAAAATGCTTCATTACAAATATTACATAAATGTGCAGTTTCTATATGGCATTCTTTCAAATGGTCAATTAGTTCTGTATCAGAAATAATTTGCTGACAAATCTTGCATATCACTTTTGCATGCACTTTATAATGTGCCACTAAATACTGTTGAGTTTTGAAGGACTTGTAGCATATTTTGCATTCAAGTTTTTCATTTCTATGATATTTGTTGTCATGTTTTATCCAAGCTTGAAAAGTGGGTAGTAAAATATTGCAATCAACACATTGGAATGAGTCTTCATTTACATCTTTCTTTAGTGTTGTATTTGTTGAAACATTATTTACAGCAATCTTATTATTTGTCATATACTTTGCATCAACTTCTATATTTTCTAAAGGAATTTGACTGTCTATTTCAGCATTTTCTAACATAATAACAATGTTCGAGCTGCCAATATCTGTGGTGTTTGCAAAATGATCATTTATATCAACTAACTTCTTGTTTAAATCATTTATATATGTTTTCATAGTTATTGTTACAGTTTCAGTATTTTGTATGAAAATGTAACATTGAAGTAACTTAGTTATACAGTCACTGCATATGGTGCTACTGCATAAGATGTGTGGATTCTGAAACAGATAATAGTTAACTTTGATATATAAATTAATATAGTTATTTACTTTCATTGGGGTATATGCCTATTTGACTACCACACACAGGTGGCACTGTTCATACTCCCATGAGTTGTGATAACTGCACTTGAGCACCAGTTCCCTTTTAGACAGGCAGGGTTATTCAGAGCCGCTTGGTTGTAGTTGACAATTCAAATGACAAACCAATAAGATAGTCTATCACATTAAATAAGACATATTTTACAATTCCTGACATCCATTTTGTATAAGGTAGTTGATTAGTACACAATTGTGGTAAATGAAGACTGTATACAGAGCAACAGTATAAATATAAAATAATTCTTACCAATAGGAATAGCAACCAAATAGGTCAAAAAAATCGAACTACTCTGGAAAAAGTTATGCATGGTTAAACATTAAAAATATATATATATGCGTCGACTTGAGAACCTACTCCGTTTTTTCGTCGGTTAATAAAGGAGTAGGAGTAGGTATAATATGTGATTTACTGTGAATACTAAAAGAGAAGAGTTCAAAACAGGTGGGGCATAGCGATATATCACTCAGAGAGCAGTTAGACTGGGGAAGTACCTCCAACTTACAGGATACCGCAGCCAAATAACTTATAGTTGTGTTCCTGCACATGAAAAAGGTCGCCAGAGTTCATCGGGGAGGGGGGTAGGGTCCCCTGGTGTTGCAAGCGTTCATAGGCTATGGTAACACTTACCATCATATGCTTGCTTGCCGGCAATTTAGTATTAAAAAAACTAATTGTTAGGTTCGATTTAGCAAAAAACAATATACCTAAAACAAAAATTTCAGTCCTCTCATTGCGGCTCTTGGACCCAAAAAATGTGTAAACATAAAAGTATGTATTAGCTTTTTCGTGTGGTTTCACCCACTTCCCGAGGATTTGTACAATGGAAGCCAGATACTGATATACTACCTACTTTTCTTTTTTAAATACATACATATAATATCTGTCCAGAGTAGGAATCAAACCCACAACCTTTGGCGTGATAGATAGGGTATATTACCAACCACGCCAACCGGCCCGTCGAATAGATAATTATATACATATCGTCACATAGATACTTACATCAAAAAATACTTTGTAAATAACATTCTTCAGAGAAACACTCTGTGTACATTGCAGTACAATTATTTCCAAGTCTTCATCTATGGAAGACATGTTTTTACTATCCTCTAAACATATTCCACAATAATGCTTCAAGTTTATAATATTATTTATTTTATGCCTTATATCATCTAGATTTATAGGATTTGAACAGTTTTCATTACATTCAAGTTCTTCCATTGGTATCGGCATTGACATTCAGTTGGTATCAAATCAAAGGTAGAAAGGTAGGTAGCTATTTGATAATTATGTGTCTATGTACTATAGCAATATCAGTTTAGTGATAAAACAGAATACATAATTTTACTCATCAAAAGCACAACATAAAGCACTTGAAATACTTGAATAAATCAATGAATTCAAATGAAGATTTTGATTTTACTAACCAGTGTTGCCACTTTGGAAAAAGAAGACACTCCCTAGAACTTATATTATTATCTTACTAGATTAAATTATTTTTTGTACATTGGCTAACAATGATATACAAGTCGTATGTAGTATTTTTAATGGCTGTAAAGTCAAATAAGGAACCTTTTTAGCTTCGCCATGTACGTCCATTAATCTATCCGATGTTATGTCACAGCCATTTTACTCGTAAATAAACAATAAAAACGATCCTAATGACTATTTGCATTGCATTTTAAACGTTTTTATTATCCCGTAAAATACGATTTCGAATGTATGTAGAATATTAATGAGTTCATTCAGCCCTGAAGTTTAGCCAAACAATTTAAAATAACCTATTATACAGAATCAGTTTATTATGTTAACACCCGTAGATTTGGGGAAAAAAATACGCCCCATTTTTGCAAGTGGCCACATTGTACCCTTGATTGATTATCCTTTTAGATGCCTTTTAGGTAGGATGAAAATTTAAATGAAATAATTTATTCATTCAAAATTCAAATAGGCCTTCACAGGTACTTATGTATGAATAGTCATACTCTAACGCACGGTTCGGAAGGTTGTTTTTACTGAGAAGAGCCGGCAAGCTTACTATATTATATACCTAGGTAGTTTAGGTACATGTTAGGTACCATTAGGTGGTGGAAGTCTTCTACTTGCCTTCTGGGATAAAAAAAAAACCGGCCAAGTGTGAGTCGAATTCGAGTACGGGAAGGTTCCGTACAATAATAAAACCAACTCAATGTTATCAATAATGTTGCACTAGAATCAAACAAGTTTGACGCACGTGTAGGTATAAGAGTGGAAACAAAAAACGTTAAAAACGTCACGATAGAGACCATAGTAGTACCTAGGTATGTTACCCTAATTATTGTTGTGAAAATTTTAACTAGTTTTATTCTACATGTTAGCAGAGATCTAGATCATACATAAGGCGAAGAAAATGTCATCGTTGGGAAGAGTGAGAGTGAAGAAATTTAAATCTCTACATATTAGCAGTATTTATTAACGGTTAAAAATACATAGCCCTGTGACAGTCAGTTACTTACTGTACTGAAACCTGGACAGTTCGGGTACGGAACCCTAAAAAAGGCTATCACCTCGAGGGATAAACGCTCGATTTGTTACTCACATAGAAACGGAAGGCCTACTCCATTTTTCGAATTCAACTGAAATTAAGTTATCATTATCTATCATTGCACGGGGAACATTTATAAGATTGAATTATAAAAAATAATTGTGCGAAGGAAACCAGATAACTGATACACTACATTATACTACTTTTCTTTTGTAAATATACTTATTATAAAGTATCTATCAAATCATACATGAATCGAGGATATTTCAGGACATCAAAAAACACAATAAGGTCAAGGGAAGGAAAGGTAGTTATAAAATAATTTATATATTTTTTAAATATGACACAAATCAATTCTTCAACAATTTGATTCTGTTATCAACTAGATTCAATCAACTAGTTAAACTGGAAATTAATAGATAGTCTTTCGAAACCAGTGTGTCCGGCGGTTTCACCTACGTTACCTGGTCAAAATATATTTCCATCTCTGGGTTCCAAATTACCCCAGTGCCAATTCTCATCAAATTGGTTCGTTAGTTTTACCGTGAAAACAAAGCAAGAATTCACTATTGGAATGATTAGTCTCCATCCAATTTTGGCAATCTACCATCTTCAAATAAGTGATAATACTTCTCATCCAATTCTTTGACTTCTCTCGGATTAAATGGCTTGTCCTTGAACTTCCAATGAACTTTTTTAAAGTGATGTCTCATGTCTCTAACAATATAAAACATGCCGTCACAAAGTGGACAACTGACAGTCTTTTCTAAATGCTTTTTCAAACGATGCGTCTTCATTATACTTGAAGATCTGAATTTCTCTCCACAAATATCACAAGAATATGGATTCTCGCCAGTGTGCATACGGAAATGCATCTTCAAACATACACGATTAGCGAACTTTTTCCCGCAAACTGAACAGAAACAACTATTGTCACTCGTGTGAGTCGCTAAGTGCTCTTTCAATCTCATCTTCCCACAAAAATCTTTGCTACAGATGTGACAGACAAATGGTTTAATCTTCAAATGGTATCTGTTCATATGGGCTTCTAAATCGCATTTCTTCCTCATCGCATGACCACACAAATCACACGATATACCTTTAATATTGCTAGGAGGCGGTGGTTTTGTCCCGCTATGAGCTTGATCCATATGTTTTTTGTAATATGCTGGTTTAACTAATTTATTGCACAACGAGCATGGCTCTGGTTTTAGGTGTATTCTTTGGTGTATCTTCAACAATGACACAACTTGGAAAATTTTGCCACAAGTTTCACAAATGTGGCTCTTAGATGGTGCTTCGGATTTGTAAGCACAGCGGACCACATGTTGAGGGTAGAATGTTGCTGTCACAGACTTATTACAAGTTTTACATTGCAATCTCTCTGTGTAATGCCTTTGTTTATGCATATATAGTTTCTTTAAACTGGTATACTGTTTCGTGCAAACTTTACATGGATATTTCACGCCAGGTCCATGTATTTGCTCATGCTGCATCAATTCTCTTGTATCTTTGAATTTTATATCACATAATGTGCATTCTATAAACTTCCTTCTTTTCTTATATGGTATACCACTGTGTACTCTCGCGTGATGCTCTTCAAGCTTGATAAGTGTCAAAAATTCTCTTTTACATAAATTACATGGGTATACACCATCGTTATGTCTCAAATCTACATGCCTCAAAAATTCTTGTTCAGTGTCAAACGAAGCTACACACATATCGCAACCGTACGACCTTATAACCAATTTACAAGCTTTCATATGAGCTTCTAACGTAGTTTTATCTTTCACTACATTATCACAATAATCGCAAATGCATAGATCTTGATGGAATTGTATTATATGCGTTTTTAAGCTCATTTTAGTATAAAATTGTTGCCCGCAATCGTCACAAGTGAATGGATGATGACCTAAATGCTCTCGATTTACATGACTGATCAGGTATTCCTTTCTCCGAGTACTATAATCACAATCCATGCATTTTACTATAGAAACATGATTTAAAATTTGTTCCCTATAAGACATTAGGTAGCTGTGGTGTACACAAGGCATAACGATACATTCAGGACAGAAGAATTTGCATCTATGCTTTCTCATTTGATCTTCCTTGAAGTTTCTGAGACACATTACGCATTGTGATTGCGATCTAGTATCATTAACCAAATGTGTCGTTTTAAAATGTGTTTCCAATGATTCTGGAGAATAGTAAACTTGGTCGCAAAATTTGCATATATGCACAAGCATTTCGTGTTTAGATTTCAAATGTTGAAGCAAATCTTCTTCAGGTAAAATTATTCTACAAATCTTGCACCTAGCTTTAGCATGCGTCTTTAAATGCACATTCAAATATTGTTGAGTGTTATAAGACTTGTCACAAATATTGCAACTGTAAACGAACGACATATGTTTTTGTTTTTCATGATCTTTCAATGATTTAAACGTTGTGAATATATCGGGGCATTGTGTGCATCTGTATGTATTATATATTGGAGTAAAGTTTGGGTCTCTCTTTGCTGATAAGGGTTTTATTATAATCTTTCCCTCCTTCAAAGATATATTCGGTGTTCCTTCAGTTTTGACAGCTTTTCTTTCTTCTGGTACTTGTCGTATTATGGCTTTCGGTTTTTTAAATTCTCTAACAACATTTTCTTGAGGTTTGAGAGTTTTAATTGGTGTTTTGAGTGTTTCTTGTGGTGCTTTTGTTTCTTTAACCTCTGGTACTTTAGCTTGTTCGAAAACCTTTAGCATATCTTTGGGAATTTCTTGAGAAGTGTTGATTGTATAATTTTTTTCTTTGGGCACAATTTCTGTAATATATGTAGTAATATCATCAATGTAGTCATTCATTTCTGTATCAGTTTCTAAAACTATCATAACATTTGCATTTTCATAATCTTTAGAACCTTCCAATTGATCATCGATATCTAAAACTTTGGATAGAACGTCATTTACACAGCTATTAATGATTTTTGCAGTCTGCTTTGTATTGTGTATAAATTGGTATGATTGTATAGTTTTTTCTGCGCACTGTTCGCAGATGTGTAAGCTTGTTAGGACGTCTTCGATCTGGAAACCAAAATACAATTTAAAAAATAATATTAATTACTTCGTAAGCGATGCCGAATTGATTTAAAGATATAGGCTGGCAATTTAAAACTGTACATAAGTATAGTGAATACGTTCTTAAATATTTACATTTCGACTAGCAAAGTAAGTCTCTTGATATCTTTACGTTATTCTATGATATAATTTATTTATGAGAATGAAAAATTTAAGCTGTTCTGAAATATTTAAATTATTATGGACTAAAGACATACTGTAACCTCAAGTACACCCTCCCCTAACAAGGGAATTTAGAAATGTTATAGTAAAGACTTAAACGGAATCTTTGTACATTAAATGTTTAAATCTATGTCAGTGTTTGAGTGGTCAAATACGATACTGAGATTGTGGAATCTCAGTATCGTATAATGACCTGGCCGAAGGTAGTAAGCAAACAAAGCCTAGAAGGAACTGGCTCTCCGTTGCAGCGTCTGGAATCGGCAAGTGTTCGGCGATATAATTTTAACATGAGAAAACAAATCTCACGATATTTTACTTCGTCTAAAGTTTAAGCTCATTGTAGGGCTTGAATTCACGACCTTATCATAGATTTACCCTAATACAATTATTTACGCTGTTGGTAAGCACTTACTTCACCATTAAATACATAATTAATGAGGTACTCCAAAGACTTGGCAGTAGTCTGTCTACCGAAAATGAACTCCATTTCAAGGGAGTATAGGTTACCACCATCTTCCAAGCAAATGCCACAGAACTTTGGGCAGCTCCATACTTTGTTTAGCCTCTGTTTCAGCCATTCTATATTATTTGCATCGTTCGTAACGTGTATTGCGTAGATTTCTTCATGGTCAGAGTCTTCTTCATTCGTCATTATGAAGATATATTAGCCTGTAATGTAATAAGTAACTAAGTTAATAGCAAGTCGATAAATACTTACATGCTTACTATAGACATAATATAATACACTTTACATATAGCTGTCCCCCGAAGTTTTACCCGCGTTCCCGAGAAAAAAAGTAGTCTGTCTCCCTCCATATCATATGAAAGGCTGCGTACCAAAATTTCATCACGATCGGTTTAGCGGTTAGCGTTAAAAAGGTAACAGAGAGTTACTTTCGCAATTATAATATTAGTAAGGAGTATAGTATGGATGTAAAGATTCTATTTACTTTGACCCCACATTCAGGGGGATAGGGAACAGGTTCTTTTTGACAAGTTGAAAACCAAGCGACATGATTTTTGCAAATTTCACTATCTCATCATCCTTATAGTATAATAATATGAGACAAGAATAAATAATTATGCCATTTATGATAATATAATATGTCACAATGGATTTAGGGATCACCATCTTTTTACTAACTCGATCATTAACGACAATCAATAACTGAAGTACTTACTTACTTAGGTAAGTGCCTAACTGCTATTCGGCTAATGACGACGGTTTAAACACGGGTTTATAGCAAGTTTTGCAAAAAACCAGGCAGAGCCCCGTCTCTATTTATTGTATAACTTTAAAAAGTTACGGATACTTTTAAAACCTGGGGTTTTAAACTACCTATCTCACGTAATAACAGAGTATTGGTTCCCTTAACTTTTTTACCATTGTAGAACCCTAAAATTTGCTTAACAGGGTGCTAAAAAGAATTAATACAGCCTTCTAGCATAGATTAAAAAAGCATGAGTACAATATTCACAAAAAAATATTTAATACTATTTAGATTAGTTTCTTTCTGCAAAATTGAAAATTATTTTTTGGTTAGTAGGTACCTACCTACCTACTTCATCCTCATACCTCAGTGAAATAATAGACGACTACTGGTGACTTGTAACAATACCTAGATAGGTAACGCCTAGTGTTTACATACATACTAGGTTAAATCAAGGAAACAATGTAGGTATTGGCTACATTTTGAGAACTCGCATGTGCATTGAAATAAAGACTTTATCAATGATTTGCTATGTTGAGGTTATGATTAGAAACTGAACTGAGTGTACTGCATACATTGCATGTATGTAAACGGTAGGTACTTAGAATATCAAATAATTTTCTGTTAGGTACCTACTATGATTAGTTAACATTGCTAAGAAATTAGATAGAGGGTCAATGGAACTCACCTTCACGGCCACGGTCCAGGGTATTCCGAAAAATAGCACAAAATGGCGATTTTGTTGACGTATTTTGCTAATCTCGCGTGTAATCAAAGCAGAGATACATTTTGACTACACTTAAAACACGCTAATTAGTTCTCACTATTAAGGAAAATATGAAATACTTTGTTATCAAGGAGTAAGTAAACTAATATGTTATGAAATTATATTCATGCAGAACAAAAAAATTCAAGGATTTGGAATGCTGAATGCTGCAAAACGAAATGACAGAAAGAAAGGCAACTCACTCACCTCTTGTCTGTCCGCCCGCCTACCAGTGTTGCCATATGCGGGAGGCGTGAAATCTGTATTTTCATTAAAAAAATCCGTATACAAATTCCATGCTAATGGTTAGCATGAAAATTCCGTATGAATTCCGTATAAAATGAAACTAATATGTTTATTTATACATATCTTTATTGATGAGTTTTAGTAAGTAGTACTTAGTCGTCGGTAAGAGCGAAATGAAAACCTATATAAACCGGTAATTGATTCAAAACTTATTTGATTTCGCTTTTTAAGAAAACCAATTTTTCATTTATTTTATTTCTCTTCCTATTCAGAAACGACCCGGATTCTTTAGGTTAGAAGTGTATGCTAGTGATGGGCGATTCCGAGATGTTTTAACAATCGAAAGAATCAGAGTCGTTTTAAATAAACCATCGAGTCAACCATCGACTCGCCGTTGTACAAAACAATCGAGATGTTTTTCAATTGTTTCGAGTCAACTGAATCGACCGCTAGTTTTCGATTGTTCGAATCAGGCACAATCAGTCACTCTCACTCACCGAGTCTCGTTCGGTCACCGGGGTCAGTCGATTGCATGCATCGAGCCGAGGTGCATGTTAGTTAGAGGCGAAAGCTTGTCAGACTTGAGTCGAGCGAGCCGCGCGTAATTTGTGAACGTTTACTTACGATGCACTGTTTTATTTTTAACTAGAGTTAGTACATTTATCAAAATGCCACGAATTTTCAATTAGTTATTGGTTTTATTGATTATTTTCGATTGGTCTTGTTAAAACAATTAGTTTGGATTCGCAATCACAACACAAGTCAAGAACTCGCGAAACTCTAAACCAACCATCGAAGAACCACTCGCGAATGAACGCGCCATGCGCCAGTCGCAATAACAGACCGAGTCGGACTCCAGTCCAAGTCGAAACAATCGAGAACCATCGAGATATTCGAACAATCGAAAAAACCTCTCGCCATCGCGCATCGCTAGTGTATGCCGATTGCGAAGCGCAGCGAGCGATCACGCGCTATTACACTTAGGTACCTAAATTGTAAAAAAAATTGAATCTGGACCTTCCAATCGCACTAAATTGGAATCTAACTGTTCTAACTACATTTACACCTTCCGATTTCCTAATGAGCCTAATTCTCGAGTAGTAGAGATAAATATCATATTCGATATTTATCATAAAACATGGCGGATATCTGTAAGAATCTATTTTTGGTTTTCTCGAGATACCACGCTCGATATTTATCTAACGTCAGCGCGCGAAATGAACGAGTAAGTATTGAAATATTAAATATACCTGTTTGTGATATTTTCTTTCGATATGAGACTCGATATCGATATTATTATCGAAAGCGCGAGAATTGGCCTGTCAATGTCAAAAAAATCATAAATAAACAAACAAACAACCTAACCTGTGCGTGCAACTCTCCAAACTTAGAATAATAAATAACGCGTTATTATTTTTAGTCTCCAAAGAAGAAGAAGCACGTTTAAGAATTGAACATTAATGATATATATAGTGTTGTCGTTATCTCAATCTCATAAACAATTCAATGGAATTTCTTAACCTGATAATTGATCCGAAAGCATTCAAAAACACATGTTTTTTATGTTTTAAAATTGATGAAATTAATACAAGCGTTTATGAAGATATAGAAATTAAAGATGAATATTTTACATTAACTATTTCTTTATTGAATATCATGAAGAAGATGTTTCCTGCAAACGTAAGTTCTTATTTTTGTTTGGTACCTACTACCGGCACTTGGGCACATTTTCAAATGTAATATTCTGTCGTAAGCGTACAAAGCCACGGTGGTCAACGCACAGATCCACATCTTAAAATATCCTGGAACATCACACATGGCCATCTGATCCCAAACTAAGCAGAGCTTGTACTATGGAGGCCAGCAGATAACTGATATATTACAACATAATTACCTACTGCTTTTTTCCAAAAACATATATACTAGGAACCCCGGCTTTGCATGGATGTAATTTATATATACAATCCTTCCTTGTTTATCACTCTTTCTATTAGAGAAAACTGTATCAAAATCTGTTGCGTGGGTTTAGAAAAAGTAAGCTGAAAAATGGACAGAGGCAGATAGTGACATTATTATATATTTTGAGATATAGACATCATGAGGGTGCAGGGTTAAGTTACAGACACATCTCCGAATTTTATATTTACGAATAGATACACCAACTCGCTGGGTATTGGTGAAGGAGGTAGGTGAAGTTTGTTTGTTTTATTTCAGGAACCTCTACTGGGGCAGGCTTGCAATGACTGTACTAGTCTATTGTTAAAAATGTTCATACTTATTCATAGAAATGATGTGAAAAAAGTATTTATAGAAGAAATTATTGACAAAACTAACAACGAAGTGAATATGAATCTTATTAAATGCAGAAGGAAAAAAAAAGAGATCAATATTAATTTAAATTTGTCAATAATTGATAGTGTATTGAAAAAAGGCTGTAGAAATTTGGATAAGAATTTTAATCAGAATCTAAGACAAGGTAATATGTGTAAAAATTGTAATATGACATTTAATTCAAAAAAAGTATTACAAAAACATATAAAATTAACGCACAAAAATAATAATCAAGCTATTATATGTGATACATGTGGGAAAATTTGTAAAACACCAAATTCATTAAATGCTCACCTTAATACTCATATAGAAATAAAATGTCCGTATTGTTTAAAATCCTTGAAAAACCACTCTCACTTCAAAGTGCATATTAGAAATCACAAAACAAAGGTTAGAAGACAACGGACCAAATCCTACTTTAATTGCAATAATTGTAGCTACAAAAGTGTTAATAAGTGTAGCTTAGAGGCTCACATGAACAAAATGCATTTACATTTAAAACCATATGTATGTCAGATATGTTTTAAAGGGTTTTACAAGAAGAGTAATTTAACTGAACACATGTTAACACATGATAAATCAAAAAGACACACTTGTGATCTCTGTGGATATAATTTTGCAAATAAAAAAACTTTAACGGACCATTTACGGTTACATAAAGGAGAAAAACATTTTGAATGTAATATATGTAGTGAAAAATTTATTAATTCCGGACGAAGATTGGAACATATGAAACGTAAACATATGGAGAAGAGTGAATGTTGTAATATTTGCAATAAAAAGTTTGGTTTAAAAAGAAGTTTGAATATTCATATGAAAACAATACACTGTCAGGATTCCGGAATGACGAATACGCTTTGCTGGAACTAAGGTCTTCAAGTACCTACTGCTAGAAGAGATGAGAAATGAGCTTAGATGATAAAATCCGAGCGAATCGGTGAGCTCCAGACCAGGAAAAAATATTAATAATGATTCTTTTAAGAATACAAAATAAAATAATGTACTCAGTTATATTTTAACTTTATTTTATATAAAAAATAAGGTACAAAAGGACACTTCATACTTATTATAACAAATCATTCATTTCGAATAAGTATTAAATATACATGATACAAAACGGCAGTGAAATGAGTATTATTTTATTATAATAACAAATTCCAATTATATTTTTAACATCACAAGGGTATCTAGCTTTCTTATAATTTAATATAGTTTACTGAAACTTATATATTTTACCTCTATCTAGTGGCCATATTGGTTGGTATCATATTGTTTCTTTACTAAATGTATATCTACCTACTAATTAATAATGGTATACAAATTGCAAATATATAAGTAATATAAGATTACTAAATGTAAGAATCTCAGGAAATATTAATATACCTACAGATTTATAAAAGCATATATATATTTGTAAAATAAATTAGAGGCAGTATAGAATTTTTATTAGTATTTGAAAATGTTAAATTATTCGTGTATATTGGACTCAATTTTAAAGGCAAGTCCTAAAGTAATCTTTTTTAGGTGAGCAACATTGAATTATTAAGTTTCTAAGGTTAATATAAACATATCAAAAAGGTTATTGCTAGCCACTAAGCGCTGACGCATTATTTTAACGTATTCGCACTATGACTTGAAAGAAATATAGTTTGTTATTGGTTAAAAGTATAGTACAAATAAATACATACATATAAACTGTGTTTGCTTAAATTTGCGAATACGAAAATTAAATGGATAAGTATTATTAAATTAATCTTCGTTTTAAATACAAATATAATAGTTTACTTGTCTATATATAGTAGGTATATAGTCTATAGTAGATAAATAATGAGTTAAGACGTTAAGAGGCATTTTGTGATTTGCAATGCATTTTGTAAAACATATTTCTAGTTAAAAAAAAATGTCTTTTTACATTGAATTATTAATTCCTATTTAAAAAATAATTGGTAACTATCATTTCGGTAACTTTGAACTTATATAACAACAAAAAATCGTATTTTTTTAACATTTTACACACAAAACATGTCGGTTTATCACATAAATAATTTTATCATTCTCAAAATTTAATTACTTTTGTAATAAAAAGACACATTTATACAAATAATATCAAACATATTAATGGTTTTATTTACTCTTGTTAATTTAAATGTTCCATACGAAGTGATCTTTATAGAAAAAAAAACTGTTTTACGCAAACAGCCATTTTGTGAACGCGAATTTTCCGATCGCATCACTAATAAAGCCTTTTTTAAATGTAAAAATCACTTTGCATCCAAAAGTACACAATCTCATTCGCATTATTCGTCAAAATCACGTGTTACTCGTTCATAAATGTAGTTAGTATTGGTATCCACCTCCTTGACTAGGCGGTACATACGCTTGCCCCCCGGTTGCCGGACCACTGCTATAACCACCGTTGGTTGCCGGACCGCTGCCGTATCCGCCTGAGGGTTGCTCGGGGTATCTCGCCTCACCTTCGTAGGAGACCTGTAAGTATTACAGATTTGTTTATTATTTTCACTTCATAACTTATAATTATAATCAAGGGTGAATGTCTGTTGTGTTATATATAACGACTTAACTTCCAATCCGATTTTAATAAAAAATGGAGGTCCCTTTGCCTTTTTCAAGCTTAGAACTCGGAGACGGACATGGGATGCTTTTTAATTTTATCCCAGAACCGCAACATAACGCGGGTGGCACAGAAAAAAAATCGTCTAATCTTACCTCAGCATTGAACCCGTTCTTCCAATCAGCTGTATACTTGACGATTTGTGTGCGTCCATCGGGCAGGGCCACTCTATATTCGCCCCTAGTGATGTCACCATCGGATATAGCATTGTGGCTGTAATCGTTTCCGTCTTCATTCACTTTGTACGCGAAATCGAATGGCATGCCGGGCTCGTGATGGTGGTGGTCACCGTGGTCGTGGTTGCCGGTGCCGTAATCGTGGTTGCCGTGGTCGTGGTTCTCATGATGATGGTGCTGAGGGAATTATGTTTCAGTTAGGTTCGTTATAATTTGTTTTTCATAAGTAGGAACGCATCGGTTTTTACTGTCTCCCATTATCACAGTAGGTTATTCTCTTTTTTTTTATAAGAAGCCCCTAAATCTCAAACTCCAAAGACTACTAAGGTAGTGTATTATTTTTTAAATAAACTATCTGACTTTAGATAGATAAATGTGAAACCAACATTAAAAAAACGTCTGTGAATGATTGGCTGTTGTTCTTTATTTACTGGATTTCTATTATTTTTATTATGACCATAAAAATATATTCCCTCGTAAATGTTTCGACATTTATGTCATAAAAATGAAATATCAAAATGTTAGTTTTATATAAATATGGATCAACGGATATATTTTGTGAAATCTGTTACTTATATTATGGTATGAATAATTATTGGAAATAGTTTATTTTAAGGTTAATATCACCAATAAATATGTTAATGATTAAAAAAAATATATCTTTGACATTTAAAGCAGTGGCCCACTCTTCCTAGTGTTCATCTTTTTTTCATCGCTATTCTAAATTATACTTTTGTTACTTACAGTTATCAACATTAAGCATACCATTGTGTGATTGCTTGGCTTTTCATCCTGGTAAGACACTTTCAATCGATATCCAAATCACAAATCAATTATTTCAGGAATAAATAGAAACAATCCGCATAAAGGAGAGAACATGGGTCAATTTTATTGATACATGTAATTTACATTTTCTGCGTTTTAAAATTTTAGGAGAGTTGATGAAACTAAAATCTACTTTTGACTGTTTTTATCGAATCGGTCGAAGGAATAGTCTTAAACGACCATAGGGTCGTAAGTCGTAATAGGCGATGAAATTAGCTAATCGAATTTTCATTCATTTTAGTAGTAGTTTTTATGTAAATTTATTTTGCTGTAGGTACCAAATTGAAAGAGTTTGACATGGGTAAGCGAGCTTTTCGTTTTGATTGTTTACCGTCGATTGGGATTATATTCTCCCTTATTCAGACCCATTCGGTTGCCATTCCGTAGACTACTCAATCTGTTCGTCTACCCGATCGGGACCGCAACCGAGCAATTATATTAATTGGTTGGTTGAAAAAAATACTCACAAATAGGTGGAATGTCCGATTGTGGAGATTATATTGTACCTATACATTATATAAAAAATGGGGTACTACATCACATTTATGTACGTATTATTTAAATATTTTTGTACTGAATAGAAACATGTCTCGATTATTCATATAACAATTTTCTTACTTATGAAAAAATCAAAACCGATAATATCATGATATTTTTTTTTATAAATTCCATAGAATATGGTGAAAGACTATCCAGTAAGTTTCGTAAATTTTTTATACATGAAATATTGTCATAGTATGGATTCTAATCCATCTTTATTAATATGTATTCATATTTGTACCATTTGTTTAGGTGTTGAAAACGGTGAGTTAAAAATTATGGTTTCAAAAAAGAATGATTTCTATAATTTTATTAAAAAAATATTTTTACTTTATTAATCAATGTTTTCCTGTTTTAGGCGGTTTGTATAGAAAGTTTCTTTTCAACTTTTTATATTATTTTTTAGTTTGACTTAGAAGAACTAAATAGAAATATGGTTTGGTTTGAACTGATCATAAGCCGTGACTTTTTGGAACCAAGTTCGTTTACGCGGCTTGTTGACTGGCAGCAAAAAAGGGATCGTAATAAAAAAGCGTTATACTGGGTGAATTTTTAGTCACTGGCAATACTTGGAGGGGTGGAAGTACTCATCAATATAAACTACTTTTATTATGGGACTAAATGTGAAATCATGAAAAAATTAAGCAACCGTTTTACTTTACGCGATATCAGAGTTGGTCCCATAATAAAAGTTGTTCACATTGATGAGTACTTCCACCCCTGCAAGTATTGCCAGTGACTTAAAATCTCACTGTATACGTGTGTGTGTGAATTACAAATCACGTATCTAACGCCTGCGTCTTTTATACATAAAAGGTAGACGTGACGTCACCAGTTATGCCCAATATTTATTATATAGGTACTAGCTGTTCCCCAACAAACAAACAACAAACTCTTCAGCTTTATGTATATTGTTAATTGAACTTCGTTCCTGGCGAGGGTATCCCAACCGCACATTCCTTTTTTTTGAATTTCTTTCTTTCGTTTGGCTATTGACTTATTCCAGAAGGAGTTATGACGAGACCGAAAACTTAACACCCAGAAAATTACGCAATTTAGTTGCAATCAGTTTCAAATTGAATGAACCTCGTAAAACGATAAAAATATTACGTTGCCAAATATTGTTTCCGTTTGCAATGAACCACTGTTGGAATATACAGTTATCAGAATGTAAGAAAAATAGACAGAAAAACGGCATACATCTAACCGGTTTTCAATTGAAACCGATTGCAATAAAGTTACGTAATAGCTACATAGACTGTTATGTGTTCGGAAATACAGACGCGGACAGGAGTGAGTTCGATTCCTTTGCTTTTATCGCAAAATGTGTGTCCGTATAAGTGGGATGTTGATAAGTATTGTGTTTTACTTAAATAAAAAACTTACTGTTATATGCATCTACAGGATCAATGAAATTACGTCTAAATAGTTCTAACAGCAGAAGTCCAATATCAACACGATGTACCACAGACCAACCTATTACACGTAAGTAAACGTTCACAGTCTGACGTTCGATTAGTTTTCGGATAAAAAAAAACAAAATCAAATACGAACTATTAGCGGGAACGTTGATTTTTATTTTTCCAATTTAAAAAATCTAGGCCTACCATGTCGCCATCTATCCCACACATTAAGTACTAATTCGGGGCATTCAGAAGAATTTAAATAAAGAAACGTCAAATACCTTTTTCCCGACCCGGGAGTGGGTTCTACTAGATATTTAAGTACCTACATAACGTACTTGGATTTCATATTACTAGATGTCACCCGTGGTCAAAATTTATTATTATTAAGAATGTAAAGAAAATCACTTCACTCATATACGAACGCTTTTCTTTAAGTCTGTCATTGCCGCGTTATAGACAAAGCACTGACATTGGTGACATGTGTGTATGTGTGTGTCAAACGCATGGTAGTGTGTGTAATGTTGTTTTTATTAATTTTATTTGTTTCAAATGTATATATTGTATTACTATTTTAGCTTTCTGCACTCCTTCTCCATATAAAATATATCTTTTATTTAACTTGCAATGTATGAATGTATACTGTACATACATATGTATGTAACTATGTTTGTTAAAGTGGAATCTTGCAAGTCGAATTTCACCCACTTCTAGTGGTCGGATTGACTTGATATTTGGTATACATTAGTATATTGGAAGACAATGCAAGTACAGTCAACAAAAAGTACTGTCACCAAAAAAAGCTTGTGCCTATTAAAAATGATATTTTTAACAAAATCTTATATTGAATTACTTTCAGTGGATCCGTCATTTATGCCAGGTAAATTACTTATTATTGTTTTACCTTGTGTTTTATAAAGGTTTCACAATATTTGGAGGAAGAAGTAGTTATTGCTATGGATAGGCCACAATCACATCATGGCTAGTGATGATTTAGTGAAGGTGATCAGCATAGAAAGCTTAGAAGGTAACTGACTCAAGTGTAGTAGCATCAACATGTAGGAACATCGCTAGGTGCTCGATGACAGGTTTTCTATACGATGACGCAAGCAACTCCTTATGGACCCGTTTTGTAAAGTCACAATAATTGAATAGTCACTTTGACGGTCTTAAATAATTTGTAAAGAACAAGGTGGTAGTTTCTCGACGGACAAATCGGTGAAAGGGCTCTCAACCGGATTAAAAAGTTTGCGGCAATAGACGCCTGAGGGCCACCCCGAATTGTGCACGATTTTTTTAATTTATGTTGTCCATATCGTCATAGTGTTGCCATTATTTCACCCAATACTTCCACTACCTACCTACGATAATAACATGAGCCAAACCAAGTCGGACCTCGCCAATATAGACTTTGTTGGAGTTGCGTAGTTTATTTATCTAATGATTTTTAAATGTTTTTTTTTTCTTTTTCAGATAGCGACGACGACTCAGACGGTATGTCAACATAGTTTTTCAAGTTTCCTTTAAAATAATTGATACATTACTCTTTATTGTTTAACCTGTGGTATTACGTAAATTGATTGCAATCAGATTCAAATGGGGGCTACCGTTTTTGTGCTCACCAGTTGTCGCCACTGTCGAGTAAGGTCCTATAAAAGTTTGTTATTACGGGCATGAAAACCAAATTACATCTTATTTAATACCTTAAACCGTACTGTAAAAATATCGAGCATGCCTCAGTTTTACGTAGTTCCGTTTTCTTCGAAAAAAAGGAGTTAAAAGTTTCCGAAAGAAAAAACTGTCTCAACTCAAAGCACTGTCATTAATTGACCCGTAACTATTAATTAATGTCAGGTACTGCAAAATATTGACAACATTATTCTAATTAGAAATAAACCCGCGGAGCCCACCCAGAAACAGTGAAGTTTGACATTCCGAAGACCTCACGCTACACTAGCGCCTCTAGTGGAAAATTCATACGCGATAGCCCCCATTAGAAACCGGTTAGTTATAGTACTATACCGATTTTTCTGATAATTATACTTATAAACACTGTATCATTGCAAATGGAATGATTTTCGCAACGTAATATTTCTATTGATTTAGAAGTAATTTCAAATTGAAACTGAGTGCAAAAATGTTATGTAATACGACGACCGGAGAAGGATAAGCATAAGCATAAGTTGGCAAGATACCCTATCTATTAAGTCGCAGATCGTGGGTTCAGTCCCACTCAGGACAAACATTTGTGTGCATGTACAATGTCTGTTCTGGATGTAATTATCTATATATGTAATTAATTGTTTTCACTTTGATGTCTGTATTATTTGTAACTCCTGTGTTGTAATGTAGTGTAAACAATAAAGTATATTTGTATTTTGTATTTGTATATGTATGTATTTACATATGTATATATATTATATCAGTTATCTGGTTTCCATAGTACAAGCTCTGCTTATTTGGGGTCAGATGGCCGTGTGTGAGGAATAATATTTATTTATTATTATCTATGTAAAAGAAGATAATGTAATAAGAATAATCTTAAATTACTGAATTTGGAATTGTCTTTTTTGTAAAAAAAACAAACATGTCAAATTTTGAATCGAGATTGAAACAACTGAATTTTAACCCTGGAGCTATGGTATAAGGTATATTTGAGACTTGAGTTTTTAATAAAGTAATATTTTTGCCTATCTACCAGATAACATAATTTCTTTATTGATTTTTTTCAGTCAAGTATAAGTCTCCAATAAAAAAGATTCCATCGAAACCAAGTGGGCATAATGGTAAAAATATATATATATAAATATGAACTTCCTACTATCCTATTCCTAGTATCCTAACTAATGTTATAAATGCGAATGTCAGTTTGTTTGTCTATAACCTTTTCACGCCTAAACCGCTGAAGGCTAAATCGCGATCGTGATGAAATTTGGTAGGCAAATAGCCTATCTATGGTATGGAGAAGGACATGGAATACTTTTTTCTCGGAAATGCAGGTGAAACCGCAGGGGACAGCTAGTATATTAAATAGTGCTTTATTTTGTAACTATGTCTAACTTTGCTATGAAACAAAAAGTAGGCGCTCATAATTAATTATATGTTACGAGTACATAGTAATTTTTTTAAGTACCCTGCTTTACCCAAAATGGTGAACAATTAGGTTGTATTTGACAACCACGCAATATAGAGACACCGACTAGAGGAAATTGCCTTTTTTCCAACGGTAAATAAATATACTTGTTTTTGGTATATTACAGAAATTGAACCTACTACCAAGAAGGGGTACCTCGCACCAGTTACAGGAGACAGACCCGAACATTATATTGATGATGCATGATTATGTGTTGTATTTATTTATAAGTCTACTCTACTCAGTTAAATACGAAAAAAAACCCATCAGAGATGTGCATTAGATCTATGACGTGCTAAGTTATGAAAATAAAGCGATCCTATTGGCGGATAAAAACACATACCTCGCTACGCATCTCTATTGGAAACGCAGCCTAAACCTCGCGAAATGCTTAGAAATTCCCGTTCCCGTGGGAAATTATACTACTTTTTTTTTAATAAATACATACTTATATAGATAAACATGTTCATACACACAAATGTCTGCCATGGGTGGAAATAGAACCCACGACTTGTGGCGTGATAGATAGGGTAACATTCTAACCACGCCAACCTACCTGTCAAGGTATATGGTTAGGTACTTACATCTTGGCTGGGTCCTGGGGACGGTGGTGGGATGTATGTGGGTCGTGGTGATGCTGGGGGCCTGTACGGTGCAGGGGTAGGTTGCTGAAAATAAAAATGGTTTATATCATTCTACGATATCCATACTATCCTAATCCTATCTTAATATGTATTATAAATGCGAAAGTGAGTTTGTTTGTTACCTTTTCACGCCTAAACCTAGCCTATGGTATGCAGAGGAACATAGAAATGAACCGCGAGGTACGAGGGTGGTTTTACATATTAGTTTGCTTTCGATTACAGTTACACTTTAGTAAGTAAGCAGAAAAAAAATGAAATTGGCTAGGCGATCAATTTGTAGTGTGAAGACGGCTTTAAATATGTGCTCTACAAAGTACCCTACCATATTACTGTCAGATTAGTGGTTCCACATTGTGCTGCACAATTATTTATATGGGACTAATTCGGGATATTTTCTTTCTATCTATCGAAATTATAATCGATTCATATTTGCCAGTGTTACTTATGCCCTTAAAAAAATATATATACTTCCTCCATTTTTAATTGCCCACCCCGGCTTCGCTCGGGTGCAATTTATATACACAAACCTTCCTCGTTTATCGTTCTTTCTATTAATGAAAACCGTGTCAAAATCCGTTGCGTGGTTTAGAAGTAAGCGGAGAAAGAGACAGAGGCAGATAGCCACTTTGTTTTATACTATTTAGAGATTTGAAATAGGTACTCTTGTGCGCCTATTCTTCCCGCCATTTTAAAGTTCACTGTTCTATCTTGTCTATGACAACCTTAGAACTGATCTCATCAGCCAGTCCAAGGAACTATGTTCAACAATATATTAAACTTATCTAACATAACAATTGAATTTCAAGTATGATGTAAGAAATATTAAGAATATAACTAACAAAAATTAAAATTCACGGCCAATGATTTCATGGTAAAGTTGCGGTCGCGATGTTAGCGGGCGATGTCAGGGAGCGGTGGATTTAGAGATAAGACACTTGTGAGTTGTGACCTATTGAGTTTTTCATATAATTTTGGTTATGTTTCTTCTCTAAATAATATCTTCTTTTTTTTTTTTTACTTTGTATAGGCTTGTGTTTGACCACAATCTCACTATGGTAGGTGATGATGTGGCCGAAGGTGGTAAGCACACGAAGCCTAGAAGGATCTGGCTCTCAAGTGCAGCTGCCGGAACACACCAATAGGTGTTTGGCGACAGATTTTCAACTTGAGGATGGTAGCCAGCCAGGCGGGTACTACAAAGTACCCTACCACCGTGCTATGGTTTCCTCACGATGTTTTCCTTCACCGAAAGCTCAAGCTCATTGTAGGATTCGAACCCACGACCTTCGCCGCGGCGTCCGACGTCACTACCACTGAGCTATCATCGCCTCTAATTTCTTCATTGTCTATTAATATTTTAATGATATTTTAGCGTATTTAGCTATATAAAATATTTATGTTTTTTAAATTGATAAGGCCTGATTTTTCAATGGCCAGATAAACGGTATCTGGCTGTTTATTTGAATTTAGAACAGTTTTAGCTTAATAGCAGGAATAGCTTATCCAAGGTTTATCTAGCCATTGAAAAATCGGCTCTAAGTATAAAGCATTTTTTCTTATTGAAAATTGGGTACAAATGATTGGATAATTTAGATCAGAAGTCCCGACCTTTAGTAGTCGAAAGTGAATCTCCATATCGCTATTGACCGAATGCTGAAACACCACTTAATACTATGGGAGCCTCGTAAATACTTGAGAAGACTATCTCAAAAAATCCAACTGTCAAATGTCGACCAGTATTTTCCCACATATCTTTTCCTACTCACTAGGTACTTGGATATCCGTGAGGTTTGGTTGCCACGTCTGTATTATGTACAACTTAGTAAAATATTTATTATAAGTTAATTTTTAACACGGACTTTTTTTTTGTTCTATTCTATATCTGATTATTATCCGCTTCCGCTATCGCTTCCTCCCCGCTTGACGTATGACCTGCGCTCATATTTTGACATTTGAATAGTTGATTATGTAAACATGCAAGGTTAAGAGTGCATTGTATAAATAACCTCAGCTAGGCGCGAAATAATATTATCCACGGTGTGAACTAATAGATTATTTGCATCTTTTGTTTTTATTGTTATTGTAGTAAATGGCGTTAAGTTTTTATTAGTCCGTCTCGGTTTTTAAAGGGTGTAAATTGCAATATACCTAGTATGGTTTGAAATATAAATCTTTAAGAGTTGGTCTCATAATATTAAGAGTCTAGCAAACGAAAGCGTGACCCGAGAAAACGCGGCAAATTAAAAAAATATACATGATTATTTACCAAAGACATTGACGTGCCTTTGACGGATTAATGTTGCCATATTAAACCTTAAAAAAAAGTCCAGATCACGCTTTCGTTTGCCAGACTACTCTGTTTGGAATAACGCTACTTTATTTCACGTGATGATGTGGCCGAAGGGGGTAAGCACACAAAGTCAAGAAGGAAACTGGCCCGTCAGATCTTCAACATGAGGCTAGTAGCCAGCCAGGTGGGTACTGTAAAGTACCCTTACCTAAGTTACGTACTATGGTTTCCCCGAGATGTTTTCTATAGATAGGCGATAACTAAAAGATCCCATCGGTATACATAGATTGTAAAAACAGTAATTCTACTTTACATTATGGTTTTTTTTTAAATATCACGCGTGTACCGTAGCCTATTGACACTTGGAACACCAGGGGTATTTCCGACCCAGCAATAATGTCTTCGTACCTTATTCCCATTATTATTGGTAGGGAACGGTATTGATGGTGGGTCATAACTGTAACCCTTGTTTGGAGGTAGGTATTCGTTGCCTGCTGCCGTTGCCATGGCAACCAGGGTCGACGCTACCAAACAGCTCAGCCACATCTGTAAAAAAGAGATAATATTGGATAAATTTACATAAAAGTGACGTTTATTAGAAAGGCCTAATTAGTGTTATTTGAATAAAAAACATAAAAAATGTGAATTCTACTGTGTACGCCATTAGTTATCTTTTTTTTTTTTTTTTTTTTTTTTGGACTGGAACAGGAAGGTGGTGGGTCCAGGGGACCTTCTTCCACCGTTACGCGGACTTTTGCGGTGAGCGCTGAGGGCTCTCAACCGCTACTTAAAAATAAAAACTAAAACTAAATAATTTTGGGCAACGGTAGCCTGAGGGTGCCCCCTGTGGGGCTCGACCTCGGCTCAGGACGTTGCCTGGGGAATGAGGGAGGATTTAGCATGCAAACAATTATAATTATTTGGGGATCGGTCGGATTGCTAATATGCAGCTCGGGCCGCTTAAACGGGACGAGACTGAGAGGGACGTCGCGACGGTCCTCGCCGGCGAGGACGAAATCTTGGTTGTCGGTTGCGCATTTGTATTTGTTTTCGGGCTTCGTCAGCCTCGATTTGAGCTAAAGTGGTGGCATCGTCTGGTTCGCTGAGGGCGTGCCTAGGCCTACGGATGCGGGAAATAAGGGACGGGGTGTATGTGATAGTGTTGACTATCAAGGGATTCGCGTGGTGCTCTGCGGTATCAAAATATCGGCGCGAGGCGCGTTTTATAAATTGTTTGATTGTAGGGAGGCCTAAGTCAAGGTGGAGGTTTTCATTGCGCATGTACCACGGGGCGCCCGTGGCTTTGCGCATGAAACGGTTTTGAATCACCTGAAGGGTGTTGAGATGTGTGGGAGCAGCGTGAGCGAACACGGTGCTCGCATACGTCATGACTGGACGGATACACGCGGTATAGAGTCTAACCTTGCTTTTTAGGGCAAGTTTAGACCGGGCGTTGATCATGCAGTGGAGTCGTCCTGCCACAAAGGCGGCGCGCGCGCGAACCGCCCTTATGTGTGCAGCGAAGGATAGGCGATCATCGAGGGTCACACCGAGATATTTGGCTTGCCTCTCCCAAGGGATCGGCTCGCCGAATAGTGTGACTGGATCGGGGATGGGGGGACGTCTTTTTCGGTCGGTTCTAAAAAAGAGAACCGCCTGACTTTTGGAGGGGTTGATCTCTATTCTCCATTTCCGGAACCAAGCGCCTAGGGCGTTGGCTGCGGTCTGGAGTTTCTTAGAGATCGCGGGCGGGCTTTTGCCTGAGCAATATACGGCAGTGTCGTCTGCAAAGAGAGCGAACTGCGTATTCCTGACTCTAGGGATGTCGCTCGTGTAGAGCGTGAATAGCAAGGGAGATAGTACCGAGCCCTGCGGGACACCGGCACTAATGGGGTGTGGTGAGGACAGGACGCCTTCGACCCGATATCGAAAGAGGCGATTCGACAGAAAGTCTCGTAAGATGGTCACGAGTCTCGGTGGCACACCTAGGGTGTAAAGCTTGTAGATCAAGCCTGTGTGCCACACCTTGTCGAATGCCTTTGCGACATCGAAGAAAAGGGCGCCTGTCATGTGACCTCTCTGGTAACTTGTGGAGATGTGTTCAACAATTCTATGGACTTGGTGAACACACGAGTGTTTGGGTCGGAACCCAAATTGCTCGTCTGGGAGGAGTTTGTTAGCATCGGCAAATGCTTTAAGGCGGACATAAATGATTCTCTCATAAATCTTGCCCAGTACGTTGAGCAGACTTATGGGACGATAACTGGAGGGCTCGGACTTGGGTTTGCCGGGCTTGTGGATCCCAATCACGTGGGCTTCTTTCCACTGGTGTGGGAAAATATTGTTTGAGAGGGCGGCATTGAAGATGGCCGTCAATAACATGATAAGGGAGGCTGGGAAGAGTTTGATCACTCTGTTGGTGATCTTGTCCGAGCCCGGGGCCTTACGAGGGTGTAACTTCCCGATGATCGCTTTCACCTCGTCATGGGTCGCGGGTGGAAGTGGGTCGTCATTTGTGTTGACGTCGTTGGCGACGTCGTCAGTCGGGGGAGCGGGAGGAGGTAACGGAAGAGCGGTCCTCCGTTCTACTTCGGCTGTAACTTTCTCCAAATGACGCGGGTCAATAGGGAGAGAACTGGGCGTACATTGAGCCTCCAGACTTTCGGCGAGGCATTCGGTCTTTTCCACGTCTTCAAAGGCGGGAGGAAGATTGGGTCGCTTTAAAGGAGGCATTGGAACTACTGTGTCCTTTGTGAGGGCACGAGACAGTTGCCAAAAGGCTAGGTGGGAGGGCTTGATTTCGCTGAGGGTCTGGCCCCAGCTATTCTCGCGAAACTCTGCGATGCGTGCCTTGACGGCACGTTCGAGAGCTCGTAATTGGACACGATTTTGCTCTGAGGGAGCTCTATCGTAGGCGCGAATGGCGACTTTCTTCTCCCTCAGCAAGTCCCGTATGTCGTCGGGCAAGTGCCAGCGTCGGTCATCCTCCGCTGGTACTGTCCGAGAGCAATCGCTAACTAACGATTGCACGTGACTTGTGAGTGAGTCGATAGCGCCTACAGCGTCGTCGGCGGTGACTAGGCTGTCGGGGATACGGTCTAGATGGACGGACGAGGTCGCCTTGAGGCTTTCGCCTAATTTGTCCCAGTCCGTCACGACCTTGGTGCGAGAGGGTTGACCTGAATCTGGGGGACCTACGCGCGGTGTAAACTCTAGGATTACAGGCCGGTGGTCCGATTGGAGCTCGTGTAGCACTGCTAAGTCATGCAAACGTAAGTTTACATTACGCAGCAGCGCCACGTCGAGTATGTCGGGTCTGTGAGTCACTATGTCCGGGAAGTGAGTCGGTTCGTATGGGGCGATCAGGTCCACGTTGAGTGGCCCGAGGAGGGATTCAAGAATACGCCCTCTGGTATTGTTTGCGACGCAATTCCAGAGGGTGTGTTTCGCGTTTAGGTCGCCCGCCAGAATGACTGAGCTACCCAAATTGAAAAGGGATTCTAAGTCACGTTTGAGTGACGTTCCTAAGTCGGGTAGGTTATGAGAATGGGAGCAATATGCCGAGACTAGTATAATGGATGAGTGTCCAGTCATACCGAGCCTACAGATTGAAGCCTCAATGTACTCTAGGGATGGTGCGTCCATAGGGGAGCAGTGAAGGGATCTTTTATAATATATGAGGGTGCCGCCTTTTGCGGCGTTGGGTCTGTCATTGCGAATTATCTGATAATTCGCAATTTTAGGGTCCCTATGAAAGGGCTTTAGAAATGTTTCCTGTACCAAAAGGATATCGAGTTGATGCTCTCGCAGGAATTCTGCGATCTCATCTCGTTTACCTATAATGCCGTTGGCATTGAATGTTCCTAACTTGAGGGATCGGGGTTTGATTCTACCGCGCGTGGGTGTAATATCCATTATGGATTTACGCGAAAGTGATCGAGTTGGCAAGCGATTTTGTTAAATCGCAGCGCTGCAGATGCAAGGACACGACCGTTGCCCTCGCTCTGTTTAATAATATCGGCGAGCTCCCTAATTTCATTGAAGTTTATGAACTCGATGAAGCGCTCCACGAGTGCGAAATCCGCATCCACACTCGACGGAGGGTTTTGGTCCCGTTTTGGTGACGGGTTTGCGCGGCGGGTGGTTTGGGTTGGCGGTGACGGCGGGGCGGGCGCTGAAGGCGCTGCGGTGGGTTTCGGCTGCCAAGCGGAAACCTTGGGAGGAGGAGGTGGTGGCTGGGTCGTGGTTTGCTCGGAGAGAGCAAACGCTTCCCTAGGGAGAGGAGGGTACTCTTTAGGAGAATTAGAGTTAAGGCGGGCCCATTGGGAGTGCCTTTGAGGGCGCAGATCGGTCTGCGCCGGGTTGGAAATGGGGGCTTTGCGCGTTGAATGGCGCGAAGGGCGGGGAGCCTTCGAGCACCCGCGGTAGTTCGCGGTGTGCCCGGTCTGGTTGCAGAGAACGCAACCAGGTGGCGGGGTGTTTTCATCTATGACCTTTGGGCGGTCACAGTCTTTGGTGGCGTGAGGTGTGAGGCACTTCACGCACCGGGGGGGAGCAAAACAATTGCGGGCGGAATGGCCGTACAACTGACAGTTGTGGCACTGGGAGGGGTAGCCGCCCTTTCGGACGCCCTCGACGGTGAAGCCGTCGCTCAAGCCGCACACAGATTTTACTCTGTATATGGCCTTGCCGGCCTTCCCTTGGTCCAGTGCCACAATCACCATGTTATATGGCTCGTGGCCACGTCCTTTGTGCATCCGGTGCACTGACTGTATTGGGAGGTCGTGCTCCTTAAGGGAGGCTTCGACTTCTGAGGTGGGGATTTCGCGGGGGATGCCGCGGATCACCACCCGGAGGGCTTTCTCCTCAGGGAGAGTGTAAGTGTGGAAAGCCACCTTACGCTCTTTAAGGAGTTTGGTCAGGGCCCGGTGGTCCTGTGAAGTGGGCACGGTTACCTTGATGCCGTGCTCGGTGGAGCGGGCAGAGGTATATTGAATCTTGTTCGGAGTAAACCATCCGGACACTTCGGTCCATCTGGTCTTATCCTGAACAAACAGGGGGGGCGGAGAGTCCTTCCTCATCGGGACTTGGGATTGGGTCTGGGATTGGGTCTGGGGCTGGGATATGCGCGCCTCTGGGCGGCCTTGTTCCTCCGGGGGAGGAGCCATGGGCACGTCCATTAGCGGCGGGGGTGTGGGCACAATAGTGTCCATGAGTGGGCGGGGCTTGGGTGATGGGCACGGGGAAGGGGCGGAAGCCTTGGCAGCTTTGGCAGCTACCTCGGCTTCAGTGGCTTTCGCCTTCTTTTTCCTCTTGCGCTTGCCACCGACGACCGTCGTGAACTCTCCCTCCGAAGAGGAGGAAGAGGACGACTGGCCGGTCGTCGCGGCAGGCGCAGGCGGAGAGGGCGGTTCGGATTCCGCAGGAGAGGGCGGGGCGGAGGGTTCCGCGGGAGAGGGCGGGGCGGAGGGTTCCGCGGGAGAGGGAGGGGCGGGGTGATCCGCGGTTGATTCCGCGGGAGAGGGAGGCGGGGAGTGTTCCGCGGGTGATTCCGCGGGGGAGAATTCCGCGGATATCACGGACATCCTTGAGGATGACCGTGAAGTGGGAGCGGGTCGGGGAGGTAAAAAAGTTGTCCCGTAACGCTCGACGAGGAAATCCCAGGACTCGTTGTCCTGGAGGATCTCGTCCAGCGTCAGGGGTAGGTGGTCGTTCTGGCTGGCCATGATGGCCAGCCAGAGGGAGCTATTCTACTTCGGCAAACTAACGTGGTTTCGGACGCGGGGCGTTCCTGAGTAAAAGAAACCACAAGAAACCTCAGGCGATCGCCCTAATCTAACCTACTATCTCGCCCCGGGTGGATGGGCCCGGGGGTGTGTGTTACACTCCCGACCGGGATAGGTCGGGAGGTGAGTAGGCCCTAGGGTGTGCCCTAAGCTTGACTCCCGCTGCCAATCTTATTGTGCAGCGGGTTCCTACGTCCCTGCCTAACGACAACTGGGGTTGGCTAGGGAAGCCCCCAAGGCCAACTGGTCCAGTCCCGTCCGGGTTAGCGTTTTCCTTAAGGGAAACCGCGAGCGCCCGGGTCACGCTCGAACCAGCTTAGTTATCACCGTTAGGTATCCACTGGTTCACCACAAGTAAATATCTGTGGTTTTGAGAGCGCGATGTCGTAAGAACAAATATTCGTTTGGAGACTCTAAACTGAAAAGTTCCGAGTCAACAAACTGATAAGACGGTTCTGCGAAAGGCCAGGTATAAATACCAGAGCGCTTCCGAGAATCGAGTCGGGGTGGCGGGCGGAGCACAATAGACCGTACGGGGTACGTCTGTACTGTGCGGCGGCTCGGAGCGAAGTCTTTCCCATTAGTTATCTAGTCATAAATAATGTAATAACACATGTGTGAAGAAGAAATGGTTTAAAAGGTTTAAATAAATTACGATTTTTGTTCTGACAGACAGACACAAGTACAAACGTATGAAACAAAACAGAGGCAATATTTGCATACAAAACGCTTTATGGGATATTGTAGAGACGGCAGAATAATTTAAAAACAAAAAATAATATCATACTATAAATTCTATAATATTTATTAACTGTCGCATTACTGACAATTATCAAATTAATCAGTAAATTATTATGCAATATTTGTTCATCTTGTCATTGTAATTAACGTCGTAACACAGTGGCGCCTCTAGCGGAAAAATTGTCAGTAAGTTTCCCTATAGAATATCTCCAACAAGTAAATATTTCTGCTATCAGTACCTACAAGGTGCACTGATGCATTAAGTTTCACCACGCACAACAATGAATAATATTCGATAGTGCAAGGCCGGGCCTCTCTACCTCCATCCTGTCGCTGCCCGCAAAATATTATGTCATTTTATATGAGAACATGTGGTGTTGCCAGCGTGCAATGGAAAAAACAGATAATTTTTTGTGTGATTGATTATGTACATTAGGATCTTCGTGTGTACAGTTAATCCCGTATTCAGACCCATTCGGTTGCCATTCCGTTCGGAAAGGATCGTGTACCGATCGACTGATGATAGCACTGTGGTAGTGACGTCGGACGCCGCGGCGAAGGTCGTGGGTTCGAATCCTACAATGAGCTTAAGCTTTCGGTGAAGGAAAACATCGTGAGGAAACCATAGCACGGTGGTAGGGTACTTTGTAGTACCCGCCTGGCTGGCTACCACCCTCATGTTGAAAATCTGTCGCCAAACACCTATTAGTGTGTTCCGGCAGCTGCACTTGAGAGCCAGATTCTTCTAGGCTTTGTGTGCTTACCACCTTCGGCCACATCATCACCTACCACAGTGAGATTGTGGTCAAACACAAGCCTATACAAAGTAAAAAGAAAAGACTGCCTCATTCCAAATGGAAGTCTGAAATGAGAAAATAGGAGCCATCCTATTCAGTAGATTACTCAGTCGGTTTGTCTACCCGATCGGGGCCGCAACCGAGCAGGTCATAATACGGGGGAATATGTTTAATCACCAAAATTTATATAGATTTAGTTTTAAATCTATCGATGATTGATGATGGAAAAAATCATTATCATTTTAATGTCACTTGAACTTGCACTATTTAATAATAAGTACCTGTCTGACTATCTCATTGTGGTACGTGATGTGGTCGCAGGTGGTAAGGAGCGCACAACGCAGTATCCACCACACACTATTAGATGTTTGACATAAAAATATTCTACAACCTTCTATAGTTTCTTGACGATGCTTTATTTCATCAAAAACTGAATTTCTCTGTAGTATTCGAACCTACGACCCACTAATAAGTCACTGGCACTAAGTTATCAACGTTGGACATAATATAATTAAATCAACTTAAATGGTAACTACGATCCAAAATCTGATAAATAATGCGGAATTACAAAACGTTGGGCCGATGTTAAGCCAAAGTGAAACAATAGAGTTATATTTCGCAATGGACTGACTCACGCGCGAGTGAACTATTCTCTTCATTAAGTTTGCCATTTTTGTTTGAGTTGCCGTCGCTATGAGCGCGAGAAGCGATTTGTTAAGGCCAATGATATCAATTTGTCGATTGTTTAGCAATTGTCGATATCGATAGTATGAGTATAGCAAGAGTAATTGTATGGCAAGTAGAAGTGGCATTGGACAGGCCACATAGTGCGCAGAACGGATGGCCGATGGGGCCCAAGAGTTCTGAAGTGGAGACCACGGACCGGCAAGCGCAGCGTAGGACGTCCGCTTGCAAGGTGGACAGACCTTGTAAAGGTCGTCGGAAAACGCTGGATGCAGGCCACCTAAGACCGGTCCTATTGGAGATCCTTAGGGGAGGCCTATGTCCAACAGTGGACGTCTTGCGGCTGAGATGATGATGATAAAAAAAATTGTATAAATATTTCATTATTTATTTTGTAATTTTTATTATAACCTCGTTTTATAAAAGCTTGTTATGTTTATCAAAGATATTTATTTAATTTATGCCTTAAAGTTATTCCAGTTAGCGCTACTGGAGTTCAGCTTTTAAATGAGAAGTACTGGCAGGAAATTCGGCAAAATTATATTTTTTTAATTGTATCTAAAATTCTATTCGTGAGAACACTTTAAAAATCCGCTCTTCGCTCGCGCTACCACCGCAGCCTCACAAAAGGATCTTATAGCAGATTCATCATCATTAGGTCATAAACAACCACATTGTGGTCGGTGATGTGTGAACCTTATCTTGTATGGTCTAATTGGCATTGTGGTGTAATATCTAGGCCATTAAAGTTATCCCTTCTAATGCGATATTGATGAGAGAATTGTCTAGATATCTTTTTAAAATTGAATTTAGAATAAAAGCTGATGATGGGTGATGATGTGGACTTAGATGATAAGTTTATAAGCATACAAAGTGTAGAGGGAAAAGGCTTATATAGGGTTGTAGATTATATTTTCGACTTACGACTTTCTCATAAAAACTATTTTACTAAAACTACAGTAGGAAACTCGACCACGCATCGCTGTTTTTTTTTTATTGATAATACTATAGCTCGTCAATAACTACTAAAAAAAAAAACGATTCACAAACAGAAGAGAAAATGAAATACATATAAAACAAAGTCGTTTTAGTTTAAACCATTTATAACTCAAGAACGGCTGGTCCGATCTTTATGATCTTTGATATGTTGTATTAAATAAAATATACCGGGAACGCGGGAGAAACCTCGGGGAACAGCTAGTTTGTATATAGATATCGCAAATAACGCACAGAATGTCGTCTTATTTCTTTTTAACACTAATAGAATGAATAACGTTTTGTTTAGAAGTAAAGATGTTTGCGACCTTTTTATGTTAGTTAGATTTTCGTACGTAAGCCTTTGCTTTTTTAATTTCGCGTATCATCTCAAGTAGCCGTCAAGAGAAGTATTATTAAATTAATTATTCAGTGTTTGGTTGCGTTAAGTTTAATTAATGTTTATTATAACTATTTCACGACGTCGACCTATCGTGTGCGACTCGATGACATTATGAGCACACTCTGTATAGTTAGGGATGTCGCTTTACTTTTATTGGAATGGAAAAAAAAGACGTAAAATCAGAATAATATAATTATGTTACACAGGTTTTAGGCGCGCCTCTCAAATCAATAGCTGAAAAAAAACTATGTATGGCGCTGGAAATTCAGATAGTTTTTAATTTATTTGACCTATTTTTTGCTTAACTGAAAAAAGCCTGTAAGAAATGTATCTCTCATGGCGTTCATGTTAGCCCTGCTGGCGTATAATGATTGATTCCTTTTTACGTAGCGCAGTTTTTATATAACGCAGTAAAAGGACAGTGATAATTTTTGACAGCCCTGATGACATTAAAAAGTACTACTTACATAAATTGGTACCTATCAAAGAGTAAATTCTCATCATTCTCGAAACGATTGCAGTTTTTAAGATGTAAATCTTTTATGTGAAGTGTTAATTATAATAATCATTAGATCGGGAACAGATTGAGCAGGGCATTGTGAATCTTTAGTAAATTATACAATTAATGATACGGGGTGTTGTTTTTGTTGCATGAGGAATAGTGAGCAATGGTGACTCGGTGGCGAAATCTTGCGGCTATAAATGCGGGTTCATCTAACTGATGCTGCATCTCCGAGTTATAGATATACTTACAAATGAATTTCACTACTTGCTGACTTTTCGTAAAATATAAAAAAACTGCCAAAGTGACTTTTTTCTGAGGCTAGCGAAGAAGTTTAAAGAATAATATAATATAGATTGTAGGATCTGAAATATTATATCATTTTAAATATTTCACTATAAAAAAATAGCGAATTTAGGTCTCATTTCGACCTTCTCATCGTGTCGTATAATATCTACTTATTTACATTTATTCTGCAATTTTTAAAAAGTGCTTATTCTTTAGGCACGATGAAACAAATGTAACATCAATCCAACTTCAATAAAAATCCCTATCTAAACTAATATTATAAATCTGAAGAGTTTGTTTGTTTGAACTCGCTAATCTCAGGAACTACTGGTTCCATTTGAAAAAATCTTTCAGTGTTGGATAGCCCATTTATCGAGGAAGGCTACAGGCTTTTTATCCCGGGAAAACACAAGATCCCTCGGGAACGCGGGTGAAACCGCGCGGACAAGCTAGTTTTTTTTTATAAAATTCCTGTCATCATTTTTAAGTTGTAATTACAATTGTAACAAAAAAACAACAGCCTCTACATATAATTAGGTACAATTACTCAAAAGGAGCACCTTTGCATCGTGTAGTGGCGTTTAGAAAGCGAGCTGTAACATTTCGTGTTACACCCCGCCCTGAGAGGCTGAATAAACGCAATCTTTGTCACTGGGGATCGTGACTCGCTCTACTATTGTCTATTACAACCACAGATGCAATTTGCCCTAAATACTGCCCTAATTAGGGCTCTGTGCAAAGAGCGATCGCGGCAGATAATTTAACAGGAATGAAGATGCTAAAGTTTAAAATTATTATATATTCTTACATTTATTATAGTCATATATATAATAAATCATTCATATGGTAAGACAAAGTGACAGAAAAAAAGGTCAATCTTACAATAGGCTTGAACTTTCGTTTTAGGGAACATTTTCAGGATATGGGTTGGGTATTTTGGGTCTGACTGACTTCGCTTCTAGGTTATGGCTGTTCTACTTTGAGATTAGGTAGCCTAGGAGAATGAGAATAATTTATTTGCTACAAACATAGTATAAAATAGGGTAAGCACGTCGTCATTTCGTCGTCATAATGACAAGCAACATTTTATAAAGTATTTGTTTTTTGAGGTTATAATCTTCTGTAGTACCTACCTATCATAAAATCTAATATTTCGACAATGTCACGTGAAAAATAGATCGATGATAAACTCAAGTTGTTGATAATCATCAAAACCATTAACACCAAGGTTTTAATAATTTCAAAACCAGCATTTACATGTAAGAGGGACAATAAATACGTCAATTTTGCAATAAACTATAACGAGACAATTATTAAAATGAACTTTATACCGTCGCAATAAGAGCGGTCATTGTTTAAAATCAAATTACTCTTATGACATACTCGAATGGTCAGGTTCACATGAAACAATGGGTATATTCAGGTCATGAAGTAAGTACTACTAAGTTCTTATTCGCACGGAATTTTGCATCTAAAGATATCTACATTAATAAATAACGGTAAAATCATATTTTTCATATAGCCGTAGGTATACTTTAAATCATTAGACTCTTTTAGGATTAAAAAAAAAAACTGTCACTTGTCAGTGTAATCGATAAGATTGAGAACGACTCTAATTTACTTATCGATACATCTACTACTAGGTAAGTACCTATTTATAACTAACCTCAACTCGATTAATGTCAAAACTTAATTTGAACGTATCAAGATTGACTTCTCTGACATTGCCAATGTCATTAGCAACAAAAAACCCAATTTCCTATGAAAAGCAATGCACTTACTGACCATTTTAGGTCATGTGTCATTATTACACAACACTTATATAATATTATGTGAGCATCAACAAAAACACCATATTATATTATAATTTGAACGTCACTTAAGGCAAAATACTTAATAATATGTACCTAATACATTAATCAATGTAATTGAATAACAGAACAGATGTTTCGACAAGAAAATTGATTGGGATCACGCTTAACGCATTAAAGGTTTAATGTAATATAAAATGTTTAGTAGTATACAAATATCGATGAAAATTACCATAAGAAATGTAAAAGTATGCAGAATAAATAAGTAATCTATGCGTAGTATGTATAATTTATTGATTAAATTTTGTGCGTTAATACTATAACAACAAAAGCTTTATTCAATCAGTGATTTATTAGAATGCGCATTGTATAGGCAATTGGCATAAATTAATCAAAAAGGAAGGTTAGTTCAGTAGCAAAGACATTTAGTCGCGACCATGAAGATGTTCATTGAAAACAATCGATACATAAATTGTCGACAAACACACTACTCTATAGTTTCCTATTTTAAACAAATTGCGCGGTAAATTTTATTTTGACATTTTAAACTTTTATAGCACGCGGCGGTCTATGGTAACACGTTACACAGCCTATAATTATAATGTCGTTATTTTTAAGGTTCTTTTACTCTCACGGTTTAATTGAGTTTTTATAGAGAGTGTTTGTTGTTTATGAGATTGCTAATAACTGTTTTTGACCGCGGCTGCACTCTCTATTTCGTTTATGTATAGTGTATATGACGTCGGTAAAGTGCCACTATAACATAGTTTTTTAAAAGCTTAGTAATTTCAAAAGCTTTCCAACATAAATCTCAAAGTAATAGGTACATAAGCATTAAAACTGTTTAATTCTAACATGACTCCAACGATAAAGGTGCCATAAAAGGCACGCTATCCAAAACACGGGTCAAGGGTTGACATTGTCATGTTGGCAGTATGTTATGTCACCTTTGAAGCTGATTGGTCTATTCAACGTTAAGTTTTTGTTGGTTTCTCGTGAGTGTTCGCGTGTGACCACTCATTTTCTAAGGGACTATCTTGGTAGGTATTATAACAGGCGTTTTGGACGTGAGCTACATGAATGTATGATTTTATGTGGTACGGAATCAAGCGCTTTTTGACGTCATGCAATTTATAATAATCAAACATATAATCTGTTTTTTTTTAATATTATAAAGCTGAAGAGTATGTTTGTTTGTTTGAACGCGCTAATATCAGGAACTACTGGTTCGATTTCGCGTGCCGGACGTGTATGCATTTAAGCGAGCTGGCTTACTGTGGGTGCGTCAGTAATTGTTTTATGAGGTGGCTTCTGCCTTTTGTTCTCGTTCCGTGGTAACATTAACATATTATAGCATCAGAGTGTAAGGTAAGATGGTGTTAGACCGGTTACGGGGTATGTTCGTTTTCTAACACAAATACCTACTTACATATTTTATGATATCTATAAATAATAATATTATCATAAATAAATAGATAACAAAAGCATTTTAGAATATCAAAAACATGTAACAGATATCGATTTATTGATGTAAAAACAATCATCCAAAATTTGTTTTTTGAAAAAAAAAATGTCACAAAAATCATTTTTCATTCCGTACAAAGCGTTTCTAAGAAGGTACTAAGTATTAATAAATGAATTCAATCAAAATTACACCTTCAGGCAACATAATAATGACCGTCTCATTGATGGACAATAGGAACTTCTTTTGTATTCCTAATATAGAAACTTTCTATGTATAATACAGTTGTATAATGTATATAATTAACTCAAAAAATCACGTCATTTTTTTGTTAGTGACGTTTTTAAATTGATAAGCTTTCACTCCGCATTTCAGAGGAATGTAATGTATTCCTCAGTAGTATGTACTTATCCAGAATGTTATCTGTGAATATGCCTAGTTTCATCTAACTCTATTAGTTTAATACTGGGTGATTGAATAACGAACATACGTACAAACTTTTACATTCATAATATTTTGACTGACTAAAAGGGAACTGGCTCTCAAGTGTAGCTGTCGGAACATACCATGACATCAAAAAGGTTATTTTCTTTGTAGTACCCACTCTCACCCACCACCCTCATGTTGGTGACACCAAAGACATACCGGTATGTGGTATGCAAGATTTGAGTCGAGTAATATTTTTAACTATGTGTGTTCTTCTTTATACCAATGAGATTGTGGTCAGACGTTGGTTGGATGTTAAGTAAGATCATATGTAAAGTCTACATGATAGTGATGAAATGAGACTTCAATGTTTTTGCTATGTAGCGTGTCTCTGTGGTGAAATATTTTCATAACCACAATCATTATTCGACGTTTTATATTCCCACATAAAAAGTCTAGAAGTCTACCTATTTGATATGATAGATGCATAATGCAATTTGGCAAACAAATTGATAGACCTTGTAATTTTTTCTGATAATGATACATATAGAATAGAACGATTATCATCGTTGTTAACACATAAAAAAAAAACAATATAATCGCGAGTCATTTATTTAGATATTTTAAAAAGAGATCATATTTAAAATTTGATATAAGAATTTGAATATTTTAGTTGCTTCGAAATTTAAATTATCGTATTATAAAAAGTAAATCAAAGCATTGAAACAATTGAATTTAAAACCTAGGTCATTAGACATAAGGTTTTTATTTCTAGATTAATTCTCAAACAAAAGAATATAGATTATTCTATAATGCCTAATAAGGTGAAAGGTCGATGCCCTTCATTTCTAAAATCACATTGTAAATCAGGGTATATAAATATAGAACGGCAGAGTTTCCCAATATTCCTTAGTCAGTTTTGGCGCGCAAAAGTCACGGGTCAGGTGAGTGTGACCCTCTGGTGCTCCTCTACATTACATTATCGCATAAATTCCCCATAGATTAAGTAATTTTACATGTAGGTACAGACTGTATATCACACTCAAGTTGAATAGGGTTGATACATTCATATATGTAAAAAGCTATCCAAATTCTTAAATTACTTGCTTGCTTACCGCTCCGCGAACCCCTATTTTACCTCCTTAGGGATGGAATTTTCAAAAATCCTTTCTTAGCGGATGCCTACATCATAAAAGCTATCTGTATGCCTAATTTTAGCCCGATCCGTCCAGTGGTTTGAGTTGTGCGTTGATAGATCTGTCAGTCAGTCACGTTTTCCTTTTATATTTACAGAAGAAGAAGATATATACAGATATACAGATGATTACTAGTTTCGGCCCCGCGGTTTTACTTGCGTTCCCGTGGGATCTTAAGTTTTCCCGTGATAAAAAGTACCTATCTTATAAGTATGTTATTACAGGGCATGATCTATAAATGTGCCAAGTGACATCCGTAACCGTTAAGCCGTTACAGAGTTGAGTGGTAAGCAACATACAAACTGAGTGACAAACAGCTAAACTAACATTACTTATAGGAAGAAGAATATCAAGCCGCATAAGGCTATTTGAATAAAGAATGTTTTTTTTTTTAAATTTCTTTTCATAAGCTGTGTTACATCCCTATTTACTACAAGTACTTAAGTATGTCGTAAAGTATATTTCTAGAAATTGACGCTATATAATATTTAATATTGTTGACAAGTTTAATCTAGGGTAATATAAAGTTATCATTAAAGGAGTTTAAATACCTAATATCTCATAAGTAAGTAAATATACTATATACTATACATATACTTACTTATTTGATTTCTATAGACTTGGTGGAAATTTCGAAATGGCATATTTTCTAAACCGTCGTTCGGTTCGATCGACATACTGGACAACACTTACAATGAAATAACAATGAAATCGAGATGTTTTTTTTTCATAGATTTTGATCGAGCAAACTTGAACTTTTTAGTATGAAAAAAAGTTTTTTTTTTTCAGCCAGTTTAATAATTAGTTTTTATTAGATTATATTAAAACATATTACACTTCTCATCAAAAATATCGAAACACCTCTGAAGTTTGCTTCTGAATGAGTTTTATGTTTTTTTTTTTACATTAAACAAAAAAAAGTATTAATTGAGGATATTATAAGGTATCGTTTAACAAATATTAATGTTTCAAATTAAAATCAATGTTTTAATATTTATGTGAAAAACTAGTAAAAAAAAGAGGAGATAAAAATACAACTCGGTAAGTCTAACAAAAATCCTTATGCAATATAATACAAAATAGAGGTGTTTTTATTAATTAAAAAAACAAAACCTAAATCAAGTATTTACTTTTATGAAAACCTCATAAAAACGCACTTGGCAACCGCGCAGAATCATAATATCATATCTAAGAATTATGTAAGTTCAATATGCGTATGCGCCGACGCAACTCGAAGAAGCCGCACGCACACATTTTGTCAAAACAAGTCTTTAATCTATGGCACATCTTACATTTTTGTGCAATTTTCGCTGATTTCACGATAGACTTGACCCAACAATTTTGAGCACTGTCTTAATAGTCAGTGGTTCTCAAGTTTATATTATTATTATTTAGAAAATAAGAACAGAACCAAAACAAAAGCATAAAAATGGAAAGAGATATTCATTTTACTGTTAGCTGGCAGCTAATGACAAGGATGTGCTTGCTTTTCTGAGCATAGCTTTTCAAAACGGGGCGCCAGTTTGGAACTGGTGCACTTGCCACTCTCATTTCTTTCTCTACGTCTATTTTAGACCTGGACTTGTTCTTTATTACTGCAACTGACACGTGACGCCCCTGGGACAATGCTGCGACTCTTCAAGGCGTCGCGACGCACAGTTGGGGAAGCCCCGATATCTAACTGATATACTACTTTTCTTTTGTAAAAATATACTTACTTATAGATAATTACACCCAGACTCAGGACATCTACTTCGTTTGGTATTATATCTAGCTCAAAAGTGCAATGTTGATCCTCTATATTTTGTAAATAAGATTTGTCTGTTTGTATTATAGTCAAGATATTATTAAGTCCAAAATGGGGGCCAAAATGAAAAGTTTGACAATCCAAGCACAGCAATATTATTCCGTCGCACCGACCAAGGAAATAACTATACATCATTACACATAAATGGATGGACATACGTACAAAATTGCAGTTACAATCGTCTATGTAACTTATCTCAGTGTACGGATCATAAAATATGGAGATATCTAAGAGTAGCGCATTGCAATCTATACTAATATTATACAATCTAGCCATGGTATGTGATGGTATGGCCGAAGGTAATGACTCTGTAAACACTTCTTTCTATTCTTAACTCTTCATCTTTCCTATCATGTCATGTGCGGATTACTATATTAAATTTAATTCAATCCTATAAATCGGGTATACGTAATGGTGTACTTCAGGGATCTGTATTAGGTCTATTTTTGTTTATAGAATCTATTACCGATCTAAGTTGTATGGTAATCTTTTTAACGCCTTTGCAGGTGTTGCCAACAAGATGCGACACTCGATATTAGTTTGTTTTATGATCCTATACAAATTGCAATGATTGTCGACACCAAACGTTATTGGCGATGCGTGATTAGTGCAATTGACGACTCGCAAAGCTTTTTATACGCTTCTCGATATGATTTATTGTATTTGATGAGTTATTGTTGCCTTGTTATGTATTTGACACCTTTTTGCTCTAAATGTCAAATATATTTGACTAATGGCTGCTGTGTAGTAACAGTCTGTATAAAAAATAACTGTACTTGGGTAATGGATATTTTATGAGTATAAAAACTTCTTAGAAAGACTATTAAGATCGATTTTTATGATCGTCATTGAATATCCAATTAATCCTGCTAATATTATTCATGCGCAATTGCGTTTGTTTGTTACTCAATCGCGCCGCCCCGTATTATTTTTAGGCGATGATAGCTCAGTGTTAGTGACGTCGGACGCCGCGGCGAAGGTAGTGCGTTCGAAACCTACAATGAGCAGCTTTCGGTGAAGGAAAACATCGTGAGGAAACCATAGCACGGTGGTAGGGTACTTTGTTAGTACCCTCAAGTTGAAAATCTGTCGCCAAACACCTATTGGTGTGTTCCGACAGCTGCACTTGAGAGCCAGTTCCTTCTAGGCTTTGTGTGTTTACCATCTTCGGCTACATCATCACTTACCATAGTGAGATTGTGGTCAAATACAAGCCTATTCAAAGTAAAAAAAAAGATATTTCCTGTCGCAGAGAAACATAAAGATCTCATAAATTAACTAAAAGGCGATGTTATCTCCCACTGGTTCCTAATTGTGAAACCACAACTTTATTTGGTATCAAAACTTTACCATATTCAGAGTACAAACATAAATAAACAGGTTTAATTTATTCACAATATTAAAGAAATTTAAATTCACTGGCGCCAAAATGTCTGTCGTATACCAAAGTATTATAATTTTTAAATGTTGCCATTTTGTACAAGGTCATTGTTACGTTCAGCCACAGAAATTATAGTTTTATTGATAATAACGTAAATATTAACTATTTCAAATAATTATAGTAGTCATTATTTACTTTTGTTAGCATCTAGATTGCCAAACTTTTCTAGATTATGTATTTTATCTACTTACCTATGTAAAGTCGTGGTATGTTAATTTATTTTAATATTGAGCAAATTACAATTATAGGTAGGTACTTTTTTATCTGCTATGGATTCATTCATTCTTTTTATGTTTAGAGTTGATGATGATAATGTTGTTCAAGGTTAAATTTAGGTACCTACCTATAATACTAAAATGTAGAGTTTATTATAAAAGTTCACAATAACTTACCCTCCTTGTTGAAGAAGTCATGATGATTTTGTTTTGACCTGTAAAACATTAATTTGTTAATATTTTAAACAAAGTATTTAACAACACTATTTTTACCGTATCTTCCATATTTAACATACAATCTTATAACTTTCGATTCTCAAACGGATTGCGATGCGATTATTTTAGTTTATCGACTAAACAATTATACATTTATATATTCTGCTTAGTTTAGGGTGAGATGGCCGTGTGTGAGGAAAGTTCGAGGATTGGATTGGAGTGTTGAATAAGGTATTTGACTGACATTCAAATCAGCAACTTTTTATGAAATGTCAAAACGATAGGTTTATATGGAGTTTTGTATGAAATACAAGCATGTGACGTCATAATTATATAGCATACTCTTTATGGTTAGATTGGTCATTAAAAATCATAACAAGGATAAATTTAATAAAATAATCGTGGTTTCCCTTTTTTTTTTGATGTTTTATACATTGGTTAGTGTTGGATAATTTATTTTGAATACAGGCAAATACCCTATTGTTAGGTGTGTATGTTATAATAAATATATTTATTTCTTTTTATTTTTCGCTAGTAGCCGCTAGTTTAATGTATAGACGTAAGTGATTAAATGTTTGGTCTATGGTAAAAAATATGGTAGTGTATTTATACTGGGTGGATATTTCGAGATTGCATATTTACGACACAATGTTAGGTTTTAAGTTGTTATCAAAAGTTGTTTAGTAAACTATGGCAACAACCGTGAACTCGCGAAAATAATTTCTTGCTCAGTTAAAATTTGTGTTTTTTTTTTTTTTTTTCGTGAAATGCCTGCAGGCTATAGGTATTTTATAGGATAATAAACTGAGAGGCTATTGAATAATAAAACTATCATTATTTACAAATTAAATACGAATATAATCAATAAATTTTTACGTATCATATTTTTCAATGAAATTTTTAAATTGAATTTTTTATGCTGCCATTACTTATTAACTGTTGTTTTATAGCTCACCAGAAGTATCACTACAAACTATATAATATATATATATTGGTACGCAGATAGCTTATGGTATGGAGAAGGACATGGGCTAAGTTTTTCCTTGGGAACGCGGGTGGAACCGCGGGGGACATCTAGACATAATAAAAAGGAACGAGTAAATTGTCAATGGTTTACCGCTCGCAACCTAGAATATCCTTATATGAACTTAATTGACAATGCAACATCTCCTATAACAAGATAAATAGGTACCTACCTATCTACATAACCACGAAATTAAAATCATTCAAAATCATGGTTTGAACTTTTGTAATACCTAATCTGAAATAAGGATTACCTTACATGGACTGAACATCACTTTACAAGATTTTGTTATTTGTCTGTCTATCGCAGATGTGTGGAACAGGACGACCGACATTCCCATAAATGACAGATTTATATATTACTAGATATAAAATCGTTTTATTAGAAACTATAGTGGATATCCGACGTGTGCTACTACGCTAAAAAAAAAATCTTCTCACACACATAAACTGTCAAATTATTACGCATGTATTATCATAGAGCCATCTACAATGCGCTAGAGTCAATTGTAACGTTCATAAGTGCCTTATTAGGGCTTAAAATTACATTTGTTTACATCGAAAATACAAATTATAATATAGAAAATTTCCTCGAAGGTACCACCGCTGACGATGGGCAAGGTTCCCAACAGGCTGTCAGCGTTGGTGGAAGTTAGTTGGTGAACAGTAAACAGTGAACGCGAATTTAGGTTCAACCTGAATATTTTCCATGAAATATTTCATATATAAATGTCACGCATTGTATCATAATCAGGTTTTATTATATTTATACATTGTAGATGGAAAGATAATGAACATGTAGGTAAGTAAGTGACCCGAAAATCTAAACAAAAAAAAACAAAGGATAGCTAAATTAATGACTGAAATATTTAACATTCTTTTTTTTAATAATTTTCAGGTAATTTACTTTCACCAAATTTTTTTTGTAAATATTTTTCTATATTGTCTGTCTGTTGATGGTGATCATTATTACATAGAATTAATGTTCCATACATGACTATTTCAAAACGGATGGAGTCACAGGAAATTATTAGAGATTTTACAAGAATTAATTTGATTATTGCGTGGCCCTAATCACATGAAATTACATCATTAAAATGGTTACATTGTAGATAAAATATATTCAATTCGTTATTTCTGGGATTCCGTAACAAAATTGAACATATTTTGTACTAGCTTCCGCCCCGCGGTTTCACCCGCGGTCCCGAGTGATGTTTTCCCGGGATAAAAAGTAGCCTATATGCTATTCCAGACTATAAGCTATCTCTGTGCCAAATTTCATTCAGATCCCTTCAGCCGTTCTGGTGTGATTGGATAAAAAACATCCATCCATCCAAACTTTCACATTTATAACATAAAAGTAGGAAGTAGGATCCTATCCTACTAGGATTATTGTTTTCAAAACAAATATCTATTCCGTACAATATATTTAATTATTGGTTCCATAACTCTACTGTCAAATTATTTTTAGTCAAGAGATTTTCGGGTAGAAAGAGCATAGTAAATGGATCTAAAAGGCTTCGCTTGCTTGAATCATAACTAATTTATTTGTAACTATGTAGTAGTACCCAATTAAGAACAGGATATGAATAATATTACGTTTAAATTGCAGATTTGTACATAATGGCGATTTTGAGATAGATACGTTACAAGATGGCACTAAAAACTTAATAAAACTTTGATGATCCTAATTAAGCTCAAGGCTTGCAAGCCATAAAGGACTTAAAGGAGATTAAAAGGCAGTCCCTTTAATGAAATGAAACATTTTTATTAATTCAAAAAGGTACTATGAATTGTTAAACTATAACGCACGGTTCGGAAGGTTGCTTTTGCTTAGAAAGAAAGAAGAGCTCTTCAATATTGGGTCCATTACTCAGTAAAACTCTCGTTCTTTCTTTCTTTCTTTCTTTGTTATCGTAAATGGGCGACTGGTTTTCAGTTACTGCTATAATGACAGACAGAAGATACATGACATATTGTATTACATACTTAATGTTTTCAAAATTGCCCGCCTTTTTGGCACACTTCCGCATTGGGGCCATTTTTTATTTATACTTAATTCTTTGACCATCAACGAACCATTTGTTGTATGTTGTAATGTCGCAAAGGGTTCGACTGAAAATCACTACTTACCTCAGAGTGTGCCTTTTTTTGTTCTTATTGTTTATAGGTCTTTGTAACATTATGTAGATCAAATAAATTATATTTCTTTCATTAAGTTGAACGCTACAACATAATATTTAAGGAGTTTAACTATAGCTTGGTATCTATACATTCTACAATGAAGATCAAATCGTCTCACTAAATATATAGAGTTGCGAAATCATCCCACGCGTTGTGATTGTTCGTGGGCACTTGGAGAGGTCGTCCGAGCTAAATAGTTTATTTTATCTGTTGTTACGGTCCTTTAGTCACTTTTATGTCTTAGTTTTAATTGACTATCAAATCTATACCCTTATACAGCGATCTCTAAACGTTTTTAGGTTTAAATAATTTTGTTAAAAGTAACTATTTGTCTTTACTTAAGGTATTGTATGTGTGAAGCGCATTCAACCTATGCTTTACTTGAAAGAATCCTCAAAAATTAAACAAATCTAAGTAATCGTAGGTAGCAAGATCTATTTAGTTGTTTCGGAAAAAAATCGCATAGACAGACAGGGACTATGTACCATCAACCATTTGTTGAGATATAAACTCTTTAATTAGGGTTTTTGTAAAAATAAAATGTTACATTACTTTTATGACAAGCAAATTATCCGCTTAGATCCCAATATAAGAACTAAGGCTGTCACTGGTTATACAAAATGTAGCCTAAAGCTGTCTGTCCACCGGATAGGAGCAAGGTAAATTTGATCAATAGAATTGAACAAAAATGATGCGCTGCTACATCGCCGGCGCGGCGACGACGTGAAAAATTTGCAATTTTATTGGTAAAAATTTTCTTGCTCCGGTTCGCAGATCTCCGGTGGACGGACTCCTTTATTTTAGTCATGCTTGATTTTATTTATTTATAAGGTCACCAACAAGACACATTAGTACATTCAAATGGAGTCCCAAATAAAAGTAACGACCGCATGCAAATAATAAAAAACCGGCCAAGTGCGAGTCGGACTCACGCACGAAGGGTTCTGTACCATTATTTATAAAAACGGCAAAAAAATCGCGTTTGTTATATGGGAGCCCCCCTTAAATATTTATTTAATTTTTTTTTAGTATTTGTTGTTATAGCGGCAACAGAAATACATAATTTGTGAAAATTTAACTGTCTAGCTATCGCGGTTCTTGAGATACAGCCTGGAGACAGACAGACGGACAGACAGACGGACGGACAGACAGCGAAGTCTTAGTAATAGGGTCCCGTTTTTACCCTTTGGGTACGGAACCCTAAAAATGAGCCAAAAAAATAATATAAAAATAGAAAACTAGAATATTTAGGACAAGGTAACCTACACTGCACCTATAGATTCTAAATATTTGCTCATCATTTATATAAGACACAATTCTAATTTGTTCTGTAACTGACAGTTAATTTAATATAACGAACTGGCTGATATTTTGTTAAGGGACTCATGATGATAGGTTTAATTAAGGACTATAAAGGTGAACAACGCTTCAGATTGGTGATGAGATCAACTAGGGGGTTAATTAAATTAGTATTTGGATAGCAAAGCCAATAAATAAAAAAAACCGGCCAAGTGCGAGTCGGGCTCGCGCACCGAGGGTTCCGTACAAACTTCATCCATCGTTCGTCCATTACGGGAAATGCACAATTTTATTTATTTACCTTATTTGAGGTTTGTGCCAATTAAGCTAGACCTCTAAATTGTATCAGCGCCCATACAACTCAGAGGTCTTTATTAATTGGCCGTATCTATGTATGTATGGGGACACCCTTTAATTTTCAACTTTTTTATATTTTAGAATTTTCCCTTTATTTGTGCTGTAAGACCTTGGCTTTTTGCCAAATTTCGTGATTCTAGGTCAACGGAAACTACCACAAAACAAATAAAAGGGCAAAAAAATCGCGTTTGTTGTATGGGAGCCCCCCTTAAATATTTATTTTATTTTGCTTTTAGTATTTGTTGTTATAGCGGCAACAGAAATACATAATTTTTGAAAATTTCAACAGTCTAGCTATAGCGGTTCTTGAGATACAGCCTGGAGACAGACAGCCGGACGGACAGACGGACGGACAGACAGCGAAGTCTTAGTAATAGGGTCCCGTTTTTACCCTTTGGGTACGGAACCCTAAAAAACCACCAAATACTTCTTAAGGCGATGATAGCTCAGTGGTAGTGACTTCGGACGCCGTGGCGAAGGTCGTGGGTTCGATTCCTACAATGAGCTTGAGCTTTCAGTCAGAAAATCAGTCGCCAAACATCTGTGGGTGTGTCCCGGCAGTTGCACTTCAGTGCTAGTTCCTTCTAGGCTTTATGCGCTTACCACCTTCGGCCACATCATCACTTACCATAGAGAGATTGTGGTCAAACACAAATCTTAGCGTGTTATTATAATTTGCAAATGGTTCGATTTGATTTATCGTATGTAAAAGAGTGTATACTACGTTTGTATGAAAACAACTAGCTTTCTATCGCGGTTTCACTCGCGTTCCCGTAAAAAAAAGTAGCCCATGTCCTTCTCCATACCATAGGTTATCTGCGTACCAAATGTTATTGCGATCGGTTCAGCGGTTTAGGCGTGAATAGATATCAAACCAACAAACAACCAATCTCACTTTCGCTTTTATAATATTAGTTAGGATTAGGATGCTGAGCTGGGGCTGTTTGAGCCCACAATATCATACCCTAGGCTATGTCACTGTCACTTCTTGTATTTTGTCTATGCTTGTATGTTATTTTTGATATAAAAGGTTTTCTTATTCTTTTACCTCCTTAAGGGGTTGAATTTCGAAAAATCCTTTCTTAGTACACCCTATGTTACAATAGGAACATAGATACCCTCCGAATTTAGTGTATCTAAGACCAGACCAGTGGTTTAGGCTCTGTGTTGAATATCAGCTGTCAGTCAGTCGGTCAGGACTTCTTCTTTTATTCAGAGTGATTTTTTAGTCGCTGGCAATACTTGCAGGGGTGGAAGTACTCAACAATATGAACAACTTCATATTTAAATTTCGAAATTCTAAAAAAATTAGGTAGTTATATTAAATTTCTCAAGTTAATTCCTTTTTATTTTATTTTTTTTAATCAGTTGAGCCTTGTGTTTATAGACAAAAGTTTTAGATATAGTTTTTATTTGTTTTTTTTAACCTTTAAATATCTATCTATTACGCTTTTATCCAGCATAATAGGGTTGTAATTTGTAATCAAAAGAGCATTTATTGACGTTCAAAAAGAATATTTTTTACGAATGGCAACATTTAGTAATAACACATTAGTGTAACAAATGTTATGAAGTGAACATTAAATTGCATTCAAAGTGGTATTTGGCAACGATTATACAAAAGGTTATTAGAGGTTCGGAAACCGCGAGGAATTGAATCGTTTACTCCAAAAGTTATGATCATTAAAAATATACTTTTTTTTTATAAATTTGACTTTGGAACCTGTACCAAGAGGTAAGAATATTAGCAGCTGAGTGAGTTAAAGCCTTATTCTATTTTAATGATAGGTATAGGCCAAACATTACGTTCCAATTTTAAAATTCGTATTAAAAAGCGTATTTATTCAAAATACCATAAAATATATAAATATACTGGCATGTAACAACGTTCGATGAAACATTTATTTATAAATTCCAATATGAATTTCCAACACGCAATTCTATTTTCAAACCTAATCAATTTTCAATCGCAACCCGTTTGTGTTTTTTTACTTAAATCTAAACTTATCTTGGAAGATACGGTACTCCACATCCACTAAGCACAAAGCACAACACACAACTTACTTTATCACAAGTCACGTAAGTAACCACTAAGTAACGTGTATGAGTCGCGACTGGCAGCTGTTCGGAGAAGGCGCATCTTATATACTTGATCTTATTTCAAAGATGCATTAAGCAAGGCTAGGATGTACTGTGGTGGGGTCCTTCCGGGTTTTTACGGAATTTTCGAACGATTTAGAATTCGAATTTTAGAATTGGGATGTTGACTGATAAATCAATTTAGCTATTTTTATTTTTATGAAATGGCAAAATTATAGGTTTATATCGAGTTTTGTATTAAAAAGATTTATTATGGTTACATAGATTACCTAATTAATAATCAGGAAAACGATTTTTTTTTAAAATTAAACTATGTCTATGTATCGATGTTTCCATGTATTTTTTAATGTTTTATAACTGCCAATAGTGTTTAAATGGGGTAGGCGCGGATTTTTTTTTTATTGTGATTTTTTTTTTCTTTTTTTTTTTTTTTTTTTTGACTGGAACAGGAAGGTGGTGGGTCCAGGGGACCTTCTTCCACCGTTACGCGGACTTTTGCGGTGAGCGCTGAGGGCTCTCAACCGCTACTTAAAACTAAAAACTAAAACTAAATAATTTTGGGCAACGGTAGCCTGAGGGTGCCCCCTGTGGGGCTCGACCTCGGCTCAGGACGTTGCCTAGGGAATGAGGGAGGACTTAGCATGCAAACAATTATAATTATTTGGGGATCGGTCGGATTGCTAATATGCAGCTCGGGCCGCTTAAACGGGACGAGACTGAGAGGGACGTCGCGACGGTCCTCGCCGGCGAGGACGAAATCTTGGTTGTCGGTTGCGCATTTGTATCTGTTTTCGGGCTTCGTCAGCCTCGATTTGAGCTAAAGTGGTGGCATCGTCTGGTTCGCTGAGGGCGTGCCTAGGCCTACGGATGCGGGAAATAAGGGACGGGGTGTATGTGACAGTGTTGACTATCAAGGGATTCGCGTGGTGCGCTGCGGTATCAAAATATCGGCGCGAGGCGCGTTTTATAAATTGTTTGATTGTAGGGAGACCTAAGTCAAGGTGGAGGTTTTCATTGCGCATGTACCACGGGGCGCCCGTGGCTTTGCGCATGAAACGGTTTTGAATCACCTGAAGGGTGTGGAGATGTGTGGGAGCAGCGTGAGCGAACACGGTGCTCGCATACGTCATGACTGGACGGATGCACGCGGTATAGAGTCTAACCTTGCTTTTTAGGGCAAGTTTAGACCGGGCGTTGATCATGCAGTGGAGTCGTCCTGCCACAAAGGCGGCGCGCGCGCGAACCGCCCTTATGTGTGCAGCGAAGGATAGGCGATCATCGAGGGTCACACCGAGATATTTGGCTTGCCTCTCCCAAGGGATCGGCTCGCCGAATAGTGTGACTGGATCGGGGATGGGGGGACGTCTTTTTCGGTCGGTTCTATAAAAGAGAACCGCCTGACTTTTGGAGGGGTTGATCTCTATTCTCCATTTCCGGAACCAAGCGCCTAGGGCGTTGGCTGCGGTCTGGAGTTTCTTAGAGATCGCGGGCGGGCTTTTGCCTGAGCAATATACGGCAGTGTCGTCTGCAAAGAGAGCGAACTGCGTATTCCTGACTCTAGGGATGTCGCTCGTGTAGAGCGTGAATAGCAAGGGAGATAGTACCGAGCCCTGCGGGACACCGGCACTAATGGGGTGTGGTGAGGACAGGACGCCTTCGACCCGATATCGAAAGAGACGATTCGACAGAAAGTCTCGTAAGATGGTCACGAGTCTCGGTGGCACACCTAGGGTGTAAAGCTTGTAGATCAAGCCTGTGTGCCACACCTTGTCGAATGCCTTTGCGACATCGAAGAAAAGGGCGCCTGTCATGTGACCTCTCTGGTAACTTGTGGAGATGTGTTCAACAATTCTATGGACTTGATGAACACACGAGTGTTTGGGTCGGAACCCAAATTGCTCGTCTGGGAGGAGTTTGTTAGCATCGGCAAATGCTTTAAGGCGGACATAAATGATTCTCTCATAAATCTTGCCCAGTACGTTGAGCAGACTTATGGGACGATAACTGGAGGGCTCGGACTTGGGTTTGCCGGGCTTGTGGATCCCAATCACGTGGGCTTCTTTCCACTGGTGTGGGAAAATATTGTTTGAGAGGGCGGCATTGAAGATGGCCGTCAATAACATGATAAGGGAGGCTGGGAAGAGTTTGATCACTCTGTTGGTGATCTTGTCCGAGCCCGGGGCCTTACGAGGGTGTAACTTCCCGATGATCGCTTTCACCTCGTCATGGGTCGCGGGTGGAAGTGGGTCGTCATTTGTGTTGACGTCATTGGCGACGTCGTCAGTCGGGGGAGCGGGAGGAGGTAACGGAAGAGCGGTCCTCCGTTCTACTTCGGCTGTAACTTTCTCCAAATGACGCGGGTCAATAGGGAGAGAACTGGGCGTACATTGAGCCTCCAGACTTTCGGCGAGGCATTCGGTCTTTTCCACGTCTTCAAAGTTTTTTTTTTCGTCATGTAAATAGTTATACAGGTTTTCTGTAAGTTCCTGATAGTCTATATGATAGCTATATATAGGCTATCTCATTCTATTAATTTCGAAAGAAAACTGCATTATCAGATGAGCTGAGTTTCTTGCCGGAGTCTTATCAGTCCAGGTGTATTCCGAACCGGTGGTAGAATCAATTGTAACGTTCATAAGTGCCTTATTAGGTGCATTATTAACTGTATAAATGATTTTGAGTTTGAGTTTGAAGTATCGGTCAGATAAGCTATCCGGTAAGCTAATTTACCGGCGACCTGTGAAACAGTCCTTCAATTTTTATTTATGCTTGTTTCACATTAAATAACATAATTTATCGTAGTTATTTACTTATAATTATGTATATTTTATATATGTTTTATTTTACTAAGTAATAATATAATATACGGTTGAAATTTTAAAGGTACTAACAGACATAACGCGTTTATGATCGTTTTGCATAGTAATTTATATATCGTATAGATAATTACATTGCATCGCATATAACCTATTAGTTAGTTGTAAATATACGATTTTACGATATTAATCGTAATTTTGTATGATGATCAGGACCCCAAGTCTGTTATTTATCTTTATGTGGCGATTTCATAGTTAGCATCATGTAGCTAAGGTTGTGGGTTCGAATATTACAATGAGCTTTTGGTGAAGGAAAATATCGTGAGGTAACCATAGATAAATAGAAGGAAACTTTGTAGTACCCACATGACTGGCTGTGCAATGCTCTAAATGGTTGACACGCAAGAGTTTAAAAAAAAACATGTGAAAAAAACACTTTAGGTCCATTGGGAACGCGGGTAGCACCGTGAGGCAGAAGCAAGACTATTATTATAATTAAAAATGTTTTAAAACATCATCAACATATTGTCTGTCAAAAATTTAGCAAAAAACTAATCAATAATCTGTACCTATCGAAAATAAATGATCAAATACTAAAATGTATAAAACATCTAAAAATAAACGGAAACATCAATTATTTTGGAAAATATAACCTTTTTTTGATTGTTAATTACCAATCTAATCATGAAGAGTAGATATTTTGATGTTGTATAATTATGACGTCACAAGTTAGTATTTAGGTAGAGTTTGCCACCAAGCAAGTCCCGAAGGCCCACCTTCATGGAAGAGGAAATAAGATAGATTTTAATTAGTTTCATGGGACTTCTTTGGTGGCGCGAATTTTAATACAAACCTCCATAATAAACCTATCGTATTGACATTTGATAAAAAGTTGCTGATTTGAGAAGTCATTTAACATCCTTATTATGACAATACCTACCAATAATGCAATGCCAAATTGAAAGGCAATGTTTATCTTAAAACAATATATTGATTGTGTTATTACGACACCAGTTAATTGACAAAACAATGTGTTGTAGTGTAAAAAGTTATCCGTTTAATGTAATGAATCGCCATCTTGTATGAATGCAACATTTTTCACGAGACTCGTGCGGTACCACGGTGAATATGAACTTGGGACAATTTTACAGATAAACCGGTGGATCTAGAGATTGGGAATTTTGTGTTATGGGTATAAGGAAGGGTTTTTCAAAGGGAGCCCTAGGTGAATTTTATAAGGGATTATTTTATTTAACTTCAAATGGAAAGGAAATTGTGACACTTTAAAAAAAAAAAATTACGCTAATTTAATTTAATTAAAAAAAGTTACGATTGCGTTTGACCACATCATGATAAACTAGATTTAGCCTATGTGCTATTCCAGACTATAACTATCTCTCTGCCAAATTTCATCCAAATCTGTTCAGTAGTTTTTGCGTGAAAGAGTAACAAACATCCATCCATCCATCCATCCATGCATACTCACAAACTTTCGCATTTATAATATTAGTTAGGAAGTAAGGATGATGATGAGGCCAAAAGTAGGTACCTTACTTAGCGATAGATTTCAGGTAGCCGACGATCCAGTTTACATTTACTTTGCACTATGTCAAAAAAAAGTTATTTTCTCTCTTCATTATTAGTTTTCTAAGACTGACCTACGATGTTTTCACCGCAAATTCAAGGTCATTGCAGGATTCGGACCCACCACCTTAGATTTATTTTAACTTAATCAAGAAAGTAATTTCAATGTAAATCTAATATACAAATGGTAATGCCAATCAAACAAATGTCCATGTTTTAGCCAAATACGGAAACATAAACGTTTCTTCTATTATTTTTATAGGAAAAAACAACAAAATAATGGCGTATGACCTCTGATTCAATAGTTGTTGTAATAATTGCCCTTTTTATGTCATACTAACACAGAAGATGTTTCCACATTTCATGGCAGCCCACATTCTGGGCAAGTGTAAAACCGTACATGATTTTTAATTGCCCACTGAAGGTGTCAGCTATAACATATGGCGTGTTGATTTTACCGTACACTATTATTTTCTGTGGAACTAGAATATTTTATTTTTTTGCCGGCTTTTCTTAGTAAAGGCTTCGCGAAGCCTATATTTTTTTAAATGGGTTACTTTTGGCCGTTATCTCATTTCAAAGAAGTTATGATGAAGCCGAAGGTATAATATGCTTATTTTAATAAAATAAATATGTTTTTTTTTTAATACTGGTACTAAAGTAAATAACGCTACCGGTTATTTTTAGTTAGAGGCTAATATTTTAGCTAAATTCTTTATCATCCTTTTTTGACATAAAGGATATTGAGCATCTGCGTCAGAGAAGCCATTTTTAAATTGTACATGAAAGGAAAAATTGTCGTGTGATACTTTAATTCTAAACTTCACTGAGAAAGTTAAACGGCCAACGTATTTTATGTACATGCCTTTACTATGGCGTCTATCGGTACATTAGTACAAGCATTTCGAAGCAATTATAGTTGAGGTAGCAATCATGATGGGTGGCCAATTTATTACTGCATAATCAATATTTGCAACATATTTCCTGCCAATTTCCTTTATTGTTTTACAGGTATTATATAATAGGTAATTGCTTAAATAAACTTAAAAGAGTAATTAACTCGCTGTTTTTTTATGCCAATATATTAACGGTAGACGATTCATCTGATGCCCAATGTACCAAACGTTTTTTGAAGCACATCATGTCGTAGTGCTGCTATTTTTTTTTGAAAACAGGAACAATTAATGGTATGGTTGCTGGGATGACCAAGGTAACTCCAGAATCTCATATTCTAGATTAAGAATTTATTATTATTTAAAAAATATACTGTCACATGCCACTGTTGAATATCCGTCTTACCATATAGTAACAACCCTTGTAATTTCCACAAAAAATAAAAAAAATATCACATATCCGGAGAGTTGATGTCCAATCGTAAACCAATTTTAAATTAAAGCTTTACTCATATATTGTCCAAGGGCTTTGTCCGTACGTAACTACCATCAAGCTAAAAAAACGGCTACTGTTTGAAATTAGACATTGAAACGGTCCGTGTTAGTCACAGTATTCATTTGATATTTCATACTATGCTACCGTTGTGCCATTGGCAGTTATAATCGATTGAAGTGTAACTTTTATATGTGTACTTTATGTAATATTATGATATTTATCAACTTTTAATGCTATAGTTCAGTAGACGTCGAATGCCGTGGCGAAAGACGTGGGTTCAAATCCTACAACTTGAGCTTTCGGTCTTCTGGCTACCACCTCACCCTCACATTGAAAATCTGTCACCATACCTACCAGTTTGTTCCAGCACCTGTACTTGATAGTCTATTTAGATAGGCTTTGTGTGCTTACCACGTTCGGCCACGTCCATTTATCATGGTGAGATTATTGTCAAACACCTGTTACCCCTGAGTTCCAAAGGAACTTAATAGTTTCTGGAGAATAATTAATCCAGCGTATATCTGTGGCACCAGAAAGAAAATAATGTCATGCTCTAAGAGTTCTAAGTACATTCCATAGCGGACGATTGTAAGTATTAAATGATATTGTGTGATATGCTATTGTATAGCTTTTATCGCGGGCTTCGGGCTTTGAGCGCGGCGACCGAATCAAGAAATTTCGTAACGAAAAAACCTAACACCTTCCACACACACACATACATACACGTTAAGCGAACGCTATGCTGTTTGTGAGAAAGTATATAGGTGTATAGGTATTTATTAATATCAAAGAAAAAACTTGAATTAATATCAAAGAAAAAAAAAACAGCCTAAATAAAAAATAAATAAATAATTATAATTGCATAAGTTGATAAAAAATGCTATGCAATAGCTTTACCGCGGCAGTCCCCGAGTGCCACACATATTTTTTTATAGCCTTTTGTAACATCTAAGTTTTAGGGTTCTGTAACTCATACTCGTACTCACTGACTGATCAAAACCTATACGTGACGGGATTATCTTAAAACCTGGGTAAACTTTAAATTAAAGCAAGCCTATTAACAATTTCACGTCATAAGGGGGTACACACGTGAAGGACCACATTTTCCTACAAATAAAATTACGCCTACAAGTTAAGGAATAAATGTGAAAATCATTCATATCATTGTTTAGGCGATCGAATAAATAAAATGAAATCGTACCTAAGTTCACAGTTTCAGCGCTACAACATTTTCGCGCGGGAACCTGAGGCAACAATGTTACAAATGAATTGTAGAGACGGACGGATTGTGCAACAACTTAGATGTAGAGAATTCATTCATATCTTCACGCTTCGTGATTTAGATAGACAGTTTATAGGAAAAAATAAATAAAAAAAGGATAACATATTTATGGTTTATTTGGAACAAGAATTCGCGCCACAAAATAAGTCCCGTTCTTCACTTGTATTGCAGAGGAAATAATATCGATTTTCATTAATTCCACGGGACTTCTTTGGTGGCGCGAACTCTGTCATTGTATTTGAGAGCCGGATCTCTGTGGCCCAACAGTTTATCTCTATGTTTAAAATAGGGAAGATGCCTTTATTGAAAATAAATGATCAAATACTAACCAATGTATAAAACATAAAAAAAAAGGGCGAAACCACGATTATTTTATTAAATTTATCCTTTTTATGATTTTTAATGACCAATCTAACCATAAAAAGTAAAACATTTGATGCTTTATAATTATGACGTCTTAACTATGTATTTAATACAAACTCCATATAAACATATCGTTTTGACATTTTATAAAAAGTAGCTGATTTGATGTGTCAGTCATCATTAAACTTCCTTATGTTTATCTCCGTAAAACTCAAAAAGTAGTCAATAGTATAACTTGTTTTTTTTTTCAACATTGCATTTCTATGTAAGAGTTTCTTTATATATTTTTATTTCGCGGTTTCACTCGCGCAGCGGTTTAAAAATAGATGTTGGCCGATTCTCAGACCTACCCGATATACACACAAAATTTCATAAAAATCGGTCGAGCTGTTTCAGAGGAGTTCAACCACGCACCCCGTGACACGAGAATTTTATATATTAGAAGAAAGATCTATGTTATTCAGTATGTTTCTTTATTTATTTATAATGCGCTTTTATACCATTTATGTGAATATGATGTGTCTTTTGTAAGTTTATTACACGCCCGTAAAAAAAAAACTGAAAATTGGTTGGCAGAATTGAGTTAGCTAATGCAGTTCTGTAGATGCAAGATGTTTTTGTGAGCGCGTCGCGGGGTCGGGGACACACGGTCACTGGGCAAGTGTTACAGAGATTCCTTTATGCTATAAGGATCCAAGATATATTTTGGTCATTTTCATTTTACATGTGTTATCGAAGCATGTTTTTAATTCTGGAGAGATTTATGGAGGAACTAAATCTTAGACTCCTCCAATTAAAAGGGAAGATCTTCCGCAAAGCGTGGTCCAACTGTTGATGTTGGAATCTGGTATATAATCATGCCGAGTGCTCAGTGAACTTTAATAGCGCGATGTAGAATCTTGTGGTGCCATCTATGAGTAGCGGATGGCTTCTTCTGTAATTGATAGATGTCGTTACAGAATTATAATTTTTACAGTTTTTTTTTATCGATTTCAAAAAAAGTAAGGTTCTAATGAAGTAGATCCCGAAATAAACTTTATTATCTGGCCATGGACTTTGAAGATATAATAGAATTCCTCATCGAAAAAGAGCACGAATATCGCAATTTAAATATACTATTCAATACATGGAATATTTATAGATATCTTTAAATGACTGACTACATGTTGTCCAACACCGTTCACACAGCCGCACACTGTAGTCACAGAAGAAATATAAGCAGTAGTCCGGCTTCGAATGAACGGCCGAAACGAGTGACGTCATCACGCGAGTTCCCCTTCCTTTGTCACTAAGGATATCTCAGGTCGCAAAGAGCGAGTTGCGCGCGGCGCGTCGTGTGTTTGTGTTTATTGTCAGCGTTGAGCGTAGTAATACGCTACGTTTATACGTTAATTATAGGTACTATGTATTCCTTTTATTCCATTTGCATTGCCTACCTACATTATAAACATGTACACCCGTAGAATGGAAATGTTTACGTGCTTGGATGTGAACTTATTGCGTGATAACAACAAAAATATGTAGGTAGGTAGGTATCTTGATTAACACAAGTTTTAGTTTTATGCAAATGTGTCAAGTTAATCAATTAAGTTCCTGCTTTACCTGTACATATATAGAAATATTTTGAAATCCAGGGTAGAATTCTTTTTCGTTTTTTATACTACATGGCGACGGAACTCAAAATAATAATTTATATAAATTATTAAAATTTTTAAAACATTACCCTCCTTCTGGTGAAGTTGGGTAAAAAGCAACACTGCTTCAAAACTGAGAGACTACAACAAAACATTGTTTTTTTTTTCTTAGATCCCGATAGTAATACCTTCTGAACAACAGTAGGTATTTAATTCAAGGACACGCCCGAGTTGGCCTACTGCTTAAGCCTATATAATTATCTACTGTGCTGTAGTGACATAATATTAAATTAAACAACAATTTGTCATATTTCCTCCATTATCTATGACGCTTTTGGATGTATTCATGCAATATGAACATTAGCTTTTAAAGTTTAAGCCTAGGTTATTGTTTTATTTGACATTTTGTGCGTTACCTACTTTCTTGCTCAATTAATTCTTCATTTACTGTAAAATTACTTATTTTTACATTTATTGTTTTACGTTACGTTATACAATCTTCATGAGATGTGTTGAGTGCCGTGACGGTCGTGGGATCGAATCCTACAATGAGCTTGAGCTTTCGGCTATGGAAAATATTTGGGTACTTTGTAGTACCCGGCTGGCTGGCCATCGTCAAACTGAAGGATCTGTCGCCGAGCACCTATTGCTGTGTTCCAGCAGTTGCATTGAGTCACTTCTTTCTAAGCTTTATGTCTAACCACCGTAGCCAGCCAGGCTGGTACTACAAAGTACCTTAAAACCGTTCTATGGTTTCCTCACGATGATCCATCACCGAAAGCTGATGTTGAACCGAAGGTGGAACAATAGGCAAGGATTGTCCTTTATAAAAAGTAAATATATATGGAGCCCTGTCTTCTAAACAAGCGCGAGCTACACTTGTCATATCAAACCTCATTAGTCTCAGTATTTCTTCATGCGTCGAGTTGGATGGTCATAAATAACTATTATTATTTTCTTTACAAATCAAAACTATACGTACCTTTGAGCTTCAAATAAATATATTTACTTAAGTTATAGTGAATTCAATTATTTGCTCGAATGATCAATGAAAGAAATCTTTATATTGATGCTGGTGTGTTTTCATACAAAAATTACTATAATATTATTTTTATACAGATTAATATAAACTTTTACAGTCATGAGGGATCAGGCTCTATGTGACGTCACGTACTTGTGACGTCAACTTAGTTAACATATCGGCGTTGTGACGTAACGACTACAATGTATGATGAGTCAATTTCTATTTGACAGCAATTAAAATATTATTTTTGTTTACCATGCAAGGACTATCAACAGTTTTGTTTATAGGCAATGGTTGGATATTTCGAAAGGGCATTTTTTTAAACCTACGTTACTTTTGTCATGCTGAACACGTTTTACTATAGAAACGATTCCGAAATCACGTTTTTTTTTATTTGTTCATAAATTTTGTGTATTTTTAAAACAACATTCTATTCTTTTATGTTTTAAAAATAAACTCGTACAGTCAATAAACAAGCCAAAGCCAAAGTCAAATATTCATCACGTCTGGAAAGCGTAATTCATTAGCAATATTACGGGCCGGTTGGCGTGGTTGGTAAGATACCCTATCTATCACGCCGCAGGTCGTGGGTTCGATTCCCTCTCAGGTCAAACATTTGTGTGCATGAACATGTCTGTGTGTCCTGAGTCTGGGTGTAATTATCTATATATGTATGTATTTACAAAAAAAGAAAAGTAGTATATGTAGTATATCAGTTATCTGGCTTCCATAGTACAAGCTCTGCTTAGTTTGGGGCCAGATGGCCGTGTGTGAGGAATAATGTCCCAGAATATTTATTTATTTATTTTTGTATGAAATCAATCTCTTTACCAATACCCTATTATAAAAAATACCTAATGGTGATTCTGACAAATAACCACAACGCTACACTAACAATAGTTGTTATTACCCGTCTTGCGCTGATGAGTAATTGACAGTTCAATAACTATAAGGTCACGGGTTCGGTTCCCAGGCGAGGAATTTTTCGCATTCTTTTTTTTTAGAAGGACGAGCCTTTGTGTCGAGTGTTACTTCCTTTTGATTGCACTTGTTTATTTAATGTAAATGTCAAAGTGTTACCTTTTTGTTTGGTTTTTTTTTTATGTGTTAATTTTTTAGAACGATTTAAAAATATTATAAGAAACGAATAAAAAACGTGTGTTGGTATGACCTACCGATAAACTTTTACAGTTTACAAGATATCCCCCGCGTTCCCGAAAAAAAAAGTTACCTATGTCCATCTCCATACCATGGGCTAACTGCGTACCAAATTTCATCGCGATCGATTCAGCGATTGTATACTTAGTGGCCAACTTCACATAGGTGCGGTTTAGGCGTGAAAAGTTAACAGATAGAGTTACTTTTGTATTTATAATATTAATAAGTATGGATTTTTAAATTGAATAAGATTAACCGTGGAGTTTTAGAGAAGGTAAATAATTAATGGAACCTCTTGAGTGCAGCTATAGGAACATACTCGTTGCTTAGCGACAGATTTAGAAGTACTATGATTTTCTCACGATTTTTTTCCTTCGCCGAAATCTCAAGATCATAAGATTTGAACGTGAACTTGCTACTGAGCTATAATTTATATAAATATACTTTGGGACATTCCTCACACGACCATTAAACCCCAAATTAAGCAGAGCTTCTACTATGGAAGCCAGATAACTGATATACTACATATATACTACTTTTCTTTTCCAAATATATACTTATATAGATAATTACACCCAGACTCAGGACAAACAGACATGTTCATGCACACAAATGTCTGTCCTGAGTGGGAATCGAAACCATGACCTGTAGCATGATAGATAGGATATCTTACCAACCACGCCAACTAGCTGGTATTGTTATAGATTAAATTAAAGCATTCCATAAACTCAATATAAACCACTTACTTTTTTTATCTCCTACTTCCAAATTCATAAAATCTTTTAAAAAGTAACTTGTAGTATTTGTATTGAGGTTTATAGACACCAAATATCTGTACAAAGTTGTACGTAAATAAAAATTGCCGTTTGGCGAGGTATTCTGCGCTTGCGCATCCCAGGAGTTCCGAGGTCGGAAGTAAAAGGTGCTCTAAATTAACTGGTTTGAATGTATCGAGGATGCGGCCATTTTTGGACGATAGTTAGGAGGAATCTTAAGTAGTCTCCATAAAACAAGAAGGTAACTAGGGTATTTCAATTAAGGGGATTTTAATTTAAGGCGATGATAACTCAGTGGTAGTTACGTCGCGGCGAAGATCGTGGGTTCGAATCCTACAATGAGCTTGAGCTTTCGGTGAAGGCAAAACATCGTGAGGAAACCATAACACGGTGGTAGGGTACTTTGTAGTACCCGCCTGGCTGGCTACCACCCTCAAGTTGAAAATCTATCGCCAAACGCTTATTGGTGTGTTCCGGCAGCTGCACTTGAGAGTGTTTACCACCTTCGGCCACATCACTTACCATAGTGAGATTGTGGTCAAACACAAGCCTATACAAAGTAAAAAAAACAATTTTGTTTAGATACTTACATTTAATGGAAACAAAGCCAACATTGTCAGATGGTCCAAAAAAAAAAACAAAAAACTAAATATATGAAAAGTGTAACCTTGCTGAGTTTCTTGCCGGTTCTTCTCAGTTGAAGGCGACTTCCGAATCGGTGGTAACTTCAGTAGTTTCGACGTTCATAAGTGCCCTCCTAGGGCCTAAACTGAATAAATGGCTTTGACTTTGACTTGACTTTGCTTGTATTTGGCAATAATCTCATCATAATGATGATGAGCAGACCGAAGGGGACTTTAAAACTTAGAACTGGCTCACAAACGCAGTTGCCGGAATACGCTGATGTACTTGGAACCGATTTTCATCTTGAGGGTGGTAGCCAGCCAGACGGGTACCCTACCGCAATTTCTTCTTTCACTGAAAGCTCAAGATTTTTTTTACAAGCATCCAGGCGGTGATGGTAAGTGGCTACCTTCTATGGACATTAGCAATACCAGGGGGATTGACAATGTGTTGCTTTATAAAGCCTAGCTGGCTCTCAAGTGGCACACAAGTTTTAGAGAGGTAGAGCATAGCGATATGTCGCTCAGAGAGTAGCTCGACTGGGGAAGTACCTCCACCTTACAGAATATTTTTTTTTTTTTTTTTTTTTGGACTGGAACAGGAAGGTGGTGGGTCCAGGGGACCTTCTTCCACCGTTACGCGGACTTTTGCGGTGAGCGCTGAGGGCTCTCAACCGCTACTTAAAACTAAAAACTAAAACTAAATAATTTTGGGCAACGGTAGCCTGAGGGTGCCCCCTGTGGGGCTCGACCTCGGCTCAGGACGTTGCCTGGGGAATGATGGAGGATTTAGCATGCAAACAATTATAATTATTTGGGGATCGGTCGGATTGCTAATATGCAGCTCGGGCCGCTTAAACGGGACGAGACTGAGAGGGACGTCGCGACGGTCCTCGCCGGCGAGGACGAAATCTTGGTTGTCGGTTGCGCATTTGTATTTGTTTTCGGGCTTCGTCAGCCTCGATTTGAGCTAAAGTGGTGGCATCGTCTGGTTCGCTGAGGGCGTGCCTAGGCCTACGGATGCGGGAAATAAGGGACGGGGTGTATGTGATAGTGTTGACTATCAAGGGATTCGCGTGGTGCTCTGCGGTATCAAAATATCGGCGCGAGGCGCGTTTTATAAATTGTTTGATTGTAGGGAGGCCTAAGTCAAGGTGGAGGTTTTCATTGCGCATGTACCACGGGGCGCCCGTGGCTTTGCGCATGAAACGGTTTTGAATCACCTGAAGGGTGTTGAGATGTGTGGGAGCAGCGTGAGCGAACACGGTGCTCGCATACGTCATGACTGGACGGATACACGCGGTATAGAGTCTAACCTTGCTTTTTAGGGCAAGTTTAGACCGGGCGTTGATCATGCAGTGGAGTCGTCCTGCCACAAAGGCGGCGCGCGCGCGAACCGCCCTTATGTGTGCAGCGAAGGATAGGCGATCATCGAGGGTCACACCGAGATATTTGGCTTGCCTCTCCCAAGGGATCGGCTCGCCGAATAGTGTGACTGGATCGGGGATGGGGGGACGTCTTTTTCGGTCGGTTCTAAAAAAGAGAACCGCCTGACTTTTGGAGGGGTTGATCTCTATTCTCCATTTCCGGAACCAAGCGCCTAGGGCGTTGGCTGCGGTCTGGAGTTTCTTAGAGATCGCGGGCGGGCTTTTGCCTGAGCAATATACGGCAGTGTCGTCTGCAAAGAGAGCGAACTGCGTATTCCTGACTCTAGGGATGTCGCTCGTGTAGAGCGTGAATAGCAAGGGAGATAGTACCGAGCCCTGCGGGACACCGGCACTAATGGGGTGTGGTGAGGACAGGACGCCTTCGACCCGATATCGAAAGAGGCGATTCGACAGAAAGTCTCGTAAGATGGTCACGAGTCTCGGTGGCACACCTAGGGTGTAAAGCTTGTAGATCAAGCCTGTGTGCCACACCTTGTCGAATGCCTTTGCGACATCGAAGAAAAGGGCGCCTGTCATGTGACCTCTCTGGTAACTTGTGGAGATGTGTTCAACAATTCTATGGACTTGGTGAACACACGAGTGTTTGGGTCGGAACCCAAATTGCTCGTCTGGGAGGATACTCGTCTGGGAGGACTTACAGAATACCGCAGCCAAATAACTTATAGTTGTGTTCCTGCGCGTGAGTAAGGTCGCTAGAGCTCATCGGGGAGGGGGGAAGGGTCGGTAACGCGCGAGTGATACCCCTGGTGTTGCAAGCGTTCATAGGCTACGGTAACCGCTTACCATCAGGTGGGCCGTATGCTTGTTTGTCGACAATGTAGCATAAAAAAAAAGCACACTAGCTGGTGCTTGGGGACAGATTTACATCTTGAGGGTAGTAAAAAAAAATGGTGGCTAATCTACTATATACCGGGTGACTTTTTTTTACCGTGAGGAGATAAATAGGACATAACCGGTAAACGGAGTAGAAGCCTTTGGCATAGTTACTTTTTCTATATTTTTTATTTTTTAAAAAAAATTAAATCATTCGACCAATATATACGAACGATTTATAGTCAATTTCCCACAACAAAACAATTAAATGAAGAAATCGAAAATATTAGGAAAATTATTAAAATTTGAATTGTTATTTACCCTAACACTATGAATGTGAATCACGTGAATAAATTTATTAATGAAATCTTCACCTACAAACTTACTCGGCTATTTGACCTCGACATAGACGATTGTAGGTATACTATTCTATCGCACCTACAGGCGCACTCGACCCGGCCCGGCCCCTTTGTTTATCTTAAGCAGAGTCGTAGGCGCAGGTAGATAATTACGTAATTTATCATCCTGTGACGCTGTTATCGGTTGCGTGTATGTCACTCGCCCGCGCCCGTGTTTTTACTTTAAACAATATTCCAATTTAGAGTATTGTACAATGGTGTGGTTTTTTTTTTTTTTTACTTTGTATAGGCTTGTGTTTGACCACAATCTCACTATGGTAGGTGATGTGGCCGAAGGTGGTAAGCACACAAAGCCTAGAAGGATCTGGCTCTCAAGTGCAGCTGCCGGAACACACCAATAGGTGTTTGGTGATAGATTTTCAACTTGAGGGTGGTAGCCAGCCAGGCGGGTACTACAAAGTACCCTACCACCGTGCTATGGTTTCCTCACGATGTTTTTCCTTCACCGAAACCCGCCGGGTATCCACTCAGGGTTTTTTAAAAAATGTAAGTAGGTACTAGTATACTATATCAGTTATCTGGTTTCCATAGTTACAAGCTCTGCTTAGTTTGGGAAGAATATCCTAAGGTACCTATTTATGTTTTTGTATCTAAAAACAAAGGAGCTCGTTTACTGGTGCCATTATTTTTGATCTCTCAAACCGAATCGTGAATATTTCCACATAAATCCAGCTAATACCCCCATAACCTTTGAAATAACGTGGTAATTCTACCATGGAAGGTGCAAATCTGTGACTGAGCATGTTGTTCTCACACACGCAACCGTAATGGCGGTATTTTAGCAATTTTCTTACTATTATATTATGATTTGTCGTTTATGACTACATCTGAAGGAATAATGCATCTGCTAACTGTCTTCGAATACTTTTTTTAAGGTTCCGTACCCAAAGGGTAAAACGGGACCCTATTACGAAGACTCCGCTGTCCATCCGTCCGTCTGTAACCAGGCTGTATAGTATATAATATAAAGATCAATGTTTATAATCTGTCTGTCTATTTTTAACGAATGCGCTTCTATACCATTTATTCGATTGCCGATGAATCTTTAATGAATTGGACGCACGAAAGCGACGGTTTCTGATAAAAAATAAATAAAGAGGCATTGCAACGCCGGGGACAGAGCCGGGGCTTAGGTACTTAGTAAAAAAATAAAAATGGAGATGTAATTTAACAAAATGTACCATTGTGTAACGCGATCTTTCAAAGTCGTCAACATTATAAGATATTAAATTTTAATAGACAGTTAATAATTTTGTAAAAAGTCTTTTTACATGTAAACTTTCAATGTTGCGTAATATATTACAATTCAATAATTATGAATACAAATTGTTGATTATTTTTAAACAATTACTCTTTTGTTTTTCAATTATTATTACATAATGTCATATAAAAACCAGTAAAAATTATAGAAAAACACTACCTACCGTATATTACACGAAAAGGTCAACAAAAATAGTCAATCTTTACATCTTGTTTGACGTTTCTCTGCCGATGGTGTAGCCGAAGGAGATAAGCACATAAAGCCTCTAACGATGCGACCTTTTTCCATATTTATCATACCTCAGATTAGGTACTGGCCATGTGTATTATTTTCAAAATAGGAACACGACACGACGTTGTCAAACGCGATCATACTTTGCTTTTGTTGTGTTGAGTGCTCACACAGAAAAGTTTATTGTCCTTTTTTAATTTCGTAAATAATTGATTAATTTTTTGCTATTTCTATAATTTTCCCTCACCCATGTTGAGTTACTTATCTTTTTTTTAATCTTTTTTCTATTTTTTATTTTATTTTATACATTGATTGTAAATATTTATTGAAAACTATAAATTAATTTACTTTTAAATCTATGTAGGTACAAGTGTTTAACTGATTTTATATCTTTTTTTGTTTTCAACTTTTTTTTATGGCTGACATAAATGATTCAAATTAACTACTCTTTGAAATGCGGAGGTCTGTAAGGTCTACGTCGTGACGAGCCTAAAAGGAACTGGTTCTCAAGTGCAGCAGCCGGAACACGGTGTTCGGCGACAGATTTTCAACATGAGAGTAGTTGCTAGGCGGGTACTACAAAGTACCCTACCACCGTGCTTTAGTTTTCCATAATTACATAATCCATGTACAGGAAAATGCTAATGATCTTCAAACTGGCTGAATATAGTTTTTTTATACATAACAAAAACCAATCAGATTAAACCAGCATTCTTAAAAAAAAACTTATTGAAATTGGTCCATCCGATTAGCTTACGATACCACAGACAGGATTACAAAGGCTTCGAAATTCAAATACGTTTCTTTTTACATCGGAGTTCAAAAATAGAAACACCACATTGACTCTGGCCTTCTGTCTGGTAGGTAAACTCCTGAACGAAAGTGTTATATAATATTAAAGCATAACTGTTCGACAAGTAGACATTTCGACAAAACATTACATTATTATTGTAAGTACTGACAATTAGAAAAGTTTTTGATGGAAATAATATTCATCATAAAAATATTTTATTGAAGATTTATTATTGAAGTTATATAATTTTATTAAAAACTATTGAAAGTATTAAACGATGTAACATAAACAATAGATATAAAAAAATATTGTTAGTTTATTTACAACAAATATTTACAATCAATGTATAAAATACAAACTATGATATATAGAAAACATCCTCAAAGCCCTCGCTGCTGTCGATAGGCAAGGTTCCCAACAGGCTGGCAGCGTTCCCTTTTTGGATGGCCAAGTTTATGCGTTGGCGGAAAAAGCTCCCAGCCCGTCGGTCTCCCGAAGCCTCGATGAGCTTGGATGATAAAATCCGAGCAAATCGGCTAGCCTCGAACCCCCTTATTATATTTAACCCGCGTACCCGAGGAATCTTATGTTTTTCCGGGATAAAAAATACCCTATATTTTATTCCATCGAAATCATTTCAGCCGTTTAAGCGTGATAAACATGCAAGCTTGCACATTTATAATATTAGTAGGGCTAGCAGGATACTCTTACGGATATTAACATATTTTTTTTAACGTGTTAAGGCTCCAGTCTCCCTAAAATCAGTGTTCTTGCGGTATTTATCAGAAAGGAAATATATTTTTTTAGTCATCAGAAAATCAATAAATGAAATATATTTTACGTTATTTTAAAGTGTGAGATTTGAAGTTTCCAATACATATTTAATTTTTTAATTTGACGCCACTTTTATTAGCTTTGTGAGGCTTTAAACATACCTCTATTTACGTTCCACGCGTAGATGGTCTCATTCATGCACACGCCACGAAAAAAATATAACAAAAACAAGAAATATATTCAGATTACATTTGTCGGCAAACCCTCTACAATAATCTTATCTAGTTACTTTTTTTCAAAATCGTTTCAATTTCTTATTTAAACTGCATTAAAAAGTTATAAATTTCTGAATTCGACCCATGCAACATATATTTTTTTCTATTACAAAGTAATGGTTTAGAGAAATCAAACTTGTGTTTTCGGAGTGGTTACACTCCGAAAACAACTACTTATCTGTCGAATAAAAAATATATGCATTCATAAAATCATTTGAAATAAATTTACCGAGACTAAACAAGCACACTGATTTTAGGGAGACTGGAGCCTTAAGTATGTTAAAATGGCAACTAGTTTTTTTTTTGTTTTTATTTGACTTTATATAGGCTTGTGTTTGACCAACAATCTCAATATGGTAAGTGATGATGTGGCCGAAGGTGGTAAGCACACAAAGCCTAGAAGGAACTGACTCTCAAGTGCAGCTGCCGGAACACACCAATAAGTGTTTGGTGACAGATTTTCAACTTCATTGTAGGATTCGAACCCACAACCTTAGTCACGGTATTCGATGTCTGCGGTCTGACACTGAGTTATTTTTAACCGAAATCAAAAAAGGAGAGGTTCTTTTCATAACAAACTCATAATTAACTACAATCATACATGTACACATGCCTATAAACAAACATACAATTAATGCACGTAAGATATATAAAAATGCATTATGACTTACATAATATTTGGTTACGTTTTTTTTAATTTATTGTGCGTGAACAATTGTTCTCATTTTGATGAAACTTTCACTCTTGAAGATAATTTTAGCTAACATTATGGTATACCTAATTTGATTGTCTATGATTTAGATTATTATTATGAAGTAGCTGTTCCCCGCGGTTTCACCCGCGTTCCCAATAAAAATAAGTTACTCCTTATAACATCAGCTTTCTGCCAGTGAAAGTTTCGTCAAAATCTTTTTTTTTTTAAATTAATTCCAATGCATTATATTTTGACATTACAAACAGACACATCAACTTTATTTATTTGTATAGATGTAAGGTAAAAAAGAAAACATGGACTGAACCAAAAAGCGATTTTAAGGCGAATAGGTCAGTGGTTGTGACGCCGGAGGCCACGACTTGAGCTTTCGGTGAAGGAAAACATCGTGAGGAAACCATACCGTACCACCCTACAGCAGCTGCACTTGAGAGCCAGTTACTTTCTAGGCTTCATGAGTTTACCACCTTTGCCACATCATCACTTACCATAGAATACGTTTGGTTTAAATGCTAGCTAGGTACTACTTCAGTTTCGATAATGCATTTGTTTGGTGATTCCATATTTTTAGCCTAGATCTTTTTTTTTTCCACAATCCATGTCACAACTCTAAGGCATCTAGAAAGACAGCGATGTGGCAACATTAATCAAGGAAAGTCAGAGGCTGGCAATTTGTAACTCACTCATTTATAACTCATTTGTAGAAAACCACAATTTGCTTTTAATTTTGTAATAAGTAGCTATATTTTATTACTTTGTAACGTTTTTATGGATTGTTGCAAAAGTGGGGTTTAAGATTAAGGTAACGCGAATAACTCTGTCCCGCACTGAACTAACGGGTGAGAGAGAGAAGGAACAAAGGCTAAATCCTTGTAAAAATAAAATTTTATTAAAAAAAAACATTGTTTTTTTGGTAAAATAACAAAATAGTTCCCTTTGTATTAGATCTTAGAATGCCTGTGAATATTTTCAAGCTATTTGGATCGGTAAAATAGGAGAAAAAATCACTTTAAATTTTAAAAAGGCACATATCCTCAATTTTTTTCTGACGTTAACAATGAAAATTTTAAATTATTAAACAAATTGTTTCATGCCATAAATCCTCTAGTTTAACATATATTTTTTACAAATATCTTGCATTAAATAACACAGAGAAAAATCTTAATTTAGAATCATAATTTTGCGTTAAAGATGGGACATCATAGAAATTGGTAAATGGTGTCACGTTGCATCGTTACGTTTCCTCGCCGTGTTGCTTGCTACAAACTATTTTTTCATTTTAGTCCCCATCCTGGAGCCATTTGACCATGTAGATATTCTCATGGTCTTAGATGCCCATACCACTGAGTCAGCACTAATGCACCTACATAGCATCTTGGCTATATTATAAGCTTAGATTAAAACAAAAAGAGGGATATATGGTACCCAGGTCAAAGCGCGTGGGATAACAACTAACTGATGCAATTACTCAAATGAATGCGGAGCTGACGGTAAATGAGTGCGATCTTGAAAATAAAAAATAATATGATTTTTTTACCCTTTTACTGTAACCTTCCTTCAAGTTAATTTAAGTTAAATTAGCAGTTGAAAGCGGTGATGTTAAACTGTGTAGTACTTACTTCAATTTAGACGTCAAAGTCAAAGTCAAAACCATTTATTCAGTTTAGGCTCTAGGAGGGCACTTATGAACGTCGAAGCTACTGAAGTTACCACCGGGTTAGAAGCCGACCTTCAAGGTCTCACCAAGGTTATAATTTTAAATTATTTATTTAGACAATCTGTGACTGGGTACCTTATCTACCGTTTTTTGTTTATTATAATCTAAGCACATCAGTCACGACTTATCCCAAATTAAAAGGCCTTCGCCATCTCCCAACGTCCATATTTGTGATCGATCAATCTTATTCACAGAATTTTGAATAAACAACTGTATTTATTGTATTATTATTCATTATATACCATCTGGAACACAAACGAGTGTTAATTTGTGTAGAATTGGAGGCTTTGTGAGCTGTGGATGGGGTTATGCAGTAAATGTATATGCAGTAACTTGATAAATTAATTTCTGTTTTTTTTTTATATGTTGGTAGTTTTGGGACGCGCGTCCCATTCGTGAGCAAAGGGTTAATTCTCCATGGTAGGGTACTTTGGAATACCCGTCTGACAGGCAATTACCTGCAAGCCTTTTGTATGTGTTTATGCTTAATATTGTTTTGAAAATAGCCAAGGAATTGTCAAACAAACAAAAAAATAGAACCAAATTGAGAACCTCCTTTTTTTTAAAGTCGGCTAAAAATATAAAAAAATGTAACCTTGCTGGGTGTCTTGCCGGTTCTTCTCAGTTGAAGGCTGACTTCAGAACCTGTGGTAACTTCAGTAGGTAGCCTGAACTGAATAAATGGCTTTGACTTTGATTTCAAGCCAAGTAAAAAAAAATCTTTCACCAAGCCCATGAGAGCCAGTACGCCTTAAGACTTTGGGTAATATTTCTTTGAATGATTTTTATATAAAACCTTGATTCACTCAAGCATTGAACCGTTCATTCATTCATTATTATACTTATTATTATATCAGACAAGTGTATACATAAAGATGAAACCTATTGTATTAATGATGCTATTATACGGACACCTACTGATTTATTAGGGTTCCGCTAGCATTTTTGGAGTTCGTAATCCTTTAGAGTTCGTAAATTATATTGATTACTAAAAATGTAAGCTTATAAGGATTAAAAATAAGTAAAAAAAATATGTCATAAAAATTTATCAGAAAACATTATAGGTACTAGCTTCTGATGTTATCCCGGGGAAAAATATCCCATGTGCGAATCCAGAACATATTTCTATCCAATGTGCCTAATTTCATCCAAATTCGTTCAACATTTACCAAGTTGAGTGGTAGGTAATAAACACACACACACACATAGCAATTTTTTTTCGCCTTTTCTGAATTTGTTATTAAAAATTATGGGATTACGCAATACTTCAACATTACTTTACTTTACTTTACTTTTAGGGGGTATATATTAGTATAAAGTTTAATAACCTTGTATATTTGTGCTCGTGACTGAATTATACGGAATCCAAATAATATTACACCACATACACTTTATCATATAAAATGGTACAATATCTATAAATGATCGGAAGTGGACGCCAAAGGTCGTTCATTTTATTATATTATTTAATAAATATTATTATCTCATATCCGATATTATGTGTATTGTAATTTATAAGGCCATATTTTATTCAATTTTATTTTTATACTAGCTGTTCCCCGCGGTTTCACCCGCGTTCCCGGTATATTTTTTATATTACACAAACCTTCTCCTGACAATTACAAACACAACTAAAAAAGATTTATCCAATTTGGTGGGGTCGTTCGGAAGTTATGTGCGTACAAACATTTCGGCGATCCATTTTTAGGGTTCCGTAGCCAAATGGTAAAAAACGGAACCCTTATAGATTCGTCATGTCTGTCTGTCCGTCTGTCTGTCCGTCCGTATGTCACAGCCACTTTTTCCGAAACTATAAGAGCTATACTGTTGAAACTTGGTAAGTAGATGTATTCTGTGAACCGCATTAAAATTTTCACGCAAAAATAGAAAAAAAAACAATAAATTTAGGGGGTTCCCCATACTTAGAACTGAAATTCAAAATTTTTTTTTCATCCAACCCATAAGTATGGGGTGTCTATGGATAGGTCTTTAAAAATGATATTGAGGTTTTTAGCATCATTTTTTTCTAAACTGAATAGTTTGCGCGAGAGACACATCCAAAGTGGTAAAATGTGTGTGCCTGTAACTTCTAAAATAAGAGAATGATAAAACTACAAAAATATATGATGTACATTACCATGCAAACTTCCACCGAAAATTGGTTTGAACGAGATCTAATTAGTAGTTTTTTTTAATACGTCATAAATCGTAAACTGCAATTTACCTTTCATTCAATCAACTCAAATATAAAAAAAAAAATTGGCAAAAAGCAAGGTCTTACAGCACAAATAAAGGAAAAATTCTATTCTATTCAAATAAAAGGGCAAAAAAATCGCGTTTGTTGTATGGGAGCCCCCCTGAAATATTTATTTTATTTTGTTATTAGTATTTGTTGTTATAGCGGCAACAGAAATACATAATTTGTGAAAACTTCAACTGTCTAGCTATAGCGGTTCTTGAGATACAGTCTGGAGACAGACAGACGGACGGACAGACAGCGAAGTCTTAGTAATAGGGTCCCGTTTTTACCCTTTGGGTACGGAACCCTAAAAAGACAGAGAGAAAAAAAATTAACAAATTAAATTGAAAAAAAAACCCATGATATTATTGCAATCAAATTGCCATAGGAAATCAATATGTTTATTTTTTTATTTTATTTATTAAAGAAACAAACAGCTATTATTACACGTATGAGACATAAAAAAGTTTCTACGATTAGTTAAACATTTATCGTGTAAATAGACTGTATAGTAGTATTGCTCAAATCCCTAAAATTATATTTAATAATGCTGTAAATATATATCATAGTTTGTATTTTTTACATTAATTAATTTGAGCTGGATTATCGTATTTATTGTTTCTATATTGAGATTTTTATTTACATATTTACAATTAAAGTAAAAAATACAAACTATGATATATAGAAAACATCCTCAAAGCCCTCGCTGCTGTCGGTAGGCAAGGTTCCCAACAGGCTGGCAGCGTTCCCTTTAATTAATTGTAAATATGTAAATAAAATAAATATGAAGCTGTAAATTGATTATTTTACTATTATTTTTTGATAAATTAACCACCAGACCTTACATATTTGCAAATGTTTTGTTTTAATTAGTATTTTCAAATAGATTTACATTACTCTTGAGGTGGATCGTTCATGCGAATCACGCGCGAATCGAGTGAATGCTAGATTCGATTGATTAATCCGTATTATAAATACGAAAGAGTATTGGTAGGTTTATCCATCTTTCACGCAAAATAAGAATAATTGTCAAAAAGGCTCGTTACATCTAATATGGCAGTCGTGGAATGGAATGGCGGTCGTATGTAAAGGAATCTAAGAATGTCCTAGAAAAATATTAATATCTATATATATAAAAATGAATGTTTGTCTGTATGTCCTTTAATTTTCAGACAATCTTCATATTAGCCCCGCGGGTGTTCCTGTAAGATTTGGTGGCGATCGGAGCACTCGGGACCGCGGGTGAAACCGCGGGGCGAAAGCTAGTAGTAAATAAAAATAGATTTAGAATAGTAATGGTTTGAGATACGCAGTGACACGCAGTGAGCCCGTCTGCTGGCATTAACCTTTATATATATATTTTTAATTATGCTTTACGCGGCGCATCATATAAAAATTAATAATAATATTTTTTTTCTTTTTTTTTATACATCTAGGTGGCAAACAAGCTTACGGCCCACCTGATGGTAAGCGGTTACCGTAGCCTATAGACGCTCAAAACACCACCGGCAAAGAAAATACAATATAATATTTTCCCTGGCAGGTGTATCACTCACGCGTTGCCAACCTTGAGACATGAAGTTGTTAAGTCTCCTGTGCCTGTAATTTCACCGGCTCCCATACCCTCCTAACCGAAACACAGTAATACAAGTGCACTACAATTTCACGTCGGAATTAGATATGGTGGTAGTACTTCCCCGGGCGAACTCTGCACTAAGAGTTATACTACTTTCCAAATTTAGTATTTTCTGAATTTATCGAGACGGCGGGGAGACTTTGTTTTATAATATTTAGTGACATGTGAAATTGATACTTTAGCATAACAGATTGATAGCAGAAAACATCATTTCGATGGATAACCGAGTAGGTACCAACCGTTAAATTACCTTAGTTCAAGTTTTAACCATACATTACTGTTACTATTTATGCATTTTGACCTCATTTTACTCAGCCCACAAATTGCATTGAGTTAGTTACGAGTACCCACGCGTGATGTGGTGACTCAACTAAATGATTTATCTAATGTAATTAATGTTTAATGTACTTTTAATGATCTTTAAAGCAATATATTCTGGGACATTCCTCACACACGGCCATCTGACCCCAAACTAAGCAGAGCTTGTGCTATGGAAACCAGATAACTGATATACTACATATACTACTCATACCTCAGGATAAACAGACATGTTCATGTACACAAATGTCTGTCCTGGATGGGAATGGAACGACCTGGGATAAAAAATAGACTATGTCTCTCTTCGGTACATAAACTATCTTTTTGCAAGAAATCTCGTCCATCTTTGCTGCATTTCATCCAACCAAGAAACAAAGTCAAAGTCGTGGAAATGCCGTCCATCTATTTATTTTGTTTCTTTATGTCTCTATAGTAATTATTGTAATTGATTGCATTCTATAAAAATATAATTATCTATGTATTTAATACATGTAGAAGGAAGTTTATAAAATGTTTATCGAATTATCTACATTATTCATTATTAACAAGCTTCCGCCCGGTTTTTCCTGCATACCCGATGGATCTAATATCTTACTGGGATACAAAATTATATATTTTGCGATTTTTTTGTCACTGGCAATACTTGCAGGGGTGGAAGTACTCTACTCATCAATATGAACAACTTTTATTACTGCAATACTTGCAGGGTTGGAGGTACCAACCCTGCAAGTATTGCCAGTGATAAAAAAATCAACCTGTATCTGTATCTATATAAGTTATGTATTTACAATGTTTGTAATAGTTAACTTCTAAGTCACAAACCAAAGGTTTAGGCCCTAAGAAATGTCGAAGCTTCTGAAATTACCGGTTCGGTAGTCAGCCTTGAAAATAAATACGTTGGTAACAATAATTAATTGGTCGGATTCTATGTCATCGTTATAATGTTTGTATCATTGTGTTTGTAGACGAACTAGGGTCACCGACATAGCCAAGTTGGCAAGTTGAAGTGGCAATATAGTGCGCAGAATGGATGGCTGATGAGGCCGAAGAGTTCTGGAGCGGAGACCACGGACCGGCAAGCGCAGCGTAGGACGTCCTCTTACAAGGTGAACAAACGACCTTGTAAAGGTCGGTGGAAAACGCTGGATGCAGGCCGCCCAAGACCGGTCCTATTGGAGGTCCTTAGGGGAGGCCTATGTCCAGCAGTGGACGTCTTGCGGCTGAGATGATGATGTTGTCAATACTAATATTATTAAGCTGAAGAGTTTGTTTGAATGCGCTAATCTCAGGAACTACTGGTTCGATTTGAAAAACTATTTCAGTGTTAGATAGCCCATTTATCGAGGAAGGCTATAGGCTACTTTTTATCCCGGGAAAACACAAGATCCCTCGTAAACGCGGGTCAAACCGCGGGGTGGAATCTAGTGTTATTAATATACACAGGAATCCAAGACATACCTTAAATCACTCGAAAGACAAAATGTATATAAATACAGTATATTTACTATAAAGAGTATAAATCGTCGTATGTTGACACTTGACCATCTATTCTGCATCAAATAAGGTAGGTCTGAAGGTATGTAAGTTGTAAGGTGTTTTTGAATTGGCATAATTTGCGCCGTGAAAGGGTTTAGATAGTAAAAGTTGTTCATATTGATGAGTACTTCCACCCCTGCAAGTATTGCCAGCGACTAAAAAATCAAGCGATTTTCTTGTGAAACAACGATACTAACAATTATACGGCAGGTTGGCGTGATTAGCAAGATACCTTATCACGCCGGTCGTGGGATCGATTTCCACCCGGGACAGACATTTGTGTGAATGAACATGTCTGTTTGTACTGAGTCTGGTTGTAATTATCTATAAGTATATATTTACAAAAGAAAAGTAGTATATGTAGTATATCAGTTATCTGGCTTCCATAGTACAAGCTCTGCTTAGTTTGGGGTCAGATGGCCGTGTGTGAGGAATGTCCCAGAAGGTTTTTTTTTTTACTATGTATAGGTTTGTGTTTGACCACTATCTCACTATAATGGTTGATGATTTGGCCGAAGGTGGTAAGCAAACCTAGAAGGAACTATCTCTCAAGTTTAAAAAAAGTTAAATTATTACTAGCTGTCCCCTGCGGTTTCACCCGTGTAGCGGTATAAAAAAATAGCCTACGACCGATTCTCAGACCTACCGAATATACACAAAAATTTTCATAAGAATCGGTCGAGCCGTTTCGGAGGAGTTTGCAGACAAACACTATGACACGAGAATTTTATATATTAGATATCAATATGCGCTGGCGATGGTACAGTACCCCGCATTAACAAGTGACCTCGAGAGCAGAGCACGCAGCTCGCGTACAGTCATACGCATTAACTTATAGGTTAGGTTTATAATATATTATTTTACTAACTTAGAAAGAAAGAAAGTTACATAAGTATTTTCGTTTTGTGGTATATGTATCTGTCTCTCTTTTATACGGTTCTTACAATGTCCATATGCCAAAAGTAGGTATGCCTTTGCTTGGTAAATTCTAATTCTCTGTGTTTTTTTATGGCAGAGAAAGTCTTGGTGATAACTGGCCACCAAAGCTCTAATACTCTTGAACTGCCAAACTGTTGCCGGTCTTTCTGTAGGTTATCTATGTTTGTTTGTTTGATTGAACGCGCTAATCTCAGGAACTACTAGTTCGATTTGAAAAATTCTTACAGTGTTAGATAGCCCATTTATCGAGAAAAGCTATAGGCTACTTTTTATCCCGGGAAAACATAAGATCCTCGGGAACGCGGATGAATCCGAACGGCGGAAGCTATAAAGTATATGTATCTTAGTTTGTTTTTGTTTGAACGCGCTAATCTCTGGAACTACCAGTCGGATTTGAAAAATTATTAATGCATTTGATAGCCCAATTCTTGAGGAAGGTTAAATGCTACTTTTTCCTAGAACGCGTGCGAAACTGCGGGGAACAGCTAGATATTTATAAGGCCGAGTGTACGTTACAATGTGTGCGCAGCTGACGAGTGCATCCCGCATTCAACGCGGCAAATATCATAAAACATTAGAGACAGATGTTACATTCCGTTATCATAGACTATGTGTAGTTGTTAATTTTGCTCACTTAGGTCACTTCTAGTATTCTAGAGAGAACGAAAAGAAAGAAAAGAAAAGAAAGAAAACCTTATTGCTACACAATAAAATAAATATTGAAAATGAAAATATTTTTATTCAAATAGGCATTCACATGTACCTACATATGAAAAGTGTGACTATCGGTTCGAATGGTTGCTTTTGCTGAGAAAACTCGGCAATAAACTCAGCAATTACTCGTTTGTGTCATATATTACCATAGCACGGTGGTAGGGTACTTTGTAGTACCCGTCTGGTTGGCTACCACTTTCAAGTTGGAAATCTGTCGCCAAACACCTATTGGTGTGTTCCGGCAGCTGCACTTGAGAGCCAGATCCTGCTTACCACCTTCGGCGACATCATCACCTACGTGAGATTGTGGTCAAACACAAGCCTATACAATGTAAAAAAAATAAAAAAAAAATATCGAGTATCACGGGCACACCCAGCGCTAGATTTAGGTACATCTACACTACATATACCTACATGGTTAGTTGGTTGGTTAGTCTTCACTATTATCTAATCTATGCAGATATCCTAGATAGATTGACCGGATTTGTGCGTGAGATTGTATGTTATTGAAAGACGACATGACTGGTATTAATAAAAAGGATATAACTCAGAAACATGTGATCCTTGATACTTGACCGATGACTCGAGAGAAAAATATGTTTTTTTTTTTTCTTTTGTATAGGCTTGTGTTTGACCACAATCTCACTAGCTAGTAAGTATTTTTTAATTATTTCTGCTATTCGGGGCAGAGACAAATCCAACAAATCAAATATCATAAAAATCGGTCCAGACGTTCTTGAGTTATAAGTAAATGGTGTAACTAACACGACTTTGTTTTATATTATTAGAAGATTTAATCTATACTTAACATTATAAAGCTGAAGAGTTTGTTTGTTTGAACGCGCTAATTTCAGGAACTACTGGTACGATTTGAAAAATTCTTTCAGTGTTGGATAACCCATTTATCTAGGAAGGCTATTTTTATCCCGGGAACTGCGCGGAAAAGTCAATGTCATTATGAAATAAATAAAACGACAACTAAAAGGTTTCAATAAATCTAACAAATTAATCTCCTCGCAGGTCAACATGCGAAGATGTACCATTTGCTCTGAATTACAAAACAAAACAATAGGATCGTAACTAACAGTAACAAATGTCTTGGCGCCATTGTCTGCACCATGTTACGTGGATATAAAAATAGTAGATATAGCTAATTTGTCAATGATATATATACTGGGTGATTTTGTTATCACTGGCAATACTTGCAAGGGTGGAAGTACTCATCAAAATGAATAACTTTTATAATGGGACTAACTGTGAAATCATGAAAAAATTATCAGCTGTTCCATACAAAAGTTCAATACCTACTCGACCAAAATGTATGAAGCAACCGTATTATTTTACGCGATATCAGAGTTAGCCCTTTAATAAAAGTTGTTCACATTGATGAGTACTTCCACCCCTGCAAGTATTGCCAGTGATAACAAAATCACCCTGTATATATATAAATAAATAAATGCTTATTTCACCAGCGTTCCCTTGATCATACTAATATTAGGCATTTGGCAGACAGATAGAATATATTATTATTCTGCTTTAACATACGGGGAACGCGGATGAAACCGCGGGGTGGAAGCTAGTTAGAAATATATAATACCATGTCCATGTGTTTGTTAGTTAGCCGTTAAAGCGTAGCAAACTGAAAAAAAATAGACAATCTCATTTTAAAATTGATAAGGCTAAACTTCTACTTAGTTTGGCTATGTATCTAGATGAGTTCTAGAATAATATATATCTAGGCTTTGTTAGCTTACCACCTTCAGCCACATTATTACTAACCATCGTGGGATTGTGGTAAAAAAAACCATTAATAAATTTTTATTAAAAAAATCACAAGCTGTTTATGAACTGTCAGATTTGTCAGAGACTCACTGCTCTACTAACTTATCGATGGAAATTGGCACCTCAGGTACAACATAAATAAATAAGAACAAAGACATATTCGAATTTGAATCAATTGTACGATTTACCATCGCAAAAAGACTAAATAAAATTGGGACACACATTGAAGTAAGCACTGCGGTGTCTATTCTATTATAAATCTATGGTCTATTACGAAAGTCAACACAATGCGTCACCTTTCTCCGTCTTTCATACGACCTTGGTATTATTTACCGAGATAATTTTTTAATAGGGTATTCAAATTTTTCGTGTGATTTTATTACGTGTGTTTGAATATCCTTTGGAAATGTTTTAATAATATATTATAATTGCAACTGACCTTATACACTGGACGTGATGATGTGGCCGAAGGTGGTAAGCACACAAAGCCAAGAAGGGAACTGGTAAGTGGTAAATACATTACCACCGTGCTATGGTTTCCTCACGATATTATCATTCATCGAGTTTCATTTACACCTTGCTATTCTCTACACAAAAACATTTTTGATTCACATAGCAACACTTTCTCTCAAACAGAGGATGTCCTAAACAAAGTTTTTAATAATAAATGTCCTGAGACATTCCTCACACACGGCCATCTGACCCCAAACTAAGCAGAGCTTGTACTATGGAAGCCAGATAACTGATATACTACATATACTACTTTTATTTTGTAAATATATACTTCTATAGATAATTATACCCAGACTCAGGACAGACATGTTCATGCACACAAATGTCTGTCCCGAGTGGGAATCGACCACATGACCTGCGGCGTGATAGATAGGGTATCTTACAAACAACGCCAACCGGCTCTAGTGAAAGACAAGAATAAAATAGAATAGAAATAAGTGAAATAGGTAATCCATTGTAAAAATCAGTAATTCCCATGACTCTTACTTGTTATCACACGTAATAAGTACAGATTGCCATGTTCTTTGTCGGCAAGTACAACTAACACGCCGACTAAACATGACCTATTGTATCCAACATTCCGATATCTCATTTAGGATTTACTAGCGACCCGCTCCGACTTCGTACGGGTACATATCAGAGCGTAATACGCTCGTGGCGTAGCTTGATTGTTTAACCGATCGGCAAAGTTAGGCAACGTCCAGTCAGGCCGGTACCTGGATGGGTGACCGCCTAGTGATATTTCATCTAGAGCGTTTCTGTGCTTCGGAAAGCACGTAAAGTCGTTGCTCCTGGTTATCACTTGAGACCTCCTAGGCGTCTTGACAACTCCAACAGTAGGTTGACCACTAGCCTACCTCCACCAATCCGCAGTGGGCACGCGTGGTGGAGTATTTGCCCTTTCCCTTTCACCCTTATTCGTGAAAGGAGGCCTGTGCTCAGCTATAGGACATATGAAGGCTGTAAAGGAAGGAAGCCGCCAGGCGGGTACTACAAAGTACCCTACCACTGTGCTATGGTTTCCTCACGACGTTTTCCTTCACCGAACGCTCAAGTTTATTAGAGGTCAAATGTCGGCTCTGAGCTATCATCGCCGTAACATAATTTAATGTAAGAAGAAACACTGGTATAAGTTACCCATTACGTATTTTATTTGATATCAAAATAAGTTATGCAATCTATCGACGAAGTGTTAACTGTAATATTTAACAGACATATCGTATTTAATAAATCAATCGGTCTCCATTAGCCGATATAACTTTGAACACAATCTTGAGATCAAAGATCATGAATCTATACTAATATTATAAAGCTGAAGAGTTTGTTTGTTTGGTTGAACGCACTAATCTCAGGAGCTACTGCTTCGAATTGAAAAAATCTTTTAGTGTTGGATAGCCCATTTATCGAGGAAGGCTACTTTTTATCCCGGGAAAACATAAGATCCCTCGGGAACGTGAGTGAAACCGCGGGCGGAAGCTAGTATATTTATATAACTAGCCCTTACCCATGGCTCCATCTGCATGATGATATTTGTCTGTGAGTTGTTCTTTTATCACACGGCGCAATTTTTTCTTAAATTTTCATAAAATTTCGTTTAAAAATTTCCTAAGTACCTAACTGTGAAAATCACATCTATATCTGTAAACTGGTTCTCGAGTTATGAACACAATAATGAGCAGACTAGACAGAGTCACGTTGCATTTTATAATGAGGATCAACATGCAACAATTGATATTTTCTAATTTATTTTTATTACAAAAAAAAAATATATATATACAATCTATGAATAATATATAGAAAATTTTCTTGAGACTATCGCCGCAGTAGATAAAAAGGTTTCCCAGCAGGCAGCATTTCCACTTGTTCTGAATAAGCTAATGCGTTGGAGGATAAAACTCCCTGTCCACCCATCTCCCGAAGCTTCTATGAGTTTTGATAAAACCCAAGCGAATCGGTGAGCTTTGGACCCCACAGACCCATGGCGTCAACCGTAAAAGGCATAAACAAACATTATTTCAGTCCAATGCAAGCGTATTTATTTTTTCTTGAATATTTTATCCGCACCTTTGAATAATCTTGACGATGGATATAACCATAGATTATAGAGATAGAGTTATTAGCTATTTATGGTATAAGTTAGGTGCAATGCTTATGTACCTGTCGCTTAAATAGATAAGAAATACTTGGCATTAGAACTTTTGGTGGGTACTCACAAATTGATGTTGCGTCTTCATTTTATTTTTATGAAATCGTGAATTTTGTTTTATTGATTAATTTACATCCACCCTGTGGTTTTACCCGCGTTCTCGAGGGATCTTATGTTTTCCCGGGACAAAAAGTATCCTATATGCTAATCCAGAATAAATTCTATCTGTGTGCCAAATTTCATCCAAATCTATTCAGCCGTTTATGCGTGATTGGGTCACAAACATCCAAACTTTCACATAAAAATATTAGTAGTATACCTACCAGGTACTTTGTAGTACCCGCCTGGCTGGCTACCACCGTCAGTGTTCCGCCACCTGCACTTGAGTGCCAGTTCCTTCTAGGCTTTGTGTGCTTACCACCTTCGGCTACATCATCACTTACCATAGTGAGCTTATGATCTGTACTTAGTAAAAAAAACTCGTAACTTAATGTACTAGCTATAACGTATTTATCAAAACAAATAAGTTCTATAAGCAACAAATCTGATCCATGACCTATCACAGAAAAAAATATACCTGATAATTTGTCCGACGACCTTAAATCAGGCAAATTACATGGTAGCCTACCAATTACTCGCTAATAGCGGTTCCGCGGGGTTCAAGGTTCGAATCTTGGTCCGAAAAGCTAGCACGTAACATGTTTACTTCATACATAATGGATCTTAACGCTTTAGTCTTTTTAAATAATGAGAAACGTCAAATTTTGACAATTTTCCCAGGATAAAAAGTTATAGGTATATCCTGGGAAAATCGATAACCTATAGATAACCTAACCTTCCTCGATAAATGGGCTATCCAACACAAAAATATTTTTTCAATACGAATTAGTATTATCCTGAGATTAACGCGTTTAACCAAACAAACTCTTCAGCTTTATAATATTAAGTATAGGTAGATATAGATCATGTAAATCAAAAGAAACCATATGAACCGAGAGACACAGCAACTAAAAAAAAAAACACATAGCTACTTCTCCCTAGGTCCCGCCGAGACGATAATAAAGAAATTTAAAAAAATATCGTAATTTTTTCATTAGTCTACTTAAAAATATCTCGACTACTAATGTAAGACCTTACATGGCTAATCAATCATACATTAGTTGGGTCTTTAAAGTTATGGGTACAAATGTACCCAGCCTAGTCCCCCACTCAGTCGTGAGAGGGGCCTATCACGACCCGCCAGAGGCCTTGGGTACGCGATAATCTGTCAAATTTAGATCATATTACAAAATAAGTTGATTATTGTATACCTTCGCTCAATTATGGTGCGATGAATATAATATAGAAACCTTGGGTCCGTGGGGGTACGAGGCTCGCCGATTTGCTCGGATTTTATCATCCAAGCTCATCGAGGCTTCGGGAGACCGACGGGCTGGGAGCTTTTTCCGCCAACGCATAAGCTTGGCCATCCAAAAGGGAACGCTGCCAGCCTGTTGGGAACCTTGCCTATCGACAGCAGCGAGGGCTTTGAGGATGTTTTCTATATATCATAGCTTGTATTTTATAAAAATATAAATAGAAAAATAAGTACTTACAAGTAAATTAAAATTCAATTACGTATCACATATCTATACAATGATATAAAATTTATAAAACTACAGTATTATCTCCTCTCTCCTACTTCTTAATTCTCGTAATATTTGTTGTATCCAACGGCGTTCATAAATTGACAAATACCTAATTTACCACCTAACGTGTACATACATTATGGAATGCAAATAAATAAATATTATGTTTTCTATACATATATCAAAATTTTATACGATGATTGTAAATACTTGTTGTAAATAAACTGAATGTGTTCAAATATTTAACAATATTCCTAAGGATATATATAGGTCGAGAGGAAAAACTTGGTGACACGTGTCTAGCTCTCATAATTTATCTACCGAAGAACCTGTATTACCATGTGTTTTGCAAATAAATGATTTGATTGATTGATTGATTGAATAGTAGGAAAAAGTATTAAAAAAAAATTGATTAGGTTTAAGTTAAGTTAATAATTTACTAGCTTTTCCGCACGGTTTTACGCGCGTTCCCGGGATAAAATATAGCCCCATGTTACTTAGGGATAATATGTATTTTAATGGTGAAATCGGTCCAGTAGTTTTTGAGTTTATTCGTTACAAACATACAAAAAAACACAAATCTTTCCAATTTATAAAATTAGTATGTTTTTAATTCGAAGGCAAATTAATTTATCTTAGAAGTCTTTTGGCTCCTTGTTCAAACCTTCCTGAAAATCAATTGATTGAAAGAAACAAAAGTTTGTATGACAAATTAATATGATGTTACTGGAAGTTTTTGTGGCATTTTTTGACCACAATCTCACTGTGTTAAGTGTTGATGTGGTCGAAGGTGGTAAGCACACAAAACCTAGAACCTAGGTAAGTATGTGCTTAGCGACAGATTTTCAACTTGAGATTATAATTTTGGTACAAAAACTCAAATGTTTTTTTTTTTTCTTTCTCGCTCCTTATTTTAGCTTATAAATAATTTAATATTCCGTAGCATATTTTGACGTAAGGTTAGTAAATGTATAGGTCATATTTGCTATTTAATGTTAACCCGTGATAGTAAACCATAATGAATTACGCGGTAAACTCAGAATTCAAAAATGAGGTCATGACATTGAAAAGTAAAAAAAATAAACCAGCCAAGTGCGAGTTGGACTCGCGCACCGAGGGTTCTGTACAAAAAAAAACTAATAATTAGATCTCGTTCAAACCAATTTTCGGTGGAAGTTTGCATGGTAATGTACATCATATATTTTTTTTAGTTTTATAATTCTCTTATTTTAGAAGTTACAGGGCCACACATTTTACCACTTTGGAAGTGTCTCTTGCGCAAACTATTCAGTTAAGAAAAAAAAGAATAGAAACCTCAATATCATTTTTGAAGACCTATCCATAGATACCCCAACGTATGGGTTTGATGAAAAAAAATGTTTGAGTTTCAGTTCTAAGTATGGGGAACCCCCACAATTTATTGTTTTTTTTATTATTTTTGTGTGAAAATCTTAATGCGATTCACAGAATGCATCTACTTACCATGTTTCAACAGTAGGATAGTTCTTATAGTTTCGGAAAAAAGTCGCTGTGACATACGGACGGACAGACAGACAGACAGACATGACGTATCCATAAGGGTTCCGTTTTTTGCCATTTGGCTACGGAACCCTAAAAACCGCATTAGGGTTTGATATTACCGCCTATATATCTGTTCCCAACGGTTTCATCAGCATTCCCGGTATAATAAAAGTAGCCTAAATTACTCCTTATAACATCAGCTATCTGCCAGTGAAAGTCCCGTCAAAATCGGTCCAGCCGTTTTAGAGATTTGCCGGAACAAACAGACAACATTTTTAAATATAGTTTTTTTTTGTTATAATATCGTTATATATATACTTTCATATACATTTAGTAAAAAGCCGTTATTTGGATATTACAAACAGACACATCAATTTTTATTCATTTGTAATAGATTCAATAGCTCCACCTCTACCAGTACTTTTATAATGTCAAGCGTGAAAAAAACGACTGTATAACGTTAATCGTTTTAGCGTTAGAACGTCATAAATTTAAGCATTGATAGCTAAGCGTGACGAAGTAGAACATCGTGAGAAAACTATAGCACGGTGGTAGGGCACTTTGTAGTACCCGAATTTTTCAGCACCGGTCGCAGCCGCCCCAGCGACTTTACAAGTCGCCAGTAAGTGGGAAGGCGCGAGTGTATCAACACACGTGGCATCCCACACCAGCGGCTTGCCAACACTCCACGGGATCAAAGTCATACCATCCAGGTGATTTTTTATACTAAACTTTGTTTGATCAAAATTTATTTTTTTTATCTATCGGTTAGTTACTTAGGTTTCTAAAAGATGCCCCAAAATATCAACTAGGTACAGTACGGTATAAGTTTACATATCCTTTTTGAGGTTATTCATAGAAAAATCGTGATATATCGAACCTTGTGGGGTTTTACATACTTATCTCAAATTAGATCATTTTTTTTTACTGCTGTTGTATATTCTTTGCAGATGATTGAAGTATTTTTCCGGTTCCTGCTTTGATTATTTTTTTAATATGATGATCTCGTGTGGTGGTAGACTATTCATCATCATCATCATCATCATCATCATCACCTCAGCCGCAAGACCTCCACTTCTGGACATAGGCCTCCCCTAAGGATCTCCAATAGGACCGGTCTTGAGCGGCCTGCAAATTCAAATTCAAATTCATAGAATCCGACCATTTAATTATGGTTACCAAGGTATTTATTTTCAAGGCTGACTACCGAACCGGTAATTTCAGAAGCTTCGACATTTCTGTGCCCTGCCCAAAGACTATTATGAGCAAGCAAGGTGGTGAGACTTCTCCATTAAAAAGGGAAGATCTTCCACCAGGCTAGGTCATCGTGTCTAGGGACTACGGTCCAACTGTTGATGAGAACTAATAGTGATCAGGAAACTTTGATAGCGCGATGTAGAAACTTGTGGCGCCATCTATCCACGTGTAGTATAAGTTTCTTGCGTAGTTAATAGATGTCGCTACACTACCATGTACCCGCCTGGCTGACTACCACCAATATTTGTCCTGAGTGGGAATAGAACCCACGACCTGTAGCGTAGTTAAGTTATTTAAACAACCAACAGAGTATGTTCCTTACATTTTTATTCGATACTAGCTTCCGCCCAGCGGTTTCACCCGCGTTCCCCTGGGATCTTATATTTTCCCGGGATATAAAGTAGCCTATGTCCTTTACCATACCATAGGCTATCTGCATACCAAATTTCATCGCGATCGGTTCAGCGGTTTATGCGTGAAAAGGTAACAAACAAACTCACTTTCGCATTTATAATATTAAAAGTTAGGATGATGAAACAATTTATTCAGTGGATCTAGGCTCGATAGGAAATCACGAATGTATTTAAAAACAATTAACGCATCGCATGATAAATATATAGCAATCATTTTAACTGTCCGTCTGTCAGTCGGTAGCGATCTCGTTAACTCTCATATACATAGTTGTTTAATTATTTGAAGTTTTAATTACAATGTTCATGTTAAGGCGAAGCTGTCTCAAGAAAATAATAATTTATTAGTTTTTGCCTGATTTAAAACTTGGCACGTAGATAGAGTTTTTTTTATGTCAGAAGGCAGATGGTCCACCTGATGGTAAGTGGCTACCGTCGCCTATAGACATTAGCTATACCAGTGGGATTGCTAATGTGTTGCCGACCTTTATAAAGCCTAAAAAACTGGCTCACATGGACAATTGTCGGAACACATCGGTAGATAATAAAAATCCTAGGATAATGTATCTAATAATAACATATACAAATAACTTTTTATCCCAAAAAGTTCCTTCTAGGCTTTGAGTTCTTACCACCCTCAGCCACATCACTTATCATAGTGAGATTGTGGTCAAAGTCAAAGCCATTTATTCAGTTTAGGCCCTAGGAGGGCACTTATGAAGGTCGAATTTACTGAAGTTACCACCGGTTCGGAAATCAGCCTTCAACTGAGAAGAACCGGCAAGAAACTCAAGGTTACATTTTTTTATTATATATATATTTTTTATAATCTGACTATTGGCTATATTTTTTTAATAACATCAAAATTTATAATACAATATACAATTAAAACAAAACGAAAAATACCAATATATAGTAAATAATAAAATGTAATGGTCAATACAAATAAAAAAAAAACATTAATATCTCAAGAAAGGCAGGTAACCCCGCGTGACGGGAGCTAGCTTGTTAAATAAAGCAATTCTACTTAACGCATTTAGATATTATAAGACATACAAATAGACATCGAATCGTTCCCTTTCGGTCGAATGTGAGGTAAGCGAAGCGATCCAATTCACGACTCTGACGGCACCCTTTCTAATGGTTACCTTACCTGTGTATACAGGGTGTTATACATCCGTTCAGTATGTGTCAAAAATAATAATAATTAAAAAAATATGCATCGTCACAATTTTGTCAAATTACCAATTGTGACTTATCAATTTGGTAAAATATTTTATTGCAATATAATGTCCATTGCTGCGTGGCAGGACAAACCCGTGGGACAAACCATTTCCTCATTTGTATTTTAATTTATTTTTAACAACAATAACAATGGGACCTGATAGACAGTTCTGGGAGACGTTAAAAAAGTAAAAATAAAACCAACTAACTAACCAATACACTAACCTATTTTTCCTTTTACAGCCTTACATGTCCCACGGCCTCCTTTCACGAATAAGGGTGAAAGGGAATGGGCAAATACTCCACCACGCGTGCCCACTGCGGATTGGTGGAGGTAGGCTAGTGGTCAACCTACTGTTGGAGTTGTCAAGCCACCTAGGAGGTCTCCAACTCGTAAGTGATTACCGGGTGCAACGGCTTTACGTGCCTTCCGAAGCACGATATACTATACAATAAATAAAGAAAATAAACATGTTTACAACATCCTATATAACGTGATGGTCCTTTACATATTTGAAAGGCGAGATCTTTATGTGCTCATGGACTAACAAGTATCAATGAATATTGTTTCATACACTTTAGAGGTGATCACAGACTATATTAATACCAACAAGGTTACATTAAATAAGTTTGAGTTGGTATTTACTTTAAGACTACACTTAAATACTGTTGGTGAGTTTCAAAAGGGTCTTATATTAATTTAGAGTAGGTATATTCTATCTGCATGCAATTTTTATTTATTTATTTACATTTAATTACAATCTTCTTACAAATTAATATTACATAGTTAGACAATACTTAATAGAAAAACAACCTTAACTAACTAAACAAAATATATACAAGAAATTAAAGATAAAAAAACTGCATTTACCTAGATCGCCACCCGCAGGCATTGCTTCTAAAAAGCTGGCGACATTATCACGTTGAATTACAAGACGTTATCTGAGGCAAGCGCCAGCTCTTTGGTCACCTGTTTACTGTTTACGGCAATTCCGTATGTAAAAATATCTGATACTGCCTTAGTTCTCAGGCCATGAGTTAGGGAAGAAAGGCGCGCCCAGCGACAGATCGTCAAGGCGACTCCAACGCTCACATTCTGCCGAATGCTAAGAATTACTTGCACAATGCAAACTATTGACATTACTTACTTTGTAATATAATAGTGATAATCCACTGGAAAAATTGTATAGTAAATTATTATGTGGAATAAACTCCTTGGTGAAGATTTGCATAAGGTCGGAACCCTCCCAATGAAATGCCGTATAGACTTTTACTTAGACCTATGTTGGGATACAATAGTCTAGTGTTATACAATGCAATTTTCCCATTTTTGTCATATACACACAAATGTTTAATTGTCAGTGAGGCTAAATAAATAATTTTATGTAATAAATCTGAGTTGGTTTTGAAAAGAGTAATTGCTGAGTTTCTTGCCGGCTCTTCTCAGTAAAAGCAACCTTCTGAACCGAGCGTTAGAGTCAGACTATTCATAAGTGCTTGTGGCCTTCACAAGCACTTATTTGAATAAAATTATTTTCATTTTCATTCAATGCGACGTTCCTGTAGCGTGGTCCCAGGCTGGATGCCGGGACGGTGGAGCTCCCGATACTGGCGCGCGCGCAGTCTTCATGTGCGTCGCTCACGCACACACGTGAAGGCAGCAGCGCTACGATATAGGTTCTTAAAACTACCATTATAAACGTGAAAGTAAAAGTGTGTTTGATGGTTCCTTGGTTGGTTTGTTCTTCTTTCAGGAATGGAGTACCATCATAATTTTTTACATTAATATAGTTTATAGGCCGTAGTATTTTAAATATAGAATTTATTACCATAGAATAATTACCTACACTTATATAGTTTATGACCTTTTTATCCTAGTATGCGTATAAAGAGCTCAAACTTGGTAATACTTGGCAATGCCCCTGGTATTGCTAGTGTCCATAGGCGACGGTAGCCACTTACCATCAGGTGGATCGTCTGCCTGCTCCCAGCCAAAGGGCTACAGTCTAGTATCCCGGATTGAAAAAGTACCCTATAGTCTTCCTCAAGAATTGGGCTATCAAATACAAAAAGATTTTTTCAAATCTGACTGGTAGTTCCTAAGATTGGCAAGTTAAAACAAACAAACAAAAAAACTCTTCAGCTTTATTATATTAAATAGTAGTTATAGATTCATCGGGTTAATTTGAACTAGAAAAACATTGTATCATAATAATAAATGTAAAATTAGTCTACTCCAGCCCACTTGCTGTGCTTAAAACTTGCGCCTGCGTCTGACCGGGTAACATTTGACAAAGGTTAAGTTTAACCTTCATTCCACGGTTCAGTTATACCTAACTATAGTTCAACTGTTAACGTGATAAGATAAGATGGAAGGAATAACTACCGGGAAATTATTAGCAATTTTTGATACTGGTATTTTAATGTTAGTTATTATTTTGGATTTTGAAAAATATTTGGGACATTATGAAATTGATAATGATCATCAGTGATCGAATTGAGTATCTATACATGTTTATTTTTAACTAGTTTTTCTTTTCGGTTTTCATGCGCGTTCCCTGTGTAAAAAATTGCCAATAAAAGCCTAAGTTACTCCTTATCTGCCAGTGAAAGTCCCGTCTAAATTGGTCCAACCGTTTCGGAGATTAGCCGGAACAAACAAACAGCCAGATAGACAGACAAAGATTCTAAAAATAGTTATTTTTTTCAAAAAAAAAAAAAATCTAAATTATATATTTGCTAAAATAGGTTACAATGATCTTATAATGTATTTGGTAGTCCCGCTATTTTATGCCTATATACAAGCTTACAAATTAATAGAATATTACAAAAATACCATCACCATATCAAATTCATTAATTAATTAAATTATCATTAAAATAGTCCCTAATGTCATAATAATTTTTGTCGCCTAAAATATTTTTTATTTTGTGCTTGAATTTAACATAGCATAGGCCTCTAATGTGTTCAGGAAGTTTATTAAAAATATGTAACCTAACTAGTACGAACTATTTCTTACTAGAGTGCAAGTCGGTGCTGGCAGCACTAGTTTATTTTTTGCCCTACGGAGATTCATTTTTGATGAAAACTTTTTAAATCAGTTAGAATGTTTTTTTGCAAAAGTGAGGCATTCTAGTATATAAATACATGGAATTTTTGTTATAAGTACCTACCATATGTATGTACTTTCATATTATGCATTTAGTAAAAAGCTGTTATTTGGACATTACAAACAGACAAATCAATTTTATTTATTTGTATAGATTGTCAAACCAGGAGACGCGTTTTTTTTTTGCTGTTAGTAGTAAAAAAAATGCTGGTAGGTACAGCATTCGGGGCCAGCTTAGTGCATAACCTACTGTACGTTTTTTTAAATATATATTATATTAGAATCTGACTATAGTAAGCGATGATGTAGGAACCCTACCACTGTGCTATCAAACTCAAAGCCCATTCAGTTTAGGCCCTAGGAGGGCACTTATGAACGTCGAAACTACTGAAGTTACCACCGATTCGGAAGTCGCCTTCAACTGAGAAGAACCGGCAAGAAACTCAGCAAGGTTACATTTTTTATATATTTTTTTTGTAATAGGGTATTTGCCTGTATTCAAAATAAATTATCCAACACTAACCAATGTATAAAACATCTAAAAAAAAGGTAAAACCACGATTATTTTATTAAATTAATCCTTAATATGATTTTTAATGACGAATCTAACCATAAAGAGTATGCTATATAATTATGACGTCACATGCCTGTAATTCATACAAAACTCCATAAAAACGTATCGTTTTGACATTTCATAAAAAGTTGCTGATTTGAAAAAATAAAAAATGTCAAATATTATGTCTGACAATGTTGACTTTTTTTTTCTATTAACAATTTTTATAGAAATATAATACACATAAACACAAGAATGAAAAAAAAGGAAATTACAACAAGACTATAGTTTCCTCACAATGTTTTCCTTCACCGAAAACTCAAGCTCACTGTAGGATTCGAACCTTGCTTTAACCATCACACTATTATGGGGAATTCATTTAATCTCACGCAATGGTAGTAAAACAAGATGTTACACAACACAAGTTAACTAAATTTCCAAATATGGCTAATGAAAGGGTTTGCGGCGACGTCGGCACACATCAAATGAATCGGGACCACTTCAATCTTGCATCTAAGTTACTTGTTTATAAATATCCTGGGACATTTCTAACACATTAAACAGAGCTACTATAGAAACCAGCTACTTATCTGATATACCTACTACTTATACTACTTTTTTCTAAATAAATACTTATGTAGATACTTACACCCAGACTTAGCATAAATGTCTGTCCTAGGCGGGAATCAAATCCACGACCTGGTAACGTGATAGGTAGGGTATTTTACCAACCAGGCCAGTAGGTCCGTCAATATTAGTCTACTGTTCATTATTGAAGTCTCTATCTACTACAGGAACGGGCTCGCAGCAGGAACTACAGCACTGGCTGTTTGGATCAGCACGGGTGCTGAGGGGAATACCGTAGGTCCCTTGCTAGTTTTGTTGTAATAAAAAAAACATCACAATCACATTTAAAAATAATTTTATTTAAAAGTAATAAAATATTTATTAGTCGTATTATTATATAAATAATTTATTATAAACCGTTTTTTTTTTATATTTAAACCGTGACGAAGATACTTAATGAATTATTATTAAATAGGTACGCTATGTACAACGTATTAATGATGTCATAGATAACTTTATTTTAGACCCAACTAGCGACATCTGTTGGTGAGTGGAAAAATAGTAACTTAACTCAGTATGTCTCATTTAATTAGAGGAAACTATCCAATTATTATAAGTCAATAAAGCCTCGAAATATGTACGTAACGATATATATCTTACAAATATTATAAATGGGAAAGTTTTCACTGTAAGGGCTGAATTAATTATAATGAAACTTGCTATATAGGCCATAGGTAGATAGGATACATTTTATCCTGGACTAACATAAGGTTCCTCGGGAGCGCGGGTAAAACCGCGGGGTGGAAGTAGTAGAATTAGGTAGTACACGATTTGAATGCTATGGTAGGTAGGTCTGACGTTGAACTTGAGCGTTCGGTCGGTGAAGGAAAACATCATGAGCTAATGTACTATGTAGGGTGCTTTACGGTACCCACCTGTCTGGCTACCACCCTCGAGTTGAAAGGTCACCAAATGTTCTTTAATAGAGCCAATTTGCTGGACTTTGTGTGTCAACATTCCTTCCATATTAAGATTATAAATTGGTTAGTAAATAAAATAAATAAATAAAATAATTGATATCTTGTATACTAAAACATTTATTTAAAATCACAGGAGATCGTATATTTTTAAACATTCAAACACAATATTAATAAAATTAAAACGAAAAAATGTAATTCTTAAAAAAAAACTAACAAACTTATAATCTATGCAAAAATGTAGCTTAAAAATAATACCTTGTAATAAATGCGAATTTGAGAATTTGACAAAAGAAGTTTCTGAGAAATAAAATTTCTGAAACATAAAACATAGGTAACTTGTACATAAATATTTGATGCTATTCATCTTCAATAAATATTAAAAGTAAGCGACATAGCTTTTTCAGATTTTGTTTAAGTCTTTATACAGTTTTCAAAATATGCGTAACTATTTATACTGATTTTATTATTTAAAAAAATATTATATAAAATTTCTGTCAAATTACTCATTAAATAATATACATGGCAACAATACTTAGACACATATTAAATAATAAAACAAGCCGATTTCATGTCTTTAAACATTAAACTAAAATCTAACAATAAGTTATGTTGTCCTTATGTTAAAATACACTTAATTATTATGTAGGAACATCAATATTTTCTTTTTTTATCGGCGGGTAATTTCATTGGTCGGCGAGATATTTTATATGTGTATCTGTAAATAAAATAAATAATGATTATTTTTACTATCATAAGTGATGATGTGGCCGAAGGTGGTAAGTGGCTCTCAAGTGCAGCTACCGATAGTTTCTAGGCTTCATATTTCCAACTTAAGGGTGGTAGCCAGCCAGGCGGGTACTACATAGGACCTTACCACCGTGCTATGGTTTCCTCACGATGTTTTTCTTCACCGAAAGCTTAAGTTCATTGTAAAATTCGAACCCACCACTTTCGTCACGGTATACGATGTCACTTTCAAATTCACTTTCAGTTTCTTTGAATTAACTCACAGCACACATAACTCCATCTAGATTCTAGAGCCATAAATTAACCTTAAAATAATAATTGCTAAAAAAAACATACCATTGACACTTTAGTTGGGTACACAAAAGTCGTTATAGTTTCCTTGCCATACATATTCTTGGCTGTGCAGGTGAAATTACCCATGTCGGACCACCTCAGGCTGGCGATGAGGAGGTCACCAGATGGCAGCACCTAGAAGACAATTAATAGTTTCAATTAATAGATGGCGCTGGTTTTTGTGCTTCAGATTTTTTTTATTTTATGAAATTATAGATATTGTCTATATAAAGAAATTTATCATAATTTTGGTCATTTTGCCTCTACTGTAGTTTCACAAGGTTTCCTTAACGAAGAGGATGTACACAGGCTTAACTTAAACCCAAAAAGTAGCAACTGTGTAAAAATTTGCTGACAGCTTCAAGGAGAGAAACTAACTTAACTAGCTGTCGCCTGCGGTTTCACCCGCGTAGCGGTATGAAATATACTTTACGACCTATTCTTATACCTACCAAATATACATAAAGAATTTCATAAAAATCGGTCGAGCTGACTTCGACCACAAACACCGTGACACGAGATTTTTGTATATAAGAAGATTTAATACATTCTGAGCTCTATCTTACCGTAAATCTAGAGTTATTGAAAATCATGTTGTTCTCGCTATCCTGCCAGAACACCTGTGACTTGCTGAAGCTATGCACCCGGCATGGCAGGATGATGGCAGATCCCTCGTTTTTGAACAGGTCCGTGTAGTAGGAGGTGATTATCGGCTTCGATGGCATATGGAACAGCTTTTGGATTGTCAGCAAGTCTTGATCTTCATCTGTTGGAGTGAAATGGAAGATTTTAGATGGTTCCAAGTTATTTGATCCTACTGCAATTGACTTAGCAATGTTTCTGTTAAGTGACTACTTATTTTCATACTTTTTTGCACGGTGGTAGAGCAAAGTCAAAGTCAAAGCAATTTATTCAGTTTAGGAGGGCACTTATGTACGACGAAGCTAATGAAGTTACCAATTTGGCAATTTGTTATATCCGCCTGGCTGGTTACCATCCTTAAGTTGAAAATCTGCCGCCTAACCCCTGGTGTTGTGTTCCTTCACTTCAGGCATTAAACTTCCCACTAGGCTTATCACCTTCGGCCACGTCAACACTTACCATGGTAAGATTGTTGTCAAACTCAAATGATATACTCCACTTAGTCAGGGTCTTCATTTGAGAAGTTATCACGCCAGTCAGGACAATATAAAGTGGTTTACCGAATACCAGCACAGCGAAACAGCAGAAAATAAGTAACTTGACGTCACATATATTTCTAGGTTTTTGTTTTTTATAACCACTAAGGTAGACAAACAAGTATATGGCCCGCCTGATGGTAAGTGGTTACCGTAGCCTATTGATGCTTGTAACACTTGGGGAATTAATCGTGATGCCGATCCTGCAAAAATCTCTTCATACCCTCTTGAAGAACGTACAGCTCTTACAGCTTGGGAAAACTACGGCGGTACAGACAAACATACGAAACAAAACGTGAGTGTTTCTTTCTTACCGTCAACAGTGTAGACAGTGGTAGAAGCGGTTTCCTCGTGCTGGCCAGCGGTGGCCACGCAAGTGTACTCGTCCCCCGTGGTAGAGGACGTGATGATGAGCTTGTTGGTCATCTGGGCGAGGCTGGTTGCACTGGTCGGCAGGATCTCGTTAGTTTCTTCAAGCTGGGGAATGAAGACATCGGTATTAAATGGTTATTACGTGAAGACTCTACATGATTTTGCTGTCTATATAAATGCAGGTAGGTTTTTTTTAGGTTTAGGCGTTGGATGTTTGGTCACCATTTTTCTTGATAGGTAACTGATGATGAGTAATTTCGCTACAAGGATGGATCCAGGAGTCCTATGATAATGAGAGGGGTTTAGAAAAAACTACACATTAAAACTACTCCAGAATTAAAGTCAACGGCAGCAGAGTTTTGTTCCCCAACTTTTTCCCAGTTTCATACGCCCTGCTTCGTCCATTAAAATCGAAAACACAAGCAGTTGAATGTCTGATACCAAAGAAATTGCCAAATACCAACCTGATAAAGCCCTATTGACGTCATTTTTGAAGAATTCTGTCACCCCATTCTGTTTAATATTATGTCTAACTTACATCAGTAACTGGATGTCCATTCTTCAGCCAGTGGACGTTAGGTACGGGACTGCCCATCACCTCGCAGACCAGCTCAAGGGTCGTGCCAGGCATGTGTCGGACACGCTCCGGAGGCGCCAGGGATATGTGCACGAACTTCTTTAGACGACGTTTTGGAGTTACTGGTGCTGGAAAAGTTGAAGTGAAACTAGATAAATTCTAGTCTATTTGTAGATCCTAACAACTGATCCTCAACTATGTGGAGTTTCGGGTGGATATATAAGTAGTTATTGGTTTTACACATTTTGCATGTTCAGTGAAATTAAGCGTTTTCGCTCTAGATATCAAAATTGCAAAATGTTCATAAGGTCGAGTAAATATTGAACTCTTGTAATAAACCAGCCGTAAATAACTCCGAATTATAATCAACTAATTTTTCCCCGCTGTTTCACTTGCATTCGGTGAGGATGTTGCGTCACAGATGTGATCGGAGCAGAGGTTTAGGCGTGAAAAGCTAAGACAGAGTTACTTTCGCATTTATAATATTCTGTATGGAATGTTACATATAGATTTTTTAAATATACTTATGGTACTTATAAATAAGTTATGTGGTGGTTATATCAACAATCATCATCATCATCATCAGCCTTTATCCGTCCACTGCTGAACATAGGCCTCTCCCAAAGCGCGCCACTCTTTTCGGTTTCTCGCCACTCGCATCCAGCCCAGGCCGGCTTTTAGTCCAGCGGGCTGGGGGGCGTCCGACATTACGCTTGCCAAGACGCGGTCTCCACTCCAAGACTCGTTTGCTCCACCGACCATCCGTTCGTCGACAGACGTATTATATCAACAATAAAGAAACTGAATTTCATTAAAATACGTCAAGTTTCAGTAGGTACAGATACCTAAAGATACTACTTTATAAAGAAGTAGGTAACAGAATAAATTTAATTTTCATTCGAAATGATCGATTTAACTTTATAATAGGGCGTTGGCAGACTGGCGGCTTTTGCAATTCAATTTCCTATCCCCTACTAAAGACTACATTTAAGTTTTATTAAAAAGATAGATTTACATGCCTAATTCTTTTGTCTCAAAGATTATGGAATTAAACTTATTTTGTAACTAGCTTTTCCGCGCGATTTCACCCGCGTTCCCGAGGGATCTTGAGTTTTCCCGGAACAAAAAGTAACCTTCCGCGATAAATGAGCTATCCAACACTGAAATAATTTTTCTAATCGAACCAGTAGTTCCTAGATAAGCGCGTTCAAACAAACAAACAAACTCTTCAGCTTTATAATATTAGTATAGATTTAATTTCGTTGTTTTTGATTTTTAAATGTATGCTTTTTTTGATGATGTGGCCGAAGGTGGTAAGCACACAAAGCCTAGAGGGAACTGGCTCTCAAGTGCAGCTGCCGGAACACACCAGAAGGTGTTTTAAAGGCCAGGCGGGTACTTCAAAGTACCCTACCACCGTGATATGGTTTATATTTAATAGTAGGTATAAGATAGAGAAATTAGTACGTAATCATTACAAGATATTACATTCAAAAACTTTAATTACTGAATATAGCTTACTGCGCCCTCTGTCTTCACTTATTGATATTTTTTGTAGCAAATTAATAATTAAAATTAAGAATGACCGATTTTGTATAACTTACCATTAGGTTGTAAATTGTTGTCCAAATCCAATTTGATGTTGTCGATTTGTGCGTTCGCAACGAAATCACATTGCAGCGATATTAGCGCCGCGGTGACGAGAAGAGACACTAAGTTGATCATTGTTGCTATCCGATACCAGATGGCGCTACTTGTAGTATTCAAACTGGAACAAAAGTTTAATTTATTTGAGTGTTGTTTTACAGCATCATTAAAAATATGGGTTTTTGGATTACATTTAAAAAAGTTGGCTGTACAGTTTTATTGACCATTAAAAAGGCGTAAAAAGTAAATGTAAATGCATATAAAAGGTTGTAATAAATATATTAATTGGAATTGGACCGTTGTAATTTTCAAATCAACAGAATATTTTTTATGAGATATTTTTATACTTCTTAATTTTTTTATTATGGTTTTGAAAGTTGGAGAGATTTTTGATGACAAAAATATGATTTCACTAAAAAACAAATGGATGTTCAAATGCTTTCACATATATCCTTAGTCGATATTAAAAATTCTCATGGTTGGTCATGTATGGTTCTAAGAAAATAAATTAATAGGTAGGTACTTATTGAATAGTAGAATATGTTATTTAGACTTTTAAAGACTATATCCTGAAAAACTATTGTTTTTTTTTTCTCTGTAAGTAGATATAATATTTGCTCAGTTGTATTTAATGTATATATAGACTAATTCCAGAGACAATATTTTATTTTTTATATTGCATTAGAGATTCTTCATAAATGAATAATTTATATTGAAGGTCAAACAAAGTTCAGATATTTATTAATAGAAAAAATATAAGACTTTGTAATGACTTCCAATTTTGAGATTACGTTACATATTAGGTATATGTTTATAATTAAAATATAGTATTAAAAAAAAATCAAATAAAGTTCTAAATATTGCTATTATATATAACATAAGTAAGATGTTAATCTATACTAAAATAAAATTATAAAGCTGAAGTCTGTATGTATGTTTGAACGTGCTAATCTCAGGAAATACTGGTCTGATTTGAAAAAAAAAATTGCGTTAGATAGCCCGTTTATTAAAGGAAGATTACATATTATAAGCTACTTTTTATCCCGGGAAAGCGAGTGAAACTGCGGGGCATAATATATGTAAGAAATAAAGGTTCATTTTAACAATAAAATACTTATTTATGAGCAAAATTTCTAAATAAAAGTTCAAGAACATACTTAGTCGAAGAATGTAATATATTATTAGAATTCTTAATTATTACACATTACGATCAACTTCTTAAGTAATTTTACTATAACCTACTTTTAATATATTGCTTAGGTAATCAACACTATGAGCTCGTGTATATGGCTGACTTTCAATTATTCAATACGTCTATAATATTACAAAATTACATTTAGAAACAACATTTAAATAATTACTATACTTATATAGGAAAAATGACAACGTGTTTATGAAAAAAAAAACTATAAATCCAAATTGAAACAAAAAAACACAATCCATAAAATAAAAAAGGAATAAAAAATTCCAATTTCGAATAAACCATTCGAATCAAACAAAAATAAAAGAACACTAAACTTACCTTTCGAAAAACACTTCCAAATTTGTTAACACTGTCACTGAACACGAAAGTGATCGAGTTGAAGAAATATACTTGCTCACACTTGGAAAGATGTAAGTTGAGTACGAAATAAATGTCAGTCCGCATCCCTTATATACTTTGGTTCGGTACTTACGTTAAAAACGCCTTGCGATACATTGGAATGAAAATATAAATAAATATTATATAATAAATCATGTTAATACGTTTCATGCTTTATTAAATCATTTTAATTAAAATATTGGTTTTTTGTTCAAATTGATTCCAGTTCATTTCAGTTTTAGTTTTTATGAATTAGTAGCTTTTTGATGTATAGGTTTAGGGCTCGTCGGATTGGGCAATTTTTGTCGGTTATTACTTAATTATATGTAATTGAGTAGGAAGGAGCATTATATTATTATATGTAAAGAATTTTCATGCGATTAATGTTCTTCAGGATTTTTGTTTTGGATTTCGATATGATCGAATATTAAAAATATCAATTGAGGAATTTTGTTTGTTTTTACAAAAATAATTTTAAGCATTAAATGATGGATTCAAATTTGGAAATAATAATAAAATATTACTTTTTAATATACTTCTCTCATATAAAACCTATTCGTAATGTTAATTTGTTTAATTTATGATTATAACTTACTATAATAAAAAAAAAAAACGTGGATTTAACACAATAGAACAGTAGCTTTCTTTCTGGGGAAATCCAGTGAGAATTTCCCTAACTTTAGATAGCCACTGAGTACAGTTTGATTGATATTTGAACGAATGGGTCATAAATTGAATGAAATGATGATGTGTTATACTGGGATGGGTTGAAAAGATTTACAAGGTACCGTTCATTAGGTACCTACGTAAATACGATGACTTTATGAAGTTATAATCCTAAAAAGAACTTGAGCCTTCGGTGAAGGAAAAAATCGTGAGGAAACCATAGCACGGTGGTAGGGTACTTTGTAGTACCCGCCTGGTTTGCTACCACCCTGAAATTGAAAATCTATGGCCAAACACCTTCTGGTGTCCCGGCAGCTGTACTTGAGAGCTAGTTTTAAGAGTGAGCTTGATTTTCAATGACAAGCCCATCTGTAAATATCTTTAATAAATTAATTGAAAATCTAAAACAGATGATACCTATATAGGTATGATGTAAGATTATGAAATACTTTCAAAGCTTTAGCCGTATGCGCAGTGGCCGTGTGCTTTGAAAAAGCAAGGACTTAGAAGGTTTAGAATTGAATTAAAACCAATTCTTATTAAAAGGTGTTTAGGTTACATATTTGCTTCATTATAACTCGCCACCAGATGGCGGTACAGTGCAAATTCCGATAACCATTTCCTCGGGGAAACCGCGGGGAAGAAGTAAATTATAATAAATTATGAACATTGTTTTTAATTTTGAAATATTTATTGTATGTGAATTTCGGGTCTGTTACAGACAATATGGTAGGTATATTTGATGGGACGGTTGGCGTGGTTGGTATGATAATCTATCACGCCACAGGTCGTGGGTTCGATTACAGTACCGATATTTGTGTGCAAAAATATGCCTATTTGTCCTGAGTCTGGGTGTAATTATTTATATACCGTCATCAGTAATAGTGTATCAGTGATCTGGTTTCCCCAGGATATTTTTTTTTATTTTTTATAGGACATGCCAGGGAACTGATGTTTTTTTTTTTATGATGGTTACAAGGGTGTGTATTCTCTGCTTTAGTACCAATGTATTTGTTAAATAAAATGTACCACTGTGAGTAAATCATAGTGGTAGTCTGTGGTAGAATACTTTGTAGTACCATCCTTAAAATGAAAATCTGTTACCAATCACCGGCAGCGTTTCAGCAGTTGCACTTGAGAGCCAGTTCCCTTGTATGCTCGGCCGTATCATCACGTGAGGTGAGAATGAGGTCAAACATGAGACTATCTACAGGAAAAAAAACAAGTTCTAACTAATCTAAAATATAGCCACGTGTTATCACGTAGATATTTAAGTCTATTCATCTACTTTTCCAATACTTTAAAATGATTGCATCATAATTATTATAATGTTAAGTAGTTTGGAATTCCAAAACGTCCCACCGTGTTCCACTGACTCATAATATGGCGCCAATTTATTAAAAAAAAATGTTCGTCATAAACGTGGTGTTGAATTCTACGAATAATTTCGATTTTAATAATAAAACAACATTAATTTTACACTAGTATTTATAATGTAGTATCTTATGGCGATCGAATAACGTTGGTTTTAGATTGTAAGGCAGTTTTTTAATGGTAAACGTATGTTGGTTTGGAACAGCACGTGTGCGTTTATCAGTAGGTAAAGATATGAATGGTTGTGAAAAATGATTACGTTATAGAATCTATTTGCTTATATGTTTCAGTAAGACAAACGTCAGATCGGAAGTAGGTGCATTCGCATTTCTACAGGTATTCATAAAAATGACGTAGAATGTAGGGGGCATCCATAAATAACGTCTCAACAAAGTGTGTCTTTGCAAAACAAGGGGTGGGAGGTATACGCTTTGTGATGTCACATGTTATAATTTAAAGTATTAAAACGCGAAACTTTAAGTGTAAGCGAAAAATTTACAAAATATTACCAACTCTATCTATAGGTAGGCATGCCTAAGTATATGGTTTAAGTCGTTCCTGTTGGCGAATTCACATTTTTAATGGTAATAAAAATAATTTTATAACTGCTGTTTTAATTGTTTCTAGATATATGAGATTATGTGACGTCACGCTAGAGGGGAGGGGGTCTCATAAAGATCTGTGACATGGATGGGGGAGGGGGAAGTCAAAAATCATGGGATTTGTGTGGCGTAATATATGGATGGCCCCTAATGGTTTGTTACTGAATCACACCTTAATTGAAAAGTAATATGTTTGAACACAATCTCAATATGGTAAGTGATGATGTGGCCGTAGGTGGTAAGCACTAGATAGAACTGGCTCTCAAGTTCAGCTGCCGGAACACACCGGTAGTGCTTGGTGATAGATTTTCAACTTGAGGGTGGTAGCCAGCCAGGTGGGTACTACAAAGCACCACCGTGCTATCGATGTTTTCCTTTATCAAATATTTCTACCCTTCCACAAACGGGTTATCAGACACAAAGTAAAATTACAAATCGTATTAGAAATACCAGAGGATTACTTCCTACATCCAAACACACAAACAAACAACCTTGTTATAATACTTATTTAGAAAAAATTGCGGTATAAATTAATCTTGGTATCTCGGTTTGTTTTTTATTCACAGCAGAATGACATTCATCGAATCCGATTCTATTATTGATAACTACCTGTCCCCCGCAGTTTCACCCACGTTCCCGAAAAAAGTAGCCTATGTCCCTCTCCATACCATAGGCTATTTGTGTAGTAAATTACATCGCGATCGGTTCAGCGGTTTAGGGGTGAAAAGGAAACAAACTCACATTCCCATTAATAATATTAGTTTGGCTTTATGAGCGACGTGGCCTGCCACTTCAGTTTACAGACTCATTAGCTATGGCCATAGCTTTCGTTGTTCTACAAATATCTTCATTACGATGCTACATTGATAAATTCCAAGCACAGACCGTTCCGTAGCTGAGTAAGTAATTGCTTTATGAAACCAACACACACCCCCTAATTAGAGATTACTAAGAAGTAAGCGTTACTAAGAAATATGTCTACCTTATGTCTCATGGTTTTCCTTATACACAATTTAACTGGGAGTTAAAGTAAAAAATACAAACTATGATATATAGAAAACATCCTCAAAGCCCTCTCTGCTGTCGATAGGCGTTATATAGATTTTTATCTAAATCATATTGGCATTAGTCATGCTATAGGTAATCATTGCACGTTTACCAATATGTGTTTGCATATGTGTTCACATCCCTAATGTGCCATCCAACATCGATTACAATCCGGTTTGATTCCGGATTCCTATCGATCCGGATCGCATACAGCCAAGATATAGGTATATTTTATACTAAACTAAAAACAAATTAATATAATAAAAACTACGCCATATTATTTTAATTAAAACGTTATATTAAACTATGATGTAACTTTATCCTATAGGTACAAATAGTTGAAGCAGAAATCTAGTTTATTACGAATAAACGCTAGAAACATTTCTAATCAAGAACTCTCAGTGAAAACTCTAGGTTGGCTTCTATTTTCCTAGGTTTTCCCTCTAATTAAGTCGGGGCGTTGACATCTAAAGGAAAAAGCAGTCCAAGAAAATTAGATTTCAGTCTCAAATAATGTTGAAAGTTTAATATAATAAATTGTAGGTAGCGACGGTGAAATTAAAAATTAAAGATTCATTTTTATTTCAGCACTAGTTACCATCTCGTGGTTTCATCCGAAACCCGGTGAAAGGTAGCTATGTTGCTCTCCATGATATAGGCTACCTGTGTATCAAATTTCATCGCGATCGGTTCAGCGTATAGTATGGACAAGAACATAGGCTACTTTTTATCCCGGGAAAACATAAGATCCGCGGGTGAAACCGCGGGGCCAAAGCTAGTAATATTATAAACGAGAAAGTTTGGATGTTGGAATGTTCGTTACTCTTTCACGTAAAAACTATTGAATAAATTTGGATGAAATTTGGCACACAGAAAGAATTTATCCTGGATTAACATATATAATACTTTTATCCCGGGAAAACATAAGATTCGTCGCGGGTGAAACTAAAGTAAGCTAGGTACGTAACGCGTGGTGTAGTTACACGTATACAGGATGATTTTTTTATCACTGGCAATACTTGCAAATGTGAAAGTACTCATCAATGTGAACAACTTTTACTATAGGACCAGCTGTGATATCGCGTAAAATAAAACAGTTGCTTCATACATTTTGGTCGAGTAGGTATTGAACTTTAGTATGAAACAGCTGATAATTTTTTCATGATTTCACAGTTAGTCCCATAATAAAAGTTGTTCATTTTGATGAGTACTTCCAGCCCTGCAAATGTTGCCAGTTACTAAAAAAATCAACCTGTATAAGTGAGTATTTAGAAATGGTAAAAGGAGATTGTGGTAACTTCAGTAGTTTCGACGTTCATAAGTGCCCTTCTAGGGCCTAAACTGAATAAATGGCTTTGACGTTGATTGAGCTTTCTGCTATAATTTTAATTTTGTTGATAAACGCCAATTACATTTTGTATGGCTCTAAGTTATCGTGACGCGCGGCTTGACTTGAAAGAAAAAAAAAATGTAATTCCAAAATTTTACACGTATAACTTTTTGTTTAATAAAAAATTAAAATGTAAATCAAAGATGTATTGTTTTTCTGATAAATAGGATTAAAGAAGGGAGTGAACAATCATGTGATGATGATGATGATGATGAACGATAAGGTGATGTATTTAAAGAATGAATGTAAGATTCATATTATGGAATGATACGATTGGATGTTAAGTGAGACAAATAAATTAATTGGAATTTGACAGCATTATACTTTTTTTTTTCATAATTAACATAACTTAACAAAAGCTTGGGATGTTCATTACACATCCTTATAATAAAATAACAATTGAATGGAAATGTGTTTAATTTCAAAAGCTAATAATGACGTGCCATTTTTTTGACCATCTCCTTTTATGGGAGAGTGGTCATAAATTTTAATAGTTGGTTCCGTATATATATTTTTTTGCTTTTTTATGTCACAGTCACTTTTTTCCGAAACTATAAGAGCTATACTGTCGAAACATGGTAAGTAGATGTATTCTGTGAACCGCATCAAGATTTTTACACAAAAATAGAAAAAAAACATTAAATTTTGGGGGTTCCCCATACTTAGAACTGAAACTCAAAATTTTTTTTTTCGTCAAACCCATAAGTATGGGCATCTATGGATAAGTTTTCAAAAATGATATTGAGGTTTTTAATACCATTTTTTTCTAAACTGAATAGTTTGCGCGAGAGACACTTCCAAAGTGGTAAAATGTTGGTCCCCCCCTGTAACTTCTAAAATAAGAGAATGATAAAACTAAAAAAAATATATGATGTACATTACCATGCAAATACAGTTTTTTTTTCATCGCGCCAAATGTCACAGAATATAAATTGAAAGGTATAATTTAACTTTGTAATACGACTTATTTCTGAAAACTTTACGTTTATACCGCTGTCTGAGATGGATTATATAAATGGGTAGAAGGTCGCAGTAGGCACGAGTTACATATCATTTCTTTATTCCCTCTAAAGTTCAGTTCAGTTCTACTCCCAGTTCTTGCCTTGACTGTGGACAGCATATAGCGGTATAATGTGGCCATTTTGAATTTTTAAAGATTTTTTCTTGAGTTTCAATTTACGAAGTAATATTAATAATAATAAATTTATTTCTTTCATAAAGTTTTTAAAATCTAGGTATATTTATATTTTACAGTTTGCTAAATTTAGTTTCCTTTAATATGTTTATGAGAGACTTGTGTCTGTACTAAGATACCCTGTATTACAGATTACCAGGCTCTCTCCATTCGGACAGATACTGTTCCAAAAATAAAATAATAGAAATCAAAGATAAATTAAATAAGGAACAAAATGACACAGCAATAAAATACAGTTAAAATTTAAGGTAAGTAAATTTCACGCGCCTATGAGACGTCACTTTGTGATATGCTCCTGTAGCGTAAGGCAGTAGATCTATGTATATTAGTTTTGCATTCAAAACTTTATGGAACTATACATTGGTTCATTGGTATGACCTGTAGAGGAGAACACCCGGAGATACAAAAGCATTTTTGCCCAAGCTGAATCGGAGATGCTTCGCGCTCTCTCGGTCAATACAAATACGAATGTAATTGTCTCTTTGTTACATTTTCACGCCTAAACCGCTTAACCGATCGCAATGAAATTTGGTACGCAGATAGCTTATGGTATGGAGAGTGACGTAGGCTATATTTTTTTTGGAATCGCGACTGAAATCGCGGTAGACTTATTATCAAACCCTTTTCCCACAATAGGGGGTAATACAGTATATTAAAAATCAATTAACTTGTTTAGCAATTTGTGTATTAACTCCCGCTGGGTATATATAAGTTGATGATCAAAATGCTAGTCTTTATAACTACACGGGTGGTTAACTGAATCAATTATGATTAAGTGATGTTTACACCCAATTGAGTAAGTAGGGTATTGATGATTGCGACGGGCTACTTTGCGTGGTTGTTAAGGTTCACGCCTTAGGTAGTAGGTTCGCTTACCACACAGGACAGACATTAACATACGTGTATCTGTTTGTCCTGAGTCTTGGTGTAATCTCTGTTAATATTATTAAGAGGTAAAGTTTGTGATTTTATAGGGAGTAATCTCAGGAACTACTGGTTCGAATTGAAAAATTATTTGTGTGTTGGATAGTCCATTCAAAGTCAAGTCAAAGTCAAAGCCATTTATTCAGTTTAGGCCCTAGGAGGGCACTTATGAAGGTCGAATTTACTGAAGCTACCACCGATTCGGAAATCAGCCTTCAACTGAGAAGAACCGGCAAGAAACTCAGCAAGGTTACATTTTTTATATATTTATATATTTTTTTTTATAATCTGACTATTGGCTATATTTTTTCAATAACAGCAAAATGTACAATACAATATACAATTAAATCAAAAAGAAAAATACCAATACCAAGTAAATAATAAAATGTAACGCAAACAAGTTCTTATTAAATAATAGCTTATACGCTACATAATGGCTAAAACTAAAAAAATAAAATAAAAAAAACAATATGCGAAGTGCACCTGTGCAGAGTGAAACTATTTCCAAACATCCCTATCTTCAATATATTGAGCTACCTTGTAATAAGCCTTTTCCTTCAAAACTTTCTTAACGTAAAATTTGAATTTAAAATCGGTCATCTTGGTTACCGAGTTAGGTATTTTATTATAAAAACGAACGCAATTACCAAGGAATGACTTGCTAACTTTGGCTAACCTAAAATATGGAACAACTAATTTCTCTCTTTGCCTTGTATTTATATTATGGACATCTACTTTTGTTTTAAACATTCCTATATTTCTACGTATGAACATTATATTTTCATAAATGTAGAGTGAAGGCAAAGTCATTATATTTATTTCTTTAAATAAATGCTTTAATGAGTCCCGAGGACCCATACTATAAATTGCACGAATTGCCCTTTTTTGTAGTATAAAAATAGTTTCAATATCGGCTGCTGCTCCCCATAATAAAATACCGTATGATAACAGACTGTGAAAGTAAGCAAAATATACTAGTTTAGCCGTCTCGACATTCGTCAATTGTTTAATTTTTCTTACAGCAAATGCAGCAGAACTTAATTTACCTGCCAAAGAATCTATATGAGGACCCCATTGTAATTTATTATCTAATGTTAAACCTAAGAATACAGTTTTATTAACCATGTCCAAATTACTGCTATCTATTATTACTTGACTATCTACTTGTGCTACATTGGGTAGAGAGAATCTTAAACATTTAGTCTTCTTAGAGTTGAGTAACAAATTGTTTGCAGTAAACCATTTGGAGACTATTGACAAGGTATCATTTACTCTTATAAGATCTTTGTCTTTTCTATCAACTTTAAAAATCAACGAAGTATCGTCTTTATTCGTACTATCGTATTTATTGAGGAAGGCTATAGGCTACTTTTTATACTGGGAAAACATATGATCCTTAGGGAACGCGGGTGAAACCGCGGGGGAGAAGCTAGTTAGTATAGATTATTGCTTTCCCTCGGCCACATCATCACTACATGTATTAAAAAAATGAAAGTATCTTCTAATATTATAAAGCTGAAGAGTTTGTACGTATTTTTGATCACACTAATCTCAGGAACTAGTCCGATTTGGATAAACCTTTTTGCGTTAGATTATCCTACTCCCTACAATTCTACTAATATTATAAATGTGAACGTTTGGATGTACATAGATAGATCATGGAATAACGTATATAGGGTACTTTTTATCCCGGGAAAATATAAGATTACTCGGGAACGCGGGTGAAACTGCGGGGTGGAAACTAGTGTAATATAAATTGTTTTATAATTAAAACTAAATTGAAAGCAAATATTAATAGAAGTTAAAAAGTTAATTAAACCTCCATTACTTTATGATACGGTATTTTCTAGGCTAGGCTTTTATCAAAACTCTGAAATAGGTGAACGACTTTCAATCTAGCTACAGACAGTTTGAACTAAATTTAGTTTGTGAACCTCACGAACTGTACCCTGGATTTAGTAAACATGTTACATGAGCTTAGCGATAATTATGTCGCTCAAAGAGCAGCTCGACTGGGGAAGTACCTCCACCTTACAGAATACCGCAGCCAAATAACTTATAGTTGTGTTCCTGCGCGGGAGTAGGGTCGCCAGAGCTCATCGGGGAGGGGGGAAGGGTCGGCAACGCGTGAGTGATACCCCTGGTGTTGCAAGCGTTCATAGGCTATGGTAACCGCTTACCATCAGGCGCGCCGTATGCATGTTTGCCGACAATATTGTATAGAAAAAACATTTTAGTTTAATTTTCTTCGTTTTATAGGGTTCCGTACCCAAGGGGTAAAAACGGGACCCTATTACTAAGACTTCGCTGTCTGTCCGTCCGTCCGTCTGTCTGTCACCAGGCTGTATCTCAAGAACCGCGATAGCTAGACAGTTGAAGTTTTCACAAAATATGTATTTCTATTGCCGCTATAACAACAAATACTAAAAATAAAATAAAATAAAATAAATATTTAAGGGGGGCTCCCATACAACAAACGCGATTTTTTGCCCTTTTATTTGGGTGCAACCCTATATGCTAGTTACCGTTGACCTAGAATCATAAAATTTGGCAAAAAGCAAGGTAGGCAGCACAAATAAAGAGAAAATTCCAAAAAAAAAAATTGAAAATAAAGGTTGTCTCCATATATATACATAGTAACGCCAATTAATAAAGACCTCTGAGTTGTATGGGCGCTCATACAATTTAGACGTCTAGCTTAATTGGCACATACCTCAAATAACGTAAATAAATAAAATTGTGCATTTCCCGTGATGGATGAACGACGGGCGAAGTTTGTACGGAGCCCTCGGTGCGTGAGTCCGACTTGCACTTGGCTGGTTTTTAGTTATTTTGAAAGACCTATATATTATTTTCCTTAAAGGGACATCCATTAATGACAAGCCGGAGTTTATTTTACAAATTATACCTACATTTATTAACGTACAAATTTATGACAATGACAAATACAAACATGATGACATTATACAGGGTGCTAAATGTCGTGATGACAAATGTCATTCAATAAGTGGTTGAAATAGTGGTTGAATAGTTGAGATGGAAGGTGGAGGAAAGCCCAGGCAGAATATTGGCCGAGGGTAGGAAACTACAGTGATAATAATAAGAACTTCTACAAACACATCAAGAGGCTCGCCTTAGGCGGCTGGATCAAGGGCCAGATTCAGAAGGCAGTACTTCTGGAGACGGCTCGCATAGTGATGAAGTTCCTCATCCTGGAGCCTTGAACACCAGTAACATAGACCCAGTTTCCGTTGCTTGCTTGAACTTGAGTTTTCAGTGTAGGTTACTTTGTAGTCTGCAGCTGCACTTGAGAGCCACTTTGCCTTCTAGACTTTGTGTTTTTATCACCTTCGGCCGCATCTTCACTTACCATGGTAAGATTATAGTCAAATACAAGTGTATGCATAGTAAAAAAAGAAATGGCATAATTTTTTTTGACAGCAAATTTTAATAAATTTGTGAGATTTATATCATTGAAAAAAGGAACACGCTGTATGCGCACGTGTCAATGTGGAATGGTTTCAAGTGTTGAAAATTAACACCACTATCGTCAATTATACCTAAAATATCCGTTACTGAATAAAAAAAAACTTAAATATCTACCTATTATATTTTCTTAAAATAATATATAGTACCAGAGCGACCTTTGCTCGGCGTTTTTTTTTCTATCTATCATCTAGCTATCACCTTAATCGGACTTGGGCTAACGTTCACCACTTTGCAGACTTGTCTTTGACATGTTTTTATTTTACTTTGTATAAGCTTGTGTTTGACCACAATCTCACTATGGTAAGTGATGATGTGGCCGAAGGTGGTACGCACACAAAGCCTAGAAGGAACTGGCACTCAAGGTGTTTTTAAACATCTTGGTTCAGTAGTTTCATAGGGACGTTTAAAATCGAGAACTCAACTTGGTTGGTAATCGAATTTATACCCTCAAGATCGCGATCATAAGTGGGTTAGTAACTGAGAAACTACGAACGGCAAGACAAAAAACTACCTTTACTTCCTTCGTTGTTTATTGCATGGGAAATGCTTTAAAAACGACACACAATCATTATATTGCACTCAGCAAATAAAGAAACGTATTATACAGTAATCATCAATGATGATTTATATATAAGATTTATCGTTTGTCTGAATGTTTATTAAGTGTTATTTCCTTCCTTCATTTACAGCCTTTTTCATGAATAAGGGTGAAAGGGAATGGGCAAATACTCCACCACTCATGCCCACTGCGGAATGGTGGAGGTAAACTAGTGGTCAACCTACTGTTGGAGTTGTCAAGCCACCTAGGAGGTCTCCAACTAGCTTAACGACTATCACAATTAAGTTATAACCGGGACTGGCGGCTTTACGTGCCATCAACATCCAGGTACCGGCCTGATTGGATGTTGCCACGAGCGCTTCAGTATCATTTGCCTTGTGGAATAACCCATATTTAAGGTTTCCCAATATAAGTCAGACAAGCATGAAGGTCCACCTGATGGTAAGTGGCTACCGTCGCCTATATACATAAGCAATACCAGGGTTTGCAAATCTGTTGCCGACCTTTATAAAGCCAAAAGTTAACTGGTTCTCAAGTGAAAAATTTAAGGAAAATTTAAATATATTGAGTTTTAGTGAAATATTTGACTCCGACTGCCCTAATAAAGCTTTTAATGACTTCCATGATATATTCAAATTATTATATGATCTTTGCTTTCCGTTAGTAAAACGTAAACACACAGTACATAATAAACCAACTTGGATATCTAAAGGAATAAGAACATGTACTAAAAAGAAGAGAATGATGCTGTGGAAGTATAGAAATAACCCAACTACAGACAATAAAATAGCATTTAAAAACTATTCGAAGCGATTAAAACATATAATAAAATTAACTCAGAAGTCGAGAAATAATCATGAAATAAAAACAGCTGCAAATAAGTCAAGAGCAACTTGGAATATTATAACTAGAAATATTGTTAGAAAACCTCCCAGTGCTGACGTAAAACAAATCAGGCTTAACAATAAACTATTGACTAATCCAAACGATATTGTACAAGCGTTTAACGACTTTTATATAAATCTAGATAAACCTAGTAATCTGTGTAAGAAAGATGTCAGGTCCGTTAATGTGAATAAATCTAACTCTATGTTTATGTCTCCTTCTACTCCCAATGACATCTTCAATATCATCATGTCCTTGAAAAATACTCCTAGTACTGGATATGATGAGATTACCACGAAAACAATACAACATGTGGCTCATATTGTATCTCCGGTTTTGAGTCATATAATTAATTTATGTATTGATCGTGGTATATTTCCTGACAAGTTAAAATTAACTATTGTTAAGCCGATATTCAAAAAACAAGATAGAGATATAATGAGCAATTATAGGCCAGTTGCACTAGTACCAGTATTTTCGAAAATATTTGAAAAATATATCCATGCCACTCTTTACTCTTACATGGAAAAATATAATATCCTAATTGACGAACAGCTCGGCTTTCGTAAGGACAAATCAATCAACATTGCTATTTACAATTTCTTAAAAATGGTTATATCGGGCTGTGAAAGTAAATTACCAGTGTTTGCTATGTATATGGACCTTACTAAAGCATTTGACTACGTAGATCATGCCATTCTACTCAATAAACTTGAGGCATATGGGGTAAGAGGAAATGTTCTGAATTTAATTAAATCTTATCTTAGTGATCGATATCAGCAAACACAAATATTGCAAGTCTGTCCGGATAGGAAAATTGTAATAAAGTATACGTCTAAGGAGAGTCGTGTTAAATTTGGAGTACCGCAAGGAAGTGTTCTAGGGCCACTGTTATTTATTACTTACATAAATGATCTACCTCAAGCTATAGATCACCCAATGGTCTTATTTGCTGATGATAGCACAGTTATTTTTATTGGAGATAAAAATAATATACCAGGGGCGGAAATTAATTTTGCATTAAACAATATAGTGAAATGGTTGACATGTAATAATTTGTTAATAAATTTTGGTAAAACGAATATAATGACATTTAATAAGTATAAAAAGTTGACATCAAAAATTTTCTATATGAATAATGAAATTGCAGACATTCCATTTACAAAATTTTTAGGTTTATATGTTGACTCTGAACTGAAGTGGGTCAAACATGCTGAGTCAGTATGTTCTAAGCTTAGTAGCTACTCATACGCCTTATACATGCTGTCCAAAATAGTTGGTCAATCAGCAGTGCTCACGTCATACCATGCGTATGTCACGTCTATTTTACGCTACGGCATTATTTTTTGGGGAAACTGCTCGGATAAGGAAATAATTTTTAGAGCTCAAAAAAGATGTCTGCGATCTGTTTGCCATTTGAAATCGACGGAATCTTGCAAGCCGCATTTTATCAAACATAAAATATTGACGTTTCCGTGCTTGTACATATTTGAAATTGCTTTATTTGTTAGAAATAATTTCCATATGTTTAAGTTTTATACAGGCGAGCGCAATAAAAATAAAATTTGTATGCCCATTCATAGAACTGCACTATATCACAAAAGTGTATTTGGTATGGCACCAACAGTTTATAACCACTTGCCAAAATTTATACTGGAATCGGAATGCATGGGGACATTTAAAAGAAAATTGAATGATTACTTGACGTCCAAATGTTATTATAAAATTAATGAATATCTTTCTGACAAAACTACTGAGTAATAACAACTAAATAGACAATTTAATTTTTATTTTTATTTTTTTTGATTAATGACCATTTCAATTGTGTGACATCTTTATAATATATTTGCTTAATTAATCTAACATTTCATGAAAATTAATTATTATGGTTTAGGAAAAATTGTTAATTACATCAAATTTTATGACTTAACTAATTAATTAATTTGTAAAATTGCACTTATTAATATTGCATGTTCGATGTGGACGAGATTGTTGGGACTCATGAAATGTATTATATTATAACACCTGTATTCTGTACAATTTATGCAATAAATTATTTCTGATTCTGATTCTGATTCTGAAACTGACAGAAAACTTCGGTAGTTACTTGACGGTACATTTTGATTTGACTTGTGTGTTTGTAGTAACTCAATTTAAAAAAAAAAAAATTATATGTGGGAAATAATCGCCCGGTTTTTCCAGTATGAAAAATATCGTTTGTTTTATTTCAGTACATGATCTATCTATGTACTAAGTTTCATGTTAATCCATTCATGAGTAAAATAAACGTAGTGTTATCGTTTAAAACCACGGTATTTGTCTAGTTTCGGAGTAATGTATCATCAAAATTGTCTCTTTCCTGTTATCTTCGTGTTGGAAGAGTAAAAAATGTTAACGTATGTACCTACCTACCATGCAGTAAATAATAAATAATTGACTATTTTTAACCGGCTTTTTGCTAATGACAGCTATTTCCGGAATTGCCCTAAATCTGTACATACAGAATGATTTTATAGTCACTGGCAATACTTGGAGGGGAAGTACTCATCAATATGAACAACTTTTATTATGGGACCAACTATAATATCGCGTAAAATAAAACGGTTTGCTTTATACATTTTGGTCGAGTAGGTATTGAACTTTGGTATGGAACAGCTGATATTTTTTTCGTGACTTCACAGCTAGTCTCGTTGTGTAACAAAAAAAAAAACATTTTTATTTTTTTTATCTGCCTATATTTTTATACACGGGTGAAACCGCGGGAAACAGCCTGTAAAAATAAATAAATATAGAAAAATCTTTATCGCACGTCTGTATTTCATTTTCATCATTTCAACTCAATTTAGATAGCAGATGGCTGTATAGGCATAGAGCCTATCTAGTCATCATACAGTCTAGTGATTTTAATATGCCCCATTTTAATATATAAAAGTTATAACTTTCAAATATGTCTGATGTTAAACGTAGACGGTGATAAAATTAATACTACATCACATAAAATATAGAACTTCAACAAATATAAAAGTAGGTAACAATACGTCTTAAGAAATAAATCAGACATTCGGAAGATGTTAATAAGGTTTACAATTTACATGAATTCATCGCGTTCCCGGGAAAAAATCTTTGTCACTCTCTGGACCATAAACTATAAGATGTAAGTATGTATGTAAGAGTTAACAACATGTGGTCTAAAGGATTTTTTTTATGCAAAAATTCTGCTCAATCCGCTGTTCAATTGCTGCGTGAAAACAAACACACTTTTGTATATATAATATTAGTAGGATACTATGGATTTGAAGTTAAAAATATAATTTAAGGGTCACCACATTGACAATTATAGTGTTGTCACAATATAACGTCGATATTTATTATCGATCATAATCGATAAAACAAGGAAGTCGTTAAATAATTTTTGAATACAGATTACCGATTAGTTAGACATTATTAGTTTTTCCAGACGTTTTTAATAGCTTGTGGCTGATAAGTAGATAAAGTGTTATCGTAATGATAGAGATTCTACTTGTAATTAGTGTTTTTTTGACTATATATTATAAACTAAATAAAAAGAAAAAAATCAAACGATAAGTCGGCTCGATTAAACCATAGAGAAGGCATGTTTGTTCTATTTAATCGTATTCAAAAATGGTGGTTTTATTTCGACGCGTATGTTTTTTTTTTAATGAAAGATACAAAATTTTAGCAAGAACAAGATCTTTAGCTCAAACCCAAAATCAAAGTAAGTTATTCAGTTTAGCCCTTGAACCTTCAACTGAGAAGAACCAGCAAGAATCTCATGGATAGCTCATGGAGGTTACATTTATAAATTTTTAATGGACATGAATCTGACTACATTGGCGGAACTTGCAATATCTTAGAAATTATTTACAATGAAATTAAAATAAAATAAAAATAATTTTCCTCCTTTTCACATTGTAAATTGCAGATTGTATAAACGGTTATTTTTAGGCCAGGAATTAATTGATGATGAGAAGTCAACGCATAGCAAACACCATGAATCATAATACTTAAATCTGGGGGGTAGCTTCTTTTGAGGCGTTAAGGTGTACAGAGAAAGGTTCGCGGGCAGAAAACTACCATTTATAATACAAACCCATTATATCTATCCACACTAATAATATAATTTTAAGGCGATCATAGCTCAGTGGTAGTGACGTCGGAATGCGCGGCAGAAGTCGTGGGTACGAATTCTACAATGAACTTGAACTTTCGTTGAAAGAAAACACCGTGAGGAAACCATAGCACGGTGGTAGGGCACTTTGTAGTACGCGCCTGGCTGGCTACTACCCTCATATTGAAAATCTGTCGCCAAACACCTAATGGTGTGTTCCGGCATTTAATTTAAGTGACAAAAACTAGGTATAACCTTATGTACCTTCTGGTATGAACACTCCTTAACATAATTGACCTCGGCAGCAGATTAACATCAAAGAGTCATAGATGCTAATCCGTCATGAAGCAATTTACGGAGGGCTTCCCCGTTGGTATGATGACTGATCGGATGATTGTTTTAATTGATTTGACGTCATTGTCAAATTATCGGACGTGCCTTGAATTATGTAATTTTTTATTGCGTCATTTATGATCTTACTTGGGAGTATTATCACAGATGAAGCGATGATATGTAAAGGTTTATTAATGAGAATACATATCTATAGTCATAAGGCTACAGTTCAAAATGCCTTTGACAACAATCTCACAATGGTAAGTGATGATGTGGCCGAAGGTGGTAAGCACACAAAGCCTAGAAGGAACTGGGTCGCAAGTGCAGCTGCCGGAACACACCAATAGGTGGCAACAGGCAACAGATTTACAATTTTCAACGAGCCGGTTGGCGTGGTTGGAAAGATACCCTATCTATCACGCCACAGGTCGTGGGTTCGATTCCCACTCAGGACAAACATTTGTGTGCATGAACATGTCTGTTTGTCCTTTGCCTGGGTGTAATTTATCTAATGTGTGTATTTACAAAAGAAAAGTAGTATATGTAGTATATCTGACTTCCATAGTACAAGCTCTGCTTAGTTTGGGGTCAGATAGCCGTGTGTGAGGAATAATGTCCCAGAATATGTCCCAGAACTTGAGGGTGGTAGCCAGAAATATGGGTAATACCTACCACTATGATATAGGGTATTTGCCCGTATTCTAAATAAATTATCCAACACTAACCAATGTATAAAACATCTTAAAAAAAAGGGGAAACCACGATTGTTTTATTAAATTTATCCTTATTATGATTTTTAATGACCAATCTAACCATAAAGAGTATGCTATATATATAATAGGGTATTACACCCATTTTTGAAAAATGTCTCAATTTGTTCCTAAGGTGCTAATAAGCCACCAAAAAAACACAAAAAAATTTTTCAATCGATAAGTGCCATAAAAATGCATTTCAATTTTACATTTTCCAATTTCGGGAGTAGTTTGATGAAAACGATGGACGTCATGTAACGCTACGGTCATGACGTTATTTGGTCTCTTGTATGTAAATAAATGCGCTGATATTGGTCTCAATTGGACTTATAAAATTTTATAAATTAAAAATGAGCTATTATCCTTCTTATTAGTGCACTGTTCCTGAATGCATGAATACTAGTGTAAAAATAATAATAATAATACTTCAATTGACACTTTTTAGTTTACATACATCACTGTATGACGTCATTATAATGGCGGCTACTGTTTCGCTTGTTTACAAACAGATTAAAAAAACTGAAAACTTTGAAATGAATTTTAAAATTAATTAAGGTATTTTATGAACTAAAACTAACATTTTCCGACTGCTTATTGCCTAAGCTATCTAAATTGTACATTTTTAGATATTTTCTCATATGGAGTAAAATACCCTATTATGACGTCACATGCTTGTATTTCATACAAAACTCCATGTAAACCTATCGTTTTGACATTTCATAAAAAGTTGCTGATTTGAATGTCAGTCAAATACCCTAATAACCGAAAGCTCAAAGTTATTGTAGGATTTGGACTTGCAAACTTCATCGCGGCATCTGACGTCACTGCCAATGAACTATCATCACCTTATTTGAAAATATTAATGTAGTATACTAGGTTTCACCCGCGAACCCCTATTTTACCGTATAGGGGTGGAAATTTCAAAAATCCTTTCTTAGCGGATGCCTACATCATAATAGCTATCTGTATGCCAAATTTTAGCCCGATCCGTCCAGTGGTTTGAGCTGTTCGTTGATAGATCAGTCAGTCACGTTTTCCTTTTATGTATATAGAAGACAGAAGATTATTATAATGTGTTTGTTCTACCGTTTATACAATAGACTGTTCTGAGGAATTGTTTGATTCCCACGGCTACCTTCTACCATCGCACCTTTTATAATTTCGATCATCATAGTCGATTATAAGAAAACGTAACGTCAACTTAACGTCATTTCAACTTCTGTACAATTTATATAAAAAAATAGATTGACAGAACCTGTTGGCCTCATAAGTCAAATTCAAAGTTTGTGAAGAATTAATACCTTACTGAGCATGCGTGGTGGACTATAGTTTTTGATTGAGGAAGCGTGTGCCCCTTGTAGGTGAGTGTTTCACCTATAATTCGTATGGAGCCTCTCGTATATTTCACAAATATATTGATGTCAGTGAGATAACTGGCTGTAGTAGGTAAAGGAATGGATGTTATGGAAAATAACATTCTAAAGGATGAAATAATGACCTTTATAATGATGTAATATTTTTATATCGTCGTGGTGGGCTATTTCTTACATAATCTATGGTTTACGATGGATATCACACAAAAAAATCAATTTGATTATTATTTAGTCTGAACAAAATTAAATCAATCATTATATTATTTAATAAAAACTTATTTCTGAGCTACCTATATTTTGTTATCTACTAATTATATTGAAAATGAATGACGATAATATTATACTATGAATAGTATTATGGCAGTCGGTCTTTTGTTTAGTTGAATGCATTATCATATTAATAAAATATAAAAGGTACTTACGTAAAAAAAAAATGTCAATCTATAAAAATAATAATATCACAACCTCAAACGTAAAAAAAATAACACTACTTATAAAATAATAATGTAATTCCACTAAGTAAATTTATAGTTCTGAACTCAAATTAATTTTTTTTCAAACAATAATATAATGAAATCCAATAACTAAAACAATAATGGTAAATACGTACAATTTGTCACACGACATGACCAGGTTAATGACCTAACGAACACTAATAAAACAGTTCTAATAAATACTTAACGTGGTCTTATATTCCCGTATCATATTTGTTGTTGTTCTTACACTTCCCACGCTGGCGTAAATCAAATTCCTGCAATGCATACTCATCAAAAAATCGATGTAATGCGCTTTACAACACTTATTAAATGTTAAGCTACAAAGCCAACTGATAAAGTACCTTCATAGTCACAGCACAAAACTCGGCATTACTCATTGCGCAGTCGCAAATAAAAGACGTGTGACGATTTGAATAGCATTTTTTTTATCGATAACGGTCTTTTTCTCGAAACGTACGCATCACTATTTCGCGAATGAGTTGTCACGGCGCGTTCGATTTTCAAGCCGAGTTTTGTTAATTTACCTTTTTTAATTGAAAACTCTTTGGTGAATCGAAGTTCGAACGTGTTGAACACGTGGCGGTAAAGACAATTGACTAAAAATAAAACAAAATGATAAATGTTGCTCGTAGGATACAATATTTTTTACATTTCGCCATAAAGTAAAAAGTTTTTGGATTTTTGTGTGCAAAATAGTAATTCGTTAGTGTTATTTCGTCATTATATCGTGCCGTAATTGGTAAGTAACATACTTTTTATTTAAGACATTAGTTCCGGTATGCGGGTGTGCATGTGTGTGTTCATTGAGTTGTTAAGATATACCGTGAAGTATTTTATCGCGTGCATGTGTGCGTGACCACTAAGATCTCTCACATTTTAAACATTATATTTAAACTATTGAAATAGTATAAGATTATTTTTCTTCCGTAATTTTGACATCAGGAAATCACATGCGCGGGAACAGTTTTAGTTCTGTAATCCGCCACATGAGAATTGCCAGCGTCGTTCTTGCATCATAGATTTATGAGATTTCTAAGTGACATTTACAATTTTTATATCTTAATTATACTTTAAGGTTTTACCATAGATCACAGAGTTATTAGATGTTTATGGTATACCTACGTACAGTCAGCAACATAAGTTGGTGAACAGATCTTTGACAAGTAACCTATAACTATCCATAATATGGAAAGGTAAAGTAACATGTGGTTTGTGAAAGTCTTCAAAAACCTACATATAATAAATTGCTAAATCATGGACAATTTTCGCATAAGTACAGGTAATTCGTTTTCTATCTGTTAAAATACTTACTTTGCTATATGTACCTACCTAACCAATGAGTATAATATTTTATTTTTATTTTTACTGTTTATTTCTGTCAAATTTATTTAATATAGTTGCTGCCCGCGGATTTGCCGCTCAATCTAACGCTATCCCGGAAATTAAAAATTAACGTACCTACCTATGTAAAATCTGAATCACGCGCCGATTCAATGTAAAAAAGTACCTACCTTACTACATTTCATGAAAATCCGTTCAGTCGTTAAGTAGTTGTGTGGTAACAGACATTATAAACACACTCACAAACTTTCACACTAATATCTATTTAGTAATTAATTGGACGAGTTATCTCCCGCGGTTTTACCCGCGTTCCTGCGATGACAAGTACCCTATGTGTTATTCTACGACCATAAGTAACTATACCTACGTTCAGCCAGGGCTGCCACCTGTTCAAATCTGACGGGACAGTCCCGATATCGACGATATCGTCCCGCGTCCATTATTTCCTACAGTGTTTTTGATGACCTAAATTGGACTGAAATCCGACCGTCTCTGATAAATAACTACCCGAGGTGGCAACCCTGCGTTCAGCCGTTACGGTAACAAACGTACACGCAAACTTTTGCATTTATAATTAGTAGGATTTCAAAATGATTCTATAAAATTAGGAGAATGACATTTAGATTAATTATAACCTCCAAATAAATAAAAATACCTACACAAATTCTAACATTGTTTTTTTTTTTTTCTATCGATAGGCCAGTGTGGTTCGTATTATTTCTTATCATGGTTATTATATCGATTAATAATTCAAGTTTTCCCATGCTTGCATTCCAATGCGTCCTTTATTCTATTTTTCTTTGTCAGACCATCATCGGCGTGCGCACAATAACTCATCAAAGTTTCATTGCAATCGGATGAATGGTATAAAAACGCATACGTTACAAATAAACAGAAAAACATTATTTTTTACAAATATAGATAGAATAGCTGTTCCCCGCGGTTTCACCCGCATTTCCGGGATAAAAAATAGCCTATAACATTCAAGAATTGGAGTATCCAATGCAAAAATATTTTTTCAAATCCGACTGATAGTTTTAGAGATTAGCCCTTTTAAACAAACAAAAAACTCTACTGACTGGAATCAATTGTAGATTTAGTGTGTTAAAACAATTTTTAACTAAGCACTGTACAAGCAACCAAAAAAGTTTTTATAAAAACAAACAAAGAGTTAATTGAAAATGAAAAAGTCTTAAATTTTCCTGCAGACGACAAAACCTAGTGCAATTAGCGCTGACGTTTGAGAAGAACAAAAAAGTATACGTTTTGTCTCTTTGAAAAATGCAACCGTCTGTCTGAATTAGTTTTTCACCCGCAGCTTCACTGGCCATACTTGCAGGGGTGGAAGTACTCATCAGTATGAACAACTTTTATGATGGGACTAACTCTCAAGATCACAAAAAAATATCAGCTGTCCATACAAAAGTTCAATACCTAGTCGACCAAAATGTATGAAGGAACCATTTTATTTTTTGCGATATCAGAGTTGGTAAATCAAACTGTATAACACCTAATTTCGATGAAGCACTAAGCCAAGTCGCATTAACCTATAGAAATTATATTGTTTGATTTCATGATTCTAGGTCAACGGGAAGTTATAGGTTTTGATTTTGATATAGTGAAATTTGTTTCCAGCGTCTGTAGGTACTGTTAGAGAATTTGCTTTTCCTGGCCAAGCCAGGTCCATCCTGACTTCGTTATCATTTGTTTCCTTTACAGCCTTTATATGTGCTACAGCTGAGCACAGGCCTCCTTTCACGAATAAGGGTGAAAGGGAATGGGCAAATACTCCACCACGCGTGCCCACTGCGGATTGGTGGAGGTAGGCTAGTGGTCAACCTACTGTTGGAGTTGTCAAGCCACCTAGGAGGTCTCCACCTAGCTTAACGACTATCACAATTAAGTGATAACCGGGACCAACGGCTTAACGTGCCTTTGGAAGTACAAAACGCTCAAGATGAAATACCACTAGGCGGTCACCCATACAGGTACCGGCCTGACCGGACGTTGCTTAACTTTGCCGATTAGTTAAGAACGGCTAATCAAGCTACGCCACGAGCGCTTCATTTGTTTATCTTTAGCTAAACGCAAGTCCTTTATAAGCTAAACAAAGGTCAAACTAAATTTTATTTGGTAATTTTTCCGCAAATTTTGGTAGCACTTGACGGATCTCTATAGGTTTGTCACCAAGCCGCTTTGTGCGCAAGGCCGACAATCGAATGTAGTCGCAGCTGAGGTCAACGACCTCCCGCTGTAATCAGCTCAAGGTCAACTGTTCACCTTCATGTCACGTGACGGCATGATGACAGTGCAAAATTGTGGTCAGTTTTTGTGGGAACCATTTTTTTCTTAATGGAAACTCTAAGTTCAAGCAACTCAATGATTCTTATTCTACCGCGGCGAAGGTTGATGGGTTCGAATCGTATTACAGGCTGGATGGTTTTGGAAAGGCGAAGGTGCTTGTCAGCCTTCTGACATAAAACAGAGAAACAAAAATAATGTCCATAAAAATTACAGGTAAATTTAGACAGTGCTTAGTTCTCTACCCGAGGACCTCGATTATTACGAAACGAACATTGCTTTCTAGTTTGATATTTAACAAAATTGTTATGAAGAGTTAAGTTGCTTGCAAATGTATTTAATTGGGAGATACTTGAACATTTTATTTAATATCAATTTTATTAGGCTCCGTCACTAGTGTAGTGCATCAGGTATCTTCTATATTTTTATCGAAAAGAAGTCTCCATGAAGCACAAGGTTTGGTGCATCCTGAATACCAGTATTGTTCAATACTAAGGCACTGGGTGACAAGCAGACAGGCAGTCCACCTGATGGTAAGTGGCTACCGTCGCCTATGGACATTAGCAATACCAGAGAGATTGACAATGTGTTGCCTATGTTGTGGAGTCGTCAATCAACTTATATTATTTACTAGCTTCCACCCCGCGGTTTCACCCGCGTTCCCGAGGGATCTTGTGTTTTCCCGGGATAAAAAGTAGCCTATAGAACCTGTAGTTCCTGAGATTAGCGCGTTCAAACAAACAAACAAACTCTTCAGCCTTATAATATTAGTATAGATGTATAGATATAACTAACATAGTCTATCCTTTCTTTTCTTTTGTATCTAACAAATATGGATGTGTCTGTATTTGTACAAAAAATAAATATATATAGAAAATACTTTATTTTGTATACTTAAGGCTTGTGTTTGACAACAATACCTATCACCATAGTTAGTGATGATGTAACCGAAGTTGACAAGCACAGCAAACCTAGATAACTGACTATCAAGTGCAGCTGCAGGAACACACCTATAGGTGCTTAGCGATAGATTCTCAACGTGAGGTTGGTTGAAAGCCAGACGGGTACTACCACAGTCTAAGTAACTCTTACAGTCGGCCAACGGACACGTCTAGACAGAGCAATCGTGCGGGGCTTGCGTGGTGAGAGAGGGGCGGTAGCGAACCCAAGCTGCCATACACTCCCTTGGGACACAATGCAGCTATGACGAATGCCTATACAAAGCGGCATTTCGTGCGTGACTTCAAACGCAATAGACCACTGTATGTTTTTTACGCTGTGGGTACTACAATGTACCCTACCACCGTTGTATGATTTCCTCACGACGTTTTCCTTCATAGAAAACTCAAGCTTAATATCTCTAAGATTTGAGCTATTTTCGTTTAAAAACTTATTTTGAGTAGGTAAATATTTGTGTTACATCCTGTATCTAATGACTAATAAAATTACAAAAGATATTTATTATTAATTTGAATAATTGAAATAAATACTCTGGGAAATTGTTTACCGCTAGGTACAGCATAATATTCTAATGGAAAAATTTGCTTAGTGATAAAACGATTAATAAACGGCAATTATATCGATTAACTCGCATTCGTATTCGACGGTGAATCGATTATAATATCTTTTAGAGTTTTTGGAATGCGTATGGTATTGCATCAGATTCTTCTTGGAAATGTTCCGTAAACTGTGATTGATTTTATCGTTGAATACATTAGTATCGGGTTAAGGTGACGCCGCGTTAAGCTTAAAAATCTGAAATTCAACGTGCTGCGTCCCGCTCCCTACTATAGCGATCTCTCATAGAAAACCCGCGTAATCGGAACGGGCGTATGCGACAAAATGGTTTTTATTGTTTAATTTAAAAACTACAAATATATTTCATAAAACCTAAGTACAATTTATAGTATCAGTTTCAATTAATATATGTAGAAATTTTGGAACCTCAACGCCGGTAAAATTGGAATCTCTTATTTTAAAGAGGTATTTTTGACTAATTATTTTGTGCTATAAAAGTTAACCAATCGTGTTATGCAACGTATAAAATAAAGTCAAAAAACATGATGAATTTTTACAATAAATTTCAGTTAGTTCGCTTCAGTCATTGTTGAAAAAAATCGGAATCCTTGCAACCAAAATCTTCAAGGCGTCGCCTTAATTGTTTTGAGGTGACTTCTTTTAGAAATCTATTTTAGGTTTGTCATACTAAATGACTGTATAATATGAGACTCTTGAGCTTTCAGTGAAGGAAAATTTCGTTAGGAAACCACAGTACGGTGGTACTTAATAATCCACCTGTCTAGCTGCCACCCCGACTCACTCACAAGTCACGTGCAATCGTTAGTTAGCGATTGCTCTCGGACAGTACCAGCGGAGGATGACCGACGCTGGCACTTGCCCGACGACATACGGGACTTGCTGAGGGAGAAGAAAGCCGCCATTCGCGCCTACGATAGAGCTCCCTCAGAGCAAAATCGTGTCCAATTACGAGCTCTCGAACGTGCCGTCAAGGCACGCATCGCAGAGTTTCGCGAGAATCGCTGGGGCCAGACCCTCAGCGAAATCAAGCCCTCCCACCTAGCCTTTTGGCAACTGTCTCGTGCCCTCACAAAGGACACAGTAGTTCCAATGCCTCCCTTAAAGCGACCCAACCTTCCACCCGCCTTTGAAGACGTGGAAAAGACCGAATGCCTCGCCGAAAGTCTGGAGGCTCAATGTACGCCCAGTTCTCTCCCTATTGACCCGCGTCATTTGGAGAAAATTACAGCCGAAGTAGAACGGAGGACCGCTCTTCCGTTACCTCCTCCCGCTCCCCCGACTGACGACGTCGCCAATGACGTCAACACAAATGACGACCCACTTCCACCCGCGACCCATGACGAGGTGAAAGCGATCATCGGGAAGTTACACCCTCGTAAGGCCCCAGGCTCGGACAAGATCACCAACAGAGTGATCAAACTCTTCCCAGCCTCCCTTATCATGTTATTGACGGCCATCTTCAATGCCGCCCTCTCAAACAATATTTTCCCACACCAGTGGAAAGAAGCCCATGTGATTGGGATCCACAAGCCCGGCAAACCCAAGTCCGAGCCCTCCAGCTATCGTCCCATAAGTCTGCTCAACGTACTGGGCAAGATTTATGAGAGAATCATTTATGTCCGCCTTAAAGCATTTGCCGATGCTAACAAACTCCTCCCAGACGAGCAATTTGGGTTCCGACCCAAACACTCGTGTGTTCATCAAGTCCATAGAATTGTTGAACACATCTCCACAAGTTACCAGAGAGGTCACATGACAGGCGCCCTTTTCTTCGATGTCGCAAAGGCATTCGACAAGGTGTGGCACACAGGCTTGATCTACAAGCTTTACACCCTAGGTGTGCCACCGAGACTCGTGACCATCTTACGAGACTTTCTGTCGAATCGCCTCTTTCGATATCGGGTCGAAGGCGTCCTGTCCTCACCACACCCCATTAGTGCCGGTGTCCCGCAGGGCTCGGTACTATCTCCCTTGCTCTTCACGCTCTACACGAGCGACATCCCTAGAGTCAGGAATACGCAGTTCGCTCTCTTTGCAGACGACACTGCCGTATATTGCTCAGGCAAAAGCCCGCCCGCGATCTCTAAGAAACTCCAGACCGCAGCCAACGCCCTAGGCGCATGGTTCCGGAAATGGAGAATAGAGATCAACCCCTCCAAGAGTCAGGCGGTTCTCTTTTATAGAACCGACCGAAAAAGACGTCCCCCCATCCCCGACCCAGTCACACTATTCGGCGAGCCGATCCCTTGGGAGAGGCAAGCCAAATATCTCGGTGTGACCCTCGATGATCGCCTATCCTTCGCTGCACACATAAGGGCGGTTCGCGCGCGCGCCGCCTTTGTGGCAGGACGACTCCACTGCATGATCAACGCCCGGTCTAAACTTGCCCTAAAAAGCAAGGTTAGACTCTATACCGCGTGTATCCGTCCAGTCATGACGTATGCGAGCACCGTGTTCGCTCACGCTGCTCCCAAACATCTCCACACCCTTCAGGTGATTCAAAACCGTTTCATGCGCAAAGCCACGGGCGCCCCGTGGTACATGCGCAATGAAAACCTCCACCTTGACATAGGTCTCCCTACAATCAAACAATTTATAAAACGCGCCTCGCGCCGATATTTCGATACCGCAGCGCACCACGCGAATCCCTTGATAGTCAACACTATCACATACACCCCGTCCCTTATTTCCCGCATCCGTAGGCCTAGGCTCGCCCTCAGCGAACCAGACGATGCCATTACCCTAGCGCAGATCGAGGCCGAAGAAGCCCGCAAACAATTACAGATGCGAAATCGTCAACCTAGATTTCGTCCTCGCCGGCGAGGACCGTCGCGACGTCCTTCCCAGTCTCGTCCCGATTAAGCGGCCCGAGCTGCATATTAGCAATCCGACCGATCCCCAAATAATTATATTTGCATGCTAAGCCCTCCCTCAGTCCCCAGGCAACGTCCTGAGCCGAGGTCGAGCCCCACAGGGGGCACCCTCAGGCTACCGTTGCCCAAAATTTATTTAGTTTTAGTTTTAAGTAGCGGTTGAGAGCCCTCAGCGCTCACCGCAAAAGTCCGCGTAACGGTGGAAGAAGGTCCCCTGGACCCACCACCTTCCTGTTCCAGTCCAAAAAAAAAAAAAAAAAATAGCTGCCACCCTCCAGTTGAAAAATTGTCACGAAACATCTATGGCTGTATTCCGACAGCTGGATTTGAAAGTTCATTTCTCTACTTTATGTGCTTACCACCTTCGGTCACATCATCACTTACCATTGTGATCTTGTGGTCAACATTGTCAGATTGTCCAAAAAAAAAAAACAAAATATATAAAAAATTTAACCTTGCTGAGTTTCGTGCCGGTTCTTCTCAGTTGAAGGCGACTTCCAAACTGGTGGTAACTTCAGTAGTTTCGACGTTCATAAGTGCCCTCCTAGGGCCTAAACTGAATAAATGGCTTTGACTTTGATACAGATAGAATATATTCTGTATGTTAATTCGGGATACTTTTTATCCCGCGAAAATATAAGATCCCTCGGGAACGCAGGTGAAACCGCGGGGCGAAATCAGTATCTTCATATTTACCATAGTAGAAAATGACGCGCAGAAATGCGTGCTCATGCGCATTTCGAGCATCCTCCTCGCTAATTGGATTAGATTTAGGTCCCGAAATGTCCGGCGCAGTGCGGAAGCTAACACAATAACACATATAGACGTGGGACCAGTACATCTATATAAGTATCTCTTTCCATCGTAAACGACTGCGCAAAAAGTTATAATGCTAGAACTCATAATTTCCTAGTAGCTTGGAGCTTCGTGAAGGTAAACATCGCGTAGAAGCCATAGCTACGGTAGGGTACTTTTTAGTACCCACCTGTCTGGGTCCTACTGGTGTTCCAACAGCACTTTGAACTAGAATTTGTCCACAATTTCAGTATGGTTAGTGATAATAGGCTGAGGGTATAAATAGGCTAGAAGAGAATTGGTGATCTAACGCGAAAAATGAAACACGAAAATCCTTTCTTCGTTTTATAAATAAACACTAGCTTCCGCCCCGCGGTTTCACCCGTCAAAAAGCTTATAGCCTTCCTCGATAAAAGGGCTATCCAACACTAAAATAATTTTTCAATTCGAACCAGTAGTTCCTTAGATTTGCGCGTTTAACCAAACAAACTCTTCAGCTTTATAATATTAAGTTTAGATATAATATATTCTATATATCATAGTTCGTATTATATATATATATATAAGTATATTTTACAGTAAGTTACAGTAATATATTTTTATATATTAAGATGCATAGTTTTTTTCCATTTCCTTATTACTTAGAAATACCTAGGTACCTAGTAATATATGAAAAATTATTATACTGGGTGATTTTGTTATCACTGGCAATACTTGCAAGGGTGGAAGTACTCATCAAAATGAACAACTTTTATTATGGGACTAACTGTGAAATCATGAAAAAATTATCAGCTGTTCCATACAAAAGTCCAATACCTAGTCGGCCAAAATGTATGAAGCAACCATATTATTTTACGCGATATCAGAGTTAGCCCTATAATAAAAGTTGTTCTCATTGATGAGTACTTCCACCCCTGCAAGTATTGCCAGTGATAACAAAATCACCCTGTATATATTTTTTTAATGATTTGGTCCTTACATTAAATGTAAGAATGAAATTAATATCAAGAAACCAGAAGTATTTTTCAGCGGCATGAAGTACAATCTCTTCCTTATCCGGTCGTTTGTATGGCCATGGATATAAATGGAGCTACGAAAACAGCGGATATACTTACTCATTTGATTAACACATTTATTTTTTATCTATCGAGATATATCTACCTGCTTGGGATGTTTGTTTTATCAGTCAATGATTCCGCCCCGCGGTTTTACCCGCGTTCCCGAGAGATCTTGTGTTTTCCCGGGATAAAAAGTAGCCTATGTCCTTCACCATACCATAGGCTATTTGTATACCAAATTTCATCGCGATCGGTTCAGCGGTTTAAGCGTGAAAGGGTAACAAACGAACAAACTCACTTTCGCATTTATAATATTAGTTCGGATTAGGATTTGTAGTGGAACGGTGCTAGTCTTTTGTATGTCATATAAGGCTCACATGCATGCAGACGGTCCACTTGATGGTAAGTGGCTACCGTCACCTATAGACATTAGCAATACCAGTGGGATTGACAATGTGTTGCCGACCTTTATAAAGCCTAGAAGGCAACTGGCCCTGAAGCTCGTGTTTCATACATAACTCTTTACTGCTGCATATTTTCTTTCACAATTTGCTTTTTAATCTTGTTAGGGTTCCGTATCCAAAGGGTTAAACGGGACCCTATTACTAAGTCTCCGCATGAACATCTTTTATCATGGGACTAACTGTGAAATCATGAAAATATTATCAGCTGTTTGATACAAAAGTTCAATAGGTGCCTACTCGACCAAACGTTTTATTTTACGCGATATCAGAGTTAGTCCCATACATAAAAGTCGTTCACATTGATGAGTACTTCTACCCCTGCAAGTATTGCCAGTGATAAAAATATTATCCTGTATATGATTTCTTCAAATGGGCGTGGATGGCCAAATCCGTAACTGAAAGGAATAGTGAAATTAATACTGATAGGAGTCTTGAGCCCGATTTTGATGAAGACAAAAACTGCATCATTGGATTTCTGAAAAACTCATTAATATTCCTGGGCTGGAATCGAACCCGTTGATTTTGAAATAAAAAAACGCAACCTGTATTATTATTACACCATATTTCTGGGAATTAGAGAACTAGAGTTTGTGCTATGGAAACCACATAACTGATTTAATACTTTTCTTTTGTAAATACAGGTTGATTTTGTTATCACTGGCAATACTTGCAGGCGTGGAAGTACTCATCAATGTGAAAAACTTTTATTATAGGGCTAACTCTGATATCGCGTAAAATAATACGGTTGCTTCATACATTTTGGTCGAGTAGGTAACTTTTGTATGGAACAGCTGATAATTTTTTCATGATTTCACAGTTAGTCCTATAATAAAAGTTGTTCACATTGATGAGTACTTCCACCCCTGCAAGTATTGCCAGTGATAACAAATTCACCCAGTATATACTTATATAGATAACTAGCTGTCCCCCGAGGTTTCACCTGCGTAGCGGTATAAAAAATAGCCTACGACCTATTCTCAGACCTACTAAATATACACAAAAAAAACATAAAAATCGATAACATACACTGTGACACGAGATTTTTGTAGATTAGGTCAAACAGACATGTCATGCACACAAATGTCTGTCGAGAGTGGGAGTCAAACCCACGACCTTTTTAGATTAGCCAAAGTTAAAAAGTCATTTGTTGGAAGTAGTGTACGTTTTTATAATAAAATACCTCTCTCAGTTACCAAGATGACTGATTTTAAATTCAAATCATACATGAAAAAAGTTTTAAAAGAAAAAGCCTATTACAAGGTAGCTCATTACATTGAAGATAAAGATGTCTGGAAGTAGCTGCACTCTGCACAAGTGCACCTTGTTCATACTTATACAAAAGCCAGTACTTAGTATTAGAGATACTAATTTTTAGTTAAAATTTGAACTTGTTCAGGTTTTTTTTTTGTGTTTAAATGCGTATTATATATATATTTTTAAATTGATAAACAATTAATGGATAAAAGCAACATTGTCAGATTGTGCAATAAAAAATATGTAAAAAATGAAACTTTGCTGAGTTTCTTGCCGGTTCTTCTCAGTTGAAGGCGACTTCCGAATCGGTGGTAACTTCAGTATAGTTTTGACGTTCATAAGGCCTAAGGCCTTCCTAGGGCCTAAACTGAATAAATGGCTTTGACTTTGACCTGTGGCTTGATAGATAAGGTATCTTACCAACCACGCCAACCAGCCCGTCATCAACGGGCCGGACGCGTATTGCCAAACTGTATGCTGACCCAGACCGGGGTTTGCTCTGAGTTCGATCGCAGTTTGCCTTTGCCAAACACAACGCACTGACTATAACCTTATCTGTTTCCAACACAAATTGATATAAATTGCGACATTAAAACGGCATTATTGTTAATTCTCTTTTATGCAGGTACTTCCTTGTAAACCGCCTCAGCGTATTCAAGACCGGTTCAATCTCGCTCATTTCATGGCCCTACTTACGCACCGGAAACCGCTGGACATTTTTATAGCTAACTCAATTGTGTCTCGTATTTCCTCTATGTAAGGAATGTGTGTCAATCGTTATTGTTGTGATCTTATTTATTGTGTCTTGGCCTCTGGTTCACCCGTAATTTACATGGGAAAGAATCAAAGTAATTTTATATATATTTGACGGGCCGGTTGGCGTGGTTGGTAAGTTATCCTATCTATCACGCCGCAGGTCGTGGGTTCGATTCCCACTTAGGACAGACATTTGTGTGCATGAACACGATCTTTTTTTTATTGAATTTTTATTCTATTTCTATATGATTAAGTATGTATTTACAAAAGAAAAGTAGTATATGTAGTATATCAGTTATATGGCTTCCATAGTACAAGCTCTGCTTAGTTTGGGGTCAGATGTCAGATGGCCGTGAGTGAGGAATAATGTCCCATATTTATTTATTTATATCAGGCATAGCTTCCGCCCTGCGGTTTCACCCACGTTCCCGAGGGATAAAAAGTAGATTTCTCCTTCCTCGATAAAATGTCAAAGTCAAAGTCAAAGCCATTTATTCAGTTTAGGACCTAAGACGGCACTTATGAACGTCGAAGCTACTGAAGTTACCACCGATTCGGAAGTCGCCTTCAACTGAGAAGAACCGGCAAGAAACTCTGCAAGGTTACATTTTTTATATATTTTGTTTTTTTTTTTTGGACAATCTGACAATGTTGGCATTTTTCCATTAAATGTTTAACAATTTTCAAAGAAATAAACACAAAAATAAAAAAAAATAACAACAAGAAAAATAAATAAAAAATAATAACCTGAACAAGTTCAAATTTTAACAAAAAATTAGTATCTCTAATACTAAGTACTGGCTTTTGTATAAGTATGAACAAGGCGCACTTGTGCAGAGTGCAGCTATTTCTAGACATCTTTATCTTCAATGTAATGAGCTACCTTGTAATAGGCTTTTTCTTTCAAAACTTTCTTTATGTGAGATTTGAATTTAAAATCAGTCACCTTGGTAACTGAGAGAGGTAATTTATTATAAATGCGTACACTGAAGTAGTGTACGCATTTATGAAGAAAGAAATGACTTTTTAACTTTGGCTAATATGAAATACGGAACAACTTATTTATCTTTTTGTCTTGTATTGATGTTATGTATCTCCATTTTTGATTTAAACAATTATATATTTTTACGTATGAACATTATATTTTATTTTATTTAAAGTCATAACGTTTATATCTTTAAATAATTCCTCGAGGACCCATATTATAAATGGCACGAATTGCTCATTTTTGTAATATAAAAATAGATTCTATATCTGCTGCAGCTCCCCACAGTAAAACGCTATAAGATAAAAGACTATGAAAATATGCAAAATAAACTAATTTGGCCGTCTCGAAATTCGTCAACTTTAAATGAGCTATCCAACACTAAAATATTTTTTCAATTCTATTATTCTCTAACTATATCGATAACCGAACTATGCTTTGCTCAACTTAAGTAGAAAACACCAGTTAAGCTCAGCTATTTCCCAGTACTCCAGTAGATTCCTCCAGTGTAAGTGGCTACGGTCAGACATATCTCCCCAACACTGCAGTGGTGACATAATGTAGAGATTCATGTTAAAGTAACGGAGCAAAAGCGGACACAACCGAAGACTTCCAGTTTTGATAATGGGGTCAAACGCCCGGTTACGTGCAATTGTCGGTTGCTACGGTCTTGTTAGATCGTCATGGTAACAAACTGTTGTAGAGTGCGTCTAATTTTGATCTTTTTAGATTTTTTTTTGTGTTTAGGCATATTATATTGCTTAAAAAATCTCTGTCCAAAAATACAAAAAATAAAAATTTTACCTTGCTGAGTTTCTTGCTTAAAGGTGACTTCCGAAAAGGTGGTGACTTCAGTAGCTTAAACGAACCGAAACCGAGGACCCTCAAAAATGCCTATTCTTTCGGGCCTTGAAGACACCTAGACCTTGAATACTTACATTAGAATCAAACAAAATTATGTAGATTTAAAATGTAAAAATAATAGTCAAAGTCAAAGCCATTTATTCAGTTTGAGCCCTAAATGTGCACTTATGAACGTCGAAACTACTGAAGTCACCGGTTCGGAAGTCAGCCTTCAACTGAGAAGAACCGGAAAGAAACTCAGCAAACTTACATTTTTATATTTTTTGGACAGTATAACATTTTCTTTCAAATGTTCAACAATTTTTAAAACAATATAATAAGCATTAACATCCACCAATACCATCTCAGTAAAGCATTTAACTAACACAAGATTATTTTACACACTTTATCTTCCGTCGTAGTACACTTATCTATATTACTACTTCAATGAGATTGAAATGATTCATAAATCTTTGCCTTATCTGGTATTGCGCACGAGTTGGAAAACGGGTCGTAGCTGTCAAGTGTCAATGGAGCGATTATTTTACGATGATTGCGTGTTAATTAACTATTATAACAATTATATTAAAAGATATAACAATATATCCGGTGAACCAAGGTTATCATACTTGATTTAGTGGGTGCTCTTGAGAGCTGGCTCAGAGAACTTGTTCTCTGCTAGGTGTGTGCGGCCACATCATCTCTTGCCTTGGTCACAAGCCGTCAGTAAAAAAAGAAACCTGCAGTTCTAGAGGCTTGGTGGAGCTGATCTTCTGGCGTGCGACCACAATATTGCCTATAAAGGTCAATGAGGGATCTGGAAATGGAGTACTTCAGCACATGATTTTTGTGTAATTATAATAGGTATACTATCTTCCGCCCGGCGGTTTCACCACCCACGTTCCCGAGGGACCTTATGTTCTCCAGGTATAAAAAGTAGCCTATGTCCCTCTCCATACCATAGGCCATCTGCGTAACAAATTTCATCGCGATCAGTTCAGCGGTTTAGACGTGATAAGGTCAAACCAACAATCTCACATTCGCATTTATAATAGTATAGTTAGGATTTCTAATGTAAACGCCATGTCTTTTAGCAAATGGCGAATTCTTTGAGAAGTCTTCGTGACACAATAATTCAGTCACTTATTATTATTACAAATTAGCTATGTCCATAAGAAATATTTATGATTGTTTATGATTCCTCTCTGTGTGATCTTACATAAGTATGAAAATAATACATAGGTACGTATTGTAGCGAAATTCCTTTGAAGTTAAGCAAAACCCATAAAAAGGTTCAAATATTGTAAAAACTGTGTATACATATAGCGTAAGGGGTGGTCACGCTGGTAAAGGTACAATTCAAAATGACGTTATGTATACAGTATTATAAATTATTATTCATAGATTTGTATAGGGCATCGTGCGTGCCTCTACCCAAATGGTTTGTCGGTCTACCAAAGCTTTGAATATCAAAATCAACGTATAAATTGGACTCATAGCTCTCTTAGTAGGTAGTTTTCGTGCAAACAAGTATTCCTTGTTTTCATAAAAAGAAACTCATTTCTTTTATTCGTATATCTACTGTGTGTACGTCCATACACGGAATACTTCCCATTATGTCAAAGATAACGCTATATTTACAGAGATAGTTGAACGTGTGAATGCTTTTTATATCAAAATTAGTTACACAGTCAGTTAGATTTTGATTGTGACTTTTTTACCTGGTGATATTATCACCTTATTTAATCATTGTACCACTCCCCAGCGACGTGGAGTACAAGGGTAGATCTAGGATATTTTTCCGACAGGGGCACAAGGTGCAGGCGGGCAAAAATAATCAACCTGTAAAAATAAACTTAAAATTACTTGTTTAATAAAGACAGTTTTCTTTTATGTTTCCTGCTAAAGCTGTCCAGCACTTCATTAGCGTTAATTTTTGTCGCAATGTCTTGATGGATATGCATTAAAGCCAGTCCATTCAAACGCTCTTCTGTCAACCTGCTGTGAAACAACTCTGATAATTTGAGTTGGTAGAGTAAACGGACGCCTGTATAGGGAATGATAAACATTAAAAAAAACCTTACGTCTATGGTTACACTACCGTTTGTACGACAGACGTCCGCCATATTGTTTCTAAATCATAGGTCATTGTTCATAAACATAATATAAAATTAAATATCAAATATATTCAATATTTACTGTAAAATTGCGTCAACGTATTGTATTTTAAACAAATATATACGCAATGGTAGCAATTGTTCAACATATTCATGAAATGAAAAGAAAACGTATGAAAATTTTGCAAAATACGGTAAAGATTTCACAATGTGTGTCGAGGACGCCAACTACGTCATAGTGACGTGAACAAATCATTCTTATTCAATGTGGATTAAGAATCTCGTATACTAGGGCAATTTCACCGAATTTGGCTTGAGTAAATCACTACACTATCTTCTTTAAATCATATCTTTCTAATATTTATCACTTCATAATTTTGAGTACCTTAATATCGATTTTTTATAATTATAAAGACCCCGGTATGGAAATTTTATGAGGAGTGATATTACTCAAAAGCGTTATGGATGTGACGTCACCAGTTATTCTACCTCCATGCGACTTTCTATTATATACGAGTGTATATATGTGTATTGTGTGTTTTTTTTAATGTAGATTAGCACTACAACTCTATCGTCGAAAATTTGGAAAAAAATCTAAAATTTGTGGTAATTTTTGTAAGTTTTATAAGATTTTTTTTTAATCTATAGCAACACCGAAATCCGACAGAGCATAAAATGACTGCTAATTGCAAAAGGAAGTGCGCCAATATATACATTTTAAACCATAAAAATGGAGCTGTGAATTGTGTTAAAGACAGACGTGACGTCACCAGTTATGCCACTTATGACCCTACCAAAAAAAAAAATTACATTAGGCTTTGGCTATAATTTCTATTATAGTCAAAGCCATTAATTTAATTTGACCCTAGGAGGGCACTTATGAACGTCGAAGCTACTGAAGTCACCGGTTTGGAAGTCAGCTTTCCAAGAAACTCACCAAGGTTACATTTTAAATATTTTCTGGTATAAATAAACAAGTTCACAATATAAAGAAACGTTATTTACTTTCACAGTCTTATCATTCCTATGTAATTTTTCTATAATTAAAAATAAATGAATTCATTCAACAAGTTACAGTTTTACTAATAAAGAAGTTTATGTAACTTATCTTTGTGTGCCGAATTCGGTTGATCAAGTGTGAATGAATCATTATTGATAAGCTAATGTCATCATGCTATGGTAGGTGATGATGTGGCCGAAGGTGGTAAACACAAAGAAAATGGGCTTTAGAGTAGCTGCCGGATCACACTTTTTTTTTTTTTTAATATCAAAGGCTTCCGTCGCCATAAAAGTTAACCAATCGTGTTATGCAACGTACAAAATAAAGTCAAAGATATGATGAATTCTTACAATAAATTTCAGTTCGTTCGCTTCAGTCATTGTTGAGAAAAATCGGAATCCTTGCAACCAAAATCTTCAAGGCGTGGCCTTTGGACGCGCTAATCACAGGAACTACTGGTTCGATTTGAAAAATTCTTTCAGTGTTTGATACGCGAGTGAAACCGTGGGGTGGAAAACAATGATAATTTACTTAAAACTAGCTATCCACGGCATTTTCATCCGCCTTCGCGAGAAAAATAAGTAGCCTCTTCATACTATATAGGCTATCTGCGTATCAAATTTCATCGCGATCTTTTCACCGGGTTAGGCGTGAAAAGGTAACAGACAGAGTTACAGACATTTATACCTAATATTAATAGCATTCGCCCCGCAATTTCACCCGCGTTCCCAATTTCATCATACCAAATTTCATCGCGATCGGTTCAGCGGTTTAAGCGTGAAAATGTAACAAACAAACTCACTTTCGCTTTTATAATATTATAGTTAGGATTAGGAATTTACTAGCTACTAGGTTTCACCCTCGTTCTCGAGGGATCTTATGTTTCCTGGCATAAAAAGTATCCTATATTATTAATCAAAGTCATTATTAATCAAAGTCAAAGCCATTTATTCAGTTTAGGCCATAAGAGGGCACTTATGAACGTCGAAGCTACTAAAGTTACCACCGATTCGGAAGTCGCCTTCAACTGAGAAGAACCGGCAAGAAACTCAGCAAGGTTACATTTTTCAAATATTTAGTTTTTTGTTTTTTTTTTTTGGACAATCTGACAATGTTGGCTTTTTTTCCATTAAATGTTTTACAATTATTAAAGAAATATAGTACGCATAAACCACCAATCCAGAATATATTCTATCTGTGTGCCAAATTTCATCTTGAAAATGCAGCTTGACTTGACACTTCAAATAGGCTTTATTTAATCGAAATAGGGCGAATGAAACAAAAATTATATATATATTATAAAATCATTGCGAGCGGAACCGCGGGTGAAAAGCGAAACGCTATTACAGTATATAACGCTAGTAGAATATAATTTGCCTTCAAAATGACGTAACCTTGTCTTGGTGATTTTTTTGTGCCATAATAAAATTTGTTTATATTCATGAGTACTTACAGCCCTGCTAGTATTGCCATTGACAAAAAAATCATTCTGTATATTTATTAATTTATTAATTTGCATTCCATAAGGTAACCTTAGGTGGTAAATTAGGTCTAAGTAAATTTATGGACCCTGTCGGACACAACAAACATTCGAAGTAGGAGAGAGGAGATAATTGCTTAGTATTAGAGATACTAATGTTTAGTTAAAATTTGAACTTGTTAAGGTTCTTATTTTTCATTTATTTTTCTTGTAATTTTTTAAATTTTTGTGTTTATGCGTATTATATTTCTTTAATCATTGTAAAACATTTAATGGAAAAAAAAGCCAACATTGTCAAATTGTCCAAAAAAAAACAAAAAACTAAATTTATGAAAAGTGTAACCTTGCTGAGTTTCTTGCCGGTTCTTCTCAGTTGAAGGCGACTTCCGAATCGGTGGTAACTTCAGTAGTTTCGACGTTCATATGTGCCCTCTTAGGGCCTAAACTGAATAAATGGCTTTGACTTTGAATGTTGTAGTTTTTGACGATATAGATATGTGATAATTAATTGAATATATATAATTTAGTTAAGTTTATTGATTAATTTTGTATCTGTTTCGTTTTTTAATATATCTGGTAATCTATTATATATGTTTATGCACATCACGTAGGGACTATTAGAGTGTAATGTTAAGTTGGAAGTGGGTAGCATTAACATGTTCTTATGTCTTAGCGATCAGTTTGTATTTTTTTCTCCACGCTTTGTGAAGAAACTGATATATTTTCTGACAAATTTGCATGTTTCCAGAATGTAGAGGCATGGTAAGGTTAAATGTTAATGAAAGAAAGCTTTGCAGCTAGTGGTTTGGTATATATTTGTAAGAATTCTGATTAACTTCTTTTGTAGTATGAAATGACATATTATATTTCTTTTTCTATATTTGCCACTCTCACTGAGACGTCCTTCTGTAACTAAAAACCCTATTTGAACATTTAAAAAGGTTCCATAACTAATAAGACGGCACCGTACCTTACCGTAGGTACCTTAAGTACTTACCTATAAAATGCACAAGGATAAATAAAATTTCCATTAAATAAAACTACACGCTCATTTCCCCTCGAGCAGTATCTCATGAGATTTGCCTCGGATAAACGAGTCCTTGTGCTGTTGCTACGCGGTGAAAGGCTGTTTACAAAGTTGCGACTAACAATCATAAACAAAACGCAATTTATCAAATTTCATTGCGATCGGTTCAGCGGTTTAAGCGTGAACATGTAACAAACAAACAAACAAACTCACTTTTGCATTTATAAAATTAAGTTAGGATTTGAAAGAGCATTTCCGCTACAATATTTTCTTTCCATTCTATAATATCGAAATTAACAATCGGCATTCAAATATCAAACGAAGTTTCCAATTATTTCTTCAGCGGCAGCAACGCGCCAGGCACCAGCTGGTCAGTTATAATAAGTTTTTGATTTTGTGATCAAATCCTTCTTACTGAAAGAGCAACGAGAATTTTCTTACTTATGCTTTAAAAAAAAAACCTCTTCGTCATTATCTGTGTGTGATAGGTACCTAATTACGATTTAAACCAACAAAATACGAAAAAAATTACAAATTAAATAAACCTTTTATAAAAATATGTATCATCCCTGATGAGAAGCAATAAAAATCGCACGACAAATCGCCCGTCCGCCACCACCCAAAACTGCATCCAAAGTCCATCTGCTGATTGCATGCGTCGCACATCCATTACAGAGTCGCCGTGCAGTCTCTGCTCACTCATAATTGACTCCTGACACCGGCGATTAGTCGCAAGTGCATTTGTAACCAGCCCGTGACCAGATGAATTGGTTGTTTATTAGTTGCTTGTTGACTGATGCTTTTTAACTTAACCTTATGCTTGTGCGAGATGCCACCCAGTTGCTTGGCAACCTGATTAATAACATTGTATTTACCTACTAGATATAAACAGATGGATATGTAGATAGATCGATCGACTGGTTCGAATTGACAAAATTCTTTTAGTGGTCTTTTTATCCCGGGAAAACATAAGATTCGGGAAAGCGGGTGAAGCCGCGGGACGGAAGCTAGTGTTATATATTCAAAGACGGTCCTTCCAAAGGTCCCGCAAATAGATTTCAATGACATTATTATCCAAGATAATCAAAGGCTTTCAAATTGTAATTGATGTTAAGGACATAAATACCTCTCTATGAATTAAGATCTCCAAGGAAACAGCAATCAGATACCTACCTTTTCACGTGAATAGCTTGAGATAATGATCTAATTTTGGCTTAATTAGAAGGTTTAATGTTAAACCTAATATTGTGGGTAGATGGTTAAATTTAACTGACATTGGTGTTGAATTTCGTAGAAGAGTTATTTAAATACGTCTTTATATAATAATGCTATGTACCGGCGGTATCATCCGCGTTCCCGAGGATCTTATGTTTTTCCAGGATAAAAAGTAGCTTATGTGCTATTCTAGACTATAATCTATATCTGTGCCAAATTTCATGCAGCTCCATTCAGCCGATCTGGCGTGACATCCTTCCTGATGGTAAGCGGTTACCGTAGCCTATTGACGCTTGCAACACCAGGGTTTTTTTGTTTGCTTTTAAACAAAAGAACAAAAAACCTCTTCTTTATTATATTAGTATAGATTTTGTATTTAAATAGGCCTTTACAAGCACTTATGAATAGTCTGACTCTAACGTTCGGTTCGGAAGGTTGCTTTTACTGAGAAGAACCGGCAAGAAACTCAGCAATTACTCTTTTAAAAACCAACTCAGATATTGTTATATAAAATTATTTTGTCTCACGGTTAATTTCCCCTAGATACAATCTATATCCTTAACAAATTTCATCAAGATCCGTTCAGTCGTTTAGTCTTGAAAACGTTACATACACTTTCGAATTTATAATATTAAGTATGGTTTTATAGAAAGAACTCTTATACATCTTATATAGGTATAAAAATTGTATGTATGTTTGAACGTTCTAATCTCGGTAACAAGTCAAAGTCAAAGTTATTAACTGTTACTGAAGTTACCCAAGGAGTCAGATTAAAAAAAAAAAAATAGCCCGTTTATTGAAAAAAGTAGGTATTATAGGCTCCTTTTTCATTCAAGGAACGCGGGTGAAACTAGGAGGTAACTACGTATTATAATATACATAAGAAATCTCCACTAGCTAATAGTTCCTCTAACCCACGTGTCAATCAGTGGTAGTGACGTCGGATGCCGCGGCGAAGGTCGTGGGTTCGAATCCTACAATGAGCTTGAGCTTTCGGTGAAGGAAAACATCGTGAGGAAACCATAGCACGGTGGTAGGGTACTTTATAGTACCCGTCTGGCTGGCTACCACCCTCAAGTTGAAAGTCTGTCGCCAAACACCTATTGGTGTGTTCCGGCAGCTGCACTTGAGAGCCAGTACCTTCTAGGCTTTGTGTGCTTACCACCTTCAGCCACATCATCACCTACCATAATGAGATTGTGGTCAAACACTAGCCTATAGAAAGTAAAAAAAAACATTATAAACGTAAAAGTATATTTTTGGTATATCCTTTCACGCAGCAACAAATCTTTATAAACCGGAGAAGGATATAGGCAACTTTGTTATCCCGGGAACGCGTGAAACCGCGAGGCGAGAGCTAGTTCATTATTATGGTCACCGTGACTCACTCTACAATGATAAGTGTTTGTTACTACGTCTAAGAATTAATTATATACACGTGCACATCTGTAATTGACATACTAATAACAATTTTTAAGAATAATATCTGGCTGGCTATATTGAAGACTAGTTGTTCGCCGCGGTTTCATCCGCGTTCCGGAGATAACATACATTACATCTAAACATACAAACTTTAAGTCTTTACAATATTAATTAAGTTGTTTTTATATACTTGTTTTATTTTTATTAAGTAAGTAATGGACACAGACATTTTAGATCTATGTCTGTGGTAATGGACTTTTGAAATATGCAATATATTTGTGTAAATTTTATTATTTTTCTTGTTATTTTTTTTAAATTATTTGTGTTTATGCGTATTATATTTCTTTAATAATTGTAAAACATTTAATGGAAAAAAAGCCAACATTGTCCGATTGTCCAAAAAAAAACTAAATATATAAAAAATGAAACCTTGCTGAGTTTCTTGCCGGTTCTTCTCAGTTGAAGGCGACTTCCCAATCGGTGGTAACTTCAGTAGCTTCGACTTTCATAAGTGCCCTCCTAGGGGCTAAACTGAATAAATGGCTTTGACTTTGACTAAATAGCTATATGAATTTTGTTTTTCAAAAAAGAATTTATTTCACCTCAGTGTAAACAAAACTTTTGAGCAAGAAACCGAAAAAAGTTTGCCCTGAACGTCAGTTATCTCACTTCGTAAGAAAAATGATGATATATATTGCTGACTGTACCGTACCACATTACGTAAGAGAATGCCAATAAATTATTATAAAAGAATACTAAAGTAGGTAAGACCAAGACCGGTCCTATTGGAGATAAGGGGGGGCCTATGTCCAGCAGTGGACGACGTGCGGCTGAGATGATGATGATGAAAGTATGTACTAGGTAATCAATTATAAATTCATTCCGTTTAAATGTTTGGTATAAAATAAATATACCTCTTAATAAGTCGAGAATAAAAAACCATATGTCCACATGCATTAGAACCATTTTACTGTGAGTTTAATCAAACGTAAGTGAAAATAGAAACAGTCGACGATTCAGACTATTTTCAAGATCCCAGGTGTGGAGCAATGTACATACATATATACATACACACGTGTATACTTCTGACGTAAATGCTAAACGCTCCCTTGAGATGCAGTCGCCATGTGACCTATTTATTGAACTCTACGTAAGAGGTATAATTTCTATTCTATTTTAAAGAGATTCTGTTCTTCATCGATGTATGATTTGACGATTTAGATGTGTCAATGATTTGTATTTAGTGTATTTATTATATGTAGGTATCTAGTTGGTCCGTCCGCTAGTTGGAGACCTCCTAGGTGGCTTGATAACTCCAACAGTAGGTTGACCACTAGCCTACCTCCACCAATCCGCAGTGGGCATGCGTGGTGGAGTATTTGCCCATTCCCTTTCACCCTTATTTGTGAAAGGAAGCCTGTGCTCTGCAGTGGGACATAAAAAGGTTGTAAAGGAAATAATGTTGGTACCTACATGAACCGTGGGGTGGTGATCTGGGGTCCTGAAATCCTGGCTCTGCCTAGCTTAGGCAACAGTTTCCTGCAATTTAAAAGTTTGTTACTTTAATATTGTGGGATAAAATATAATAAAAGCTATTCGCCCGCGACTCTATAAAATATTTATAACTTTTTTTCCTTTCACCCGATTTCGAAACCCAAATAGAATAGGCATTATTCGAAGCGCCAACCCATACCGCATTAACCTGTGAAAACTTCTTAAACACCCGTTCAGTAGTTTCGAAGATTAGCATGTTCAAACAGACAGACAAGAAAAAGAAAAAAAAATGCTTTGAATTGTGTTACTCTTCCTGATCACCCACACTCCAACTAAAATTAAAAAAATATAATAAAGTATAAAAAAGGAAATAATCGGTATAAAAACTATCTTATCTTTTAAATTGGAACAAATCACACTTTATGAAAAAAATACGTTAGATCGGATAGTTTCGGAGTTCATCGCGGACCAACATCGTGACACGGGAATTTTATATATTACTATCTCTACCCCGCGGTTTCACTCGCGTAGCGGTTTAAAAATGATAAAAACCTTCGGAGGAGTATGGTAACTAACATTGTGAAACGAGAATTTTATATATTATATAAGAAGATTTGTAACTTTTGTGTTGTATGTAGTCTTAACAATACTATCCTAATCCTAGCTATAATATAATAAATGCGAATGTGAGTTTGTTTGCTTGTTTGTTACCTTTTCACGCCTAAACCGCTGAACCGACTGCGATGAAATTTGGTACGCTGGTAGCCTATGGTATGGAGAAGAACATAGGCTGCTTTTTATTCCGGGAAAACACAAGATTCCTAGGGAACGAGGGTGAAACCGCGGGGCGAAAGCTAGTAGAGAATATTTTTGTCTGTCTGTCGTTCCGGGTGGAATCTTGCAACATAAACGAGTACTTCCCGATTAGCTATCAGGCTGAAACTTTCAGGCTGAAAGTTTTAGTGTAGCTCACAACTCGATAAAAATGCAAACTATTTTTTTTAATAAAAAATACGTGTGGCACTCGGGGACTGCCGCGGTAAAGCTATTGCATAGCATTTTTTATCAACTTATGCAATTATAATTATTTATTTATTTTTTATTTAGGCAGTTTTTTTTTATTTTCTTTGATATTAATTCAAGTTTTTTCATTGATATTAATAGATACCTATACACCTATATACTTTCTCACAAACAGCATACAGTGGGAGGTGTTAGGTTTTTTCGTTACGAAATTTCTTGATTCGGTCGCCGCGCTCAAAGCCCGAAGCCCGCGATAAAAGCTATACAATAACTTATATTTTTTTAATCTTACATTTATTTTTTATAATCTTTGCAGTTGAAGCGTTGTCAACAATTGAAGAAATTTGTTATAGGTACATACATACATTACATTTTTAAATAAGCAATTTTTGGCGGTATAAAGCTGACGTCATGAATAAAATTAGTTACAGATTAAATAACCCATCTAGATTAATATCATCAATAATGTCTACTGATGGTGCGAATGATTACTTATGTATGTCTTCTTTTTGCGAAGTGCTGGACGAGTTTTTTTTTATAGTTTTTTTTTGCGATGAGTGTCGACTTACCGACAAAAGGGAAAGGGGTCAAGATCAAGGCTTCTTAACAAGCTTTTTACCGCGGTTTATTATGAAGTTTTACTTTAATATTTTGTAGGATTAATGATGTAATTAAAGATAGATAGTTCTGTAAATTTTAACTCAAAGTTTAATTTATTCAGTTTAAGCCTATGGAGGGCTCTTATGAAGGTCGATTTTACTGAAGTTACCACCGGTTCGGAAGTCAGCCTTCGACTGACAAGAATTGGCAAGTATGAGTTACTTAAATTTTATCTGTATATATAAAAGGAAAGGTGACTGACTGACTGATCTATCAACGCACAGCTCAAACCACTGGACGGATCGAAAATTTTGCATACAGATAGCTATTAAGATGTAGGCATCCGCTAAGAAAGGATTTTTGAAAATTCCACCCCTATGGGGGTAAATAGGGGTTCGCGGGTGAAACGTCGGGGCGGTTAGCTAGTAAAAAAAATATAATAATGAAAAGATAAAGTAATTAATAAAATAGTAAACCAAACAAATTCTGATTAATAATAGCAATAAAAAATGTTATGTAAATTTTTACCAAATAATTATTGCTTTAACGAACAAACAAACACATTGCTATATCGAAAGCTCGCTCTGAGTCGAAGCTTACGTCATATCACGTCCTCTCGAAGCTTTTTTGCGCTTTTATTCACTTAACGACTGATACTGCGCAGCGAAGAAATGCTATCGTTATTTTTTTATGTCTTCATATCAACGGGTTGAACTGTGCTTATTATTGAAACGGTTCCGTATATTTTGGGATGAGAAACTCTTGATGTAGAAATGGTGTTGCAAGCGTCAATAGGCTACGGTAACCGCTTACCATCAGGCGGGCCGTCACCTTAGTGGTAATAAAGTTTAAAAAAAAAACAAGTTCTTTTTCACTTCATTCATTCAGCATTCTTTATTAAAATAAAATTGTTAAAACAACCATGAATTTTAAAGAATTAATTTAAAAAATACGAGATTTTAATTTGTATGAAACGATCAACTTGTGACGTCAGGATACATGCCGCTACAACAATTTGAAATATAACGGCTGTTTCAGCGTATACAATGACGTCATGTGATTTATTCATCGCTGTATCCATTTTTTTTTTATTATTACAGATAAATAAAATCATGCATATTATTCGAGTATTTTCATTCTAATTCGTCTTAAATTAAGGATCCCTTATATTAAAGACGCACTTTCGTTCCCACTTGTCCTTCAAGAGCACCACACACCTGCCGCGCGAGTTTTTTCGCGCATCTTTTTGCTTTCCGCCATGTTTTTTTCCCTTCTTTTTTGCGAGCCTGTCCGTCTGTCCATGTGACTCATTCGTACAAAAACGTCTGCTTTCACAGTCACGTTACGTAATTTATAAAAAAAATCCACCGATAATTATTTTTGACGTCTCTATAGTTTTGTGTCAGTGGTATTTTTTATATTTTTATTTTATAACATCGGTGAGTATATTTTATTGAAGGATAAAAAATTGAATGTTCGATTCTTTTTCGTTTGATTTTTATGGTCAGCTTTATTTTTTTTTCGACGTTCATTTGGAAACATTTTGAATTTGTAATTTTTTTTTACGATCAATCACGTTTTAGTATGTTTATAATAAATAGGTGTGTTTAATATTTGTGTCCATGATATGTCTGTTTGTCCTGAGTCTGCGTATCTCTTTATAAGTATTTATAGTAATATATTTAGTATATCAGTTATCTGGCTTCCATAGCACAAGCTCTGCTTAGTTTGGGGTCAGATGGCCGTGTGTGAGGAATAATGTCCTGGAATATTATTATTATATTTTTAATTATAAAATATTATGTTCTCAAAATTATTACACATAATTTTCAAATTAGAAAGCTTGCTATATTAAGAGATTTTAATTATAAATCATTTTATAACTTATGTATATAATATTTTATATTTTCATGTTACAGTTATCCATATTATATGTACTAACTATTGGCTCATAATGACTCCTAAAGTTTAAAAAACTGATTTAATTAACGATTAGAACATTAAAGTTAACGATTCCCGTAATTGCTTAGCAACTAACAACTAACCGTTACAAATAGTGATGGGGTTACTGTCGATAATAATATATACCAATAAAATTTGAAAATTATTTACCAGGTGTGTAAAAAGTGTCCAACCCTAAGGTTCTTATAAACCTGTCTCTAATAAATGCTTAATATCAACCTAAATTAATGAAGATAGGTTTGACTAATACGCTAACAAAAAAAAAACTTTTTTTAGGACTGTTTGATCACAATCTCACATAGGTAAGTGATGACCGAAGGTGGTAAGCACGAAAAATGTTCATATTATATTAACAATCAAAATTTAACGTGTCACAATATAATATAGTATCTAAGTATACACTCACAACACTACGCTAATTTGATATTGAAATTATTATCGAATTATTACTTAAAATTTCAATAACCGCCTCTAGTTACCAATCCGAAATTGAGATATAAATTATGAACCTAAAACTGTTCAAACGAAAACCACTTCTAAAGTGTTTAGATTATGATCGTTATTTGATTGTAAAAATAACTCGTAAATTACGATATGTGTGGATAAAACAGATTTTTATTATTTTAATGACAGGTCGTCAAATGTTCGATGATTTAAGGCGAGGGAGTGTTTTTTGCTCGAAAGAGGCTTGCTCGACGCCGAAGGTGATTTTTGAACACCTGTGTTTAATTTTCGAACGACGGCTCTCAAACTTTATTTCATATTTTAAAATTTAATCATTTTTGAAATTCTCATTTCAAATAAAATAGAAAATTCCAAATTTAAAATTAAATAGTTACCTATTGGTCAAATATACTTACAATTGTAATTTGTTTTGATTTTTTCACGATTGCTTTTGTACATAAAGAATATACATTTACATTGCGTCGAGAGGCCCGTCCATTATTATTACGAGAGAAAAGTGCTAATCCATTATGCAATCAGACCAGTGTCCTTCAACATCACCCCTCAGGACAATACGATCAAATTGCTAAAGTAGTGATTATATTAAATTGGATTATAGCATATTTTGTATTACGTTTTGCAGGATTGAGCGCCATTACAGTTATTCTATAGAATAAAAATGTACCTATTGTACGTACAATAATAGGCTAAAGTAACCATCCAAAAAGGTATTAGGGCCTCTAAGGGCCTGCTTGAATTAAAATGAAAATATTTAAAAAAAATGTTTTAATTGACCATAAAGACCTAAAACGATTGCCTTTTGTTTTAACAAAAAAAAAACAATAAAAAAAATTACGCACAATGTAACAATATAAAATGAAATCATAATAATTATTATAATTATTTATGCATTCTAAAAATACCTATTTAAAAAATGTACTTTTTTAACGACTAAAACAACATGGTCCACTAACATATTTACGCAAGAGCGCAGTAACGTAATGGAATGATGACCACATCCCTTGCCATCATGACCTAATGCGCCATGAATTGACGCATCACCGACCTTAACCGTGGACTGGTAGGGTTCAACTTTAACTGGGTAATTGGCTACTGTTTGACGAAATGCCGACATAATTAAATGAGAAGTGGAAGACATTTTGAAGTGTCTGAAGATTTTTAATGGATAAATTGTTGTAGGTTATCCTATTAGTATAGGTCCTCATCCTTCAATGTCAAATGGTGTATGTCAAAGGCGTAGTTTCGATGTAATTTCCTATTTTCTAAAAATAAAATTTTGTTTCACTCATTTAGGAGTTAAAAGTTAAATAAACTAGTTACATCGTTTTGTGAGACTCCTTCTTAAAAAGGGTAGTAGAACCATGTGGCTCAGAATAAGCAGTATTCTACCCTTATTTCTTCTTGTTTGTTTCCAGTAAAAGAACATATAACATAGTATTTGATCAACATTTGAGAGTTACATAAAAAAGCCTATATTTTTATGCTGTTATAGTGAGAAACTTGAGAGTTGGTTATGAATTTTACTTAAACTACCTTTTTTCTTTTTGTAAGACCCTTTTTTATCTCCTGTTTTATTTTTATTTTGTGTCATTATAAGATAACCATTTAATTGTCCTTTTAATTTTTTTTAGAAAAACAAGACGGAGGCTTAAAACTTAGGTAAGTTTTTTAAGATTTTGAGCTACATCGCCTCTTTGAGCCGGTAGTCATTAAAATGTGAATTCAAAACTTATACTAACTGACAAAGATATAAGTGCTAATTTGCTGATTAAAAGAGCATCCACATTTCACGAACATATTTTTTTTTTGAGCAGCACACTAAGGTGGTGGGTCCAGGGGACCATCGACCATTATCACATGAGATGAGCATTATCACTGTCTCTTAGGTACATTACCAGAATCGGGCTTTAGTTAGGTGGGCTGACTGCTTGTCAACCTTTCAAGATTTGACACAAAATTTACTTACTATTTTCTATAATAGTTTTATTGAACTCTCGATACTCATGGGTTTCTTACCAAAAAGTTTTCTTGGAAACAAATAGCAGTTACAATATTTTTTTTTTAATAAATCATTGATCATTGACGTAACAATCAACCATTGACCTATTTGTTGAACAAAATAATTCGTAACGACCAATATGTTGAATGGCGCGATAATGGCGTGGTATGTAGACGCGGATGGCCAATCGGCCATTTGACACATTGTGACCGACGTGATAAGATTTTTAATAGGTAGATAATTTGATTTATTTTTGAATGGAGGACATATTCATGTCGCTTACTAGGGCAGGCAGAAAACACAAAACATTTTGCTATTTTTAAATGTACCTGAAATCGATTTCGCTTCAATTCATCCACATTCAATGCAAACACAAATTTATTTTGGCAATTTTTTTGGGAATTGTTGTTTAGTAAAAAAAAGTATTTGACACCTTATAAGATAATAATAAATAAATTGTACCTACTCCAAACATTTGCTCAAAATAATATAAAAAAGTATAAAATCACGTATAAAACGAAAAGAGTCTAACATAAAAATTTAAATCAATTATATAAAAAAATGAAATGCAGTGGCATATAATGTTAAATAAAATAAAAATAATCTTATTCATTACCTTCTAATAAAATTAAAATATAATTAGTTTAAATTACAAAACAAATAAATAAATGAATAAATAAATATTCTGGGAAATTTTAAATTAATTATCTCAATAAGGGGCCACTTTAATAAATCTTTGACAGCCGCTGTCAAGTGACTCACGCGCATCGTATAAAAGTAATGTAAAGCCCTAATCGAGCGTACAGTATGAACTATATCATCGATATGTGTGTGTTCCCAGCATTACGTATTACAGGTAAGTGTGAACATTGCATTATTTAAAAAGTAATACTTATTGGGTGTCTTGTAACGTTAAGAAATAAGAGTCAATTTATGCTATACCTGCTTCCTGGCTTTACCCGTCTTCCTAAGGGATCCAAGGATTTCCTGGGATAATAATGATGTATTGAACTATGTTTTAATTGTTATGCTATGCACTTTTGTAAGGCGTTTGAAAAATATTAGTGCCAAAATATACATATCTTAAAAAAAAAAAAATACCTTGCAGAGCTTCTTGGCAGCATTGCCACGTTGGATGGCAATGCTAATTCTTTGTCCAAAATAAAGGCCAGCCCTTTGGTCACTTGAAGAGTCGACTAATCGCTTGGCGATTTCTCTATAGAGTGAGTGGGCACTGGGACCCCATGGCCCTAGTGTTTCAACCCCAAACGGGTCAAATAAATAATTTCCAATTAGAATACTATATTTGCGTCGTTTGAGGTTCTCTGCAGCAGCCGCTCCAGCAGAGTCTGCCGTGCTAGGAAGATGGGATGGAGCAAAGGAATAATATTAGTATAAATTTTGTACCTAGCTTTCGTCCCGCGGTTTCACTATTATACCACAGCGTAATTACATACAGTGGTATATCGCGGTTGAAGTCACGCGAAATGCCGCTTTGTTAAGGCATTCGTCATTGCTGCATTGTGTCCCAAGCGAGTGTATGGCAGCTTGGGCGCTCTCTCACCCCGCAAGCCCCGCACGATTGCTCTGTCTACAGTTCATCTATTAACATTTACTATTCATGTTCGGGGTCATTGCAATATTGATCACAATTTCTAGACCACACCACGTCTCTCAGCCAATAGGAGACCTAGGATTGCCTGTCTCTTTCACACTCGGCTGATGTAAGATCTAACATTGTCTAGCCACGTGTGTCTGTAGGTCATATAAACTACGACCATGTGTGAATTATCAGGTGTTATGTGAGTAAAAGGTAAATTTTTATATAAGAGGTTGGTTTTGGATGAGTTGAAGGCGTGGGTTGAAAGCTGTAGGTACCTACTCTAAATTTAAACACAATATTATTATTTAAGATGTTATTATTATGTTTAATTTCAATTTAAAAAAAATGTAAGTAAAAAAATTGCTGAGAAAATCTGAAAAAGTAAAGAAATTGAGGCAAAGGCAAATTTAAAGCCATATTCAGTTTAGGCCATATCAGGCCAGGAAACTCAGCTAGGTTAATATTTTATGATCTGACTAATTCGATGTCCTACGTACGTACTTAATTTATGTAATCTTATAACAACTAATCCCACGGGTCACTAATTGTGCAAGAACAACTTACACTTGGTCGATTATTTTACATTCATAATAAGGTTACAGAATCATTTGCAAAATAATATGGGAAACTATTTCAGTTTTTTTTCTTATTTCCATTAGGTACTACTGTATACATAGGTAGGTACATTATGTACTTATGTATGTAAATACCTCATAAGTTAAAACAACACACAATAAAATATCATTTCACAAACGTAAAGTACTATGTTCTATAAAATGAATGAACAAAAATTACGATTCGTGTCAGCAATTGTCTAATCTAGTCGACCACACCACCTAAACTGACCAATCAGGAGGCTCGTATAAGGACGGCATATCACGCGACAAGTCCCTACCGATATACCTGTCTCTGTCGTACAGACATGATGCAATAGTGCATTTTTGTCGATCATCTATGACAGTGTAAGTACCAACTTCCTAGTTAGAAACTAGTTTAATGTAAGTGTAGATTACACTATTATATAGAATATAGACAGACAAATACCTACTGATAAAAATCAATGTGTCTATCTGTTTGTAACGTATGCTTTTCTATAACATTCATCCAATTGCGATAAAACTTTGTTGAATAATGCGCACGCCTGCGAAGAGATTAGCTAGTTTGAGATATATTTTTAATATTTCTAATACAATACAAGACTGCCCGATCTTGGAATCGATCCCATGACCTCCGGGTTAAGCTGAGCCTTTTAACGCTCGACTTAGGCGACCTAGGAAGTATAATGATAAATTGGCTAAAATTAAATGTCAGATTTGAACCCACGACATTCACCACAGGTTTTGACGTTACTGAGCTATCATCGCTTTAAAATCTTCCCTAAAGTCATATATTAAAAAATAAACAATATCATACTATGCGTAACTTTGCCTGTAACCTTTTCACGCCTAAACCGCTGAATCGATCGCGATGAAATTTACTACGCAGATAGCCTATGGTATAGAGAACGACATACGATACTTGTTTTCTCGGGATCGCAGGTGAAACCGCGAGGAACAGCTAGGACTAAGGTCCTATTTTTTACAAAGATTTAAAAAAATAATTGAAAAGCAAAAAAAACTTAAAGAATGCCCACAGGATGGTTTAAAGTATATTATTATCTTATCTAAGATCTACCCAATAGTCCGGTGACTTGATGACGTTTAGAGGCGTGTTCGGGCTCGGTTCTCGGAAATTGACGCGACCACGAAATACCTCGCTACTTATCAATGAGTTGCTGTGGCCACACGTTTGTGGTATATTGGGAATGTATAAAGACTTTATTTTTTATTATTTTATGGTTGCTTTACTAAAGTGTTAAATGAGAAAATATTTAAATATTATTTTGTTTATTATGACCTCGATAATTAGAACGTTTTTTTTATCATACATTTTATTAATAACTAGCAACCTGCCCCAGCTTTGCACGGGTGCAATATAAATAAGCAAACCTTTTTCGTTAATCGCTCTTTTAGTGTAAGCGGAGAAACAGACAGAGATTGTATACTATTTAGAAATAATTACGAAATTTTGAGTTAGCTTAAAGATGCAGGATGTAAAAAATGATTTTTACATTCCTAGATTAACTATATTTTTAAATAGATATTTAAATTACTGTAAAACATTAAATTGATCTGAATTATTTTCGGTTTTCGTGTAGCTAAAATTGGTCATGTTGAAAATCTCACGTCAAGCACCTATTGGCGTTTTCCGGCAGTTGCACTTGAGAGCCAGATACCTTCTAGGCTTTATAAAGGTCGGCAACACATTAGCAATCCCACTGGTATAGCTAATGTCTATAGGCGACGGTAGCCACTTAGGCATTTACCATCAGGTGGACCGCCTGCCTGCTTTCCAGACTTCTGACATAAAAAAGTCAATTTATTAAAATCATTTTGCTGCAGATGTTCATGTATTGTCATTGACGGGACTGTGATCATGATGACAGTCAATGAATGCTGATAATCACACTTTGTCCTATATCACGATGTTTTGAGGTTAATGAAACAATCACTTATCGAATGTTAAAAGAACAATATAAATGATAAGAGAATTAATATTATCTTTACACTAAGTGATACCTGATTTCCTTATCTGTAATGATTATCACTTAATAACCACATGCAAATTTACTATTCAGGAATTTTAGTAGATTTACTAATACTGCAAATAATTATTTATTCAAATAATTTAACTTATATTGATAAGTTTTCGCTGTTTGCCGACAATGTGGTATAAAAAAAAACCATAAAACAAAACAAAACTTAAAGATTTCATAGCCCAGTATATTCTTTTTGTCTCTTTTTGATACATGGATGGATAAGCTGTCAAAAGTGGAAAGCAAAAGTGTTTCGTATGCATTATAAACTACAAAAGTGATGCCATTCAATAAGTATTTATAATGTTGATAATTAAATCCCATCCACACTTTATGACTTCTACAGTAACGTTTAATCATATACAAATATTAATTTAACATAATATCATGTCATTGTTTGAACATCCACTTGGGTCTTATCAAGTCTAGTTTGGTATACTAACGAATGTTCTAATTATTTTTAAACTAGCTTACGCCCCGCGGTTTCGCCCGAAGGCGTCAGCTGAAAATCAGAGCTGCTAACTAAATGGTAGTCAGTGGCATTATGCTGAGCTGATGTCCTGTTTGGCGGCACAATCACTTTTATTGTTATATGTTGTACTATAGTTTAATTTCACTTGTCTGTCAAATAAATGTTTTTTTCTTTCTTTCTATCTTCTTTCATTCCCGAGGGATCTTATGTTTTCTCGGATTAAAATGTAGCCTATACCCTTTCTCGATAGATAGGCTATCCAACACTATAATACCTGGGTGGATTGAAAAGTACTCGGCCTGATACAGATCCATTCAATTCTTAAAATCAAAACTACCCACATTATTTAGTTCAGTTCAGACTTGTTAGCTGTGCGAAGTTTGAACCGTGTGCGATAATTAGTTGTGAATTTATAAATTTATTTATCAAGCAATCCGCCGTGATTTTCGCAAATGGAGCAAATTGAGCAGCGTGCTGTGATTAAGTACCTCCATAAGAAGGGGTTATCACCAAAGGCCATCCATGATGATATGGTCAGTACATTAGGGGATTCTGCTTTGTCATATTCAACCGTCAACCTAAAAAAGCAAAGTCGATTTTGTCGGCAAATAAGGTGATGGCTTCAGTATTCTGGGACTCGAAGGGCGTGATTATGGTTGATTACCTTGAAAAAGGTCAGAATATAAACTCTGATTACTACTGCACCTTATTACGTCGTTTACGTGAGGAAATAAAAGAAAAACGCCTAGGAATGCTCAGAAAAAATGTCCGTGTTCACACATCTATGCAATCAATGGCTGAAATTCATAACTGTGGCTTGAGTACATTAGGGGATTCTGCTTTGTCATATTCAACCGTCAACCTAAAAAAGCAAAGTCGATTTTGTCGGCAAATAAGGTGATGGCTTCAGTATTCTGGGACTCGAAGGGCGTGATTATGGTTGATTACCTTGAAAAAGGTCAGAATATAAACTCTGATTACTACTGCACCTTATTACGTCGTTTACGTGAGGAAATAAAAGAAAAACGCCTAGGAATGCTCAGAAAAAATGTCCGTGTTCACACATCTATGCAATCAATGGCTGAAATTCATAACTGTGGCTTTGAGCTGTTACCGCATCCGCCTTATTCACTTGATCTGGCACATTCCGACTTCCTACTATTCCCTAAAAAAGCACTTAGGAGGTCAGAAATTATCGACAAACGAAGAGGTGAAAGCAGCAGTAGACGCGTATTTTGACTCTCAAGACGATTTTTTTGTTTTCAACGGTATAAAAGCTTTGAAGGAGAGGTGGCAGAAGTGCATTCAACTTGATGGTGATTACGTAGAAAAATTAAATTATAATTGATTTTGTATGATTTACGCAGATTTGATAAAATCAGGCCTAATTCAGGTTTTGTTTCTGCTAAAGTTTCTGTTTTTTTTTATGTGTTTTCAATGTGTTGCCGAACTTTATAAAGCCTAAAAGGAAACTGCCTCTCAAGTGCAACTGCCGGAACACTCCAGTAGGTAGGTCTATTTGAAATGAGAAATCATCTTAAAACAAACCTTAGTTTTTCTTGTATGGAGGAATTTTAAACTATATGACAGAAAAAAATAATGAAAGAAACCATTGATTAAAAAAAAACGTATTTTTATATACACTTTTAAATCACATGACAAATTAAATAATTGGGGTTATTCAGAGTTGCTCGGTCGCGGTTCCCGATCGGGTAGACAAACCGATACAGTAGTCTAATGAATAGGATGGCTCATATTTGATCATTTCAGACTTCCATTTGGAATGATGCAGTCGATACACGATCGCGGCAAATGAATTCTGCAACTAACAGCATCATCCTAAATTTAACGAAATAAACCGTTCTTTCAGATCAGAATGGCAACCGAATGGGTCTGAATATAAGGAAATGTATAAGAGGTAATTAATGTACAATAAAACGTTTAAAGTGATCCAGATAAACACTATATACTTAAATGACATGTAAGTAATCGTGGGTGTGATACAATCACACCCAACCCAAGCGTGATGAATCTTATCACGCTTTATCACTAACGAAATAGTAGTAAAAGATAATAATAATTAAAAGCGAGTATAGTATTCAACTCATTTGATTACAATATTTCTTATTAGGTTGCCGACTAGTATTTTTTTTTTTAAATTAAAAATGTGTAAATTTTCGTGGATTTTTGTCGATAATAATATTATTAGTTTTAAAAATAAATGTTTGTTGTTAAATATGGAGAGTGCAGTATAGTGAGGTAAGTTTATGGATAATAAATTAAAATAAGCGAAATATTTTGCTATTTTTTTAAGCTATTTATTATTCATTATCTTATAAATAATTTACAAAGCTTGAAATAAAAAAGCGTCCCAGATAAAATTAACGAGTTAACTTAAATTTATTATATTAGTATAATAATATTATATATTATAACTTATACCTAAGTTTTTCAAGATTATTATATTAGTATTATATTACTTGCTTATAGCTTATATTACTTTAAATTGACACAAAAAACATGTAATAACAGCCATTTGTTAACTAATAAAAATAAATAAATTGTTGCAGTAGTTGCTTATATAAATGAAAAAAAAAGTCATAATTATCTTAAACGCAAAAGTACCTTTTATAGCAGTAAAAAGTAATATAACCTTTATCGCTTAAACTTCTAATATATAAAATTCTCGTGTCGCGGTGTTTGTAGTTAAACTCCTCCGAAACGGCTTGACCGATTCTCATGAAATTTTGTGTGCATATCGGGTAGGTCTGAGAATCGGACAACATCTATTTTTTCATCCCCCTAAATGTTAAGGGTAGTCCACACCTAAATTTATTTTTTATTTTTTAGATATTTTTTTTGTTTTTTTTTTTATGATACAACATTTAAAAAATTTCAACCCTCTGCGATCAACCCCTATTTTTTATTTGTTGATTATAATTTTTATTTTGTCATGACTTAGAATAAAAAATATTATATTAAAACCTCTACGATCAACCCCTATTTTTCCATCGTGATTTTTTTTTATAGCCGGTCACTATACAGTTTTCGGCCATTTTTTTTGGTTTTATTTGTGTATCGATCGTAGCGATCGTATCGATTTGTGTATTTTTTTAACCTGCTACGCGAGTGAAACCGCGGGGGACAGCTAGTTTCATTATAAAACTTTATTTAAACTTTACTTAATGAATATAAACTAATCTACATCTGTAAAAAAAAGCCCAGGACTATTCCTAGCTTTATCCAAACTCATGGCCACCGTCCACCGGAAGCACGCGGTCGCTTACCGTATAAAGCGACCAAAGTCCGAACTATTATGACGCAACGACGTACGTAAAAAAAAACAGTCGATTCCTGCCCGGCCCCCGTAGTGTAGATAAGGTGGCGTGATTTCATAGAGGGAGTAAGGCGTGTGTAGAATTCCTTTGAGGCACATTTGTCGTTTTTTTTTCCATTTACGATCTTGCAAAAGCAGTAAAAATAACAGAATCAATTAATGAAACACAAGCCATGTATGATAAAAAATAGCGTATTCAGATTAGTTAAATAAAAATGCCGCTATATAACTATCATTATAAATTATCCTTTATAACTGTGCTATTAGGGGACGTTTTTGACAGAATCTTGAAAAATGACTTTGCGTTTTAATTTTACGTGTATTTTGAGTTTTTATTGAATGATATCAGTTGCGTTTTGTTCAATGGAGATCAATCCAGCACTGTGAATTGAAATTACATTAATGCGTGTATCGTGACTTTGTCTCAAAAAGTCCATGAAAATGTTTGGTTGAACACCCACCATTTTACTAAAACCTGACTGACTTGTACATAGTACTTAGGCACTACTAGAATTTTATATTATTACTTGACATTGGCAAAATACACAATCCATATGATGCCATTATAATTAAAAGAAAACAATTTTTTAAAAAGAGAACATGAAGTGGAGGCGGCATGTGAATATAGCAGATATTTAGTGAGCAATCTGCATCATTTAACCATGGTGACGTCAATCGATTGCTTCTAATCATCGGACTGCACTGCGTACACTGATCTCCATTATTATTATATCTTATAAAAAAAAAGGTAGCATTTATCTGATTTTAAACACGCATATAATAAGTTAGTTTAATTTAGTAAATTAGTGTTTCATCTGAAATGATGCCCACAAATGATCTTTCTTTGATTTTTTTTCCCGTCAAACATTAGTTAAGTAAAAAGGTATTTTTTTGTATGGGTAAGCGTGCTACATCCGAGTGAGTCGACGGTTAAACTTAAGCCCATTTCAGACGCAGCGCCAAAATCCATAGCATCCAGCCGATCCATATTATAATAGAGATCAGTGACTGCGTACGTGATTCCAAAAGCGTCTTCGGTTAGAAACGGTAGTAGCCCTGTGACGACATACCGGGTGCATCGGCACCGCATACAATAGGGTATTACACCCATTTTTGAAAAATGTCTCAATTCGTTCCTAAGGTCAGATCCTTCTAGGCTTTGTGTACTTACCACCTTCGGCCACATCATCACCTACCATAGTGAGATTGTGGTCAAACACAAGCCTATACAAAGTAAAAAAAAAAAAAGGTGCTATATAAGCCACCAAAAAAATCAAAATTTTATTCAATCGATAAGTGCCATAAAATGCATTTCAATTTTACGTTTTCAAATGTCAGGAGTAGTTTGATGAAAACGGTGGACGTCATGTAACTCATGACGGTCATGACGTTATTTGGTCTGTTGTAAGTAAATAAATGCGCTGATATTGGTCTCAATTGGACTTATAAAATGTTACAAATTAAAAATGAGCTATTATACTTTTTATTAGTGTGCTGTTCCTGAATGCATGAATACTAGTGTAAAATAATAATAATAATACTTCAGTTGACACTTTTTAGTTTACATACATCACCTTATGACGTCATTATAATGGCGGCTACTGTTTCGCTTGTTTAGAAACAGATAAAAAAAACTGAAAACTTTGAAATTAATTTCAAAATGAAATAAGTTATTTTATGAAACTAACATTTTTCCGACTGCTTATAGCCTAAACTATCTAAATTGTACATTTTTAGATTTTTTCTCATATGGAGTAAAATACCCTATTGCCTACCTACGTAACAACGCAACCGCCTAAATTGGTGCCTACGTGACTAAAATAACATAGAGCATGGAGGTTGCATTTCTTGTCAATAGAAACGTATTTGGTCGTTTGAACGTTCTCTTTCCTCAAGATTTTGTAAGAAACTTATTTTTGAGGTTTAAGCTCACATTTTTACTTTTTTTTAAATAGATATTACAATAATAATGTGATATATATTTTTTTTAATTCTCCAATACTTTAAAGGGTGGAAGTTACTAATTATAAATAACTAGCGAGGAAAGTCCCATTTTTTTTATTTATTTAAGGTTTACCTACTATAGAATTCATTAAAATAAAAAATAACTTTTTTTGAAAAAAATCTTTTCATACATTGTGATCGAGCAAGATTGATCTTTTGTATGATTTTTTTATTAATATGTATGCGTGAATAATATATTTTTGAAACATACTTTTTCAATCCTTTAATATTACAGCCTTCCGCCCCGCGGTTACACCCGCGAACCTTTATTATATCATCAGAGGTTGCATTTTCAAAAATCCTTCCATCGTCTCAGAACTACAGTGTCAAAGAAACCCACATGCAAATTTTCACGGTCCTTGCTCCAAGAGTTTGGGCTGTGCATTGATATGTCAGTCAGTCAGTCACTTATTCTTTTTACATATAGATTAGATTAAAGATTTAGACACAGGTATATATTTTTGCTGGTGCCAATAATATTATTATGTAAAAACTTGTAAATTCATTTGAAAAATTTGTCAGTTTGTAAAATACAGTTAAAATCTTTCAATAACATGAATATCTCGAGTTTATTGTTCTTAGGTAAAAATAATCCAATTCTATAAAAGAGCCAATGTAATTTAAACCTTATACCTTAGTGATAAAATGCAATCCGTGCAGCAAAGAAACGTGTTAATTGTTTTGCCGTCAACGCGTCTGAGAGCTCGTGCTGCGTGTCACGTAAATTGTGCGTGGTTCCATTGTTGATGACCATACGGGAAAATTATTAATTTATATCGTCCATCTCGCGTTTTTATGTAACGGGATAAAAATAGTCTTATGTTTTATATCACGGTATGATCTATTTTTGTGTCAAATTTCATTCAAATCCGTCCAGCTATTATGGCTTGATTAGGTAACAAACAATTAGCTCCGCTTTCATGGGATAATAAGTCACCTATTCAATAAACGGGCTATTTAATCCAAAAATAATTTAAAAAACCAGACTGGAGTACAAACTTCTCAGGTTTATAATTATTAAATTCGAATGTGTGTTTGTTAGTTTGTCCTTCTTTCACGCAGCAACGGATAAACAGATATAATTGATTATTTGCAGAGATAATTTATGGGTCGGGTGTTTAAACTAGTATATAATAAATAACGGTAAGGAAACTACGTACGGTACATTTTTCTATGCACGCAGCAAACTACATTTGTCACGCGCCGAAAAAAAATAGAAGGATTTTAATAACTAGTAGTCGCCCGTGGTCAAAATTCAACTCTAATTAAACAAAAGAGTATATCAGGTATCTATATTAAGAATTTAAAGAAAATCACTTCACTCATATACGAACTTTTTTTCTTTAAGTTTGTCTTTGCCGCGTTATTGACAAAGCGTAGAGATGTCACAACTGACAGTGATGACGTGTGTGTGTGTGTCAACGCATGGTAGGTAGTGTGTGTAATGTTTTTTTATTAATTTAATTCATTTCTAATGCTATAATAATAAAAATATTAGCTTTCCGCACACTTTCTCCATATAAAATTTAACTGTGCATAATTTCATACTCCTCCGTTCGTAAAAAGGTATACCAAAGCGAGTGCATTTAACGTATTACATCATCAACATTAAGAGAAACGAATCACCAAACAAATTACTGTAAGAATTACATTATTATAACTTAATGCTTTAAATATAATCAGTGGTTTCTCTACGCACCCCAAACAACTTCACTTATACTTCAACACAATTATAAAAATACTAGATTCCGCCCCGCGGTTTCACCCGCGTTCCCCAGAGATCTTATGTTTTCCCGGGATAAAAGGCTGCCTATATTCTTCTCCATACCATAGGCTATCTGCATACTAAATTTCATCGCGATCGGTTCAGCGGTTTAAGCGTGAAAAGGTAACAAACAAACAAACTCACTTTCGCTTTTATAATATTAGTTAGGATTAGGATTTAACAGAAACACTGTCAAAAACACACACAAAACCTCCCCACTGTCATTGTCAAACTGTGACGTTTTCTACGTGTCCTACTAACCTGTCACCAAGGTATAATGGAGATGCGCAATATGTAGGCCGACTTAATGTTTTTTTCCTAACATTATCTACTGGCGGCTTCTAAGGTGACGCCTTGAGGATTTTGGTTGCAAGGATACCGATTTTTCTCAACAATGACTAAAGCGACCGAAATGAAATTTGTTGTATGAATTCATCATGTACTTCACTTTATTTTGTCCATTGCAAAACACGATTGGTTAACTTTTATAACACGAAATAATTAATCAAAAAGGCCTCTTTAAAATAAGAGATTCCAATTTTACCGTCATTGAGGATCGATTTGAGGTTCCAAAATTTCTACATATATTAATTGAAACTGATACTATAATTTGTACATAGGTTTTATGAAATATATATTATATAGAATTTCAGATTTTTAAGCTTAACGCGGCGTCACCTTAAACTATTATACAATGTAGCCATCATATTTATCTACTTACAAAGTTTCTTAGAAAAGAATGAGGATAAATTTGCATTTAGATAGGAGTTTACAAGTTACTATGAAATTGAGATATTCTACTTCCTACCTATATCCTACCAACCAATATTAAATATGTTCAAGTTTGGATATTTGTAACTCAATAACGCATAACGAGCTAAATAGATTTGAATCAAACTTAACACATAGATCGATAATACACTGGAATAACATATAGGGTACCTACTTTATATCCCGGGAAAACATAAGATCCCTCGGGAACGCGGATGAAACCCCGGGGAAAAAGCTAGCATTTTATAAAGCGAAATTTATCAGTCAAGCCAAACATCTATCAATGTGTTTCAGACAGTTCATTCATTTCTTTTGTGTGCTCACCACCTTCGGCCCTATCATCACTACCATGATGATATTGTGGCCCAACACAAGCCTGTACCATTGTAAAAAAGTCATGATTAATCAAATAAATATATTTTCATAAACCGGCTCTCAAGTGTCGACATGAATGGAACCAGTAGATTAAGATACTCCAATTCTTAGTTTTAAAATTACGCTAAACTCCGCTTTTTGGACAAACTCCCAACTGGCAGCAATTTAGATCAGTTTTTCACATTGAAAACGACGGGCCCCTTTTTTCAATTGTATTTATTCGTCCCTTCTATTTTTCTTGTAAATATTTACGTAATTTTAGGTAATTAATTATCAAATAGAATATATAGTGATTTATATTTTATCAGCTTTTAGCTCTTTATAAGTTCTAGCTCTCGTCTCGCAGTTTCACTTGCATAAAAAGTTGCCTGTGTCACTCTCCGACCCATAAACTATCTTTATGAAAAATCACGTCCCTTGCACCATTGCTGCTACCCCTATTATACCCCCTTAGGAGTTGAATTTCCAAAAATCCTTCCTTAGTGGATGCCTACACTGTATAAGGTATCTATGTGCAAATTTTCAAGTCTCTAGGTCCAGCGGTTTGGGCTGTAAGTTGATATATCACCCAGTCAGTTTATCATTATAATAAGTAGATATATACTTGACTATTTTTATTGATTTTCAGTTAAAACGGAAATAATACTTAGTAATCCATTCACCGATTTATACGGCATGCAATTATACACAAGTTATGAATAAATCAATCAGGAATGTAGAGAAAGTTAGGTTATGCTGCTAGCTATTTCGAAAACAAACGCTAATTTCATTGCAATCCATATGAGAATAGACGGTGATTGAGTTCTAAACTATTTTAGTATGGCGCTAGGGTAATTGGAAACTTGAATGGGTTCTAAAATTAGTTAATTATAGAGATTTGTTGGGTCTAACTCGGAAATTCCATCACCATTGCATTTATTATATGAATGAGTTTACTTATATCATAATGATACCCTGGGATATTCACACGCGGCCTTCAGATCACAATCTAAGCAGGGGCTTGTACTATGGTGGCTAGATACCTAATATACCTCCTATGCTCCTTATTTTTAATCATATTCCACCGGTTTTTTTTTCAGTTACTAATCTTTTATTTCAATGGAAAATTAAATTCTTTGTACACAACATTTCATTTATGTAAATAAAACAGCTTAAATAAAAAAAATCAGCAATGGATGTTGAAATACAACGCACGACGCGGGGAGGGCGGCCGACGCGGCGACGACTCGCTGCGCTGCAGTTCGCTACGTGCGTTTCGCCACGGTAGCGATACATTGCGTAATCAAACAAATCAGGTTTATTGGATTCCCATAACATTCCGAGAATATCCCATTAGTTTGCGGAGGGCTGGGTGTGTCCCTTACACCCTTTATAATTACTAGCGACTCGTCCTGGCTTCGCATGGATGCAATTTATATATATCACCAAAAAATTGAAAATGTCGCGAGATTGTAAACTGTCGAAAGATTGTGAACCGTAACCTACTGCTTACAATGTAACGCATTATTTTTCGGTAGATTATAATCTATCGAAGTGAAACTGTTAAATCAAAATCTGTCGCGCGGTCCCTGATTGATCGGTCTTACAGTAGGTCTTTCTGTGTCCATAGAGTTAGCCATCAAACACCAGTGTCAGTCAAATAAAATAAATACACTTCAAGAATTGCGACATCCAGTATGTATTTATTATTTAGTAGGTAGTCAATTTTTTTTTCTAATAGACAACTTTGTTAAGTTTTCAATATTATTTCTTTTATTTTACCTTCTTCGTTTATCACTCTTTAGTGAAAACCGTAAGTATCAAAATCCGTTGCACGGCTTAAAAGAAGTAAGAGCTGATACACTACTTTCTTTCTTTCTATAGGCGGTTACCGCAACCATTACAACCTTTCTAGTCATCATTAAAATAACAAAAAGATGTAAGAAGAGATTCGTCTAGGCTTACGACCTTAGACTACTTACCACTGCACTGTGACAATATGATAAAATAATAAAAAAAAAACACCAATAGTAAAAGATATAAGGAAAAACAACTAAAATGTAATGTACAGTTGGCCTTACAGATTCATTTTCCATTATGCATTAGCTTTAGTAGTTGGAAGATTCCAAATCGGTTCCAAACACGTATCGCGTGGGAATTTTCCGCTAGAGGCGCTAGTGTAGCGTGAGGTCTTCGGAATGTCAAACTTCACTGTTTCTGGGTGGACTCCGCGGGTTTATTTCTAATTAGAATAATGTTGTAAATATTTTGCAGTACCTGAGATTAATTATGGCAAATATGAGTTACGGGTCAATTAATGGCAGTGCTTTGAGACAGTTTTTTCTTTCGGAAACTTTTACCTACTTATTTTTTCGAACAAAACGTACGAACTACGTAAAACTGAGGCATGGGTATTAAATATGATTTAAATGTAAACATGGTTTTCATGTCCGTAATAACCAACTTTTTAGGACCTTACTCGACAGCGCCGCCAACTGGTGAGCACAAAAACGATAGCCCCCATTAAAATAGGTTTGGAATTTCGATCGTGTTGTTTCCAGAATTAACTACCATTTGGTTTCAGTGGAAATGACGTTTAATTTTCATTCGAGGAAAATTTTGTCGAATACATTTTAAGGTGATGATAGCTCAGTGGTAGTGACGTCGGACGCCGCGGCGAAGGTCGTGGGTTCGAATCCTACAATGACCTTGAGCTTTCGGTGAAGGAAAACATCGTGAGGAAACCATAGCACGGTGGTAGGGTACTTTTTAGTACCCGCCTGGCTGGCTACCACCCTCAAGTTGAAAATGTGTCGCCAAACACCTATTGGTGTGTTCCGACAGCTGCACTTGAGAGCCAGTTCCTTCTAGGCTTTGTGTGCTTACCACCTTCGGCCACATCATCACTTACAATTGTGAGATAGTCAAACAGAAGCCTATACAAAGTAAAAAAAAAAAAAAAACACTGAATTTTAGATATTGTTTATGCATTTAACCCCCAAGGGGCGAATCGCTCCATCGTCTAATTGACTTAGCTCCTCTTTAAGGGTAACCCCCAGCACTACAACATGAGGTTCTTCAAAAAGGGCGTAAAATGAGCCCTTCAAAGTGGGCAATCCCCCTGGCATTGCAAATGTCCATAGGCGGCGGTGATCACTTACCATCAGTCGTCTGCCTGTTCAAATACAAAGTACAAATAAATTACATAATAGATTTTCGATGAAATTTTCTATAATATAGTATGTATTTGGTATTGTAAATACTTGTTGTACGGTACAACTTGTACCTAATTAAATTATTAGTACATAAATAGTTTTTAATTTTTATACTTTTTAAAATTACATTTATTGTCTTATTTATTTATGAGTGTATAATGTATCATTGAGTGGAGATTGAAATCAAATGAAATTATCAATGTGGTAGAGTGTGGTAGAACCAACTAACTTACCATCAATTTTACGAACTTTATCTTATCTTTCTTTCTTTGAGTATATATAAAAGTAATATGTGACTGACTGACTGATCTATCAAAGCACAGCTCAAACCACTGGACGGATCGGGCTAAAATTTGGCATACAGATAGCAATTTTTTTTTTATTCCACCCCTAAGGGGGTAAAATAGGGGTTCGCGAGTGAAACCGCGGGGCGGTAAGCTAGTCTTTGTATAAATTAATTTGTTCCTAAAACTCGCGATTTGATTGAAGGCATAGATGAATCTGATGGTACAAACTCTAAAATTTTTAATGAATAAGTAGTGTGTATTACAAACTATTCGCCAAGCAGATGCGGTAGAATTTTGAGGCGAGGCAGACAGGTCAATGACCTCGTATAAAGTTAAAAAAAAAATCACCACACACCATACATCCTAACTTAATATTATAAATGCGAATGTGAGTTTGTTTGTTTTTTACCTTATAACGCCTAAACCGCTGAATCGATTGCGATAACATTTAGTACGCACAAAGCCTATGGTATGGAGAAGGACGTAGGCTACTTTTTTTATCAGCAACGCGGGGGAGAGCTATTAAAAAATAAAAATAAAGTATAACGTATTTCACAAAGCTTTCATCGTAAAGTGTCGGGAGGGATCAGTATTTCTTAAAGACCACTTAAATTAGGACGTTACCATGTAAATTTATGACTAATACCCACATTCATCAGCCTATTTCTGTCCACTACTGAACATAGGCCTCTCCCAAAGTGCGCCACTCCTTCTGGTTTCTTGCCACTCACATCCAGTACAGTCCAGCTACCTTTTAGAGGTCGTCAGTCCAACGGGCTGGGGGGCGTCCGATATTACGCTTGCCAAGACTAAGACACAGTCTCCACTCTAGGACTCGTTTACTCCATCAATCATCAAATCTGTTCGACCTTCTGTTCTTCGACAGACGTGGGCGGCCTTTTCAGCTTATTTATTCGTTGAGCGATGTCGGTTACTTTAATTCTTTGTCGGATAACCTCATTGCGGATATTATCCTTCAAAGAAAGAAAATAAAACCACATTGAAAAATGTATAGTATTTTTAAGTCAATTAAAATATGTAGATAAAGGTACAAGGATAAATTTTAAAGAACAACTAATAATTTATATAAAAATAATAAATATACTTTATACTTAACTTTTGTATCAAAAACATCGAACAAAAATAGAGCAAATTTTTCACGTCGTACCCGAGTTCAGAGTATCTATAACATATCCGAACGTTAACAAACTAATAGACTGACAGATAAACAAATCCGATAAAGATGTATAGCAGAATCTCTCAACGCCCCTCGGCTATTCGACGCTTAGAAAAATAAGCGAAATACATTGATTTAACATATGTTTAGACTGTTTGGGAGAAAATAAGCATGTACCGTTGAAAGATAATGTAAACGTTCACGTTATTAAATGGGTTTTGAGAAGAATTACAAATTGATTGAAAATTGTTTCGAATTCTCGTATTTGAATTTTGAATGCATGCTATTTTTTTTAAATAGTTTGACAACCTCTGGATATTTTGACAGCCCAAAATCGTAGGTGTTAATTGTGATTGATTTTTTAACTATTTATAGTAATTAGGTTACTTGGGGTGTAAAAAACCCCTAACAATTTGTGTCTAATGACATTCTTGGTGATGTATTATCGAATATATTTTCATTATTGAATCAATTCTTGACCCATTTCTGGAAAACTATAAATCCACCAGAAGAAGAGTTATCCATGTTGATATTAAGGTAATAAATGACGGCTACCCATCTCTTTATTAACCTCACCGACTGTAATATATATTGGGTGGACATTTTTAATCTTCATCGTTTACTATGGCACTAATTCTGGAATAGTCGAAAAATATTTATTCATATATTTTGGTTTTGAAAGTTTTTTTATGACTTATGACTTTTACTACGATTTAAAGTTATCTGTTGGATATATAAAAGAAGTAGTCCTAACCTCAGGTCCTAACTGACTTATTGATTGACTGAGAGTGGTTTGCAGAACATAAACTGCTCTTAGAAACATGACATTTTTGAGGTTATAGGTAACCTCAAAAACGTCAACTTTGTAACGTATGGGTGTACTAAGAAAGTATTTTCCGAATGACAACCTCTAAGGAGGTAGGATGAAGGAAAACTAGAGTTATAAAATCGATTTATAGGTCTGATTAAATGGTGTACCTTTGCCTACCTCTCTGGGTATAATGAGCAGGTTATTTTTTTAATACGACTGTAAATATTCAGTCTGTACAAATGACATAACCAAGTGCGTTTATGAGGTCGCAGACAATTATTTCCGCTTCAAAAGATGCATCACATAATACCACAGTATCATGCGCATTGTCACGTACTCACAACGATTTAGCGTTTGTTTGCTTTACTTTTTATCTATCCGTTTGGTTAATGAACGAAAAAAGTAAGTACTTGTTGACTTGTTGTTGTTGATATGAAAGTGCGTTGGTTTTGGAATTTATTGTTCTTTTTGAAGTGAAACTTCTTTATCGACATATGGGAGAAATTTTTGTAGCAAATCGTCACGTTTTTCGGTTACGCGCCATGTTGCTTTTATTATGTTTTCCCGTATTTTGGAAGGCAAAGGGTTCTAGCTCATACAGCCTAGCCATTTATCTTATTTATCTTCTTAGTTTTGAATTAATGTCTGACATCTTAAAATATAAAGGTATGAAGTTAGCTAGCGAAAAACATTGGTTGCCATTTTATCGACGTATGGGAGAAATTTTGTAGCAAATCGTCACGTTTTTCGGTTACGCGCCATGTTGCTTTTATTATGTTTTCCCTATTTTGGAAGGCACAGGGTTCTAGCTCATACAGCCTAGCCATTTATCTTATTTATCTTCTTAGTTTTGAATTAATGTCTGACATCTTAAAATATAAAGGTATGAAGTTAGCTAGCGAAAAACATTGGTTGCCATGGCAAACAGACATGTGCTAGCACACAAATACAGTTATTTATTCATCATAGATCATGTCCAGGACAGATCTTGGGTTATAGTCATAGCCATATATTCAGATTAGGCCCTAGGAGGGCACTTATAAACGTCGAAGCTACTGAAGTTACCACCGGTTCGGAAGTCGCTTTCCACTGGCAAGAAACTCAGCAAGGTCACATTTTTTTATATAATTGGGTGGGAATTGAACCCACGATATGTGGCGTGATATATAGTGTATCTTACCAACCGCGCCATCCAGTCCGTCAAAAGTTAACAGTTAAGTAGTTTCGGAACAAAAACAGTTTTTCCTTAAACTAGCTTTCCGCGCGGTTTCACCGGCGTTCTCGGTATAAAATATAGCCCATGTTACTCAGGGATAATGTAGCATTCTAATGGTGAAAGAATTTTTGAAATCGGTCCAGTAGTTTTGTAGTTTATTCGTTACAAACATACAAAATCTTTCCTCTTCTTTCTAGTATGATAGATTATGTAGCGATGAATACATTTGTGATTAAAAATACTAAGCAATAAGGTACAATGCTGCGTAATTCCAGATATTCCGAATATATTACACTATTGAAATAAAACCTTGACCGTACTCGATCTTTTTTCATCACACTTATACAGCCAGACTGAAAACATATGAAAGTTTAATCGACATAAAAAAAAGATTCTGGACATTTGTGAAAAATTCAGTTACCTCAGTTTCATAAACAAGTTATCTGCTTTATTTTAAATTCCGACATAAAAGTATTTTGACACAAACTTTGTATTTCACTAACTATCCCCCACGGTTTCACCTGTGTTCCTATTAGGAAAGTAGCCTATGTCACTATTCGATTCATAAAATCTATGCAAAAAATCACGACGTACCGTTGCTTTGTTGGTCTGTGAAGGACAAAACAAATACGCAAATTAGTTGGCCTGAAAACGAGTTTTTAAGATTCTAAATTCGAACAGGTTTTTTAAAATTACGTGTACCTATAATATTTTTGTCAAATCGCAACCGATTACATTCTTTTAATTTAAATGTGTAGAACCATTTATGATAAAAAAAAATGTATGACCATTTAAATTGTCTATGGAAAACAAGAATTGGCTGTATGGCTTAGACCTTTGCCTATCCAGAAAAGGACGAATACTACTACTTACTACGTCCTATTACTACCTGTCTATATGGAATAATTGAAATAATTAACGGTTTCAGAAAATTTATATGATAAAATAAAAAAAATATTAAAAATTACACCTGATTATGTTGTTAATGCTTAGTAGTGATGAAGTACAATTTCAGGTTTTCTTTTTTCATTAAAATTACGACCGAATATTTTTATTTTATCATTTTCGTAATACTTATGAGCTATACTATCATCCCTCAAAAGGACCGTACTTCATTTATTAGGACCTTATATAGCTGTATCTATTCTCCGTTTTGCATTCTCTTGATAGAGAGTAGCCTATAACCTCGATTATAATATTTTTTCAAATCGAATCAGTAAGTTTCGGAGATTACCTCCTACATACAAACATACAAAATTTATCTCTTTATAATGTTAGTTTATATTATTCTATAAAAAAAATTCAAACTTTTTTACGTAGGTACTTTTTTAAAAAGGGAAATTTTATATTATAATGATTTGAAAGTAAAACAAAATTGCGCGCAAAATATCGAAATAACGCATTTAGATTCATGTAGTACCTTATAGATATTAAAATGAAATCACTTTCTTGTTTAATGAATAACGCATTGTATTGTAATGTAAGTACATGATAAAAATCCGCGTACCCGATGAAAAACAATAATAAATGTTACCTAAAGGTTGCCTGTAAGAAGGTCGGAAGGTCAATAGTCCTTTTAAGTTATAAAAGAAACCTCTGTCGGTGTTTTTAAACTTATAAGTTTTTTTGTAAAACAAAATAACACGAATAACAAAATATAAAAAGGTTGATAATGTCAAAAGTGCAAGAAAACACACATTTTAACACACACTTAAACTAAAGAGGAAAAACTAAATGAAATAAAATTGTATTTTTCAGAGTAAAGAAACTTCTACATCCATTTTCCCCAACAGTTTAAGATAATAATTTTTTTTTATACCTAAGGTGACAAACAAGCATCTAGCCCGCCTGAAGGTAACCTATAAACGCTTGCAACACCAGAGGACACTTGCACAATCCTGCAATAATTTATTCACACTCCATGCTCCTTCCAACTCCTTTGGGGAAACCACGGAACACTCCACTCTAGGTAATTCCTTAGAAACCGCACCGTGCGATTTACGTCTTGTACTTAGGCAAAAACCTAGTCTCATTATTACTTTCAATAAGGCTCAAATACAAAATCTTTAAATCCATATAATTCAGTAAATATTTCAATTGATGTCACAAAGGGTTCGACTGAAAATCAGTTCTAGCATATGTGGGAACACACCACATATCTTGGTGTATACTGAGTTGAATCATTTTTGGCATCACACAATATTACAGTAGACTTTTTATTTTTGTACTCTATTTATTTGTTTTGTAATCTGTTTATTGTAATATTTATTTTACTTCTGTTATGTTGTGTGAATGTCCAAATAAATGTTTTTTTTCTTTCTTTCTTTCAAATAAGCTGACGTTTTCGCTATTTCGAAATGCTCACTAAAATTAAACAAATATTGCTCGGTTTTATGTTCTACCTCCACAATTTTATCATCATCCCAGATACTCCTGAATACATCACATCTCTCATCAAACGTGGACTGGATGCATTGATGCAGTTATAAAGCGGGAAATTGTCTTGGTTTTAATTAATAAATAGCTTTCCCACGCCTGTTTTACCCCCATAAGGCTTGATTTTTGGAAAGTCCTTTCTTAGTACACCCCTAGGTTACAACAGGAACATACCCTCCGAATTTCGTGTATCTAGAACCAGCGGATTTGGTTCTATGTTGTCCACCTCAGGAGTTCTGCAAACTTTCCATTACAACTATAAACTAAAAAAGAATTATTGGAGGATACATTTATTTATTCTTTTTAACAAAAATCTATTTTTATCACATCCCCTTATTATGTATTCGTGTTCACGAAACGATTCAATAATAAATTCAATTTAGAATGCAAATAGATCAAATCCTCAACTGAACAGTCGAGCTTAGAGCGGATTTTAGTAGAACCTACGAGATTTATGTAAAATAATTGATAACGTAATTCTACTGCGACACCTACGTTCAAATCCATTGGTACATTATTGTCTAGTTTATTTTTATCTCACTCATTATCCTGGAGACACGTATGATACATGATACAGTCAAAGTCAAAGCCATTTATTCAGTTTAGGGTCTAGAAAGTTACCACCGGTTCGGAAATCAGCCTTCAACTGAGAAGAACCGGCAAGAGACATCCTACTTATATCCTAACTATCCTAACTAATATTATAAATGCGAAAGTGAGTTTGTTTGTTTGTTTGATACCTTTTCACGCCTAAAGCGCTGAACCGATTACAATGAAATTTGGCACGCAGGTAGCCTATGGTATGGAGAAGAACATAGGCTACTTTTTATCCCGGGAAAACACAAGATCCTTCGGGAACGCGGGTGAAACCGCGGGGTGGAAGCTAGTAATTCTATAAATGCGAAAGTTTGTGACGATGGATGGATAGATGGATGTTTGTTACACTTTCACGCAAAAACTTCTGACGGGATCTGGATGAAATTTGTCACACAGATAGAATATATTCTAGCTAGATTAACATAAAGAATACTTTTTATTCTGGGAAAATATAAGATCCTTCGGGAACATGTGTGAAACCGCGAGATGGAAACTATTTTTTGGACAGTTTACATGGAAGAAGCAAGTTAAGCTCCAAGCTACCTTAAGCCTAGCTGACCCTAAGTGACCCTATGAACCGAGGACCTAGTAACTTCTGGTCAGCACGTGTAACCAATAAGTGGACTAACACCGTTTGAACTACTTTTTGGGGGAGAACTATGTTTAGCAGTCCCTGAGTTGATTTTGATGATAATTATTAGTTTCCGGCAGTCGTCGTCAAAGATAAATATTTTATGTATTTATTATAAATCGTTTGAGTATGCGACATCGACGGAGCTCGGCCACATTTGAATAGCAAATCGATTAACATGTGTCCGCCATTTTGTAAGTCAATAAGAGATTTGGTTATCGGACGACATACCCTCCAGTTGGCAGAATCCTGGAGAATTGTGGATCTATTTGAATTCATAATTTGTCATCTGATACCTACCGTAACATATTTTTTTTTTTTTTTATTAACTAAACACAATTGGGAAGCGTGCTAGGAAAACTTTCCAGGTTAAATGGCAATCCAGGCTACTTCTCAGTTGAAGGCCGACTACCGAATCGGTGGTAACTTCAGTAGCTTCGACGTTCATAAGTGCCCGCCTTGGGCCTAAACTGGCTTTGACTTTGACTATTTATGTGCAGTGGCCAGCGGCTATCTGTGGCTTAGTTCTCGATAATTTATGCGCTATAGCCATTGTCAAATAATAAAGCTTTTCTCTTTGTTTTGGATGAAAATATATCTATATTAGAAATGGCTGAAATCGACTCAGTACCAACTACACTCAGGATTCGCTTTTACCTAAGTTACTCGTTGTATATCATAATATAAGTTGGTATCTTATGTTTTCCGATTGTATCTACGTCTGTATTAATTTTTAAGACATCTATTTAAAGTCTATATGATAACTATAGACTATGAAAATTAAAATGAACATATTTTTCATTTAAGTAGGCCTTCACAAGCACTTATGAATAGTCAGACTCTGTTGGAAAGGTTTACTAGGCTACGTTTGAAAGGCTGCTGTTGCTGAGAAGAGCCGGCAAGAAACTCAGCATTTGAGGGAATAGAAAAAATAATGGAAAATACATACATTTCTTTTCTATTTCCCTCCAATATAACCTAACCTATTTAAATCCCAGTGGGCTTGTTCCGAATACATTTTTAAAACAGACTGACCTAGGCGACTTCTTATTTATCAATTGATGTTGAATGATAAAGCTCTAAATGCATATTTTAGCTTAGTTCAGGACATTTACTGCTTACATAATGACTTGTGATTGATTATATTTCGCTAAACTGAAAACAGTTTCGTGAAAATTGTTTAATATTTTTTTAATTTTAATGGAAAATATAATTTATATAATTCAAAAACAATATCAAAGCTGCGATTAATTATATTAAAAAAAAATTTTTTTTTTTACACTTAACCTAAAAATCTTGTTGGGTCACTCCTTTGGTAATACTTACTAAGAAGAATATATAATTTGCGTAAAAAAAAACCTTTTTGTTGGGAAACTTTTTTATTGACATGTAATTCAAATGAAATGTTTTTGTCGCAAAATGGACGGAAATTAAATACTAGCAGAATGAAAAAAATAATGACGAGTAAAATCTAGAAAAAGACAAGGTATAAGACGGTCTTACGACAAAGAGAGAGACAGAGCTCTTGGCTTGTGATCAAAAAGAGAACTAGAGACTTTTGTTCGACAAATTACATATAATAAAACAAAAAGTTTAAATACATCGAAAATAAGAACCTTAAAAAACTTTTAATTGAAACACAAAACGTAATTTAAATTCGCAAACAAACCAACACAAATATTTTAAATGCTATCGTTTTGCAACGATTCAATATCGATGCGTCTTCTACGAGACACTTCTAGAATGATCTTTTCATATCGAGGGCGAGGGGGCGTCAAACCGTAGCTAGCTAGTGGCGTATTCAGAACAACTTTACGACGTTAATGCAGCGCAAGCGCAAGTGATATTTTCAGTATAATTATTTGTTCACTTTACGAAATAATGAATATTATTTATGAAAACGTATGTATAAGTATATATTCACTACAAATCTATACTAATATTATAAAGCTGAAGAGTTTGTTTGTTTGAACGCGCTAATCTCAGGAACTGCTGGTTCTATTTGAAAAATTCTTTCAGTGTTGGATAGCCCATTTATCGAGGAAGGCTATAGGCTACTTTTTATCCCGGGAAAACACAAGGTCCCTCGGGAACGCGGGTGAAACCGCGAGGTGGAAGCTAGTTATAAAATAAATTCCCCCGCCGCGTCTGTCTGTCTATATATACGTTTGCGATGATCTCTAAAACTACTGAACAGATTTTCATGCAGTTTTCACGAATGGACGGAGTGATTCATGAGGAAGGTTCAGGTATGTAATTCATTTCAGTTTTATGCAAATTGGTTGAAATATGACGATGATTGTTGAAGATGTCGGAAAAAATCATGCCGACTGGGAGCTTTACAGCTGGCGTGGGCTGCGTAAATCAATAGAGTTATAAATATTGCTTGTTAACGATAGGTACTCGTTCGAAGACGGGGCGGGTCGCTAGTATAAAATAAATTACCGAACCAATATGAAGAAAATTGGTAAAATATCTTGGACTTTGGAGAAGATACTTTTTATCGGGGGAATGCTGATGAATCAACAACAATAAGTGGTACCTATTACAAAAAGTGACACTCGTGCGCATACGCACCACTCGAATGATGCACTCCATGTGATTGTTCATGTAAGGGTATTGACTGGAATTGATTGATCAATTTGCATGCAAGGACAATTTAAACTAATATGGGAGATATTGAAATATTTCTGTTTTATAAAAGTTATACAGCATGATTTTTTAGTCACTGGCAATACTTGCATGTGTGGAAGTTCTCATCAATATGAACAACTTTTACTATGGGACCATCTCTGATATCGCGTAAAATAAAACGCTTGCTTCATACATTTTGGTCGAGTAGGTATTGAACTTTTCTATGGAACAGCGTGATTTCACAGTTAGTCCCATAATAAAAGTTATTCATATTGATGAGTACTTGTATGTATGTACTTACTGTATATATTTACAATGTTTGTAATAGTTAACTTCTAAGTCACAAACCAAAGTTTAGGCCCTAAGAAATGTCGAAGTTACGGAAATTACCGGTTCGGTAGTCAGCCTTGAAAATAAATATTTTGGTAACCATAATTAAATGGTTAGATTCTATTTCATCGTTATAATGTTAGTATATATACATGTCAACAATCCTACATCGTGAGAGAACCAAAGCAGTGTAAGACCTGGAACTTATAAAAAAAACACAAGGAAAATTAAATATTCTGGGACATTCCTCGCACACGGCCATCTGACCCCAAACTAAGTAGAGCTTGTGCTATAGAAGCCAGATAACTGATATACTACATTATATACTACTTTTTTTTGTAGTAAATATATACTTATATAGATAATTACAGACCCAGGACAAACAGACATGTTCATCACACAAATGTTTGTCCTGAGCGGGAATTGAACTCCACGCCAACCAGCCTGTCGAATTACAATTATCTAGTAGGTATATTACATAATTATTATGTGATCGTTTTTAAAGAAATTCACCACAACGCGAATGTGCGTGCAATTTTCAATTTTTTCATCAATTAAGTCTAGATGACAGCACATCTGTCAATTAATGATCATGCTATCATAAGACATATATATATGCTACTCATAAATTATTGCTTTATCTGTCTGGTTTTATAGGGGAAAATCCTTATTGGTAGGTATTTAAACTAACCTCTGCATGCGGACTAATTTGTTATATTGAAAGAGTTAATGCACATCGATTTATGTTTAAAAAAAATATAGTGATGCACATCCTTTACAGCTACATAATATATAGGTATAGTACATTTTGACACAGTGATAATTTCCCGAGCTTTGGTGTTGCCATAGAAAAAAATATTATTCCCATATACACAAAAAATAATATTTTTCAATACCCTGTTTTTGTATAGATGGAGTGGCTCCCAACGGGACGCGTCATTTGACACATCTACCGACCCAGCCAATAACCAAAACCAAAAATAAAAGTAGAAAATAAATAAAAATCTTGCAGTTAAATAAAATAAAGGTAATCGCTCTGATCTCACGAGAGGGACGTAGTTTAAAAAAAAAGAATAACAGATACTCTACAGCGTCCTATAGTCACAGCTTAATTGTACATGGCTAAAATACTTCTTAAAGGAAACTCTTAAATCTGAAAACCACATCAAAATACTTGCAGTAGTTCTTCGACTAAATACTTATTACTGAAAGCCAGACTAAGTTCCATTTTATATTACACTAGCTGTTCCCCGTGGTTTCACCCGCATTCCTGGGATAAAAAGTCAATAACCTTCCTCAAGAGTTGGGCTATCAAATGCATAAGTAATTTTTCAAATCCGACTGGTAGTTCCAGAGTTTACCGCCTTTAAACGAACAAAAAAAATCATTAATTTTCATTGCAATAATTATTTATTCACAATTTATTAATAACTGATAAAGACAGTTTTAACTCTCAGTCTATAATATAAAAATGAATCGCTGAATGTGTTGCTGACCGCAAATCTCGAGAACGGCTGAACCGATTTGGTTGATTTCTTTTTTGTTGTGTTTGATGAAGTCTGAGGAAGGTTTTTATGGAGAGAAAGAAAAATAATACGAGGAAAATAATAAATACAACAATTTTCTTTTCCAATACAAACCACTCTGTCCCCAGCTGTCAAACATTAGACGTCAATCAAAATAAAACAAAGGCGCGTTAGACAGAACTAAATCTGTCGGGCACCTATTAACATAAAAAAAATCAATGTTACTTTGTTTTAGAGAAATAGCGCAGAACAAGGTCTGCCGGGACAGCTAGTATGATATATATTTTTCCCTTTTTAATTAATAATTGTTAAGCTTATCTATCTTTAATGATGTTTCCATGAATTATGCAGTGATAGTGTCGTCGAATAACGTGGTGGAGGTCGTGGGTTCAAATCCTACAATGAAGTTAAGGATGCTGGAAGAAATCGCTTCGGCGGCCGCCTAAACTGTACTCACTATAAAATATGATATCTCATTCATTTTCACAATTTGTATCTTTTTTTTTGTATTGTTAGTTAACGTTTTCTTTTTTAATTTAGGTAGATAAGTAGGTATGCAGGTAACAAGGTAAATAAATAATGGTTTAATGTTAAAAAAAATAAGATATAAATTTGACATTAAAACCGTTTCTCATAGTTTTTGTCATAATCATGAAATATTTTATTTTCACATTAAAGAATGAATCTTCGAGTTAAACTTTACGTTCAGCTTTGTTCAATCCTGAAGTTCAAATAATTCATATACCAGTTGCGTGTTCTATCATAGAAACCCACGGCGCGGGCGCAAGTAGCATTCCATATAAATAGGAGCTTTTCATTTATCGGGTCATTTCGTCCCGGACTACCAACTAGTGTTGACACGATTTGAAAAAAATAAACTGTGATTGTCGTTCGATATTCAATTTTTAAAATTTACATTCGATTTTATTTCTTTAAAACTGTGGTACAATATTTGGCATCTCGTGTTATTTTTTATTCTAAAGTGCCAGGATCGGAAGCGTTGAAGGATTTCTTAAAAGGTAAAAGTATTTTTTGGCTTTTTAATTGCTTATATAGATTTAAACAAACGCATTTAATTTAACAAATCATTTATTGTCTTTATTAATTTTAAATAATTTAAAAAAAAATGTTTTAGATTTTTTTCAATTAAATATTACAAATACGACGTAACGAGACAAATAGGTAATTAAAAATACGCAAAATTTTGCACGGTATTTTTTTTAAATAGTTACTAAGGAAGATGATGAAGCCGAATTTGCCCGTTTGTCCGTTTGCCCAGAAGAAGCGATTAACACTTACAAGGAGAGTTTTCTGATGAAACATTGATTATGTAGTTACATCATTATTTTATATTTGTTACCCATAACCATTCTTATAACTTACGGCCAGCTACTGAAAGCTCTAAGTTAAATTATTATAGTTATACATTACTAGCTGTTCCCCGCGGTTTCACATGCGGTCCCGGGATAAATATTGTCGCAAAAAGATTTTTTCAAATTGAATAATTATTTTCGGAGATTACCTCCTACATCCAAACATACAAACTTTTTATAATATTATAATTTAGATTTGATAGCAGTTATGTATACATTTAGATCTCTAAATAGTATTGAACAAAGTCGTTATCTGCGGGTCTGTTTCTCCGATTACTTCTTCTAAGCCACGCAACGGATTTTGATACGGTTTTCACTAATAGAAAGAGCGATAAACGAGAAAGATTTTTGTATATAAATTGCACCCATGCAAAGCCGGGGTGCGTACAGATTTAAGAAAAGAATTGCAATCATTAATTGAAACGTAAAGATTTAGCTATGTGATGACTTGTGAATAAATACATTTCTATGCCTCAATCACCGTAACCTGTGTGACTAACTAACGGGGTATTTAGATAAACTTTAAACAATTTGGTCACGTTTTTTGATTATACAATTCTTAGACGTGATTATTTAAAATTGTATATATCATTTAACTAGCTTCCGCCCCGCGGTTTCATCCGCGTTCCCTGGGGATCTTATGTATTCCCGGGAGAAAAAGTAGCCTATGTTCTTCTCCGTACCATAGGCTATCTGCATACCAAATTTCATCGCGATCGGTTCAGCGGTTTAAGCGTGAAAATGTAACAAACAAATTCACTTTCGCATTTATAATATTAGTTAGGACTAACTTATATACCTATTGATTCGCGGGATTTTACCAATATTGATTAGTACTTTTTATTTTATTAATTTTCGTAAAAGTGTGAAACTCCGACTTTTATTACTTTCTTTCCGCCCCGCGGTTTCATTTGCTATCCCCAATTTATCCTGTTAGGGATTTTGAAAAACCCATTCTTAAGATTATTTTCTGCAAATTTTAAATTTGTCGTTCCACTGGTTTAGGCCGTGCATTTGTCTGTCTGTCAGTCAGGGTACTGTTTTATAGGTATAAATTATACCTTTTTCTATAACAAAATTGATTAAACATAATATTTTTTTTTTTTTTACCAAGTAAATAAATTCCACTACGGAGTCATTTTCAGCCATTTTAAATAGGTATATTTAGTTATTTTTTTTCCTAAAATTCATTAAAACATAGTAAATCACCTGGTCTGTACCTGCGATAATTAACCTTATAACAAAGCAGATAAAGTTTATTTATCCATACTCGTATAAAAAGAAAAGTCCTGACTCACTCATTGACTGACTCATCACGGCCCAGCCTGAACCCTAGGGTCTACCTCTTTTATGACTTAGACAAGGAATAAGGTCAGATTTTTATACATTCAATCCCTAAGGAGGTTAAATAGGGCATCGCGAGTGAAACCGCGGGGCGGCAAGCTAGTGTTATATACGTACAATTTCAGTTTGGTCATAATTATTTGTCAAAATCAAAATTCAAATTTATTTATTTATGTCGTAGGATGATTTGATAAATCGAATTTTCAGAAACCCTAGGGATATTTCAAAAGAACGGACAATTACACAATGGTGAAAACATTTCTCAATATGAAGAGTTTCCATGCAGTAAAAAAAAATAACCACCGTCGTTTCGGAATAGAAAGAGATTTTAGAAGTTACATGTACCTACCTACAATGTTTTCACCATTGTCTAATTGTCCGTGTTCTCAAACTATCCGTACGGTTTTCGCAAAAATTCGAATTGTCAAATCATCCTACGACATATATTATAATTAATAAAACTATTATAGGTACATAATAGGTTAATTTACAATTATAATAATTGCTCAGACCTCTGAGGTAGGTATTACAATCTAAACTTACATACAGTATAGAACCCTCAGCGCTCATCAAAATTTTGCGCGTAAAAGCCACCGCACATCTACATCTTCTAGTACATTGTATAAAAGAAGAAAAATAATACGTACGGATCACCACTGTTATTTTCCTGAAGGAAAACATGGTGAGGAAACCTGCATGTACGAGAATTCACATTCATTCTTGGGCATTGCAGTAACCATGCACGAGTTCTGATGATGTATTATATTGTTTAGCTCCATAATTATACCTTTAATACCTAAATACATCACCATCATCAATTTCGGTAAATTTTTATTATCGTAAAATAATTTAATTTGTATTTTATACAATGATTTATAATTTATTTACTCTGCCCGCGTAATTTAAAACATTCCTAATAAATCTTCATGAAAAAAATCTATATTTTAATGATATTATAATGGAAATACCAAACCTAGCAAGCATGGAATTCAATAAACTAGGTTTCATAAAGATTTTGCCTGTATTCAAGATTAATTATCAAAAAAGGTATGAATTTTATAAAAATACAGGGAAATATCGACATAATATTGTAAAATTTATCCTTTTTATGATTTTGAATTACCAATCTAACCATAAAGAGTAAATATTTAGATGTACAACTTTGACGTCATAATTTAGTATCTACACTCAATATTATTAAGTTGAAAAGTTTGTTTGTTTCAACGCGCTAATCTCAAGAACTACAGGTTCGATTTGAAAAAAAATTTCAGTGTTGGATAGCCCATTTATCGAGGAAGGCTATACTTTTATCCCGGGAAAACACAAGATCTCGCGGGACGCTAGTTTAATACAAAATTTCATATTATAAACCTATCGTTTTGACATTTCATAAAAAGTCGCTTATTTGATATGTCAGTGAACATACCTATTGCCTATTTTGAATGTCATAATTATATGCGATCGGCATTTTTTTACAAGGAATCGTAGCAGCCGATGCCGACCAAGTGGACGCACAGCCTTAGGCGATGTTTTTATCGTTTGTATTTTAATTGAGAATACAACATTATTACTAAGTTTTATGGCGAGATACGCTAGCAACACTTTACCATACTTCCCATTTTGAAAAAAAATATTGAAAAAAAATCTAAATATCCACCAATCTCAACGAAGTAATAGAACATAATGTATACAGGATAATATGTAACTAACCGGCAGTCCTTTAGAAGGTGGAAGTACCTACTCCACAATATGAAAAACTTTTATCATGGGACCAAAACTGAAATCACGAAAAAATCAAAAATTTCATACAAAAGCTTGCTCAAAGTGAAAAATTAGTTTTTTATTCACGATTTCAGACTTGGTCATATAAAAAAAGTTATTCATAATGTAGAACCACCCCTTAAAACACTGCCGGTGAGTTTTACAAGTATATACCCCGTAAGCACTACTTTTTTTTTATACAAAATTATCGGCTAACAAGCATACGGCCCGCCTGATGGTAATGAAATGAAATAATTTATTCATTCAAATAGGCCTTCACAGGCATTGTGAATAGTCTGACTCTAACGCACGGTTCGGAAGGTTGCTTTTACTGAGAAGAGCCGGCAAGAAACTCAGCAATTACTCTTTTCAAAACAAACTTAGATTTATTACATAAAATGTATCCTGTAAGAGCGAGCGCTACACCCAAGCATTGTCGTCATTTAAATATTCATTAATGTTATAGTATGCCTTCTGTACTAAAATGACTTAACACGTTCCTTAAATGTATGTAAAGGCAAATTTAAAAGTGCAGGAGGGATCTTATTATAGAAGCGTGTACTCAGTCCCAAAAATGAACCTTGCACTTTTTGGAGTCTATAAGCAGAGGTCACAAGTTTATGCTTATTTCTAGTATTAATAGTGTGCATATCACTATTTTTTACATAAAGACTTATATTTTGTTGTACAAATTGCATGAATGTACTGCGATGCTACTGCGAGGATACTAATTTGTTTAAACTTATCTCTGAGGGAAGAGATACTCGAGAACTCAAATTATAAATAGCTCGCACCGCTCTTTTTTGCAAAATGAAAATAGCTTTTATATCAATAGCTTCTATATCGGTAAGCGGTTACCGTAGCCTATGAACGCTTGCAACACCAGGGGTATCACTCGCGCGTTGCCGACCCTTCCCCCCTCCCCGACGAGCTCTGGCGACCTTACTCACGCGCAGGAACACAACTATAAGTTATTTGGCTGCGGTATTCTGTAAGGTGGAGGTACATCCGCAGTCGAGCTGCTCTTTGTGCGACATATCGCTATTCTATACCTCACTTAAGCTACTTTACTACTTAAATGATTCCCTCTCTTTGCTGACGTCGTTATTCTTACATCAAATAAAGGTCTCATTGATGTTTCACCCTAAGGTAGTTACTAACCGGGGATGACGCATTGAGCAACTATGGGCATCGGGGAACGAAACCGCTAAGGGTAGCAAAAAGTACCCTAAACAAAAAATCTGTAAGAATTCTGCCTGGTAACAGAGCAGACAAAAAACTTTACCCATTATTTTTTTACCTTCGTTGCCACTGTAACTTAATTAGTTTATTTATCGAATTTATGTAGTTTTTTTTACTAATTTATTCAATGAATGTACGATTCAGTAGTCTCCTGCCTCTTCAGAAATAATGGGAGAGATTATATTTTTAGGTACTAATATTTTATTGTCGTAAATATTTTTTTTTGTCCGTGGGGGTTCGAGGCTCACCGATTTGCTCGGATTTTATCATCCAAGCTCATCGACGCTTCGGGAGACCGACGGGCTGGGAGCTTTTTCCACCAACGCATAAGCTCGGCTATCCTAAAAGGGAACGCCGCCAGCCTGTTGGGAACCTTGCCTATCGACAGCAGCGAGGGCTTTGAGGATGTTTTCTATACATCATAGTTTGTATTTTATACATTGATTGTAAATACTTGTTGTAAATATATAATGTTAAAACAAAACTATTATCGACCACAATGTGGCACAAAGTGGTAAGCACGGAAAGTCAGAAGTGACGTGCTCACTTGCGTTATCACTATTTTATTTATCTTATCAATTATAGATTCAATACAGTGAATGATTACTTAAACTAGATTGTATAATGTCTTTGACCTTATTGACAACGGCAACCCATCTAGCTAACTATCCTTCCGACCCACGTACCCCTATTTTACCCCCTCAAAGATTGAATTTCCAAAAAATCCTTTCATAGTGGATGCCTACACTGTATAAGGTATCTATGTGCAAAATTTCAAGTCTCTAGGTCCAGCTGTTTGGACTGTGCGTTGATATATCATCAGTCAATCAGTTTACCATTTTATATATACAGATAGGTTGACAAGCAGGCAGACTGCCCACCCCCACAATACCAGGGGGATTACGGATGTGTTGCCGACCCTGAAGACCTCTTTTTACACCCTTTTAGAAAACCCCATATCGTAGCGCAAACCGTGGAGCTGATTCCACATCCCAATGGTCCGCAGTAGGAACGTCCGACTGAATCTTTTTGTGGATGAGCGAGGCGGCTCGAGGATGTGAGGACGAATGCCACATCGCTGGGATCTAAAAGTTCTTGGCAACACTCCCCATTATTGATAGTCCACAATGTAGCCACAATAGAAATAGTGTAGTTTTCTATTAGTGAAAGAGTTTTTAGAGTCGGTTCAGTGGTGACGGATTACAGATAGATTATGGGCCGGAGAATGACATAAGCGGGTCTAATTATATATTTATGTTTGTTTCAGATACCTACTTCGTGAATCTCTGCAGTATTAATAAAAGGTTAAATAAAGATGTATAATATAGTTCTGTGCCTCGCCGTCGCGGCGCTACTGGGCAGTACGTGCAACTCTGCCAATGTCAACAGGCATATGAAACAACTATCCGAATTGGATAATAACATAGACAGTAATGGTAAGTTATTCACATTATGGAACTCACCGACGGGTGCTTGGCGACAGATTATCAACTTGAGGGTGGTAGCCAGCCAGGCGGGTACTACAATGTACCCTACCACCGTGCTATGGTTTCCTCACGATGCGACGACACTACCACTCAGTTATCATCGCATAGATAACAGTAATACCAATATTTATTGTGCGCCAAAGTCAAAGACATTTATCCGATTAGATCTCGGGGCACTTAAAAAGGTCAACGCTGCTAATGGTAAAAAAAAAAAAAAGATGTCAGATCTCAATAAGTTTTTACTTCCCCTACTGTGAAGATTTTAACTGATGACGTGATATTGTCGTGGTTTTTATTCTTAAAGCCAGTGGGAACCTTGGGAAGGGAAAAATCAAATATATAAAATACTCTGCAGTTTCCTTCTCGTTCAAAATTGCAAAGTAACTCCTGTATGGCTGTGGCTGCACTAGACTGATAGACACATTCTAGGCGTTGTATGCTGCTCATATCCTGGGCCACATCATCACCCACCATAAGATCATTATAATGACAGTGTATTAAGAAAAAAATAGCGCCATCCTCAAAAAATACTTTACTATTTACATATAAAAGATGACTATTTATGTGGAAACTGTAGTTTATATGAAAAAAAAAGAGATAGCTTCTAAAGTAGGAATTTTAAGATTTAGACATCGGGGACCAAAAATCAACTTCAGTCCTACAGCTGAGGTAAAATTTACAATTGAATGGGAAATAGATGTAACCCAACGATAATCCTGACTGTCTTTAAAACCCGAGCTATTTAGTGCCATGTAACAATGAGCCATAACCTCAGATGTCTATCAGATATGAACCACCTTCTCTAAGATATAGGCCATCTCTCCTTGACCTATACGGTATGTTTGACCTTCGGGCTACATATCGGCGTTTGTGGAGATGGTGAGGAACATCTAGAAGGATTTAAGGAACTAATAATTTTTTGGATGCTTAATTATACAAATAGAAAACTACTGATTCAAAATTGTCAACACTGCTTGGGTGTAGCGCTCGCTAATGATTTTTATAATAAATCTTTGTTTTGAAAAGAGTAATTGCTGAGTTTTCTTCCGAACCATGCGTTAGTCCGCCAATTCATAAGTGCCTGTGAAGGCCTATTTGAATGATGTTTAATTCCATTTTATTTCAAAAATAAATCTTTAATATTACCTGTGTCAATCTAGCAGTGGCCCATTCGAAGCAGAATTCGTCTCGCAAGTTCGTGACGCTCACTCGCCGGCCCGCCTCGTCGTACACCCTCGTGCCGGGCGCCGCGCTCGACCTCACCTGCGAAGCCGTCGGCTCTCCCGCACCAAACATACACTGGTTCAAAAACGATGCACCCGTTTATGAGGTGAGTCGATTCATACACAAATTACACTCTACTTTTACTAATAAGCTATTTTTATACAGAGCTATATTTTGTTATCAAGTAAGTAATGAAGGAGCTGTTTTTATTTATGCAAAATCATGGTTAGTTAACAGAATAACTTTTATTATTTTAAACAATGGTGGTGCAGTGGTAGGTAGTGTCAAATGTGGCGACGAAGATCGTGGGTCCAAATGCAAAATAAAAAAGCTCAGTAAAGGAAAACATCTTGACTAAACCATAGCAACTTAGATCCGTCTGGCTAGCTGTCACTTTCAATGTTAAAAATCTGTCAAGAACTTACTTTTTTTTCTCATGAGTCAGAGGAGGCTCGTGCCCCAGCAGTGGGGACGTATATGGATGATGAGGTTTGGATTTGACCACAATCTCACTGTGGTCGAAAGTGGTAAGCACACAAAGCCTATAATGAAGTATGTATGGATATAGGAATCTGTAACTACTCATCCGATGTGAAAAAATCTTTTTTGCGTTAGTTAGATAGTCCATTTATTGAGGAAATCGTGGGGAAAGGCCAGTTTTTAATATAAAATGTTAATCCTCCAGTTCGACTTGGAGTCCAACGAGCTGATAGACAGCAATCCGGCATCACTGGCGCGAGTCACGTCCACGCTGTTGGTGACGTCACACGGACGTGAGGCGCGCGGACGTGACGCGCGAGGACGTGACGCGGACGTCTACACTTGCTTCATCACCGCCGCGGGACACAGCGCTAGGGCTGACACACTAGTTTTTAACGCCGGTGAGAGTTTTATTGTTGAGTAAAATAAATAAAAAATGCAATTAAATAAAATACATTATTTTAGCATCCCTAATCTCATAACTGAAGGATAATGTATGAACCTAATAAATATTTTTAATGAAAATTAAAATTCAATAACCAAGTAATTGATTTTTCCTACGCAAGTAGGTATGTAGTATAATTTTTTATAATCGCGTAACCTAAGTACACATAAATAATATAAGAAAAATCATAATATGTCCATTTCAGTAACAACTAGCGACATCTATGAATTACATGCGAAGTTTTAATAAAACGAATTGTAAATGCTATTGATGTTTCTAATTCAAAAATTAAATACCTTACTCGAGAAATAAGGTCAGGAAATAGTAACAGTTCAATTCGCCACTAGATGGCGTTATCATACTCCATAATTATTGAAAATGCTACAAAAAATTTCATACATTTTGGACGAAATCCAAAATAATATTTATACTTTATAAATAAAGTGAATAAAAACTATTCACATTACAATTTTAGCAATTGTATTCAAATACAGTGACAAAGAGTTTATTTTTGATTAACACAATCCATTTTAGTGATTCTCAATTTGTATTATGCAATAAAACGATTTTTTATCAACAATTTAAAATTTATAACATAGTTTAATCTACTCACCACTAGATGGCAGCACAGAACTGACGGAGCGCGTCAAGCTCTACCCGCTAGAGCCGCGCATTGTGGTCTCGTACAAAATATACGTCGATGTAATCGGCAACAACATCGTGCTGCCGTGCCGGGCCAAGGGCCATCCTCGGCCGCACATCACCTGGCGGGATAACAAAGGAAATGTTGTTAAGGACCCTAGGATGAAGGTATGCTCTTTTAATATCTCTATCTTTCACCAAGTACATTAGTACTTATATTTATTAATAGGGTTAATATCTGGAACTACTGAACCGATTAAAAAAAATATTTAATTGGTACAAGACTACACTATTCCAGAGTATTTTATGGGCTACTTTTCATTCTGGGAACGCGGGTGAAACTGCGGGATACAACTAATTTATAATACGCCCACGACTCCACTACACCCATATAATTAATTTACCTCTGATTTTTACAATTACAACAGCCACTACGGTTCTTTTACTCACAGCACTATAGTTTAAAAAACTACGGTAACTGTGAAATCAGTTAATACTAAATAAAACTGAAAATAAAATGAAAACGCCACGTGACTTTGCAAGTTCCCGCCAAAAAGTCGATATTGAATATTGTGTTGTTGATCAGGTGCTTCGTTCAGGCGAGCTAGTGGTCTCGTCGCTGCGCTGGGGCGACATGGGCGAGTGGACTTGCCGCGCGCACAATCTGTTCGGGACGCACCAAGCCAACACCTTCCTATATCCGGCTAAGGTCAGTACAGTGCGCTTGAGCTTTCACATCAGATGGTAAATTAAGCATCGTGTAATAATACCTCATAACTGATATATATAATTACTTGATTTTATTTATATAATTATTTAAATAATTATTTAAAATAACACAGGCACATAAATGTTTGTCCTAAATAGGAGTCGAACGACAGTTCTAGCCCCACGTAAAATTAATCTATCAAAACGGAATGGAAATATTGTAAATTAACGAGAAATCGTATTTTTATGAAAATAGTTAATAATGGTTTCACTTTTGGGCACTAGATGGCGCGATGTTGTGTAAATTAAACAGTTAAATAAATTTGACATTAACTTCACAGCAATAATACATTTATTTCTTTTGAAAGAATTACATTACCTAAGACTATTTTTTGTGATAATTTCCTAATTTATTGTTTCAGGCTGATTAAAGCGAACAGACGAACGGAAAAGCGTCGAGTATACTTAAACTGGATGTTCCTGTTTACATTATAAGTTTTGTATTTGTTAAGGGCACTAGCACACCGCGCGTATAAACGCTGCGGTTATTTGTAGCAATGTTTTTTAGCTTCAAAGTCAGTCTTACTTAGCACTTATAAAGGTCTAACATATTAATGTTACCTTTATTATAATGGTTTTGAATTGGATTCCAAATTATTTACAGTAGATTTGCTATTCCCAGTGAAAGCTTCAGACACTTCTGACTGACAGAGCATAATGTGAAGTTGTTAACCATAATCAGTAGATTTTTAATTATTAAATCGATGATAAGTACTTACCTAAATACCTTAGTATGTTTAAGTGTATGTGAAATATACAATGGTTAAATAGACTTTGCGTGCTTACCACATTTGGCCACATCATCATTTACACTGAAGAAATTGTGGTCAAATACAGGCCTATCCATAAAAAATACCATCCATAAATTTTATATAAAAAAAAGAAGCTTAGATCCTTGTTACACCAAATATTGGCACAGCGGCTGGACCGTTACAGTTAGCCAAAACGCAGCGTTTCAATTCCGCCTGTGTGAAACCCTCTAACTATATCGAGTCTGCCTATAATAACTTTTTTAATTGTTGTATTATATTTAGAGTGCACTATAAAGTGTTTTAAACCGAATAATAAATGTATTATTAATAATAATATTTAAATGAAAGTAATAATTATTGTGATCGATTTTAAATAAAATAAAAATGTAGACTGTGATTAAAAAAATAGAAATACAAAATAAAGAACGATAAATTTTGACAATTTTTTGTTTACCCTTTTGCATTTGCAATTCAAATTGAGCTAATATTTTCTTGTGATAAAATGTATTAAATGCAAATATTCTAAATATTACAGCTTTATAAAGGATCCAATGTTTTATCAGGATAAAATTAAATATCCATTGAAAGGGGAAAGTCTTCCACCAGGCTCATCGTGCCTGGGGACTGCGGTCTAACTGTAGATGTTGGAATCTTGTATATATGCAAAGTATACAGAGAACTTTGTTAGCGCGATGTAGAATCTTGTTGCGCCATCTATCCAGGGATAGCGGAAGTGTTGATAGATATCATGATCAACATCATCATCTCAGCCGCAAGACGTCCACTGCTGGACATAGGCCTCCCCTAATGATCTCCAATAGGACCGGTACGCACTAATACAAACATCAGTCTAATTCAACAAAAATACAATCTACATAATAATTAATAATCTATATATACATACATATCTATCTATATAAAACAAAGTCGGGTTATTTACACCATTTATAACTCAAAAATGGCTGGACCGAAGATCAGTTGGATTTGTTTTCGTACCGAATAGCAGAATAACTAAAAAATATATCGTGAACGCGGGTGAAACCGCGGGGAGCAGCTAGTTACGTAAATATAAAGGGAACGCAAAACTACAGTCTACATAAACATGGTGCCTTTCTCAAGGATCCTTAATTATTTCTAAGCTCAAACATCAAATAATTTATGTAATTACAATATTGATGATCCAAATATTTACCATTAATCATAATAAAACTGCTTATTTTATTACTTAAGTTACTTTACTTAAGTTACAAATATTTACTAGAAAAATATAAAAATATAGAAAATTTCCTAGAAGCTACATACCGCCGCAGACGATGGGCAAGGTTCCCAACAGGCTGGCAGCGTTCCCTCTTTGTATGCCCAAGCTAATATATCCTGGAATATTCCCCACACACGGCCATCTGACCCAAACTAAGCAGAGCTGGAAACCAGATAGTAACTGATACAGACATCGAACCGTAGGTATTTTACCAACGATCCAACGGTCTCATTGTTCAATGACGTCATGATGAAAGAAATCTGCATTTTTGAAGTGTAAACTTCTTTTAGCGCGGTACGTATATTTTTATATGAGGTAAAACCTCTGGACTCGCGACACCGAGACGCAGTTTGACGTTTAGTTGCTTTTTTTTCTCCCATTAAAATAATTGCTGCCAGTAATGTCGCTAGTCGCTGTCAGTAGTTTTGGCGCCATAACAAAACAAACTCACTCAGAATTTTTTTAAATTTTTGATTGTAATAATTTTAATGATAATGATGATGATACAAGAGCTCTATCTGAATCTCTCAAAACTTTTTCACTTCTGTGCATTTTTTTTTACTATATTTGCTATTTGAAAATGAGACCCACATTTTAAGTGTTATAAATTTACCGATTTGAATCTAGAGATCTGCTATACGACTCTATTTCACCAAAAGCTGATAGCTAGTAGATGATAAATTGCAAGTGAACAGAATTGATAGGAAAATCAATAAACAAAGTTTTGAATTCAATTCAAAATGCACATTTATCTAAAAGGTAACTAACAAGCAATCAATCCATTGACTGAACTGTATTGACAGGCGATATCACCCGGTGTTTGTGGTGAGTGGCATAATGTTCATGATGATCAGAGGCTTCAAATCCTGTGTTGTACAAAGTGCAATTGTCCTTTTTTTGGCATAGAAACGCGTTAATATTCTCCATATTGTCATATTAGATGGAATGGAACATATTTTTGGCAGAATGTATACTGAATTTCTGACTTCAGTAATAATAGACGTAAATATCTTCTTCTCGTCTCTTCAATCTTATCTTCCATTCGGTTTCCGGCTCCTCAAAATATATTTTTAATCAAGAATATAAGTTTATCAAAACGTAAGCAATAAGCACTTGCTACCTGCAAGTTTCACATTTCAATTTCAACATTCTCCCACAGGGATCTCATTTAGAGCCCCATTTATTTACACTATACATAAGTAATATTAGAAACATCCTCTCTATTTAACTTCTTGGACATGCAATATCCTTTATATCAAAAAGCCAGTGGTATCTATAATCTAAGTCAATCGTTTATAATGTTGCAACAGCTATAAATGAATTATAACATGATATTTGATTGCCCAACGCGAACTCAACTAATAATTTTATCGTGAGGAGTAAACCTATGTACCTACTAAAAGGGAGCGTGCAGATTTAGTGCAGGTGACTGTAACTGAGCGGTCGTGCGTAAAGAATTTCTGTCCTCACGAGGATGGGGCATTCTCTAATGATGAACTAAATAAAATAATGAGACAGTTATGATAGTTCAGTGGTAGGAACTTAAAATGCCTTGGTGAAGGTTGTGAATTTAACAATGAGCAGCTTTTGCTTTGAAATTTAGAATACGGTAAAGATTATAAAAATTATCAGAAAAGAACGATGGTTCTAGATAGTATAGCTTTTTAGAAATCATCAAAAATCTTTGACAGACATACTTAGTTAAGCTTTTTTATTGTATTTTAATCATATTACTTAGTATGGGCCAAATAAAGGTACGGTACCCTCGACCGTGATTAATTAAAAAAATGGAGTGGCAAATCTAACAAATTCTATTTAATATAAAAGAAGGCATTATTCGTAGAGGATTAGACAATACTCATAATAAAAGTAAAAAAAAAGAAAGGAAAATATCGTTTTTGTAAAATATGAGAATATCCCTTACTTGTGCAAAACGCATCGTATAAACTTGCGCACGCGCTCCGAGATACGCGAGCCGAGTGCATAAAGAGATCGGCTAAACGACGATCTTAAACATAGATTAAAACAAAATGTCCAAATGTTTTGGACTTATCTACTTGAAGGTAGTAGAACTCTTAGTGCAGAGTTCGCCCGGGGAAGTACTACCACCATATCTAATTCCGCCGTGAAATAGTAATGCACTTGTATTACTGTGCTTCGGTTAGGAGGGTATGGGAGCCGGTGAAATTACAGGCACAGGAGACTTAACAACTTCGTATGTCAAGGTTGGCAACGCGTGAGTGATACCCCTGGCAGGGAAAATATAATATTGTATTTTCTTTGCCGGTGGTGTTATGAGCGTCTATAGGCTACGGTAACCGCTTACAGATGGGCCGTAAGCTTGTTTGCCACTTAGTAGTATAAAAAAAAAACTTTGCGAGGCGGAATGATAAAAAATATATGGAGAAGCAAGGTGGTAGACTCGTAAATCGTATCCGGGGATCGCGCAACTGCAAATGTTGGAATTTTGTATATAAGCAATGTATAATGTAATGTTTTAATGTATTTACATTATAAGGAACTTTGTTAGTGCGATGTAGAATCTTCTTGCGCCATCTATCCATAGATAGCGGAAGTTCCTTTTTGTCTAGTAGATAGATGTCGCTATAATAGGTGGCTAAAAGAAAAATAAAGTAAAGAACACCAGGAAGCCTACCGGCTAGATATTTATTCATTTATTTAGTGACGGCAAATTCCTTAGCTCATTTCTAGGATGGATTTGAGCTTTTAAAGGAAAACATAGTGAAACTATAACACGGCGTACGGTATTTTGTGGTACCGGTCTGGCTGACTACCCTCAAGTTGATAATCCAAGTTAAGCACTTATCGGTGTATTACGGCAGTTGTATAGTCAGCGGCAAAAGTATTTTGGCACTTTAGTACCGCGTCACATTACACAATTCATAATTTTCATACAAACTGTCAAGAAAACCTCAATAGATTATTATGAAAGGGTACTAAAATGCCAAGCTACTTTTGCCTCTGACTGTACTCGTAAGCCAGTTTCTTTCTAGGCTCCACCTTGAAACTTTCGTCCGCATCATCATTTACAATGGTGAAATTGTAGTTTTTTTTTCTTTATTTTTGTAAGGGCTTTGAGTCGCATTGCGACTATGTCAGCCCTATTGATAGCATAAACATATTTCGCAACAACAACAAAAAAACAAACTAAACAAAGCAATAACTTCTGCATCCCATCACATAAATATATCAAAAATCATATTATACAAAGCCCTAGCCGCATCGGACATGGGTGTGTACTTAGTATGCTTTGGAAGATAAACATAAGGTTATAAAAAAGGTGTAGTGTGTTCAGTAGGGCTCGTCTCTGAGCTGAATATTATGATAATGGCGATGAATGATGATCATAAGTGCATCATCAGTACCCTAAGTGGAAAAAAAAAGTAAACGCTTTGGTACTAACGGTGCGTTTACGTAATTTCTCTATAGGTATTAGTACAGCGCCTCTCGCGGAATACTCATGGAACTAATTATCCTATACAAAATTTTAGTAAACGTTTACTTACGGGTAGATGAGATTTGAATTACAGTTTTAACTATGATTATCTAACTATCGTTAACCAAAATGGTGCAATCATCCATCGCCTATAACAAATTGATCAATCCACCGAATCCTGCGCACGACATCTAACATCGCGCCATTTTGGCGAGTCGGACATTTTGATTAATACTATACTTTTTGAAATTCCATAATATTTTACAATTTACATAAGTACCCTTTAATAGTAAACTACATTAGGTATTCCTAAATATAACTTGTCACCTTCAAGTTGAAAATCTGTCGCCAAAGACTTTCCTACCGGCAACTGCACTTGAGAGCAGGTTCCTTATAGGTTTTGTGTGCCTACCACTTTCGGCCACATAATCACTTACCATATTTTTACTCTTTATAGGATTGTGGTCAAACACAAGCCTATAAAGAGTAAAAATAATACCCAAATAACAATTAAGAGTTTAAGAATTATTATTCCTAATCCTATCTTAATAGGTATCCTAACGTAATATTTTGTTTGTTTGTTACCTTTTCACGCATAAGCCGCTGAACCGATCGCGATGAAATTTGGTGTGCAGATAACCTATGGAATGGAGAAGGACATAGGCTACTTTTTATCCCGGGAAAACATAAGATGCTTGGGAATCGCGGGTGAAACCGCGGGGCGGAATCTAGTATAATATTATAAATGCGAAAGTGAGTTTGTTTGTTACCTTTTCACGCCTAAACCGTTAGACCGATTGCAATGAGATTTGGTAAGCAGGTAGCCAATGGTATGGAAAAGCACATAGATTTAACCCGGAAAAACACAAGATCCCTAGGGAACGCAGGTGAAACCGCGGGGCGGAAGCTATCTAAATATTTTCTTGAAATTCCATTAATTTTCTTCTATTATTTTTTTTATTTTTTTTACTTTGTATAGTCTTGTGTTTGACCACAATCTCACTATGGTAGGTGATGATGTGGCCGAAGGTGGTAAGCACACAAAGCCTAGAAGGATCTGGCTCTCAAGTGCAGCTGCTGGAACACACCAATAGGTGTTTGGCGACAGATTTTCAACTTGAGGGTGGTAGCCAGCCAGGCGGGTACTACAAAGTACCCTACCACCGTGCTATGGTTTCCTCACGATGTTTTCCTTCACCGAAAGTTCAAGCTCATTGTAGGATTCGAACCCACGCCCTTCGCCGCGGCGTACGACGTCACTACCACTGAGCTATCATCGCCTTATTAACCAAATAAACCGATTGTACTTTTTCTAAACGCGAATACATATATATTTATGTCGTACGTAATACGTACGACTTACGTCTGAGACATCGGTAAAGAGTTCCAATGTATTATTAAATAAGCAAAAATGTAAACCGCCATTATTGTGAGGTATGACGAGCTGATAGCCCACTCGTGCGCCGCACTGGCGGAATTATCTATGGGATCTGGTACAAGTCACAAGATAGAGTCATTGGTCAGACATGCTGCTGGGGCCTTTGGGACAATTGAAGTCCTTCACTTATTAATAAATAAATTTCCCTGGATATTCTTAATCTAATATGCCTTAATTAAGCATCTTGTAGGTACCTAGTACCTACTATGAAACTAGTTAACGAAGTATACTTACTATAATATGCTTATATTAGAGTCTAGTTTAGGCCTTATTAGGGCATTAATGAATGTCGAAGCTACTGAAGTTACCACCGGTTTGGAAGTCAGCCTTCAACTGAGTAGAACCGGCAAGAAACTCAGAAAGGTTGGTTGTTTTTGGTTGCTATGTTAGCTATTTAATCGTTCAAATTTTAAACAATAGCATAATAATTTTGACGGGCCGGTTGGCGTGGTTGGTAAGATACCCTATCTATCACGCCGCAGGTCGTGGGTTCGATTCCCACTCAGGACAAACATTTGTGTGCATGAACATGTCTGTTTGTTCTGTGTCTGGGTGTAATTATCTATAAATGTATGTATTTACAAAAAGAAAAGTAGTATATGTAGTATATCAGTTATCTGACTTCCATAGCACAAGCTCTGCTTAGTTTGGGGTCAGATAGCCGTGTGTGAGGAATAATGTCCCACAATATTTATTATTATTTATTTATAATAAAAAAATATATATAATCTCTATCCTTGTACCTCAAACCAAACTATAATATAACTAATCGATATATTAGCAAGACCGGAGCCGGCGCGGGCGCACGAACATTGGGCAACAAATAGACAGATACACACAAATACAAACATATTAGATATTTACATCATTCTGTATTACCAGGAAGAATATGGTCACGAGTATCTAGAACCTGGATCCTTATAAGATGTGGATTTCATCGTGTGGATTTGAATTAACCGCCATTTTTTGAACACGAATAATTAAAAAATAAGCTATTGTAAAATTAAACTTTATTTTTAATGTTTAGTAAAAACAAAAATCGCAACATTCTTTTTCAAACAAAGCGGTTTTTATTTATCATTGAAGTTTTTTTTATACTATGGTTTGTTCTGGCCAAAAATTACACTGAATACGGAGCATGGTAGCCAATAAGAAGAATAAGCCTATTTACTCTGGTCCTATCAATAATATCTTAATTAATAGGATATAGGAGTATTATTATTCATATTTGTTTACACATACATTCAATTGTCAATATATTGCGATATAAAATAACCAAATTAGTATCTGGGCGATCAAGCTCTGTCCGGGTGAAAATAGAGAAAACGAATTTTCTCAGATAGAACTAGCGTAGATCGGTTTTTCGCCCCCGTAAACCCCTAAATTGCAACTTTCATTGAAATCGTTAGCCGTTTTCGAGGACTTAGAAAAATAATGCTCATTTAATAGAATAAGATAGCAAAATTTTATGTAGAAGTTAAAAATATGACCTTAATTGAACTCATCAATTGAAACAAGGCCTAACCTGTAACCTGTAATCTTTCAATATGCCAACCTACTGTTATTATACATAATAAAGATTTACTTAGACAAAACAATAGTGTGTAATTATATTGAAGGTCAGCTCTTACTTTTTAGGCTATTAAAATTGTAGCACTAGTGATGTACAAGTTAATTGTCGATAATTTTGAACAAAAAGGTCGATGGGAAAATTTAAAAAAAACTCTAGACTTTAATCCTATTTAATTCGTATCCGCACTGGGTCTTATGTGCTTACCTCCTTTGAAGTAAGTGCATACATACTTTTTTTTTATACCAGTCGAAAGTTAATCACAACTTAGTTGAAATCGCAAAAAATGTTTGCTCTTCTTAAACCTATTGGACGAGTAAATGCTGAACTTTACTGTCTTTGTTTTGAACACTATTTAAGGAAAATTGTGTATTAATGATTATATCATAATATTTGACCATTTAACCGTTTATTACACCGTACACTTTATCGACAAATCCCAATACTACGTGTAAAGAGCATCTAAATTTTGCAACGCTCTCCGCACGAGCTCAACGTAATATTATGACAATCGAGTGTAATCAAAACACAGTAATCGATACATCGCGATTCAGAGCAAGGTCTCGATTATACGATTAGATGTTGCATCTATATGAGTACGTTGTTTTATGAAATTACTAGTGTATCCTTTCCCTATGCGTATTGAAATGATTTAATACCAAAAAAACTTATTTATTACTATTTTTCACCATCGATTTCCTCGCGCAGACTTTATAAAAGCCTACTAATATTATAAACTAGTTTTTCCGCGCGGTTTCACGCGCGCGTTCTCGGGATAAAATATAGCCTATGTTACTCGGTGAAGATTATTATTACTATTTTTTATACTACAAACAAGCTTACGGCCCACCTGATGGTAAGCGGTTACCGTAGCCTATAGGCGCTCATAACACCACGGGCAAAGAAAATACACTTTTATATTTTCCCTGTCAGTGGTATCACTCACGCGTTGCCAACCTTGAGACATGAAGTTGTTAAGTCTCCTGTGCCTGTAATTTCACCGGCTCCCATACCCTCCTAACCGAAACACAGTAATACAAGTGCATTACTATTTCACGGCGGAATTAGATATGGTTGTAGCTTTCTAACGGTGAAAAATTTTTTTAATCGGTCCAGTACTTTTTCAGCCAATTCGTTACAAACATACTTACATACAAATCTTTCCTCTTTATTATATTATAGTATAGATATAGAAGTATAGATGTGAAAGTTTGGATGGATAGATGGATGGATGTTTGCTACACAATCACGCCAGAACGGCTGAACGGATCTAGATGAAATATGGCACGGAGATAGATTATAGTCTAGTACTTTTCATCCCGGGAAAATATAAGATCCTCCAGTCAAAGTCAAAGCCATATACTTATTCAGTTTAGTCCCTAGGAGGGCACTTATGAACGTCAAAATTACTGAAGTTACCACCGGTTCGGATGTCGCCTTCAACTGAGAAGAACGGGCAAGAAACTCAGCGGAACGAGGGTGAAACCGCGGGACGGAAACTAGTATCAATTTTTTCTTCTTTTCTTTGCATGAAATCAAGCCTATTCCAAGCGCCAAGCCGCATTAACCTATGGAAACTTCATGAATCCGTTCAGTGGTTTCGAAGATTAGCGTTCAAACAGATAGACAAAATCTCTTTGCGTTCTGTTACTATTCCACACCACTACATGTTTGGTAAAAAAAAAAAATTAGAGACACCGTTTCTACAGATTTATTATTATGTATTTATACATAAATATGTTCTTACTATTTTTGCTGTGTTTGATCACAATCTCACTATGGTAAGTGATGATGTAGCCGAAGGTGGTAAGCACACAAATCCTAGAAGGAACTGGCTCTCAAATGCAGCTGCTGGAACACACGAAAAGTGTTTGGTGTCAGAATTTTCAACTTAGAGTGGTAGCACTGGTAGCCAGCCAGGCACAAAGTACCACTGATATTTTCCTTCACCGAAAGCCCAAGGTTATAGGATTGGAACCCACGACCTTCGCCTCGTTATTCAACGTCACAACCACTATTATGATGTCATATAATAGATCTACAAACTAGATCTTGTAATAATCACATATCTAACTTTCATTTGGCCTAATTTTGTAACAGTAGGTCACGATAGTAAGTATTTTTATTTTCATAATGTCTATCTATGATTTGTGTTTTTTGTTTTGCGGTTGCTTTTTGTACTATTTTTGGTAGTGTTTCTTGTAATTTACTTTAACATAAGTTATCAAACCTAAGGTTTTTACAGTTGTATTTTGGTGGAAATATATCCAAGATGATTATATAGATAATTCCCCGCGGTTTTAACCCATTCCCGGGATAAAAGCCAACCTATAACCTTCCTAAAGAATTGGGCTATCAAATGCAAAAAGAATTTTCCAAATCCGACTACTTAGTAAGTAGTTCCAGAGATTAGCGCTTTAAAACAAACAAACAAACTCTTCTGCTTTATTATATTACCATATTAGTATAGATAGGCATATCATCTTTTCAGGGTTTTACACGTCCGATGAAAAAATGTTCCATTCCTACCATTGGGATGTGAAATGAGCTATACATTACAGTTTTCCCACAGCTCTACGCAAGGGCGGATCCAAGATTTTTTCCTGGGAGCGGCACAAGGGGTAGACGCGCAAAAATATTCAACAATAACTGTTAAAAATAAACTTAACATTACTTGTTTAATAACGACAGTTTTCTTTTATGTTTCCTGCTAAAGATGTCCAGCACTTCATTAGCGTTAATTTTTGTCGCGATGTCTTGATGGATATGCATTAAAGCCAGTACATTCAAACGCTCTTCTGTCATCCTGTATGTACTGTGATGGAAACTCCACAAATCTAAAAATTCATAAATCCGCCCTTAGCTCTACGATATAGGATTCTTCAGGAAGGGAGTAAAAAGAGCTCTTCAAGATCGGCAACACATTGGAAATCCCCCTGGTATTGCGGTGGCCAGTTATCACCAGATGGGCCATATTACCCACTGGCATATAAAAAATACGGTACCTTTATATGACCATTCTCGTGTCTGAATGTTTGTTTGTGTGTCCGTCGTACATAATAGAGACAAATTGCCCAAACTCGGACGTTAGCGTAAATAAACGAATTCCGATTTTGAAGGGGCAAATACCTAGTTTAAAATATTAAAGAGCACTAATGTTATTTTGACAATTAATTAAAAAAAAACTATCATCGATGATCGAAAAAGTTTATTTATTAGTTTGTTAAACTAACTCTAACTAACGCTAACTATATACCGTTTGCAACTAAATGTTGATTTAATCGTCAATAAAATTTCGATTAGTATTAATTTTAAACACTCGATTCAATTCTAAATCTATGCATTTGCAATTATAATTATTGATTATAAACGATCATTAATTGAATGCGATGTTGAGAATACAAGGTGGTAAGTATATATATCGCAAGTGTATGTAATTTCAATTGGTTTACATTTAAATTATTTTAAAAATCTTTAACCTAGCCACTTCGCGGAATGACTGGTATTTCCTAGGTTTAACAAACGCGTTCCGGCAAACCACGACATACATTTCAATTTCGACCTTTGACTCTTGTAGGTACCTACATTTAGTCAGACCTAGGAGAACCTAGTTTTTTAGTCAAACGTCGAAAGTAAAATAAACTGTTTCGGGCTTTGTCTAGTCTATCCCAGAAGCGACTAAGGCAAATTCTTCAAACGTCGATGGCAGACAGGCCAGCAGATAGGTTAGATTTTTTTGCGATATGTCGTTCAAAGAGCAGCTCGACTGGGAAAGTACCTCCACCTTACAGAATACCGCAGCCAAATAACTTATAGTTGTGTTCCTGCACGTGAGTAAGGTCGCCAAAGTTCATCGGGGAGGGGGGAACGGTCGGCAATGCTATCACTCGCGCATTGGTGTTGCAAGCGTTCATAGGCTACGGTAACAGCCTACCATCAGGCGGGCCGTTTTGCTTGATTGCCGACAATGTGGTAGGTATAAAAAATAAAAAACTAACACATTATTACCTAATTTAGGCCTGATTGGTCAAACTCTGATTTGATCGTAGTATTGAATTTCGGCGTTTGACTGTCCAAGTTGGTCTCTCCTACGATAAGACATAAATTGGTTAGTCATAGGTCGAAATACGCTGTTGGTTTGTACTTTGACCAAGACTTATTGTCAGACCTGGGGTTTGATTAGCCAAACCTAGGAATACCGAAGCTTAAATTTTTGGCCTCCGACCACATCATCACTCACCATGGTGAAATTGAAACGTATTTAATACGTAAAAAAAATATGTATGTATATAAAACATATATGATGAATACCTAACAAATTTTTTTCTAGCAATCCCCTGCCGTTTTACCCCGGGCTAAAAAATAGCTTATATTTCTCTCTATATCATAGGCAATCGGTATGCCAAATTTCACTACAATTGGTTGTGTAGGCGACGCGCCAATACGATATAAACCTTAGAGTAAAATATTCTGGGACACTTTTTGCTTTCGATTCATACTTAGTCATAAGGCGCGCTCTATAGCTTACTTATGTACCTATACTCTAAGTTATAGTTAGCATTTAAAATATCAATTTTATGTACGAATCCAACATATGGCACCCAACTCGCACTTGACTGTTTTATTAAAAACTTATTATGCGAGCTTATGTAATAAATACTTAAATAGCTTTAAGCTCATCAACACTATAATAAGAGTGGGTAATCGATAAAAAAATCAATTAAATCGAGTTAGATCGATATCGGTAGCAGGTCACGATCTAGATTATCACGATCAATGATTTTTTAGGTTGCGCGTACGCATTGCAAATGTTATAGTTACGTGGTGTTATAGTAAATTTAGGATTAATCTAGTTTTAAAAAGTATATCGAACTTCAAACTGGGATTAGCACATCACGGATAGATGGTAGGGCATCTGAAGAGGCGGAATGGTGGAAGATGGACATGGCAATGCCAGGGTGATGAGAGTAAGAGATGGATGATGATTAGCCAGCAGATCATCGCCCGCTCGTAGCAGAAGAAATTCCTTTGAATAGTAAATAATAATCATGCATCCGACCAGCATTGGGAACAGAGTTCTTGCTACTGGCGGTTAAGGCTCCAGGTTAAGAAACTTCATCAATATGCGAGCCGTCTCCAGGAGCACTGCCTTATGAATCTGGCCCTTGATCCAGCCGCCACAAGTCCATGGGGGAAACATATTGCACGGTGGTAGGGTACTTTGTAGTACCCACCAGGCTGGCTACCACCCTCAAGTTGAAAATCTGTCGCCACACACCTATTGGTGTGTTCCGGCAGCTGCACTTGAGAGCCAGTTCCTTCTAGGCTTTGTGTGCTTACCACCTTCGGCCACATCATCACTTACCATAGTGAGATTGGGGCCAAACACAAGCCTATACAAGTTTAAAAAAATACCTTGTACTATGGAACCAGATAACTACATAATATACCATTTTTAAATACATACTTAAATGAATAATTACACCCAGACTCAGGAAAAACAGACATGTTCATGCACACAAATTTTAATGTCTGTCCTGCGTGGAAATTGAACCCAAATCATGTAGCGTGATAGGTAGTAAGGGTATATTACAAACCACGCCCAGCCCGTCAATAAGTAGATAACGATCCACTTTTTTATATTATAAACTATAGGTAAATGATTCGACGTTTGCGACACTAGCGCCACGCAATAACATCGGCAATTTATGAAACTAAAATATTAATACCTTTCATATAGCTAGCTTCTATAGTTTAATTATAAGGCAGTTCGTAGATTCCAACAATGTAACGCACCGACATTCAAATTTATACGTTATTGCTCTTATTATAACGTAATAAATTACGAAAGTCTATTTGTTGCCACAATAAAGAGTTGCTATAATATTTTTAAAACTATAATATTATCTATGGCTTCTCTAAGGATTTTTTTCTGACAAATTCACGTTGATTAATCGTATTTTTTTAACATTCTATCTCAAGAAAACGCAATATTTAGACTACAGAACACAAATCAAATCGTGCGATGGAAGCTACGGGTGCTAAACATAACAAAGCCAAAATATGAAATAATATAAACAAATCCACAGCTATTTGAAAAAGTCTCCGATTCAAAGAAAAAATCCATACGTGCTCAATATGTGAATCAACAATCATGTTTTTTTTTGTATAGTTCCATATTTAATAAGATACCGGACATCATAAAATGTATGCCCTAACAAAAGCTCAAAAAGGAATTGAATAAGTTATTATTAGATAAATGTTATTATGATATTGATGAATTTTATATTTAATTATGTATAATTCTTAAATTTTCTTTATTTATTTTTTTATTCTTTTTAATTTTCATCAATTATGCCTCTTTCATACAAACCATATTTTGTATGCCTTTCATGGCAAAACATAGCGCACACATTATTTATTTAAGATCTTTTTACCTATGTTTCACAAAATAAATGTTTCTATTTATATTTCTATAAGTTATAAATACATACATACATTGTTTTTCTGTCGCCAAACACCTATTGGTATGTTCCGGTGATGCACTCGAGTGCCAGTTCCTTCTAGGCTTAGTGTGCTTACCACCTTCGGCCACATCACTTACCATAGTTAGATTGTGGTCAAACACAAGCCTATACAAAGTAAAAAAAAAATGCATTAAGTATATTTTAAAACGAACTTTTCATGAGATGAAATCACCATTTTGAGACATTCTCAAAATGGTGAATTCATCTCATTAGTCCGTGTAATTGTGGTAAGTACTTGGGGAAACTTGTCAGTTTAAGTTAGGTATAAATTACTTCATCATCATCATCATCAACAGCTCATACACATCCTTACTGCAGGGGTATGAACCTCCCCTAATAACAAGGCCATAGTCCATCTACGCTAGAGTGTAGATTGTTGGATTTCACACGGCTTTGGCATTTTACAATTCTCCCTCCTCAGTTTTTTTAACGACGTTTTCCTTCACTAATACCCAGTGTTCGAATTTATTTAGCTACTTCATACCTACTTATTATGCAATAATCTATTACTTATTTGTTTTTATTGAGTTAATTGTCAAATTTATTACCCGGTAAAATCAAGTATTTTTCAAGGTCAAACTCAAACTCATTTATTCATTTTAGGCCCTAATAAGGCACTTATGAACGTTACAAATTGATTCTACCACCGGTTCGGAATACACTTGGACTGAGAAGACTCCGGCAAGAAACTCAGCAAGGCATTTTTTTATAGAACTTTCTTTTTAATTTATTTAAAATATTTTGTCATTTTAAAAACAGAACACATAAACGCCGCGGCATCTGGCATTACTACACGCCTGGTATCTGGCATTTAATTTGAAATTAGAACAGTTTTTTATGACATATCACAGGAATGGCTTATTAGGTTTATCCAGCGATTGAAAAATCGGCCCTAAGTTATCATACGTCAGGTAGGTACTTAATAGTTTTAGGCAGAGACTTTATGACACTTGCTCAATAACCAATGAGGCAGGTTTGAGGTAGAGTAGATAAATAGTTGTTGGATCAACTAGACTAGAGCATGGCAACCTTCTCCGTTTATAGGTTTTAGGCGATTGTAGTGCAAACGGACTAGAGTGTGCTCTATTTCCTATCATAAACATTTTTTAAGCTATTGTATAGCTTTTATCGCGGGCTTCGGGGTTTGTTAAGCTATATGTCGAAGTTATAAAACCTTTTAATAAAGAAAAATAAAAATAATAATTTTGTGTAGAGCATCTTTCCCACCATAACCGCTAAGCAGATGCGCCAATCTCTTAACACATACAAACACACGCACACACGTGATCCATCCGTGTACATACACGCAGAGATGCAGCTTTGTACGCAGGCAGTAATATTTCATCTAATCACTCAAGTTACGTATATAAACCCAAAGGGGGCCGAATTGAATCATTCATCTCAGTTCGGTCTTCGTTCGTTCACTTCCAAATTTGTAAATTTTAAATTCGAATTAAGTTTAGTGTAAAGGACCTAATTTGAGTAATATCAGATTATTTATTTATCATTAATTTATATAAATTATATTTATAAACTATTTTTGATTATTATTTGAGATAAAAATCACGAAAATGAAGGTAAATACAATCTTAAAACATTATATTAATATAGTTTAATTTTGCTCGATACGACAATACTATAATCTCTAGTTAGTAAAGAAAATTTATAAAAAATCCTTAGCGCTTATCCTTTTTGCTTATGTTTAAGCAAAAAATAACTTTATTTTCAATGTGTTAAATCACTAGTTTCAGATTCTGGTCGGATGTATGATCATAGCTTCAAGCTTGGCGGAACCACCAGTAGAAAATAGGTAAGTTACAAACTCCTTAGTTAAAAAACCTCCAACAAACATACCCAATTACTTTTTTTTATGACATGACGTATTGTGTGCGTACGTGTTATGTTTCTTTTTATTTTCTTTTTTTACCTTGCTCCAATACTAATATATTATAGTTTAACAAAATTTTATTGGATTTTTTCTGATATTTAAGTTACATACTGCATTTTTTCACCCGCATTCCCGAGGGATCTTATGTTTTCCGGGGATAATAAGTACCTACCATCTATATTATTCCAGGGCATTCACATTTATAATATATTAGGTTTCTCATTCAGACGATCAAGTGTTTTAATAAAATATCAGTTACTTGATGGCCATTAAATTTAATTAATTTCATTTTTCTTTAAATTACAGCCTATTTTATTTTATTTTCAGATACCTCCCACCCCAACAACCCTCTCAAGCTTATGGTCCACCTGGGTTTGGTTCCGGATTCGGACAGAGGCAGACCGATGCTGTTTTCAGGTAAATTAGTAAATATTTACTAAATCAGCATATAATAATGAGGAGCAAGGTGGTAGACTCGTCCATTGTAAAGGAAAACCCTTCCGCCAGGCTAAGCCATCGTGGCTGGAGGCCGCAGTCCAACTGTTGATGTTGAAACTCGTATCTTAATGTAGTGTTCAGGAAACTTTGATAGCGCGATTTAGAATATTGTGGCGCCATCTATCCGCGAGTATTGGCAGTTTGATGTTGTTGATAGATGTAACTACATCTTCATAGATAAGTGTAAGAATAATATCATACTTGCTGGGTACTTAAAGAAACCATTGTCTGAGAATTTTGACGAAGGAAATCTGAAGCTGAGAGAAGCTGCACATGATAGTGACATTGTGACATCTTTTACCACGATGAGCTGTGGAAGTAAAATGATTAAGTAAAAGTAAGAGAAAATATCAAAGTGGTGATTCTTTATTGAAAAGGAATCTTTGATAAGCTTGTCCACTGTTATGAAACTATGTAGAGTGCTGAGAGAGCTTCGATATCGTGTAGGTTTGTGGTATCACGTTGCAATTGTGGCGCCATCTATCCATTTTTAGTTTGTTTTCTTATATTGTTGATAGATGTCACTAAAATAAAAACAACTATTTTTACAGAGGTCGTCAATCTTTCGGCTCAAATCAACACTCCAACATCGGTCGTCCGTCAACTCAATATGGCGTCCCCAGCCTTGCTCAACCATCAACTCAATCCGGTACACCAAGCTTCGGTCAGCAACCGTCAACACAGTACGGATTACCTCAAAACAGTCAGCCGTCAGCTCAATATGGTGTCCCAAATCATGGTTCAAGACCTAGTGTGGAGTATGGTGTACCTTCAATCGGAGCTCCTTCTCAGCAATATGGTACTCCTGGATTTGGTGCAGGTAGGTCTTGTGTGCTTGTTTGAAGCAAAAGTGAGACTGTCCGTCAATTTGCTGTTCTTGCTGCTAAGCTAACGAATCGATTCTGATGATGGCAGAAGAGTAGCTGGGAACCCAGATTGATTTTTTAATAACCGTTTTTTTTTATTTCGGGCAACTTTCCTAATAGGTTTCCTTTTGGAAATGTTAAAAGGACTTGTATCATACTGATCACCAAAAATCATTATCCTAGATACCGATTTCATTAAAGAAAAAAATACAACTTTAGTAAAAAAAAACTAAAGGCAAAGGTAAAGGGATGTAGGCATTTGTCCAACAATAAAATGATTAGGACTTAACCAAAAACATATAGCATACATAAAGTTCTTAATGATTTTCATGATGATTTGTCTTCCAAGGTTCCATTGGAGGATCCGCAACAGGCACTTACAGAGCCGTAGAGCAGAGCCGTCAATATCTACCTCCTGGTGGCAGAGCTGGTTATAATGGTGATGAAGGACATTCGGTATGATGATGTATTTATTATTATTGATAGTCACTGACTGGCAGTTAGCAAAATATTTCCCAAAAATACACCCACTTTCCCAAAAAGTTGGCGTAGGTTTCATTTGTTCTATTTTGCTGATAATTAATTAATATACATCAGTAGGTGTGCCAGGCGGGTACTAAAAACAATATGATGTCCTCAAAATATTTTTCTTCACCTTTGCTGAACTATAATCAGTTTATTTACTTAATTTTATAAAGACATACAAACTCTTTACAGTTTGTATGTCTCCAATTATTGTAAAATTATAATTGCGTTTATTGAGGAACGTGATAGGCCATAATGACATCAGGCTGACACATATAAAACCGTGGGGCATAGTATGTAATAAAGATATGAGTCTAACGTACACCACTGGCTTTTTGGTGAAAACATCGAAAGGAAACATAATCTCGTCAAATTCAATGACATCGAAGTAGAATTTTAAACTAGGCCTTCATAATACACTATGGCTTTCATTTCCTTCATCAATATAGCCTCATGGTATAGTAAAATCGTACTTATTACGTCAATTAATTTTCAGGAACCTGCTAACTACAGTTTTGAGTACATGGTGAAGGATGATCAGTCTGGCAACGACTTTGGGCACCGCGAGTCCAGACAGGGAGACAGAGCCGAGGGATTATACTATGTGCTGCTGCCTGATGGCAGGAAACAGGTAATTTATAACATATTTACTTCTGAATAAAGTCTGAATCGCTTATTTATAGCATTGATTGATATCGTTTAATAGCTGCAGCTTTTGCAATACATAGTTGCGTCTCTAAATAACTTATAGAAACAGCATTAGTCCTCCTGTCCTTTTACTTCAATTTTGACTCCCAAAAAATAGCTAAAAATATTACTGCGCAGTCATTTTCTGTCTTTGAGGCAAACTCATGGACGTTCTCACAGTTGTATGAATAAAATTAACATAATATTTTAGTAAAATATTGTTTAATGAGCAATGTCATCTTCATTTTTAATTCTCTTACAGACTGTACAATACGAAGCCGACCAAGGAGGCTACAGGCCCAAGATCTCCTACGAAGACACCGGCGCAGGCCAAGGGTATGACAGGAACAGCCAGCAGCATGGCTACCAGAACCAAGGCCCATATTAAACGAAACTATTTATTAAAACGTACATTGGATCGCTGAGGTATCATTATACTAGAGGTCTTTGGAGCCAGTTCCATTCTAAGTTTTCTGATCTTCTTGAATTTCTTGCCTGTTTTACTCTTCTATACCAACTTTATACCTAAATGACGTCTGTAGAATCAATGGTTCAATTATTTTTCTGAGCTGTAAGCTAAGTGAGCGGAATTGTGCGAATATTGTAAAAATGAGCGATTCGGGTAAGTTTTTAATTTATTAGTGTAGTAGGAAAGACTATGTATTTTAACTTTGAATTATGTAAAATACAAGCGTTTTGGGATATTGTAAAACAAATTTTAATTTCTATTTTTTGATAGTCTCAAGTAAAGTATTCTATTTTGTTTAGGTACAGAACGAATACAATAAATATTACTGTACCTAACTATTTTTCCGCGCATTCTTTTTAGACCATTTCTAGTAAAATTTATAGTTTTAAGTACCTCCAATGTACAGCTCTAGTGACCTGTTTGTAAAGATAAGCGGTATGAGTAAGAGAAAAGCGAGCGGAGTAAGAAATCATTTCGCTCGCTCAAGTAAATCTTCAACATTCGATCCAGCGTACAGATTTAAATTCTTTGTTATTATTGTTTTATATTGATTATCATTCTATTTTTTAATTTAATATTATTAATCAATCGACGACTTTAGCTAGATAAATGGATTTTGAGCCATATGTTATATTTATATATACATACCTACCTAGTACAAAACGCTTATAGCCTCTTTTACTTACGTTTTATATATTTTATACTTAATGTATGTACCAGTTTCGATTATTTTTACTTTTATGAACCGATTTTTTATAGTTAATTTAAAAAGGACGATGGGTAAATATGAACCAAGTCACGAATCAATCCGATTTTTTTTATTTTACACCTTCATATTTACTTACTTACATAGTTTTATTTTGTAAGTAGATAACTAAATTCTAACATAAATTATTTACCTTTGGTTACATACAATGTCTATGTATTTTTTTTACAGAATTTACTCATTTATTTTTCTAATGTTGCGTATCTATGGTATATTCAGCCTCAAATGTAGATCATTATGCAATTCAGTGTTGATACAGTGTCAATAAATTATTATGAAAGGGCGCTAAAGTGACCATCTACTTTCGGGGCTGACTGTACTTATGTTTAGTATATAAATAGATGTTATGTACTGTGAAGTAATAGATTACATTTTGGTGGATTTTAAAAGGCCAGTTAAAAATGGCTTAAATATTTGGGGCGTAAATTAATTTATTGGTTATAGGTAGTTGTTTGTGTTTTATCCCATTTCATTTCATTGTTTAAATACTTACTTTTCTATTATTCTGTATGTAATTAAGTGAAGCTATATCGACGTAACTCGTTTGTAAATAAATGATTTTCAAAATATACTTTTTTTAATACAACTCCCTTATTTTTCTTCTCTGAATTCTCATTGGATATAAGGAATAAAGGAATGAGGATATAAAATATTAACAAAGATTTTAGTATTTTTCGCAATGATTTAATGAGAAATTACTTAAAAAATAATACAATTTTTTATAATTTTAAAATAATTTATAGAATGCCAGCCAAATCAGATTACTCGAGTGAAAACTGATTTGGCGGTTGCACATTAAAATGTTGCATTTCTAGAGCGAAATATACTTTTAGATTTTATTCTAAAATGGCACCATTTTAATATTTTTGTTGAATTTGTTACACACTTACGGTCGCCATTTTGAATTAACAAGGAATATATTTTCGTTTTAATTTATTACGTAATTTTGTAATTTGGGTCTGTGGAGTATGGCAATAGATTTGATTCAAATATCCGTTATTTATCGTCAAGGAACCAACATGTGGTTTTAACAAGTTTTAAATGTACTGCCATTCTCAACATGCGAATAACAACATTACGGCACATATGACCTTAAAATTGACGTAACAACGCCAAAAAAATCCGTTAAACATTCAAAATGGGACCAACCACCATTAAAAAATAAAAAGGAAGACATTTTTATATAGTGCAGCCGCCGAGAGAATGCGTTTTTGACATCTGTTAATAATGGGCTTATCACAGAAACTGGTACAAAAATTTCGATGGAATTTTAACGGAAGGTTAAGTTTTATATAGGCATAGTTTATTGACAGTCGTATCAAAATCTGATGAGCCGTTTCTGTTGTTGAACGCATTCGCTGGGCTCCCGTAATTGAGACATGGGTCTTAGAGTGTTAAGTCCAAGCAAGGGTCATATCTTACTATTACCACTTAATACAGACAATTTAATGGTCCATTTTGACAGCCCACATGCATCCATGTGACAAAGTGATTAATAATATTCTATTCTATTCTAAAAACAGACATCCTCATGTCAAAACGAGCATATTAGATTGTGACGTATTTAGTAAGTACATAAACATTTTGAGACTATTATTTCATATATTGTAACTTCTTTAGATACTCGCTTCAGTCCGAGTTGTATCGCAAGAACTAAAGGCAAAAATAAAATTGGTCAAAAATAAACAGGCTTATTCAGATATATTTTTTAAACTTATTATCTATTAGAAATATATAAGATTGAAGTGTCTCTTTGTAATGTCAAAATTCTTCTCAAAAACGGTCCAGCCGTTTCGGAGATTAGCGGGAAAAAACAGAGACAAAAAATACATTGTTATAAGTACCGTATATAGGTACTTTCATATGCATTTCACTCGAAACTCTTTCACTTCTCGCTCTTATTCTTAAGCTGGAATTCTCTCTCTCTCTCTCTCTCTCTCTCTAACTATCAGTCGAGCCCAGACTTTATTATTGTTTTGTTTTTCCTGTAACTTATTTTGTCTCAAAACAGTTTCATGCAATTTTATATTTAAAAATTATTTAAATGCATTATATTCGAAATTATAAAGAATTTTGCTCTGAAATATCATATACAATTTTAATAAATACGCTATAGAAGCGTAATTAATAAATAAACCTACTTTTCATCAAACTAGTATTAACTTAAAATAGTAAAGCGATAAGTAATTTCCTATAAAACCATTGCAATATTCTTTTTAACGTTTTAACAAACTGAACTGTATTTATATACACTTGAATAAAACTAACTTTACAGCCCGAACACATATTCTTACTACTTCCTTTACGATATCAAATCGAATGTGCAATAAATTAATAAAATCAATATAATTATTTTATGCCTTACTCTTCTAAATGTAACCTTGCTAAGTTTCTTGCCAAATCTTCTCAATTGAAGGCTGACTTCCGAACCGGTGGTAACTTCAGTAGCTTCGACGTTCATAAGTGCCCTCCTAGGGCCTAAACCTAAAACCGTAAAATCCAAACTGACTTCGGAACCCTATCCTGTGCGTATTCCAACACAGATTTAGCCGGTTCTTTTTATAAAATAAAACCGCTTACTTACACTTCTTTCATTTATATAATTTTAAACTTAAATTAAACTTTAGCATTCTGAATGTATTATGTATGTGACTTACATTATATTTCAATTCCAAGTTAATTTCTAATATATTTTTTAATATTATTTAGTTTTTTTAGTATGTAAGTATGTAATATATTGCTATTATACCGGTTGATTTTTTTGTCACTGGCCATACTTGCAGGGGTGGATGGACAACTTTTATCATGGGACTAGCTCTGAGATCACAAAGAAGAGTACTTCAACCCCTGCAAGTATGGCCAGTGACTAAAAAATCATCCTGTATATCTATTATTGTTAATTTAATTGCATTTTATTATTTGGTATAAATTTATGTAGAACTTGACACTATTTCGAGATATTTAACCTAAAAGTTGGTTGGAAGAAATCGCTAAACCTATAAGGCTGTATGTATTGTGAACCTTTATACAGTTTATTTTTTAATTCATATACAGTGCTTAAAGGGTGGAAATAAAAGATCAATCTTGTTCGATCAAAATGATTAAAGTTTTTTTAGCGATTGTTCATAACAATGAGTCCACCCTTAAAGCGCTTTAGATGTTACAAATAACTCTGTATTTATTATCTATTGTTTATGTTGTATACAATAAATAATATTTCAATACCTATTATACGTGTGTTTCGTTACATTAACCTAAGTTTAGCCTTTATTTGGTATTCCGTAATTTATAATGTTGAAAAATTAATTTTATTTTTTTACAAAAAATTCGTTGAGTATAACTCGTTCAAATACTTGGAAACCGGATAAAAATTACTACCGGTTATCGCATATGTACTTATGGAAGTTTTTCCTTCGGTTTGTTCTACCTTTAAAGATTCGTACAATGGGTTTCGTAGACTAATACGATTTTAAACAGTCTTTGCCGCCTATTTTAATGGCGTTGTGGAATAAACCGATTAATTATGATTGACAATAATGCTCATTTAACGTTTTGACTACGCCAAAATAATTGACAAAACCGATGAAATACAATTTTAATGACCAGTTTTCGTAAAAACAACACAACCAAAGTTAGAAACCGGTTTTTACGAAAACCGGTTGTGACCAGTTTTTCAGATTATCTTATCATACATGTTTTATAGTTTTATATTAGTATTTTTTGTTTTATAGTAATAAATCGGGTCTATTCGAGCACAAATTATCAATGCTTAATCCTGAATTTTTTTTTTTTATAAATAAATATGAAAGCCAAATTACAGCTATTCAAGTACTAGAATAAAAATGTAACAAAATTCTAAATTTCTACAATCATTTTTAGTCCCTAATAAGGGTACGTCACGCAATCGTTGACCGACCAATCAAAATATTAACAAATACATAAAGACAAGATCTATCCACCTGGAGGCCGATTCTCGCGATTTCGATAAATATATCAAGTTTCTTACCGAGAGAAAATATCACAAGTATATTTAATGTATCAATACTTACTCGTTGCATATCCCACGCAAACGATATATAAATTTCGAGTGTCATATCTCGAGAATACCAAAAGATGATTTTTATAGATATCCGCCATGTTTTATGATAAATATCGAATGTAATATTTATCTCTAATGCTCGAGAATTGAGCTCCTGAGGTTCTACTCTATCATTCTTTTCATTCATATCGTATCCTTTAGTCTATTCCATGGGGTGGTGCATAAAAGTTTTAAAAATAATATCTTATAAAATATCACTCGATTAGTCTGAGATACTACTCCAAAATAATGCATAAAATTTAATTTATATTTAGTGAGAAAACTTTGAAAATACCTTTCACAATATTAAGTATGGAAGCAAGTAAAGGATAACATAATGGCTTATCCTTAAGAGATTCTTTGTTTATAAAAAAAAATAAAGCAAAAGGAGGACGATTCTGTACGTTCTTACAACAATACTGAGATAGCAACTGTAGCGAAAGAGATAGCAATAAAATTGAGATCCAATATTACATAAACGTGGTACTATGCAAGCAGTTTTCCTTTCTTACTTTAGGTACAAATTGAATAGTTTCTATTTTAAAGTCAATTTGGTGACATATTTATCTAGTAACTTATTAGCTAGATATACCCTCAAATATTCAGACCCATTCGGTTCCCATCGATTGGAAAGGACGATTTTATTTCGTTAAATACCCGATTGGGACTGCAACCGAGTAGGTCTGAATAAGGAGGATTGTATTGTATTGTAAAATGGAGGTAGAATCATTTGTTGCAGTAGCAGAATGGATTGAGGTGAGGATGTGTGGCGCTTATACACTCTGGCTCATTATTATACCTGGGGAAGGTGTGAGCTCTATATAAACTTCAAATTTAATTACATTCATAAGTGTATAAATTTATAAATTAACAACATAGGGCACAGAAAAAAAAATGACTAAAACAAAATTTTAAACTAGAATTATGTTCCTAATATAAATAAATACATTTTGTAAATATGTAGGTAAACAAACAATATAATAAGTTGGTACGTAACATATTGAAATAAAATTAAATTCGGTCTACACACATCAATAATTCATTACATTATTGTCGCCTGCGGTTTCACCCACGTAGCGGTATGAAAAATACTTTACGACCTATTCTCAGACCTACCATATATACATTAAAAAATCATAAAAATTGGTCGAGCCGTTTCGGAGGAGTTCGACCACAAATACCGTGACAAGAGATTTTTATATATAAGATTTCATTGACGCCTATATAAAACAAAGTTTGTTCCTATTCCGGATATAAAGTAATAAAACTCAATGTAATTAAAAAAAAAAACAAAACTACTGATTTGACAAAATCTTTTAGTGTTAGAAAGCCCCTTTATTATGGAAGGTTATAGGCTTTTTAGCTCGGAAACGCGGTCGAAAACATCGTGAGGAACCCATAGCACGGTGGTAGGGTACTTTGTAGTACCCGCCTGGCTGGCTACCACCTTTAAGGCGACGCCTTGAAGATTTTGGTTGCTAGGATTCCGATTTTTCTCAACAATGACTGAAGCAAACGAACTGAAATTTATTGTAAGAATTCATCATGTCTTTGACTTTATTTTGTACGTTGCATAACACGATTGGTTAACTTTTATAACACAAAATAATTAATCAAAAAGACCTCTTTAAAATAAGAGATTCCAATTTTACCGGCATTGAGGATCGATTTGAGGTTCCAAAATTTCTACATATATTAATTGAAACTGATACTATAAATTGTATTTAGGTTTTATGAAATATATATGTGTAGTTTTTAAATTAAACAATAAAAACCATTTTGTCGCATACGCCCGTTCCGTTTACGCGGGTTTTCTATGAGAGGTCGCTATAGTAGGGAGCGGGACGCAGCACGATGAATTTCAGATTTTTAAGCTTAACGCGGTGTCACCTTAAGTTGAAAATATGTCGCCACACACCTATTGGTATGATCTGACAGCTGCACTTGAGAGCCAGTTCCTTCTAGGCTTTGTGTGTTTACGACCTTCAGCCACATTATCACTTATTATAGAGAGATGAGATTATCGATAAATATAATCAAATTCGCTCAAAATTGACGTAATAAATTAAAACACAAGAAATATTCGTTAAAATTCAAAATGGCGTCCATCATAATACTTACGCATTAGTCCGCGAGATGTCTCTAGTATCGGTGATGAATTTGTCTTCTGCCGTAAGATAAGTCAACGATGCTTCATAAATACCATGACCCGGACCCACTATGATCTGAAAACATTTTTATTTTGAACTAGTTTTTCACCCGCGGCTGCGCTCGCGCGGACTTTATAAAATAAATATATCATTTCACCTGATTTCGATGAAATAAGCCATAATTCAGTGCTAAAACCGTGTAGACATGTCGAATATAATTTAGATTTATAACGAAAACGCATAGGCGTGTAGCACCTTGGAAACTCCATGAAAAATCGTAGTGTTCAGACAAGAAAATAAAAATAAATATTTCTACACAACTCTTCTTACATCACCCACACTCCATTATTGGTAAAAAAAAATTACAGTCACGCCGTATCTACAGATTTATTATATCAACACATCGGATTACAAAGGGCGTAATGGCCAAGTCGTGTCATCCTTTACGCCCTTTGTAATCCGAAGTGTCGATATGTATAGAAGATAAAACAGAAATATTTCGTAAGCACCTACCGGTGAATTTCACACATACAGTTTCCATCTAAACATAATATACCCATCACCTTCGGCTTAATCATTATACACAATGATCTGATTGTGGGCAAACGCATATCTAGTAGTTTTTTTTTAAATTATTTAATTTCCATTACAAAATAACTGGTGACGTCACGTCCGTCTTTTATACAATTCACACACACATTTATACAATAGAAAGAGACAGACAGAGAGAGCAAAAGTCGCATGGAGGGGGAATAACTGATGACGTAACGCTTTTTCGTTTCGTTTCCTTTTCTGCCAATCAACAATTTTTTACCTTCAGCTGATAGTTCTCCCTGGCAACCCTCACGTTGGCTCCGTACTTGCCCACGTACCCGTCTACGTCGCGAGCTTCAACAAATGACATCAGGCGACTGTTGGCCCGCTGTCTCATCACCCACGACACTGACTCTAGGGTACGGGGTACACATTTAGACCTGTAATACAACAGCATTGTTATACAATACACATACAAAGTTATAGTTTGCCCGTGCATGATGTTGAGGCGCGACACGTTCCGCCATGCGATTTACGCACACTAAATAATGTAAACCGGTTAAAATGAAATACCGGTTTTGTCGAAAATAGAAAACCGGTTTTTTTAAATAGAAAAATCCATTTTTTATGTCTTTAGCACGGTGGTTGGGTAGAGCATTCGCCATATCAAAATTACGAAAAAGAAAGTTACTGCATACTTCGGAGATCGGATTCAGATGCGTATTTTGGAAGAGACCTATGTCCAGCAGTAGACTGATGTAGGTCGATAATGACGACTCTAAAACAGGTAAAACCATTTAACCGGTTCTGAACACCGATTAATCAGTTTTACCGGAAAACCAATTAACCGGTTCTGAAATCCGATTAATCAGTTTTACCGGTTGGTTTTCAGCCGTGACTAGCAGCGCCGTACTGTACTCGAACACTAGACGCATAGACTGACCGGACGGGCTGCGTGAGCTGGTTGATGTAGTCGAGCAGCGCGCGCGCCGTCCTCTCCCTCAGGGGGTCCCGGCGCGACACGTTGCGCCACGCGAGGCAGGCGCACCAGTGCGGCTCCACGCCCGCCTCGCTGCACGACCTGTTGTTGGGCACCTGGGACGACGCAACAACAACTCTAACTCATAGCCATTCAGTTTAAGCCCTACAAGGGCACTTATGAACGTCGAAAAGGATCCTATTATTGGCACCTTCCATATTTTTAAAACGACATTATATTAGGAGTATTTATTGACCAGCACCGAATTCGAAAAAATTAAGGTGATGATGACAGTTTACAAAAACGTCCCATATCCTTGCTTTCCACATTATCAAAAGTGCTTGAAAGACTAGTACACAAAGCTATCTATCCGAGTCTACATCATGTTATAATTCCTGAACAACACGGATTTGTTAAAAACAGATCAATAATAACTAATCTATTACTTTGCGTGCAAGTCGACTCAGTCTACACCGACTTTTGCAAGGCTTTTGATAAGGTGGATCATTCCATTTTACTTCAAAAAATTGCGTTGAATGGAATACGCGTAACTTACTCCGTTGGTTTTCCTCTTACGACAGGAATAGAACACAGAAAGTTGTGATAAATGGCTATGCATCAACTTCAATAAATGTTTCCTCCGGTGTGCCCCAAGGGTCAATTTTGGGACCATTACTTTTTATTATATTTATAAATGATATTTAACATTGTTTTAGAAATGCCCGCTTCATTCTCTATACGCTGACGACCTTAAAATCTATCTTGGAATAAACACTGTTAGAGATTGTGAAGCACTCCAAGAGGATCTTGATCGTCTCTCTGACTTTTGCACTATTTAACTAAACTAAAACATAGTCTATCTAAATGTAAATCTATTACTTTCACAAAAAGTTGACGTAATTCATTTCACCTACTCTATTTGTACTACATCGTTAGAAAAAATATGTCTCATAAGGGATCTTGGGATACTTATAGACTCTAAATTACACTTTGATGCTCACATCAATCATTTTGTTAATAAAGCCTTTTAACTATATGGTTTTGTTATGAGGACACGTACTCGCTAATCAGATGTCAATTATTTATCTATATAAGTATATATTTACAAAAGAAAAGTAGTATATGCAGTATATCAGTTAACTGGCTTCCATAGTACAAGCTCTGCTTAGTTTGGGGTCAGATGGCCGTGTGTGAGGAATAGTATCCCAGAATATTTATTTATGTTTATTTAATTAGAAAATATTTGGAATCCATATTTTGGGAAATATTGTGAGCAGCTTGAATCGGTACAGCGTAAATATCTTTGTACAGTTAATTACAAATGGTATCACGCTAGTTCTTCTTTTAATAAAATTCGCCATGTCAACACTAAAAAATGAGAAGACTGCTCTTAGATCAAATAATTTTGTACAAGATCTGTCATGATGGGTTTGATTGTAATGAACTCATAAACCAAATATATATATATACGAACCCCCAGCCGTTCAAAGCGCATACGTGAAACATATTCACAGTGAATAATGTCGTACCATAGCAGGTGAACGTGCACCTCTTCGTCGAATAATGCAGTCTTATAATGAATACTTCACTGACATTGATTTATTTATATTATCACATGCACAATTTAAAAGAAAAGTGTGCAGCTGTTATTGTAATATTGAACCGTTATATTTTTCTTGTTTTCCATAAAATATTTTACAATTGTATTGTATTGTCTAGTAGGTATCTATTTGTTACCAAGTTTAAATTTGTGCCAATACGAAGTTACATAATTTCGTGGATAACGGTGTTGGTTGTACAATTATTCTATATATTAATCTACTTAATATTTTATATATCTGCATTGTACAGTTGTTTGTTATCCTAAATAAATAAAAATAAAATTATTTTTTTCGTTACATGATCAAAGTCAAAGTCAAAGTCAAAGCTATTTATTCAGTTTAGGCCCTAAAAGGGCACTTATGTACGTCGAAAACCAATTCTGTCAATCAGCTCCAACCGCAAGCCTCGTAAAGGAACTTCGTTCCAAAAAAAACTTACCTTCTCTAATAACGTCAATCCTCTCTTAAAGTCAGCTCCAGCCACTTTATAATCATTCCAGTAGTGCTGCAGGTCCATGGCATCTAATACAGTGGCATGTATGTCGTGGGGCGTAGTTAGAACTTGGGCGTTGGCCTTTAGGATGTCGGCGACGTGAGGACGGATTCGGGTCAGAGATGAGGGCAACAGGATCGCCATGAGGGGCAAACGCTCTTCCAGTTTGCCCTGAAGGGTGTCGCGGACTTTTGCGTATCTGTAGACAATTAAATTTATGAAAAGAGAACAGATTTGAATAGTGGCTTTGTTTTATACCATTTAGACAAATAAATGTACAAACCTGGGTCCATGGTCGCCCATGACCATGAGCAGTGTGTCTTCGGTCCGGCCCTGGGCCACGAACTCCTCGAGGAACTTCTCCACGTCATCATCAGACGTACTGATCATGTTGAAGTCATCGTGGGTGATATCAGCTATGAACGTGAAGCAGAAACGCTTGCCGTTCAATTGGAAGAACTGGAACGATTTAGGGTAGGGATCACCAGATAATTTTATTGGGAATCCGTTTTAAAAATATATAAACTTACTATAATAATATAGAAATTGCAAAAGTTTGTACACATTTCGGTCGAACCATTCGAAGCAATGCCCACGATGAGTTTATATCCGGGCGTATGCGCACCTACTGCACGATGTGCGTTTGTAATATCAAAACAGCTTTTTACTAAATGCATACGAATATCTTCTGGACATATAACAAAAAAAAAACTGTCCGTCTGGTCGTTCCGGCTTATCTCCAGACCGGCCGGACCAATTTTGACGGGACTTTCACTGGGAGGTAGCTGATGTTTATAAGAAGTATTTTTTTTTTTTTTAAACGCGGGGACCACTCAGCTGACCTGTTTAGTAATGTCGAGCATGAGCCGGTACTGCGGCCGCGCCCCCACGCAGTACTTGTTGCCGGCGCCGCGCGCCCACCTGCTGCCGGCGCTGGACTCCTCGAGGTAGAAGGCGCGCAGGTAGTGGTCGGCGGGCTGGCGCAGGAACCCGTTGAACCGGTACTGGAAGGTACCGATCCATGGCATATCCTCGAAGTATGCCGTCCGGTACCTGGTAATGACCGGTTCTATTTTTAACCGGATCGGCTCGGAATAGTCGGGTTACGAGACACGTGATACCGGAACGGTCCCGATACCGGTATCGATTTTTGGTATTGAAGTACAATACCGAGTTACCGGTTTTTTCATAAATAAATTAGGCTCGACGACCTACTTAAAAGTCGGACAATCAATATAAACTCTGACAACGCGTAAAATAAAACGGTCGCTTCATACATTTAGGTCAAGTAGGTATTTAACTTTTATATGGAACAGCTGATAGTTTTTTCGTGATTTCACAGTTAGTCTTATAATAAAAGTTGTTCATATTGATGAGTACTTCCACCCCTGCAAGTATTGCCAGTGACTAAAAAGTCAGTCAGTATAAAGCTGAGAGTTTGCATCACATATTATGATATAATATTGATATAAAACTTAACATTATCACTTAAATGGCTTTATAGGGCACAAAAAGGGATTAAGTAGGAAGTATATAACTCTTGCTTTTTTTTCTAAATTGACAGCAAAAAATCCACATGTGCAATTCACTTGAAATCAATTTCTCTTTTGACACCTTCATGGTACGTACCCATCTTCCTTCAACTTGTAGAAGATAAAGGGCATCACGTCAAGGGTCCCGTTGTTCTTGGATTTCTTCCTCACATCAGGTAACTCCAGCTCATTCTTGCCAGTCAGGATGGGGAACAGAGCCGCTGGGGTACCGTCGCCTACTATATTGTACCTGAAACCGTTGAAAATAATTATTACTAGCTGTTAAATGCGGTTTCACCTGCGTTCTTGGAATAATAACTATGTTAATCTCCGGGGTCTAAATTCCAAATTAATCAGCTGCAATTTTTTATGAAAATAGTTCAGGTTATTTTGCTGTAAAAATGTAACAAACCGACAAGAATTTTCACTTCAATAATATCCTACCTTAATTAATATTATAAATGCGAAAGTGAGTTTGTTTGTTTGTTACCTTTTCACGCTTAAACCGCTGAACCGATCGCGATAAAATTTGGTATGCAGATAGCCTATGGTACGGAGAAGAACATAGGCTACTTTTTATCCCGGGAAAACATAAGATCCCTGGTAGTAGGGGAGCCCAGGATGCTAAATTTGCAGTTACTAAAGCGTCATGGGAACCTATTGGATTGTGAAGATTAGGTCCTAAAACGAAAAAAAGTTTATGTAAAGAATTTCATTTTAGTGGGGTGGAGAGGGCGTACAAATTTTCAAAAATGTAAAAAAAACCAATCATATGGAAATACTCGTGCGCGTCAGACATTCATAGTGTATACGCGCAATGTCATTCTGATAACCGAGATATTTATCTGACGATTAATTAGTGGGAGGTGGCCGTAAAAAGGTGTTATTCGAGCGTGTCAGGTATTCAGAAGGGATGTTAAGTGAACTCAAAAAAGTGTCCTATTCAAATGACTGACGATTCGGTCGCGAACAAAAACCGTGACCCATTTTTGAAAATGTAAAAAAAATGTGACCTTGAAATACTCGAGCGCGTCAGCGTTTTATACAGATGGTTCAGCTTGATGTCCTAGTCGTCCTCAATGATAATCTGACAATTATATTGAGAAATATTGATATTCTGACGATTTGAAAAAAAAAAAGTTTTAAATTACTGGTAATGTAATAAAAACAATATAAATATATATGAAATTCTATCATTTATTGATATAAATGTAGATAAAAATTAAATTAAAAATAATTATCTTAATGTTCATCATCACTGTATTTTTCTTCTAAGTTGGTTTCCACTTGGTCAATTTTCTCGTCATCTTGTGTTTCTCTAAGTAGGAATGTTTAGAGATGTTTCATCAGAAATTTCGATTGTAGCATAAGCGTTGCTAGATTTTCTTCGAACCGGCTTCACTTTACGATACTCCAAAATAGTCTTACATTTTTTTAATGTTTTGGGAGTAAAATTTCTAATTTTTTCACAAGTTTCTTCTCTACAAAATACACATTTCACATTTGCATCACTCATTATTGTAATGTAATGTAAAAACAATTGCGCTTGAGTATTTCGAGGTCACGTTTTTTTTTACAACTTTGTGACGATCCCATTTCCTTATTTCACTCTCAAATCGTCAGATTATTGAAAAATACACTTTTCTCCATGTACTTAACTTACCTTGTCTTAATCTGACGCGCTTGAGTTTTTCTGAGGATCCATTTTTGTTTACTAATCTGATAGGCTGCCTTCAACGCATGCCCCTATATTAAGGGTTCATATATGGTAGGGGTATATTACAAGGTGTAAGGTTTCTCCCCATATGATGCGCTGACGCGCACGAGTAACGCGCAAAATCCCCGCTTGGGCTCCCCTACTATGGGGAACGCGGGTGAAACCGCGGGTCAGAATCTAGTTAATAAATAAATATTCTGGGACATTATTTCACACAGACAGCCATCTGACCCCAAACTAAGCAGAGCTTGTACTATGGAAGCCAGATAACTGATATATGTATATATACTTAAAAGTAAGTACTTATTACAGCATTAATACAACTGGAGTATATCCGAGCACGCTTCGCTGTTGCTTTCTGCTGTCAATAGCTACTAAACAAACAAACAAACAAACAAAACGATTCACAAACAGAAGAGTATAGAGAGCTTTAACATAAAAAAAAAATGGAGAAGCAACAGCGAAGCGTGACCGAGTTTACCTAGTATAGTAGAATATAGATAATTAAGCAAGATATATCTCACCCATCCAAAACTGTGGCACCCATCTTCTTGAGATACTTGTAACTTTTCGGCATTCTTCGGATGAATCCATTACGCGACGTCGAATCAAAGCCAAGGATTAACACATTGATCGAATCAGATCGCCCTAGAGGAGGTTCCTTCGGCTGAACGGTCGAACGGAACCCTATTGCGTGGCCTGTCCATTTCGATGGTAGGATGCTGGAAAGAGATGGAAGATGTGGTAGACCCAAAACAGAAATTAACAGTAATTACAATGTAGGTAATGTAATGATGACGTGAGAAAACCATCCAATCCATCAAACATGGCGGATACCAGTCAAAATGTCTTAGTATTCACCATGGTTTTCGGCAAATGTCAGATACGTCATTAGTAGAAAAAGCGAGAATTAGACCCCCGAAAGTCTACGTTTTCCTCGTATATTGATGAACACCAATTTACCATGAATAACTAACGGTATTTCAGTTATAGGATTAAGATACGAGATTTTTACCCGAGTGCGCCAGAAGGAGGGTTATTAAAATCTTATGTCTAAGAAAGTGGTACCCCAAATTTTTAATTGCTTGGTGATGGTGGTATATAGTTGAGGTTATTAGTGTTTTTTAGTGATTAATTTATTGTTACTGTGTGGTGCCCGTTATTAAATGCATTTTAGTACGAAATAATAGACCCGATAAAAAAAAAATCATAGCATATTAGTAGAAGAAATATGAAGTCGGTTAAAAATTATTTTAGACCCGTAGCTGTTTAATGACCAATATTGAGTCATTAAAATCATCTAGAATTATTTTTATATACATTTATGTTTTACTCTGTGTTTTAAGAGACAAACAGGGAGCTGTTTGTCTCTTTCTTTCACATAGACATGTATTGTCACATCGGGCCTCTTATTTAATTTGTTTTTTTTTGTTTGTTTGTTTGAAAGCGCTAATATCTGGAACTACCAGTTGGATTTGAGAAATTCTTTATGAATTTGATAGCCCAATTTTTGAGGAAGGTCACAGGCTTTTCATCCCGGGAATGCAGGTGAAACCGCGGGGAACAAATAGTATACCATATATACAACTAATTTTGTTAGTGCTTCCTACCTTGACCTACCTATATTTTTTTCTCATAGAGATAGACTCAGCAATAAATTGAAACCGGGAACAACGGCGGATTTATTACTATAACGATTTATTAATGGAAATACCAGTCGGATTTGAAAAATTATTTTTGCATTTGATGGCCCAATTCTTGAGGAAGGTTACAGACTATATTTTATCCCGGGAAACCGCAGGGAAAAGTTAGTATTTGATATTACTGCTGTGTCTATCTTCGAAAAACAACTTTTGTCACCAGCGCTTTTTAACCCGTATATTAATAATTTAACATAAAAATGAATTTCAAGCATTTTCAAGTAATAAGATCACTTACTCTTTAGTCCCTGAACTGAAAACAAATTGAATATATTAATTTCTCAATTAAACTTTCTGTAGTTTTAAACGCTGTCAAAGTAATAATTTGTGTAAGTAATACCAGATGAAAATTTGTGCATAATTTCAGCTCAATCGGTTGGTTGAAAATGGTTTAAAACAAACAGATGAAGCTAAATAAAAGCATGATCGGATGCTACACCGTAATCCTCATTAATTACTTACTAAACATTTTATCGTTTGACTGCACGGTTTTTTGCTTGAACAATAGATTTTTTCATTAATTTATGGGTGGTCCCAGTTACCGGAAGAAAAAAATAAAATAAATGAATCCGGCTACTGGGACCGCGGTTCCAGTTTATTGCGGTCCCAGTCCCCGGATGCCTCCTCTGTTATTTATTCTGTATTATTTTATTGGCTGTGACAAAATTAAGGCCATTATGAGTAGCTTGTACCTCGACGTGCTATCATGCCTCGCAGCAGGTGCTCAAGTCTAAGATCAATTCTAAATGCACTGCTACCCTACCATTAAGGTAGATATTTTCTATTACGTAAATTATTCTTTATGTGGAGTGCATTGCATATAATTTTATATATGTCAATAAATATCCGGTAGCTAACTACCTCTTTGGGAATAATGTTATCGTTTACTAAATTCTGGATAACAGTTTTATAGTAGTGAAGATTAACATCTTTATCATTTGCCCAAAATAAGGTTTTGGTATTGGTAACTTCAGTAAATTCGACCTTCATAAGTGCCCTTCTAGGGTCTAAACTGAATAAATAACTTTGACTTTGACTTTCAATGGTCATATATATACAGCCACATATCCTTTTGGATGTTGGCCTTTAGAAATATGGGACCGGTGAAATCCACTCCATCATGTGCAAAGGGGAGAGACTGATTAACTATCGCTTCTGGTAAATCTCACACAATCTAAGAATGCTTATTAGGACTACTTTTTATTTATAATATACTTAGCGTAATTTCTGCTTTGATGTTTTATTCGATTTCAATAGATTAACATATGAAGAACCCAGGAAAAAAAAATTGCAGATTATTAGGTTTCAGTGATAAATAAAATCAGGTTTTAGCAAATTACGTATTATTATTATAGGCATTACAAATCACGAATAATAACGAACAAGTTCATTTTTATGAAATAACAAAATTTGTTGTTGATTTTTTTTTATTTTATATATTTTATTTATTAGCATTCTGATAGTTTTTGACAATCTCTAGTGATTTCACTTTTTTTTTTGTATACCAGAGTACCTATACACGCCAACAAGATTTTATGTCATGATCATTATAAAATTCCTGTTTCTTTCATTCCTAAAGTGCACTTATGAAATAGATCAGTTTTGTCACAAAATAACATGGTATAAAATTCATGGAGATCGATTCTAATGGTGGAGCAAACAAATATCTGGTATAATATGGTAAACATAGAATAACCCTGTATATAGTGAATACCTGGTTGATTGGGAATCATTCGAAAATACATCCAATATCGATTCCTCCGATGTATCGGACCTAGGTAAGACGACATTCTCATCGTATTCCGAATAAAGTCCATCTCTGTGAATTTTCCGATAAAAATAAAACCGTTTTTAGCGCAAATAATAAATCTACTTTTACAAAAAATATAAAAGAAATTGCTAAAAATGCTTTGGTAACTTAACTTAATACCTAGGATGAACATTAGATTTTGAGTAAAATAAAATACGGTAAAATTTTTCACCATTTTGGTTTTTTTTATCTTTTAGAAAATGGCGCCAAATTAAAGATTTTAAATTATAGCGTTGCTGCGTTACATGTAACATATAACATAAACTTTGAAAGTTTACTTCAATCTCGCCCAAAAAGTTTAATTTCAAAAGTATTTAAAAAAAACCTTTTATAATTATTCTCCTACAAGCACTTTCATTTTTGTAACGTTTAAATCAAGTATAATTAACACTCCTGTGGTTTCCTGGCAAAGTCCATTGACATTCCTCACACACGGCCATCTGATCCCAAACTAAGCAGAGCTTGTACTATGGAAACCAGATATACTTTTTTTTTGATTCTCTATCTACAGAATGATTTTTTAGTCACTGGACATACTTGCAGGGGTGGAAGTACTCATCAATATGAACAACTTTTATGATGGGACTAACTCTCGAGATCACAAAAAATTGTCAGCTGTCCATACAAAAGTTCAATACCTACTCGACCCAAATGTATGAAGGAACCATTTTATTTTTCGCGATATCGTTGGTCCCATAATAAAAGTTGTTCATATTGACGAGTACTTCAACCCCTGCAAGTATGGCCTGTGACTAAAAAATCATCCTGTATATTATAAAGAACTCATATTCAATGGATTAAATTAAAATTAGTCTTACCTATTGTCATGTCTTCCTACACACTTCACTTTGACATGGTCGCTCTTTTTCAAGACATATACGTCATCGTTGGTGACGTCAGTGGGCGGCCCAAGCGTGTGCTTTAGGTCACTATGATATATTATATCACGGTACGTACAAAGTATATTTTTTGTATTCGCTAATATTTCTTTAACCACCTTACATTCTGAAAGCTGAAAAAAAAACATTTTTACGGTACGACCAAGTCACTGACATTAACTTACTATTTATTAACTAGCTGTTGCCCGCGGTTTCGCCCGCGTATAACATTTGTTTTAATAGATATTGTGCTATTCGGGGCGGAGACAAATCCAACAAATCTTAAATCATAAAAATCGGTCCAGCGCAGCGGTTCTTGAATTATATTGAAATTGAAATTCAAAAGTTTCTTTATTAAATGAACTCATTACAATTATTATTAATCGTCACTTGAAATATATTATAATTACTAGCTGTTCCCCGCGGTTTCACCCGCGTTCCCGGTATAAAAAGGAAACAATCGGGATAAAAACTATCCAATCTTTTAAGTTGGAACAAATCACACATTTTGAAAAAAAATACGTTAAGATCAGTACCCTGAGTGTAAAGAATTTACGAAAGAATACTCATGGAACGAATTTAGAAATTAGTTCCATGAGTATTCCGCGAGAGGCGCTGTGCCGATTCCTATAGAAAAATATCGTAAACGCTAACGCGATAGTAAGCGTTTTCTATCGTCAATTGTTTACACTCGGGGTACGAATAAGTAGCTTCATGACACGTGTAATTTATATACATATAGCTGTCCCCCACGGTTTCACCCGCGTAGCGGTATAAAAAATAATCTACGACCTATTCTCAGACCTACCGAATATAATATTCTGGGAATATTCTGAGACATTATAATATTCTGGGACATTATTCCTCACACGGCCATATGACCGCAAACTAAGCAGAGCTTGTACTATGGAAGCCAGATAACTGATATACTATATATTTTTTTGTAAATACATACATATATAGATAATAACACCCAGACTCAGGACAAAGAGACATGTTCATACACACAAATGTTTGTCCTGAGTAGGAATCGAACCTACGAATATACATAATTTCATAAGAATCGAGCCGAGCCGTTTCGGAGGAGTTTGCAGACACACTGTGACACGAGAATTTTATATATTAGTTATATATTTGAATATAAATGGTCTAACACAACTTTGTTGTATACATATAGGGTGATTATAATTAAATAAATACGTACATAACAGCTGACCCAATCTTGACCTTGGCAGGTAATCTTGGGCAAGTCCTTGTCAAACTGGGTCACTTCCTTGGCAAACGGGTCCAACTGAGGTATTTCACAGCCAGCCCCTTTATCTTCCTTCAGGGCCTCTTGAAGTCTATTCTCTATGTATCTGTGAAGGGTTAGCGATGAGAATTCCATATTAGAAAAGTTATTATTTTTGATTATTTATTTCATAGGTAAAATAATTAACGCATTTTTTTCACACATGACCTCGACGAATTATTTTTTTCGATTTCCAATTTTTATTATTACAATTTAATAGAGAGTATTATAAATTTTCAGATATTTCATTATCTGTCTTTAGTAGGTACAATAAATCTTATTCTGTCGAATAAGTAAGTGAATTATAAATGTTATATTCCTGTGGTAATTTGTATAGTCGAGTCGCTATATCTAAGACATATTTACAGAAATGTATACAGGAGGTTCACCAATTATAGGTTACGTTTAAAAAAATATGATAAAATCGTCCATATTACTTAGTATTATGAGCTGAGTTTATACGTTAATTATTTTACTTTTTTTATTAAACAATATGACATAGATTACAAGCCAAAAAAGAAACCGGGAGAAAAGTGAAACATATTAAAACTGTCAATTATAAATTCAATGTATATATGTCATGGACCAAGTGATTAATGAGGGCATCTGTATATAATCTTCTGTATACAGGGTGATTTTATTATCACTGGCAATACTTGCGGTGGAAGTACTCATCAATGTGAACAACTTTTATTATAGGGCTAACTCTGATATCGCGTAGAATAATACGGTTGCTTCATACATTTTGGTCGAGTAGGTATTGAACTTTTGTATGGAACAGCTGATAATTTTTTCACGATTTCACAGTTAGTCCCATAATAAAAGTTGTTCATTTTAATGAGTACTTCCACCCTTGCAAGTATTGCCAGTGATAACAAAATCACCCTGTATATAAAAGGAAAAGGTGACTGAATGATTGGTCTTTCAACGCACAGCCCAAACCACTTGACGGATCGGGTTAAAATTTGGCATACAGATAACTATTATCTTATTATGATGTAGGCATCCGCTAAGAAAGGATTTTAGAAAATTCCAACCCAAGGGGGTAAAATAGGGGTTCGCGGGTGGCCAAATGATTAAGTATTATCTTAAATATTTATCACACTAAAATCTCTTCCTATTCAGAAACGACCCGGATACTTTAGGTTAGGTTATACCATACACTTCGTGGTTATTTTTTTACTGCCCTCTCTTCAAAATGCCCGCGCATTATGTATGATAGGTAATAGTATGATAGGTTATTATAATAAGTTGGTTGGTAAGATACCCTATCTATCACGCCGCAGGTCGTGGGTTCGATTCCCACTCAGGACAAAACATTTGTGTGTATGAACATGTCTGTTTGTTCTGTGTCTGGGTGTAATTATCTATATAATGTATTTACAAAAGAAAAGTAGTATATGTAGTATATCAGTTATCTGGCTTCCATAGTACAAGCTCTGCTTAGTTTGGGGTCAGATGGCCGTGTGTGAGGAATAATGTCCCAGAATATTTATATTTTATCCAAATCATTTGCTCCATAACATATACACTAGAGCCTTTTTTTAGAGAATTTTATAGTTTTTATTTAATCGACAATATACTCAAATAATTTTTGATAGTCTTTTTTTTCACTCCCAGTTTTTAATATTATGTTACATTAATGTTTTTTTTTTATATTATTAATATTAATTATATTTGTTTCAGTGGTGCAAAGGGTGATGTTATATGGGATTAGTAATGTGTGTTATTAACATGATGTTTTAAGCACCGTGCTAATACTATTACAAAAGCTAAATTAATATGGCTGATGATCTTGCTTTTATATCATTACAATATTTTTTAAACTGTAGTAGATGAAAATTTGATTTAGAATTTTTGTTTTGCTTTTTTCAAGTAACAAATCAATATGAGAAATTTATAATATAAATTTATACAGGTTGTTTTTGAAGTGAAACTTCTTTATCGGGGTTGGAAAAAAATTTAGTGTAACATTTTTTCGTTACGCGTCACATTCTTCCGTTACGCGCCATCGTATGAAGTTAGCTAGCAAAAAACATTGGTTGCCATGGCAACCAATGTTTTTTAGTAAGCGTTGCTTCCGTCAGAGTTTTAATCAGGGACTTTTCAGAAGTTTCACTTCTACCATGTGTGACTTGCACACACACACACTTTTTTTTTATGCCAGTAGATTAACAAGTATGATCCATCTGAAAGTGGACACCGGCGGCAATGGATATTTGCAATACCAGGATTGACCTTTAAGCAAATGTATAATCCCTATTTCCCTTGGTCCCGCCATTGAGAACGACTTTACTGATTTCATTCATCTTTTTTTTAAAGTTTTCTAGTACTTTGTAGAAGGTTCTTGCGGAAAGAAAAGTTAAGAAAATTGCGCAGAAAATTGGAAAATATCAGAAAACTAAACCGCGGGGCGGAAGCTAGTCAACAATAGATTCACAGTACTTACAGACTATTTCAATGGGAACAACATAATGTGACATAAATAACGAAAAAAAAATCTATTAATGGTGAAGTTTAATCCTTATCCTTACATATAGGAGCATCTGTCAACGTCTGTCTTTTTTTCAGGTACCTAGGGGGATTTATGAGGAACGTTTGAGGCTATGAATCATTACACTGCGACTAAAGGGAATTGCACAGTGGGCGTTTTTGTGAAATGTCAGATTTCACACGAGCGTGGCCGCAAGCAATAGCCAGTAGTTTTACATTTGGTAGTAAAAGTTGTAAATTTCAACCCTACAAGTTGATGAATGATATAAAATCAGTTGTAGTAGGTAATACTTCGATATACTTAGCGTTTTTTTTTTCTGGAAATACAGTTCGCTGGTCGCAAGTTTTTTTTTATTAGTATGTTAAGGTCATGAAATTGTATGTTTTATAATAAGAATAGTACATCAACAAGCAAGGTATGTCATCCAATATTAAGGAAAAATAGCTAAAATTTTAATATTTTCAGAAGCATGCACAGAGGGATAATTATTATTGAATGATAAGCTAAAATACATTAACTTTCCTGATTAATGTTTGCACGTCATTTTTAGTTTCATGCTTTAATTACATAAAACATGAATTAATTAAAAATTAAGTATTTTTTTTATATACTTAATTACTTGAAACAAAATTTAAAAGTTTTTTTTTTTTTTGTAAAATAGCTTATTAGAATTAGCAGACGAGATATTAAACACCCTATATTAATGAAAATAGTAAATTTAAGTTATAATTTTTTTTTAATAATCAGGAAAGTATTGTATTTAAACCGCAAAAAAAAAAATATCTTTCAACCAAATTTGAATCGAAAATGCAAAAAATATTTAAGCACTGAAAAAAAAACTAATGTTTACTTACTCAATCACTGCCGTTCTGCAAATATAAATAACACAAATAATACGTTAATCAAATATTGCCATTCGACATGCGACCTTAACACTTCTACATAGTACACAAAGTTCAAGAGTTACGTGTGCTCGTGATTTTGTTTACTTACATAATATTTAGTACGTATATGTCACCGGAGAATAACAAGAACCGCAAATTTATAATTTTTCTAGGAAATTTATAAACTTTCGTATGATTCTAAACGAGAGATTAATTGTATTATTTTACGCCCACATTTTCGCAAATTTATCAATTTGCGACGTGTCGTGGTAAATTTATAAACTAACGGATAAAGGTTAGGTTAGGTTAGGTATGTTTATAAATTTTCTAGAAAATTCATAAACTCGCGGAGGAACACGTGACTTATTCAACCAATCAGGGCCCGTTTGGTTATTGCTTACTTCTTATTTTACGCGTGAGTTCGGTAAGTTTATCAATTTGCGAAAATGTGGGCGTAAAATAATACAATTTATGTCTCGTTTACAATCCTACTCGTAAAGTTCCTAGAAAATTTATAAATTTCCGGTTCTTGTTATTTTCCGGTAACATATACAAGAGAACCGATATACCCCAACAAGATTGCTGTATAATAAATCAAAATACAATTTTATTTTTCGCACTAAAATTGCACAGACCTATTATGGTTATAAATTGTTAGATTTATTTGTTTTGTGAATTTAAAATTATAATAATAAATTTTAAAAAAATATGAGAAGGTTTAAGACAAGTCTAAGTAAAATCCAGGCATTTAATATATGCTTTACTTTATAACGTCATGTAATGAAAAGAGACGGGGCAATCTTGTTGGAATAACATAGAATAAAACTCATGGGGTTCGATTTTACTGATGTGACTGAACAAACTTATCACTGGAATATGTTTGGTATACATTGAATAATCCTGTAGAAATATATGTGCGTTTATTGTGGTAGCAGTGTGCGAGTGAGCGAGTGAGATAGATATAGCCACTCACCATACAAAGTCCAAGCGCTAGTTGACATGCAATAAGATTCAAAATTACACTACTTTAAATTAAAATAAACTATTTTTTATTAATTTTAAAGCGGTTCTTAAACTTTGAAGGACCATTTATTTGACAACCATTTGACAAAATGTCTGTCTTCCCATGGACCACCAACTGTTTGGAGGTAGTATACAGTAAATGTAAATGAATAAAAGGTTGTTCTATGTATAAATGAAACCAGTTGGCTTATTTAATTTTTTTTTGATTTTTTATTCGGATGGTTTCGCGGTCCACTTCGAGTGCTTCCAGGGACCACCAGCGGTCCGCGGACCAACGGTTAAGAACCACTGTTCTGAAGCATTGTTTTGACTTCAACCGCCGTGGAGTTTGAGCTTTAGATGAAGTAATTGCGAAGAAATAGACAGCTCAGTGGTAGTGACGTCGGACGCCGCGGCGAAGGTCGTAGGTTTTAATCCTACAATGAGCTTGAGCCTTTCGGTGAAGGAAAACATCGTCAGGAAACCATAGCACGGTGGTAGGGTACTTTGTAGTACCCGCCTGGCTGGCTACCACCCTCAAGTTGAAAATCTGTCGCCAAACACTTACTGGTGTGTTCCGGCAGCTGAACATGAGAGCCAGTTCCTTCTAGGCTTTGTGTGCTTACCACCTTCGGCCACATCATCACTTACCATAGTGAGAGAGAATGTGGTCAAGCACACGCTTATACAAAGTAAAAAAAAAAACATAATTCGGTTGTAGGATTCGTAGTAAATACCTACCCGTCCGGCTGGCTATCACTCTCAAGTTGCAAAGCACATAACAGTGTACCGGCACTTGAGAGCCACCTTTACCACCCCATCACCACTTACCATGGCGAGACTGACTCAAGCAAAAGCCTATTATAAAAGTTACAACTCATATAGGATACATCCTAGGTAGGTTCAATATACCAACACAATTTTTTTTTTACCACTTTACTAGCTAATTCCCCAGTTGCAAAGCCTCTTTTTATCAGAAACATACGCGCGCGTGCGCACAAAAATTCGCTAAAATTATTATCACAATCAGAAGAGTGTAAGTTTCCTAATATTTGTTTTTACTGTTAAAACTCAGTCAGACAATCGCTGCCTTTCCGGCACTGGTTGCAATCGGCACACAATCCTAGCGTGACATGATAAGAGACATTATGCTCAACTCGGGCAGATGCGATAGATTTTTTTTTTGTTAAATTTCTAACCTCTAACATTCACAATGAACAGATAGAGCAATATTCGTTTTACTGAAACTAGAGTAAACCCGGCCGCGCTGGGTCTTTTCATTTTTTTTTTATTGGTAAAATAATCGATTCACAAACAGAAGACAAAATGGTACCAAACTATTTTGTCTTTGCCTATTTCTAGATAGATAGAGATTACAGCTGCCAAAACACCGACAGGTTCTTGTAGCCAACCAGTCGGGTACTACAAAGTACCCTAGCACCGTGCTATATGGTTTCTTTCACCGATAACTGAAACCATTCGAACCAATGGCTTTCGTCACGGCAAACGTAGCCACTACCACTGAGATGTCGTCTTAATTAAGTTCCAGCAGCTGGACTTCAATGCCACTTCTCTTCTGGTCTTCGTTATCAACTTACGTTACATCATCATATACCAGAGAAGGTGATCAAACACAAGCCTATGCGTAGCAAAAAAGTGTAAGGAATAATTTATTTAGTCTACAATTATATACTTATCTATACTAATATTATAAAGCTGAAGAGTTTGTTTGTTTGAACGCGCTAATCTCAGGAACTACTGGTTCGATTTGAAAAAATCAGTGTTGGATAGCCCATTTATCGAGGAAGGCTATAGGCTACTTTTTATCCCGGGAAAACACAAGATCCCTCGGGAACGCGGGTGAAACCACGAGGAAAAGCTAGTAAAGTGTAAATTAGTACTAAGTATACTAGGCTGAGTGTGTGATCGTAACATTAAAAGACTATAAATATTACTTTCATATACTTAGTATCATAACAAAAAAAGTAAGCAACACTAAAATCCTAGCAAGTCATGTCACGGTTCGTTATAGAAAATGCGAAATAAACGGAACGAATTTTTAATAACAGTTTTAACATCGGTCAGGCACAGCTATTCATACCATTTACAACCATAAAACTTATCTAGACACTTGAATAATTTATGCTAATTATTCATTAACAGTCATTAGAGCATTACAACCTGAATTATTTAGCATTTAACATTTTAAAACTGATATGTAAATTTTTACACGTTCATTTTTGAAGTGAAGCTTCGCGATGCATTTTCGGGAATCTTTATTACATAGTCTAAAATGAAGTCGCTACCGCTGTCTGTTCACTTAGATCTTTTAAACTACTCAACGGATTTTAATGCAGTTTTCAGCAATACATAGAGTGATTCAAGAGGAAGGTTTTTATGTATTACATGCATATTATAATACAGAAAAAACCGAGAAATTCAAAGATTTGTAATGTGATGTCGTAACAAACATTTTTGTGCGCTTACAGTGCGAATCAGGGTCGGGTCGCTAGTAATATATAAAGGTAACAAAATGAAAAAAAAAATAGATGCGTTGTAACGCAACGTAATTTTACTGCGCTGTCGGGTGAACACAGTGCTACCCACGACACCGCACTTGATTTTTTTTTACCATAGACAGGCTTGTGTTTGCATGTTTTATGAGGCCGAAGGCTTTAATCAGAATACTAGAGACAACGAGACTAAAAGGGAACTAGCTCTTAAGTGCTGCCGGAACTTGAGAATGGTAGCCAGCCAGATAAAGTATCTTTCCACCATGCTGTAGTTTTCCTTTACCTCAAGCATACATAATAAGTATACTGGGTGATTTTTTGTCGTTGGCAATACTTGGAGGGGTGGAAGTATTCATCAATATGAACAAATTACGAAAAAAATATCAGCTGTTCCATACAAAAGTTTAATACCTTCTCGAACAAACTTTGTGAAGCAACTGTTTTATTTTACGCAATATATAGTTGGTCCCATAGTGAAAGTCGTTCAAATTGATGAGTACTTCCAAACCCTTGCAAGTATTGCCGTCGACAAAAAAATTATCCTGTATATCGCTAATGCCCTGATACATACTAAAAGTGGTAAAGACTGGACTCTACGTACAAGATTAAATCACCACGACACAAACCCATCACCACGCCACGGCCAACACACGGACAACTAGATTTCCGATACCTGAATTAAGATTTTGGAGTCTTAACTCTAAAAAAAGCGTTAAACTAAGTAAGCAACTATTGGAACTTGGCAATGAGTGACAAAAGCAGCACATAATATTTTTTTTAAATTTAGTGATGACCACAGCAGATCACACAGCAAAAGGTCTTGAGCCGCCATTTTTGTCAAAAAAGTTAGGTCCATTAATATGTACCTATTGTTTGTTTATGTTTCATAGTTTATGCATTGAATACAATAACTCATTCCCAAGTAACAATTTAAATAGGTAACCATTGTCCATAACCAACCTGTTGCCAATATTGCTTGGTTCCGTTAGAGTTTTACTAGTTTTGTGACTTGCTACTTCTACTTTAGCAGGTGAAGTGCTACAATACATAAAATGCAAGAGAAAAATAAGTGCAACGATATGGATATATAAATAAAATCAGTACGCGATAGTAAGCGCGTCACGTAGCAGTGGTTAGCGCATCTGTGCGAGCGCGACGGCAATATAATTGTGAGCGAGCGACCGAGACAAGTATTGAAGGGTCATTGTACGAAATTCCGCCTGCTTTGTAAATGACATAAACACGTAAGCACGATCGCCACGCCGTCAATAATAATCAATTTTGATTGTATTTTGTTCAAAAACGGCGGAATTCAAAATTTTACGAATTTAATGTTATTATACAGCGTGTTCTTGTATGTAGTTGTCAAACTTGCAAGGGTGGAACATAGGTAAAACATTTTTTTTAATTTATATAATTTAGAAGCGATGAAAATTTGCGTCTGTTAAATATTTAAAATATCCATATCGCATAATTGTACAAGTCTAAGACTAAGAAGTACGATTCTTAGTTTTAGACTTGTACGTTTAATAACACAGTGTACATAATGGTAACATAAAAACAAAAGCATCCTACCCACACAAAATATCTACTATTACGAACGTCGTTAATTTTGTAAAAACATTGCATTTACTACACATAGCAAAAAAAAACATGCAGCATGTCATTTTTATCACAGTAATCAAGAGGGAAGAATCACGTTCAAATAGAAAAAAAAACATGCCTTATAAGAGATTGGTATATTTTTTACAAAAAAAAATGTAAAAATTTCCATGAAAAAAATTATTGAGTATTTGCAAATAAGACGTATTATTGTCATGGATGACAATACTAATTTAACTTTTTAAACCATTTTTTTTATACTACTACTAGTCGGCAAACAAGCATACGGCCCCCGCTTGATGGTAAGCGTTTACCGTAGCTTATGGAGGCTTGCAACAATCTATATTTAAAAAAACGCAGTTTCAGATTTGGTACCAGACTTAAGTGGTTCAGTATGACGAACTAAATGTAGTTTTTGAAAAGATGACTTATCAAAATATCCTCCCAGTATTTCTATTTGCGAACATTATACAAGGTGATTTTTTTGTCGTTGGCAATACTTGCAGGGGTGGATTTACTCATCATTATGAACAACTTTTACTATGGGATGAACTGTGAAATCACGTAAAAAATATCAACTGTACCATACAAAAGTTCAATACCTTGGTCCCATTACAATAGTAAAAGTTGTTCATATTGATGAGTACTTCCACCCCTGCAAGTATTGCCAACGACAAAAAAATCAACCTGTATATTATTATAGATATAGCTATTAGTTTATATTTAATTTTAGCTTTAAGTGTTTAGAAAAAAAAAAATGATTTATGATTTATGAAAAAGATATTAGTTTACAGTAGATCTTTTTAATAATATCACAATTTTTTAGTCCAAGATTTTCAGGTGTACGTATCTAATCGTAAAATATGTCCAAGCGATTATTTCGTACGTAACTATAAAATGTATCGAAATTACGTTTTTATAAACTACGTTAAATATTGAATTTAATCTTTCATTTGGATGTATTATAGGTAAGGTAATCCATAAACACGTGTATTTACTTGAAAATCATGACTGTTTGATAGGAAATTTAAAAAATGGGAGTGTGTTCCGTTTCACCGCTTACTTGTTCTAAACGCAACGAATTTTGAATAGAAAGAGCGGTAAACGAGGGAGGTTTGTGAACATAAATTGCATCCGTGCGAAGCCGGGACTCGCTAGTAACTTATATTATACGGAATAATCGCCTGGGCACACTTTTGGCGTATAATTTAACACATAATAAGTAACTTACCTTCTCGTGATATCCAAGTCCGCCTCCCTATGCAGGCCATCATTTAAACTAATATAATATAATACGCACAATATTATTATTATAAAAACGATCACTTGATTTCTTCGAGAGCGGTACCACCTTTTGTAAATTACCGCCATCTGAAAAAAAAAAAACTTTTCGTTGATAATTCCTGAACAGACACCTACGCCCAAATACATGAAATTCGGTTGGCCACGCAAAATAAATTGTAAAATAATCCGTCCATTTTTCCAGTGTAAGGCTGATTTGCAATATGAAAATGGTATTTTATTGCGAGGGCATAAAGTAGTTATTCCAAAGTCATTAAGAGAACGCATGTTAAGCGAATTGCACAAAACACATTTGGGAATAGTTAAAATGAAGTGTAATGCTCGCGAAAGAATGTGGTGGCCTGGCATTGACAATAACATAGAGCGATGGATAGGGTCTTGCGAAACGTGCGCCGGGATGCAAAGCGCGCCTCCCCGAGCGGTTCCCGCGCCATGGCCGCGCCCCACCGGCCCGTGGAATCGCATCCACATCGACTATCTATCTATCGAGCAACGGGTGTATCTTGTTGTGATTGACGCTCACAGTAAATGGGTTGAATGCATCCACATGCAAAACGGCGTTACTACACAAGCTCTAATAGCTAAACTCAAAAATTTATTTTCTATATTCGGTATACCTAATGTATTGGTTTCCGATAACGACGTGAAAATTAATTCTGCTGAATTTAATACATTTTGTTCCAGCAACGGCATTAAGTATATGACTTCTCCCATTTACCACCCAATTAGTAACGGACAAGCAGAAAATTCTGTACGTACTTGTAAAAGAATGCTAAAATGTAAATTAAAAGAAAATGTATCTCAAAATATTATCCATGAAAAATTAATAGGATATTTGTTTGATTACAGAAACACCGTGCACTGTACGACTGGTGAGTCACCAGCTAAATTAATGTTTGGTAGAAACTTAAGGTCGCGCCTCGATTTAATTTCACCGGTAGGTAAAAATAATACTACAAATATCTGTCACAAGCCGGACAGCTTAGAGCATAGCAAATTAGATTGCACGCGTCTACAGGTTGGTGACGTTGTCTGGGCCCGGTGGTACAGTGCTCGGAAATAATGTTGGATGTTAGGTTCAATCCAGAAAAAAATAGGCATAAGAATGTATCAAGTATTTATCTATGATTCTAGCGTTACATGTATACGACACATAGACCAATTAATTAAATATAAAGGTGATTTGGCTAATAAAAATAATAACAAAGAAATTGTAACCAACACTGATCATGGAGCACCTGCGTACCGCGAAAGCTTAAGTACCACAATTCAAAAAGAACATCATGTTCCTCTTGACCATGATGACCAGGTCCGCGCCTTCGATCAAGCGGAGAGGGGTGTTAGTGAGAGAGTTGCAACTGAGGGTTCAACCGAAGCGGATTCTCGGGAGGACAATGGGCAGAGTAAGGTGTTCGATGATGAGGGTGAACAAAGTAGCCAAGAATTTGTACAAAGCGCACCAGCGCATGAACTTATTTCAGAATCAATCTCAAATAGAACTACGCCGAATCGGCCAAAAAGAATTAAAAAGAAAGTTGATAATCCTGATTATTATTATTATTAATATAGGTTCCTTAAGTACCGAAACTGTAATTATTTATCACTTGTTTACTTTGTTAACAGGTTTCTTAATTTAGTGTGGAGGAATGATGTGTATAGCGACTAGCTACCTATCTATACCTATGTAACTGGATGGCAACCGCGCAGGCGCTCCCCACACGCCGCGCGCCCCGTTGTTGCACTTCTCGCCCGTTGACATCCTACACAGTAATAAACCTGCATTCGCACCGAACGTTCGTGTTTCATTATCTATATAGCTACTACCTCTATCGTACGCGCCTACTCTTCACATGGTCTTCTGTCAAATCTCTAATGCTACATTCATGTCAAAAACGCGAGAATCTGGGCCCAAATCTGAATCTGACACCTAATAATAAACAGATACAGTCATATATAAGGGTCATTATAAGTTAAAAGGTACTTTCCATGGCCAGGACAAACAAACTTCCTAATTAACCTATCTATTACTTAACACGTTTTCTTCATGCTCACTTAAATTTATTACAGAAATGTACGTAGTTTAGTCACAATAAGTTCTAATATAAGAAAAATGTCTCTCCCCTGGTCTGTCCCCAAACCGACTTTATTTGTAAACCAGTTATTATGAATGTATTAAAATTCAATAATTACATTATCATCGTTAATTTTATACAGAACAATAACTTAGTCACAGTGTCTTATAAGTAAAATTACTTATAAGTAAAATTACTTATATTACAATTTTTCATAAATAATATCAACGCCGAAATTTTTCCTCAGTGTTTCGTGTCTCGTCCCCTGGCTTTTCATTTTCGTTTAAAACTTTGTTTTGTTTTGCTAGTTTGTGGAAGTTGTGACCTTGAGTGCATAGGATGTAACGTCAAGCTAGCAGCAAGCGGCGCATAAGCCGACTGCGCAGCCATTTTAACGGCCATTTCAGACTCGCCGCTCGCTGGTGTAGAAGTATTGAGTGAATGCAGTCGTTCCTCTGGTAAGTTTCATTTAGCAATTATTTGTTAAAATACTAATATATACTTAAATATTCACTATGAATAGTTCATACATTGTTACGTTTGATTGTGAATTGCGTACGAGAAACACTTTTACGGCTATTACAGATATCAATCGAAAATGTATCTCCCCTGGCGTACTTCCACTGGCTCTTTTGATACTTAATGTCCAGGGGAGATACATTTGTATGCGTTTTCATGAATACTTCTAAATTTTTCTCTGAACCTTTACTTGGCATTATGTATTTCTTAGCTTTACAATTTAATGACTTTCTTACAGAAAAAATGGCACCTAGAAAAAACATGACGGAAAGGAAAACTAAGAACCTTTTTATGTATGTGCCTAGCGCTTAAGAAACATTTAATTTTATAAACAAAGACTACTAAGAAATGACAAGTCTGATTATAAATAATTCATAATAAAAATAAATAAATAAAGTTGATTCTTAAAATAACCCTGTTTTTAATATGTCTATCTCTCTTCCCTGTCCATAAAGTATCCTCCCCTGTGCATTTTGTCTCTACCCTGTACTGAGTATTTACCCTGGTTACATATAAAACGAGATAAAACTAACAAATTGACAGGCCACTTTGTAAACGTTTTCAACTTAAAAGTTTCTATAAAAAAGATGTATACTTAAGTAAAAATATATAAAAAAAATGTCATGCCGTCACTTCATACAACATAATATTAACTCTTAACTTATAATGACCCATAAACTATAATTATCGTCTCATATTCCCGTTGAACAAACGAGATAACTTATCTTTCATATACATACGTACAAATGTAGATAAGTGCCTATAACTCAATGCAATTTTTATAGCATCATAAAATATACGTTAATAAACGTATGTTCCATGTTTTTTTTATCAATCTCTGTCGTAATGGTAAATAGTTATAATTTAAACAATTTTATTAAACTACCAATCTAGAAACGCCCAGAAGGGAATCGAATTTCCAAAATGGGTGCGACTTATTTCGAGTCCCGGTCATTGGTCGAAGATGACAAGCACAGCCTAGAAGGAACTGGCTCTACCGCAGCTACCGGAACACAGTGGGTGCTAGGCGCTGGCAGTAGCCAGCCAAGCAGATACCACAAAGTACTCTACCACCATGCTATGGTTTCCTTCACCGAAAACTGAGACTCGACCACTGAGCTATCATCACCATAGGCTAGGTTAAATAGGCTTTTTCTGGCTACATCTTCGGCTATGTCATCATAAGGTTTATAGTCTTAAGACACTGTGGCATAAATGCATAAAACACCTTTAGCAAACATTTAGGAAGCATTATTGGGAGATATTAAGCCTGCCTACCACCTTCATGTTGTAAATCTAGCAAACAACCGGCCGGTGTATTAAGGTAGCCAGTCAAAATCCAGTTCCATTTTAACATCCCTTATAGCCAATACAAACAACAATATGAACAGGAATAATTTGAAGGACTGGCTTTTGAAGATTGTGGGCACATGAAGGAAGATACCTAACTCACATTCTGAGGTGGGTAAGGAATGGATGAACAGCATCTACCTTAGTAGTACTCCTGAATAAGGTACTTGAACGCACTTCACTTAATTAAACTTTTTCAAAGATTGAACACTGCTTTTTCAAGATTTATATATACAGCAGTTTTATTCATCAATATAAAGATGTTTCTAGGTGACATAGCGGCCAGTACATTAATTATCTTTTGTCACTCCAAACAGTTTATAGATGTAACATCCATTGTGAGATACTTTGCGGGTGTTTTATCCCGGGAAAACAAACGATTCCCAGGGAAACCGCGGAGGCAGAAAGTACTTAATAAATTAAAACACTAAAAATATCTGACAAAAATTCAGAAGCGAGGATTGCTTGCAGCAGTCTCTTTCACTCTCGCCAAGCGTCATCCACGCGCCAATCTACCAGCATCAACTGTGTTTGTTATCACAAATACATAACACATTACACATGCACAGAAATAAATGATAGGTGAAATTTTGTTAAATGAAAGTCTATTAAAAAAACAAACTTATCACATTGCAATAAGATGGAAAATCAACATCATAATGCGCATAGTTTTTCAGTACTATAAAATTACATTTAAAATGTAATATTGGATAAGATTTAGTTTTTAAGTGCAATTTAAAGAAGTAAATTTACAACTAAATGTTTCATGTAATTAGAATTTTTATGGCCAAGTTTGTTAAATTAAGTAAGTACCTACTTACATTACAATGCTATACCACTAATATTAATAAATATGAAGGTTTGGATGTTTGTAACTCAATCACGCATAAATGGCTGAATAGATTTGGATGAAACTTAGCACATAGATAGATCACACAAAGAAAGCAACGTCTTACAGCACAAATAAAGGAAAAATTCCAAAAAATAAAAAAGGGAAATTGCAAATTAAAGGATACATACATAGTTACACCAATTAAGATAGGGGTTGAAATTTCGGTAAATCCCTCCTCAGCTCATACTTATGGTAGGTACTTAAGGAATATTACCTAAAAATTTCAAAAATCTAAGGCCACCTGGTTTAGGCTGTCAACCTTATAGTTATATAACATAAGTGTATTTTTGTCTACACATTGTAAGTGTTCAAGCAAGAAATATAGTACAAAATATAAGTATGTTTAAGCTGAGATAGTTTTGAGATAGTTGTAGTGCATTTTGTATGAGGTAAACAAAATACACATTTTTTTTAAATATTTATATTCTATGTATTGTTTGTAGCAGCTGTATCGATGGGTATTAATATACCTAACTATAATAGGTACCTACAGCTTTTTTCTTTAATTACCTACATTTATTGTTAAACTTTAAAAAAAAAACAAAAAAGTTACTTGCCGGTTACTCATAAAATTCAGAAGCTATGACCTTCATAAGTGTCCTCCTAGCAAAACTGAATAAATAAATCTCCTTCATATACTTGCCAGACTAGCTTTAATTTTAGGGAATTTTAAGAAACTTATTTCAAGACTTGTAACTCACCTGCAATAATACTTCAAATCAACACAGAAAACGTAATGTGAAACCGCACTCTAATATGTAACCTTAAAACTCATATTTGAAATATTTTGCTCGAACTATTGCTACATATCCACTATTTAGCACTTCAATATAACATACCACCACTTTCCTTATCAATAAATACACATTTCTTTCACAACAAAAACAGACGAGACGTAATACAGATAAACAGCTACATAAATAAATAAATGGTTTATGGTTCGGAATATTTATTTTATTCTTCATTTGACAGTTTTAAAAAGGATGAGCAAGAGTAAATAAACATACAGCCTTTTCATGTCGTTCCTCTTCTTGTTTTTCAGTATGGCAACCAAATCTTTTTTATTATGACTAATGATAAATCTTTACTATAATATCATAAAGCTGAAGAGTTTGTTTTATTCAGTGTTGGATAGCCCATTTATCGAGAAAGGCTATAGGCTACTTTTTATCCCGGGAAAACACAAGATCTCTCGGAAGCGCGGTTTCACGCGCGGAAAAGCTAGTGTTTGATATATCTTAAAATACCTCTAACGGCCAAAGTCAAGTCTGAATTATAATTATAATCAAGTCACTCAGGTTTTTGTTAAATGGCCGTTTTACTATTTTGGGACAATCAGAAATTACTCGATACTCATGCATTTGTTAGATTTTGGGTTTCAAACCTTTTAGTGATGAGGGACCATTTCACAAAGTTTCTGTATTGGTATGGACTGTTTGGAGGTAATATACAGTAAATGTATTAACAGTAATGAATAAAGGGTCTATCTATAAATAAAACACGCATAAAATTGTTAAAAGCCAAGAGTATTTTTTTTTTCGATTTAATATTTTCGCGTAGCTTCGCGGACCACTTCAGGTATTTCCAGGGACCACCAGTGGTTTGCCGACCACCGGTCAAGAACCACGTGCCTAAGGTTTTCATACTTGGTATTTTTTTTTGCTATGGCAGCACCATTCAACTGTCTAATTGACATTTTATTATTTGGTATGGCAGCACCGTTGAACTTGAAGGTTTTACTCTTGGGCGAAAAATGTTTTACTCCTCCAATCGACTTTTTGAAATCCCCTTTAAGCATTTTTATTACAACTATATATCCATTTGTACCGATGTTTACTTACTTACTTACTTCATTGTATAACCAGAAACGAATCTAAAGTGCCGGCGCTAGTTATGCCCTCTCGCTTGCATACTAGTGCCGTCTATACTTACCCTCAAGCATACATCTCTTCACATACTTCTTGAAGAATCACATGCTGTATGTAGGTACTCCCTTTTGGAGTCCGATTGGAAGGATTTTGACTTTGACTTTCGAATTTGGCTTTCGACTTGGACTATTGACATCTGTATGCCACTTAGAACATTAAGATATGCCTTCTTTTTAAAACTAGAGTTCGCGTCGCCAAAGAAGTCCTGATTTCTTTGGTGGCGCGAATGCAATAATTTATATCTTGACGAGCCGGTTGGCGTGGTTGGTAGGATACCCTATCTATCACGCCACAGGTCATTGGTTCGATTCCTACTAAGGACTGACATTTGTGTGCGTGAACATGTCTGTGTGTCGTGAGTCAGGGTGTCATTAGCTAGCGGAACGCATCAGGGAGGACACTACCCCCCTCGCAATCTGCCGCAGGAGAACAGGCCGCCCGAGGGGCACTCGTGTAGTCGTGTTACTCGGGGGAATCTGCCGCCCGTTCACAATCGGGCTCGGGTAGATGCGCATGTGTTCCCGCACGCAACCCAAGGCGAGGCGGTGGAGACAAGAGCTGCGTTCCCCACCGTCGACAACGACGACGTCGGCGATGACGTCGCCGCTCCGGGGGGAAGCGGCGGGGTAACCATGAGGATTTTCCTGGATTAAAACAAAAATAAAAAGGGTGTAATTTAATTAGCTATTTAAGTATTGCTATTTAGAAAAACCCAAGTACTATGTATATCAGTTATTTGGCTTTGGCTCTGTTTAGTTCCAATCAAATTCAAATTCAAATTCAAAAATCATTTATTCAGTTTAGGCCCTAATAAGGCACTTATGAACGTTACAAATGATTCTACCACCGGTTCGGAATACACTTGGACTGAGAAGACTCCGGCAAGAAACTCAGCAAGGGACATTTTTTATAGATCTTTGTTCTTTTTATTTATGTAAAAATTTAATTACTAATAACAAAGTTTATAAAATTTTAATGAAATAGTTTGTGTAGCGAACATTTCATTTAAATGCATTCTTGTCTTCTATAAAATCAGAAACTTTATTGTACCCTTTCTTACATAACTTTTGTTTAACTAATTTTTTAAATCTATACACAGATAGTTCTTGAATTTCTTTGGGTACTTTGTTATAGAAACGTATACATTGCCCCTTAAATGAGTCCCTCACTTTGCTGAGCCGAGTTACAGGTACAGCGAGTTTGTGCTTATTTCTAGTGTTCAAGCTATGAGTATCGCTGTTCTTAGGAAAATTTTGTATATTTTTCCGAACATAAATTAAATTTTCATAAATGTACTGTGACGACACAGTCATAATATTTATGGATTTGAATTTATCTTTAAGAGAATCTCTAGGACATAATTTATAAATTGCGCGAATAGCCCTCTTCTGCAGAATAAAAATTCTATTGATGTCGGCACCACTGCCCCAAAGGAGGATGCCGTAAGACATCAAGCTGTGAAAATAACTGAAATAAACTAATCTTGCCGTAGATTCGTCAAGCTGCAGAACTAAGTCTATTCACTAAATTACAAATATGTGGGCTCCATTGTAGCTTATCATCTAAAGTGATACCTAAAAATACGGTTGTTTCAACAAGATCCAGTTTTTCGCCTTTAATAACGATGTCTGTGTTCAAATGTCTTACATTGGGTTGACTGAATCTGATACATTTGGTTTTTTTCTCATTGAGCAATAAATTATTAATAGTAAACCAATCAACGACTACTGAAAGAGCATTGTTTACGTCGTCAGAAGAATTAAAATCATGTCTATTCACTTTGTAAAGAAGTGAAGTGTCATCAGCAAACAATACTATCTCATGTTTTTTTTCTACAAGGTAAGGCAAGTCGTTGATGTAAATCAGAAAAAGAAAAGGTCCCAGGATAGAACCTTGTGGGACGCCCATCGTTACCGAAGACCCAGAGGAAACTTTACCATTTACATCAACCCTTTGAATTCTATCACTCAAGTATGAATTCAAAAGACTGAGTGCAATGTCTCTAATACCATAGTGGTGTAATTTCCTGATCAGTAATTCATGGTGTACACAATCAAATGCCTTGGATAAGTCACAAAAGACACCGATGGTATCACGTGACTCCTCCCAGGCGCCAAAAATATTCTGAACAAGCTCAACACCAGCATCGGTTGTTGAGCGACCCCTGGTAAAACCAAATTGTTTACTGTGAAGCAGTCTATTACTATTGAAATCAGATGGCTGTATGTGAGAAATGTACTAGGATATTATTAATGCCACTTAGTAGGTATCTACCTAATATAAAATTATCAATATAATTATCGTAGATACAAGTTCATTATCAAGCAACTTTAACCCATATTATCACTCTTACGACATTCCCCTTGACATTATTTTATTCAAAAAATTCCATTAACTCGCCACGCCACCACGTGCAGTGGTGGATCCAGGATTGACCCAGCTGAGGGTAGGATACAGGGATAATATCAGGGCAGGTGCTTGTGAGGGGGGGCTTCAGCCCATTAGCCCACCCCCTAGATCCGCTACTGACCACGTGTCACATTATTAGGTACAACTTTTACCATGTCTAATGAGACCAACTCAGAATTCCATATTAAAATTTACTTTTCGCCTTCATAAATTATTTATGTATTAAATATCTTCATAATTTTCTTTTTATGACACAATAAAATAAAGCCTATTCGAAACGCTAAGCCAAGCATGAATCCATGAAATTCGTTCAGTAGTTTCAAAGATTTGTGTATTCAAAATGAAGTTACAGCGGTTCGGGAGTCGCCTTCAATTGAGAAAAACCGGCAAGAAACTCAGCAAGGTTACATTTTATTTTTTATCTTTTTTGGACAATCTTGCTGACTTGAGAGTCAGTTTCCTTCTAAGCTCTATGTAATCACCTTCGGCCAAATGATTGCGTAACGCAGACTGTGGTCGAAAATATGCCTATCAGTCTTAAAAAGTCCTAAGATCGGGTCACAAAGTCAATTTTATAATGAATATAATGTAAGTACTGTATTGATAAATAGATAAAAGAGCTCAATTAATGAAAACATTTCAAACGTTATGACCCAATATCCTTATTTAACATTAGTTGGGCTGTTACAGCCGGATGGGCACAACGTGACGGGTGAAATAAATTAATACAATTTAGTGTTCGTGCCAATTTGCTAAATATTCAAATAGACGTGATGGATGGTAAGAACATTATCTAATAGCTGTAATTAAAAATGTGTTTGTTGGTATGTTAGGTACATTTTTTGCAAAGATGGTCTAAGGGCCGGAGAGTATCATGGACTATTTTTTAAACCGGCAACGCGGGTTTTCACTGAATAACATGTACATATTTCTTGCGTTTCAATTTATTACGCTAATTTCAATGACGACGTAATTTTGTCATTTGTATGACAGTATTTTTTTAAAAATGTATAATGGGGTTAGGTTTGGCCATCTACTGACCCCATAAGGGGCTATGACGAGACCGAAGATGTGGCACGTTTGCCCAGAAAATGCCTATTCACTCTGACCTTGAAGACATCTAGGTTATCAGCACCAGGAAACACAGACCCTGGAAGTGAGGTTCACTCCTTCGCTGTTCGCATACGGAACGATGAAACATAGCGTTGTGTCCGTATAACCGGGATGTCGATAACGTGTGGATGGAAGTCCTCCCGACGTCTAGTGGTTCGATGGAGAAATAAGGATGGAGGAATGATACTGTACAGTTCCTGTGCACACTCTCCAAAATAAATCCTAAAGAAAACCAACAAGCACGATGAAACCCTACGTCAAAGTTCAAGTCTCGTTAGTTACATCGCCAACGACTCTTAGCACGACAGTCTATTGAGTCAAGAGCGTCCAGCTGATACTTAGCGGAACCATCCTAGAGGCCGCAAGACTCCATGAACGACTTGTGTTTTGTAAAATTATCTCCTTCTAGGCGTAAAGTGTCGCTTAACCTTGCAGAGGATGACCAGGTTTTTAGCGGCAGTTTTTGCATTCGACTCAATAGAACTACCAATTTTGGTAGTCAAGATTATGCCATGGAGTTCAAGCCTGTCGATGATCGGTAGGGATATAACCTGTAAAATAGGAGTCAGGTTGAAATGACTCCTTTTCGCAGTGAATAGACAGACACGCCTGTGTTTTGATTACGTTGTAATTGACCCGATTAACTTCGCCCCAATTGCCTCAATTGGAGACTGCTTGCACTATATTTGTTTACTTTTATCTTTCTAGTCTACGTTAAATTTCACGACAGCTTAAACTTTCAAATTTAAAATGACAACATCATTATATTAATCATCATCATACAAGCCATGAACAGTTCATATAGGTACCTACCTACGCCTCTCCCATATATTTCCACAACATTTATTACTGATTGTGTCGTCGCGTTGAGTAGCAATTTTAATGATATGAATAATAACAAAGAGTGAAGTCGGGGAGTGGTTAATAGTCTAAATGGCAGTTGTTTGGCCCTTCCTGTCCTTTATAAACCACGATGATGTCAATAACATCAATGATAATGGGCTATATTGATCACAGTTCAGAGTACCAAATAGTTACTATAGTACCTACCTATTATTTGGTTTATCGCTCGAACGGAGTTCTTTGCCGGTCCTTCTCAGAAGGGTGACTTTCAAACCGGTGGTAGCTTCAGTAGCTTCGACGTTTCTAGGGCCTAAGCCACAGATTACTAAATAAACTGAATAAATAACTTTGACTAAGAATACACTGCGCCGCTGCGGCCTCTGCGATACGAGACGGTACGAAAATTCCCATACGGAGATAGATAATACTTTTTCTGTGGGATGTATGTTTACATATGCTCACGGTGTGCCAATTTAATTTAAAATCGGTTATGTAGTTTAGGAATCCATCGCGGACAAACATCGTGACAGGAGATTTATATATATTAAGATAGTATATAAAATGTAATTTACATGATTATATGTGAAATACATTGAATAATAATAAAAAGGAAATGGTAATACAAACAAAACAAAAGCCTATTTCACGCTAAATGATGTGTTTTACTGCAAGGGGTTTTTCACGCCTTGAAGATTTTGGTTGCAAGGATTCCGATTTTTCTCAACAATGAGTAAAGCGAACGAACTGAAATTTATTGTAAGAATTCATCATGTCTTTGACTTTATTTTGTACGTTGCATAACAAGATTGGTTAACTTTTATAACACAAAATAATTTATCAAAAAGACCTCTTTAAAATAAGAGATTCCAATTTTACCGGCATTGAGGATCGATTTGAGGTTCCAAAATTTCTACATATATTAATTGAAACTGATACTATAAATTGTACTTAGGTTTTATGAAATATATTTGTAGTTTTTAAATTAAACAATAAAAACCATTTTGTCGCATACGCCCGTTCCGTTTACGCGGGTTTTTTATGAGAGGTCGCTATAGTAGGGAGCGGGACGCAGCACGTTGAATTTCAAATTTTTAAGCTTAACGCGGCGTCACCTTAATAACACTTGATTAATCTGACATACAGTACAAACCATTTCCTAATACGATATTCCCTAAACATAACATCAACAGAATTTTTCCAACATTGAAAATTGAACATTTCTTTTTTTCAGACCTTCCAATCATGAAACTACTTCTACTGGCCGTCGTCATATCAGTAGCAACCGCCGACTACTACTGTGATGGCGTCGATTTCAAGGATCAATACTACGACATCGAAATCATCAAAGAAGGTGTCAATCATGTACATCAAATAGCTTTAAATGGAAACGATAACACTTTATACTTTACTTACGATCAGATATCTGAAGTACCGACTAGTGTATTAGGTTTTCTCAACTTGGATAATAGAAAAGTAGGTTATATAGAAACTATAAGGAATGCAACAGCTGTCGCCATAGATCAGGCAAGAAACAAAGTGTATGTTGGAGGTGCGCAAGGTCTGTACACGTTCAATGATCAAATGGTACCAGAGAAACTGCCCGTGGATGATAATATACAACATTTATTCTTTAAAGACGTATTATATTTTACAAATAAGAGGAAACAAGCATTCAAATTTGATTATGGCACTATAACACCTCTCCCTGAGTTACAAGGTGTTGCAGTAGATAAGTTAATTGCTGACGATGACAATAATTACTTTTTTTTACAAAACAAAAAGTTGTTCCGCGTTAAAATCGGCACTAAAATCATAAATAGTCATGAGAAATTTTCTGTTGACGTTCTAACTACTGATGTTCATTTTAAACCCTATGCTGTAGCTAGAGACGGTGTATATTCCTATAACAAATATAAATATGTGCTAGACAAACAATCGAGGATTACAGACTTGAAAGAATTAACATTTAACAAGAAAGATGAACCTGTTTATGTTATAAAAGATATTATTATTAAGTTGAATCTAAATCCCATTCCATGTTTCGGTGATTAATAGTTACTAGATTTTAGCTGTTTCTTATTATCTCGAGCAAGATAAGAAATAAATAACATTGATATATTTGTTTTATTTTTCGCAGTAACCATGTCTACTAACCTAACACTTTTGTCAATAAGAATGGAAATCAACATTCTATTATATTAGAATATTATACACGTCGCCACTATTGTATACGGGAGTAAGGCACAGTGAAACGGCTTGTTATTTTAGTTCGACTAACATTTATTTCACAGACAGACATGACAGTTTAACAGAGTCGGCGCTGCCACATTCACCATGGACTTGACCACAGATACAGTACTATTACATACACAACAGTATGCTTTAGGTACGCAGAAACAACAATGATTTCTAAAAACCATAACTAGAAGGCTGACAAGCTGGCGGTAGAGAGCATCTATATTCTTTGCGAGCAGGCAGGCGATCCACCTGATGGTAAGTGGCTACCGTTGCACTTGCAATGGACATTAGCAATACCAGTGGGATCGCTAATGTGTTGTAGACCTTTATAAAGCCTAACAGGCAACTAGCTCTCAAGTGCAACTGCCGGAACACACCAGTAAGTGCTTGGCGACAGATTTTCATATATCTGTGATATTCAGGACCTAACGACCAAACACTAAAACGTAACTAACAATTTGAGACCATCTATACTCGAGAAGGCCCTATCCAATACAATCGAAATGTACTCAAATGTAGACTGAATGTACGAGATGTTTCAGTATTTATTAGTTATGAAGATAACAATAAGATGATAAATATATAATATTAGCGCCATCTATTGGCAAGCAGCAAAACTACTTTTAATTTATGAACTTAAAATGGAAATATTATCTATATTGTAGATCGTGTTTTTATAGTCAATTTACGAGAAATCGTAGTTTTAATGCACGTAGGTAAAACAAAAGTTTTAGTTTTTTCCAATATAAATGACCAATGTTTTTATAATCGGAGGAGGGAATTTTCGTGTCTATAATTTTTTCATTCTCGGTTTTGTAAAGGTTTTGTTTTGTAAAGGTGCGTTTTAGGATTGACAGCGAATAAACAAAGGGGAATTATTAACCGCACATCTAATAATCTATATGTACACCAAATAAATGACTGCACTACTAATTAACTGAGTATCAAAACTTGTACCTACAAATAATCATTATTATTTATACATCTATTTATTTTTCAAAGTTACTACAAAAGTATTCATTACATACCAAAAATACTAGCTGTACATCAAAAATAACAAATGCGCATCTAATAAACGAAACAAGATAGTCTAAAATATAACTTCTAAAATATCTTCCTATTCAAAAACGACACTGATACTTTAGGCTTCCCGATCGCTATTCACTTCGTGGTTATTTTTTTTCTTTAAATATTGTAGTACTTTAGTTTAATTTCTTTAGATGTGCAAATTTTTGTGTGCAAACAGTATTTTTGATGTACGTATAATATATTCTGTTGGAAAAAAGTCAATTTTTGATATAATATGAACATGTAGCGACATCTATCAACTACTCAAAAAACTTTCGCAATCTGTGGATAAATGGCGCTATATGATTCTACAACGCGCGATAATTGTATCTCAAATATAATATAAAATAATATAAGAAGAAGTACAAGAATATACAAGAAGTATTTACAATCATTGTATAAAATACAAACTATAATATATAGAAAACATCCTCAAAGCCCTCGCTGCTGTCGATAGGCAAGGTTCCCAACAGGCTGGCAGCGTTCTCTTTTTGAATGGCCAAGCTTATGCGTTGGCGGAAAAAGCTCCCAGCCCGTCGGTCTCCCGAAGCCTCGATGAGCTTGGATGATAAAATCCGAGCAAATCGGCGAACCTCGAACCCCCACGGACCCAACGTTTCTACCGCGAACGGCATGAACTATCGATATTGGCCGCCGTGGCCTGGGGTGAAGTGAAGCCCAGACACTAATGGCCTAGTCTGCCGAAATATTTTACCTTTTCATTGCATAAGGTCTATCACCTTGTTGTATATCTATAATATTCCGAGTGCTTCAGAATTCGTTGATATAAACTTGTGGCACCATCTATCCTTGAGTAGCCGAAGTAATTTTTTGTGTAGTTGATTGATAGATGTCGCTATCATTTTTTTGCTTGTTTCCTCTTAATTAATTGGTCTTTCACGTCATATAGATAAAAACGGGCCAACTAGGATTTAACCACACTTGATAAATAGCTTTGGTGAACATGAAAAGTCATGGTAATCGGCCGTTTTCATCGCACTGTCAGTGATCTTGGCCCTATACTAAGTCAATTTTTTTTTTTGAACTTAGTCAATACCTACTCGCGCGACCAAAAACAGCAAACAAAAATGTCACTGATCGAAAGTACATGTAAAATATTACGCAATATTAATCCTACACAGTGCAATGAAAAAATATGGTGCAATAACTTGCACAACCTTCACACTATCTCAAACAAAAATATTGAGTCATCATTGCATATCTATAAATAAAAATCAATTACCATATGTATGTAAGCGCATCACTTCTGAACAGGGTTGCCACGGACAAAAAAAAATCAGGACAATCGGATGGTTATCTATCAGAGACGGTTTAATTTAGGTCATCAAAAAGACTGCAGGAAATAATAGACGCGGGACGATATCATCGAAATCGGGACTGTTCGGGTAGAATCGGGACGGGTGGCAACCCTACTTCTGAACGGCTGCACCTATTTGGCTAATATTTTTTTTGTGGTGTTTGTAAGTTTGTATGAAAGAAATATTTAAAAAAAAACATAGATCGCTCAGGAACGCGGGGGTGGAAGCTAGTATTGTTAATTTTAGATATTTGGCACACAGATACTTAGAACATATTCTGGACTAGCATATAGGATACATTTTATCCCGGGAAAACATAAGGTCCCTTAGAAACGTGGGTGAAACCGTGGGGTGGAAGTTAGTTATATTTTATGTTAAGTGCTCTTTTCAGGGGTCGAAGTGGTCTGGGCAACTGAGGGAGGTACCATTGTTTTGTAAACCAATTTGAATAAAATTGGATTATCTGATCCATAGACTTTTTGTATACACATTTCTAATTTGTGTAATTATTTTTTATCATCCATTTTAAGATTTTGTGCCTTGATATGCTTTCATGAGTGTGAGCGTTACCTTTAGTTTGCTATTTTGTGTTTATTTCACCCTTCACAAAAACTAGCAGATATAATTTGGGAGATTAGCGTAAATAAATTGGCTTAACTATATAATCCTCATATACGGATGATTTATAACAGTTAATAGAAAACCGTCCCTTCTTAGACTACTTATCGTCCGAAATTGCTTATCAAAGCTGGCAGCACTGCGGCAACGGTTTGCGGCGCGGCGCGCGGCGGGTACCTAGTGATGACATCGCTCATAAAAATATCGATGTTATATCGACATTTTCCAAAGTAAAACATCGATATTTATGAACGATTATATCGATGTATTTAGATGTTTTGGGAAATATAATAAAAACATTAATGTTGAAAAATTTGTTTTCAAATCAATTTTGACAATCTTATGGCTCTCACAAAGCTCCGACGTTGCTACAATAGGCAAATATATTATTACTAGTTTTATACAGCCCAGGAAAAAATCTTTCATGTTTTTATCCACTCGGATGTATGACTAGCGAATGGATAGTGCAGTAGATTTGTCAAACAACAAAAATGGCCGTTGACATTGTTAAGTGATTGAGAGTGAAAGCGAGATGCTAAATATAAAAATGTACTTGTGTGTCTGAGGAAGCGATCGAGCAACAAATTTAAGGTCCTAATAAATGAAGTACGGTCCTTTTGAGGGATGATAGTATAGGTCTTATGTATTCCAAAAATGATAAAAAAAAAAATTCGTTCGTAATTTTAATTTAAAAAATACCTGAAATTGTACTTCATCACTACTTAGCATTGATTAAAACCATCGATACTATCGATCGATAGTATCACTGTTATACAAACGTATTGCACATGAAGAGCTATCGATACTATCGATAGTATCGACAGTATTGACACGTGACAATAATATCGATAAACTACCGATACTATTGCTTTCACCTTAACTATCGATAGATAATCGATTGTCTATCCAATATGCAACACTACTGCATGCAGTGCAGTGCATTCTTGTGCTGGCTTTGCTACATACCTATTTATATAAATAGCAATAAAGTCTGTTATAAAGTAGTTCCATTCAATATACATTATTTCGTCATCCAGTTGGTTGGGAGCCCGCTCGCAGGCAGCGCTCACCTACTTGTCCAAATTAAAGACAAAACTATATCGTCGCAAAAATTGAAATAAAATCTTAGTCTGCCTGCCTGCACTCCGCGACAAACAAAACAAACCCATAAATCGTTTGTGACTTTGTGAAAAAGATTTATGTTATTTACCAGGAGAGAGATATAACTAAAGTAACATTGTTGGAACTCAGAATTAAAACATAGTGCGTGCATTTTTCGCAAGGGAATAGAAGAAAAATGGTTAATTATTTTATTTACGCAAAAGATTACTCTGCTTCAACGGATAGTATCCCGTTTTATCATGAAAATGGGTTAAAGACTCTCAAACAATTTAAAGGCGACGTTGAGAAAATGAATAGGGCACTATCCGATCCTGCAGAATCACGAATCATATATTTACACTGGGGATACGAGTGTGTGGAAGTCGACGAAGAAACAACAATTGATAAATATGAAAAGCGGTGTGCGACTGGGAGTAATACGTTGCCGGAAACAATTATTAAGTGGATAAAGACAAATATTGAAGGCGATATCAAAATAAAACTGTTGTACATTATAACCGATGGTCTGATCTCCACTGGGAGCATAAAAAAATGTTTGGAACTCAATGAAAATGTTGATTATGAAAATGTTGTATTTCATGCAATTCACTATAATTTGAGTTGTATTGACTTATCGGTCGCTGCATCGTTTTTGAAAGGTCGTTGCACTATTTACCGCAACAATGAGCAACTCGACGATATTGATATTTCTGAAGAATTTGACTATGATAACATAACCATCGACAACTTTGCTACCGAAAAAGAAAAATTGGCGTCTTATATTAAATTGAAGTTCATAAATTCATCTAAAAATAGTGCTACAGCTCTCATGGAAATTGATAAATTGAAAAAGTTGAGGAATAAATTATTTACCAAATTGTCATCAACAAAGAAGAACAACACACAAACAAATCTAGAAACAACTGATAAAAATAGATTTATAGAGGCATTCAAGAATACAGATTGGTACAAAAATCTTACAAATTCATCACACAATTCAAAAATAGATGTAGAAAAATCAATTACTACCTTAATTAACTACATTGTCTGCGATAAAAAGTCATATGCATTTGATGCTTTGAAATTTGAGACCAAATTCAGCAATGAGGTACCCGAGGAATCAATTGTTGATGTCAATTTTACAACAGACCAAGAAATTGAGTTTCCTGACATCATACTTGATGATGATAAAGGAATACCTGTGATACTTTGCACAAAACTGAATCTGTTAGATAAAATTATTTTCAATACATCAACCGCATCAACTGCTAGTTTCTCAAAATTTAAAGTGATGATGGATTGTCCATTGTTTTTGTTGAACGATCCTGATCTCAATGAATCAATTGGTTACTTCTATACTTTAAATGTCTACAAACAATTATTACATAAAACTACAAAAACAGAACCTCGTACACGGAAACCATTTCACGGTGGCCTTGTACTTGTAGATACAGATGACTTTGACAAATACAATGATTACATCATGTCTGCGACATATTTTAACTTTAAAAAAGTTAACTATAATGTTGGTTTGTTTTACTTTGTGTTGTGGAAAATTTGTGAAAGCAAACAGTGGATGGATAAAAATATTGTTGAACAGTTCAAGAAGTACATGTTGAGGCGTGTCAGTACTACGGAGTGCAAAATTGGACTGTCTTCGTTGCCATTAGATCCTCAAGCCAACACATCATTACCAACCGCATTGTGGTACTGTGTTGAAATGTCTACCCTCATTTTCAAAGACGATTCTAATCATTTTGCACATGAACGCTTGCGAATGTATTATAGTATTGTACACTCTATGATTGAAATCTTAAACTATTTGCATTATGAATTAGACTTGGAGACCATTAATAAGCGAAGGGATTTAATCAGGCATGTCATGATCTTGAAGAAAATTCCAAATTACAGTGATAAAGTTTTCTATTTATTAGAAAAAATATTTAAACAATCCAATGGGTTCTTAATTAGTGAAATAAAAAATATGGCAAATGTAAAGAAACTCAATTATTTGAAATTGAATCACAAAGGAATGTTGCATGATAACATCATTGCAGAGGAAATTAATTTGAATGACTATGTTCACTTCTTGTATCATATTGATGATTCAGACGTTCAAATTTATGAGAAAACATTAAGGCCCTACTTTATGATTGATGAAAATAAATCATTCTACAGCAAATTCTGTAAAAAAGGTAAAAAAGTTAAGATCATTGATGTAGGAGGTGAAATAGTGTTGAATTATGATGCAATTGATAAATTGGAATTCAGCAGTGTATTATCTTATCATAAATTATTTTTGAAATGTGTAGAAGATAACAAGAAATATCCTACATTGGAAGAATATACGGAGTATATTTTGAGGAGGAAAAAAAATAAAGAAAATTTAGTGACCATCTTTCCAGTAAATGTGAGTAAGAGAATTGAAGAAGTGTTTCACGATTATGAGAGTATTATCAAGGATATAGATGTTAAGAAATTTGTTAAATTGTGTAAAAAGTATGTGGGCCGACTTGACCGTATTAAAGCTGAAAATAAAAGGACATTTGAGAATGATAATGCCATTCTTGAATTTCTTGCCAAGGAGGATTATCAATATATTTTGAAAACTGTTTAAACACAAAAAAATAATGTTATGTTTTGTATTATTTTTATAATTTTAAGTGTAAGAAATAACTTATTTATTAATTGTAATAGTTTTTATATTTTAAGAATGAAAACTTTATAATAAAATGTAATACCAGATCTAAAACCTAATCTAAAGGGGAGATTAGTTGTACCAAAGCGCAAAGATTTATAATTATTAAGGCAAAAAAACTTAAATATATTATGCTATTTTATAGATTTTTTTTTATTAAAATAAGAATTATATTATGCTATTGCAATAAACAATCATGTTATACCTATCTAAGATGCATTTTAGACTGTTACAAATAAGTTAATCAAAGTTATTTTTATAAATTATAAATTTAAATAAAAAAGCTTTTCATGGAATATGTGTTTTGATTATCCAACCATTTAAAGAATAATATTTGTTTATTTTTTTGTTTTTTCTCTTATAACAGTCATAAGATGAGAGTTCAAGTTCAGCCAGTAGTTAGGTAAAAAAATCAATACCTAGGTACCTATTTTGTTTTTAACTAAGCTAAATGGTATGTTATACGTTACCACTTAGCTCCGTAACAGCAGAACATCATGAAATTTGGTGTATAGTTACTTTCCACCCGGGAACGCGGGTGAAACCACGGGTAACAGCTAGTAATCAATTTATAATCGTTATCCTACAATTTGCTACTGACCTGTAAGAGGCGCGGCGCGGGCGATACGCTTTCTTCATCTCTCATATTATGGTTTTCTCGGGTCATTATCCGACCTACTTTAGTAGTACTTTTGATGAGTTAAAATGATAAAACAAAAATTAATTACTGTGGCTAAACTACTCGATGGATTTCAATAGTTTTTTGTATACGGTTTAAAAACAACGTGATAAAGCTATGGTTTCATTTAATGATCGACCGTTTTCTCCACCTTGTATGTGTAACTATAAGTATCTGATTTTGGAAGACATCAAAATAAGTTAAGTTCCAATAAAGCAAGCGTTAAAAGATGACAAGTTACTTTTATTACCTGCAATCAAAAGTCCACCTTATAACTATGTGTACAATATGTCTTGTATAAATTTTCTACTGCTTTAAACTATTTTATATCAGTATGTAGTTTGTCAATCTTGTCTTCAAGCTTTAATATAATTTCTTTTAAATTGTCAAGCTTATTACTTATACTATCATCATTATGTCTATCATTATATCTATCATTTACTTGATTTGAACAACTATATGTAACATTAACCGTTTTTGATATTGGTTTGAGTGTATATATTTTTAAATCCTTGACACTATAGTATACAATATTTCTTTCATTATCAAATGTTATTTCTCTAGGATTATTAACATATAATAATTTTTCAAGGGTAGCAACATAAGCGGAAGGAGACATTATTACTTTATAAATCCCGTCTTCGGCACTGAAGAAAACGTTACCATATCTATCTGAAGTCACCATGTTAACAGCTACCCCCTTATAAAATACAGGATACTTTGTACCTTTTTTGAGTGTGTACAATTTACGATCAATACACACGCACACGATATTTCCATCGTTATCAATAACAAAATTTTTAATACTTAATTCAAAATTATCAAACTTTGAAGATAACTCTTTCACTAATGTATACATTTCTCCTGTACTATATTTGCTGTAATATAGAACTTTGTTGAAATTTACCCACATAACATCGATATTTGTGGCACCAACTAATCTTGAAACACTAGTGCTGACGTTATAACTATATATACCACTAGATGTCCCTATATAAACATTCCGGGTTTCCTGATCGACAGTAATAGATTGAGGATTGCGAATGCCAGTAATATATTTATGCTCCCTAGTATTTAAATTAATAATTAGCATTTGATTAGAAATATATAAATCATTAGTGGTGTAATCAACAGCTAGAGAGCTGTAATATCCTAAAGTTATATTTTCGTACAATATTTCTCTGTAGTGGGGCACACCATTGATGATAAAGTTATCCGCGTTGGCTTCAATTTGGAAGAGAGTGAGGCACCATAGGAGAGCGATGAGCTTCATTTTAGTCTGAAATAAGAAAATATCATGATTATAAGTAGGTGCCTAAGATACTTTTGAAGCGAAATTTCTTAACACACGTTTGGGGTGGGGACTGAAATGGATTTCACACAACAATTTTGACGGGACTTTCACTGGCTGATAGCTGGAAAAGGGGGTATCTTAGGCTACTTTTATTATATCGGGAATGCAAGTGAAACCGCGGGGAACATTTAGTTTATAGTATAGTTATTATCACACATCTATAGATACTAATATTATAAAGAGGTAAAGTTTGTGAGGTTGTAGGGGGTAATCTCTGGATCTACTGAACCGATTTTGAAAATTATTTTATTGTTGGATAGCACATTTATTGAGGAAGGCTTTTATCCCGGAAAAACATAAGATCCCTCGGGAGCGCGGGTGAAACCGCGAGGCAAGCTTGTAAGTAGTATACAGAGTGGTGACGACATAACGACATTAAATGAAAATACGATTCCCACTAGTTAATTAAAACACGTTAAGATTATAAAATTTTTCAAACAAACCAAATGCGAAAATAATCCAAATTAAACACAACAGCCTTTATAATTGTATTAGGTTGTTTTACGCATGTATGTAAATGTTTTGTTTTTATGTGAATGACCAAATGAACTTGCGTGGCGAAATCGTAATGTATTCTCACATCATGTGTTAAAATTGTTAAATTAACAAAAAAACCTGCGGCTAAAACGTTGATTATAACTTGATAATATTTAGTTTACGTATTACTGACGCCATACCCAGTATGTGGTTTCAATTAATGTCGTATTGTCCCCACCACTCTGTATAATAATAAAATGAATACACAGGTACAATATGTATACGTTTTTCCACGGATTAGTGCGGCTTGGTTTCGCGCCTCAAGTACGCGTTGAGTTTATATTCCTTTAAATATTTAACAATTTTTAAAACAATAATATACTAAGCATTAAACATAAAAAAACAAGAAAATTTATTAAATAAAAAATACTTTGTTTTTGCTTGCGTTTGACTATGATGACTTGGTATTAATGGTAGGTGGTGATGACGCCAATGGTGGTGGTGAGCACAAAAATCCTACAAGGAACTGGCTCTCAAGTGCAAGTAATTATAATTATTATTTCTCTCCGCTTTATTGAATTTAGTGTGACGTCATTTTATTTTTCGTATTTTTTTCAGCAAACATTTTCATCTGATAGGTACCCTTATCATGGGTGCATAAAAAATACTAGTCCGCCATCTTTGGCAGTCCGCAATATTGGATTTAGAATGACGTCTCTTAGCTATTGATTTCCAAGACATTCTTATCTAGTTCTTTAGTTAGTTCTACAGGTGAAAGTAATAAAAACGTGTTAAAAAAAACACTCGCAGGCAACAAATAAAAGTAAAAAAACAACAATTACAACAAATCATACTAATTACTACCTACTCTATTTATTTGTTACCTCTTCACCCCTCAATTGCAATACCAAACGTGATTAAATTTAGCACAAAGATAGACCGTACCCTGGAATGAAACATAGAATACATTTTATCCAGAAAAATATGTGAGTATTAAAATCCCACGAGAACGCGGTTGAAACTGCGATGCGAATGCTTGTTTGTTTGTACCTTTTGATACAACTAATCGTGATAAAATTTGGCACGCGCAGGTAGACAACAGAGGCTACTTTATACAGGGTGACGAGTACTTCCACCCCTGCAAGTATTGCCAGTGACTAAAAAATCACCCAGTATATTGAGATCGCGGGGAATAGCTAGTAGTAATTAAATAAATAATATTTGAATATTAATTTCTGTTCACATGGGTATAATTGGGAAAGAGTACAATTTGCCAAAATTATTTTGATACTTACAAAATACGTAGGTATATCTTGTCCAAATCAGTTTTTGTTAAGTGAATTACATATACATTGTTGGTAAGCTGTCTGGTCGAAGAGGTATTGATCTGTAAGGAAGGAGGGGAAGTATAAACAAAAATAGTGCATTTTGTGACTAAAAGGACTCGAGGTGAAAAGGTGTTATGAAGGTTTTTTTAAATAAGTATGTAGAGGTTTGTCTCAATCTTCTCATTGAATACTTCGATATAAAGAAAGATTCGTTTACGAAATATCAAACTTTGTTGGTACACCTGTTTCCTATAACATTAACACAATGGTGTTCACTTACTTCCCCTTTATGTACTTGTACCAATAAACACAATTCACTCAATTCATTCATTCACTCAATCGATAATTAATTTAACTTAAATAGCTAATTTAAAAAATATTGTAATATTTAACAGACTTTTATGTATTGTTTAATTCCACACATAAAACAAACTAGTTATATAAAAAATAACGATTCAACTTACTGTGTTAGAACGTAGATTGGCGATAACTAAATAAATGTATCTTATTTATATATGACTGTATATAATAAGCGATGTTTTTGGTTAGTTATCTACTCCAATTATTATCTAAAGGAGAATGCTCAATAACACATAGTATTTTAAAAAGTGGTAGATTGCATCATTATCCATATCAAAAATGTTTTTGCAACATAATTTCCTAAAAAATGTAGGTAAATAAGTTTAAGAGCATATTATCACATTGCGTTTTATTGTATAAAAAAAAACATCCGAATCCTAATCAGAAATACTGATTGTACAGCAAAATAGTTATCTCATACACTTCTCATCAAAAAAATCGAAACACCTCTGAAGTTTGGTTATGAATAAGTCTTATTTTTTTACATTAAACAAATAAAAGGAATAATGCCAGTTAATTGCATTTAAAAGGTATCGTTTAAATTAAAATTAAATTTGTTCAACTATCGTGTTGAACAAATTTTTGTTTAGTTTAGTGTTTTTCAACAGGTAGGTATGTTTTATTCCAAAGTTTTTTGTAAACTTTTTGAACGAAGACGTAAAACAAAAGTGTTTATAAAAAGTGTATTCAGTATCTCGTATTTCCTCCCCGGGCTCCAATGTATGCTTCCATGCGGTTCCGTTTCTAAAATTTCACAAATTCTTCTTAAAGGGAAAAAACATACCTATTGAAAAAAACACGATGGTTAAACAAATTTAATTTTAATTTTAAACATTAATATTTGTTAAACGATACCATAAACGTTCCATTTTTGAATGACCAAGCTTATGCGTTGGCGGAAAAAGCTCCCAGCCCGTCGCGTCGATCTCCCGAAGCCTCGATGAATATTGTTTTTTATTATACAACAAGCATTTGGGCAAACTCCCTTAAATTTATTTGATAATGGTAAATTTCTGACTTGCTTGAATCCGATAATAATTCTTGACATTTTAACCCCGATTTAAAAACAATTATTATCAGTACGTACATTGGTTTTCCAACAATTAAACGTTGTCTATTTACAGATAATAATTACAAAAAAGAAACCCAGCGCTTTTGTTGTAAATAAACTTCTCATATAATGCCGAATGGGAGCAGAAATAAAGAAGGATATACGCCTCTGCTACCCGTGTTATTAATTGAAGTTATCTATCAAAACATAAATATATTTTTTTATGGCACCAGTTGGCAAGCACGGTCCATCTGATGGTCGGCAGCGCAGCGGCAAGATGGTAGATGATAGCACGAGGTCAAAAAATTATTTTTGTATTTTATATCTCCAGATGCTGAGAGATTCTAAGCCGCGTGAGTTAGAGATCGTAAACAATACTAGTGACATACTCCTAACAATAATTTGAATTTATAAAAATCGTTAAGTCACTCAAGCAAGCTCGCTGCTATTTTCAAATATAAGAAAACCCATAAATTTCAACGAGATTTTACGGTAAGAATGCTGCAGGTTATATAACCTATATTATATTTGGGGCAAAAATAAATCCAACACATCAAAGATCATAAAAATCGGTCCAGCCGTTTTTGGGTTAGATGGAATAAATTAACCCGTATATAACTAACATGTATATATAAAACAAAGTCAAACTAGTTACACCATTTATAACTCAAGAATGGCTTCACCGATTTTTATGATCTTTGAAGATACGAATGGAAGTAGGTCGCATTGTTACAGTACCTACTACTACTACGAAGATGATCCTTCATGTTGGAATTCTGTCGAACCAATCATCGTGTTCCAGCAGATGCACTTATTCTGTAGTTTCTTTCTTATTTTTTGTGTGGTTAAATTTTTTGTCGGAGGCGTTACATTTTGCTCGGAGTTTCTCTACGCAATCGAATTAGAAGAGATTCGTAGAAACTAGGGTCACCAACATAGCCCAGTGGATTGAACGGATGACCAATGGGGCCGAAGTGTTCTAGAGTGGAGACCACGGACAAGGTGGACGGACGACCTTGTAAAGGTCGGCGGTAAACGCTGGATGCAGGCCGCCCTAGACCGGTCCTAATGGAGATCCTTAGGGGAGACATATGTCCAGCATTGGATGTCTTGCGGCTGAGATGATGATATTCGGTCTTCAGTCGGGCTCACGATAAGTATGAAGTGTGGCATCTCCTTAACTAAATGCCTAAGTAAACATACGAATAAATTGATATAAGGTTATTAGAGTTCTTGAACGATAGCGCTACAGTTAAACTTTCGATTAGTCGTCGTGTGGCTGCCTTGTGACACGGTAAGTTTTTATTTATCTTCTTCTTATAAATGAAACAAAGTCGTGTTAGTTACACCATTTAGCATAGAGCGATTTTCCCTACGGATTTTGTTTTTCTGGGATAAAAAGTATCCTATATGTTAATCCAGAATATATTCTATCTGTGTGCCAAATTTCATCCAAATCCATTTGCGTGAAAGAGTAACAAATATCCACCCATCTATCTTTCCTCACAAACTTTTATAATATTAGTAGGAAGTAGGATAGGATATCCATTGAATAGTTAAATTTCACAAAAAGACAATCGGATAAACAGTGACAATATTATTTTACAGACAAAAATGAAGCTGTTCCTACTCGTGTCCAGTTTGACCATCATTGGAGCTTACAATGTACACGATGACGCCATAGTTAACGGAGTCCGTCACCAAAGAGAAATATTGTATGATAACTTAAGTAGTCCTTCAAAACTAGTTGTTGACTATACAACGAATTGTTTGTTTTTCTACAACGGAGATTCTCGACTTCTAAAATTTAATATAAATACAAGGGAGCTTAAATATTTTAAGCAACGAAGTACTCAATGTATATCTATAGATCAAGATACTCATGATATATTTATTGGGACTGCTAGTGGCATTTATAAATACGGTCAGGGCAACGATGAGGCAGAACTTTTTGGCGCACAAGGCGTTGATGTCTGGAGAATGTATTTCAAAAGAGTATTATATTACAACAAATATTCAACTGGTAACATTTATATGTTTGTTAATGGATATATGAATATGTTTGTTGCAGTAGACAATATGGTAGATATGCTTTTAGTTGATAACGATGATAATATATACTATAGTTCGGATAAATTGAAGGTATACAGTCAGAAAAGTGGAAAAAAACATGTTCTGTATGACGGAACTGCATATGTGACTGCGATGGCAATGGACAAAAATGGGACAATCTACTTTTGTGCTGACGATGGAATATATGAAGTAATAAGGCATAATGCAACTGTAAAAAAAGTAGTATCTACAGTGTGTTACTATGGGATAGCATTTGATAGTGAAAATAATATAATATACTCAGATCATTATAGAATTATGAGACTAAAACCAATACACGAAAGAGAAAAAAGTATTATTGAAAATATTACAAAGAACGATGCCATAACATACAATGATACTGATAATAATGACCAATTGAAGAGTTTGAATCAAAAAATTGATAAATTGATACAAAAAATTGACAAACTACAGGCTGAAGATGGGGACGAACACTTGCATGTTGTGAACTCAACTCACACCATACACTTGGGTAATATAAAAAACCTAAATATAACATTAAGTTTAACTGGTGAAGCTGGCGCGGATGGCGACGTGGGGCAAATGTCGCAAACCCCATAGATTATTATAAACATCGTGAGGAACAAATGATTTATTGAATAAATAGTTTGATACATATTTTGTTTTTTTTTTTGTGTGCCTATACAACACAAGCTGTGTTTGACTCACTATTTGTATATTATATATTTACAACAAGTATTTACAATCAATGTATAAAATACAAACTATGATATATAGAAAAACTGGTAAGCTGAGTGACTGTTGATATACCCATCAAAGCACAGCCCAAACCGCTGGACCTAGAGACTTGACATTTTGCACATATATACCTTATACAGCAGGGGTAAAAAATATAAAAGTTTATCGCGGTCCGGTTCGTAGATGATGACTTGCGACCAAGCTTAGATCCTTTCCTTGGATGTGCGCGGATTAGATAAAATAGCCATGTGTACATTTTTTTTACAAAGTTTGGTCCGCACAATATAAGTTGGCGGTCCGGACCACGGTTTGCAACCGGATCGCGGTCCGCTAGGGAAGGATCTTTGGTAAAGTAAATAAATAAATTACTATTACGATTATTATAGTCAACACTAGTCACATAAATTTAACAAAAATCAACATACACGTGTAAGGGCGGCCTTAGGGCGATAATTAAATATCATATATAGCTTTGGGAATATCAAACTACATTGATTAGGTACATTGAAGTTTATTATTTGGGGTCAAAATGTACACCACTTATCACGATTCAAAGAAATCAAGTTATTTTGGACGATCCGTCATTAATTATAATTTTATGGAGAATGACCAAACTCTTGCACCCTTTAAATATGTTATAAGTACCTACCTACTCTTAAATGTTTTCAATAAAATGTTTTAATATATCTAATTTAGTTACATCCTGTAAGCCCCATTTTTGTTTTTTCTTTTACTGTAAATAATAGTTAAGTTGTCTCCTTTATTATATTAGTTAGTATGTTATAGAAAAAATATATACATTAAGTATAATAAATAGTGGTAAAATAATGTTACATCAAGTACTTACAACAAAAAAATAAAACACAAACTGTAATATACAGGTGTAACGGACAGCCCTCCACAGACTAATGGGGTGAATTCAGTACATCATGCTAAGAAAACCAGTCTTTTTGAAGTGAAACTTCTTTATCGACGTATGGGAGAAATTTTTGTAGCAAATCGTCACGTTTTTCGGTTACGCGCCATGTTGCTTTTATTATGTTTTCCCGTATTTTGGAAGGCAAATGGTTCTAGCTCATACAGCCTAGCCATTTATCTTATTTATCTTCTTAGTTTTGAATTAATGTCTGACATCTTAAAATATAAAGGTATGAAGTTAGCTAGCGAAAAACATTGGTTGTCATGGCAACCAATATTTTTTAGTAAGCGTCACTTCCGTCAGAATTTTAATCAGGGACAGAAGTTTCACTTCTACCATGTGTGACTTGCACACACACACACACTTTTTTTTTATACTACATAGGTGGCCAACAAGCTTACGGCCCACCTGATGGTAAGCGGTTACTGTAGCCTATAGACGCTCATAATACCACGGGCAAAGAAAATACAATAATATTATATTTTCCCAGCTAGGGTATCACTCACGCGTTGCCAACCTTGAGACATGAAGTTGTTAAGTCTCCTGTGCCTGTAATTTCACCGGCTCCCATACCCTCCTAACCGAAACACAGTAATAAAAGTGCACTACTATTTCACGGCGGAATTAGATATGGCTTCAGTTATTTCAGGAACGTTATGGGAATCTAATAAACCTGATTTGTTGGATTACCTCATACGTAATGTATCGGTACCGTGGCAACAAGCACGAAGCAAACTGCAGTGCAGGCCGCCTTCCCCGCGTCCTTTGTCAGAGTATTTCGACATCCATTGCAATTTTTATTTATTTTAGCTGTTTTATTTACATAAATGGAGTGTTGTGTACAACGAATTTAATGTTGCATTGAAATAAACAAACAATAACTGAAAAAACGATAGCTGAATGCACCCTATAGTGTGTATGTAGGCATTGTATTTGTAAGTATATATATTAAGACATAGAAGTAATAAAGATGCATTCATTACGGAGCACTCGTATCAATACATCCCACATTACATCCCTGACAGTATGCGGAGGGCTGTCTGTCCCTTACACTCTGTGTAGACATCCTCCTTTTTTGTTTGAAGTCGGTTATAAATAAGTTGACAGTTTCAGTGGTTTTTGAGCATTCTCCTTTATTACATGGTAGATACAGTTTATCTACAAAAGTATTTTCCGAGGTTAATACAGTTCACATTATCTTTTTCATAAAAATAGCATTAGATATAAGGGAATAAATTATACAGCCATTTATTCGATTCATCAGTCACCATCAGTCTACGTTGTGAAACAGTAATGTAAGTTGATTTTTTATATTTGACAATTTACTTTTTTTTGCCTACAAATGTAACTAGCAGATTCGGCCACGCGATGTACACTTATAATTCAAATTTGCAATAAAAAAAAAGTACCTAAATAATCGGGATTAAAAAAAATCCTATCTAAGGATCAACGTCTTGACACGGGAATTTTATATAATAAAGATAATAATAATATTTTTGTCTGAAACAGATTTATTTATTAACATTATTCTCGAAGATATTTTTAATTACATTCACATACAATTGCTTCATATCCTCCCTAATGTAATATTTGCTTATTTTCAATTTATTGAAGTGAAACTTCTTTATCGACGTATGGGAGAAATTTTTGTAGCAAATCGTCACGTTTTTCGGTTACGCGCCATGTTGCTTTTATTATGTTTTCCCGTATTTTGGAAGGCAACGGGTTCTAGCTCATACAGCCTAGCCATTTATCTTATTTTCTTCTTAGTTTTGAATTAATGTCTGACATCTTAAAATATAAAGGTATGAAGTTAGCTAGCGAAAAACATTGGTTGCCATTTTATCGACGTATGGGAGAAATTTTGTAGCAAATCGTCACGTTTTTCGGTTACGCGCCATGTTGCTTTTATTATGTTTTCCCGTATTTTGGAAGGCAAAGGGTTCTAGCTCATACAGCCTAGCCATTTATCTTATTTATCTTCTTAGTTTTGAATTAATGTCTGACATCTTAAAATATAAAGGTATGAAGTTAGCTAGCGAAAAACATTGGTTGCCATGGCAACCAATGTTTTTTAGTAAGCGTTACTTCCGTCAGAATTTTAATCAGGGACTTTTCAGAAGTTTCACTTCTACCATGTGTGACTTGCACACACACACACTTTTTTTTTTTAAATGAAATGAATGAAATGAAAATATTTTTTATTCAAATAGGCCTTCACAAGCACTTATGAATAGTCTGACTCTAACGCTCGGTTCGGAAGGTTGCTTTTACTGAGAAGAGCCGGCAAGAAACTCAGCAATTACTCTTTTCAAAACCAACTCAGATTTATTACATTAAATTATTTATCTAGTCTCACTGACAATATATGTGTGTTATAACAAAAAAGAAAAGAAACAAAATGATGAGTGACATAGTTAATAAATAGATAGCAAATTTAAGCAGACCAGCCCCCACAAGCAGCACCTGTTCACAAGTATGACGCATGTGGCAGCCATCGCCCTCCTCGCACATATTGTAGGGAAGTGAGCGACCCGCCACACGACGCCGCCGCAAGCAAAGGCCTCAAAGTGAGCATGACTACCATAAGCTTGCTAAAAAGAAAAACAATTTCACGGAATATGAATAAGAACACACAATATGTTATCACTGTTACCATTCACATGTTTATAGGGCAAAAAAAAAAAGTAAGTGTATCATAATAACAATATTAAAAAATTATGATAATATATTACACAAAAATTTATATACATACACAAAAGTAACAAATCTACCAAGCATTATCGTCTTTTAAATAATCATTCACAGTATAGTAAGATTTTTCAATTAAAACAGCTTTAATACGGTCCTTAAATCTTTGTGAAGGCAAATTTAAAATTGAAGTAGGGATTTTGTTATAGAAGCGTGCACCTAGTCCTAGAAATGAACCTTGCACTTTTTGTAGTCTATAAGCAGAGGTCACAAGTTTGTGCTTATTCCTAGTATTGATCGAGTGTACTTCACATTTTTTCAAAAAACCACTAATATTTTGATGGACAAATAATATGTTTGCATAAATATATTGAGATGCAACTGTGAGTATGCCGATTTCCTTAAACTTATCTCTGAGGGAAGTTCGAGAGCCCAAATTATAAATAGCTCGCACTGCCCTCTTTTGTAAAATAAAAATGGTTTCTATATCAGCAGCTTTACCCCAAAGTAAAATGCCATAGGACATGACACTATGAAAATAGCTAAAATAAACTAATCTAGCTGTATCTACATCTGTAAGTTGTCTAATTTTCCTAACTGCATAAGCTGCCGAACTGAGCTTCGCCGCAACAGATGAAATTTGGGAGCCCCATTGTAATTTTGAGTCCAAAGTAATCCCTAGGAATACTGTTGACTCAACAAGATTGAGGGCTTCATTTTATAAATAAATAAAAAGCCTTTATTGCTGTTCTTAGTTTTACAAACTATATCAAATTATTTAAACATGCCAAGACTTAAATACTAAGTTCCTTATGGAATTAAATTAATATCGGCAAACGGTGGTTGTGATATCACAGCTTGTCCTTCGACAAAGGCCTCCTCTAAAGATTTCCACTGTGTCCTGTCCTTTGCTGTACGCGTCCATGTAGTACCAGCTATTTTTATAATGTCGTCCTCCCATCTTTTAGTCTGTCTACCTCTATTCCTTTTACCATCTCGTGGATACCATTCCGTTATTAAACTGGTCCATTTCTCCTTTTTCTCTCTGATCATATGTCCAGACCATCGCCATTTTAGTTGTTTGTAAGTTGTGTATGCGTTCTTAAAGTTTGTCTTGCTCTTTATGTCTTTTAGTTTTATTCGGTCTTTTCTTTTTACGCCTATTGTACTTCTCTCTATTCCATTTTGACAAATTTTTAATTTGTTTGATAGTTCTTCTGTCAACGCCCAAGTTTGACACCCGTACAGTAAGCATGGAAGAATACACATATTAAATACTTTTCTCTTTTGTTTTATAGGCATGTCTTTATTTTTCATCACTTCGCTTAGCGACCAGAACCGTTTCCAGGTATTAGCAATTCTTCTTTCTATTTCTTTTTGCATGCAGTCTTCTTGAGATATAAGTTGTCCAAGATATATACATTCTTGTACATATTCTATTACCTCGTCATTTATTTTTATTTCTATATTTGTAGAATTTGACATTATTTTAGTTTTTGTTAAGTTCATTGACAGGCCTGCTTTAATACTTTCATTCGATAGCTGTTGCAACATGCTTTCCAGAGTTTTTGGGCAGTCCGAAAACAAAATGATGTCGTCTGCAAAGCGAAGATGACTTAGATTTTCACCATTTATATTAAGTCCCTTTGTCCATTTTAGGTTCCTAAATATCATTTCAAGAACGGCTGAAAATAGTTTTGGTGATATAGGGTCTCCTTGACGTACACCTCTATTAATAGGGAATTCGTCTCCTGTCGATTCTAGCTTCACTCGAGCAGTGCTTTTTGTGTAGATATTTTTAAGTATTCTAATGTATTTTGTTTCGACGCCTTGTGCTTCAAGTGCGTTCCAAATAAAACTGTGTTCTAATGTGTCGAATGCTTTGTTAAAGTCAATGAATCCCAGGTAGTAAGTTTTGTTATATTCTTTAAATTTTTGTAGTATCTGTCTCAAAGCGTGAATGTGATCTATAGTTGAAAAATGTCTACGGAATCCAGCTTGTTCTTTGGGCTGATTTTCTTCAAGGGTATTTGTAATTCTAGAAAGTATAATTTTTGAAAAAACCTTGTAAATATTCGACATCAGGCTAATGGGCCTATAATTTCCTATGTTTCCTTTGTCGCCTTTTTTATGGAGCAATATAATTGTTGATTTAGTCCAATCATCGGGGATGTTTTCCGTGTTAAGTATTTCGTTAAATATATCCGTAAGCTTTGGAGCAATCACTGATAATGTAGTTTTTAGAAGCTCGTTTGTGATGAGATCTGCACCAGGTGCTTTATCAAGTTTTTGTGTTTTAATTGCTTGCATTGTTTCAATAGTTAGTATTTTCGGTGTCTGCTCTACATCTGTTAGTATGTTGTATTCTTTTTGAGTTTGTTCAACTCTTTGGCTTGTGTACAAATGGCGGTAATAATCCGTAGCAATCTTTAGTATATCGAGTCTGTTACCTGTCGTTATACCATCTTTCTTCTTCATCCTTGGTATCCATTCTTTCTTGTGGTTTAGTTCCTTCCTTGCCTTTTTTATTCCTCCTGTTCTTTCTATAAATTTTCCTATTGTAGATAGTCTCTTTGTTTTCCTTTCCTTTCTAAGTTGTTCACTTATCTTTTTGCTTATTTCTGCAATTTTTTGGCGGATTTCATTACTTTTCTTCTGTTGTATAAGTTCTTTACGTTCTTGCAGCAAATGTTTAGTTATGAGTGATATTTCTTTCTTATTGTTTGTGTTGGTTTTTCTTGTTATAGTTTTTAGTTGGTTGATTAGTCCGTTGTATTTTTCTTCAGTTGATGTAAGTTCTTTTTTCCCATGTCTGTCCTTCTTTAGTGATGTTTGGAGGTTTTCAAGAAGTAAATCTGTATTGCCTGTATATTCAATAGTGGTACACTTATTGTGAAATTTTCTTAGTTTCTTGGGACGTCTTCCTGTCAGTGATACCCGAACCATTCTATGGTCTGTGTTGAAATTCAGATTATTTATTATGGTTATGTTTTGGAAAAGTTTTTGATTGTTAGATAAAATGTAGTCGATTTCGTTCTTATAAAGCCCACTAGGCGAGATCCACGTCCATTTTTTCTGCGGTTTTTTTATATAAAAGCTATTCAGAATGCTTAATTTGTTTTCAGTTGCAAAGTTTACTAATCTTGTGCCGTTTTTACTTCTGAAGCCGAATCCATATCTTCCTATGATGTATTCTTCTCCATTTTTCTGCGTTCCTATCTGACCATTGAAGTCGCCCATGACAATTTTATTTTTGTGAGCGCTTTCCATAGTATTTTGAAGATCATTATAGAAGTTTTCTATTTTTGTTACATCTTCCTTTTTGTCCGATTCAGTTGGAGAATATGCCTGAATAATCGACCATTCTTCATCTTTTCCTTTTATAGGTAGTTTGATATTAAGGATTGCAATACGTTCTGAGATTCCTCTGAGCTCTTCTATATTGTCTGCAAGATTTTTCCTGACCATGAATCCAACTCCATAGAGTCCAGGCGTCTCGCCTATATAGTGCAATATGTAGTTTCCTCGATCTTGTATGCCCTCACCAAACCGTCTCATTTCACTAATCCCAATAATATCCCATTTTATTTCTTTTACTGCCAGTTCAAATTCTTTAAGTTTTTCTGATGTTCTTAGTGATCGACAGTTGATGGTTGCTATGTGAATATGTTTTGCCTTTATTTCTCTTCTCTTTTCCGTACCTATGATCATCATATCTGAGTGGTTTGAGGTATTTTTATCCATCTTTAGAGGGTCTTGGTCTTTTTCCCCCACGAGGACCAGTCGGCTTGGGGGAGAGGGCTTCATTATTTAACATTAAATTACAGTCTACTTTTTTTACATTTGGTAATGCAAATTTAATGCATTTAGTTTTCTTTGCATTTAAAACTAAATTATTCACTGTAAACCAATTTAATACCTTTGTTAATGCACCGTTTACATCGTCATAATTGGATTTCAGTCTATCAACACCAAAAATCAGTGAGGTATCATCAGCAAACAGTACAATTCCACAGGTATTTTTAACATAAAACGGAACTTTTGTTTAGCTATATCGATACTAGACAACAATTATTGCTACCCTATGTGTCGAAATAACTGAAATTTATAGGGAAGGAACAGAAAACATAATTCAAAGAATCGCGTATCATGTCATTAAATTGCAATATTTATTGAACAAAGAAAGTAAAGCAATTATTTTTAGATTCATCACAATTATTAAGTAGGTTTTCTTATTAAACGTGTTACATACCTAGTTACAGTGAATTGTTTTGTTTATTTAAAACAGCAGAAACGACACGCAGAGAGCGACTTTGTTTTATATTTAGAGATTGGACCTTCTTAACTCATAATTCATTTCTTTATTTCAGACTAAAATGAAACTCATCGCGGTAATATCAATGCTCACTCTCATCCGAGCTGAAGACAACTTTGGCGTTTATGTCATAAACGGAGTACGTCATTATAAAGAAGTATTATTCGAAAATCTACCTACAGATTTTAACTATCGTCAAAGTTCTCTAACTGTAGATTACAACACTAACGATTTGTATGTAGCTCGATATGATACTGATTCTAAATCATTTATATTTAATATTAACACAATGGAGCATAAATACGTTACTGGCATAGAGTACCCTCAATGTGTAACTGTCAATCAAGTGAGTCATGATGTGTTTATAGGTAGCGCTAATAGTATATATAAATATAGCGGCACCGATGCAGTAGAACGTATTGGTGCAAAAGATGAAGATGTCAAGAGTATGTTTTACTATAATGGAGTACTATATTACAACAGATGGGGTGGTAGCGAAATTAGAATACTAAATAATGGGCAAACCGTAAGTTTTCATAATTTTGACTTCACGATATGGAATTTCGTTATTGATATCGAAGGCAATATTATATCCCAAACATTTAATGGAAGTTTGTATAAATATAAAAAAAGTACTGGACATACTGTTTTATATGAGGGAATCCCAGCAGTAAAGTCCCTCACTACAGATAACAACGGAAATGTTTATTTTTCAGTCGAAAACGGAATTTATGAGATCAAGAGAGATGGAGTTGAAAGAGTTGTAAGTGTTAACAATACAAGATATATAACATTCGACAATGAGAATCATCTCATATACTATAATGACAAAGAACTAAAATTATACAGACTAAAACCGATAACTAATGTTACCAACAATTGTTCAGATCGCCACACTAGTGTCCAAGAACGTGAAGACACTAATAACAATGATGTCAGAACTGAACTAGAGACATTGAACGAAAAAGTAGAAAATTTGCCAAATATAATTACCATGCTATTACACGCCGACTACCCCAAGACTATCCACTTAGATAATATCGTTTTAAAGAACATAAACATATCTATAGGGTTGGATGAAGCCGGGGTCACGCAAACTGAGCAAATACCATCCGTATAATATTAATTTGTATAAGACTAGTATTACTTAAATTTAGTTTTTGTAAATTTATTTCACTGAATTATTTATCTGTACTTATTATAAAGCTGAAGAGTTTGTTTGTTTGAACGCGCTAATCTCAGGAACTACTGGTTCGAATTGAAAAAATATTTTTGTGTTGGATAGCCCATTTATCGAGGAAGGCTGTAGGTTACTTTTTATACCGGGAAAACATAAGATCCCTCGGGAACGCGGATGAAACCGCGGGGCGGGAGCTAGTTAGTAATAAAGCTGCTTGTTCAATAATTATATTAATAGAATATTTTAACTGTATCTGTCTCTGAGTATGCGACATTTATAAAACCATTTTTAAAGATGTCGGATACTCGAATAAGGCCCTCGCTTATAACAAAACCGCGGATTGTCGTTGTTAGCTCTGAACGTTGTAAAATAATGACTATTCAGTTTATTTGTCAGTGAGGTGTCTTGATGGTGAAGAATATCAGTAATAAATAAAAAAACTTATAATACGCCTTTTATTAATACTTGAAGGAAACAAATATTTTGTCGACAGCTCTGCTAAGATACGTACCTACTAACAGTTTTTAAGACATTGTTTTTTTTTACAAAAAAACACCTTTGAGCATCCTCCTTTATTAAATATGGATGGATATAGTTTAAAAACAAAGATTTTTCCCCGAGGTTATCACAGTTCACTATATCTTTTTAATAATAACTATGATAAGTGGTACATATACAGGATGATTTTTTACTCACTGACCATACTTGCAGGGGGGAAGTACTCATCAATACGAATAACTTTTATCATGGGACTAACTCTGAGATCACAAAAAAATTATCAGCCGTCCATACAAAAGTTCAATACCTACTCGACCAAAATGTATGAAGGAACCATTTTATTTTATGCGATATCAAAGTTGGTGCCATAATAAAAGTTGTTCATATTGACGAGTACTTCAACCTCTGCAAGTATGGCCAGTGACTAAAAAATCACCCTGTATATGTATATTGGTGCATTTTATCAGTTATCATCGGTCTTCGTTGTAACACGGTAAGTTCTTTTTTATGTTTCGCAATTCGTAATTTTTGGACAACTTATTTTTACTGAAATACTTAATAGATACAGATTTCATTATTACATGATTTTTTCACTCCATTTTCATACAATTGGATCGTGTCCGCACTAGATCATATTTTAATATTTTTTGTTATGTTATATCGACACTTGATTCACGTCCAACTTAGCGATTGCCCCCGACTGCGTGTTGCATGTTTTATTATATTAATTGGATGGATTTTACACAGTCCACGAAATTATCTTGATTCTATATTTTTAGCAAAAATCACTTTGTTTTATACTATGTAGTGATTAAAAATGCACAAGTGAGTATGTTTATTTGCGCCTTTAGGCAACTTGTCTCTTTATTTAGTCCCATAGAAACAGGTGCCTTTGGTACTGAGCAACTCATCCCACTGTGCATCCCATAGTTTAAAAATACATAGGTACTACTATAATATTGTAGAAAATTTCCTTGTTGATGGCCAAAGGTCCCAACAGCCTTTCAGCCGCCAGCAGCTTCTTCGTCTTCTTTGTATGGGCCAGCTAATTATCAACAAAGATAGTCCTATTTTGAGGCACTGGGTCTCTGTGCATTCGTCCTATGTTGTCGGCAATGTGAATATTTAATAGTTCGATTTTAACTTAATTTTAAAGTTTATAAATTATTTGATTTCATGATTGTAATATAAATCTAATCTTAATCTAATATATACTTAAATCTTAATATAAATAGTTAATAAATTATTTATTTACATATTTACAATTAAAGTAAAAAATACAAACTATGATATATAGAAAACATTCTCAAAGCCCTCGCTGCTGTCGATAGGCAAGGTTCCCAACAGGCTGGCAGCGTTCCCTTTTTGGATGGCCAAGCTTATGCGTTGGCGGAAAAAGCTCCCAGTCCGTCGGTCTCCCGAAGCCTCGATCAGCTTGGTGATAAAATCCGAGCAAATCAGCGAGCCTAAATACTTAAATTGAATATTGTTGTATGTTTTCTTTTATTTTATGGACAATGTCTGAAATAATGAATTTGAATTGAATTGAATTGAATTGAATAATTTAAACATTTTATAGCGTGTAACTTCACATTTAGATACCTAATTATTGTGTCTTGATTTTATTTGATTTTTCTGTTGGATATCCTTAGGAGATAGACATACCACCGTGGACTTTTCTGTAGGCCTTTATAAGATATATATGTACAATTCCGTAGTACATTGTTTTGATGTATCCCATAAGGTTTTGTCAGCGTTAAATATAACAAATATTTACATAATTAAATTGGTACTAGTTTATTTACAAATCGCGCGACAAGCTTTTATGATCATATAAATTGTAAATAATGAGGTTATAAGTTGATAGTTAAATTTTTTAAGGAAAACTTTATTTTCTTCTTTTTAGAGCGTTTAAATAAAAGCTTTTTTTTTTTAAAGTTTTTTGCTTTTAATTTATTTTTTATTTTTTAGTTATCGCAGGCTAGGTTTCTCAGTCTGTTCATCCCATTCAACGTTGCATCATTGTTGCAAGGTCGTTTGCCGGTTAATTTCGAACAGTCCAGCTCTTCAATAAGGAGACCTTCTAATGCTTTTACACTACTTAAGGCCACGTACGCTTGACCAGCAGCACATTATTTTTCGAGTTACTCTGAACCATCCCTTTCATTTGATACCCATATTGTAGAAATGCATTAAAAATAACTATTCCGCCATCTTGGATGATCCGCCATATTGGATTTAGAATGATGTCACACACCATATCGTGCATTGTCTTCCAAACTAAACGTATATACAAAATTTCAGCTCAATCAGTTGAAGATATCTACTTCAAAATTGAGTTCAAAGATTCCACCCGAACTAACATACTTACATACATACATGGCAAGTTAAATAAAAGCTTTTAAAAAGTAGAAGCGCTCGTGGCGTAGCTTGATTAGCCGTTCTTAACCGATCGGTAAAGTTAAGCGGTTAAGTTTCAACATCCAGTCTGGCCGGTACTTGGATGGGTGACCGCCTAGTGGTATTTCATCTTGAGCGTTTCCGTGCTTCGGAAGGCACGTAAAGCCGTTGGTCCCGGTTTTCACTTAATTGTGATTGTCGTTAAGCTAGTTGGAGACCTCCTAGGTGGCTTGACAACTCCAACAGTAGCCTACCTCCACCAATCCACAGTGGGTACGCGTGGTGGAGTATTTGCCCATTCCCCTTTCACCGTTATTCGTGAAAGGAGGCCTGTGCTCAGCAGTGAGCAGACATAGGCGGTAATTATTATTATTACGTATATAGTATAAACCTTCCGGAATAAAACCATTGCATAGTTTAGATGAAGTAACCGTTTAAACAGACAGACGCAGACAGCGACTGTTTTATATTGAGACATTGGTACCGTCTTAAATCATAATTAATTTCCTTATTTCAGAGTAAAATGAAACTCGTCGTGGTAATATTAATCCTCACTCTCATCCGAGCTGAAGACAACCTCGATGTCAACATTATAAACGAACAACATATATATTATAAAGAAATATTATTCGAAAATCTACCTTCAGATTATATCAACTTCCAAGGTTCTCTAGCTGTAGATTACAACACTAATGATTTATATGCAACTACTTTTGATTATAGATTAGCTATATTTAATATTAACACAAGGGAGCATAAATACATTACTGACACAAAGTATCCTTATTGTGTAACTGTCGATCAAGTGAGCCATGATGTGTTTATAGGGACATATAATGAGATTTGTAAATACAGCAACGGCACCGATGCAGTGGAAAATATTGGTGCTAACGATGAATCTATCCAGAGTATATATTACTATAATGGAGTACTATATTACAGCAGATGGAATTGTAGCGACATTAGAATACTAGATCATGGGCAATCCGTAAGTTTTCATAATTTTAACTTCACGATATGGAATTTCGTTATTGATATCAAAGGCAATATTATATCCCAAACATATGAAGGAAGTTTGTACAAATATAAAAAAAGTACAGGACATACTGTTTCATATGAGGGAATCCCCCCTGTAAAGTCCCTGACTACAGATAGAAACGGAAATGTTTATTTTTCCGTCGAAAACGGAATTTATGAGATCAAGAGAGATGAAGTTGAAAGAGTTGTAAGTGTTAACAATACAAGATATATTACATTCGACAATGAGAATCATCTCATATACTATAATGACAAAGAACTAAAATTATACAGACTAAAATCGATAACTAATGGTACCAACAATTGTTCAGATCGTCATACTAGTGTCCAAGAACGTGAAGACACTAATAACAATGATGTCAGAACTGAACTAGAGACATTGAACGAAAAAGTTGACAATTTGACACAAATAATTACCCTGCTGTTAACTAACATACAGGAAAAACAATTGCCACACGTTGACTACCCCAAGACTATCCACATAGATAATATCGTTTTAAAAAACATAAATATATCCATAGGGTTGGATGAAGCCGGGGTCACGCAAACTGTGCAAATACCACCCGTATAATATTAATTTGAATAAGACTTACACTTATTTTCATACACCCTGCTCCACAATGTCCATACACATCACGCAACCTCAACGTAGAGCGTGACATTATATCCCATGGCATATGATGTTGTATGAAAGCCGCAAGGGATGTAATGTGATTTGAATTTGGAGCGTAAAAATTTGCATGAAAACTTTTAGCGTAGATACGGGCATTGTGTAAGTTTATTCAAAACTCGGACTGGCTTGCTGACTTTTTTGTATGCTGCCTTTTTTATTTCTAAAGCTCTTGGGTTTTTAGTGGGTTATTATTTAATTTTTAAAAGCTAGGGTGTTTATTGTTTTTTTTTTTCAATTCTTGAATCTCCATAACAAAATTGACATTTGTGTGGTAGACCTGGGTTTTTATTAACTCGCAGTAGGTATGAAATGTAGAGTATTCACGCCGAGGATAAAGCCTGTCTTCGTCTCGCCTCGCTTCACTCGGGACTCTTCATAACTAAACTCCCTCGTTACGCTCACGGTACAGTACAATATGCCGCCCGTGACGTAAGACACTGCTTTAGCCCTTTGGTGCATAATCTACTATTATTTCACTGAATTATTATTAATAATAAATGCTATCTCAATTGCTGCTTGTTCAATAATTCTATAAATAGGATACTATTCCCGTATAAGTATAACATAGTATCTATGCAATAAGAAATTAAAATATTTGACACAATATTTTTAATGAAATTGTTTTAAAGGTGTCGGATACTCGAGAAAGGCCCTCGCTTTTAACAAAGCCGCAGATTGTCGTGGTTAGCTCAGAAAGTTGCAAAATAATGTCTATTCAGTTTATTTGTAAGTGTAGCGTCATGATGGTGAAGAATATCAGCAATAAAACAAATAAAAAAAATATAATACGTCTTTCATTTAATACTCGAAGGAAACAAATATTTGGTCGACAGCTGTGCTTACGTACTAACAGTTTTTAAGTCATTGTTTTTACAAAAACACTTGTAGGTACTTTGAGATCAAAAAAGTGACATTCTATGCCACAAAAAGCGAACATAACAATAGTCATTTTTAATCTGTTAAAAACAGGGAAAGAAAATTGTACTGAATTTCATTCATCCTCTAAGGGGGAGAATGTGATTTAAATTTGTAATACTTACCGAAATTTATACTGAACTACATCTGTGTTTACACCATTGAGTTTGTATATAAAGCATTACACATCTTTTTGAAAAAGGAATACGCATTTATTATGCAACAATAAATGTACCAAACAAAAATGTAACTCTCTCTATCAATAATTGGACCAATGTTTCGAATGTTAACTTTTACTTTTAATTGTCATTATTTTTAATAAATGCTTATCTCATATTATTATTGTGTTAATTTTTTCGCAAATGGTACGAAAAGTAGAGTATTTTCCTAGGTGATAAAGCTGTCTTAGTCTTGGGTGAACTTAAATCCCTCGCTACACTCAAAAAAAAAAAAAAAAAAAGGACTCGTCTTAAATCCCTCGCTTCGCTCGTGATTTTAACACCCTCGCTGCGCTCGGGAGTAAACCTCGAGTCCTTCGTTACGCTCGCGAATTAAATCGTCACCCGCGACAGAAGTCACTGCTTTATCCCCTTGGTTAATAATCTACTATTTGAGCATCCTCCTTTATACGGCTTAAAACAAAGGTTATTCCCCGAGGTTATCACAGTTCACTTTATCGTTTTAATAACAACTATTATAATTGGTACATACAGCTGGGCATTACTCAGTTATCATCGGTCTAGGTACATTGTAACACAGTAAGTAATTTTTTTTATATTTAGCAATTTGTAATTTTTGGAGCACTTTTTTAACTGAAATTTGTGGATACAGATTTCATTATTACATGATTTTTTCACTCCATTTTCACACAATTGGATCGTGTCCGCACTAGATCATATTTAAATATATTTTATTATGTTACATCGACACTTGATTCATGTCCAACTCAGCGATGCATTGCATTTTGTTTTATATTATTAACGCGACGCCTTGAAGATTTTGGTTGCAAGGAAACCGATTTTTCTCAACAATGACTAAAGTGAACGAAATGAAATTTATTGTAAGAATTCATCATGTCTTTGACTTTATTTTGTCCATTGCATAATACGATTGGTTAACTTTTATAACACATAATAATTAATCAAAAATACCTCTTTAAAATAAGAGATTCCAATTTTACCGACATTGAGGATTGAATTGAAGTTCCAAAATTTCTACATTATATATATTATTAATTGAAACTGATACTATAATTTGTCTATCATCACTTAGGTACCACGGTGAAATAAAAACACACGCCTGTACAAAGTAAAACGAAATATGTATAGGCTTATGTTTGACCAGAATTGTATAACCTCTAACATAATATGTTGTTCTTGGGAATGGTCCTTATATAAACAGAATCTAATAGGCATAGGTATACTTCAATCGTAATATTTCCTTATTTCAGACTAAAATGAAACTCATCGTGATAATGTCAATCCTCACTCTCATCCGAGCTGAAGCCGAGCCGGGTGTTTACGTCATCAATGGAGTAGGATACGAAAAAGAAGTAATATTTGAAAATATACCATCAAATTTTAATGCTCGCCCAAATTTGTTAGCTGTCGATTACAACACTAACGATTTATATGTTCCTTTCTATATTGGACAACATAAATCGGCAGTGTTTAATATTAACACTGGGGTTCTTAAATATATAACTGGCATAACGAACCCTCAATGTATAACTATCGATCAAGTGAGCCATAATGTATTTATAGGGACCATACATAGTATTTATAAATACAGCGGTACCGATGCAGTAGAACGTATTGGTGCTAATGGTGAAAATATCCAGAGTATATATTACTATAATGGAGTACTATATTATAGCAAATCTTATACAGGAGAAATAAGAACATTGGTTAACGGGCAATCCGTATTGATTCACAATTTTGGCTTCAATGTAAAAAGTTTCGTTATTAATAAAGAAGAAAATATATTTTGCATATCTGATAATGGTTCTTTGTATATACACAAGAAAGGTACAAAATATAGTTTTGCATATGTGGGTATTCCTACTGTAATATATCTGACTACAGATAGAAACGGAAATGTTTATTTTTCTGCAGACTACGGAATTTATGAGATCAAGAAAGAAGGTGTTGAAAGAGTATTTAATATTGACAAATCCACAAATATTGCATTTGTTGCATTTGACAATGAACATAATCTCATATACTATAATGCCAAAGATTTAAAATTATACAAACAGAAACCGACAACTAATGTTACCAACATTTGTTCAGATCGTCACACTAGTGTCCAAGAACGTGAAGACACTAATAACAAGGATGTCAAAACTGAACTAGAGACATTGAACGAAAAAGTAGACAATTTGACACAAATAATTACCCTGCTGTTAGCTAATATACCCACAGGAAAAACAATTGCCACACTTTGACTACCCCAAGACTACCCACTTAGAGATACATAAAATATCATTGTAAAAAACATAGTCATGTCTATAGGGTTGGATGATGCCAGGGTGACGCAAACTGTGCAAACGTGATGTAAAACCTTATTATCATGTTTAAAAAATAAATAAATTATTATCATTAAATTATTGTTATAAATATCATCATGCGGACCACCCGCATGATTTTAATTTGTATAAGACTAGTATACAGAGTGGTGACGACATAACGACATTAAATGAAAATACTATCCCCACAAAATAATCTAAACACTCTAAAATTATCAAATAAGTTGTTACACCAAATTCCAAAAATCTAATTTTTCAAACAAACAATGCGAATATAATCTAAATTTAACACAACAGCCTTTATAATATTGTCTACTAACCTCATCTGACCTGAGTTTAAAAAAAAATAAAGTAAAAAAAAAATCCTGCGACTAAACCGTTTATTATAATTTGATAACTTTTGGTATACGTACTACTAACGCAATACCCAGTATGTGGTTTCAATTAATGTCGTATTATCCCCACCACTCTGTATAACATTAAACTTACCCTTAGTTTATGTAAATTTATTTCACTAAATTATTATAAACTAGCAACCCGACACGTGATATTAAATGAAATAATTTATTCATTCAAATAGGCCTTCACAGGCACTTATGAATAGTCAGACTCTAACGCACGGTTCGGAAGGTTGCTTTTGCTGAGAAGAGCCGGCAAGAAACTCAGCAATTACTCTTTTCAAAACAAACTTAGATATTTACATAGAATGTATACTGCAAGAGCGAGCGCTACACCCAAGCATTGTCGTCATTTAAATATTCATTAATGTTATGGTATGCCTTCTGTACTAAAATAGACTTAGTACGTTCCTTAAATTATATGCAATGGCAAATTTAAAAGTCCAGGGGGGGTCATCTTATTATAGAAGCGTGTACTCAGTCCCAAAAATGTACCTTGCACTTTTTGGAGTCTATAAGCAGAGGTTACAAGTTTATGCTTATTTCTAGTATAGTGTGCCACTTTTGTCTATACCCTATCTATCACGCCCCAGGTCGTGGGTTCGATTCCCACTCAGGACAAACATTTGTGTGCATGAACATGTCTGTTTGTCATATGTCTGGGTGTAATTATCTATATATGTATGTATTTACAAAAGAAAAGTAGTATATGTAGTATATCAGTTATCTGACTTCCATAGTACAAGCTCTGCTTAGTTTGGGGTCAGATGGCCGTGTGTGAGGAATAATGTCCCAGAATATTTATTAACCAAGTTGAATGGGCTGAAATAATTCCGAAACTTGAGGGAGAATGTGACGGCAACAAATTTTGGAGGCCATACGACGGATAGTATTACCCACAGCGATGGGTCTTATACCACCGTCTTTTTTTGGATAGAGCGCAAAGGTTGGCCCCATAAATGATTTCGGTAATGGCGCTCGGCACCTTTCCTTCCAACATTAAATTTATAAGGGAGGTTAACTTTGATAATAATTTGGATCCAGCATCTCCAGCGGCACCACAGACAAGATCTTTGAAATGCTGTGGTGTAAAACCATCAAGGCCGCCAGCAGAGCCAGGTTTAAAAGATAAAATCACGCTCAAAAGATCTTTGGCGGTACAATTTAGACAAGATTGGTCAAAAGATGGCGGATCAGGGAGATTTAAATTTAGGAGCGGAGGTGGATGTTTCGACTCTAAAGCAGACAAGGTTTCGGGTGTATCTGTAGCGACGACATCGCTAGAAAACAACAAATGTGCTGCTCCCTTGAAATCGCCGTCGTTAAATTAATTAATCCATAGAAATATAAAAATATATATTCATGTATTTTTTTTTTTTTTCATTACCTATGTAGATATTTAATAGTAGGTTGTACTCTTTCCGGTATTTTTAAATTATCATAATTGACTCATTCTGTATTCGACACAAACACAACAATTACAGTAGGTACTACGAATCATAAATATCACAAATCATTTTTTTATACTTTGGTTGTACAGACAAGGGTTTCTAAAATGGCCACTCGAGTACCTACTATTGATGAATACACAATATATCCTGCTATGAACTCGTTCTTTTTAGCCTCTCTGTACCTATACTGTAATGACTATCGAGCGCTACAATCGCGTTACACAAGTTAGTTCAATAAGAATCTCGCGAGAGGCGCTCTGTCCATTCCTACGCAACCTCTCAAAGTAACTGGCAATCTTCAATAACGACATCTATCCGTAATATATCGAACTACGCTAGTTGAATGAGGAAGGAGGGTGTGGATGATTTGTTACTTAACAAGCTTTGTTAGCGCGTTGTGGCCACGCAAACGTATCCCTAATTATCATACTAGATGGCGCTTCGTAGGTGTTGCTGGGGTTGACGACAGATGCCGTGACAGGAAAACGTATCTGCAAGCTTATCCACCAGAGCGGAGCAAGATAGAATTGCTCATAACTCGCATAGGCAAACTAAAATAAACCACGCAATGCCACGCATATGGCATTTTTTTTTCAAACAAAAGACAATATTTAACACAACGAATGGAGTAGGTATTGGGGTGGACAACTAAAATGTCCACAAAATCAGAGCAAGAGAGCGGAGCTGAGCGAGCATGCAGGGAGTGCCAGGGAGTCAGCGTGTCCACTTTGCCACCCTGCTCAGTTTCCCTTCCTCACCACACTACGACAAATCTATTTATTAACTAAGTCACTCATCATTTTGTTTCTTTTCTTTTTTTGTTATAACACACATACTAGGTGATTTTTTAGTCACTGGCAAGACTTGCAGGGGTGGAAGTACTCATCAAAATGAACAACTATTACTATAGGATTAACTGTGAAATCATGAAAAAATTATCAGCTGTTCCATACAAAAGTTCAATACCTACTCGACCAAAATGTATGAAGCAACCTTTTTATTTTACGAGATATCAGAGTTAGCCCCATAGTAAAAGTTGTTCACATTGATGAGTACTTCCACCCCTGCAAGTATTGCCAGTGATAAAAAAATCAGCCTGTATATTGTCAGTGAGACTAGATAAATAATTTAATGTAATAAATCTGAGTTGGTTCTGAAAAGAGTAATTGCTGAGTTTCTTGCTGGCTCTTCTCAGTAAAAGCAACCTTCCGAACCGTGCGTTAGAGTCAGACTATTCATAAGTACTTGTGAAGGCCTATTTGAATAAAAAATATTTTCATTTTCATTTGCATTCACAAAACCAAAAGGAAAAAACTACTCCAAAGAGGTTTTGTAAAATTTTCCGGGTCGGCAAGTAAAACCAGCACTTACCTACCTAATTTTATCACTATCAATAAAATCTAACACGTAGGTACACAGGGTGTGTTCCGGAAACTTATTTTGTTTTTACAAGTTTTTATAAAAATTTACTTATTCCATTATTTAATATTATATCTATTTAGCTTTTATGCAATGTATGTATGTAACTATGTTTGTTAGGGTGGAATCTTGCATGTCGAATTTCACCCACTTCCAATGGTCGGAATCACTTGATATTTGGTATACTTACATTAGTATATTGGAAGATAACTCAAGTACAGTGAACAAAAAGTAGAGTCACCAAATAAGCTTGTATTAAAAATGAAATTTTATGTAATTTTGATGTACTTGCTTTTTATCCTACCACACCGTGGTTCATGATAGGCCACGGGATAAAAGGCCTATTTATATCTTGTTTAGCATATAAAAAAATAAGGCAATTTTAAAGCGATGATAGATCAGTGGTAGTGACGTCACGTCGGATACCGCGGCGAAGGTCGTGAGTTGCTGCACACGAGAGCCAGTTACTTCTAGGCTTTGTGTGCTTACCACTTTCGGCCACATCATCACTTACCTTGGCGAGATTGTGGTCAAACACAAGCATATTATACAAAGAAAAAAAAAAACGTATGAAATATTTTTCGTTACGTAGGTACGTATTACAATTAGGCATGCAACGATGCCGATGCCGACAATCGTAAACCGCAGGTTATCGTTATTTTTGAAGATCATCCGTATCGCAAAAAGTATTACGATTTATAACGATTCTTAGTCTATACAAGTCTATACAAACTATTCAAGTTATTGGAGAAAAAATACTGTATTTCCTAACATGAAAAAATTGGCCCATAAGTATTTGTCCATCAAGCCAGCTTCTGTAAATTCAGAAAGATTGTTTTCCACAGTTGGTTTAATCCATACGGATATACGAAATAGACTAAAACCTGATAATTGAAAAAAAATATGTTTTCTTAATAAGAATTTGAAAGAAGTTGATTTTGAAAATTTAAATAAATGTCGATTTTACTCAATTGTCTTGTTTTATTAGATGTAAATTAATAAATCGTAATGCATTCGTTATCGTATTCGCTATTACGATGCATTTGTCATTCGTATCGGTATCGTAATAGACAGACGAATCCCTAATTAAAATACTTATACAAAATAGCGTTATGTACCACATTCGTGATAAATTTTTGAACACATTCTAAAGTTTGTCTGTTTGTCCTGTCTCTGGGTGTAATTATCTATATATGTATGTATTTACAAAAGAAAATTAGTATATGTAGTATATCAGTTATCTGACTTCCATAGTACAAGCTCTGCTTAGTTTGGGGTCAGATAGCCGTGTGAGGAATAATGTCCCAGAATATTTATTTATTTATTTATGTGGATCTTTAGGTTTATACATAGCTATAATCTAATATTATATAAAAATGAATGTCGATTAAAAAAATAATATTAGAATGCATTGTCATAAAGTTGTGAGCTGCACTGAAAGTTTCTATAGCTAATCGGGAAGTGCTCGAATTTTGAGTTGCAAGTTTCCACCCGGAACGACAGACAGACAAACAAGAAAGTGACAAAAAACCGGCCACGTCCGAGTCGAATTCGCGCATCGAGGATTCCGTACAAACTTATAGATATTGTAAATAGTACACATCACGGGAATCGTAACGAAAAGATAAACTAGATTGAGAGACAAACTCAGATTTGCCGTTGGTAAACTGTTGTCCCCATACATCGACATAGGTCGCGGTCAGTTTACGAACTGCATATAAGTTTATAATCGCAAAACAAAAAAACGGTGATCGAATTTATTCCTTTACTGGTGCTATAAGACAATGCTTCTTGCCAAATTTCATGATTCTAGGTCAACGGGAAGTACCCTATAGGTTTTAATTTCCTTGCGAGTAGCTGCAAGTCCCAAAATATGCGGCATAAACGGCCATATCTTTTGATTGCGTTAACTTAGAAGTTTGATTTTTTCACAGCTCCAAGAGATTGCAGACTTGAGTATTTGATATTAATTTCAACTTGATACCTGCACGCATTTCTGAGAAAAAGGTCTTGACAGACAGACGGACAACGAAGTGATCGTATGAGGGTTCCTTTTTCCTTTTGAGGTACGGAACCCTAAAAACGTGGTAATAACTGTATCTTTCCAAAATATTGAAAAAAAAGTAGTGTTGTGCGGAACGTGACGCGTCTACCGATACCAGTCGGTATCGATGTCGCTCCAGCGCGACGGTGTAACTTTGCATCTGTCGTATGGCTTCAGACTACGTGACAACGGCTTCGTCTACTATCGACCGTTGCAGGTTCGAGGCCCATTTGCACTTGTGGTTATCGTCCAATTTAAATTAACTATCTAAACCCGGCGTCGCTTCGCTGTGGTGAAAACTCTACAGCTCGTCAATAGCTACTAAATATAATAAAATGAAGTGAAAACTTTGGTACAGTTAAAGTTTGGTATTAAATTTGCCACAGTTAAAGTTTATATGGAGAAGGAGTGCCGAAAGCAAATATTTTTATATAATATGCATTAGAATTAAATTAAATTAATAAAAAAAAAAACATTACACATACTACGATGCGTTTGACACTCATACATACACATGTCACCACTGTCAGTGCTTTGTCTGTAACGGGGCAATGACAGACTTAAAAGAAAAGAGTTCGTATATGAGTGTAGTGATTTTCTTTACATTCTTAATATTATATACTCTTTTGTTTATTTTTTTTTTATATACAACATAGTCGGCAAACAAGCATACGGCCCGCCTGATGGGGTATCACTCGCGCGTTGCCGACCCTTCCCCCCGACCCGATGAGCTCTGGCGACCTTACTCACGCGTAGAAACACAACTAACTATAAGTTATTTGGCTGCGGTATTCTGTAAGTCCCCCGACTGACGACGTCGCCAACGACGTCAACACAAATGACGACCCACTTCCACCCGCGACCCATGACGAGGTGAAAGCGATCATCGGGAAGTTACACCCTCGTAAGGCCCCGGGCTCGGACAAGATCACCAACAGAGTGATCAAACTCTTCCCAGCCTCCCTTATCATGTTATTGACGGCCATCTTCAATGCCGCCCTCTCAAACAATATTTTCCCACACCAGTGGAAAGAAGCCCATGTGATTGGGATCCACAAGCCCGGCAAACCCAAGTCCGAGCCCTCCAGCTATCGTCCCATAAGTCTGCTCAACGTACTGGGCAAGATTTATGAGAGAATCATTTATGTCCGCCTTAAAGCATTTGCCGATGCTAACAAACTCCTCCCAGACGAGCAATTTGGGTTCCGACCCAAACACTCGTGTGTTCATCAAGTCCATAGAATTGTTGAACACATCTCCACAAGTTACCAGAGAGGTCACATGACAGGCGCCCTTTTCTTCGATGTCGCAAAGGCATTCGACAAGGTGTGGCACACAGGCTTGATCTACAAGCTTTACACCCTAGGTGTGCCACCGAGACTCGTGACCATCTTACGAGACTTTCTGTCGAATCGTCTCTTTCGATATCGGGTCGAAGGCGTCCTGTCCTCACCACACCCCATTAGTGCCGGTGTCCCGCAGGGCTCGGTACTATCTCCCTTGCTCTTCACGCTCTACACGAGCGACATCCCTAGAGTCAGGAATACGCAGTTCGCTCTCTTTGCAGACGACACTGCCGTATATTGCTCAGGCAAAAGCCCGCCCGCGATCTCTAAGAAACTCCAGACCGCAGCCAACGCCCTAGGCGCATGGTTCCGGAAATGGAGAATAGAGATCAACCCCTCCAAGAGTCAGGCGGTTCTCTTTTATAGAACCGACCGAAAAAGACGTCCCCCCATCCCCGACCCAGTCACACTATTCGGCGAGCCGATCCCTTGGGAGAGGCAAGCCAAATATCTCGGTGTGACCCTCGATGATCGCCTATCCTTCGCTGCACACATAAGGGCGGTTCGCGCGCGCGCCGCCTTTGTGGCAGGACGACTCCACTGCATGATCAACACCCGGTCTAAACTTGCCCTAAAAAGCAAGGTTAGACTCTATACCGCGTGTATCCGTCCAGTCATGACGTATGCGAGCACCGTGTTCGCTCACGCTGCTCCCAAACATCTCCACACCCTTCAGGTGATTCAAAACCGTTTCATGCGCAAAGCCACGGGCGCCCCGTGGTACATGCGCAATGAAAACCTCCACCTTGACTTAGGTCTCCCTACAATCAAACAATTTATAAAACGCGCCTCGCGCCGATATTTTGATACCGCAGCGCACCACGCGAATCCCTTGATAGTCAACACTATCACATACACCCCGTCCCTTATTTCCCGCATCCGTAGGCCTAGGCTCGCCCTCAGCGAACCAGACGATGCCATTACCCTAGCGCAGATCGAGGCCGAAGAAGCCCGCAAACAAATACAGATGCGAAATCGTCAACCTAGATTTCGTCCTCGCCGGCGAGGACCGTCGCGACGTCCTTCCCAGTCTCGTCCCGATTAAGCGGCCCGAGCTGCATATTAGCAATCCGACCGATCCCCAAATAATATATTTGCATGCTAAGTCCTCCCTCATTCCCCAGGCAACGTCCTGAGCCGAGGTCGAGCCCCACAGGGGGCACCCTCAGGCTACCGTTGCCCTAAATTTATTTAGTTTTAAGTAGCGGTTGAGAGCCCTCAGCGCTCACCGCAAAAGTCCGCGTAACGGTGGAAGAAGGTCCCCTGGACCCACCACCTTTCTGTTCCTGCTCAAAAAAAAAATAAAAAAAATATTCTGTAAGGTGGAGGTACTTCCCCAGTCGAGCTGCTCTTTGAACGACATATCGCTATACTCTACCTCTCTTAAAAATTATGTTTAATTATGGTCGAAATTTGACCACGGGCGACCTCTAGTAATAATTAAAATACGAGCCAAGAATGTTCCGGTATATTCGGGCGACTGCATTTCTAGTAGCTTGATTTATGTAATTATTTCATTATTCTACCTTGCTGTTTCACGCGGATTCCCGAGGAAAAAAGTACTTACCCCTTGGCTTTCTCCATACCGTAGGGTATCTGCGTACCAAATCCATCGTGATCGGTTCAGTTTTTTAAACTAAGAAAAGAGTAGGTAATTGCTGAGTTTCTTGCCAGCTCTTCTCGGTGAAAGAAATCTTCTGAACCGTGCATTAGTTTGACTATTCAAAAACGTGCTTGATGGCCTTTTTGGATAAAAAATATTTTCACCTTTAATTTCATTCAAACATCAGACTCATTACTATACTAGCTTCCGCCCCGCGGTTTCACCCGCGTTCCCGAGAGATCTTATGTTTTCCCGGGATAAAAAGTCGCCTATAGCCTTCCTCGATAAATGGGTTACCCAACACAAAAAAAAAATTAACCAGTAGTTCTTCAGCTTTCTAATATCAGTAAGTACTTTAAATTGTTGTCATTGAATTTTTGGAGATTTCTAAATATTGTTGTTGGCAAAGTTGCTAAATCTAAATTAATTTAGCCTTTGTTAATTAATTAACATCTTACTATCTTAACACTCAGGACAAACATTTGTGTGCATGAACATGTCTGTTTGTTCTGTGTCTGGGTGTAATTATCTATATAATGTATTTACAAAAAAAGTAGTATATGTAGTATATCAGTTATCTGGCTTCCATAGTACAAGCTCTGCTTAGTTTGGGGTCAGATGGCCGTGTGTGAGGAATAATGTCCCAGAATATTTATTTATTCCTTATTTTATGGGGTGGGCCAGACGATGATGATGATGAGAAGGCAATGGGTTCGAATCCTACATTTTACTGTTGTGGAAACCATGCCACGGTGGTAGGGCACTTTAATTATACCAGGTTATTACTTTTTATTTTATTTCTAGTCGTTGTTTTTATGTGTTAATATCTAGCTATCGCGGTTCTTGAGATACAGCCTGGTGATAGACAGACGGACGGACAGACAGCGAAGTCTTAGTAATAGGGTCCCGTAGTTATCAACCGACTGCGCGACAGTAAAGACATGGTTATGTTTTCCACGAGTATCTCTATCTACTAATATTATAAAGCTGAAGAGTTTGTTTGTTTTTTTTTTAATGCGCTAATCTCAGGAACTAGGTACTGGTTAGATTTGAAAAATTATTTCAGTGTTAGATAGCCCATCCTGTATCGAGGAAGGCTATAGGCTATATTTTATCCCGGGAAAACACAAGATCCCTCGGGAACGCGGGTGAAACCGCGGGGCGGAAGCTAGTCTTTGTATAGGTTTGTATGTGGTAAAGGATTTTAATGCATAAGGTGTCTACCGACTCGACTTAGCCGTTTAATGGTTATAAACTATGTTTTCATTTCATAAAATCAAAATGGCGCGGCGGTCGCGTAAGGCATACTTAGGTATCAAAATCGTAACAAATTATTTAATACTTGATTAAGTGGTCCATTATCATCAAGATAAATATAATGAATATCAGACACTAGAAATAATAAACTATGTAGGTACCTATCTATTTAACAGACTGTTAGAGACTCGTATTTTTGCATTTCCGAAACTGGTAACATTTGTTTAATTTTCTTTTTACTAAAATTGAGTGTGGTTGACGTAGGAAGAGTAACAAATGCTAAGAGTTTTTTCTTTTTTTCTTGTCTGTCTGTCTGTTTGAACACACTAATCTTCGTAACCACTGAACGAATTTTCATGGAGATTTCACAGGTTAAAGTGGCTTGGAGCTTCGAATAGGCTTTTATTTTTTTATAAAGTCTCAGCGAGCGAAGCCGCGTTCGAAAAGCTAGTAAATAAATAAATAGATATCGATCAAATCCACCATGACAGTTGTCAAACATCAAAATATTTTACGCGCGCTTTTTTGTGGCCATCTTGTTCAGGGTTGAACGTACAGACAGGACTCAAAAATTGTTAACATACAATATCCGAACTAATATTATAAATGCGAATGTGAGTTTGTTTGTTTGTTACCTTTTCACGCCTAAACCGCTGAAGCGATCGCGATGAATTTAAATTAGTACCTACGCAGATAGCCTGTGGTATGGAGAAGGACATGGGCTACTTTTTTTTCTCGGGAATGTGGGTGAAACCGCGGGGTACTGGTGGTAGGGTACTTTGTAGTACCTGCCTGACAAACCTGCTCAAGTTGAAAATCTATCGCCAACATCTGGTGTGATCCGGCAGGTGCACTTTACAAGGTTTTTTGTGCTTAACACCTTCGACCACATCATCGCTTACCATGGTGAGAATGTGGTCAAACACATATAAAGTAAAAGTTGTTCATATTGATGGGTAATTCCGTCCCTATTAAATAATGCCAACGACCTCAAAATCACCCTTTAGCCATAATGTAAGTACTTACCTATCATATTGTAAGGTATCTATTATTATTAATATCGATATGTTGTGTAAAGATAAAATTTTACTTCTGCTTTTGTCAACCCTAAAACATGCCCCAGTTTATTTTGAAATTTGAATGCGCCGCCCGCGCCGCGCCGTCTTGTCTATGATGATATTTTTTTATCTATAGGTACATCGAACGCCGAATGGAAGCCCTCAAAATTGTTGTTTATTTTTATAAGAATAATGGCATTGTTTTGTAGACAAGATTTGTCTATGATCTTGATCAATATGGTGGTATTTGAGAGCATGTTTGATTTTTTTATGTCGTGACATTGCGTTTTAGTAATGTTTGTTAGTCTACTGGGACTTTGGTTAGATGGATTCATTTTTTAGCATAGTTAGTCACTGAACCAAGATAAAAAAAATGTATGGTTCTCTAAATATATCGTACTTACAAAGATACCCTTTATCATCTCTAGCCCGCTACCAACACAAATGATATTACCCATTAAGTTTCACGTAACATTTTTTTCTCCAAAACTAAATCACATTACCTACCTAAACAGAGAAATACGATGCAAGCTATTTAATATTAAAATAAGAGTGCGGGTTTAAAAGGATTATTTCATGGCGGCCATGACACTCGAGAGCATCGAAAAAATAAAAATAATTGTTGGAAGGATTAGATGCCAGTGTCAAAGTGTTAAATATCGAACACTGTCTAATTTGACAACGGCCGGTCGAAAACTTGATTCCGGTGCCATCGGAGTTGGGAGAAAAAAAAAAACAATTTGACAATCGAGTCATATTTCTTGTGAAGGTGTGACAGTTCGATTTGAAGTAATGTCGCCGCATATGACAGGTCGTGGATGGCTTAAGGTTTGATTGTGTTTTTCAACGAAAATAATGATTGAATTTGATTAAATAATTATGTTGCGAGTATAAACTTGTCTAGAGATTAATTTCAACTGTTTTAAATTTACTGCAACATTCATAGAGTAACATACGTGTTTTTAACTGTAAAGTTATTCTATGATAGGCTACCTATTTAAAAACTAAAGACCCGCCGAAAGAAGAATAGAAAAGAAGGTTATTTGTGTCAATTCATTCATTGGAGTCAAACATACTCTTTAGGCTACAGAGCGTGTCAAAGAAATATATCTACATACATACACTCGAAAAACATTAGCCTCATTTTAGTGCAGTCAGGTAAATAGAGCAAGCATTCGATGGGAGATGTTATATAGGTAAACTAAAATGATTTGTACTTTTTGGGATGGGAACCTCTATGATAATCAAAATAAGATTCAAGCTAAAGCAACCTAAAGTATTCGCCACCAAAGAAGTCCCGAAGAATTAATTAAAATCGATCTTATTTTTATTAAGATAGAGGTGGGCCTTCGGGACTTCTTTGGTGGCGCGAACTTTACAATAAATACCTTGACAAGATCCGTATGGATTTATACAAAAAATAATAACGAACTTTTTAATTTTGAATGCAGCAACTAATTATTTAATAAAAAAAAATTATTTTATAAACTCTGAAGATTCAATAATTGTTAATAAAATTACTTAATAGTAATCAATTTAATATTTTTTTTACCCATCGTATAATATTTTTTAATATTGGTGTTAATCAATAAGTATTACTGGGGGATTATTTTGTAAATATAAGACTAAAAAAAATTATTCAAGTTCTTCCGTAGGCACCAAAGGATACCATTCTCGGTTCCTTGGATCCAACTTCTCATTAAAAAAATGTACCAACCCTGTAATGATTGATTCTTTGATTGTTTCCAGGCATCGTGCCTGCCTACTTAAAATGTAGGGTAGGGTACCTTTGTTTAAATTCACATGCATTTTTCTGTAGATATTATATCTGACAAGTCACTCGCTTAACATACGCCTATTGTCCATCCATATCAAATAGAAAAGGGCTTCCCAAGTAGTTTCATTGTAAAATTACTGCCAAATCACTGATCGACGATAAATACGTATCGATGTGTATCATTCACACGCCAGGTCGCGACAGGTGGCAGCACTTGCACGAAATGTCACACTGACGTTCGAATCTATCGAATCAAGACTATTGTCAAATCAAAATTCCTTTTATAAATTTGAATTTTATGAATTTATATTTTGTAGGCGTTCTTTTTTTTAATTTCGGTGTGGCCGCGCCGAAAATGCGTTTGTCGTGTAATCCCCAAGGGATATGCTTTTTTTCCTTCAATTATTTTTTAAACATTGTCACGGCGCGGCGTGGGATATATAGGATGCTGGAACGCGGAGTATTTTATTCGGTTTATTAATTTTCTATCAGCCATTGTTGCGTTACGTAGAATGTCATCTCATGCGAGCTAATCTTAGAATTAAGCCTGGGATATTATGAGTGTTACATATTACGTAAATGGAACCTAGCCACCATCAACCTTTACTTACATACTTACTAACATATACATGGTACCTACCTTATGGTTTTGAATAACTAATAAAAAACGTCAGGAAACTAAAAGCTATTCAAATAGTTAATGGGAAATGTTTGTTAAAAATGTACGTCACAGCTATTTTACCTGGAAACTATGATTATGGCGATAGATATTATCTGTGAATCGCGGTACAGACGTTTAGTGAAATTACGAAAAAAAAATGTTTTGATGACCTCCGAATCACATCAGAATACCGTACATACTTCCCCAGTCGATGCGCTCTTTGAGCGACATATCGCTACGCTCCACCTCTCTTACCTTATAATAGAAACATAATATTTGTTTATTTCTTAAGCAAGAAACGCAATTAGCAAGCTTTTCGTATAAACTAGCCAAATAAATTATCTTCTTTGATAACCTTTTCGCACCTAGCCGTCATAAATTTTACTACCATGGTCATCAAGACACATTAAAAAAAACGTGGGAATTTGTCTATGGTCTTTCTTTTGTCAGTATTCAGTTCCGTTCTATGAATGACCTTTTGTCAAGTTTTTGTTGCAACCCTGTGTACACAGGTGTATTTATTTGTAAAAAGAAAAATAGGTAGCATTTTAAAGACGATCCTGATCAATCAAAAATTTATTTCAAATTGTTTTTCATTATGTTTCAAAAACTTCTGCGAGTAAGTAAATTATACATATTATTGAATACCTGCTTCGATAGGTATAAGATCTCATTCAAACATTTAAATTTTGACGTATTATAATATATTATGTATAACTGTAACAACCGAGACGTTTGCAAAGCAGCATTGTAAGTATATATACAATTATTAATAGAGTATTACACCCATTGTTGAAAAGTGTCTCAATTCGTTTCTAAGGTGCTAATAAGCCACCAAAAAAAACACAAACATTTTATTCAATCGATAAGTGCCATAAAAATGCATTTAAATTTAACAATCAAATGTCGTTAGTAGTTTGATGAAAACGCTGGACGTCATGTAACTCTACAGTCATGACGTTATTTGGTCTCTTGTTAGTAAATAAATGCGCTGATATTGGTCTCAATTGGACTTATAAAATTTTATAAATCAAAAATGAGCTATTATCCTTTTTATTAGTGTACTGTTCCTGAATGCATGAATACTAGTGTAAAAATAATAATAATAATACTTCAGTTGACACTTTTTAGTTTACATACACCACCGTATGACGTCATTATAATGGCGGCTACTGTTTCGCTTGTTTAGAAACAGATAAAAAAACTGAAAACTTTGAAATGAATTTTAAAATTAATTAAGTTATTTTATGAACTAAAACTAACATTTTCCGACTGCTTATTGCTTAAGCTATCTAAATTGTACATTTTTAGATTTTTTCTCATATGGAGTACAATACCCTATTGCAATAAATAAATAAAATAAAATGAATCGATCCAACAACCCGCATGGTTGGCAACACTCCCTCGCTTTAAAAACTTAGGATTCTAATTTCTAAATTGAACTCCGCATATAAGCGTTGGCGGTAAAATTACCATAAACAAGTTTTTTTAATTCTCGCCACTGCTCGAGCCTGTCCTTTCTTTTGTGCCAGTATCCTGCTCTTTTCAGTCCAACCTTTTTAAGGAAGAAATTTATTATATATACTTTCGGGCATGACCAGTAGCTGCTTTTAATTGTGAGTTATGAGATATTTTTTTTATGTAACTTTTTTAAACGTAGACCGTTCCTGATGATCGGAAGGTCGCCTTTGTGCTTTTATAGATCTGGATTATTTATTTGGGATCAGTTTTTTTTTTTAAATTGAATTAGTAACATGCAGGTCTTTTGAGGATAAATCAGATGGAACAGTATTTTAATGTATTTGGCTACAAAAGAGCGGATATTCTTCCTAATACGTCTTTAGTTAGGAATGGATAGGAAATAATAATTTATAGCCACACTAGCTTCCGCCCCGCGGTTTCAACCGCGTTCTCGAGGGATCTTATGTTTATCCGGCATAAAAAATACTAATCCAGAATAGATTTTATCTGTGTGCCGTATTTCATTCAAATCCGTTGAGCCGTAACAGAGTAAAGAGTTGTCGAGTTATGAGTGGTAATGGATCATGGATATATATTTTTATTTTTAAAGGGATGTTGCGGCTGAAGTTGGAAAGCAAACAGCTTAAAAGGAACCGGCTCTCAAGTGCAGCTGCCGGAACACACCAATAGGTGTTTGGCGACAGATTTTCAACTTGAGGGTGGTAGCCAGCCAGGCGGGTACTACAAAGTACCCTACCACCGTGCTATGGTTTCCTCACGATATTTTCATTCACTGAAAGCTCAAGATCGTTGTAGGACTGCGCTATCATCGCATTAAATATATTGAATCTTTACAAAATTAAGAATGCAAGTAGGTATTTTATTTTTTTGATATTCAAACCCCGCGCAATATTAACATTTGTATATATGCCTCATTTTTATTACTTAATTTCATAATAATGGTGGACGATGTTTGTCTCTGACTCTCTGTCAATACTTACTTTTATATAACAAATAGCTTTTCGCCCGCAGCTGCGCTCGCGCAGTCTTTAAAAAATATCTATACGACTATACCTATATTTTCTTCCTTTCACCAGCTTTCAATGAAATAAAGCCTATTCAAAGAGCAAAGCCAAGCATTAACGTGTGTGTGTAAACTCCTTGAAAATCTGTTATTATTTGCTATGTAACTTTCTAACAGTATAAAAGTAAATTCCAAAAATCTTTAAATGACGATAACTTTTTTTGGCAGCATCCGATTTTAATGAAACAAAGCCTATATTCTGCTCCAAATTAATTTCTGTCTATCTATGAAAATTACATGAAAATCCGTTCAGTAGTTCCAGAGATGTGCGTTAATAAACAAACAGTCAGACAGACAGTAAAGAATTCTAAAAATCAATTATGAGCTATTACTATATGTATAGATAATCTACTTTTTACACCAGATTCTACTGTTTTAATGAAGTGAAACAACAAGGTTGCGTTAAACGTTTAACGCTACCATGAAGGAGGTATGAAAGCCGCACCTATAATTTCTATTTTAGATTGTAATAATTTTTATGATAATGATGATGATACAAGAGCTCAATCTCAATCTCAGAAATTTCACTTCTTCCGCGCGGAGGGACTCCACGCAATATTTTTTTTTATATAGAGTAGGTACCTATAGACACCTGACTGACACTTCTAATAGTTAAAATGTTTCGTATCATATATAAAGATAATAGTATCATAGGTATCTACATATCATCTATATAAAAGTATTTGTTGGAATTCATCAAAAATTTTAACAATTGCCCAAGACTTGTATACTACTTTGTGTAAGACATCCCAATTAAAAAGTATTCTACAGGCCTCGTCACCTGGCCGCACAGTTATTAAAAAAGTTTTTAAAAAAAAAACGTCGATTCTTTTCGAGCCAAAATTATAATCGGCAATGGAGCGTACTCCGTAATCCAACGATGCAGGGCTCTTTTTTATCGTTAGGCCTTATGTCGACGTGCCTTTGCCGATTTTTTGGTGCGATTCGAAACATAGCGGTTGGAGATAAAAGCAACTTTTTTGACATTTGAATCTTTTATTAAAATATCTGACATAAGGAACAATAACGATAATAACTCCAGGATACAGGAATCTTAATCTGGATGGCAACGCTCCTTTAAACAAACAATGTTATTTTAAACCATTTTTATTTGTCATTAATTTTGTTATTTACCTATCATTATTGTTCTACTCTTTATATTACATTAAAGATTTTATTAATAAAATTATAATAAGCAAATAGATATGTACATACATAGCCTACCATTAAAATTAGAGTAATTGATTTCCATCAATAGAGGTATTCGATTAAAGAAATCGTATAAGTTTCTTTTATGTTAAAAGACTGACGAGCAGGCAAAGGATTGATGATAAAAAGCCGCCATCATTCTTAAGGACTTCAACACTAACACGGATTGCCTATGTAGCCTAGAAGGCGGGTGGTACTCAAATGCTTGACGACAGTTTTTCAATTTGGGTTGTAGCCAGCCAGTGAACACGAATAATTTGTGTCTATTGTGTTATGCGATCCACAGTATATACATGTGTTCCTTAACAAAACAGTCTTACGCCCCACGGTTTCACCCTTAATCACTTATTTTGCACATGCTAATTTTCACAGTCCTACCTCATGAGTTTGGGCTGTGCGTTGATATGTCAGTCAGTTATTATTTTATACATATATTTAGGTTATATAAGTCTCATTTAGTTTTTGGGTAATCATGTTATATTAGGTTAGTCCTGAAAAATAACTTATCAACGTTACAATTGACTCTAACACCCGGTTTGGAATACACTTGGACTGAGAAGACTCCGGCAACAAAGTTCAACAAACTCAGTAAGGCATTTTTTTGTAAGATCTTTATTTTGAATTTATGTAAAAATGGACACACAATCACTTGGTCAGAAAATTATAATTAGAAAATAATAAATATTATGCAAAAAACTGCCGTTGAAAAAATAAACTCAATTATAAATCCAAAACTATATATAGAAAAAAGATTTTCATGAAAGTTTATGTCAATGTTATGTATAATCAGCAATTTATATTTTATAGTCTATACCTAAGCGAAATATTATCCTTCCACAATAATTATCATTTTTTTATATTACAATCTATGAATCTACGTCCACTTACAGATTAAAAGCGCGGGTGTCTATTGTTTTTTTTTATTTAAAGGGGTACCACAGACAAAACATTCGATTATAGAGCAGATATCGGAGCATAGACAATTGATAGAGGCGCGCGTCGAGCACGTGGGCGACACGCGGCTTGGAAAAGTGGCGCGCAAATTGAGTGCTCCAATTACGGTGTCGTATTCTATACCCATTTACTCTACAGAGTGTTTTTTTTTCTGGTTAAATCTATAATGACATTATATTATTATTTAATTTGATGTCAACTCCTGGAAAGCTGTATAAAGGTCGGCTATTGAACATGGTCCTAGGTTTGAGTCCAGGATTGGGCAAGGTGCAATTGACGTTTTTGGTGATAGACGAAGACAATGCTCACCACACGGTCACCTAGGGTCTTAAATATTTTCTTTGAAATGTGGATATACCCTACTCAGTACACACAACGAACTCTGCTTTTCACTCAGGGGAGAAAATCTTTAAAAATGGTTAATCATAATTATTATTAACAATCCTATATCTAATTAATTCATATTATATTATGTGAATGTTAGTTTGTATGTTTGTTACCTTTTCACGCCTAAACCATTGAACCGATAGCGATGAAATTTTAGACTATCTACTAGACTATAGACTACTTATTTTTCTCGGGAACGGTGAAACCGCGGGGGGCAGTCAGTAAGAGATACCTAATATCAAATTAATGGGCATAAATTGGCAACTATGAATCATCCTGTATGTATCCACTCACTCTTCTTATCCCGCCTTATTTGCAACCAGCACGTGACCTAAAATGGCGTCGTTCGAAAATCGAATAAATCAAGAGGATTGGCGGCTAATCGCCGGCCCCGGGCGCGAAACCATCTGAATCGCTCACGGGAAGTGGCTCGTTGACCTCGCATGGAATGTAGATATCGATAAATTAAATGTAAATAAATAGATAGGGGTAATTGTTCCGATCCGATTATGTTTGTATTGATTATTTTCAATCGATTTATTTACTTGATTTGTATTTCATTCGGTCAGATTTGTGATATATTCTGCTAAAATGTGATATATAGATCTTTATTATGAGGAAGGAAATATTTAGAAATTGTAGAATAATGTATACAATCACAGTGCTATGGTTTCCTTACCATGTTTTCCATCACGGAAAGCTCAAGCTCATTGTAGGATTCGAACCTACGACATCACTACCACTGACTGATCTATCATCGCCTAAAAAAAACGTTTTATTTTGTTTATTTATTTATTTTATTAGGGAAAACAAACAATTACACAAGCAAATTAGTTTGTAGGTCTTATATCTAAATACAATAATATATATGTACTACGTACGTATGTATGTACGTCACTACGTTATCCACATATTGAATGATAAAATCTTAGTTTTATTCAAAGAAAATAAACTCGAGTGAAACTGTTAACATACCAAAAAATAGATTTATAAAATATAATTTAAAAAAGAATCCGTTACATCAAGAATGATTTAATTTTGTTATTTAATTATTACAATTATAATTATTGTAATTAAGCTTCTAATCCTACGTGCTTTCTGTACAAGGTATACTACTGGAAGTTTTTAGAGGCTGTACCTACTGGTACCTTCGGTGCATAAGGTCCAAGAGAAAAACATACCTAAAGGTTTTCTATAGGTACTTTTTTTTTCAAAATGGAACAATAAAAATATAATTTCATTCTCTACTCTGTAATACTTTATAATTTACCTCTTGAAATAAAATAGGAGATATTAAATTGAGGGTACAATTTATTTTATGCTTACACTAATAATTTCTTAACAGATAAAAAGGGACCGCAAATTGAAAAGTCGAGTTCCGTATAATCGAATATTCCCGATTCACTCAATAGCCGCTCACAATCCACATCAAAGTAATTTTTCAATTTAATTCGATAAATCGAACGAAAATTACCGAACAGGCTGAATTGGCACCTCCTTTTACATGAAAAAGTCATTTCGCCATATTTGTTTTTTGAAATTCGAACGCCTTAAAAAATGAAACTTTGAAGTACGTTCTGAAACATACAATTGTTTTTTTCGTCATAGACAAACAGGTTTGATTTATGCTGAGTATTATAAGAAATTGAATTTTGTAATTCAAAAAGCGGTTCTCGACAGCGTTCGACAAAGCGTTACGATTCAATTTTGCGCCATGTTAGGTTTAACCGCGTCCGAAAAGTAAATTTATTGCATTATTACCGCATGAATTTACGTCGTCGAGTTATCGTGTCTCTTTGATCTATTTCCTTTTCTCCTCAAATGTAACTGATTGCTTTTTATGTCATCGTAATTTTAACCGTTTTTTTTATTAGCGTTCTTTATTTCATGAAAAGATTTACTAATTTCTTCCATCGGTCGAAATATTAAAAAAAACAATAACAGTTTGTAATTAGGCAGAAACCTGTTACCCCCAAAACAATTTCGCGTGTAACTCTGTGACAAAAAAACGCAATCCCTCTCAGAATGCACCGAGGCAGAAGAAACACTTCCTTGTGCCAAATGTCCGATGTATTTGTATTCAAACGCCCTCTCTGCGGCCCTCCATACGATAGTCCTTACATGTTAAAGAATCCATAAATAATAGAGTTGACGTGCTCGCGGATTGTGTTACCGAACGCACCCCACCCCTTGTGATCGCTCCTTGTCTATGGTGCACCTAATGCCTCTATTGTCTGCGGTACGGATTTATTATTCATTTTCCTAATACATCTGACGCTTATGAGTTTTCGATTGATGTTACGTTACGAGTGAAAAGTTTTCGGGTTTTAGGTAATTAAATACTAAACCATTGCGAAATTTTTAAACATTTTTATGGGTAAAATAGGGCACATAACTTATCACATAAGATCTTTACAGGATTTTGAAAATACCTAATAACTTCGGTTCATTTTCTGTTTCTAAAACAAACTCAAAATGAAATAGAAACTCTTCTCCAAATTGGTCATTGAACATGTTTAAAAATAAATCTAAGTATGACGTAAATTAGGCGGCAAAACACCGCGTCAGGATTCGAAATTTCAATAATGGAACAACATTTGTTTGAATTACTTTCAAAGAGCAATGGAGTGGCCACATGCTGCCAGTTTTATTAAATACCCCGCCATGAATCCATGATATGTTAAGTTTGCACTTTTGCACGGTTTGTGGCTTCATTTTTATTAAATGTTTTACCGATTCAACTAGGGAGACTGACATTTTAATTTGTTATCTAAATAAATATACGTACTTATTCTGTGATATCTAAATATTACTCGTATTTCTTGTTTGCTTTTATGACTATAAACTACAATGAAATGCCAAAATTTATTTTGGTAAAATTATGTAAAGATTTCAATAATAAAATTGTGTAAATAAAAATGAGTTACGATTGTCTTGATAGCATTCTGTCGGAATATACTTACTTAATAATTTTTTGATTTATATTTTTTTTACTTCTAGAATAATCTGCAGACGAAATGCCACGGTTAGGGGAACGTTTCAGTTAGTTCTGAGTTGGCGCTCGGGGCGCACGTATTCGCCATTCAAAAACCTTTCTTGGTATGGAACCTTTTAAGGAAAAAAAATACCTATTATAAAGCTGAAGAAATTGTACGTTTGTATGTTTGAACAGCTATATAATCTCAGGAACCAAAAATCCGTATCCGAATTTTTTCGTAAGATATACTTTTTACCCCAGAAACGCGCGTGAAACCGCGGTTATATTATACCTGATTAGCATCGAATACTATTCCATGAATAATTACATACTAGAACTATAAGTACCTACTGAAAAGTTTATTTTAAATTTATCATTCAAAGTAGCAAGTTCACATAATTATGTTTACTGGAGTACCTAAATCCAACCCGATTCACTGTGACATTCGCTGTCCAAAAAAAATAAAAAAGCACGTCATAGCTACTAAAACAAAAAACGATTCAAAAACAGAAGGGAATAGAACTTAACTATGTTCCCTTTGCCTATTTATACAATAATAATTCCTAACCTATTCCATTTACAGTTCACAATAGGTAATTGTAAAAGTAAGACTGTATATTTGATGATGAATTTCACATTAAATCGATACGAAGAAGGTCCTCTGAAATTCAGCCATCATTTAGTAAATACCTACTCATATAGCAAGATATACTACATGTATACAATGCATACTATATTTTAGATAAAGCGAGACATCCAGTGAGAGTGGCGGTCGTCCCTTGTAATATATATTGTTGTGGGTTATTCTGCAATCGGTCGGATATTTAGCATCGGAAAAAAGATGCCTACTATGTTAAAAGTAGGAATGTTTTAAGTGATGATAACTAGTGGTAGTGATGTCGGAAACTACGGGAATGGTCGTGGGTTCGAACCCTACAAAGAGTTTGAGCGAAAGCTAAAGGAAACCATGGCACGGTGGTAGGGTATTTCGTATTTTGGCTAGTGAGTGGCTATCCTATAACTCTCAAGTCAATCTCTTTTTTAGTGTTAGTAGTAGTAGGTAGATAGTATTTCTTCGTTCAAAGTACCTCCTCGAAAGCTTCGGTATCCAATTTAATACCACTTAGGCAGGATATAAAGTGGTGTTATATTTTCTAAATTAAGAGGCTATTTTTAAATTAACAACATGAAGAGGCTTTGAAGGAAAATGAAAGAAATTGACCTTAAGCTAAATGTGGATTACATAGGCTACTTTTTATCTCGGGAAAACATAAAACCTCTCGGGAACGCTGGTGAAACCGCGGGGCGAAAGCTAGTTGTAAATAATTTTTGTAATATGCAAAAAATAAAAAAGGCTTTATTATTATTATTATTGTTTAACTAGAATGATACACAACGTGATCCCTCGGTACTTTAAGGGCATATTAGTCCTTCCAGGCCCAAGATTGATTGGGCTAATTGACCGATCCTCAGCGATGACGTTTTACATGTAGATCAACGTCCGACCAACCTTCCACCTTTCGCATCCAGGCTTGGGACCGGGAAGCAGAGTTACCATGATTGGGTTTTATTACTACAAGCTCTAAATATAAATCTTTCTAATAACCTATTTATTGGTATAAAGTTACTAGGATAAAGTACCTGCGTACGTATTCTGCTACTGCTCTATGGTTTTTATGACATCGTTTTTTTGATCAAATACTCTAAATTATCGTATTTGACTGGCCGGTTAGCTTGTAGGTTTGATACCCTGACTACCATATCACAGGTCGTGAGTCTAGATCTGTTTTTTTATATTTTTTTAGGCACTCAACAATTTAGAAATCATGTAGCGTAAACCTCGAGAGGTTGATCTGTACGCGGTGAAATCGTTGGTTTGCACGACACTGATATAATCAATGTAGGTTGTATATTTATCCGTTATCCGGGCTCCATACCTGTTCTTTGTTCTGGGATCAGAACAATTCAAAACATAATAAAATATAATTTTCCAAACTAATCTTAAAATTCGAACAAATTGCAGAATAGAACCTGTTACGCGCAGCAGCCGGCAGGGGTGGCGGGGCGCGGCGTGCGGGCTGAAGATAAGCGGCTTATCTCCGCACCCAAGCAAGACAACACTATACCAACGACGCAAAAGAGCAAGCGAGAGAGAAATACATCCCTATATACAGCTGCGAACATTACTGCGTACACTCGACTTTGGGCGTTCTTATTTCAAATGTTCTATGTTCGAATAACGATGCTGTAGTTTGAATTTTAAAATCAGGCCACTAGAGTTGGTTTCTGCTTGTTCGATGTTGGTGGGTTATCCAAAGAGGCCTACCTCGATAAAATAAAAATACATTTTCCAGGGAATATCTACGGTGGTACAAGTAAAGTTTGCGTTCTGCCGTATTATAGTTGTGTGTAGAGGCACAATTCACTGCGGTGCGGCGCGGCGTCTAAACAGCTAATTTTGAAAGAACTCGCAACTCAAGTTTGTTGACGGAAAACAATATATTTAATATGTTTTCTTACATTACAAATTTATTTTATACACATTAAAAATATTTTTCTTATTAGGCTGTACCTACAATCAACCTGTGCTCAAAGCACGACACAGTTTTCAGCTGGGCTCCGCTACTAGTGCAAAAAATTGATTATAAGCTCAAAGGAAAAGTCAAATTAACAATGCGCAGAAAAACACGACAATACCATCGAAAATAAAATAATAAATCCGTAAGTTTTCCAAAAAATAAATAAAGAAATATCAAATAACTTCACAAAAAGAATGTAAAAATTAAATGAATAACCAAATGTAAACGATACGTTATTATTTAATTTCTACTTCTTATTATTCAGCCTCCTAAGGAACATAATTTGTCTAATGTCTGCCATATTAGGTATTTCAAATAAGTTAATAATTGATAAATTACATACCTATTATACCTACACACGACGACTTGTGGCGTGACGTTTCAGGATATACCGGGTAAAAATTTTGAGATAGCATATTTTCAAAACCTATTAGGATCGTTTCCTGAAAAAAAAAAATTGCTAAATTTAAATAAATCGAACCTGTTTTAGAAACAACAATATGATTTTAAACATTCTTGTCGTTATTTTTCTTTAAAAATTGTTAAACATATAACGGAAAAAAGCCAACATTGTCAGACTGTCAAAAAAAACAAAATAGGTATAAAAAAAATGTAACCTTGCTGAGTTTCTTGCCGGTTCTTCTCAGTTGAAGGCGACTTCCGAATCGGTGGTAACTTCAGTAGTTTCGACGTTCATAAGTGCCCTCTTAGGGCCTAAACTGAATAAATGGCTTTGACTTTGAAACAACATTTGACATTTCTAGTTTGACTATAGACAGCTTTATGATCACAATCATACCATGGTAATTGATGATATACCCCAAGGTGGTAAGCACAGAAACTCTAGAAAGCTGATAGAACACACCAGTAGGTGCTTAGAAACAGATTTTCAACATGAAGGTGGTAGCCAAGCAGGTGGGTACTACATATACTATACTATGTATACTACCGCGTTATGGTTTCCTCGGTATCATCACAGTCTATGTAACTCTTACAGTCTGTCAACGGACACGTCTAGACAGAGCAAACGTGCGGGGCTTGCGGGGCGAGAGAGGGGCGATAGCGACCCCAAGCTGCCATACACTCGCTTGGCATGCCTATACAAAGCGGCATTTCGCGTGACTTCAAACGCGATAGACCACTGTATGTAATTACGCTGTGGTATCATCACTGAAAGCTCAAGCTCATTCATTCGCTTATTTATTTCAAAGAAAACTAGCTTTCTGCTACCTCTATTTTACCCCCATAGGTGTCGAATTTCGGAAATTCCTTTCTTATTACATCCCTACGTTACAAAAGTAACAAACCCTGTAACTTTTGTGTTTTTAGGACCAGCGGTTAAATCCCCTACGTAGATTATCACGTGTCAGTCATTAATTCTTTTAACTATTAACTAGCTGTCCCCGCGGAGTCACCCGTGTTCCCAAGAAAAAAGTAGCCTATGTCCTTCTCCATATCATGGGCTATCTACGTATTAAATTTCGTCGCGATCGTTTCAGTGGTTTAAGCGTGAAAAGGTAAAAGACAGACAGAGTCAATTTTGCATTTATAATATTAGTGTTTACTTATTTAAGCACATAAGGGTGTCATCAAAGGCTGTTAGCCGTCCGACCTTTGTATGGAATTGATAGAGAATGTAAAAAATCATCTGACAATGCGATTTCAAATGTCAATTTCATACAAAATTTAATCATCTAGCATCGATTTTTTCTAACCATGACACTGGCAAAGTCATCGTTGGCACGATGGAGCTATAAACAATAAATTGGAAATACAATTGGATGATTGTTGACACCCATTCTGTCTAGGCCTGCAATGTATCGTGACTACCACGTAAGAAAATAGTAAGGAACTTAATTTTATTTGGGTCCCATGAACTCGAATTCTACACTGCTTAGAAATCTCGCGTGCAATTTCTTGAGTAAGTACTACGAAGTGCTCTACCACTCCGCTATGGTTTCCTCACGATGTTTTCTTTCACTTTTAGAGCTCATTATACTTGTTATTTTTTATTTTCATTTGATTTCCCTGAGTTTCTAAAATAAGTTCCAGGATATTCGGAGCTATTCGGTTGCCTACCGTCAGTTGCAACGATTTTATTTCATTAATATACTGATGTTAGTTCTTCATTTAAATCGATCTTGTATGTTTTTTCATTTATGTCAGAAGGCTAAAGCAAGCAGACCGTCCACCTGATGGTAAGTAGCTACCGTTTCCTATGGACATTAGCAATACCAGTGGGATTGACAATGTGTTGCCGACCTTTATAAAGCATAGAAGGCTCATAGTGCTTGCCGACAGATTTTTTACTTGCGTTATAAATAATAATAAATAAATAAATAAATATTCTGGGACATTATTCCTCACACACGGCCATCTGACCCCAAACTAAGCGGAGCTTGTACTATGGAAGCCAGATAACTGATATACTACATATACTACTTTTCTTTTGTAAATACATACATATATAGATAATTACACCCAGACACAGGACAAACAGACATGTTCACGCACACAAATGTTTGTCCTGAGTGGGAATCGAACCCACGACCTGCGGCGTGATAGATAGGGTATCTTACCAACCACGCCAACCGGCCCGTCAATTATAATTACTAACAGGCTAGCCTGTTTATTAAATGGTTGACGGTAAATGTAATACAGTTAACGTTGGTATGTTTTTATTCTTTTTCATCCATACGTTTGTGAAGATGTTGGCGTATTTTGACTTAGCAAAGTATCATAAAGATATACACCATTATATAATTTATCTTTCCTTAAATATTTTTTATCACTAGCTTCTGCCTGGTTTCACCCGCATTCCCGAGGGATCTTATGTTTTCTTGGGATAAATAGATACCCTATATGATCCAGAGTATGATCTATCTACGTGCCAAGATTCATTCAAATCCATTCACCATTTATGCGTGATTAAGCAACAAACACGTCCAAACATCTAAACTTTCACATTTATATTAGTAGGATTTTCCTGTAAACCTTCCTAAAATAGACAGTTTATCATATTTCCCTACGACGTGAACTTGTCGAGGTCAAAATAACGTCGATATTTGTACGACATCTTCACAATACGGCTTCAGTCGTCAACCTATGCTTATCAAGTTACAAACCAACGGTGAACAACGGCCGAGCTTTTAAAGTGATGGTAACTTAGGGTACTCGTTGTGACGAAGGTCTTGAGTCCTAGCTTTAGTTATCAGTGATGGAAAACATCATGTAAATCTTTATTTTTTTAAAAATTTGTTATTGACTAGTTTTTCGCTAGCGGATCCCTCGCGCAGTTTGTAAATTACAATATCTTTTCTGCCTTTCACCGGATTTCGATTAAATAAAGTCTATTCGAAGCTATGAAAATCCGTTCAGTAGCGTGAGTTTTGCGTGTTCAAATAGACCGACAGATAGACAAGAAAAAATACATCACCCACTTTTGGAAAATAAATAATGTACAGTATACAGACACCCTGGTTCGGTAAGAATACAATAAAATTTAAAGTTTGTAGGGTACCTAAGTTTTTCGGTAGCTGCACTTAATTAAGAGCCAGTTCCTTCCTAGGCTTTGTATATTTACGACCTTCGGCCATAAAAAACTATGAAAAAAAAAAACATTGATTGCTCAGTTTTATGTTGTTTCGCGCTAAAATTGATTCAAACCAATATTATGTAGTGTTAAGGCTCACCTATTAAATACGTCACGCAAAGTATATTTTTCATATAAATAAAACACGTTATATTGTATTTTATATGCATATATTCGGATTCAATATTTCATTAGCTATCAGTTATTAATTAATACAACTAAACTAAAAAAAAATACATTGACTTTTTATCGAATGCTGTACTAATGTACTTTAATTACTTAAAGCTAACTTAGCTATGCACAAGCTTAAAATTTAATATAAATTACAAATTTCATTACAATATCATTTAAATACTACGATTTGACAAATAAAAAATATAAATTAACTATTAATCTCTTTATTAAAATTAATGTGTAATTTCCGAACGAGTTTGTCAAGATGGCCGACAAACTCGTCGGTTGACAGTTTTACTTACCCGCAATAATTTATACAGGAGTTCATTTTAATTAAATAAATGCAATTATTTATGTTGAGTACTGTTTTGACATTATGTACCTACCTAATGTATAATGAAAATAACTTTATGGTACAATGGTTCCAGATTAACGATGTCTTTTCTTTCTATATTGTCATCCTGTCATGACATGGCTGACTGATAATTTTGGATATTTTTGATAGGTTTACGTCACTGGTATCTAAATCGGAAGGAAAATGTAATTCCTTAAAGCTAGACAATAAAAATTTCACATATACATTTGGAACACACACATTTACAAAATAAACTCTTAAAATTTAATTTATATACAATAAAAACTATATTTACTTGTTAATTTAGCGAATTCTGTCACTAAACATAGCCTAAGGTTTTATTTTTAAATATAAGTGATATGACTCAGGGTTTTTTTACACAGGCATTAAGGAAGCAAATATAAGAACATGAAATCTCTATACATTATTAACTAAATCTCTGAAGATTGAAAAAATATATAAATATGGCAAGTACTTAAAATAATATGATTTCGATACACGTATTTAGGCTCGTTGGATAATTCCTTTTTTGAATTTCGTTGATCGATTTTTAAAATAATTTTACATTTGCACTAGATCTAAATTATGGGGGAAAATTAAAGAAGGCGGTTTCCATAGAGTAAAAAATATAATGAAATTGTTAATTTTTTTGTAAAATTGTAAATATTAATCATGGCAAGATTTAAAAGCACTAATGGTTATATCAGATGTAATAAATTATTTTATTTTCAATAAAAAAAGAAAAATGTCAATGTTTCGTTTCTAAGGCTCATAGAATGATATCAATTCTTGCCAAAAATAATATTCACAAAAGTGAGTTAGCCAACACACCATAAATAAACCATTGCGTACGTTTGTAGTACGATTAGAACAAAGTTTGAGTGTTTGTAAAATAAAGATTGCATAGTTTTGATATGTACATTGACCGTATATTCGAAAACTTTCAAGTTTTAATTAACATTTTAGTGATAAAGTACAATTACCTATAAATATAACCGTAAAATGTATTTAAAAAAACATGAAAATTTATGAAAATAAGATGTTTTACGAACTAAACATTTTTCCAAAAAAAGGATTATAGATTTTAAGAAAACTTTTTTATTGAACTCTCAGATACACTCAAACTCTCTAATAATCGTACCTATTCACACCCCTTCATACAGATTTATTTACAAAAAATAATATTTATAAAATAAAAGACTAGAAATACTAAACCATGTTTATACCATATTTCTCGGGCGCAAAGTAACTGTTGCCAGAATTGGAAAAGTTCGTTATTTGTGATGCTTGGAGCATGCTTAAGTGGGGGGAGTTTTGGGACTGATTTTCAGGGGATTCTGGTCCAGAAGAGAGTATATTGTGGTGTGAAGGCCAAGCAGCGGGCGGGGACGGGTTCCCGAATGAAACTTGATTGTACAACTGATTGCTGTTAGCTGTTAAGTTATGGCTGTGGTGGCTTCCATGCGATTGGTTTACCGACGATCCATTAAAATATTCCATCTGCGAAAAGGAGAAAAGATTAGCATTTGAAAATTGAGTAAAGGGTTTTCTCTATTCATCGCTCACTTTCGATCTTTTTACTATAGATATTAATACTCTAGTTTTCAATCATCTCAGCCGCAAGACGTCCACTGCTGGACATAGGCCTCCCCTAAAAATCTCAGTGTAGTGTTCCGTAGTCAATACGATATGGTACAATCCAAAACTTAAGACCGAATTAAGTATTGTATTGTTAATTGTAAGTTAGTAATTGTACATAATTTCAGCTTTACACCATTGGTGGTTTCATCTGGTAGATGGATGGATGGATATGTCGAAACTATAGAGGAATATATATTCTTTGTATAACTACGGAATCCTAAAAACATACATCCCAGAATACCGTAACACACCGCGGCTACGTATTGTATGGACGTTCCTTTAAGAACAAAATGTCGCAGAAATAAGTAAACAGGGGCGGGACGACAGTATAATAAAATGTGTATTTATTCATAAATTTGATACTCAATATTCATTGGTTAAAAATATAATTGCGACATAAATCGAAGTAAAATTATGTATTCTATTAACATACTAATTACTTTCATCATATCCGGGTGGGCGTTTATTGAATTAAACAGTTTTTAACAGTGACCGTATAAACACTAGAGTGGCGTCTTAAAAACAATTCTCGGAAAAACCACATGCGTGTTCAAAAGACGTAAGTAGCTATGACAACCATGGTATAAGGCGATGATAGCTCAGTGGTAGTATTCGTGGGTTCGAATCCTACAATGAGCTTGAGCTTTCAGTGAAGGAAACCATAGCACGGTGGTAAGGTACTTTGTAGTACCTGCCTGGCTGGCTACCAACCTCAAGTTGAAATCTGTCGCCAAACACCTAATGTTAGGTTCCGGCAGCTGCACATAAGAGCCAGTTCCTTCTGGGCTTTGTGTGCTTACCACCTTCGGCCACATCATCACTTAACATAGTGAGATTGTGGTCAAAAACAAGCCTAAACAAAGTAAAAAAAAAACATGTATATCTCGTTTCTTCTACCGTGAAACTAACTACGTTAAAATGAGACATGGAAACTTGACGTCGAGCTGGGAACTATAACAGATATGCCTGCAGACGTATACGAAGTGGGAACGCGTCATTAACACACACTGCTAATCTAGTTACGATAGTAACTTATTAGCAGTGATTTTACAAAAAGCATACACAAATGGGTTTTAATTGTCTATTCTATTATTTATCTATATGCGTATTTTTTTATTAGTTATCTTACATATTTCTGTACCTCCTTACGAGTATGTTTCTAGTTTTAGAGCTGAGTGTCTTGCCGGTTCTTCTCAATTGAACAGTAACTTCAGTAGGTTTAACATTCATAAATGCCTTCTTAGGGCCTAAACTGAATAAATGGCTTTGACTTGAATTTACTTATCCGATTTCCAAAACAATTTTTACGTTAGTTGTGGGGATCATTGGAAAAGGTTATAAGTTACATTTTTATCCAGAGGACGCGGATAAAACCACGAGGAACAGCTCAAATACCCTTATAATTAGTATAAACACTGGAACTCAACTTACCTGACTTGGATAATATGGTGAATTATATGCCTGCCCGTAACCCTGGTGATGGTGTGACGTGGAGTAACTCCTGATGTAATCAGAGCTACCCGGCCAATGGAAACTGTTGTAGCTATCTGGATGATACACATTCCCTGGGCCATTGATGCTCTGTGGTGTGATAGGGGGCGATGGGGTAGTCATAATTGAAGAATTAGACCCCAAAGGCGTCAAATTCCCCGTCAATCTCGATTGGTACTGATCCTTAACCAAATTTCCCCCAAAAGACTTTTCAGAGTAATCCAATTTACTTGAATAATCATGTCTTTTTGGACTACTATATAATTCTTGTTTGGGAGTCACTCCGTAACCATGCACGTTGGTTATCGCATCACTTGGTGAAGATTCCTTCAGTCGATTATCATTGTAATGGTGGCTAAGGGATGTCAGGTTACTTTTGTTTAATGTTGATGAGTCGTAATTGGATGGAGCGGATTCTTTCTTGCATATAACATTGATTGGGGGACTGACAGAAGTCGTGGGTGTTATTGGTAGGTTTGGAGAGGATGTTGTAATGCTCGAAGTGTTTTGCGTGGATGATAAGCTGGTGTTGGTCGTGGTGAGGGATTTGGATGACGTTACTTTTGATGAGGAGGTGGTGTTTGTGGACTTTATGCTGTTGGATGCAGATATTGATGTTTTGTTGCTTGATGAGGACTTGCTCGATATCTGCGTGTTCGTCTGCTGTTGGAGTTGTTGGCGACATTTCGCTCTTCGGTTTTTAAACCATACCTGTTAACAATAAGGAAACATTATAACTAACAGACGAATTAAGGACTGTTGTAATTATTCATTTCATTTCATTTTTTATGTGTTAATTTCATTTTTATTTTATTTTTGTCTGTCTGTGGATCAATGGGTCTGAATTAAAGGTTTATTTTATCATGCATTTATTCCAGATTACTGATATATATTTTTTACTTTGTATAGGCTTGTGTTTGACCACAATCTCACTATGGTAGGTGATGATGTGGCCGAAGGTGGTAAGCACACAAAGTCTAGAAGGAACTGGCTCTCAAGTGCAGCTGCCGGAACACACCAATAGGTGTTTGGCGACAGATTTTCAACTTGAGGGTGGTAGCCAGCCAGGCAGGTAGCCTACTACCGTGCTATGGTTTCCTCACGATGTTTTCCTTCATCGAAAGCTAAAGCTCATTGTAGGATTCGAACCCACGACCTTCGCCGCGGCGTCCGACGTCACTACCACTGAGCTATCATTACCTTAAAATAAATCTATACTAATATTATAAAGAGGAAAGATTTGTATTTTTGTGTGTTTGTAACGAATAAACTCAAAAACTATTGGACCGATTTCAAAAATTCTTTCAGTACTTATTAAGCGGTTTTAAAGATCCCCTACCATATTAACGCATGCAGTGTGTTACAAATCATATGTAAGTCGAAGGACAAACATGAAGTGAGAGCATCTAGTAATTGAACAACACGCAGATGTGGTTATTTGCTGTGGGGCGCATTCTTGACTCGCAAGTGATTAAATACATATAATTGATGTAAAGGAAGTAGTACTCAAGTCCGTAACTGCCTGAACACACATAATTCTAACTATCCTAATCCTAATCCTAACTAATATTATAAATGCGAAAGTGAGTTTGTTTGTTTGTTACCTTTTCACGCCTGAACCGCTGAACCGATCGCGATGAAATTTGGTATGCCGATAGCCTATGGTATGGAAAAGAACATAGGCTTTCTATCCCGGGAAAACGTAAGTTGCCTGGGGAACGCGGGTGAAACCGCGGGGCGAAAACTAGTAATATTATAAATGCGAATGTGAGTTTGTTTGTTACCTTTACACGCCTAAACCACTGAACCGATCGCAATGAAATTCGGTACGCAGATAGCCTATGGTATGGAGAAGGACATGAGCAACTTTTTCCTCGGGAACGCGGGTGAAACCGCGGGGTAGTACAGTAGTCGGCATAAAATTAAAAAATATCGTTCAAATACGTAACAAAACATAACATCTGCCTCACTGCCATCTAACTAACCCATTCACTCGTTCATTCCATTCAATTCGCTCTTGCTCTTTTTGTTGGAAAGTTATCAACTTATTATTAGGGGGCTGTAATTCTGTGGGGTTCTGTATAATGACTATGGGTGTATAATCCATGGTGAGCATATATAGTCACGTTATATTTGGTATAGTCTGACTTTGTATACATTTTAGGTAGTTTTAGGGAATTGATTTTGGCAGTAGAAAGTTTCTTGGAAAGTTTTTTTTTTTGGCGTGAAGTAGATAACAAGTGGGTTTGTTTTATATTATTGAAATTATTAATTCGTGGTATAATATATACCTTATTTTTTTTTTAAATCACAATTTAATAATATTTTTTCCCGGCATAAAAACTAGCCTATTTGTTATTACAGAGTATGATCTGTCTATGTGTCAAGATTCATCCAAATTCATTGAGCCGTTTACACGTGATTGAGTCACAATCATCTATCCATCCATCTAAACGTTCGCATTTACAATATTATTAGGTTTAGGATAAGACAAGTTTTAAAAACGATGGGCTGTTATCAACAAAATGTGCCAATTTAAAAAGTTTGTATATGTTTGACCACAATCTCACTATGGTAAGTGATGTGGCCGAAGATGGTAAGCACACAAAGCCTAGAAGGAACTGGCTCTCAAGTGCAGCTGCCGCAACACAACAATAGGTGTTTGGCGAAAGATTTTCAACTTGAGGGTGGTAGCCAGCCAAGCGGTTACTACAAAGTACCCTACCACAGTGCTATGGTTTCCTCACGATGTTTTCCTTCACCGAAAGCTCAAGCTCATTGTAGGATTCGAACCCACGACCTTCGCCGCGGCGTCCGACGTCACTACCACTGAGCTATCATCGCCCTTTTTGAATATACTTTTTTATTTTTGAAATCTATACTATGTACTAATATTATAAAGCTGAAGAGTTTGTTTATTTGTTTGGGGGAATCCGGTAATCTCAGGAACCAACTGGTTCGAATTGATAAATTATTTTTGTGTTCGATAGCCCATTTATCGAGGTAGGCTATAGGCTACTTTGGAACGTGGGTGAAACCGCGGGGCGGAAGCTAGTTTGAAATATACTTCGTTAAGTATCAATAGTTTATTTAAGATCAAAATTGTAAATATTATACTATATTTTACAATAAAAACAAGAACAAAAAATACACATCTTAATTTAAAACTATTTACAAAAAGAAAAGCTGATCTAAATCGCTGCCAGTTGGTAGTGTGCCCAGAACGCTAGCGGCATTGCCACGCTGTATGCGATGTTTATTAGATATTTTAAAAATAAATGGTAGGTGACTGATCCTTCAGAATTGTATATTTTTTTAATTAATATGTCTGGTGAAACATTAATTAATATTTTTAAATCAAAAATAAATTAAACTTTAGTGAAAAATTGCCATAAATCATATAAAATTTTAATCTTTACGATTAATTATTATGTATATAAGAAAAACAAGATAATTCAACTGTTAAATATAAAAACCGTCAAACAATTTTGCACTCTCAAACAATAAAATTATTCCGCGGAACGACAATAATTCGATTTAAAACGCTAATGCTCAATCCGTGTTAGTGTAAATTGAACGTTTGATCATATCAAAGCTCAGTCAACCATCACTTGTCATCGATAGAACTCCTTTTGATTTTATTATCTTTCAAACTTAGTCCCGCAGTCTTTCCCGCATATATTTTCTTCTACGTTTGTTAATTACCACTTTGTCAAGTTTCTTTGGTAAAGATTTTTATAGGTCTTGTGTTTGACAAAAATCTTACCATATTAAGTGAATATGTAACCGAAGGTATTGGTAAAAGTCTAGAAAGGAAGCCATGAAGGGCAGCTGCCAGGAAATACGAGTTGGTACTTAGAAATTGTCTGTTTTATCGAGGTAATTTTAAAGGTAAGCTGACTGAAAGATGTCCATGAACTTAATAGACAAAAAATAATTTTATGACCGTTTGATGGTTGCAAAAAAAAATCCACACACGGACCACCCTGTACCACGATTAATTGATTCAGGTAGTATCCAATATCTCGACTTAATTGAATCTCAATAATCATCGGATTTTCTACTCATCACAGATAACACTAATGGTATTTTAATAATAGTCATAAAGTTTTTGATATAGATAACGATTTGATTGACTTATCCTCTTAAATATTATAAGTTATTATATGCGTGTAATAGATTAATTTTAATTAACTTATTTCAACACATTTTTTATTGATATTTAATGGTCTCTCATTGACTCAATCTTCAGTTTGATACGTATCCTGTTCACAGTGTTAGTTGAAAAATTACTGATGAATTTTTACCTCACATGATACTTCTAAATATATTTTCGGTACTTAGTAAACCTTAGTAAATTCTGTAAATAGTCGACGCACCTGACTGTATAATGAAGTTCTAACAATGAGTTAGAATACGTGCTACCTTCGGCAACATCATCATTTAATTTGTGATCAAATTAAAATAAAACTTTTCCAATAATTGTTACCATGAAAAGTTTCCTAGGTTACGTACAAATGCCGTGTATTTCTTGCTTATTTGTGGAATAAAATGAATATAAGCAAAAACATGGAGGATGAAAGCTGTGTTTCTCTCAGAAGTATTTTATGTAATCAAAACATGACTAAAGATTTACTTTTTTTTATATAGATAGGCTAGCGATTGACTACGATATCACCACATTAGGTGATGATGTAGCCAAAGGCAGTAAGCACAAAGAAATTAAAAGAGAACAGGCTCACGAGACTAGATCACATAGTTGGTGACAGACTTTCAATAGGCGTGTGGTAGCCAGCCTTACAGGTTCTTACAGATCCTTACATTGTGATATTAAATGATGATGTTCCACTCACCTGCACCCTAGACTCGGGCAAGTTGATTTTTAACGCGACCTCCTCTCTCATGAAGATGTCGGGGTACCTCGTCTTCCCGAAGAGAGCTTCGAGAACGTCCAATTGAGCTCGCGTAAAGGTTGTCCGCTCCCGACGTTGCTTGCGAGGGTTCACTCCTGAGGAAAAGCGAAATTGTTAATTCTGATTCTTTGCTTATTATTAACTTCCGCCCCGCGGTTTCACTCGCGTTCCAGAAGGATCTTATGTTTTCCCGGGATAAAAAGTAGCCTATAGCCATCCTCGATAAATGGGCTATCCAACACTGAAAGAATTTCCCAAATCGAACCAGTAGTTCCTGTGATTAGTGTGTTCAAACAAACAAACAAACTCTTCAGCTTTATAATATTACTATATAGTATAGATGACGCGACGCATAGCTAACAACATACTGCAAACGGTATACACAGGCTTAGACAGCTCGATATTTAGCTATCTGTGTAGCCGCATGGCAACCGAAAGTGTCTAGACGCTAGATTTATTTAGATCTATTATTTATTTTATACTTTTTTAAATATTTGTATTCCAATGACGGGCCGGTTGGCATGGTTGGTAAGATACCCTATCTATCACGCCGCAGGTCGTGGGTTCGATTCCCACTCAGGACAAACATTTGTGTGCATGAACATGTATGTTTGTCCTGTGTCTGGGTGTAATTATCTATATATGTATGTATTTACAAAAGAAAAGTAGTATATGTAGTATATCAGTTATCTGGCTTCCATAGTACAAGCTCTGCTTAGTTTGGGGTCAGATGGCCGTGTGTGAGGAATAATGTCCCGGAATATTTATATTTATATTTAATTTGGCTTTTTCAGCTAGAATAAAGAAATTATTATTGTTATTGCGGTTCATATACATCCCTTATACCTATAAGACATTAAAGGGAACCAAAGAACCGACAGACAGTTTAACGTACCCAATTAATATACCATGACATTAATATGTTAAAGCCGCCGCCTTTTTGGGCACCTTGCCCACAAACTGTGGGGGGGGGTTTTTATATCACATTGTCGGCAAACAAGTATACAATTATTTAATTAAAGCAAAGCAATAACTTAATGAGTAATGTATAAAAAATAAAGATAATGATAACAATTTAATTAAGTTTCTTGGTCAAGGTACCTTTATGGTCGGCCATTTAAACTATTTGGCTGTGTATGAAAGAATTCGTTTTCTTTGTTTAATAACTCCGAGGTTATCAAAATTGCAATGGTACAAAATGATAGTCTTTTAATTCTTCTAATATAAAAAAATACTATATAATAAATGTGTATTTGGATATTTGCGACTCAATCACATATAAACGACTGAACACGTTTGAATGAAACATAACACAGATATATATCATATCCTGGAATAAAACATAGAATACTTGTATCCCCAAAATCCCACGGGAACATAAGTAAAACCACGGGGCAGAACCTAGTTATATTTAGGACACAAAACGAATAGCTATCCAAGCACGTAAGTTAATTAAATGTAATGAAAAGTAGTAAAATTAATGCATCAACGAAGGTACAGCTGGGCTATTCTGAACTCTTGAATTCTGTCTCACTCGTGCAACTCGGTAATCAGAAGTTCACGAGTGAGACAGAGAATAGACACCGCGTGATTTCACCGTCGAGTTTAAGTTCAGAATAGCCTACCTGGGCATTAAATAAAACATGCATTTATAATATATCAACAACTGGAACCGTGTGTTTAATAATAATGTTTATATTAATTTATAACTAGCTATTCCCAACGGTTTCACCCGCGTTCACGAGAAAAATAAGCCCATGTATGTACCCTGGTCCTTAGTAGATCTTATGAGTGTCACTTGTTTTCGTTTGTCTGTGTTTTTGTTTCATCTTTTGTGCTGTACTGTGTGAATTTGTGTGTCCAATAAATGATTTCTTATTCTTATGGTTTAGACATGAAAAGGTAATATTTCCAGATAGAGTTACTTTCGCATTTATAATACTAGTATGAATTGGTTTTGAGAACCACAAATTTTACTTACAACATCTTTATATTCATTGTGACTGACTGCCAATCTACGCACAACTTAAAGGTGTTTCCCTGCACTTCAACATCACGTTCCCTATCATTCAAATTCCTTCTAAGCTTTATAAAGGTCGGCAACACATTGGAAATCCCACTGGTATTGCTAATGTGATGGTAGCCACTTACCATCAGGTGGACCGTCTATCAGTTTTCCACCCTTCAGACATAAAAAATCACGTAAATTGATTTGACTGGAGACGTAACGGTGCACAAAACCTAAGAAGGGTGAGTGCTTGGCGACAGATTTGCAATTTCAGAGTGATAGCTAGCCAGACGGGAACTACAAAATACATGCAAACATCAAAGGTGGATGTGTGAAATGACTTTGACCGTGCTATATAACAATAAAAATATGGTATCTGTATTTATTGATTGTTAATTAAGTAGATTCTAAAGTAGTAGAACTCTTAGTGCAGAGTTCGCCCGGGGAAGTACTACCACCATATCTAATTCCGCCGTGAAATAGTAGTGCACTTGTATTACTGTGTTTCGGTTAGGAGGGTATGGGAGCCGGTGAAATTACAGGCACAGGAGACTTAACAACTTCATGTCTCAAGGCTGGCAACGCGGAAAATGTAATATTGTATTTTCTTTGCTGGTAGTGTTATGAGCGTCTATAGGCTACGGTAACCGCTTACCATCAGGTGGGCCGTAAGCTTGTTTGCCACCTAGTAGTAATAAATCAAAAATTAACTAGCAGCAAAAATGAAAAACTGGGTTTTTGTTGTTCTATAACTTGAACTAAGTATATAAGGTAAGCTGGCACTAAGGTGAAATGTCAATGGTTAATCGACCTCAAAATAATTTCATGATAAGATATTATTTAATATTTACAATTAATCCCATCTACCGATATCTGTCTATCTGTAATTCTAGATTTTAAATATTGCTAACTATCCTAACTCTTAATATTACAAATACGAATCTGAGTTTGTTTGTTACCTTTTCACGCCTAAACCGCTGAACCGATCGCAGTGAAAATTGGTACGCAGATAGCCTATAGTATGGAGAAGGACATGGACTAATTTTTCTCGGGAACACGGGTGAAGCCGCGCGGGACAGCTAGTTCTATATATTTTAATACAATGGAACTCTTAATCGTTTTGTTAAAAAAAAACTTTGTTTGACTTGTAATGCTCCTAACAAGCCTACGGCATTTCTCCATCATAACTTATCCTCCACACAAGTTACAGACAAACAGATGGATGTGCCATCGAAACCGGGTCATGCCCACTAATACGTTGTAATCCCTATAGAAATTAACAATAATCAACTGAGTAACATTAGTCAAGTCCAAATTACATCAAAAAAAGTCTATTAAAGTATGGTAAGAGAAAATTTGATGATAAATTACTGTGATGCATGTTAAAATGTTGTTTGTTCTTGGTCTGTGGTTCTCAATGAGAGGGGATGATAAATATGCTTGTCAACCAGTTGACGTAAAAAAAATATAATTTCTTCAATATTTTACTGATTCAAAGGACAGCTTTTATTAAATATTATAGTTAGTTTCTTTGTAGGTCATTTGATAAATGAAAAATAAACTAAAAGGTCTAGAAATATATTTAGCAGAATTCAAATCCTATGCCAATATAACTAGGTTATAGTACTAATCGCTTTATATGTTGCCATAGGTGTTTTTTTTTTTTTACTTTTATCACTTGTGCGACTGACTATCGGATTAATAAACTCCATACAGAGTCGCTTAATTATCACGAAGGACCAAGGCTTTACAATTTAAAGGCGATGATAACTCAGTAGTAGTGACGTCGGATGCCGCGGCGAAGGTCGTGGGTTCGAAGCCTACAATGAGCTTGAGCTTACGGTGAAGAAAAACATCGAGAGGAAACCATAGCACGGTAGTAGGGTACTTTGTAGTACCCGTCTGGCTGGCTATCACCCTCAAGTTGAAAATCTGACGCCAAGCCGGAGACCCAGTTGCCTTCTAGGCTTTATAAAGGTCGGCAACACATTGGCGATTCTACTGGTATTGCAGGAGAACCACCTGCCTGCTGGCCAGACTTCTGATATAACAAAAAAAAAATACTTCGACTTCAAAAGGAGGTTACATTCAGAGTTTGAGAATCACTATTTATGGAGTAGTTTCGAGTATAGTCAAAGACAGACAGCGTGTCTACGTTTGAATACCATAAACAATAAGAGTAAAGAATACCTTTTATTTTCACTTGGAATGCCTTTACGTTTGTTTGTACTATCTAACAAGCTTGTTTTGGTATAGATTAGGCGTCGGTTTTGGAAAAACAATGAACACAGTGTAATAAGTACAGAGTGGATGTTCTAACATCTATTTTGGGTTCGTTATGTTGTAAAACTTGTTAAATATGGAAGGAACTGTGAAATCGCGAAAAATACATATTTTTACGCTTTTATTTAACTTACAATGTATGTAAATAACTATGTTTGTTAGGGTGGAATCTTGCAAGTCGAATTTCACCCACATCTAGTGGTCGGATTGACTTGATATTTGGTATACATTAGTATTTTGTAAGACAATACAAGTACAGTCAACAAAAAGTAGTCACCAAAAAAAGCTTGTATTAAAAATGTTTTTTTTTTTAACAAAAACTTATATCATCAAGGTAAGTACAAAAGTAAGTTGCTAGGCAATAGTTAGCGATAGGTTATAATTTGAGTGAAGTAGACAGGTGGGTACAGCAAAGGAAAACTAAAAAGTGATTTACAAAGAAAAAGTTGCATTGTTACATGTTTCGATAAAAATGTCTACACGAGACAGAGATCCTTAAATTGACACGATGAAAAATATTTACAAATTACTGTGAACGTTTCATAAGCCCACTCTCGCTGGCGGATTAACAGAGAAAAAAAAACAAAACAAAAATATACAATATCCATTTGAAACAAGACCGAAATCGGTCCCATTCAAATGACAATTCCAAACAAACATTTCATATGAAAACTGTCACATTACCTATCCATAGAAAAGTGAAAATAAATAGAATGTCATCCGTCTCTTTTTGGGCGGCGAGACAGACGCTAGTTAGACAGGGATGGATAGATTTCAATTGTCATCGTCGACAATGGGGGCATGAGCGCTAATCCTCGTGACATGGCGCGCTTTTTCTTTTTTTTTAAATAGAGCTGGGTTCGATTTTATCTTCACGACTGATTTCTGATAGGGCTACTGCGTAAAGCTTGTTTATGGTCGTGCTTGTCTATGACTGCTAATGGTATATTCTTGTAAAGATCTGGTTACGTTGCGTCGATAATTTTTGAAAGGTGTGGTTAAGATCAAAAGATTGTGGTGGTATTTTCAACTGAGTTTGGTTTTATTTTGTTGGATGCAAGCTATATTATAAGTAATATCAATTAAAAGTTAATCAATAATAATGTTTTTTCTCCATGGGTTATATAAATATACTTTATAATTATAATTAATAATTACAGAAATACATAATCCAAATTTCAAATGCTCAGTGTTTATAGGGATAGGTAAGGTAGCTATAAAAAAATATAAAGTAAAAAATATATAAATTAAAACAGGTCTTAGATGTTTGCGCAAATTAAAAATATAATTTAAAAATATTTTTAGGAACCGCGACCAAAAATTAAAATCAAATCTATTTGTTTTCCATTTTTACTGATGGTACATTTTAATGACGTGTAAAATACTGTATCCTCAGCTGCAAACAAATAAACTTGTATTTAAATTGAACTCTATATAACAATATTTAGATATCATTTTAGAATGTAGGGAAAAGTATTTCTAAAATAGCGGGAGCGTCAACTGTCAACATGACAGTTCCAAGGGGCCAGTAATGGGCGCGTTCGGATTTTAAAACCGGATTGTTGTTTTAGCGCAGAGGTTTATTCTGCGTAGTTTGGAGGGGTGGAATTTTATTTCGCTTGGATAGAAAATAATCAATTTTTAAAATAAATTCCTTTTTTCAATATTTTTTTCCGCAGCTTAAGAATCGAATCGAAAATCGGTAGCTTCCAATGATATTCTGTTCTGGCAACACTACTAGCACTTTAAGACTCAGAAATGAAAAAAAATAAAATACAATGTATGTAAGTAAATATATATCACTCATAGGTGATTACGGACCCTAACACACATATAATATCATCATACATAACCTAAAACCTGAGACACGAGGGCTGCCTTCTAATAAATCATGTTAACACATAAATTGCTTCCGACAACCCTAACTCAGGGGTGTGAAACGCGACAAGTTGTGACATATTAGCGTTAAGGGAAAACTTTATTACACTGCCATTGGATTTTCAACCTTATACTTATAGGAAGAAACCGTAAAGCATAATAGTAGTAGCAATGAGCTATTTTATTAGCATGATAATGTTGCCAGCCCTGTAATAGGGGTCCCCTAACCGAATTGTTAGTGAATTGAAATTTATTAAATAAATTATTATTATTTGTTACAATGAGAAGCATAAGGGGGAAAAATATAAAAATAGGACCTATTTGCCATATAAAATATCTTATATATACTTGGAATGGAAATAATCAGTTGATTAGATATTATTGAGGTCACGGTAGCTCATTGAAATAGTACCTTCAGGAGAGGGGAGACGATGCATGAACCAAATTCTTTACTTTGTATGTCAGCTTAGACGGGAAATGCTCGTAATCGTAAAAAATAAACTAACTACTTCTTCAAGAACCGTGACCCTCTTATCCAATGACTTATAGTACACATTATAAAAGTATAAAGTCATCAGCCAACACTTGCCACACCATCGCCCGGCAGTACGCGGCACGTGCCTGCCACGTGACCTCAGTTATCTGCTTGCACAGTAATTCACACTGTAGCCAATTATATTTCACTAGTTTTCCGCCCTGTGGTTTTGCCTGTGATCCTTTATCCCTTATAATTTGAGGTTATGACGCAGCAAATATATTTTAAAACAGTGTTTATCATCTTCGGTCACATCATCACTTATCTACAGTCAAACGTAAAATTGAATATAATATTTTGAAGGAATTTCTTCTACAGAAGAAGCTTCTGCTACACGGTTTTACCTGCCCTACAGGGATCTATGTTTCCAAATAAAAAATATTCAATATGTTAATCTAGAACATATTCTATCTGTGCGCAAAATTTCATCCAAATCCATTCGGCCGTTACGAAGCTGAGAAACAAACATACACAAACTTTCGCATTTATAATATTAGTAGAATAACTAGCAACTCGTCTCAAGAACGCTGTCTCACCAATTATAAGGTATTTTGTACCAATTTTTACAAATAATACCTGTTGGCAAACCATAAATAAATAAATAAATAATTAAATATAAAGTCATGTAGAAGTATCTGTTTATACTAAAATGATGTATAGGTACACAATAAAAGGTGCAATGTTTATTGAAAAAGTAAGCACTTATGTAAGTCCACTTGCTACAACAAACAGCACCGTGGGAGCTTAGAGCACGTGTCGCTGAGTGAAGGCACGTGTACAGTTAGATAGGTAAGTTAGTTTTTAGTGTATAAATCTTGCTTCTAGAAATGTGGTATGCTTAGAACCTAATATTATTTAAAAATTCAAATTCAAAATTCAAATTCAAAGTATTTAGCTGAAGAGTTTGTATTAAACTTACAAATGCGCTAATCTCAGGAAGTTCCAATCTGAATTAAAAAAATGCGTTAGATATCTCATTCATTGATGGTATTAACATCATGGATATAACCACGAGGCATGGCTAGTCTATATCTATACTAATATTATAAAGAAAAAAGATTTGTATGTAAGTATATTTTAATTGGCTCAAAAAGTAGTGGACCGATTTTAAAAAATCTTTCACCGTTAGAAAGCTACATCTTCACCGAGTAACATAGGCTATATTTTATCCCGGGAACGAGGGTGAAACCGCGCGGAAAAGCTAGTATTGTATATAAAAGTATTATTGTTACATATTATAAAACACAACGATTTTCAGTCAGTTTGACTATCCGTTAGTGTGGATGGAAAAGAACCACTGTATTAATTTTGACCATGTTTTAAAGGTTATGCAGTGATTGTTTTTTTTTTTATGTCTGATGGCTGTCAAGTTGGTAAGTGGCTACCGTCGCCTATGTACATTAGCAATACCAGAAGGATTGCTAATGTGTTGCCGACCTTTATAAAGCCTAGAAGGCAACTGGCTCTCAAGCGCAACTGTCGGAACACACCAGCAGGTACTTGGCGACAGATTTATAACTTGAGGGTGGTAACTAGCCAGGCGGGTACTACAAATTACTATGCTATGGTTTCCTCACGATGTTTTCCTTCACCGAAAGCTCAAGCTCATAGTAGGATTCCGACACACGACTTTCGACACGCCATCGGACTTCATTACCAATAAGCTATTTTAGTGTAACGAGAAAATAACCAAGTGGATGGAGCCGCGGGCATAGATTAGTCTATAAAATATCATTGTGTGTAACTGTAAAATGTGTCTGTCGTTTGTAAATAAAACCCTCTATCCCTGAGGGATGCACTCGCTAAAAAACACAAACAATCACTAAAAACATTACTCGCTCCATGTTGACTTTGCAATTAGTGGGTGATACTCCGGGAGCTAGCCTCAGGGATGGGGGAGCGAAGTACCCAAGTACCTCTGAGTATGTGGATAGATATTGTAACAAATTGATTTATTAATGTGAGAATTTTTAAATTGTTTACTGCAATTTCACAGTTTTCAAAAAGATATGCAAGGGCCACTAACCATACAGCCTTTGAAAATGTTTTTTCTTTTATGTCTGATATCTTAAATATAAAGGTCTGATTTATAAATTCTATTGTCAAGTTAAGGTCAGGTTTTTAGTAAAATGGTGGCCGTTCTTCTTAAACTTTTCATGGACTTGTTGAGACAACCTGAAAAGTCACGATATACGCATTCATTTCATTTCACTTCACTGTACACTTGGATTGATCTTCATTGGACAAAGGCAACCGATATCCTAACTTAATATTATACTCGTAAATGCGAATGTGAGTTTGTTTGTTTGTTACCTAAACTGCTGAACTGATCGCGATGAAATTTGATACACAGTATGACATGGACTACTTTTTTTCTCGGGAACGAAGGTGAAACCGCGGGGGACAGCTAGTTATTATTCAATAAAACTCAAAATACACTGATTCTATGAAAATATAACGAAATGCACGTCACAAGTCACAAGTTCCCGCTAAAATGTGTTTTCCTAGTAAAATATACTTTTTTTTGTGAACTTGGCTAATATCGTCGTTAAGTTAGCTTAAAAAATAAAAATAGGTAAGCGGTAGTTTTAAAAGTAGCCCATGTCCTTCTCCATACCATAGGCTATCTGCGTATCAAATTTCATCGCGATCAGTTCAGCAGTTTAGGCATGAAAAGGTAACAAACAAACAAACTTATTTTCGCATTTATAATATTATAGTTAGGATATTTTATTTACAGTTTCAAATTTAATTTTGATTAAATATAACAGCGAATAAGTGAAGCTCTGCGCCCGGCGGCGGACATTATAAGCCCATTGCATAAATAAACATTGCAGGAGTGCCAACACTCACACACCAACCCCACAAGGATAAACATACCAACATGAAATCCTCAATTTAATTATGGAGGTAAAATAAAATCAAGTGTAACAGACCTTATTTTAATTTTCATTTTATTAATTTAATCTATTTAGATTAAAAAGCTATTTTGTATAATAGCTTTTCACCCGCGGCTTCGCTCGCACAGACTTTATAGGATATCTATAGTTTTTCTTCCATTCACCCGATTTCGATTAAATAGAGCCTACATTCTGCTTCTAATTAATTTCTGTCTACCTATGAAAGTCTACAACTAAAAAATAACTTACCTATAGGTATGAGTTCTTTTTAGCCGGGAAAACATACATCGCACTTATAATCTTAGCTTCTGCCCCGCGGTTTCACCCGTGTTCCCGAGAAAAAAAGTGGCCCATGTCCTTCTCCATACCATAGGCTATCTGCGCATCAAATTTCATCGCGATCGGTTCAGCGGTTTAGGCGTGAAAAGGTAGCAAACAAACAAACTCACGTTCGCATTTATAATATTAAATAAAGATAATAATATAAGAAGATTGTATTTTATATTTTAATCGTAATATATGAAAACTTGTAAAAGGCTATTATTTGGATCTATTGTATTCTACTATTAAAATAATCCGAGAAAAATATATATATATATATATAAAATTCCCGTACCACGATATGGCGTAACTACTTATCTATATTTTTCAAAATGTATGATTTATTCAATTTAAAAGAATGGTTAGTTTTTAACACGATTATTTCCTTTTTTTACCGGGTACGCGGGTGAAACCGCGGGAATCAGCTAGTTTATTTATGTCATCATCAAAGTCAAAAGTCAAAGTCAAAGCCATTTATTCAGTTTAGGCCCTAGGAGGGCACTTATGAAGGTCGAATTTACTGAAGCTACCACCGATTCGGAAATCAGCCTTCAACTGAGAAGAACCGGCAAGAAACTCAGCAAGGTTACATTTTTTATATATATTTTTCTTTTTTTTTTATCATCATCATCATCATCTCAGCCGCAAGACGTCCACTGCTATAATGTTTATTTATGTATTCCAACATAATTATTTTATTTAACACCATTTCTTTTTAATGATTAATAAATTATTCTAAAAATAAACAACACTACATTTGGCAGAGAAAACAAACTCCCTCGCACACTACTTTAGAAAAACATTACAAAACGTACCGTGTGAAAGTGTACACTTGGTGTTCTCGGATCTTCCCGAACCCCGCTGGGTACTTCATTGCCAAATAGCCGAGATGGGGGGCTTAGTATGGTTGATTGGGCTCAACACTGAATGGTTACGTTTTTGCATAATTTATTTTGGAGACATTGTCTTTCAATTTATGCCCCCCCCCCCCCCCCCCCCCACACCCCTCTCGCGGCCACCACACTCTATGATGATACGAAATTTATTTGTATCCACCAAACAGGTAGGTACTTTTTTATTTTTCATACTACATTGCCGCAAACAAGCATACGGCCCACCTGATGGTAAGCGGTTACCGTAGCCTATGAACCAGGGGTATCACTCACGCGTTGCCAACCCTTCCCCCTACCCCGATAAGCTCTAGTGACCTTACTTACGCGCAGGAACAAAACTATAAGTTATTTGGCTGCGGTATTCTGTAAGGTGGAGGAGGTACTTCCCCAGTCGAGCTGCTCTCTGAGCGACACAGCAATGCTCTGCCTGTCTAAAAAAAACTTTGTTGTACCTGGCTGGTTACCACCCTAAAGACGAAAATCTGTCGCCAAGTACCTACTGGTGTGTTCCGACAGTTGCGCTTGAGAGCCAGTTGCCTTCTAGGCTTTATAAAGGTCGGCAACACATTAGCAATCCTTCTGGTATTGCTAATGTACATAGGCGACGGTAGCCACTTACTTTTAGGACCGACTTTTTTTTTACTTTGTATAGGCTTGTGTTTGACCACAATCTCACTATGGTAAGTGATGATGTGGCCGAAGGTGGTAAGCACACAAAGCCTTGAAGGAACCGGCTCTCATGTGCAGCTGCGGGAACACACCAATAGGTGTTTGGCGACAGATTTACAACTTGAGGGTGGTAGCCAGCCAGGCGGGTACTACAAAGTACCCTACCACTGTGCTATGGTTTCCTCACGATGTTTTCCTTCACCGAAAGCTCAAGCTCATTGTAGGATTCGAACCCACGACCTTCGCCGCGGCGGCCTACGTTACTACCACTGAGCTATCATTTTAATATTATTATAAATGCGAATATTTGGGTGTATGTGTGTTTGTACTCAATTCAGTAATAAATTTTGGATGAAATTTGGCACACAGATAGTATAATTATTATGTTTTAAATTAACACATAGAAAATATTTTTATCCAGAGTAAAAGTTGTAGTAGTTTAATAAAAGCGAAATATTTTCATTTTGTTTATTACGATTTTACGGTTGAGTACTGAAGCGATTTTGATAAAAATTGGCATAGAAGTACCTTGAATTCCAGAGATAAATATCAAATACTTTTTAATCCGGTTCACGCGGTTAATAGCTGGTTGTAGGATACATAAAATATATTCTACTTGTCTCTCCTTGTTATTTGCATCGAATCACTGTATATATTATTATACTAAAGGGAACGAAGGGATGAACAGATAGGGTAGCGATTGATTTTAAAGAGAGCAAGGGTTTGTGAGGTTAAGCAACAGACGTTGAGATTGGGAATTTGATGGGAGAACGTTATTGTTTATTTTCTCAAGTTTTTTAGATTCCTTATCTATCATGCCACAGGCTTTGGGTTTGATTCCCGCCCAGCACAGACATTTCCATAGTACAAGCTCTCTTTAGTTTGGGATCAAATGGCCGTGTGTGAAGTATGTCCTAGGATATTGTTAATTATAATATAAACAAAAAAAAAAATATCTGGTGCTAAATTTCATATTTTTTTTATATTTTACATTTAACAATGACCTTTATTTTATAAAAAATATATCTACAAGGAAATTGGATATTTTTTTTATTTTATAAAAATTCCTATACATACTAGAGAGAGTTTTTGATTCATCCAAATAATGTAAAAAAATAACAACAACGAATACATAAATGAAGTCATACAAAAGACATCAACGCGCGCATGAAATTTATTTTTTTGACCAAATTTACAAAACACCTAAAAACCTTCATAAAAAACATTAAATTAAGTAAAGTAACCCATCTATAAGTGACATAACATACTTAGCATCCACATACCGATCAATCAGCTACACAGCAGGCTCTAAACGTTATCAGTCGTCAAATTACGAAGGTAGCAATTTTTTCATACCATTTCATATTGGTAAGACGTTTTAACGATAACACGAGACGTTGACAAGAGCTGTGCATTAACTGTTTGAAAAAAGAACAAAAACAAACATGGCGGCCAAGATGGCGGCGCCGACAAAGGAACCCGACGGTAGCGGCTCTCTCAGCTGGAATTCATAAATGATAAATATTATATAATTTATTACGGTGTGTCCATAACTTAGAGATGTTGAGTGTGTTTGGGCATCGTTTTAGTGAGACAATATTATGTATTGTGTAACAGTTTATTAATAATTAAATAAAGCAATCAATTAATTAACTAAAGATTTTGGATCAGTGTAAATATAAACATGTAAACACAAACACGCACACACGCACACACGCTAACACGCACACACACACACACATACACACCATTCATAAAACGAACAAAATACTAGATATTTTAATTTATTTCTTCTCTTATTTTCTTTTACTTGTAAACATAATTTTATTAAATTTTAGTTACTTTTACATACAGTATATGCCCGAGTGGTGGGGGCCTGGTAACCTGTAAAACAGGGTTTCCTAGTACGGGTACCAGTCTCTCACAAAAGTTTATAGATATATATAGCTTACTGTACAAATAAGCTTTAGTTTTAAGAACTTTTGTGAAAGAAAATAAACATTATCATTAAATATATATATATATATATATATTATAATTTAATTATGTATCTAAGTTTTTCAAAATATATTGATAGGAAATTTTGTAAAAATAATTAAAATTAAACATATATTTTTTCGCTATATCAAACTTAAAAATCTAACGTGTGCATTTATTTGACACTAGCTCCGCGGTTTCACCCGCTATTCCCTTTCAAAAGTCCATATCCCTTGTCTACACCAAAAAGGGACCCTGTGCTAAATTTTTGCTTTTTTATCCAAGGGTTTGGACTTGTCGTTGATGAGTCAATCGGTGAGTGAGTCAAGACTTTTATTTTAACTAGCTAAACCCACGCTCCGCTGTGGTGGATTTTCCAAGTTTTTTTATAGTTAGCACTCGTCAATAGCTACTTAACAAAAGATGAAAAAGAAAAAACGATACACAAACAGAAAAGAAAATGGTATATAACTATTTTGTTTTTGCCTATATATATATATACATATGTATACTTAGATCAACAGGCTTCAATTTTAATTTAATCAATATATTTTAACCTGATAGATTATTTTTCTTTTAATAAAGTCGCATTACAAAATAGGTTCAGTTGACGGGCCAGTTGGCGTGGTTGGTAAGATACCCTATCTATCACGCCGCAGGTCGTGGGTTCGATTCCCACTCAGGACAAACATTTGTGTGCATAAACATGTCTGTTTGTCCTGTGTCTGGGTGTAATTATCTATATATGTATGTATTTACAAAAGAAAAGTATTATATGTAGTATATTAGTTATCTGGCTTCCATAGTACAAGCTCTGCTTAGTTTGGGGTCAGATGGCCGTGTGTGAGGAATGTCCCAGAATATTTATTTAATTTAAAATTTATAAAGTGTATACAGCAACTCTGTATAATTCGTACCATAGCATGCCTCATTCGGTATAATATCTCGCCGCGGCCATACCCGATGACCTCGATACAACGCCAGCCCCGACTTCACTTATAAGTCATGGCTCATTTGTGAATGATTCATAAAAAAGGTTATGTTGGGTCATTTTATACGAAAAATTTAGTAAAATCCTACTAATATGATAAATGCGAAAGTTTGGATGGATGTTTGTTACTCAATCACGCCAGAAAGGTTGAACGGACCTGAATGAAATTTGGCACAGATATAGATCATACAATGGAATAACATTTATTCCGGGATAACATAAAATCCCTCGGGAAAGTGGGCCATAAGTTACATCCAAATCTATTCAGCCGTTCGAGTCACAAATACCTATACAAACTTTCTCGTGTATAATATTAATAGATAGATACCTAATCTATGGATAGAGTGAACGCGACAAAAACAAACAGCTGATAGTGTCGCGCCGGCCTCTGTTCTCGGATTACGATTGTCCGGCTTCACTAATCGATATCTAGACGTGACATCGACAGTTATTTCCTTATTCTTACGATGAAAGTATTAGCTGAGTAAATAATACGCATTTAATTATTTTTTTTTGGAACGATGTTCTTTTAGACGCTGCACAAACGTCACAGAAAAGTATGTGTGAAAGTGGAAGTAACTGGACACAAAAAGTGTCTACGTCTGGGCAGGGAGGGCTAATTTAAAATTCACTGGTAGCTTGTATCCCACACACACAAGACACAAAAATATCTACGTTTTTGCAAAGCCATACGCGGCTTGCGATAAGAATTGCCTGGGAGAAATCATCACGTATGAAAAAAGCATTATGCCACTAGTCGAGATGTTTGATTTTGTCCGGTGTAGTTCAGATATCGTCAAGAGCTGGCCGCCATATTTGTTTACAGTCAAAGTATTCATAATAAATATACAAGGTGATTTTGTTATCACTGGCAATACTTGCAAGGGTGGAAGTACTCATTAAAATGAACAACTTTTATTATGGGACTAACTGTAAAATCATGAAAAAATTATCAGCTGTTCCATACAAAAGTTCAATACCTACTCGACCAAAATGTATGAAGCAACCATATTATTTTACGCGATATCAGAGTTAGCCCTATAATAAAAGTTGTTCACATTGATGAGTACTTCCACCCCTGCAAGTATTGCCAGTCATAACAAAATCACCCTTTATATTTTTTTATCATATTACAGTTTTATTAAGGTACTGATATAGTCTAAGAGGCAGAAGTCAAGAAGTTACTAAATTAGAAAAATTCTAGGACATTCCTCACACACGGTCTTCTGATCCTAAGCTAAAGAGATGTTCTATATAATTTTAATTTTCGAGAATATCGGTCGTTCTATTCCACCAGGTACATATTCACCCAGACTCAGAACAAACAGACATAATACAGAAATGTTTGTCCTAAGTGGGAATCAAACCCACGACCGTGGCATGGCAGTGATATATTCTAACGACAATCAAAATTGGCGTGATTTTTACTACAAAAACACATAAGGGGACAGATTTTTAAGGTGATAAAACATCTGTGGTTGGTGTTGTCAGACGCAAAATTAATGGGTATCGAATCCACGATAACTTTGAACTTTAGTGAATAAAAACATCAGACGGGCAACAAAAGAGAGTTGCGCAATGATCTTTTTAGTCATGTAAAGCCTGATCAGAAAAATAAAAAAAACCTACATGAAAGTGCACACGAAAACATTTTGACAGCTCATAGTAAAATTAGTACACTTATTAGTTCCGTGAAATTCTGCAATATGGCGGCAAAATTTATTTCTCTTGTCGAGCTAAATAACCATGTGGTAGAAGCCGCATACATTGGCTAGTATTATACCAAAACTGAATCAATAATAAGGTCACTGTGTCATCTGTAATTTGATAGGGAAGCCTTATAATAGGTTAAGAGATTGTTTCACATAAGTTTGTTTTGTTTTAGTTCTTTCTTTATTTTGTAACATCTTTAGATGGTTCTAACTACGTTATGTTTTTTTTATGTTTTATGGTTGCAGTAGATTAGTTATTAATTACTTGAATATTTAATTTTATGTTATACTAGCCGTTCCCCGAGGTTTCACCCGCGTAGCGGTATAAAAAATAGTTTACGACCGATTCTCAGACCATATATGCACAAAAATGTTCATAAGAATCGGTCAAGCCGTTTCGAAGGAGTTTGCAGACAAACACTGTGACACGAGAATTTTATATATTAGATTAGGTAGTGTTTTTTTTTTATAAAGATCATTGTAGTCGTCTGTACGTATTTAATTTAAACTTAACTTATTATTTATTTTTTAAAACATTATTCAATGTAATATTACTGTTGGTTTTCTTTAATAAAATAAGATTATAATAATTACGACAAATGTGTAAAATTTTATACTAATTTATATAATGAAATAATCTACATGAAAAAAGTCGTTGTCAGAAATCAACGTAAACCCAAATACTGGCTGCAAAGTGCAAATACAAGAAATTACAGAGAAGATATTTTTTAAACTTAGCTTCTAAAATTGAATGATCAACAAAAAGTCTCAACTCAAATAAATATCTTTTCTACGTAGGCGATAATCAATTTATACGCTTCGGACATTCTAATATTACAATACAAGTCCATCCGGCTTCCGATTCCGAAAAAAAAGTCAAAAATAAAAAAACCAATTAATTATGCCCGCCAAAAAGATTAAAAAAGCAACTGGCCGTATAAAATTTCTAAGGGATGCCAATAAAAAGGAAATATACAATGAAAAAAAAAAGAACGCCCAGCTGCCATCGTTACGCCGAGCGTCTAGTGTGGGAGGGAGACGACACGAAACAGTCCCCATAGAGTACGAAAGAGACGTAAACAGGGATTAAAACTGAAACTTGGCGGATTAATTTTATTCCAGTATTAAATGTGTATTGGGCTTTAAATCGAATAGGTCGCGAGTCGTTAATTCTGTTTACAGATTTATAGTTATTTTTATTGATGCGTTGGCGGGTGTTGGTTTCCAGACAAAAGGAAAATCGTGTGTATGATAGGTTTATAAATAAATCAGAACATTTAATTTTAGAACTGGCTTTCGGCCTACATCATAGAAAAACGTATAATTATCACAAAAAAAATGTACGACAGACAGGGCAACCTGATAACTGATTTAAAATTATTATTGAAGGCCGGCTGTTGAACCAGTGGTAAATTCAATAAATTTGCCCTTCCTAGGGCCTATACTAAATAAAATAAATTCTTTGACTTTAAAATTGTTTCAACTAGGTGAGAATCACAACGACCGTGGCTCTATCGCTCACACCGGCCGACTAGTAAGACAGCTTAGCCATCTTGTGATTTTTAAATGACAATAAAAGTTCATGTTATTTTAAAAAGAATCTTATATCTATTATTTTTACGATCATCTTATCCATTTTTTTATTATTTCAAGAATAAAACGTCACGATAACAAAGCAGCGATTAAAAATGATCTCCATTTTTCTGCGATACTACCTGAAGGCCGTTCGTAAAAAATATGGCGAATATTTTCGCGGAACAACCCTTTTTAGGATTAAAACCCCGTGTTTTTTTTTTATAAAACGACAAACTTGTGATTTCAATGCACGAAAACGTGGAGGCATTAAAAAGTGTATAAATACCCAAGAATTGTAAGGGAAACGACTACTTAAACAAACAGAATTAGAATTTTCTGACGTTGATATAAATGGGTCCTGTGTTCACCAATCAACAGATTCACTGAATTTTAACACTTCTGAATTGAATATTGCGATAAATCTACAATCTGTAGTTATAATACAATAGATTACTCATTGATAGTGATGCCAAACCGTCGATGATGAAATGATGAAGATGGCCCCGTAATTATAAAGCAAACCTTGTAGTACCCCCTGGCTACCGGTGTTCTGACAGCTGTACTTGAGATTCAATTCCTTTCTAATCTTTGTGTGCTTACCACCTTCGGCCACATCATACCACGGAGAAACAGTGGTCAAATATACCTATCTACCAATAGTATGAATAAAAAAATCTTAGTTAAATAAAATATATTCTGGGACATTCCTCACACGGCCATCTGACCCCAAACTAAGCAGAGCTTGTGCTATGGAAGCTAGATAACTAATATACTACATATACTACTTTTATTTTGTAAATTTAAACTTATAGATAATTACACCCAGACTCAGGACAAACAGACATGTTCATGCACACTGTCTGTCCTGCTGCCACACATTGACAACACGTCGTGGATACGACTTTCAAACAGGACAACTTTAGTGAACATGAAAATGTCTGTTTGTTCTCATAGTAGGTCTCTTTAGATGGAGGTCCAATGGCCGTGGTTGAAAACTGCCCGAGTTATATATTTATTATATAGTTGTTTAATGTAAATAAACTTTCGTGAACAACTGAATGCCCTTTCAAGTTGCTCATATATGCAGAAAGATATTGTAACAGCAGTAGCTGTGGTTTCCAAACGCACTTCTCCCAAGATTTGAGGGGAGAACTAATCCGGCCTCTTCGGAGAATAACTCCCTTTTGAATCGAGAACGCGGGATTAGGTTTTTTGATTTTTTTGTCATTGGTGGTCCTTTTTATGTATTTTAAAAGGGCTTGTTTTAATTTTTTTTTGGATCTTATGCTACCTAGTCGATTTTGAATTTAATATCATAGTGGAGTTTCTCCGTATGAATTTTCAGAAATGTATAATTTCAAAAATAATTAAATATTCAGCCAAGTGCTAGTCCGACTCGAACAAAGGTTCGTTCCATTTATATTAATTAGTAGGTACGTATTCTGGGTTTTAACTGACAGGCAGAAGGATGAACATATTTGTTTTTTTATTATGATAGAATGTGCCTTTCTAAGCTTCCTTTCTTGCTTTTCCAAGTTATGACATAAATAATCTAAATAGTGATATCAATTAGTAATAAGAATATTCTTTTTTAAGATAGAACAACAACCATAGACAAACACTACCAAAATGACAACCAAAATCACCCACGTCAAAATAACAGAGCGAGCGAAAAGCAAAAGCATTGCATAATTTACGTCGCAAGAAGACATCCTTGGGAATAATCAAAACAGCCCGGTTGGCCCCCCTCGTAAGCCGCTTATTCCCCCCGGGGGACGCCAATGTTGCCATGCACCCGAAATGTGGGGGTAAAGGAAGTCGTTGCTTGTTAGTTGGTTTAATTAGTAACAAGTTCGTCGAGTTTTGATGTTGGTACATTGTTTCGTTTGTTTTGGCACGTGGTGACCATTTTATTTTTTTGAATTTGGAAAACTAGCAAAATATGGTTTAAATAAAAAAGTTATTACTAGCCAGGTATGTTATAGGATATTTCTTGATTGTTTATTAACTAATAGAAAGAAATATATTTTTTCACATACAATATTTCAATAAACATGAAATACTTATATAATGTATTATTATTACAAACGAAACAATAAATGTAATGTTACGAGATATTAGGAATGAGTACCAACCGACTCAGCATAACGCTATAAAGCGCAGAAACTTCTAAGTCCAAATGCAGTGCATCTGTAGAGACCCTTAACTAAGCGTTGGTTTTTTTTTAAAGTATATTTGTTAAAAATATCTATGGTATATAAAAGACAAAAAATAAACATCAGACATTCATTAAAAATGCTACCCAACCATGTAAAAAGGGGACTCGAAATAAATGACAGGCCTTCGAGGTTTTAGCCTGAAATTCATTTCGCGGTAACGTACCGCTGAAATTCAAGTGACAGGGATGTAATATACTTTTTTCTCTATTTTTCTTTTTCTATTTCCTTGTTTTGTAAGCGTGGGTGGTCTAATCATAAACGTTATTAAAATTTCAAATTATTCCTATTATTACTTAATAGGTACATACCGTTTCTATATTTTGTTGCCTGTAATGAAATTGTATGCTGGCAATTATTATAAATTTATGAAAAGTATGTAATTACTTTTAAATAATATCAATTTGAATAAATTTTATTTCAAGGACGGTTTCTTTTCTTGTGTAAACTCTTTTATCCAAAGTGTTGCCAGAAGCTGAAAATATATGAAAAAATATAAAATAAATAAATGACTTACCTTGAGGGAATCCAACTGCCTCCAAGCCATGGTGTGTGAGCCCAAATGGGCCTAGACCTCCCAGTGGCCCAGGGCCCATGCCCATATGATGGGCACTGGAGTGATGCGCATATGGATTTTGAGCTAGCGGCGATGGTTGCTTCAAATAATGGAAGTAATGATGCAAAGGTGTTGTCGAGTGATGGGCTTGGGGCGCCGCCGGCCCTGTCGCCGTCGGACCTGACGCGGACGCCGAATTAGTCAACAGCGCCATCTTGTATCTTACTTTTTTTCTATAAAGGCAAAGGTAGTCACCGCATCAGCCTCTTTCGTGTGCGTATTGACATGTTTGTTGGTTTTTCTTTTTATAACGTTTTTATATTAGAATGTGATGCTGCTGACATTTTGTTTTGATGGGCTGGAACAAAAAAAAAGTCAATTTATATGAGTCATTTAAATATTTCGTAGAAAACATTCCTATATGAGATTAAAACAAAACCTCAACTCAATGAAGACAGAATGACATTTGAAGACATCCCAAACAAAAAGATTATCAAGGATTAAAGATTTTCACGACATGGAAGATGGAGGTTCGATCACATTGAACTTTTCAATCTCACGTAGTAAAAATCACTAGTTGGCATTTAATTATTAATCTATAAATCATAGAATTACCTACCATCGTTAAATAGATAGATTTAAAAACTTCACATTATTTGACTTCAAAATAATGTAACAATTCAAAAGCAATAAATGTGCAAGTGAGCATATCAATTATGCACGGCTCATACAACTTTTAATAACATCTCAACACGATTGAATAAACGTCAATATCGATTATAAGCAACGTTGATCTCAGTTTTTGTATCATTCATAAACTATTTTACAATTACTCGGATGAATACTTTTCTGCACTATTGCAACATTGTAATTTAAAAAAAAATTGCATAAGTCAAGCGGGCCCGCGAGAAACGCCTTCTAAATTCGAAATTTGATTGAATGTTCCATTTTGGCGCTAATATGGACAAAGCCATAGTATTTTTTGTTTGTATTTCAAAAGTATCGGTTTTTTGTAGCAGTATTAACTATGTTATAATGTAAAATATTATTGGATAAGTAATTGATTTAAGATTTTTGATACATAAAGTAGTTTTATTACGATCCAAAGCTACAAACCTAGACTTTAGGCATTTGTATTTCTGACAGAGTTGTAAAAAACCTATTCTATTCCTATAGCGACTTTTGAATGCTTCATATTACCAATCAGAGACATACTTAAATTGAATTTAGTTTGTTCTTTGTGCATGAACATTATACATTTCGTACGCGTATAGTGTAAAAAGTACAAAAGTCAAACATGTGAAACGCCTTCCAAATTTGAAATTTGAATGAGCGCTTCATTCGTCACGTCTCCAATCGTTCGAGGATTCGAATTGCAAAATTCTAAAGCGTTTTTTCTCAATGTTGGCAAAGGTACGTGTAGGTACATGTTTACAGACATTTTGTCACGTTTATTTTTTTTGTGTGGCTGTTACCTGAGTTACCTTTGCTAAATTGAGGGCTATGATCACGCTCGTAGCTTTTGTGTGAGAAAAAAATTGACAAGCCATATCAAAGTGATGACATTTGAGATAAAAAAGAGGTATGATACGTGTATGTAATGTAAGTCTTATTGAAGAAATGCACAGAAAAATATGATCTATGATTTTTTTTCTCAATAGTAGGATAGGTAAATTGGCAAGTGATAGATTCTGTACTTTTATATCCCTTTCTTTTTTGGGCCATCCTATTCTTTAACTTTCCGATGTCTAAAAACAATAATTTATTTGTTTTATAATGAGGTATGAATGAAAATGAAAATATTTTTTATTCAAATAGGCCTTCACAAGCACTTATGAATAGTCTGACTCTAACGCTCGGTTCGGAAGGTTGCTTTTACTGAGAAGAGCCGGCAAGAAACTCAGCAATTACTCTTTTCAAAACCAACTCAGATTTATTACATTAAATTATTTATCTAGTCTCACTGACAATATATGTGTGTTATAACAAAAAAAAAAAAAGAAACAAAATGATGAGCGACATAGTTAATATATATTATTATGTGAGGTACTATTCACCTTTAGGATACAAAACATAGCATTTTTAGACGGTTTTATATTTATTCGGTTAAAATACAAGGAACATTTCTGCAGACCTGCAGTAGTTTAGTTTTTGCTGTAAAATAAGTGAAACCGCCTCTTGTCCACAAATAATCCCAAATATTGTCACATTCCGCAATCTCTAATAGATCTTTATTCTTGGAAACCACATTTTGTACTTTCCATAGCCACCTTGAAACTGTCAACAAAAGATTATCCCAAAAGATATCTTTTACAAATCCATCGATCCTTTAAATGAATTATGACTCTTATAACTTCATGTTAAGATACAATTTTACATGGATGATTTTTGCATAGATATTTTGCGTTTGCATGGATTTCCGCTAGAACGGAATCTTTAGCAAAAGCAACCCTTGAAAGGCGTTCGTTTGTGTAACGCAAAAGAGGGTTTTTTTTCCAAAAAATCGGTGGTTTTGAAGAGTTTTCACGTCAATGGTTCTTTGACTATCTATTAGTTTGGGATAGATTTTGGATAGTTATGAGTCAGTTGTTAAAAAATGTGTAGCGTCAACAGTATTGATAGAACTAAGAATCACAAAATAATCGCGATCGTGCAAGTAATATTATTCTTATTTTATATCAGTAGCATTCCATTAACAATGAAAAAAACACGTACATCATACAGTTCCCCTTTAAAATAGACGTTGGTGTCAATAACGCCAAAAATCTATTTGTCATCGCTGCAAAAGCGGTCATAAATAATATCGCTGTGCAAACATCGTCCATATTGTGTGGAGCGAACGAAAACAAACAGTGCTCGCCCTTTTCGCGCGTGTAATTATTCGGTGTGTTTGCACAGTTGGCAGCACTGGCTGTCACTGTGACAAATCGCCGCGGATTTCGTCCAATATTGGTTAAAAAGTTACATGAGACAAATATGTTGGTTCAAATTTAAAAAACATACATAAGAAAGTTGACTGGACTAACATTTATCTCTCGGTTTCACCCGTGAACCTATGAGTTATAGGTGTTATAGGTATATTTCAGAAATCCTTACTTAGTTCTAGAAACATTTATTAGAGCTGGACGATAGGTATGATGATAGATCAAAGCATTTTTTTACTTTTAAAGGAGAATACGTTTCACCCAAACCCCAAAAACTAGTCGAAGCAAATATATTATGTTATATTATGACAAAGACATTAATTTCGGGCGTGATAATTGCCCACTAGGGGCTGCCATTGTGACAAATTTCTCGCATCGTAACACACTATTAACTATTTGAATGGCAGTGATGTATTTTTTTTTTTCTAAATTTCCGAATAACCATTTGTCGTTGGACCACAATGGGGCCTGTCGGCACTTTTTGTGCGGTCTGAGTTTCGATTTTCGTGAATGAAACTAGTTATAAAATGAATCAAAATCCAACTCTTTATCTTCACGTGTCTATCTATTGTAAAGAAAATCTGAAGTATTTTTCTGAAATAATAATATTCATGCCCATGACTAGTTAGTCCTCTTATTGTAAGAAGAGGCTAAATGGAAGAGCACCTAGTTGGGATCCAAACTTATTCTGACGTAGAACGTCATTTAAGTTGTTACATCATTCCGAATTTCCGACGAAAATACAAATGGTATTGCCAGATCTCAGGTTGTTGTTTCGTCTCAGAAATCATCTTGAGATCACTAACAATATTAGGTAGTTTTTAACTTTGATGTACTTTACACAATTATTTATAATCTTCCTAGTTAAATTGAACAGCCAATCTAGAAAATTTATATATTTATTTTTGATATAATATAATTAGTGAAGAATATCTTTAGCTTGTGAGTAAAATCTTCCTAACACATATCACTGACAAAAATCGATAAAGCCATGATTTAAAAAGTTTACATTGATTTTCAAGAATTGCTCAACAAACGCGTCAAATTGATAACGGTAGCATCGTAGCATCAAATATTTACCCAACTCAAACAAAAAATGAAATAATTTGTTATTGGACACGCATGTTTCGGATCCAAGGGCCTGACGTCTATTGTTCGCCATGACAGTTCGCTAAACACTGTTGCTTTGTCGAGTTCTGTATTTGAAAGCTTACCTACTTTTAAATTGGAACGTCTCTATGTATTGCAAATTTTAAATATTGGTATTTTTTTTGTTGGCTGCAATGATAAAACTTGACGTAAAAGATTACAATATATTTTTTTTTTATGAAAAGCCTCAATCATCAACTAAAGACCAGAAAATAAATCAAATAGGGGGCTTTATCTATTATAAGTTAATTCCCACAAGGACCTCCCAAAAGAGGCGCACAGAAAACAATTACATCAGAGCACAGTGGTACGAATCTAATATCGTACCAGACAAAATGCTAAAAGCAAATCAGTTAACTCCATAGGGATGTAACCGGATACCCTCATTAGTTGCACAATGATCGGAAAGATGACTATGCTGTGGTACAAGCAATGGGTGACGGCAATCTTTGAATTCGTTAAAAACGTAGAGAATAGTCAGATAAACTTCATCATCATCATCGTGTCAGCCGCAATACGTCTACCGCTGGACATAGGACTATTTACTAAACTTTTTTTTTTTCAAAATAATTTAACATAAATTAGAAAACTTAGAATTTGAACTACATTATTATATTCTACTAGTTGTCCCCCGTGGTTTCACCTGCGTTTTCAACATAAAAAGTAGCCTATGTTTCTAATGACAGTGTCTTAATTTCATACAAAAATCCCACACTTTCAGTTTTTCCCGAATTATCCAATTTTCTGCGCAATTTTCTTAGTTTTTTTTTTTCATAAAAACCTTCTCCTGACAATAATTAACGCGTAATGGGATGACCAACGGAAATAGGTATTCATTTTTATATAAGTAATAATAGTTGATACAAATAATTACTTACAAAAAAAATGCAAAATTTACAAGATTTCATTCAGGCAGAATTACGCGGAATCAAAAATTTCAAAAGAAACTTATTATGACTAATATAAAATATTTTTAAAAGAAATTGTTACTCTAAAAATATTTTTGGACCACAATCCACATCGAGAGGGCGGAGTCCCCGGGGAGGATGCTAATGGTGCGCGTGTTAGCAAATACTGCGCTATGGATGCGGTCAAAAGGGCGTGGGATGGCTCGTTGTTGGGTGAGCAAACTAAATTAATTTTAAATAATTTAATATATAATCAAGGGGCGCTTATTACTTGCACATTGGATATATATACCTGGTGAATTTGAACTTTATTAACTAACCTAACCTAACCTAAAAATAATGAATTAATATGGCATTCCTTCAATCCATAGAGATAACATTTATGAACGCTTGCAACACCAGGGGTATCACTCGTGCGTTGCCGACCCTTCCCCCCTCCCCGATGAGCTCTGGCGACCTTACTCACGCGCAGAAACACAACTATAAGTTATTTGGCTGCGGTATTCTGTAAGGTGGAGGTACTTCCCCAGTCGAGCTGCTTTTTGAGCGACATATCGCTATGCTCTACCTCTCAAAACTAACTTAATTAAATGAATAAAGATCGATACGAATTGTACTTCAATTCAAAGATTCCTATTCTAGGTAGGTACTAAATCCTATTTCTACTAATATTATAAAAGTTTGTATGTTTGGACGTTTATTAACCTACCACTCAACTCCGTAACGGCTAAACGGATTTGGATAAAATTTTGCGTACAGATAGAATAAATTCTGGATTAACATACCTACTATAAGACACTTTTTATCCCGGGAAAACATAAGATCCCTCGGGAACGCGAGTGAAAACCCGGGACGGAAGTTAGTAGGTATGTTATAAATTAATATCCCTTCGAGAATAATATCAAATGCATCGCATTAAGTGATTGCAATCTCAATGCACACTATGGTTTCTCTTTCACAATCTGGTATCAATTCATTTCATATTTTCAATTTATTACAATAATTTTGTCCCCCTCGCATGACGCTCGTCGACACAATGGGCACGCGTGGAAGCCATTGTCGGTTGAAATTAGTGTTGCCAATTTACTTTTTTATTTTTTTACTATTTCTAAGTAATAATTGTATGACTCTTATCAGCTAAGTAATCGAAATTATATATTTTTATACTTTTAATGTAATACCTATATACAGGTGTACAAACAATCAAAAATATCTTTTGAATAATGTAGGTACAGACCTATATCTTCAAATCAATTATTTGGAAATTCTGAGTTTATTATATGATTCTATACCTATTACCCTTTGTGGTTATAATAATAAATATAAATAAATGGAAATCCTGTAAAAGTGTTAAAGGAACCTACTAATAGCGCGTTTAATAGTAGACACTAAGTGCATAAAAATAAATATATCCTTAACTATCCTAAGTATATCATTTTATAAATACCATATTAAATAAATCAACACTTCATGATGTATAATAAAACATATTTTATAATTGAAAAATCTACCATCAAATAAAAAGCTCCTAGAACGCAAAAAAAAACATTACAGCACTGCCAACATAACTCCGGTAAAATTGCGTATAACCCGCCCGCGTTAAGTAAACATGCATTATTACCACCTATCATATAACCTGAATTACGTCGGAATTCGACCTGGTAAACACACTGACGGAAAAGAAAATCGATAGGCAGCAGAGTGAGAAAGATAACATCTATTGTAAGAAAGAAAAGGACGGAGTTAGTTGGGGAGTGTTTCAAGGCGTGGCTTAAAATCTCCCGCCTAGTAAACAAGACTGGATGAGACAGGGATATGTTAAACTGTTGGGTATAAGTGAGATAGCGATATTTTATTACATGTGGTTCGGATGGCGTTTTTAAGTGGCACTCTGGTATGTCTAAAATACGTAGGGTTTTATTTGAAATCTAGACCCGATCTGTAAATAAACCATGTGATTTATAAATGTTATACGGAAAATGTTTTTACATTTATATTGTAAATTTTGTAGATATTCAGTTGGTAGGTATTAGGTATGTTTGTTTGATTTGCCATTACTTATCGTAGTGCTTAACTTGGGAATTGGTAAGAACATGCCTACTACTTATGATAAAAACTACTGAGAAATACTGGGCTTTTCGGATTGAAACATTTATTAACTAAGAAATTTTATATGTTTTCGGAAATAATATTAAAGAACTACTCGTGCAAGTCTAACACAATAATTCATACAATGATTATAATCATCATCTCAGCCGCAAGATGTCCACTGCTAGATATAGGCCTCCCTTAAGGATCTCCAATAGGACCGGTCATGTCTTTTTTTTCTAATTATAATGAAAAAATATTAATAATAATTACAGCCTATATCTGCCCACTGCTGAGCACAGGCCTCTTTTCACGAATAATGGTGAAAGGGGAATGGGCAAATACTCCACCACGCGTGCCCACTGCGGATTAGTGGAGGTAGGCTAGTGGTCAACCTACTGTTGGAGTTGTCAGGCCACCTAGGAGGTCTCCAACTAGCTTAACGACTATCACAATTAAGTGATAACCGGGACCAACGGCTTAACGTGCCTTCCGAAGCACGGAAACGCTCAAGATGAAATAGGCGGTCACCCATCCAGGTACCGGCCAAACTGGACGTTGCTTAACTTTGCCGATCGGTTAACAACGGCCAATCAAGCTATGCCACGAGCGCTTCAAAATATATTATTATGTTTAATTTTCAATTTTCTTATCTTTCAAAATGGCTGTGATTAAGCCACTGATTATTTTCTGTGAGCTTTTCAAAATTTCAACAAGAATGGTAGGTAGGTATATGGCTAATGGTTTCGGAGTGAATAAAATAAAATCCTGTCGAGGTAGGCACATAACATCACAATTTCACTCTCCCACATGTACTTTTTACACAAAAATTACATTTCAGCATAAATCACGCTGGCAACCCCAAAATAGCTGTCACACCTACACCACATTTTAATTAATGTTTCCTCTACGTGACTTCTGAAAATGGAACGCGACAAAAGTTATTTTATAGTGTAAAGTTTTGCATCTGCATGAATGCAACTGTACGTGATTACAACAAATAGATGGTTTGATTGTGTCGCTTGTGTCGCTTGTAAAAAACCTAGTTTTAATTTTTGTTTTATAATTCACGTTGACGTGTGTGGGCTTTGTAACCACTTTAAGATTCCTTCCTTTACAAGCTTTTGTAGAATTTAGTAGAATCATTTTCATTGTATTGTAACGTTCATAAGTGCCTTATTAGGGCCTAAACTGAATAAATGAGTTTTGATTTGATTTGATTTTTATTTAACTTGCAATAGGGTATTATACCCATTTTTTTAAAAGTGTCTCAATTCGTTCCTAAGGTGCTAGTAAGCCACCAAAAAAACACAAAAATTCATTCGATAAGTGCCTTAAAAATGCATTTAAATTTTACATTTTCAATTTTCGCGCGTAGTTTGATGAAAATGCTGGACGCCATGTAACTCTACGTGACTCACTCATGACGTTATTTGGTCTCTTGTAAGTGAATAAATGCGCTGATATTGGTCTCAATTGGACTTTTAAAATTTTATAAATTAAAAATGAGCTATTATCCTTTTTATTGGTGTGCTGTTCCTGAATGCATGAATGCATAGTGTTAAAAAAAAAAAACTTCAGTTGACACTTTTTAGTTTACATACAACACCGTATGACGTCATTATAATGGCGGCTACTGTTTCGCTTGTTTAGAAACAAATAAAAAAATCTGAAAACTATGAAATTAATTGTTAAGAAAAGCTTGTGTTAAAAATGTTTTTTTTTTTAATAAAAACTTATTTAATCGAATAATTAACACAAACACGCTGGATAATTTTCTTAAAATAAACCAAATTGTTTTACTTTTAAATGCCATGTTTTCACTATGGTGATGTTGAATGCAACAGTTTTGAACCATACAAATAGCTTGAGCTTTTGGTGAAGAAAAACATGGTGAGGAAATCATAGGCACTAGTAGGGTAGGTAATTTAGCCTAACCTAGCTGGATTCCTTCGAGTTGAATATCTGTCGCCAAGAACCCACCTTGTGCCACCATCGCCTACATTATGGTGAGATTGTGGCTCAATTTCATTATTTTTCGCCAAGAGAGAAAATAAGCTATGACAGACGGACATACAGACACAATCGTGATGCTATAAGGGTTCCGTTTTTACATTCAAACAGATGGCCATAGATGCGTAGATCATAAAATTTTATTTACGGTAGCACGCAAAAACCCGCCAAACCACAATAATTACTATTATTAGCCCAAATAGAACGGGTGATGACAAAAATGTTTTTTTTTTTTCACCAAAGGGCGTCATTCATCGACCCTCGCCAGGGGGTGTATATGCGTCTCACTAATTATTGTTATTGTCAAGAACGATTACATAATATAAGGCATTATGTGCATCGAACATCTGCCAGGATGAGAGGAAAAAATAATTGTTTATGTTCGCCGATCTTTTAAAATGCCGGGCGGTAACTTTGTTTTATTGTTGTTTGTGATTTCAATAATATAGGTGATTATAAAAGTTTATCTCAGTCATTATTTTTAGGAGCGGAATATTTCAAGTTTTACGAGATTTAACAGCAAAAATTTAAATTCCGACGGTTTTTTTTTTACAAGAAATTAAGTTTTAATTTTATTTTTTATAAGTTTTCATACTCGTGTTTTAAGTATTTTGAAGTTTATATATATTTTTTATACAACTGAGTTCACAGTAGACTTGATTAAAGATTTATTATTATTATTTATATTATCCTATTGAGGTACCTACTTAATTAAAATGTATCAAACTGCGGGTAAAGAAAACATTAACAAACGAATATGGGCATAGTTTTATGAACAATCTTTGTAATTAGCATTTTCCACTTAGATATAACTCTACGATGAGACAATACTACAAGCTAGACAACTGCAAATATTATACCACCTAATCAATACTTAGGCGAAGGCATTGCTCGTACCTAATGCAAGTCGAAGTCACTAAGTATATAAAAAATTAGACCAAAATTATCATGCCCAATATAATATAATATCTGATGAGAGGTATATTATAGCGATATGTCGCTCAAAGAGCAGCTCGACTGGGGAAGTACCTCCACCTTACAGAATACCGCAGCCAAATAACTTATAGTTGTGTTCCTGCGCGTGAGTAAGGTCGCCAGAGCTCATCGGGTGTTGCAAGCGTTCATAGGCTACGGTAACCGCTTACCATCAGGTGGGCCGTATGCTTGTTTGTCGACAATGTGGTATACAACAAATATATTATCAAATATCCCAGATTTGCGTGCCTTTTGTCTATAATAGTAAATAGATCTTCAAACTTAAAGATCTTCAGCCATGGTGCATGACTAACAAAGTACCTACCTCATATGATATATACCTATATTATTGTATTTATTTATTTATTCTGGGACATTCCTCACACACGCCCATCTGACCCCAAACTAAGCAGAGCTTGTGCTATAGAAGCCAGATATCTGATATACTACATATACTTACTTCTTTTCTTTTGTTAATATCTACTTATTTATATAGATAATTACACCCAGACTCAGGACAAACAGACATGTTCATGCATACAAATGTCTGTCCTTAGTGGGAATCGAACCCACGAACTGTGGCGTGATAGATAGATTGCCAATCTTCCTATACTACTTCTAATATTTAAATTATCGTGTCACAGTGTTTGTCTGCAAACTCCTCCGAAACGGCTTGACCGATAATTATGAAAAATTTTGTGTATATTTGGTAGGTCTGAGAATAGGTCGTAGGCTATTTTTTATAACGCTACGCGGGTGAAACCGCGGGAGACAGCTAGTAATATTATATATGTGAAAGTTTGGATAGATGGATGGATATTTTTACTCTTTCACACAAAAACTACTGAAAGGATTTCGATGAAATTTGGCACACAGATAGAATATATTCTAAATTTACATGTAGAAAACTTTTTATCCTGGGAAAACATAAAACCGCGGGGCCGAAGCGACGGGGACGTCATCTATAAAGCAACTATCGACACAAAACAAACAAAACCAATTTACAAGTTATATTCAACTCAATCCATTGTACCGAAGCTGAGCATTAGAACATGTTTCTCTAATTGGACATGACTTGACTAGACAAGGCACTGAGTCAGCAAAACCCATTATATTCATGCTGCTGAGTTACGCAGAGTTACGCAGTCATTTTAAATTATAGTACAGTTTGTTTGGTAACATGTTTTTGAATGATTACGAAAGTGAAATATTTAGGTGTGGTTCTGGTCTGGTGCAGTAAATGTAAGAGAGGTCTGGACACGGAATTGTGGTCAAAATATAGGCCTATAGAGCTGCCTATCCAATGGAGCGGAGTAAATATGGCCCTTATCTCTAACAAAGAATACTAAATCTTATTTCTATGAAATTTAAACTCACATTTAAACACCCATAAAAGTGAAATAAAAAGATAAGTTTATAACCTACTAGCTTCCGCCTCCCGATTTCACCCGCGTTCCCGGGGGATCTTGTGTTTTCCCTGTTTAAAAAGTAGCTTTAGCCTTCCTCGATAAATCGATTATCCAACAATAAAATAATTTTTAAATCCAACCAGTAATTCCTGAGATTAGTACGTTTAAACAAACAAACTCTTCAGTTTCATAATATTAGTATAGTATAGATAATTTATGTTTTTATGAATTTCACCAATATTATACCATTAAAAACATTATACAAAGGGTTTTTTTAAAGGTTTTATGATAAATTTGACGTCAACCAACTACCGGTGAGTTCCTGATGTAGCACTTGAGAGCCAGTTGCTTTCTAGGTTTTAACAAAGGTCGGCAACACATTGAAAATCCCCCTGGCATTTCTACTATCAACAGCGGTGGGTACTTACAAAAAAAATATCCATCAATCCACAATCCGCATGAAAGCCTCCCCCTTCTCGTTTGGGGGAGGTTCGCACCCCACGATGGGGTTATATGTAGCTTGATGTTGGTATGTCCATGTTTTTTTCTAGAACAATCTACATTCAGTGAACACTATAAAATTCGTAGACAGTCGTAGAGCTTTGTAGACTTTCGTAGTAGCTACATGAAGCTCGTAGTACGGGCGCTATTCATTTTTAGGATTCCGTACCCAAAGGGTAAAAACGAGACCCTATTACTAAGACTTCGCTGTCTGTCCATCCGTCTGTCTGTCACCAGGCTGTATCTCAAGAACCGCGATAGCTAGACAGTTGAAATTTTCACAAATTATGTATTTCTGTTGCCGCTATAACAACAAATACTAAGAACAAAATAAAATAAATATTTAAGGGGGGCTCCCATACAACAAACTCGACATTTTTGCCGTTCTTATAGATAATGGTACGGAACTCTTCGTGCGCGAGTCCGGCTCGCACTTGGCCGGTTTTTTAATATAGTAATGGGGATATTTTTATTTATTTTCGATTGAAAGACACAGTATACAGTATTTGAGACAAAGTAAAAGCACTAGTACCTACTACGTCTATCACATACTATAAAACTAAGTCCCCCGCCGCGTCTGTCTGTGTTCACGATGATCTCAAAAGCTACTGAACAAATTTTCATACGGTTTTCACTAATGAGCAGAGTGATTAATGAGGAAGATTTAAGTACATAATTTATAAAAGGTTTTGTGTAAATTGTAAATTTTACGATGTCGGAGAAAATCATGCCGACTAAATCGCGTGCGCCGCGTATACCAATAGAATTACAATATAGTATACCTATATATACACTTGCACGGTGGTAGGGTACATTTTTAAGTACCCTGGCTGGCTACCACCCTCAAGTTGAAAATCTGTCGCCAAACACCTATTGGTGTGTTCCGGCAGCAGCACTTGAGTGCCAGTTCCTTCTAGGCTTTGTGTGCTTACCACCTCCGGCCACATCATCACTTACCATAGTGAGATTATGATCAAACATAAACCTATACAAAGTAAAAAAAAAATATTACAAGGCGGGTCGCTAGTATTAATTAAAGATGACAACATCAAAAATACAAATAAATAGTACCTACACGAAGTTGTCGATTTGTGACATCGACTTGGCAACCATTGTACCAATAAATTGTTTTTGCCCACGGCTTTATGGCCAAGTACCTACCTCGATAAACACCTCAAGACCTCAAGGCTCGCGTTAGGTAGCTGGAGCAAGGGCCAGGTTCAGAAAGCAGTGCTCTTGAAGACGGCTCGCATAGTTTTTCTTTCTTTTAAAATGATATATTGGTGCGAATGAAAGGTAATGCACTGCTCGTGGGTTATATCAGTTACTTGGCTTCTATAGCACAAGCTCTGCTTAGTTTAGGGTCAGATGGCCGTGTGGGAGGAATGTCTCGGAATATACAGGGTGATTTTTTTGTCACTGGACATACTTGCAGGGGTTGAAGTACTCGTCAATATTACTACTTTTATTATGGGACCAACTTTGATATCGCAAAAAATAAAATGGTTCCTTCATACATTTTGGTCGAGTAGGTATTGAACTTTTGTATGGACAGCTGATATTTTTTTGTGATCTCGAGAGTTAGTCCCATCATAAAAGTTGTTCATACTGATGAGTACTTCCACCCCTGCAAGTATGTCCAGTGACTAAAAAATCATATACCCTCTCTAAAAAAGAAAAAATACAAGTAAGTTGTGATGACCTCGAAAGAGTTGTACCTACCAATGTTAAACACACAAACCCACGAGCAATGCTAATCCTACTAACGCGAGATTAACGATTTTTTGATGACGATTTTATGATAAAGGGGCAACTATAAACTATGTTGCGAAGATCACTGTTTTAGTTCAAATCAAATATTGTAATGTATTCCTTCATTCAGATATTCATTTTCAAAGTAAGTATAATTTGTTTTTTTTTTTTTTGCGAGTGTGCATGCATGGTGCATGGAAGATTTTCATTGGATAAATCTTAGTGTGTGCCTTCCTGTCACACCACCTTTTGAATCCAGAATCTGTCACAATTTTTTCACTATTTTGTCGAAATTTTTCGCCAAATATAAGACATTGTTGGCCCCTGGTTTCGAAGTTATAAAGGTAAGGTACACCCTGCCAGAATGGGCCTGGTAAGAGGCCACCGTTGCTTTATGGATATTAGCAATAGGTACTAGGGGATTCCCAATGTGTTACCACAAAGCCTATAAGATAACGTAACGTCCAATGGTTAGATGACTATTGTTTTCCACAACGAATGGACTAGACCAGCTCCTATCCGCTACCAGCTTCTCTGACAGATAAACGGGCATTATCAAAAACAACTCAATAACGAGGACATCGGTCTTCTCACGTCATCTCTTAGTTAACGATAGAGACAGAGCATAAAGAGTGCAGATTCCTCGTCGAGTTTATGATATTTATTTCATTTTATTTTGACGGGCCGGTTGGTGTGGTTGGTAAGATACCCTATCTATCACGCCACAGGTCGTGGGTTCGATTCCCACTCAGGACAAACATTTGTGTACATGAACTTGTCTGTTTGTCCTGTGTCTGGTTGTAATTATCTATATATGTATGTATTTACAAAAGAAAAGTAGTATATGTAGTATATCAGTTGTCTGGCTTCCATAGTACAAGCTCTGCTTAGTTTGGGGTCAGATGGCCGTGTGTGAGGAATAATGTCCCAGAATATTTATTTATTTAATCACCCCCCCTCTCCAGGTCAGCTCACCTGCGACATAGTTTGTAGATAATCCCTACACGTTTACGCAACGTATGTTTGTTTGTTCATTACAAAGATATCACGACTTTCGTGCTGATTATATACAACTGAGATTATTATTAGATTAGTTTGTAGATATGCCGCGGGTTACCCACGAGTTTCCTTGATAGTTAATTTACTTTAACATTCACCACAATCTCACTGTGGTATATGATGTTGTGGTTGAATGTGGTAAGCACAAAAACCCAAGAAAACTGGCTCTAGTTCATCTGACTGTATATACTGGTAGATGTTTGGCGATCGATTTTCAACAGACAGAAAGGGTACTACAAAGTACCCTACCACCAAGCTTTAGTTTCCATCATAATGAGGTAAGATATAATATGGCAGAAGGAGTATGACCATACAAAGCCTATTTTTGATGTCATATTTTAAGAATTATTTTTTCACTCAAATTGAGCAGAAATTGCAATAAGTACCAAAACTTCAAAGGCGTGTGAAGTTTCTAAATTCTTTTTTTATGCAACATTATCGGCAAATAAGCCCCGCCTGATGGTAAGCGGTTACCGTAGCCTATGAACGCTTGCAACACCAGGGGTATCAGTCACGCGTTGCCGACCCTTCCCCCCTCCCCGATGAGCTCTAGCGACCTTACTCACGCGCAGGAACACAACTATAAGTTATTTGGCTGCGGTATTCTGTAAGGTTTACTTCCCCAGTCGAGATGCTCTTTGAGCGACATATCGGTATGCTCTAACTCTCTTAAAAAATTAAAAATGCTTGTTCCGCATTTCGAGGTTGTTAGGGGAGATTCGTGCCCAGCAGTGGGGACACGAATTAATTTACAGATTAGTCTGTAAATTAATTGAATGCCGTACGCAATCAGCTTCGTACTCGATCAAGATAACTTATCGAAACACGATAATTAATAATAAAAATAATTATTATTTTAGTTTCTACCTTGTCTATAACATAGGATAGAAGGTATGATTCAAAATTTGATTTAGCCCTGAGACTTCCATTGGTTCCATATAATTTCAGGCCGGTTGACCTAGTTGGTAAGATGCCCTATTAATAAGGTCACAAGTGTGTCTGATACCCACTTAGGACAGACATTTGTGTGCATGTTTGTCCTGATTCTGAAATGATCTATATATGTATATTATATTTACAAAAGAAAAGTAGTATATGCAATATATCAGTTATCTGGCTTCCATAGTAGAAGCTCTGCTTAGTTTGGGGTCAGATGGCCGTATGAGTAATGTCACAGAAAATATATATTTATTTATCTATTTCCATGAACTGTACTGAGCCGATTCTGCCTTGGGGGTTAACTTTACAACATTCCCGACTTCATTATACTGGGTAGATATTTCAAGATGGCATATTTTCAACACCTATTTTAGGTTTGTCATGCTGTGGAACTTTTACTATGGGAGCTCTGAAGTCGTGAAATATCCAGCAAAATAATATTGAATTCAATATATTTTCTGGCAATAATGACCCTTAATTGTACTTCAGAACTCATGAACGAAAAAAAAGATTTCCTTAACAAACAAAAGATGATTATACAGAAGACAAACATTAAATAAGCTATAGGCGATAGAACTGGGTAAAAAAGTAATTCTAATTAGTCCGTCAGTTAGATTAAAATAAAATATTAGACACGTATTTTTTCGTTTATGAAATCAATAAAAAATTACAAAGTTATCTTGCACCATATTTCAGGAGTGGGGGCTTGTGACGTCACTTGTATGTACAAATTTTTAGACACAAGTGACGTCGCGCGAAATTTCAACGCACTGTATCGTCGTCATTTTTTGTATTCGGAACTAAAGAAAAAATACGTGTCCAATATTTTTTGGTAATCTAACTGAAGGACTAAATAGTTTTTTTTTTGTCTCATCCCCTATTCCGCTGGATCTCCTTCTCTGTCAAGTCCCACACAAGATCCACACACAGGAGATCCAACGGAATTAGTTACTTTTGTATAATCTTGTAATGGATTTCCGAAAAGTCACGCCAGTTAACCAAAATAGATGTACTTAAAAGTATTTTGACTACATATTTCCTAAAATACGATGATCTACTGTTAGTGCTTTTTATGGGTTTTATTTTATAAAAACTTATCATGGATTTCAAATTTTAATGCTATGCAAACAAAAAGTTACTTCGTCCAAAGTTACTACAGTTGGACATAATTAAATAAACTGCTTTAGCTTTCAAAATTAAAAACAAAATACTACACGCTCCAACATACTGTACTAAGCTTAAAATCACGTAAAAACCCAGTCGTTACGTACGATTAGGTGCCACTATCGAATAATCGAATTTAGTAAACAATTTTGTAATTAGATTAGCACATAAAGCCATCAATCGCGATAATTGTCGATAATTTGACGTATCGATACTATCTCTACACATTACTGTACGCTTTATCATACCTAGATATTCTTTTTTCCGCTATATTCATGATAAAATGCGTTGTGATTCTCATTTTTTTTTTATAATTATTTTATTACAACATAACATGCATAATACGGCTGTATTGTCAGATTATGTGTAATTTCAAAGTATTTAGATTATTCTTAGTATTTTAAATAATAAAATACTTAATACCTATGTATTGTGAGATTTAAAAATAAATGCAATCATTTTAGACGGGCTGGTTGGCGGTAAGATACCCTATCTATCACGCCGCAGGTCGTGGGTTCGATTGCTACTCAGGACAAATATTTGTGTACATGTAGGTACATGTCTGCATGTTTGTCCTGAGTCTGGATGTAATTATCTATATATGTATGTATTTACAAAAGAAAAGTAGTATATGTAGTATATCAGTTATCTGGCTTCCATAGTACAAGCTCTGCTTAGTTTGGGGTCAGATGGCCGTGTGTGAGGAATAATGTCCCAGAATATTTATAAAAAATCTATTTTTAAATGTAGAATATCGCTGAATGAAAATGTTTTAGGTGGAAAACTTTGCAACGACTCTCTAATGCATCTTTAGCTCTAATGCATTTTACCAAACTCAATCAATGTGGTAAGATGTGGCCGATAGTGGTGAGTAATGAGGCCTATAAGGAAGGTACATTGGCACTTAGGTATAGGTAAATAGGTACATATTTTTTCATGGAAGCAATTTTTTACTGTTCACAACTAAAAACGCTTAATTACGTACATACTTTTACCAAATTTCATTATGTTTTTGTCTACAATACATTACTTACCTATTTTCTTAGTTCTTTAGAGTTAAAAAAATTGAAAAAATAAAAAGTGATAAAATTAATCATTTGACAGTCCAGTTGACGTGGTTGGTAAGATAACCTATCTATCCCGCAGGTCGCGGGTTCGATTCACATCCAAGACAGACATTTGTGTGCATGAACATGTCTGTTTATTCCGAGTCTCGGTGTAATTTTTTATATAAGTATATTTAGAAAAATAAGAGGTCGTTTGAGAGGAATGTCCCAGGATGTCAAAGGGTATTTAAATTAATTTTAACTAAGTACTAACGTCAACAGCACCCGAACGCAACCAGGGCTGGTTGGTAGTCGTTTCTTTATCAGTGGGTGGTAGCCTACCAAGCAGTACTGCCGTTTATTATTACATAATGTATGAGAAAGATTATTAAAAAAAAATACATTTCATAATCATAACTCTACTTCATTTTGCCAGGTCAATAATTATTTAAAAATGGAAGACATTATTCTTTTTGAATTATTTTTAAATATACTTACTTTTTAATTAACTATGCACGTTTTTTTATCACCTTGAAAATATAATAAAACATTGGTTCCAATTAATTAAGAATAAAAAAAATACAGTAGGACATTTTTAAATTTGGAATGGTCGTTGGTTTCACAATATTCAATTATAACCTCTTTTTCTTTAATAATAAAATTCGGATTTATAGATAAAACAATTAATTTGCACGCTCATAATGTATTTATTCATCGATTTGGAAAAACAATGTATTTATTTATACCCATGAGGGGCACGAACTTTGTACACTAATTAGGCAGTGTACACAAAAGCGCATCGCGTATAATGATTTTAGATAACTATGTGTGACCGAGACATGGCTGGCTTATGCCCAATTAATTTTAATCCAAGCTTTAAATTAAAATGATGTGATTAGTAAATAAATGGATATTTTAAGACTAGTTTTATTGTTAGTTTACGTAATTACTTTTCTGTTTTTTATTTTATTTATGCTAGAATTGTTAGCTGTGGTTTTTTCCATTTTTTTTTTCACTGGTAACACTAAAATAGCTACTAAAGAAAAAATGACTATTCGCAAATAGAAGAGAAAATGGTTCAAACTATTTTGTCTTCGCCTATTTATAATATAACTAGCTTCTGCCCCGTGGTTTCACTCACGTTCCCGAGGGATCTTATGTTTTCTCGGGATAAAAAGTAGCCTATAGCCTTCCTCGATAAATAGGCTATCCAACACTAATATAATTTTTGTATTCGAACCAGTCGTTCCTGACATTAGCGCGTTCAAACAAACAAACTCTTCAGCTTTATAATATTAGTATAGATATAGAAGATAAATACTTTTAAAAAAATACTTGTCCTGACAATTTTTTTAATTTAAATAAATACCTAATTAAAAATTAAAAAGATTGTTCCTCATGTAAGCCAAAAGGCATAAGTCAAAATTGATCATTTTTTGAGTTAATAGATCCTTACCTTTTATTACCTACTTCCATAGAAGTTAAAGTAGAATTGGGCAAAAGAAAGTATTTTTTTTATTAATAATACACTGCCAAACATAAATACTTTTTTTTAAATCTCATTTCATCAAATACCGTTAATTGACCCTTAAAACGCTATGGCACTATAATCTGAGATTAGATGTAAAGCGCCATGCAAATGGCCAATTATAACGTGATGTTTGTTTGTTTGTTTGACTTTTTAGCGTAATGGGGTTACATCCCTAACTAGAATGAGGATAATTGGCCTGCTTTGAAGATTTTGGCATCAGTTTTAAAAGGGTTTTCGTGGGTAATGGCCTGTAAATAGTTTTTTTTTTAATTATATCATTGTATAAAAAAATGGTGATATATTTACAATAGATTGAAAAACTAATTTATACATAGTACTTATGATATTGCTTATTCATATGGCAGGTACTAATATCCTTTATACAGGATGATTTTTTAGTCACTGGCAATACTTGCAGGGGTGGAAGTACTCATCAATATGAACAACTTTTAATAATGGGACCAACTGTGAAATCACGAAAAAAATATCAGCTGTTCCATAGAAAAGTTCAATATCTACTCGACCAAAATGTATAAGTAACTTTTATTTTCTGCGATATCATTGGTGCAATACTACCCCTGCAAGTGTTGCCAACGACTAGAATTCTCTGTATATGTTCCTGAATAAAGGTAGTAGGTCGTTAAGGCTGTTTCTTCTATCGTTGTTATTTGCGTATTTAGATTTTGATATTTCACATAACATACCTAAGCAATGCCTCCGAATCATGTTTAATTTGCGACTTGATTAAACTAGATTGGCGTGGTTGGTAAAATACCCTATCTATCACGCCGCAGGTCGTGGGTTCGATTCCCACTCAGGACAAATATTTGTGTGCATGAACATGTCTGTTTGTCATGTGTCTGGGTGTAGTTATCTATATATGTATGTATTTACAAAATAAAAGTAGTATATGTAGTATATCAGTTATCTGGCTTCCATAGTACAAGCTCTGCTTAGTTTGGGGTCAGGTGGCCGTGTGTGAGGAATAATGTCCCAGAATATTTATTTATATTTGTTTTATTTTTATATTATTATTTACACAGATATTTTAGGCTAGCAAATAGGACGCGCGTCCCAAAACTACATAATATAAAAAAAAACAGGAATCAAGGGTCAAGTTATTAAGTTACCACAAAATATTGGTGAATATCTCGTACCCGTACCGTGGCTAAGATCAAGTTATATGAAGAACTAGCTGTTCCCCTCGGTTTCACCCGCGTTCTTAGTATAAAATTAACCTATAACCAATAAAAGTAGCCTAAATAATCCATCAGCTATCTGCCAGTGAAAGTCCTATCAAAATCAGTCCAGCCGCTTCGGAGATAAGCCAAGCCAGAACAAACAGACAGACATATATTTTCATTTATTTTGACATTACAAAGAGACACTTCAATTTTATTTAGGTATTTGTACATCGATAGACAGACAGACAAATAGTAAAAATGGTGTAAATTTTATCAATCAATATAATCTCAGCCGTTTATTTAGTATAGCTTCCGCCCCGCGGTTTCACTCGCGGTCCCGAGTGCTCCGATCGCCACCAAACCTTACAGGATTACCCGCGGGGCTAATATGAAGATTGTCTGAAAATTTCATCGCGATCGGTTCAGCAGTTTCGGAGTCTATGAGGAACATACATACATACATACTTTCTCTTTTATCATTATACATTTTTTCCCAAACACACTACCACGGAAGGGTACGTCAGTGATCATAAATTGCGAGGAGCAAGTTTGGGGCGTGTCGCAGTCGCCACGCCCCCCCTCTATTTTGGGGTGAAGATACGGTTGGCCCCTCAAAGTGGGGCAATTTGTAGAGTGAAATATTCTTTGAGAAATATAGCTTTATTTTTCAACTGAAATTATAGATTATATTTTTTATTTTAGAACCATAAGTAGGTTGTTTATATGTATTTTATAACGGAATATTTTTACATTAAAATACGGATAAGCACACATTAATTGATGGCATAACTTATTCAAAAGGAAATAAAATATATCAAACACATTGACAATTATCAAATTATCGATTTACCAATGTCAAATTGATTAGCAACCGAATTGAAATGATTAATTTCAGTAATACGAAGAATTATACATTATTGGATAAGAAATGCTTGAGTCACACAGAAACTGAAGTGGCACGAAATTGATATAAAAGCTTCTAATAACATCGATTAGGTATTTAGTATTAATCTATTAAGGCTCCGGTCTCCCTAAAATCAGTGTTCTTGCGGAATTTATCAGAAATGAAACATTTTTTTTTAGTCATCAGAAAAGCAATAAATGAAATATATTTTACGTTATTTTAAAGTGTGAGATTTGAAATTTTCAATACATGTTTTATTTTTTAATTTGACGCCACTTTTATTAGCTTTGTGATGCTTTAAACATACCTATATTTACATTCCACGCGTTGAGGGTCTCATTCATGCACACGCCACGAAAAAAATATAACAAAAACAAAAAATGTGTTCAAATTACATTTGTCGGCAAATTCTCTACAATAATCTTATCTAGTTACTTTTTTTCAAAATCGTCTCAATTTCTTATGACTGCTTTAAAAAGTTATAAATTTCTGAATTTGACCCTTGCAACATATATTTTTTTTCTATTACAAAGTAATGGTTTAGAGAAATCACACTTTAACCACTCCGAAAGCAACTACTTATCTGTCGAATAAAAATATATGCATTCAAAAAATCATTTGAAATAAATTTACTGAAACTTATCTTATAAAGTGAAATGTTATTTTTTATTACTCAACTCAAGTACATAAATAAATTGTCATTCCTCATATCTATAGTATCTTGTATACAAAACAAAGTCGTGTTAGTAAGACCATTTATAACTCAAGAACGGCTGGACCGATTTTTATGATCTTTGATTTGTTTTTGTCCCGAATAACAGAATACCTAAAAAGAATATACCGGGACCGGTGAAACCGCGGGGAAACAGCTAGTATTATATAAAAGAAAGTCAGGTTAATTACACCATTTATATATAAATAATAGTTGTATGGATTTTTATGCCGAATAACTATTTAAAGGTGAAAGATGTACGTATATATTATATAGTTGTGTTCTGTTAGCTGCAATTCCTTCTAGGCTTTGTGTACCTTCGGCCACATCATCACATGCCATGGTAAATGGTGATCACAAGCCTATATAAAATATTGTACCTTAGTATATGTTTTTAACAATGATTAGTTAAGTAAGTGGGCTGTCGTTTAACAATTGCTATTGAGCAAGTTGGTAAAGTGACGTAACTGCGTAATGTCTAAAAGGAAACCGGCTCTTAAAAGTAGGATTGATTCTAATCCTAAGTTGCTAGGCAACCAAACAAGTGTGGTAGCCAGTCAGGTGGGTATTACTGTTTTCTTTTCTTCCAGCTAATAAAACCCAATCTCAGTGTTATTTCCATGAATCAAATTTTATCATACAGCCACCGGTATGGAATAACTTTATATCAATTTCCTTTTATCAATTCAGATACGGGATTAAAAAAAAATGGGTTCCAAAAGATTAAATTCATTACAATAATGGATATTATACATTTATTCTATTGGACGTACCAACCCCTAATTTAAGTCAATGGCACTGTAGCAACCCCAAAGCATTGTTGCCACACGTGATAAAGATATTATTATTGAATGGCTCAGTGTTGCTAGGGGGCGGGGTGGTGTAATAGTTGTTAAAAAAGAAGTTACGCCCTTGCGCTTTGATGCAACGAGACAACAACAAAAACCGGAGAATATTTAGAAAAAACTTTTGATTTAAATACCGTAATGACTGATTAATTAATAAATCATACCATAGACTTACCATATTAAAACAATATAATATAGGCGCGAAACATAAATTTCGTTGACATGTTCAAAATTGATTATGGAACATTATCTATTTATTTATTACACGCGAAATAATCAATGCCGGGTTTTACAGTTATAAAAGATAAATTGAATGTAATTGTGCAATTTTAAATACATTTAATAATACTGAATTAATTTAAAATAGACATTTATAGAGACGGTATAAAAATAGTTAAAAAACTTATAAAAAAATAGAAAAACCTAACACAGATAATTAAAATTATCTTATGCTGGTAGCATAATTATTTATAATCCTTAGTACCTGGGTTTTACATAAATTAAGTGAAATCCACGGTTATTAATTTTTATCAAAAAATATTATGAAATCCGCATTTTTTCTATATGTACTTAGTACAAACCCAGGCATATTTTTTTTACAACTAACATGAGCGCTCATCGTAAAGTGATCAAATATATACTTAAGAATAATCTATCCCATCAAAATGTAACTTGTAAAAAAAAGGCACAAGTCTCGCAACGCAGTTCTTCTGCCGTAAAAAGTTGTGAAATCGAATGTAAACCAAGTCGGTTAATTCAGTATCTACCTATCTATGGGAGCAGCTATCCAACCACTTTATCATAAATTGATACATTGTTAGTTAGCTAACAACATTTTATCATAGTAACCATAATATCATATTTTTTTTTCTTTAATGAATAGAGTGACTTGGCAAACGCACACAGCAACATAATCTATTTAAGTAATTTAAATTGTCCTCCATATAGGTTGTTTCAAACAAATAAAAGCACAAAGCGCTAATATTAGATAGATTTTGTTTTATGTAGATTCTTTTACCGTGCGTGTGCAATTGCTGTTCGCGTCACCACAGATCTTATCTGGGTTATAACTATTAAGTATATTATAGGTATGGGAAACCAGATTATAAAGTTTGTGATTTTATTTTTCAATTTTTAGTTTCTTATGGGGGATGTACTATACACATCTGTTTACCCCCTAAAACCGTACAGGCGTGATGTTAGGTTATGGAATGGATCAGAATGTATTTAATTACGAAAACAGCAAATCAGTAGTTTTTGAGAAAATCGCGGACATAAACCTCCATACATTCGGGTCGAATAGAGAACCTTCCTTATTTTTGAAGTCGGTTAAAAATTCGGAATGTTTTTACTTGCTTTATAGGCTAAACAATAACTGTGTTCAAAATTTGGAGCTTGTGGGTCTGCTAGAAGTACCTTAGAAATTTTGATGATCGGTGAGTCAGTCAGCGACAAATTAACAAAATTAAGTAACTTTGACTTGCAATAATTCTTAAACTACTGGTTCAAATTGAATGTAATTTGGAAATATATCTAGTTATGTAATGCCCTCTTGGACAACGAAGTTAGAGGGGGTTGAAAATGGCCCGAATGGCTTCGAGAAAAGGATGGTACGGCCGTGCCAGGACTTGCACGGAAGTGCCCCCAGATTTTTTCTTTATTCATTGATTGCTTCATTTTTAATTAAAATACAAAAATACCCTATAATTAACAGGTAATTAATTGTTTTATTTTCAAGTACTATCCGCCAAATTAAAAAATATTAATCGGCAGGTAATTTAACAAGTTCAAAAACATTTTAGAGAAATAACCAAGCAGTAATTAACTATTAGAAAATAATAGATGACGTACCTACCTATGTATTCTTTGCAACAGAAACCTACCTTCATCATTAAAGAAAGATCGATTATAAAAAAAATACAGCGCTGACTATTTAATAATTTATTTTCGTATTCTCCAATGTCTAATCATAGATTATAGTTTCATATCAAAACGATATCGAAATATTGACTATGTGTCTATAGGCCTAAATAGACATGCCGCGCAGTAAGCTTTTATAACAACAATAAAAATAATTGAATCAAAACGCCTACAGTAAAAGTAAACAAATTAATAAATTATGGAGAATAATTGAAAAGGAATTTTTGTTTTTAGAAATATGCTTTTTTACATACTGAGGGTAGCATTACACTGTAAATGTGCATACTGTAACTTAATTGAATGTGGGTACGTACTTTTATAATATTCTCCTAGATCAATGATATCAAGGCCTAAAAAAGATTTATTTAAAAAAACCGTAATAAAGATTTTAAAAAAATGTTACAAAACTTACCTTCTCACGTGAAAATCCAAATTTTCAACTTTTTATGAACGCACAGAATGTAAAAACTTTTAAAATGACACTTTATTAATTAAGAACGTTTCTATTAATTGCGGCGAACACTTGACACGAACACGGCACGACTAGGACTGTCACCTTCCTTCAATAATTATCTTATCTTATCGATATATCAAAATTAAAAATACGCCTAATCAGAGACTCCCAGATTCTTAATAACACGTCCAAAGTCCGATGAGAAAAAAAAAAAAAAGGAAAACAGCACAGTTTTTTAAAATTTTCGATGTATACTAATAGGCCGGTTGTAAATTAAAAAGTAAACACTAAAACACTGTCCGTAAACACAAATTCGAATGTCCTGTTGTTGGAGCGGGCAGTATCGGCGCGGTGTACACTTGCGCTCACACGGCTGACGCCCGACTGCCGTGCTCGGTCGCCCCTCGCGTCGCACGCCCCACCCCTTGCCTACACAATTTTCAGGTAAAAAAAAAGTAGGAAAAGGGAGTTTATTTATTATCTATTCGGCGTCAATTTTCATAGTAGTTTTTATTTAAATAGGCGTGATTGTATAGTAGGTGGTCCTTTACGCCCGTTCTATTGTTCGTGTTGTCTTTGTTTTAAAGGCGGGTGAGTTGCGTCTCTGGCGCCAAACACGTGCTATATAAAACACCTTTTATTTTATGTAATAAATAACATAAGTACAATTGATTTATAAATTTGGGACTATATTAATGTTTTAAATTAATATTATATACGTTGGTTGAAAGAAGGTAAATTAATAACATGGTATTTTACACTAGGTTTTCAAGCATGAAAATACTTATTCAGTATTTTCTAAAAAGATTTGGACAATCTCCTTTAAAAAAGTATGAGGTTGTAATTAAATAAGTAATTTATTAATGTTACCTACATGAAATCTTGATATAATTTCCTTACATTTATAGGTTTATCTAATATATAAAAGTTTGTAGTTAAACTCCTCCGAAACGCCTTGACCGATTCTCATGAAATTTTGTGTGCATATCGGGTAGGTCTGAGAATCGGACAATATCTATTTTTCATCCCCCTAAATGTTAAGGGTAGTCCACCCCTAATTTTTATTTTTTATTTTTTAGATATTTTTTTTCATTTTTATTTTTTTATGATACAGCATTAAAAAATACATAAATGTTCAACCCTCTACGATTACCCCTATTTTTTATTTGTAATTATAAACTTTAATTTTTTTGGGAAGATTTTTTTTTTTTTTTGTCATGACTTAGAATAAAAAATATTATATTAAAACCTCTATGATCAACCCCTATTTTTCCATCGCGATTTTTTTTTTATAGCCGGTCTCCTGTCTTACTCACTATACAGTTTTCGGCCATTATTTTTTGGTTTTATTTGTGTATCGATCGTAGAAGTGACTGTTTATACGTATTAATTTTTCTGTGCAACTATCATGTTAATTTCACTCTCATCGTAAATTTATCATAAATTTTCAGTGCAATAATTATTTATTCACAATTTATTAACAACTGATCAAGACAGTTTTAACTCTCAGTCTATATTATAAAAATCAATCGCTGAATGTGTTGCTGACCGCAAATCTCGAGAACGGCAGAACCGATTTGGCTGATTCCTTTTTTGTTGTGTTTGATGAAGTCTGAGAAAGGTTTTGGAATGGAGAGAAAAAGAGTAAATAATACGAGGAAAATTGTAAAAATATCAATTTTTGTTTTCCAATACAAACCACTCTGTCCCCGGCTGTCAAACATTAGACGTCAATCAAAACAAAACAAAGGCGATATGAAAAATGACAACACTAAATGTTGTTCTAAATAGTCTTATATTTGATATTAATCACTATTAAGTGATGATGTGGCCGAAGGTGACAAAAACTAGAAAGGAACTGGCTCTCAAGTGCAACTGTGATACACACAAGCAAATTAAGTGTGGTAGCCAACCAGGCGTGTACTGCAAAGTACCCTACCACCATGGTTTCTTCACGATGCCATGCGAAACCATCATAAAACACCCATACAATATCATATATATTAATGACGTCACCGTGACTGTAAAAAAAAAACAAACCTGGACATTATGACGGACCATTCTTTCATTGTAATCAAAACAAAAGATTTTAAAAAAGGATCATTTAGAGTCAACTGATCCATTCTCACTTCGATAATATTGTCATACTGGCTACTTAGTGTAATCCTTTTCATTATAAAAGGTGTTATTTCGTTAAACAATGTAACTGGCCAGTTGTATTACCACTGGTTTTTTTTTATTTCTCATAACTTTTAAAAACTAATTTGTTGACTGACATTCGTATTTGGAATCTAACTGTTTTTAATCTTATGTCTGATTTTTTTTGTGGCCAGATAATCGGTATCTGATAATTTGAAATTCGAATAGTTTTATACTACACTTATCAATAGAAATAAGTAGCAGACGCGAGGTTTATCTAGCGATTGAAAAATCGGCCCTTAAGTTTTGATTACCTTGATAAAACCTTGCATTTTTTATTATCATTGACAAATTATAATTTTATATACCTTCCCTTTTAATGTAGATATACTTACCACATGTTGTTGCTTTGTAAATTATGTGAAGATTATAAATAAATATCCTGGGACGTTCATCACCATCCAGAAACCAGAAAACTGACACACTACATAACTACAATAGTAAATAAATAGTATGTCACCGATTGTGAAAAAAAAACCAATTCAGTGGCAGTGGTAATCATTGAGACACTATGAAGCTACGATCAGTAATCATAATATGAATTATAAACAATAAATGCCAACTTCATCATTTCTAGAATAAATTAGAAAAAGGTAGGTTGTGTACCTACCTATTAAAGTGTTAATTAACTTACTAATAAAGAATATCATTTAAAAAAACAGAAATCGTAACTTTCTATCCAACTATTAAAATAATACTTTCATAATAATAATAATCTTATATTATAAATAATAACACAAAATAGTTTGGTACAAATTTCTCCTCTGTTTTCGTTTAGTAGCTATAGACGAGCTTTAGTATTATGAATTTAAAAAAATGGAAAAGCCACAGCAAAGCGTGGCCAGGTTTAATCTAATTATAAACGCTACTGTGACCTTTGAAGAGGATTGGGTTGCCATACCTAAAAATAAGAAGAAGAACGCTACTGTTTATAAAAAAGTGTAAATTTCTATATTTGAAAACAATAATTTTGTGGTTTTTAAATGAAACAAAGTTTAGAACTGGCCAGCCCTCCAGACACTTATTTACCGCTAATTTAAAAATAATTTATAGTTTATAATTGCATTCTTAATTCGAACATTTTCCTCACACTGACAATCTCAAGCGTATAATTTTCTTCACCTTATATTCCCGACCAAATTAGTACAAATTTTAAGAGTGATGATGCGACTGAAGGTAGTAAACACACTAAACTTAGAACTGGCTCTCAAGTAGAACTGCCGTAACACACTGATAATTGCTTAATTAGTGCTGAATTACTACAAAGTGCCCTCCCACCGTGTTTAGTTTTCTCACGCTGTTTTCCTTCACTGAAAGTTCAATAACATACCAAAGCCACGATGCAGTCCAGCGGCCATGAACCTCAAGCCTAACGCTCAGCTATTTAAGATAGAACAGCCAATTGTCTCCTAAGCCGAACTTATACGAAAGCATACTAACATCTACGCTTATAAATATAAACGTCGGTGGGCAATATCCGACAACAGAAATACCAGAGACTCGTTTTCTGAACGTGGCAATTTGTACTAGACACCTAATTGATATGGCGGTCGTAAAATAGAGATGATACGCGGCAGCGGCTACTGGAACGCGCGATTGGGATTCCATAGATGTTAGAGGTAGTTAGAGGTATTCGGTACCTGAATATTTCGGATATCCGAAAAATTTACGGATTTTTTTATGGCGGATTTTTTTTTGTAAATCTAAATGTATTTTGGATAATGGTTAGCTTGAAACCTTTGTTTAATTTATTTATATCGTAAATATTAATCAGTGCAGTTTTACCTACTTACTTACTTATGTTTTAGTTAGAGAAAAAGAACTTACTCAAAGCCGTAGTTATGGAACTGGATGTAATATCCGAATGGATTATCTGTGCATAGGGACCACTCTATTATTTTATCGTAACAATATTGTTAAGGGATTAAAAAATAAAAATATTTTTTTTATCATCCATGGTTAAAAGAGGCCAATTACTTATATTAAAATGGATAATTGTTTTATAAATGAAGAGAAGATTTTCTAATCCTTTTGTTTTTACTCATAAAAAAACTTTTCACAAATAAAATGCGTAGTTACCTTCCTATTGGTGAAAAAACTCAAAAGAGTAATATTAATATTGCTCCGTTTTTTCATTAAAATCATAAAAATTATATTTAAAAAAAAATGGAAAACGAAAGCAACATACTCAGTTAAATTATTATTAAAAAGAACCAGGTTGGTACAGGCAATTACAGAACTTTAAAGTCAAAGAAAATACATAAAGTAAGTATTTAATTTACTTTCATTCAACTTTATTTTTAGGTTGGCAATAAATAGAACGGAATTATTCAAATAATACGGTAAGGTCGGGCTACTACGTTTGAAATTTAAAAAATCAAATTCGACACCGCGCGTTCGAACGGTACGAACACCTATATTTCCAAATGTCATATCTTTCACACCCACCAAAAGGTATTAATTCATACAATGCAATCAAATTAATTTCGACTTTAAGTATGGGAGATAAGGTTGATTTTCTTTAGTAAGATCAAATAGTTAAACCTTTTTAATATTAACAGCAATGTGGTAAATGTCATTGGTTTTGTGCAGCTAATGAAGGTGATCGTAATGTGGATACGTTTTTTATTAATTTATGGTTCAATAAAAATTTAAAATATGACCATATATAAATTAATTAAAACTTTTATGTGTTAAATAATTAATTTTGTTTGAGTAGTCATTATTGTAAAATTATCAAACTTTTATTCGTGTCTAATATATTTTACCATCACCTATTTTATTTAATGTAATTTTGGGCACTGCTGGTTTTTTAAGTGTTTTAATTATAAAGTTTCGTTAAAAATAATCATATCAAAGCTACTATCTATATATCTAAGTATCTATATTGATAGCAAAAAATATTTCCCAAACGTCGCATCCACATTACGTCCGCAGTGCGGGCGGCTCCCAACAAAAGTGAGATATATGTTAAATACTAGATATTTTTTTTTACTTTTCAGTGCGTTGTGCTTTATAAATTTATGATATTTTTGTCGGTTATTTATCTTTGTGCGCCGGAGTCGCCGGTCGTTACTGGACACCGGGTTTTATGCCTCGGTAGCACATCCAACTAGGAAAATTAAATCGATATTGTCCTGTCCTTTTTACCCACGACGGAACGGAGACGGTATATGCGTTTGGGGTGAGAGGTTGTTTTCTTAGGCTTAATTGGGTAGATTAGGATGAATATATATAGGAAATATTTTGTATATTAGCTGATATATTAAGTTTTACTCAAGTTCAAGTGTTTTTGATCCGATAATCGAACGTACAGAAGTGTGAGAAAATCATAATTATAACTGTTTAGCTCAAATTGATACAGAAAACCAAACAGGGGAAGATTTTATATCAATTCGTTTGTATATTATAGTATAAAATATAGTAGGTACTCATTACGAATTAAATCTCCATACCTCATTCTTGTTTATAATTTCATTAGGAGGTTTAACTTCCCTACTGCCGAGAAATAGATTATTGAAAGTGATACAAAAAATATATATTCTTATACGTACACACACAGACAGACAGACAGACAGTCTAGTCATCGTAGGAAGGTACCTAGCTATATTATGAGATACCTGCATCTCTACTACCTACATACGATAGTTCTACGTGAAAGATTACATGGATGAATGTTTGTTACTCAATCACGCCAGAATGGCTGAACCTGGATGAAATTTGGCACACAGATAGATTATATACAGGCCAAGATATTTGGTGTCGCTGAGCGTTCGGACCGCGGACCGAAAGTCCGGTCTTTTTGCATTAGTCGTTTCGGTCCGGTGTCAGAACGACTAAATAATCGATAGTGTTTGTAACGAAGCAAGTTCCTTTACCACGGCTTGCGGTTGGAGTTGGCTGGCAGAAATGGTCACGTAACGAAAAAGCGTTACGTATGTGACGTCACGTCACCAGTTATGCCCCCTCCATGCTACTTTCTCTCTAGCTGTCTGTCTCTTTCTATTATATACGAGTGTGTGTGAATTGTATAAAATTATTTATGTTTTGTAATTGTTTTTATTCATACGTGTATTACATTGTCTGAGAGGAGATGGAGATGGAATTTTGTAATGGAGATTCAAGAAAAGAAAAAAAAATAAAAAAGAAAAGTTAATATACATCCTGTATGTTAACCATAACGTGTCCAACTTTAATAACTTAATGGTTCCGAGTCGGTGGTCCTAAACCTACTGTTCACTTACTGACCAACTTACTTAGCTCTTCATCAACTCGTTCTCAACTTTATCCCAATTGTATAAAGACTAAAATCAAATGAAAATTATTGTGATATTAAGATAGGCACTTATAAACGTTTATTATGTAGAATCAGAACTTGTGATTCATGTAGAAAGATTTAGAAATCTTGTTGCCTAAATATATCGAGTTTATTAGCAAAATTATTTGCATGTTTGTAAATGGGGGTAAACAGCCAATCACTGTTTATCTTTAACAGCTTTATCTTTTACAAACTTGCGAACGCGACCAATTCAAATATTAAAATCCTTAATATTCCTATTACTAAGTCTATAAAAACGGTAAAATGAGATACGATAAAAATCTGCCCCATTTACCAAGTTCATGGACCGTATTTTTGATTATTCATAAACCCAAAAACACAATTATAAATTCCAATATTTTTAATACCATTGAATCCGGTATCGTTCACTTCAAACTAGCATACAATCGAAAACCATAAAAAAGCCGACACGTAGAGGTCACTTTAAAAATCTAACGCGGTACTATCCAACGAACTTTTAAAAAGAATCAAATATTTTTCTATTAAAGTCAGCCAGTCATGTACAAAACAGATTTTATAATTATTGTATAAATATCCAAACGACTAAAGTTCAATAATGGAATCCCGTCGCCCGGAAACGAATAAAAAACGCGGCAAAACTCTCAAACTTGGAACTGAATGGAACGTCATTTTTTACGTCCGTTAGGGTTGTCGCAGTGAAAAATGATATAATTTATATCGGTTGGTTGGTAGCAAGCGGCTACCCGTTTTGTGTTGCGCGTGATAAAATACAAATAAAGAAAAAAATAAGACTTTTTATAATATTTTTTCTCTTCTTCTACTAATTTAAAATGTTTCCTTATCAACGCGCGGCACGTTGCGACAAAAGGTTTAGAGATGTTCCGTATCGATTTTATCGATATTTGATCTGATTTTATTGTTTTAAATTCTAATTAGGTATTTATATCAGGTAGGTATGTATTTATTCATGTTTTTTTCTCTTAACTCCTGAGTTCATCAAGTATAATGAGAAAAAAGCAAATCGCTTATTAATATAAGTTTGCATAAGTAAAGGTTATAATTAAATATTAATCAAGGCAAATGAGACGTTTACGTCTTGATTATTCTACTAGTATCATTAGCACACATAAACCAAACTTGCTTATTTTTTACATTTTATTAATTGCAGTTGAATTAACGTAATCAGCCATAATTAAAGATAATATCGATAATTAAGGCATCACTATCTCACGCACACATTGGCCGTTTCTCACATACAAATCAAAGCGTGCGCTCATAATACAAGCACGAATGAAATATTCAAATTTGGAAGCTGATTCCGTTTATGGCTACTTAATTTGGGTGATTCGATTTGAATATTATAAAAAAGAAACGTCAGAAAAAATGTACGACCATAGACATTCCACTGGCGCGGTCCGCGAGGTAGACGGTGGACACAATTTTTTTTATTTCTTTTTTTGTTATAAGTGTAGCAGATTTTTATAATTTATGACCAGTGACTGGAATAGCGACAAATGAATTGATTGTTATAGATGACCATCAAGTTTTTTGACCGCGCTGTTTATATTTTAAATATTTGGACTTTTTAATACCTATATGCTAAATAGTAGCTATAACTCTTAAACTTCTGTTAACAGGATCTGCTTTCTTGTTTTTTTCTTTCATATTATAATGATGGCACCTGTCTTATTTTCTTTATAGCGTAATATTTTATATCAAACTTTATAACTTTATGGAAAAAATAACTTGTAGATTTGTCAACAACTTATATATCAGTCAAATTCTACATAGAGTTCGCGCTATCAAAGAAGTCCCGAAAGCCCACCTCTATCTGAGAAGAAATAAGATCGATTTTAATTAATTCCACGGGACTTCTTTGACGGTGCAAAATGTATAAAAGGAAGTTGTTCGTCCGGTGGTAACTTCAGTAGCTTCGACGCTCATAAGTGCCCTCCTAGGACTTAAACTGAATAAATGTTTTTGACTTTGTCGCTAAGCACCTATTGGTATGTACCAGGAGCTGCTCTTGAGAGCCACATCATCACAAAGCACAGCCCACTGCTGGGTCACAAGCTTCCTCCAAAAAGGGGGATTTAAGCAATAATCCATCACGCAGGTTCAGTACTGATCAACGGATTTTGCAATTTTACTCCTCTAGCATGCTGATTTTATTCACTGAAAAACAGTGCCCGGTTTTAGGTACTTTAGATTTAAACTCATAGATACAAGATAGTGATTTGAATCGTTTTGATGTTGTATTTAGGTGTTCACCACAGAGCAACCAACTTGATATAGCATGCAATAAATCTCTTCTATTAGTATTTAGTGGATATTTAAATATAAAAACTTAATAATAATATACTTGTGATTTATGAATGCTAATGAACTCTACATTGGCGATGATTGCTCAGTGGTTAGTTCGAATTCGGTGAAGGAAAACATCGTGAGGAAACCATAGCACGGTGCTAGGGTACTTTGTAGCACCCGCCTGGCTGGCTACCACCCTCAAGATTAAAAAGAGTTAAACAGAGTTATACTAGTACATACAAAACCTCACATTATTCCTTCCTTACATACATAGGTACACACCTTACACACACACACACACACACACACACACACACACACACATAATTTGTTCACAATACAAATAGGTATTCTACACTTTGGGCACAAATTGGTCCTTTTAATTATAAGTCAAAGCATAATATTGTAAATCTTTAATTGGCTGTAAGTCTTATATTTAATAAGTACATTGTATCTACTTTTAAAGTGCTGTGGATTTTGTAATAAATAAATAAAATAAAATATAGTCAAGGACCTACTGGTGTAAGTATTCCAGCAGCTACAGACCCAGATCCTTCTAGACGGGCCGGTTGGCGTGGTTGGTAAGATAACCTATCTATCACGCCGCAGGTCGTGGGTACGATTACCTCTCAGGACAGACATTTGTGTGCATGAACATGTCTGTTTGTCCTGAAATAATAATTAAAGCATCTGCCCACTGCTGAGCACAGGCCCTTTCAAGAATAAGGCAATGTATGAGCTATATTTTCTCATGATGATTGTCTCGGTAAGCGTCACCTATAAAACTATCCATGATCTTAAGTCAGCAGTGATGGTGAAGAGAGGCTTGAGCGAGGTACCTACAGTGGTGATTAAAATATAAACACATTATGATATTTATCGTATCTGAATCCTTCTCCATTCTAAAAGGCAATCTTGCGTACTGTAATTTTGTTAAAATATTTCTTGTGGTCTTTTTCTATTTATTTAATACAGTGTGTTTTTTTAGTCACTGGCAATACTTGCAGGGGTGTTAGTAGTCAATATGAACAACTTTCACTATGGGACCAACTCTGATATCGCGTAAAATAAAACGGTTGCTTCATACATTTCCTAGGTGTTAAACTTTTGTATGGAACATCTGATATTTTATTCATGATTTGACAGTAGGTCGCATGGTAAAAGTTGTTCAGATTTATGAGAACTTCCACCCCTGCAAGTAATGCCAACGACAAAAATAATCATACTGTATATTTTATTTCTTTGTTTACATTGAATAGGTATCTATCAACGCACAGCTCAAACCACTGGACGGATCGTCCTAAAATTTTGCATACAGATAGCTATTATGATGCTTTTTGAAAATTCCACCCCTAAGGTAGGGATGTGACATTGACATTGATTATGTGACTTTTCAATAAAAAATTATTTGTGAAAAATCGATTTTAAAAGAAAAAAATAATCGATTTTAAAATAATCGATTTTTTCACTCATTGTCACATTTATGCCCTAAGGGGGTAAAATATGGGCACGCGGGTGAAACCGCGGGGCGGAAAGCTATTTAGAAATAACCAGCGAATATGAAGATATAAAATGTAATTCAAACTTGTCTTTAGGTTGAATGTGTTTCAAACAGTCTGTAAAATAAAGTTTTTTTTTTTTATACTACTAGGTGGAAAACAAGCTTACGGCCCACCTGATGGTAAGCAGTTACCGTAGTCTACAGACGCTCAAAACACCACCGGCAAAGAAAATACAATATTATATTCTCCCTGCTAGGGGTATCACTCACGCGTTGCCAACCTTGAGACATGAAGTTGTTAAGTCTCCTGCGCCTGTAATTTCACCGGCTCCCATACCCTCCTAACCGAAGCACAGTAATACAAGTGCACTACTATTTCACGGCGGAATTAGATATGGTGGTAGTACTTCCCCGGGCGAACTCTGCACTAAGAGTTCTACTACCTTCAAACCAGATAAAGCAAAATAAATATATAATCCTACTAATATTATAAATGTGTAAGTTTGGATGGTTGGATGGATGTTTGTCACTTAATCACGCCAGAACGGGTGAACGGATCTGGATGAAATTTGGCACAGAGATAGCTGGAATAGCACATATACTACTTTTTTATCCCGGAAAAACATAAGATCCCTCGGGAACGCGGGTGAAACCGCGGGGTGGAAGCTAGTCATAACTTAATGGGAATGAGCTTGAGCTTTCGTTGAAGGAAAACATCGTGAAACCATAGCACGGTGGTAGTGTACTTTGTAGTACCCGCCTGGCTGGCTACCACCCTCAAGTTGAAAGTCTGCCAAGCAACTAGTGCTGTGTTACGACAGTTGCACTTGAGATCTGGTAATAGGTGACGGTAGCCACATACCATCAGATGGACCGTCTGCATGGTCAGTCTTCTGATATAAAAATGTTTTAATTTGGCACAGGGTAAAATTGGGTCTTAAGTGGAGACCCATACCCTGATAGCACAGCGTAAAAGACATACAGTGGTCTAACGCGTTTGAAGTCACGCATTGCTGCGTTGTGTCCCAAGCGAGTGTATGGCAGCTTGGGCTCGCTACGGTCCCTCTCTCACCCCGCAAGCCCCGCACGATTGCTCTGTCTAGACGTGTCCGTTGGCAGACTGTAAGAGTTACATAGACTGTGCTGATAGGTTGTGTGTACTTATCACCTTTGGCTTCATCATCACTTTTCGCGGTAAGATTGTAGCCAAACATAAAATAAAGATCTATCATAAAAACAAAAACAAAAAAGTGATTTTATTGTAATTGTTTTTTAATTACCCATGATTTATTTTCTTAAATAATTAGGTAACATAAGAACATCGACAATTATTGATAACATCTCTTTAGTATAATTATTTCAACTTTTTTAAATTAATTTGAATATAGAATGACATCGATATCTGATATAAAAAGTTTCAGCATAAAAAAGGAGAGTTTCAGAAATAAATAAAAATATGTCACTAATGAAACGTAGTAGGGGAGACCGGGGATGGTTATAAACCGAATGTTAAAACCGGGGTTGGTTATAAACCGAGGATGGTAATATACCTAATATCTAGATCATTGCATTGTGAATGCTGACAAAGCTAAACAACAAAATGACATTAATGTTGGAATTCTACTAAAATGTTATATAAACTAAAACAATTTAATATCGTTAAGTTATCATGAATCAATATGAGTACTGAAGGTACCTACTACCCACAAAAATGGAATCTAGTCAAGAGAATATCTAACATCCACGTCCACCGGGGTGCAGAGGCAAGCTACGTTATGTTTATAAGAAATTTTATTTATAAAATAATACGAAAATCATTAAAAAAAACTGTTCCGAAGATGTGGCAAGAAAAAAGTCATGGATACTTATAATAAAACAAATGCCTAGTTCATTAATAAGTGATATGATGCTGAATAAAATGAAAAAATAAGCTTCTTAATTGTAATACTACACCTTTAAAATCAACCGCTCTCGTCAACAGACGTGGAGTGAATGAGCAAAAAAGCGCGCGAGACGTTCATCTGACATTCAACGCTGGGTGGAGCTTACAGCTACCCGCCTCTCAAAACGAGCACGACTATTGGCTCATTTAAAAATCGATTCCATTTTATAAATATGTAACCACTTTCGTTTCCCGTGCTCCAAACAGTCGTAAAGCACAAAAAACGGAAACGAGACTCAATCTTATTATCTATGGTGCAAAATCTAAAATTCAAACATTCATGATTATTGATGCGACTTTTTATATCGATACGCACTCAATTGTTTTACCGACATGTCTTTGTAGTCTCTTTTGTTTTATTTAAAGGAGAATGGGCCCAAGAGATGTATTTTTTTCTGGGCATTCAACGACTATGAATTTTTCTTTTTTCATTTCACGTGCGCCATCGAAATAAACAATGAGTTACGTAGGTGGGTGAAATTGTATCGGTAATAAATAATGGTGTATTTATGATTTATGATAGAAGGGGAAGGGATACGTTTATTTATATTATATCTAGTGGTGCGGTCGTACATTTTAATGGTAACGTTCGACGTTATTATGTAAGACTAGAGATTGAATAAAATATGTTTTATGTTACCTAGTTATGAAGTAGGTAGCTATCAAGATGATTATGCTCGTCGATTATTTCCTTTTGTCAGCAAAAGTCATTAATAACACATTTTATGTAGATATATCATTAATAGAACCAAATTCTACTTCATGGCCTTTCACTTGTAAGACGAACTTCCACCTCCGACAAATAAAAAAGTTAAGACGGAACTGTCATTATGAAACTGAAGCACTAAACTTGACACTGGCATAATATTACCAATTACTATAAAAAAGAAAAAGAAAATGGTAGTTCCATGTAGGCCGTAGATAGAGAGTAACTTCTCTATCTACAATGTAGGCCGTAGACAGAGATGTAGGCTATGTGTGCTGTCAAAAATATGCTTTTTTTATTGATTTTTCTTTTTTTTATTCAATACTACGGACTCTATGTGAAGAAAATGCTATAACTTTTGTGTTATAAGGTTTATCGCATTCAAATAAAAGCAGTTGTGATCGCGTCTAATAGACAATGCATATAAATCATAAATACATTCATAACATGATAAACAATAATTAGAAATTACCCGTTAATTAAAAAAACGAGATTTTATCTTGATTTTTTTAACTTCAATAAAGAAATGAGTAAATTTTTAGATTTTTTAAAATTATTTTTTCCGTCGATATTATAAGGTCCCCTTTCGTTTGTGCACTTTATCCAGAATAATACTGTATTTATTTAAAATAGGAACACATTTTTATCGCAGGCCGTGGTGTCTTAACTTTTTTTTTGTCAGAGACAGTTTTTTAATTTTTCAAGATTATTCCGACCTATTCTGCTAAGTACAGAGTGGGTGGCAAATAATGTGAAACTCCATTATAGTAACTTTAAGGATAGGGGTTTAAGTTGACGCAAAATGCATTTTTTTTATATGGAATTTAAGAAACAACTTTGTAAGAATCAGCATTTCTGTTGTAATAATGGTTGAATCAATGTAATAAAGGTAAATTCTATCCAAGGAATATTGTTTTATTTTAAACATACACAAGATTAAGCAATTGGTCTCGTTTATTACCGTTTTATAATTATTTACTACTTTTAGTTTACCTATTTTCATTCTGAGGCCTCAGTTTTTTCCATAGACATATCAATTTGTAAATTATATAGGTAATATTGTTTTTTTTTCTAAAAAATCGTACTAACTGTAATAGGATATATTTTAATCAATTTAAGTCTCATGTGTCATAATAGCTGTTTGTTTCTTTAATAAAAAAAAAAAGGCCAAGTGCGAGTCGAACTCGCGCACCGAGGAGTCCGTAGAACCTTGTAGGTAGCTATCAAGATGATTATGCTATAAATAGTTCGTCCATCACGAGAATCGTAACGAAAAGATAAACTACATTGAGAGACAAACTCTGCCGTTGGTAAACTGTTGTCCCCATACATCGACATAGGTCGTGGTCAGTTTACCAACTGCAAATAAGTTTATTATCGCAAAACAAAAATTAACAACAGATTTACGGTTTTCGAATTTCTTCCTTTGCTATAAGACAATGCTTCTTGCCGAATTTCATGATTAGGTCAACGGGAAGTACCCTATAGGTTTTGATTCCCTTGTGAGGAGTTGCAAGTGTCAAAATATGCAGCATAAACGGCCATATTTTTTGATTTCGTTGACTTAGAAATTTGATTTTATCACAGGAGATTGCAGACTTGAGTATTTGATATTAATTTCAACTCGATACCTTCACGCGTTCCTAAGAAAAAGGTCTTGACAGACAGACATACAGACAGACCACAGACGGACAACGAAGTGATTCTATAAGGGTTCTTTTTTCCTTTAGAGGTACGGAACCCTAAAAATACGAATCGTACCATCCTACCATGAGTCTTTTAACACGAAAATAAGTTATTACCTATTAACTTCTGCCTCGCGGTTTCACCCGCGTTCCGGAAGGATCTTATGATTTCCGGGGATAAAAAGTACCATATTATGTTATTCCAAAGAGTGATTTATATATGTGCCAAGTTTCATCCAAATCCATTCAGCCGTTTATGCGTGATTGAGTCACAAACATAAAAACTTTCATATTTCTAATATTAAGAAGATTATTAGTAGAATTAGATAGAGCAAGACAGTAACATAAGTACCCTACTGGTACCCAAGAAATGGGAGAAGAAATCGAGGTAGATAGCCCATAAGATGGGAGGATGAAATTAAACTTGCAGCAGGTCCAAACTGGAGGAGGGTCACTCGTGATTGACCAAATGATTTCAGAATAAAGGGGCCATTCTCGCCGACTTATCGGAAGCAACATTTTTATCAAAATAGAGATTTTAATTTTAAGAAACATTTAAAATTGTAACGGACCTAGCCTTGTAAACGTTTCCCTCCAAAATCCATAAATAAATTACTAAAAATCATAATTCTATGTTAAGTTTCAATTTCATAGCACATTTCTGTGTAAAAATAGTCAAAAAAACCTTGTGCTGTAAAATTTTATATGGCTCGATATAGTAGAATTTGTAAGAATAGTAGGATGCTAATTCCATCAATTAAGAAGATATTCCTGAATGTTTGATAATTTTAAGACGGCACAGCAAAAGTGTTTTTCATCGAATTTAAGGCGACGCCTTGAAGATTTTGGTTGCAAGGATTCAGGTTTTTCTCAACAATGAATGAAGCGAACGAACTGAAATTTATTGTAAGAATTCATCATGTCTTTGACTTTATTTTCTACGTTGCATAATATGATTGGTTAACTTTTGTAACACAAAATAATTAATCAAAAAGACCTCTTTAAAATAAGAGATTCCAATTTTACCGGCATTGAGGATCGATTTGAGGTTCCAAAATTTCTACATATATTAATTGAAACTGATACTATAAATTGTACTTAGGTTTTATGAAATATATTTGTAGTTTTTAAATTAAACAATAAAAACCATTTTGTCGCATACGCCCGTTCCGTTTACGCGGGTTTTCTATGAGAGGTCGCTATAGTAGGGAGCGGGACGCAGCACGTTGAATTTCAGATTTTTAAGCTTAACGCGGCGTCACCTTAATGTGAAAAACTCCAACTGTTATATGTATAGACATATTGTATAGTTAACTCATGTAAGGTTTCCAACCGTCAGAAAGGAAACCCTGCTCGTCTGTTAGTTTCACATTACCTTTGGCCTATAGCTATTCTATTCCTTATTTCTGAGGGAATGACTTGTTTTTCCAATAGTTTTATACACTCCATTGCTTATTTCTTCAGTGGTATCTGATTTTAATAACTTGTAAGAAAAAGTACTTACCTATCTCTACTTCAAATTCAATTTTTTTTTTTGCTTTTTTTGTCGTAATAACAATACTGAATCACGAAAAAAAATTTTTATCGAAAATTTTCATCGAGCAAGCTTGACTTTTAACCGATATAAAAAAAGAGGAGGTTCACATTATTTTCACGATTTCAGAGTTTGTCCCATAGTAAAAGTGGTTCAGCATGGTGAGCCTAGCTTAGGTTTTGAAAATTATGCCATCTAGAAAAATTCACCCAGTATAAGTATATTGCAGTACAATATCTATTTATCTGGTGTCCAAAGTACAAGCTCTGCTTAGTTTAGTATCAGGAAGACTGAAGAATATTTCACGATATTTATTTAGTCCTTACTTATCAAGGATCAATTGTAAAACCTTTATTTTTTTTATCAAATCTATAATCATTTTGTAGTAAAACAATAACTTTGCTTTGAAGAAAATGAACATGATTTTTTTTATTCAAATAGGCCTTTACAAGCACTTATGAATAGTCTGACTAACGCTCGGTTCGGAAGGTTACTTTTACTGAGAAGAGCCGGCAAGAAACTCAGCAATACTCTTTTCAAAACCAAATCTGATTTATTATATAAAATTATTGATTGTCTCAATAACAATACATGTGTGTAGGAAAAAAGAAAAGGTATCAAAATTATGAGTAACTTAGTTAAATAAATGGATTGCAAACTTAAGCAGATCAGCCCCCACAAGCAGCACCTGTTCACAAATATGACGCAGTATAAGTACATAAAATATAACCTACTTATTGATCTTAAGCACTGTGTTACCATTTATAAAATTAACAAAAAAGATTAATTCATTTATCATAATTAAAACGTGATAATACACTTTTACTAATCGAACAATTTGTACAAGAAAATGTCTATTTAACCTTTAGAAAGATCGGAAGATAATTTTCTAAAACAAAGACCACAAAAATAACTTATCTAGTGGCATAATAAAAGTAGGTACCTACGTCACTCCGAAATAAAAAGGTAAAAATATTGTTAAAAATGGCGTAGCAGAAATCCCCGCCTCTCAGATCGGTACAATTTAATTAAACAGAGTCCTCGGGCGTTTCATTTTCATAATGGCCGCAAGATTTCGAAATGACCGACGGATTAATTCGCTATTTATTTTTACTTTCTATTGTGCTGTAGTAGATAGGTATTAATTATGTTTATTAGTCCTCCTTTCACTAAGTATATATTTTATTTTATTAATAACATAACAGAACTATCATAGCTAATAAACAACAAAAAAAACAATGATGGGCCATTCGGCGTTGTTGGTAAGGGCATCTTACCAACAAACTCTAACACGTCGCGAGTACGATTCCCACTCAGGACAGAAAAGAAATGTTTTGATTAGGAAACAAAAAAAGTTAATAATCGTTACTAGTTTTTGTCATCAAAATTGATAATTTAAAAGAATTCTGTCTTAGTAGTACCTGTGGTAGTAGGTATATGCACCGATAGCTGACAATTAAGTGCCAGAAAAAAAGCACGTTTGAATACTAAAATATAATAGAAATAGCACGATGTATTTGTAGAACCCGCTATGCCAGGATGGATTCTCAAACACAATATCTATCGTTACACACCTAGCAGTGTTTTCACATGAGAGCCAAACTCCAAAAGGTTTATTCATACCTCCTTCGGCCACATCATCACTTAATATGCATGGATCTAGAAAAAAAGGCGGACGCCACCTCATAAAACAATTACTGAAGCACCCACAGTAAGCCAGCTCGCTTAAATGCATACACGCCCGGCACGCACACATTCACACCACACTAAGCCTGCCGCCCGCCATTACGCGACGAACCACACACACACAGTTACGTCGCTGCCATTTTGGTGCTTCAATAGTTTCTTAGTGGCCATCTGTCCGCCTTTTTTTCTAGGTCCATGTTAATATGGTGATTTTGTGAACTTCGTACCACGTGACAACAATAATATTGACCGAATCAATATTTTTTTTAAGCCACGATTAGAGCGAACAAAACAAAAAAAAAATATCAAATCGGTCTAGCTATTTTTGAGATGTAGCGAGACTAACAAACAGAAATTGATTTATATACAGGGTTATTTGTAATTCACCGGACAGCGCTTTAGGGGGTGGAAGTACTCATCAATATGAACAACTTTTACATGGGTCCAACCCTGAAATCACGAAAAAGAATATTACTTCTCATACAAAAGATCAACCTTGCTCAATCAAAGTGTATGAAAAGTAGGTATTTTTTTTTCACGATTTAAAAAAAAAATGAATGGCAAAATGTGTTGCTAAGCGCAAAACTCGAGAACGGGTGGGCCAATTCCGATAAGTTTTTGTTTTAAATATTCGTTGAAGTCCTTATGAAGGGAAAAAATGGAAATATGCCTGCAAAATTGGAAAATTCGGGAAAAGCTGAATGTCTGGGATTTTTGTTTGAACTCAAGATACCGATATTTGCTGCCAGTTTATTGAGGAACGTTATAGGCTGCTTTTTTTTTACTTGGGGACGCAGGTGAAACCGCGGGGGACAGCTAGTATATAGATAAATATGAATCAGTAATACTTTAAAACACAATAACTGGTGGCATTACTTCATCACTCATCACTAGTTAAATGAAATGAGCCCATAACCGCGAAATGGGTAAACAAATGTTGGCGCATGTTGCTATTATGAATATTAAATTTCACCCCTCATTTGTATGAGATGCCATAAAATATTTTATCGATATCGATAATGTATTTGGTTTCTTATCGAAAAATATATACTTACCTAAACATGTCGATAATTTGAAAATAAAATTAGAAGCTTTTTGTCGCGTTCTAAGTTAAGATGTATTTCGTTAAAATATAAATAAAATAAATAAATATTCTGGGACATTCCTCACACACGGCCATCTGACCCCAAACTAAGCAGAGCTTGTACTATGGAAGCCAGATAACTGATATAATACATATACTACTTTTCTTTTGTAAATACATACATATATAGATAATTACACCCAGACACAGGACAAACAGACATGTTCATGCACACAAATGTTTGTCCTGAGTGGGAATCGAACCCACGACCTGCGGCGTGATAGATAGGGTATCTTACCAACCACGCCAACCGGCCCGTGATAAATAAAGTGATAAACTAATGTAATCGTCAAAATGAGGTACTTATCTTTGAAATTAATATATTATTATGTCGAAGCCATTTCTCACGTTACCTATATTTTGTTTAAATCGCTTTTTATATACATGATTATAGGAAGGTTAATCTCAATATTAAGCAACAAATAACTGTAATTACTTCATAAAACAACGATACAAGTTATATTTGCTTTTACTATCTACCTAGCTACCTATATTTATTCCATTGTGGAAGATACAATTGTATAAAAAATAAAAATACGTGTGGCACTCAGGGACTGCCGCGGTAAAGCTATTGCATAGCATTTTTTTTTTATATTAATCGATACCTATACACCTATATACCTTCTCACAAACAGCATACACACACATACATACAGTGTGGGAGGTGTTAGGTTTTTTCGTTACGGAATTTTTTCGTGACGAAATTTTTTGTTCCGGTCGCCGCGCTCAAACTCCAAAGCCCGCGATAAAAGCTATAACAATAGCTTAAAAAATCAAATCACGCAATAGTTTTGTAAAACTATCGACATGAAACTACATCACTACGTACTTGCAAGAGATTTCGCGCCAATTTTCTCCACGGGGTTGCTACTAATGAATATTTTGTCGGTTGCGTTCAGAAACGCGCTAAACACGCACATGTGGCGTGATTGCGTTCCGAAACCACGTGAAGTGGGTACTTTCGATGAATTTCACGCTTGCATGATAGGGGTAGATGTAGAAAATAATGTATTGAATGTCTTATGCCGTATAATAATAGCCATAAGGAATATAATAAAGTAAATAGAATTATAAAGTAACATTTGTTGATAAGTAATTTTAATAATCGTTTATCTAGTGAACGTTTTGTAATGTCATGATTATCCTATGACACTTGAACTAGGTTTTAGGTGGTAAGCACGCGTAAATACCTGGCAATAAGACGTGATTCTGATGATGACGATAACCATTTTCTGTTTTACTTTGTATAGGCTTGTGTTTGACCACAATCTCACTATGGTAAGTGATGATGTGGCCGAAGGTAGCCACACAAAGCCTAGAAGGAACTGGCTCTCAAGTGCAACTGCCGGAACACACCAATAGGTGCTTGGCGACAGATTATCAACTTGAGGGTGGTAGCCAGCCAGGCGGGTACTACAAAGTACACTACCACCGTGCTATGGTTTCCTCACGATGTTTTCACCGAAAGCTCAAGCTCATTGTAGGATTTGAACCCACGACCTTCGCCGTCACTACCACTGAGCTATCGTCTAAACTATTTGTGGACGTAGATAAGTATGTTATTGTAAATGACTAAGTATTACGATTACAAACAGATCAAGGTCTTGGATTCGGAAACCTAGTTAAAAATAAACTCACCATTATGAGATAGTGGTCAAACACAAGTCTATTTTAGAAGAATTCATAAGGCAAAAAGATAAATATTCAGAGCAATTAAAAAAAAAACACAATTTCAATTAAATACTTCAAATATAGAATGTGATACGTTTCCGTCGCTCCGGTTAATCGAAATGACCAACTTACGATGATCTTTCACGATCCTCAATCATTCCCTTCAGTGCTTTAGATGCGGTGAGGTAAAAGATCAACTGTTACTGGTTAACCAACAAAGAGTTTCCGCTCCATTGTGCTGAGATTGGGAAACGGATAAATTCAAATAAAGTATGTTTGATTCACACTCGTTTAATTAGCAGAGGCTAGTAACATTTTTAAGATTGTAAGATTATCCTTTATGGAAACTTTTCAATATAAAAAACGAATAATTAGGTTAGGTTAGGTTTTTTTTAAGCTATTGTATAGCTTTTCCGTAACGAAAATAAAACCTAAGACGAGCTGCTCCGAAATCGGACGAATACGTAAGCAGCTGTTTGTGAGAAAGTATATAGGTGTATCTATTTATATCAAAGAAAAAAAAATACTGCGTAAATAAAAAATAAATAAATAATTATAATTGCATAAGTTGATAAAAAATGCTATGCAATAGCTTTACCGCGGCAGTCCCCGAGTGCCACACGTTTTTTTTTTATTGCAGGTTGGTAACCAGCCAGGTATTACGAAGTGCTTAGGTTTTAAAAGGAACTTTATTGAATAGGTAACTAAAAACTTTCTTCTAAAAATATCATGAATGTAGTCCGTCCCAGGCAGTAATTATAACAAGTATAAAATTATAGCTACAAATTACGAAGCTTCAAAAACTTATTTAGTTTATAAGTTTAAAAGAAATAATAAATATAAAATCCTTAAAAATGTTTACAGTCCCGCAGTCTCGACATCGTGTCATAGACAATAAATTACTTCTTCCACTCACAGGCTACCGTACGCGAGCGGTCAGCCTTTTAAATTATAAGAAAAAAGATTTATTACCAAACGCGCGCCTCCTCATAAACCAACATGAGTTATTGCACGCAATTTGTACAAAACTCAAATAAAACAAAATAATATGATAATTTTCATAGTTTTATTTTGTGTAGGTACTCATTCTTGTAAATAAACAATTTTGGTTTTATACAATTACTTCTTTCTTATTGACAGATTTTAGGAAGTCACTGAAAGAGAAAAGAATATTTATTTTTAATATGTACCGTACCTACAGACGAGATATTTTTAAATCATTGTGATATCGTGATAGAGAGAGATAGAATTATTTGTTTTCATTCGAAAATGTACACCTTGCTCTATTAAATAGCGGAAAAACCACGCGGTTTGTTTTACATGATACCTACCTACCTACGTCTGCTTTATGGAAATAATTAGGTATCTATTTTACAATAAAAATTAGAGACATCGTTTCTTTGTTTGTTTGTTTCTTTGAACGCGCTAACCTCAGGAACTACTGGTTCGATTTGAAAAATTATTTCTGTATTGGATAGCCCATTTATCGAGGAATGCTATAGGCTACTTTTTATCCCAGGTAAACACAAGAACCCTTGGGAACGCGGGTGAAACTGCGCGGAAAAGCTAGTATCGTAATAAATGATTGACAAAAATCATCAAATGTCACAAAAATCTTATATGACATTGACATTATAAGTTTTTTTATTCGTAACTAGAAGGTCGCATTTAAATTACTTTTTTTAAGTTTATATTTCTGTGGTGTTAACAAATCTGTGATTTTTAATCAAAGAAACATCGTTGAAATTTTAATTTATTTCCACAGTCCACCACGCGGGCCTAAAGCTGTTTGTCGGATTTGATATGCCTTTTACTTTTAACTACTCAGGACGTTTTCCTTTACCGAACGCCAGTATTATACGGTATAACTGGCATAATATTCAAACGGCACCCTCACGAGTAAATAGGTAAGTATAGGATAACTTTCTGCAGCAAAAAGATCTGTAGCGACATCTATCAGCAAAACAAAGAAGTTCACGCTGTCAATAAATAGATGGCGCTACAATATATCAATAGTTGCCAATTTTTACCACAGAATATAAATCATGCTATCGCAGTTCACTGAGAACTAGAGTTTACGACTTACATACGAGTTACCATCATTTAAAAATTTCACGGTTTCAGACCCAATTATCTAATCTGACGGAAGTTCTTTGAATTGAGAAGTTTTGCAACTCTATAGATACTACTGCAGCTATTTACATAATTATCATAATAACAGTTTACCTAACGACATGTTTCAAGTTGGAGGCCTCACACAGGTTATTGTGGCCCAGACCCTGGCCCCTCTCGAACGAGTGAAACACTAGCGGAGCATCCGTCTTCGACCGCGACCCTGACACCGCATCGTGGAGCTGGAATGACACGGGTATACGTACAATATTTATTTTTTAAGGCGACGATATACTCAAATAACCCTGTCTCGCACTAAACTAACGAGCGAGAGAGAGAAGGAACAAAGGCTATTTCCTAAAAAAACATACCTTCCTAATGTTTTTTTGGAAAACTAGCAAAATATTTCCCTTTGTATTACAGTTTTACAAAGAGGTTTAGTATTCGGTGAAGCGGGAAAACATAGTTAGTAAACTTTGATAACACCCTCTAGTTAAAATCTCTGACCAAGCATTAACAGAACTGGTGTGTTCCGACAGCTTCATTTGAGAGCCAGTTCCCATATGCTTTGTGTGCCTGTTCAAAAACGAACCTTGACAGCAAGATCATATGGCACAATCTTGTCTCCCTTGCAATGCAGCATGAGTATGGGTATATGAGGTACCATCTGCAGGTACTGGTCGGTTGTGAACGCGTACTCCGACGAAGCTGTGAATGGCTTCACGAACATATCCTTATAGTATGGAAGCCAGGATACCAACTGGTGGAAAATGAAGTGAAGAAAATAAATAAGCTATGGAAATAAAAGGGAAAACAGTTGCTTCATTAATTTTTGGATTTTTTTGTTTGGATAGAAGATTTTTTATGTTCTAAGCAAACATTGTCAATCGGAAGACAACATTGATCGACATAAATGGATGGATAAACTATTGTCCTCTTAGATCTTAAAACTATTGCATTGTCCATAATTTAATTCTTTAAAATATCCAGCTTTCTTTACCTAGAAGTGTCTTTTGTTATTTTATTTGTATCTTCTGTGTTATAATGTAGTGTTTGTTAACACTTTTATTATCATTAAAAGTATATTTAAATTGTATTGTACTTTTTTAGTTTTTTTTATAAATATGTGAAAATTGCCAAAGCCTCCATCATATTTTTATGATCGAAGGACGTTGGATCTTTCCAATACAAACAGCTCACCGTCTTACCTTAGAAAAGGGATGACTTTCAATTTCATCCATGAGATTATTGAAGGGCGCTTCGAGGACCAGCGCGTCCGGGGCCGGCAGCGACTGTTTGCCGAGATCACTGCAAAGTTGGGGCATGTGGGCCACCACGTTTGCCGCTACTGCCGTACCTGGACAAAAGTATTTTTTCACTTCAGTAGTTCAAACATGTAGGTTTTGCTGCCTGAAATCAGTGAACAAAATGCGATTTTGCTCACCGAGTGAGACAAAGTAACTTTTTAATTATATTTTTTCAGAAAGCCGCGAATATCTTATTCAGCCTTGGGTTAATCATACAATTCGAAACATTCACACTCAAACTCTCTCCCGCCATTAGAAAGAGAGAGAGACAAATACCAGCCCATTCGAAGTTCCGATTTTGAATTCGACCTCAAAGACAAACACGTTCGGAATTTCGTACTAACTAAAGAAATTTTGCAAAAAGATAATTATGTCTTTTAATGTAATTTATTGATTTTTTTACTTAGTGTTGTATTTAAACGACAATAAGTAAGTATTTACTGATATTCAATTCGTAAATATTTATTATCTCCTAAAGTGTTAGATAGATATTATGATGTAGGCATCCGCTAAGAAAGGATTTTTGAAAATTCTATTTACTAACATAATAGTTAAGAAGATACTTACCAAGTGAATGTCCCCATAATATAACCTTAGGTCTGTTCTGAGGGTCTAGAGAGTCCATCAACCATGAATAGACACATAGGACGTCTTCTACTACACCACGCTCCGTAGGTCGCACGCGCGTTGAATCGCCATAACCTTTCATTAAAAGAGCGTTTTATGTAAACGAGTACATAGAAATAACCATCAAATGAATTTTGTTTAAAGGCTCAACCCAGCCTTGTGCGTCAAAAACATAAGTATGGAATTAATAGGGGATACTAGCTTCCACCCCGCGTACCCGAGGGATCTGATGTTTTCACGAAATAAAAAGTATCCTATGTGATAATCCAGAACATATTTTATCTGTGTGCCAAATTTAATCCAAATCCGTTCTGTCGTTACGGAGCTGTGTGGTAAAAAAATCACATGATGAGAAAGTTAATAAAGATTTGAGAGGCGATCTAAGAAAGAGACATGATACAGTTCCGTCAAACAAATGCCTTTATTGAACCAACCTCGATAATCGAACGTGATGACGTGGAAATTCAACGCCTGAAACACCTTGTACATCTGCAGTCTGTGGGGAGATGCTCTGTGGTTGGAATTACCTGAAAATTTACATTTACAAAAACATTATCTTTTGTAGTATTGCTAGGGTTCTCTAGGTTATCTACGTATCGGTACCTCGGGATCAACCAGTGCCTAGCCCGGCTACTTTTTCTAAGTTGTCAGTCCAACGGCGGTCTCCTCTCTTAACACCGATTTTCAGGGACAGCTGGTAAATGCTCAGTCGGACAGTTTTCTAATGTCCATTAGATTCTGGGCCAGTAAAAAATGGGATTAAACTGATTGACAGGAACTGGCTCCTTATTGTCATCACGGGGCGAGCTGCTATTGGAAAACCTGGCCCTTGAAATCTTTAAAACTCAACAGCTCCATCGTTTTACAATTCAACATGTTTTCTTGAGTTTTGGCTCTATGTGGTGCCACCTTTGCTATCAACTATCAAATAAATTCTAATTAATGTAGCTTAATAATATAGTACATACCATGACAATACAATACAATAGTATTCTGGGTCTTCTTCAACTCTTCATGGAGTCTTCTGTCTACGGTCAGGTAATCTTTTATAACGAACACATCTCTGAACATCGAGCACGGAACTATGTGCCATACACCTGAGGGTATAAGATTAATAATTACGCAATTGAAAGGGCTCGCAGATTCTTGTGAATTAGTTGATATGACATCAAATCCAAATAAAATAGAATAACTACTCTGCAATACCCACCTGGTTGGCTACCAACCTGTACCTATCTATCAGTATCTGATATTATTTGGGCAATTTCATTTAAGGATTAACCTTCTAGCTATTATGACCAGTTACCATCAGGTGGACTATCTGCCCGCTTGTCTTGGACTCACTCTCAACTATATAAGGTCCTAATTAAGGTAAAGTTACCTATAGAGCTCGGAGAGAATAGTGGAGAACAAGAAAACGTAGTGGTAGACTAGAATTAGAAGAGGATCACAGGAAATATCTGGTTCTGGTAAGGATTGAAAGGAATGGCATAAGAGGCAGTTGGCCTACCCAATAGTGGGTAAGCATATATAATTAATGAAATACGGTCCTTTTGAGGGATGACAGTATAGGTCAAAAGTATTACGAAAATGATAAAAAAAAATATTCGGTCGTAATTTTAATGAAAAAAAACCTGAAATTGTACTTATCACTATTAAGCATTAATTAAAACCATAATTTTTTTTTTTTTTTATCATTTTCGTAATACTTTTGACCTATACTGTCATCCCTCAAAAGGACCGTATTTCATTAATTATATATGCTTACCCACTATTGGGTAGGCCAACTGCCTCTTATGCCATTCCTTTCAATCCTTACCAGAACCAGATATTTCCTGTGACCCTCTTCTAATTCTAGTCTACCACTACGTTTTCTTGTTCTCCGCTATTCTCTCCGAGCTCTATAGGTAACTTTACCTTACGTACTTACTTATATAACTTGATTATTTTCTTACCAAGTTTGATAGGACAGTTATCCGCTTTGGAGTGAAATTCAATTTTAAAGTTCCTGCCGCCGATAACGTTGCAACTCGATGGGTTCTCGTAGTCTAAGTTCCGCGGATAGTTTACTATGAAAATATGTTAACGCCTGATGAATTTGTTATAGCAAAGTTATTGTTGTGTGGTTATTTATAGTTTACTATGAAAATATGTTAACGCCTGATGAATTTGTTATAGCAAAGTTATTGTTGTGTGGTTATTTATATTTTTGTTGGCGTGTAGTACCTACTAATACCTACTTTAAATGGTGCAAATAAGAGCAAAATCTACTAACTAATTAAAGATTCAATTATTATTAACAAGAATAATTTTACATCGAAATATGAGCCCTTTAAAATAGGTTTTTTTTTTTGAGCTCAAGCTCATTGTAGGATTCGAACCCACGATGTTCGCTGCGGCGTCCGACGTCACTGAGCTATCATCGCCTTAAAAATATTGGTGTTATAAGTCATATTACTGTACCTACTCTCTGTACCTACAATTAATTATAAGTTACGTTAGTAAAGTAAATTAGTTAGTTTATTAAGTAAAAAATAGTAAGTTTATCAGTTATCTGGTTTCCATAGTCAAGCTCTGCTTAGTTTGGAATCTGATGGCTGCGTGTGAAGATTATCCCAGGATATTATTATACCTACTTGTGCATGAATAAACTATAATAATATTATAAATGCGAAAGTGAGTTTGTTTGTATATTTGTTTCCTTTTCACGCTTAAACCGCTGAACCGATCGCTATGAAATTTGGTATGCACATAGCCTATGGTACGGAGAAGAACATAGGCTACTTTTTATCCCGGGAAAACATAAGATCCATGGGGAACGCGGGTGAAACCGAGGGCGGAAGCTAGTTATCTATAATTTACAAACTAATTATAAGTAGGTACATGGTAATGTACTTACTGCAATTCGAAAACACCATTTTCCTCTGCACCGACTTGCTATATTTGAAGACAAGTGGCAGCACTGCCACTTGTACCACCAGTAAACTCGCAGTCAGTGATGCGCCAGTCATTAATATCGCCCTAGAAGTCATCATAATAAACTGGTTATACACGTCTCCACTGCAAGAGCACGATCCTCCCCTAACAAGAAGGGGGAACAAGGCCATAGTCCACCATATGGGCCATTGACGGGCTTTTTTTAAAATTTTATTATTGTTACCACGTTTTTATTATAGTCATGATGTCACGGTTTTATTATTATAGTCTTGTTTGTCTGTCTGCGTTCCGTGTGGAAACTTGCAACTCAAATTTCAAGGTCTTCCCGATTACCTATCCGGCTGAAACTTTCAGGGTAGCTCACAACTCGATGACAATGCATTAGTTGTTAGGTTATTATTTTGTATGTTTTATGCTAAGGTGTTATATCTTTATTTTATTTTTTCATGCCTTGATGATGTCACAAAGGGTTCGACTGAAAATCAGTTCTAGGGTATGTAGGAACACACCACATATCTTGGAGTATACTGAGTCGAATCCTTTTTGGCATCACACAATATTACAGCAGACTTTTTATGTAAACATATGTATATATTTATTTGTGATAATTTTTTTTTTTGCCTCTGTAATGTTGTGTGATTGTCCAAATTAATGTTTTCTTTCTTTCTTTCATTCATTCATTCATTAAAATTAGTTTTTTTAAATTAAAAAATATATGTATAATCGTGGTTTTTAGATATATTTTTTAATCCGACCTACATTAATTTTAAGTACTTTGTATATAGGTTTGTATTTGTCGTGTATTGGGTGGTAAGCACACTATGACTAGAAAAAAAAACTTTTACTTAGAAAAAACAGAAAAACTGCATTCACAGAATCATGATAAATCGATACCGATCGAAAGGGTTAATCACTAAATTCTCCTAAGTAACACAGTATCCCTAATTAAAGGAAGACCGTGAAATTTTACACAAAGGGTTTACGGTCAAAGGGATCCAGGGGTTTCCCCTCAGTTACTGCTCAACGCTGATTTGTGATAAAGAACGGGTCAATGCCGTTGCCTCCTACGTTTCGTATAGGTACCTAGGTATATTTATTTACAATATTGGACGTACCCGATAACCATATCGAATGGGTATAAGTCTATATATTTTTGTTACACTTTTTAATTTCATTTTATACTATTTTTGTGTTTTTCTAGTTCTTTTAAAACATATTTTTTTATGACATTTTATATTTATTACAAAATATTGACGAGTGATTTTGATTGAAATTAGACATTTAACGTCACTTAATAGTTTTTCTTTTTATATTTTAAAATCTATGCCTTTTCTAGATTGTATGTTTTTTTCTTTTCTTTGAATCATATAAATATATCGTGGATTTTTATGATTTATTTGATATAGAATTATAGCATAATTTTATTTACCTAATATTTAAGATCTTGTGAAATACTTGTATGGGACATAGATTTTTGTACTTTCAATATAATCCTAACTTAATATTATAAATGCAAATGTGAGTTTGTTTGTTACCGTTTCACGCCTAAGCCGGTGAAACGATCGCGATGAAATTTGGAACGCAGATAGCCTATGCCATAGGCTGGCCAATAGATTTTCCAGACGAGCAAAATTTCTTAGACTCTGGCGGCGCCGGGCTACCACTACTAGCATATTCATAAGATAATTTGTACACAAAGAGACAAAATATGCTTTAATTTACTTTATTTGTTAAATGAAATAACATAATTGTTAACCAAAGATTGGTACCTACGTAGAAGTAGCGACAAATACCCGAACGACGCGGCCTTATGGTATAAAGGACATTTTTTCTCGGGAATGCGGGTGAAACCGCGGGGGACACCTAGTAATAAATAAATCCAAAGGTCAATGCCCTTAATTTCTACTGAGTGTAGAAATTCAACATAATCTAAATCAAACAGCATTATTATTACAAAATAATAATTTATTAAATCTTAATAAATAAATAACTAAAAACTAACAAAATAATTGTACATTTATAGAGTATTTAGCACTAAATACATTAAACACTAAAATACTGCCGTGAAACTATTATCTTAAAAAAAAAAACCCAATTACCGCCCATATTGTTTGACAATGATAGGTAGGTCGGTAAATACATGACCTATGAAAAATGATACATAATTGAATTGCGTTTCATGAGAAAGGGTGTAATTCTACAATAAAAGGATGCAAATATATATTGGGTGTCAAAATACAGCATTCTATTGTCAAACTGACATTAAGTGGCGACATCTGTTGTTGAATCCAGGTAGCTGTCTTAGTATAAAGATGAAATTATCTATAGTTTAACGTTTAACTCTTCATTGATGAACTTTTACGAACTCTCTGCAACAAAAATAATTAATATTACATTTTTTTTATTTTTTTTTTATTGATCGACCACAATCTCACGTAAGTGATGATGTGGCCGTAGGTTATCAAGTACAGCTGCCGGAGCACACCGCTAGATACTTAGCGTGAGATTTTCAACATGAGGGTGGTAGCCAGCCAGGCAGGTACTACAAAGTACCACTGTTCTTTACGAAAAAAATCCTTTTTAACCGACTTCAAAAAGGAGGAGGTTCTATGTTCCACTATAAACTTTTCCACAGATATTTATTTTATCCATAAAACGCAAATTAAATTACTAATAAATATATTTTTACTGCACATGTCTTCACCCCGCGGTTTCACCCATAAAGTAGCCTCTATCTCTCCGATCCATAAACTACATCTACAAAAAAACACATTGAACCGTTGTTGCGTAAAACAAGGAGAAAAAACAAATAAGTTTTCATTTTTCATAAAAAATATCCACAGGTAAATAAAGTAATCAACGTAACACTAACCTTACGATGTCGGGTAAGTCTTGTGCGTGACAGATGCCCTTGTGGCCCAGCTTGTGGTCCTTGTCGTACGCGTGCAGCGTCACCGGCGCGTCGTCGCTAGAGCGAGACGCCAATATACATCTGTATAGCTGTAACAATGTTTATACGAAATTATTATACATTTATAGTGAAGGACGCGAGGTCTTTGCCATACTAATTAATTAGTAATAAATGCTCACGTATGCTCGAGCAAGAGCTAAAAATGCTCAAATTTGTAAGTCGTATTACTTTTAACACTTAGCTATATTCTTGGACTACGTTGCTAGAACCGACACTGCAAAGGTTTTTAGACGTTTTTTTTTATTACCTTAAGTCCGACGATGAAAGGCACGATGAGGTCGTCCTTGGCGTGCAAGATGAGCACGGGCAGCGAGCGAGGCCGCGCGAGGTGCTCGTCCGACTTGAACTTGTGCTCGGAGTGGGACACGAACGGGGACACGAACGTCGCCTCGAAGTACGGGAGCCACGTCACTAGCTGAACCGACCAACAAGTTATAAGATAAACGAAGAAATTCAAGAAGTATCTGTGTATAGATTTAAAAAGTTAGTTAAAACAGAATATATGTAAAAAAGGATACTATAAAGTTTTTGATTTTGTGGAAGAAAAGAATGCATTTGAATGAAAAATTCGCTCTACAAACTATTGATTGTAAATTAAAATTAAAAAGCAATATCTATAACAATATGCCTTGCTGAGTTTCTAGCCAGTCTTTCCAGCATACACTTAGGGCTTAAACTGAATAAATGAGTTTGAGTACGAAACAATGCTCGAGCTATTTTTTCTATAACAATGCTTGCTCTTGCTCGAGCATTTATTTCAAAATGAAGTAGACGCGAGGAGTGCGCATCTTTTTTGTTTCTCGTTATATTTTAAGTAGAAAATGCTCGAGCATTTTTTAATTAATTATTCATTCAATTTTCTACGATTGGTTTGAATTCACCCTTAGGGCATATTCATTACAAAAAAAAAACAAAAATCATTTATTCAGTTTAGGCCCTAATAAGGCACTTATGAACGTTACAATTGATTCTACCACCGGTTCGGAATACACTTGGACTGAGAAGACTCCGGCAAGAAACTCAGCAATTCTCAGCAATTCATTATAGTTACCTTATTTATTAATAATAAATATGGATGGTAGCGGTCTAAACTAGTTAAAATGCTCAATAAATAGCCAAATATTTTTTTTCCATTAACACAATTCATTCTTCATACGGGATTTAAGTTTTTTTTTACCTTAGCAAGTGGATGATTAGCGACCTCATCAGCCAAATTATTGAAGGGCGCCTCTAATATCAGGCCATTGGGCAGCGGCAGGGGCGAGGGCCGCTCTAGTATTGTAGATGACAACTCCTCCAGGTTCCCTAATAAGTGAGATGATATACCTGTACCTGAAATAGGTGACCAACATAAGAAAATTTAAGAAATAACTACACTTTTAAAGCGATGATAGAATATTTCAATTCGGACCAGTAGTTCCTGAGATTAGCGCGTTCAACCAAACAAACAAACTCTTCAGCTTTATAATATTAGTATATAAGTAAGTCACTACCGTCGCCTGTGGACATCAGCAATACCAGCGGGATAGACCATGTGTAGTTGTTTTATATGCGACAATATAGCACAGGTAAATGATCTCTCGTGTTGTATGATGACCAATTCGAATGGGCTTTATTTAAAAAAAATGATTCGACTATTTTAGATTCATTTCGTGAGTTTTGTGTTACCATTCAATATCTGTTCCTCCTGTTGTTTATTTTTATATAAAAAAGACAGTGTTCTTATGTATTTCTGTTTTTTTTTGTCCTCTCATATTGGCCAATTTATCAAAATGCCCGCGCATTGTGTAATGCCCATCTAATCACTTAGTCCATAACACATACACATGACAGAACAAAATAAAAGTTCTATACTTTTGCAGATCACTGAAGATGACTATGTTTGTGAAGTATGTAGAGATCTTGCAATGTTCAGAGTTAATAATAATTTGCATGCACTTGGCAGTCAAGACCAGAAAGCTGTACCAAGGGACCGGGGCCACACTAATATGTGTCTTATATGTGGCTGTTCTACTTTACGCAGACAAAGTGACAGAATATTGAGGGACAATCCTTCTGAATTGGAGCAGTCCATGATTAATAAAATAAAAAATAAGAAAATAAAAAAACACCTATTGGTGTTTTCCGACAGCTGCACTTGAGAGCCAGATCCTTCTAGGCTTTGTGTGCTTACCACCTTCGGCCACATCATCACCTACCATAGTGAGATTGTGGTCAAACACTAGCCTATACAAAGTAAAAAAAAAAAAAAACAATCAAATTTGCATTGCTTCAGTCTCTAAGGTTTAGTGTGTCCGATACAGTGTCATGTGAGGTTATTTTACGGAATGGATTTAGAGCAAACTCAAACTCATTTATTTAGTTTAGGCCCTAATATAAATAAGAACTATAATCTGAACCGGTGGTAGATATATACAGGGTGATTTTGTTATCACTGGCAATACTTGCAGGGGTGGAAGTACTCATCAATGTGAACAACTTTTATTATAGGGCTAACTCTGATATCGCGTAAAATAATACGGTTGCTTCATACATTTTGGTCGAGTAGGTATTGAACTTTTTTATGGAACAGCTGATACATTTTTCATGATTTCACAGTTAGTCCCATAATAAAAGTTGTTCATTTTGATGAGTACTTCCACCCCTGCAAGTATTGCCAGTGATAACAAAATCACCCTGTATATCTACCACCGGTTCGGAATACACTTAGACTGAGAATACCCTGGCAAGAAACTCAGGAAGCAATATTGAAGTCATTGCATCTCTATTGGGCTAGGCTCTATGGCTTTTTATATATAAAAATATTGTTTGCTTTCATATAACAGTATCTGATTGTGTGTGTCACGCCTGCTGGTTACGCAAAAAAAGAGAGGCTCGTCACATGATTCTTATTGAAGATACAAGATTTGTACAGAATGAAATGAAATAATTTATTCATTCAAATAGGCCTTCACAGGCACTTGTGAATAGTCAGACTCTAACGCACGGTTCGGAAGGTTGCTTTTACTGAGAAGAGCCGGCAAGAAACTCAGCAATTACTCTTTTCAAAACAAACTTAGATTTATTACATAGAATGTATCCTGCAAGAGCGAGCGCTACACCCAAGCATTGTCGTCATTTAAATATTCATTAATGTTATAGTATGCCTTCTGTACTAAAATGGACTCAACACGTTCCTTAAATGTATGTAAAGGCAAATTTAAAAGTGCATGCATCAGAAGAATCACAAGAGCCATCAAAAATTTAAACACAGGAGGAGCTGCAGCCATTAGTGTCTAATTTATTAGAAACAAATCAACAGATGCAAAAATTTGTTATACCTAACTATAGGCGAGCAGCAAATACAAGTAATCGTTGAAACTTCAAATTGCTTTAGTACAACACTAAATAGAATTTCTGACAAAATGCGTGCAATTTATTACGTGCCAAAACTAGCTCGTATTTGGACTGAACATTTAAAAAGTAATACCTGGGAGACATTATTTGACTCAAAAAAACAGTATAGAGACATTCACTGTTGAACAGGTACAATATGTATTTTCATTCGTGAATGCATTTTAGACTAAATATATTGAAGAAATAGATGGTTGAGTTTTTTTTTTTAATACTGGATGGAAGAGACTTTAAAACGAAAAATTCTATATGTCACTCGAATAAGTACCCCATATTTCTGATATACCAAGAGGAAGTTACGGTCTAGCAGCATTTATATTGAAAATGAGGACGGGTGATACTGACGATAGAATTAACACCTATGTTAACCCAAGTGCCACGTCGAACTTGAATCCTGGACAAAGTTAGATAAGTTCTTCAAGATTTTGTACCAAATAATCTTGGAATAAGACATTTACTACTATATAAGTTATTAATTTCAAATGGGCTCTACGGGAGTTGACATAATGCCATTGTCATGTGATGGGACATATATATAAACTAGCTGTCCCAACAGACGTTGTCCTGTCCAACTCATACACAAAATTTCATCCAAATCGGTCCAGCCGTTTATCCTATCTCTCAAGTTGGACCAGACTGCTCACGGTGTGCCAATTTAATTTAAAATCGGTTAAGTAGTTTAGGAATCCATCGCGGACAAACATCGTGACAGGAGATTTATATATATTAAGATATATATAGAGTACAATTTCAAAAGCAAACTTTTTCCCTTCACAAATATAGAAACTTACTTCAACCCTTTTTGATTGTTGTTTTTTTTTTTGTTGTTGGCATTACTTGCAGGGGTGGTAGTACTCATCAATATGAACAACTTGCTTCATACATTTTGGTCGAGTAGTGTTTGAACTTTTGTATGGAACAGCTGATTTTTTTTTCATACACATAGCTTTTCTAGGCTTTATTAAGGTCGGCAACATATTAGCGATCCCCCTTGTCCATAGGCGACGGTACCCACTTACCATCAGGTTATACTTACCTAAAGAGTGTCCCCATACGAAGACAGGGGGCTTCTTGTGTCCCTTATCTATAGTAGTATGGAGCCATTCGTACACTAACAAGGAATCTTCCACCACCCCATGTTCACTTGGATATAAGCTTGTTGAGTCGCCATAGCCTGTTAACAAAAACATAACATTATAAAACAAAAACTACTGAACGGATTTTCTTATTTCGGATTTTCTTCACCAATGGGATAAAGTGATTCATGAGAAAGGTTTTGGTATATAATTTATATAATTTGTTATAAATGCGAAAGTGAGTTTATTTGTTACCCTTTCACGCCTAAACCGCTGAACCGATCGCGATGAAATTTGGTATGCAGATAACCTATGGTATGGAGAAGGACATAGGCTACTTTTTATCCCGAAAAAACATAAGATCGCATAATGTTATCTAATCACACTTAAATATTAAAAATGCGAAAGTTTGTGAGTATATATGCTTGTTACTTCTTCACGCTTCAATGGCTGGACCAATTTTGATGAAAATTAGTATGGAGGTAGTTGACACCCTGGATTAACATATAGGATACTTTTTATCCCTCGGGAACGCGGGTGAAACCGCGGGGCGGAAGCTCGTATAATATACTGGGTGATTTTTTAGTCACAGGCAATACTTGCAGGGGTGGAAGTACGGATGAAAATGAACATCTTTCATTATGGGACTAACTGTGAAATCATGAAAAAATTATCAGCTGTTCCATACAAAAGTTCAATACCTACACGACCAAAATGTATGCAGCAACCGTTTTATTTTACACGATATCAGTTAGCCCCGTAATAAAAGTTGTTCACATAGATGAGTACTTCCACCTCTGCAAGTATTGCCAGTGATAATAACATCCTGTATAATATTATATTATTATATGTATATTATTATATATATATATTTTTTTATTTGAATAAAAATATTTTCATTTTATATAAACTTACATTATTTAAAAGTACTCTACCTCTATAATCGAATGCTATCGTATGAAAGTCCATTTGTTGGAAGAACTTGTACAGGTCCACTCTGTGTGAGGCAGCCCGAGAGTTGGAGTTACCTGGAATTAAAAAATATCCTACTCTTAGAGAATCTAGAACGGGAGTTAGCATGCGACACTTTTAGTACCAAAAACATTCTGCCAGTTTTCGAGGGAGGCGAGGTAAACACGTACAGCACACATTTACATTCTCACACGCACTCATACGAAAAGTTGAGATGTTTCTATAAGCGCGCACATACATAAAAGCTGTACCACAAACACAAAACATGCACACAAATAAATAATGGCTGTCGTTACACCATTGTTTAGTGGCACACTAGCGCAAAAACTAGTGATGAGGTATGGAGACCGATTAAAATGAATGACATAGGAATGAATGAAACCAGAGTTGTTCATTTTATTATTAGTTCATCTAGGTATTGCGGGACCACGATCGATCGTCGTAGGTCCTAATATCACGTCGAGATCACCAATGTGGGTGTTGAAAGAAAAATCACAAATTATTTATTTAAAGTTCAACAAGGAATATTGTATTACGAAAGTCCTCTTCATGCCTAAACGGCTAAACGGATTTTACCCCCTCTTTTGGGGTATAAATCGGAAAATATCGATTCTAGGAAAAAAAATATGAGGACCAAAACAACTTTTGCTATTTCCATTGTTCGTGTAAAATTGAAAATAAACGAGATATTTCATTATCGAAAGTATCGTAAACATACTTTACCTATTCCGATCTCTGTATACTATTCTTATTCATTTAATAAGAATAATGTTATACTTAAATAAAATAGTTCCGTATAATCGTTCATTCATTCAGTTTTGTTCCTTGTGGTTGCATCACTAATCCCCCGTACCAAGATATTACGTATTGTTATTTCTGTCGTATGCATACAGTAATAAAATGCATTTTGTGATGAAAATAATGGCTTAATTTACTAATCTATTACTTATTTGTGATAGGAAACTCCGTCTTTATCCAAACTTGAGGTTACTGACCGCCTTTTACAGGTAAGTACTGCACAACCAACCATTTTATGGGAGCTCTTACTAGCGACAGTTTGCAAAGCACAATGACGAATGATCGCGGCCAACTAGTTTTTTATAAACGAAGTGAACGAGCGTTCAACTTCATTGGCAGAGGGGAACGCCTGGACATGTGAACTCCAGTTCTAGATTCTCTAAGATCCTACTAATCTTAATATATATATTTCTTGTGTGCGTGTGTATGTGACTGAACTCCTCCTAAACGACTGGACCAATTTTGATGAAATTTTTTGTGTGTGTTCGTGGAGATTCGAGAATGGTTTAGATTAAACGGCTGGACCGATTTGGATGAAATTTTGTGTATGAGTTGGACAGGACAACGTCTGTTGGGACAGCTAGTATAATTATATATAAGTTACAAAACTAGCAGTGGCTAAACAGATTAGGATGAAACTTTACACAGATAGATCATGCTTTGGAATAACTGTAATCTTATGTTAATTCTTACTTGTATTATCGTTGCGATAGTTTGTGTGCTTGTTTGTTGTCACTTAACTCCGTATCGGCTATATGGATTTGAATGAAATTTGGCAAACAGATGGAATATAAAATAAGTACTTTTTATCCTGGGAAAAAATCAGTTACCTCGAGACCGCGAGCGAAATAGAGAAAACAGAAGGATAAATAGTGAACCACCACCAAAAAATTTAGGGGTCACCAATTTACCGATGATTGGGATGGAAATAATATAGTCCTTCTAGTTCTAGCCTACCCGGTCCCGGTCAGTGGTGACTGACGTACCCCAATCGCTTCACGCATTGCAATCTAATAGAGTCAGCAGATTGCAATGCATGTACAATAATGTGTCGCTAGTATTCGACTGAGGTCGCGACAATTTTCATGAAAATGCACTTCGCTTCCAATCCGCTGCAACGTGAATTGAACCTAAGCCTAATTAAAATAAAGATCATTTATGTATTCACTTACCATGACAATACAGGATAATAGGTGTTTTAGAATTAGCCAGCTCTTCATCCAGGAGTCTGTTCAGCTCCTCCTTGTCGGACGTATCTTCGAAATTACCTTTTAAATTCTCATATACAGTCTTTGGTAGTATATGCCAAATACCTGGAAAAAAAAACCATAAATTGCTGGCTTCCGCCCCGCGGTTTCACCCGCGGTCCCGAAGGTTCTTATGTTTTCCCGGGATAAAAAGTAGCCAATTTCATCAAAATTGGTCCAGCCGTTTGAGCGTGAAGAAGTAACAAACAGACACTCACAAACGTTCGCATTTATAATATTAGTGTGTGTTTTTTTAAGTTACCAATTAGTAGGAAAATAATTCAGGGTGGACAAGTATAATATTAAAATTCTACCATAAATGCGAAATTTTGCGAAGATGGATGTTTATTACTCATTCACGCAAAAACTACTGAACGGATTTGGATGAAAATTGGCACACAGATAGAATATATTCTGAATTAACATATGGGATACTTTTTATCCCGAGAAAAGATCCTTCGGGTACGTGGATGAAACCGCGGGGCGGAAGCTAGAATTTAGATATTACGAGTTCTATAAGTAATAAAATCTTACCAATTTTGACATGACACCTATCAATTTTCGAATTGTATTCAATACTAAGGTTTCGGCCGCCATCGATGCCACTCGCCGATGGCTCGTCAAAATCCACATTTAAAGGCCATTGTACTGAAAATAAAATAAAAATATAGAATTAACAAATAATTTTTACGTCTGTATAATTAACTAGCTTTTCCGCGCGGTTTCTTTTGCTGAGAAGAGCCGGTAATAAATTAGCAATTGTACTCTTTACAAAACAAACTTAGATTTATTACATAAATGTATCCTGCAAGAGCGAGCGCTACGTCCAAGCATTTAAATATTCATTCACGTCATACTATACCGTCTGTTACTAAAATTGGCTTTTTTGTAAAGGCATATTTAATAGTGCAGAACTTTAGTTTAAACAACTTTCTATATACATACGTACCTATTCTAATATTATAAAGAGTCAGACTATTCATAAGTGCTTGTTAAGGCCTATTTGAATAAAATATATTTTCATTTTCATTTTCAAAGAACGAACGTAACATGGGCTATATTTTATCCCGGGAACGCGGGTGAAACCGCGCGGAAAAGCTAGTATATTATATATAGGTATATAAATGATTATGTAATACTTATTTATAATGCTCATTTAACCCCTATCTTATTACTTACATAGATTATATGTATGAGTAAAAAGATAAAAAATAATCATTTTTGTCAGCGTTGAAAGTAAAGCAATAATCAGTTAATTTATTGATTAACAATCACTATGAGGATCCGGTAAAAGGTACTAAGTAGGTAGGTAGGTAACTAGGTAGGTAACTAATAAATATACTTAAAGAATGTTTTTTTTAGTTGTTGGCATTACTTGCAGGGGTGGTACTCGTCAATATGAACAACTTTCAGTATGGGACCAACTGTGATATCGCGTAAAATAAAACAATTGCTTCATACATTTTGATCGAGTAGATATTGAACTTTTGTATGGAACGGCTGATTTTACCACCTTTTTATTAAGCCACTTTCTTGTTTGTCTGTCTGTCGTTCCGGGTGGAATCTTGCAACTCCGAGCACTTCCTGATTTGCTATCCGGCTGACTGAAACTTGTAGCCCAACAACTCCATGACAATGTTTTTTTTTTAAATAATATTTCATATGAAAACGTAGTTTTAGATATTTTTTTACGTGATTCAACTGTACAAGTTGTTCATATTGATTTAGTAGTTCCACACCTGCAAGTAATGCCGACGACTAAAAAAACACCTGTAATGGTCCACTGAGCTCTGCTCGGGTGAAAATAGAGAAAACAAAATTTCCCAGATATGAGGCGAAGCTAGATCGATTTTTCGCCTCCGTAAAACCCTATATTGCAACTTTCATCGAAATCGTTAGAGCCGTTTTCAAGAACGGATACAAAATACAAATATATCTCATTTAATAGAATAGGATATGGTTTATACATTGTGTTTGACAACAATCTCACCACGTTAAGTGATGATGTAACCGAAGGTGATAAACACATTGAAAGTATCTGGCTAGGAGGAGTTGAGGTAGCCCCACGTGGGTACTTCAAAGTACTCTACAACCGTGCTATGGTTTCCTCACTATGTTTTCCTTTACCGAAAGCTCAAGCTAACTGTAAGATTTAAATATTCTGGGACATTCCACACCCACGGCCATCAGCTATGCTATTCTGAACTTAAACTCGACGGTGAAATCACGCAGTGACTATTCTCTGTCTCACTCGTGCAACTCGGTAATCAGAAGTTCACGAGTGAGACCGAGAATAGTCAGTGCGTAATTTCACCATTGAGTTTAAGTTCAGAATAGCATAGCTGACCCCAAAATAAGCAGAGCTTATGCTATGGAAGCTAGATAACTGATATACTACTACTTTTCTTTTGTAAATATATACTTATATAGATAATTACACCTAGACTCAGGACAAACGGACATGTTCATGTACACAAATGTCTGTCCTGAGTGGGAATTGAATCCAGGACCTTTGTTACGGCATTTGACGTCATCCACTGAGCTATCTGAGCTATATTAGTCGTAGGTATTAGTATAATCACATAGGATTAATCGAAGCTGCTCCTAGGCTTTAAAGGAGATTATGGACGTGGTAGTGACGTCATATGCCGTGGGTTCGAATCCTATTGAAATTTCAGTGAAGGATAACTTTATGAACTTTTGTTTGCACGAGCTGCACTTCAGCGCCTTTATTTGTTCACCACCTTCGGCCCCATAATCACCTACATATACAGGATGTTTTTTTAGTCAATGACAATACTTGCAGCCGCAGGGGTGGAAGTACTCATCAATATGAACAACGTTTACTATGGTACCAACTGTGAAATCACGAAAAAAATATCAGCTGTTCCATATAAAAGTTCAAAACCTACTCGACCAAAATGTATGACGCAACTGTTTTATTTTACGCGATATCAGAGTTGGTCCCATAGTAAAAGATGTTCATATTGATGAGTACTTCCACCCCCCCATGCAAGTAGTGCCAATGACTAAAAAATCATCCTGTAGGTATACATTCAATAGCCTATACATAGTAAAGAATAAATCTCTTATCTCATACCAAAATTAGCGAACACAAGGCTCCTCCTGAATGTCTTGGAGTACTTGAAGATGAGAGGCACGACGGCTACGTGGAACACAAACAGTCCAGCTGTTATTGACGCTCCGACAATAAGCACCCTGTACACAGAATAATATGTTAAGTGATTGTAGCGACATCTATTAACAACACAAGAAACTATCCGCTACTCGGGGATAGATGGCGCTACAAAATTCTACATCGCGCTAACAAAGTTCCCTGAGTACCTAGTCTATCAACTTTCTCCTCCATAGTAAATAACTTATATGGGCAATGTTGTAGGCAAAACAATCATGTTACTTGGTAATACCCCCCCCCCCCAGAAAATATGGAACTTTTTATTAGCACTGTCCCCCTGCGGTTTCACCCGCACTCAGGATAAAAGTAATCTATGTGTGCCTCCAGCAGGCTATTGCATGCCAAATTTCATTGCAATCTGTTCATCGATTTAGGTGTGAAAAGAACATTAGTTACTTTCGCCTAGATATCTACAATTCCAAAGTCCCTTTCTTATATGTGACATTCCATGTATGAAAGAACAAGATGGATACCTTTAAAACCATATTTTTTTTAATATGCATTTATAAGAAACAGTATATAAATAAATTTAAAAAATTGTACTCATACATACAAACCAATCATCACTATTATATTATGATAATGATGAATCATGAGTCTCTGGACTTTGGACTCCGGACTATGAGTTTATGAGTCATAAAGAATGCACAACGGAAGGCAATCTATTTTATACATTTTCTTACAATGAAATTAAAATATTAGAATGTAAAGCTATTGTTTGACTGATAACACAGCCTGGATCATTAAGCTTGATTTGATGTAAAACGACAATGATTTTTTCTTTTTAGAAAAAATACTGCTAAGATAAATTTATTTTATTGTGTGAGACTTAACTGCTAAAATAATTTTTGAGTATTTTTTTTTTGCAAGTGAAAGCAAAAAAAACATAATATATTCCTAGCAGACTAATTTATTATTTACCTTCAGTGACATCTTTACTTACCATGGTGACAAAAATCATCACAAAGTAAAAAAAAAACACAATCTAGGTAGGTTATAATAACAATGTTTATATCTAATACTAGCTGCTTCCCGCAGTTTCACCCATGTTCCCGGTATATAATATAAAAACCACGGTTTTAATAGTTACTCTGCTATTTGGGGCAGAGACAAGAAATCGAAAAGATTACAAACCAAAGATCATAAATGGTGTAAGTAACCCAACATTGTTTTATATATAAGATTTCTAACATTGTGTTCTATTCTATAAGGTACAATAATAATTGCAGGTACATAAAAAAATATATACATACGGTGGAACATAGAACCTCCTCCTTTTTTGAAGTCAGTTAAAATGTTATAACACTACTACTACAAATTAGTTAGTTACAGGTGAAGCTAATAAAAGTGTGTTAAAAAATAAGCTAACATTATACCTAAGTCAAAAACATATATACATGTAGTAAGTACTTACGCAGTGGTGTAGAGAGGTACACAGATGAGAATTCCAACTAATTCAAACATATTTATGAAATATTTAGGCACTTTACAATATTATTTATGAATTACACTATCTCGTGCAGGATTATTACATATACACTTTCTAACCTCATTAATTGAATCTAATATGAATGTTAGCTTGAAATAAACCACAATTATTATTATATTGATTTAATCTCAAAATAAATGCATGTTTACAATGGAAAAATAAATAAACTATAAATCAACAGTGAGGTGTAATACAGTGCTAATATAAAACTAACATTATGCTCTAATTCCAATATCGATTATCTATTTTACAAGTCTGATCACTAAGCGGTATTTACAACATAATTAAAATTAAAACAAATTACGATTCGAACCTTCGAACTCTTGATGTCATTTGACATAACCATCAATCAATCAATTCGTATTCATATTGACGGACTGAAACTGAAACGATAAACAATGTTGCCATGCTAACTACAAAAAATATCCCAAAATAAAAAATCTTTCTAAAAATAATATTTAGTAATAAATTCTTGCACTATTCGGTTTTATCAGGCGAGAAGCAATTTTATATAAGTACTATAAATTAAATATAAAACTCCGTAATGACCATGTTTATATCTGTGGCGCAATGTACGTACGTACGTGCCACCAACTTATTTGTGAAGTGGCAAAAAGGAACTACAGCCGCCATAATTATTCGAATGACACTAATTCTAAACGTCAGTTACCTTTATGTTTATATATAAATTATGTATTTATTTTTCCTGAATCAAGAAAGCAGCAATGAGAACTTTAAAAAATATTTGGCGTTTGCTTTCGTGAAAACATTATTTTAATTTTTTTTTTCGAATATATCTATATCATCGCTAAATTTTCAAATTTTAATACGCTTTTATATAAGCTTATCTTGTTTCCTGTTATTACCATCTCGGCAGCTTGTTTCTTGGTACTGTCAATAGATGGCGCCTAAAACTTCAACAACTTCTCCTTTGCCACTTTTTGAAAGTAAGAAAATGTCTCAAATTTTGACTACACAACATAAAAAATATACTTGGGATTAAATTATGTATGTAATTCAAACTCTTCGAATAAATGATTGAAGTGAACGTCTAACAACTTTTGTTTGCTCAAGTTTTTCACCGAGTAATGTAGCGAAATATCGGCTGGTGTGTTTTTTTTTATTAGAAATGCAAGATGGCTTGATGAAATACATTTCTTGTTGGATACCTCATTTGCCAGCTTAGAGAAATTAATTAATGTTTTTTAAGCCATTTAACGTTAATTAAACGTTACCTACTTATTTATTTATTGCACAATGTAAATAATAATAGGTTGACAAAAAGCAGACGGTCCACCTGATGGTAAGTGGTCACCGCCGCCTATGAACATTTGCAATAGCAGGAATTGCCGATGTATTGCCGACCTTGAAGAGCTCTTTTTACACCCCTCTTGAAGAACCCCATATCGTAGCGCTGACGGAAAACCGTAATGGGGAGCTCATTCCACATCCCAAAGCAATGGTCCGCAGTTGGAACGTCCGACTGAATCGTTGTGTGAACGATCGAGGCGACTCGAGGAAGAAATTATTAATTTAAAGAATTTATTATTTACTAGCTTCTGCTTTGCAGTTTCACCCGCGTTCCCGAGGGATCTTGTGTTTATTGTATATGTTATTCCAGGGTATGATAAATCTATTCAGCCGTTTATGCGTGACATCCAAACATACAAGCTTTGACATCCTAATCGTAACTTTCTATATAATATTATAAATGCGAATGAGAGTTTGTTTATTGTTTGTTTGTTATATTTTCACGCCTAAACCGCTGAACCGATCGCGATGAAATTCGGTACGCAGATAGCCTGTGGTATGGAAAAGGACATGGGCTACTTTTTTTTCTCGAAACCGCGGGGCACAGCTAGTTTATAATATTGGAAAACTCTTGAGTGCAACTAAAGAACATCTCATAATTTTAACCCCCTATGTAACCCCCTTCAGGGATGATTTCGTAAAAACAGTGAAAGGATTTATGGGTTACCGATACAAATTTTCATTCCCTTTTCCACCCCCTTCAAGATTATTTTTTGAAACAAACGTTAGCCTATGTCCTTCCCCAAGATACAATATATTTTCTTACCAAATTTCATCAAGATCCGTTCAGTCGTTTAGTCGTGAAAACGTAGCAAACAAACAGACAGTTTGGTATGCATGATATACATACATATAGGTACTAATGTATGTTATAAATACATTGGAGTAGGTATCTTTGATAACTTGACTCGTGACTCTTGGAATTCCATTAGTTTATAAAATAATATAATTCCAGGAATCGCGGGTAAATTTATAAAAGATACCACAATATTTATTATGCATAAGTACATAATACTATATATGCAAGGGCGGATCCAGGATTTTTTTCTGGGAGGGGCACAAGGGGCAGACGGGCAAAAATCAACAATAACTGTAAAAATTAACTCAAAATTACTTGTTTAATAAAGCCAGTTTTCTTTTATGTTTCCTGCTAAAGCACTTCATTAGCGTTAATTTTTGTCGCAATGTTTTGGTTTTGTATCTAACGCTCTACTGTCATCCTGCTGCGAAACAACTCTGATAATTTGATTTGCCTATAAGTATGCACTGTGATGGAAACTCCACAACCATCTGGGGGGGAAGGGGCACGTGCCCCTGTGCCCCCCCCCCCTAAATCCGCGCTTGTATACATACATGTCACGAATGTTTATTATATTGGGACGCGCGTCCTGTTTGCGAGCCAAGGGATATTACTGATTTACTATTATTAAGGTTGGAAGGTAATTCAGAATGGATCAATTATAATAGTCCTACCATGATAATGTTATCCCATACTATAGTTATATATGAGTGTACCTATCTACCTAGTTCTCTTACCTTCTTGGGGGTTGGGCGCCCTGGTCAGTACTTCAGTTAAAGTAAACAGTGTGAACCCACCTCTTATATTGTTTTTGTTTTTATAAGTTAAAGGTTAAGTTACTATCATAATGTATTATATTTATTGTTCTTGATTGTCCTCATTATGTTACAAGCCAGGCTACAGGATGGTCGATAAAAAATTCGCAATTGTAACAACATTTTTAATTTTAATAAATGTAACCGACGCAGAGCTTAATATAAACGTAATCGCCAGAGATACCGATGATGATGTAAAGATAACGTTTTCCGGCTCTCAAGTGGACGTGATAAGTGACAGCGACATCCGATTATTTGGAATCAATGACGAGCGTTTAAAAGAAGGAGTCTCCCGACTCTTAGGAAGGAGACCGTCAGATGTGTACTTAAAAAGCCCAACGCCGTGGGGTGACTTGTACCAATCTTATAAATGGGAGCAAGTATCGAGAGTGATATCGATAAAATCAGCAAGAGTGTTAAGCATGGATAAGAAATCGATAGTAGTGTCGTCTCAGGATTTTGATAACGAATCGAATAAAACGATTAAAGTGAACACTGCTATTAATCATTCCGTTGAAAATACAGTGACATCGAGTTGGTCAACATCAAGTGAGAGTCAGATATCTGTAGGAATGGAAGTAAAAGTTGGTTTCGTAACTGGCTCTATCGGTATTTCGAATAGTTTTAGTCACGGGCGCAGTGAAGATAAATCGAAATCGGTTACGATCGGAATATCAACCGGTGTTGAAATCGAACTCGAGCCGGGACAATCGGCAATCGCCAGCTTGTCAGCGAAAGCGGCAGATTTGGAAATCGAAGTAGTTTACACAATGGAGATAAGAGGCACATTGGCGATGAATTTTGGGGAGTTATACAATGGGCATCATTTTTGGGGTAGAAATATTGTTGTTATTATGCAAAAAGTTAATATTGAGAACGAGAAGACGACAGTGCAACGGCTCAAGTTTGGATACTACTCGGATGCTAGGTTAAAAGTGTTTGATAAACTTTTAAGATCTGTGCTGTGGAGTAACTAAACTCATTGTTAATTTAATATTCTTGTAGTAAGTAGTGATATATATGTATGTGATGATGCTATATAATCTTTGTATGCCCTAAAATAAAGAGAGTATTATTTCGGCAGTCGTGACTATCATTTATTTTCTCTACAAATACCTTCAACCTTACATGGCGACCCTGACTATAGCTAACATCGGCCCGTGCATGCGGTCTCGTTTTCGAAACCCTGCTTCTTAAAAACAATTGGACTGAGTGAACGCGATTTAAAGCAGTATTATAATGATTATTTGCTAACGATATAATAAATAAATAAATAAATAAATAAATAAATAAAGAAAGAAAGAAATAAATAAATAAATAAATAAATAAGTAAATAAATAAATAAATAAATAAATAAATAAATAAATAAATAAATAAATAAATAAATAAATAAATAAATAAATAAATAAATAAATAAATAAATAAATAAATAAATAAATAAATAAATAAATAAATAAATAAATAAATAAATAAATAAATAAATAAATAAATAAATAAATAAATAAATAAATAAATAAATAAATAAATAAATAAATAAATAAATAAATAAATAAATAAATAAATAAATAAATAAATAAATAAATAAATAAATAAATAAATAAATAAATAAATAAATAAATAAATAAATAAATAAATAAATAAATAAATAAATAAATAAATAAATAAATAAATAAATAAATAAATAAATAAATAAATAAATAAATAAATAAATAAATAAATAAATAAATAAATAAATAAATAAATAAATAAATAAATAAATAAATAAATAAATAAATAAATAAATAAATAAATAAATAAACAAATAAATAAACAAACAAACAAACAAACAAACAAACAAACAAACAAACAAACAAACAAACAAACAAACAAACAAACAAACAAACAAACAAACAAACAAATAAATAAATAAGATAATTACAACCAGACACAGGACAAACAGACATGTTCATGCACACAAATGTTTGTCCTGAGTGGGAATCGAACCCACGACCTGCGGCGTGATAGATAGGGTATCTTACCAACCACGCCAACCGGCCCGTCAATTCATGTTCGGTTAGTTAGGCAGTTTTTGAAACTACAAAATGAGAAGATTGCTAACTAAGGACCTTGGTGGTACAAAACGCAGCCGGAAGAAATAAAAATACGCATCTCGAAGAGGTAATATTTCTCATTTCTACAATTGGGATACTGCTGAGTATAATAAGATAAAAGATAAAGATAAAAAAACATTTATTGGACACACAATAACAAAAAAAAAAGAAACAATAGAAATGAATGTGGATATTATGTGGGTCCAAATGGCCCCAGCTCAGCCTATGCTGTAAATAACTACAGCGCTGATTTTCGGCTGAAGCCACGGGTGATTCACGGACGTGCGGACGGAAAGCGCTTACGTACGCATAATCGTAACCACATTAGAATATACATCCACAAATAATAATAATTTATAAAACCAGAACAGGGAACATAATATTTATAATATAATAAAATAGGAATAAATATAAAGTAATTAGTATATTAGTGTTGATATAAACGTAAACCTTCTAAGTGCTGGATTTCTGAACGCTGATAAGTATATTTTTGAACTTAGACCTAAATGTAGTAGTACTTGTTAGCCTACGTAGAGGAGGGGGTATATTATTCCAACACTTAGTGGCGCTATACTTAAAACTACCTCTAAAAGCTGCGGACTTATGGCGAGGAACACTGAGCACACTAGCCGGTGCACGAGGGGCACGTTTACTGTTTTCACTCAGCCAAACAAGTTTAGAGAAGAGATACTCCGGCTTTTCCGTGCAAACTACCCCAAATAGAAGAGTGGCCAGATGTAAGTCCCTCCGATACTTCATTTTAAGGACAACAGCATTATTAAGAAAGGGGGTGACATGACTTCTAGGTGGAACATCAAAACAGAAACGCGCACATGCGTTTTGCACCCTTTGTATAAGGCCTGCCGTTCTGGCTAATAGTCTCGGGCCATAGACCGAATCAAGGTAATTAAATTTTGACAACACTAATGAGTCCACCAACTGTATACGCAGATCGACACTATATAGGTACTATCTAGTGTTGGTCCTGGGAATCGGCGTTCTATGTTCTTCTCTATTTTATGCCGCGAATGTATTGGCATTATCATGAACGCTGGATAAATCAGGACATATATAGTAATGCAATAATTAGAAGAGCGGGTCCGAGGCAAGCTGATCATTCTCCAGGAGGGAAAGGACGACCCAAAGGCGAGATGGTTTAAAAAACAAAGATAGCGGTTACCATCATACTAATATATCTACTAATCTTCTTTTTCTATTATCTATCTATAATAATAATTAATCTATACTAATATTATAAAGCTGAAGAGTTTGTTTGAACACGCTAATCTCAGGAACTACTGGTTCGAATTGAAATATTATTTTAGTGTTGGATAGCCCATTTATCGAGAAAGGCTATAGGCTACATTTTATCCCGGGTAAACATAAGATCCCACAGGAACGCGGGTGACACCACAGGGCGGAAGCTAGTGGTGTAAACAATGTTTGTAAATAATGTGAATAAACTCAAAAACTACTGGACCGATTTCAAAAATTCTTTCACCATTAGAATGCTTCGTTATCCCTGAGTAACACAGGCTATATTTTATTCCGGGATCGCGGGTGAAACCACGCGGTATATCTATAGGTACACTCTGTCTGTACATTAAAGAAAAAAACTAATATTATAAAGAGGAAAGATTCGTATTTTTGTATGTTTGTAAGGAATAAACTCAAAAACTACCGAACCGATTTCAAAAATTATTTCTCCATTATAGAATGCTACATTATCCCTGAGTAGCAGAGGCTATATATTATTATTATCTCAGGAACGCGGACAACAGCGAACAGCGTTCGAGAAGGCCATAGAAAAGGTGTCTCGCGGCGGATTGGAAAAAGTGTTTCGAAAATTGGTTTAGACGCATGAAACTTTGTATAGATACTGGTGAAGAGTTCTTTGAAAATTTAACTCATAAAACTTTTTTTTAAAGTTTCTCAAAACTTTCTGAGTGCCCCACGTATGCCTACATTTTTTGCATCAGCTTGTTGCGTGGCGACAGCGGGCAGTGTAGCGCGGGCGGAGGAGTCCCGTCGCGTTGGTGCGAGACCGCTTGAATTTATTTTCTCGCGTGTAGTTTTTAATTTACAATAACTGCTAAGATATTCATTTAAATTGTATGGCGTAAAGGGTTATTATAATGTGTATGAAATCCTTAAGGTAACTAACGTATTTAATTTGATCATGACTAATACTGTACCTATCCGTCGAAATAGCTTTTGCAAATTACCACATTATGTGATATTTTTTTTAGAACTTAGATTGGGTATAAAAGCTATCCTTTAAAGATAGACATATGCCATCGCGGACTTTTTTGTTGACCTATAAAAGAGAAACAATCCCACCATACATTATTTTGTTATATCTCAAACGGGTTAGGCAGCGTTTTGGATGAAAGCTCCCAGACGGCTTAATTTTTTCCGACATCTTCAACAATCATCGCCATATTTCAGCCAATTTACATAAAACATTAATGAATTATATACCTAAGCCTTCTTCATAAATCAGTCCGTCCATTGGTAAAAACCGTATGAAAATCCGTTCAGTAGTTTTTGAGTTTTTCTGGGAGGGGCACAAGGGGCAGACGGGCAAAAATCAACAATAACTGTAAAAATTAACTCAAAATTACTTGTTTAATAAAGCCAGTTTTCTTTTATGTTTCCTGCTAAAGCACTTCATTAGCGTTAATTTTTGTCGCAATGTTTTGGTTTTGTATCTAACGCTCTACTGTCATCCTGCTGCGAAACAACTCTGATAATTTGATTTGCCTATAAGTATGCACTGTGATGGAAACTCCACAACCATCTGGGGGGGAAGGGGCACGTGCCCCTGTGCCCCCCCCCTAAATCCGCGCTTGTATACATACATGTCACGAATGTTTATTATATTGGGACGCGCGTCCTGTTTGCGAGCCAAGGGATATTACTGATTTACTATTATTAAGGTTGGAAGGTAATTCAGAATGGATCAATTGTAATAGTCCTACCATGATAATGTTATCCCATACTATAGTTATATATGAGTGTACCTATCTACCTAGTTCTCTTACCTTCTTGGGGGTTGGGCGCCCTGGTCAGTACTTCAGTTAAAGTAAACAGTGTGAACCCACCTCTTATATTGTTTTTGTTTTTAAAAGTTAAAGGTTAAGTTACTATCATAATGTATTATATTTATTGTTCTTGATTGTCCTCATTATGTTACAAGCCAGGCTACAGGATGGTCGATATAAAATTCGCAATTGTAACAACATTTTTAATTTTAATAAATGTAACCGACGCAGAGCTTAATATAAACGTAATCGCCAGAGATACCGATGATGATGTAAAGATAACATTTTCCGGCTCTCAAGTGGACGTGATAAGTGACAGCGACATCCGATTATTTGGAATCAATGACGAGCGTTTAAAAGAAGGAGTCTCCCGACTCTTAGGAAGGAGACCGTCAGATGTGTACTTAAAAAGCCCAACGCCGTGGGGTGACTTGTACCAATCTTATAAATGGGAGCAAGTATCGAGAGTGATATCGATAAAATCAGCAAGAGTGTTAAGCATGGATAAGAAATCGATAGTAGTGTCATCTCAGGAATTTGATAACGAATCGAATACAACGATTAAAGTGAACACTGCTATTAATCATTCCGTTGAAAATACAGTGACATCGAGTTGGTCAACATCAAGTGAGAGTCAGACATCTGTAGGAATGGAAGTAAAAGTTGGTTTCGTAGCTGGCTCTATCGGTATTTCGAAAAGTTTTAGTCACGGGCGCAGTGAAGATAAATCGAAATCGGTTACGATCGGAATATCAACCGGTGTTGAAATCGAACTCCAGCCGGGACAATCAGCAATCGCCAATTTGTCAGCGAAAGCGGCAGATTTGGAAATCGAAGTAGTTTACACAATGGAGTTAAGAGGCACATTGGCGATGAATTTTGGGGAGTTATACAATGGGCATCATTTTTGGGGTAGAAATATTGTTGTTATTATGCAAAAAGTTAATATTGAGAACGAGAAGACGACAGTGCAACGGCTCAAGTTTGGATACTACTCGGATGCTAGGTCACAAGTGTTTGATAAACTTTTAGGATCGGTGCTGTGGAGTAACTAAACTCATTGTTTTTTTAATATTCTTGTAGTAAGTAGTGATATATATGTATGTGATGATGCTATATAATCTTTGTATGCTCTAAAATAAAGTGAGTATTATTTCGGCAGTCGTGACTATCATTTATTTTCTCTACAAATACCTTCAACCTTACATGGCGACCCTGACTATAGCTAACATCGGCCCGTGCATGCGGTCTCGTTTTCGACACCCTGCTTCTTAAACAATTGGACTGAGTGTACGCGATTTAAAACAGTATTATAATTATTATTTGCTTACGATATAATTCATGTTCGGTTAGTTAGGCAGATTTTGAAACTAAAAAATGTGAAGTTTGCTAACTAAGGAGGAGACCTTGGTGGTCCAAAACGCAGCCGGAGGAAATAAAAATACGCATCTCGAAGAGGTAATATTTCTCATTTCTACAATTGGGATACTGCTGAGTATAATAGATATAGGTACTATCTAGTGTTGGTCCTGGGAATCGGTGTTCTATGTTCTTCTCTATTTTATGCCGCGGATGTATTGGCGTTATCATGTACGCTGGATAAATCAGGAGATATACAGTAATGCAATAATTAGAAGAGCGGGTCCGAGGCAAGCTGATCATTCTCCAGGAGGGAAAGGACGACCCAAAGGCGAGATGGTTTAAAAAACAACGATAGCGGTTACCATCATACTAATATATCTACTAATCTTCTTTTTCTATTATCTATCTATAATAATAATTAATCTATACTAATATTATAAAGCTGAAGAGTTTGTTTGAACACGCTAATCTCAGGAACTACTGGTTCGAATTGAAAAATTATTTTAGTGTTGGATAGCTCATTTATCGAGAAATGCTATAGGCTACTTTTTATCCCGGGTAAACATAAGATCCCACGGGAACGCGGGTGACACCACAGGGCGGAAGCTAGTAATATTATAAAGTGGAAAGATTTGTATTTTAGTATGTTTGTAAATAATGTGAATAAACTCAAAAACTACTGGACCGATTTCAAAAATTCTTTCACCATTAGAATGCTTCGTTATCCCTGAGTAACACAGGCTATATTTTATCCCGGGATCGCAGGTGAAACCACGCGGTAAACCTATAGGTACACTCTGTCTGTACATTGAAAAAAACTAATATTATAAAGAGGAAAGATTCGTATTTTTGTATGTTTGTAAGGAATAAACTCAAAAACTACCGAACCGATTTCAAAAATTATTTCTCGATTATAGAATGCTACATTATCCCTGAGTAGCAGAGGCTATATATTATTATTATCTCAGGAACGCGGACAACAGCGAACAGCGTTCGAGAAGGCCATAGAAAAGGTGTCTCGCGGCGGATTGGAAAAAGTGTTTCGAAAATTGGTTTAGACGCATGAAACTTTGTATAGATACTGGTGAAGAGTTCTTTGAAAATTTAACTCATAAAACTTTTTTTTAAAGTTTCTCAAAACTTTCTGAGTGCCCCACGTATGCCTACATTTTTTGCATCAGCTTGTTGCGCGGCGACAGCGGGCAGTGTAGCGCGGGCGGAGGAGTCCCGTCGCGTTGGTGCGAGACCGCTTGAATTTATTTTCTCGCGTGTAGTTTTTAATTTACAATAACTGCTAAGATATTCATTTAAATTGTATGGTGTAAAGGGTTATTATAATGTGTATAAAATCCTTAAGGTAACTAACGTATTTAATTTGATCATGACTAATACTGTACCTATCCGTCGAAATAGCTTTTGCAAATTTCCACATTATGTGATATTTTTGTTTAGAAGTTAGAATGGGTATAAAAGCTATCCTTTAAAGATAGACATATGCCATCGCGGACTTTTTTGTTGACCTATAAAAGAGAAACAATCCCACCATACATTATTTTGTTATATCTCAAACGGGTTAGGCAGCGTTTTCGTGGAAAACTCCCAGACGGCTTAATTTTTTCCGACATCTTCAACAATCATCGCCATATTTCAGCCAATTTACATAAAACATTATTGAATTATATACCTAAGCCTTCTTCATGAATCAGTCCGTCCATTGGTAAAAACCGTATGAAAATCCGTTCAGTAGTTTTTGAGTTTATCGCGAACAGACAGACAGACAGACGCGGCGGACGACTTTGTTTTATAATATGCAGTGATAATAGAACATAAATGAGCGATTTTTAGAATTCTTTACTGTCTGACTGTTTGTTTGTTCACGCACATCTCTGGAACTACTGAACGGATTTTCATGTTAGGTAGACAGAGATAAATTTGGAGCGTTATTTCATTAAAATCGGATGTTGCCAAAAAAGCTATCGTCATTTAGAGATTTTTGATTATTTCATTGAAATCTGGTGAAAAGAAGAAAATATACCTACCTAGATATTTTATAAAGTCTGCGCGAGCGAAACTGCGGGCGAAGTTATTATATATAGATTAACCATATCTTGCCACCTACTTATCTTAAGTTCAATATTACTTGGTATAATATATTAATTATGTGTGTCAAGTTGTTGTCTGCCACTTCGTTTGCGTGTTCAAAGAATTTATTATTTATTTTTGTTAGGATTCATAGACATAAGGAGAGCACTAAAGTACATCTCAGAATTTAAATCCCCTAGGAGCCTATGTCTTTCCCCAAAATAAAATCTATCTCCTTACCAAATTTTATCAAGATCCGTTGAACAGTTTAGCTGTAAAAACGTAACGAGCAAACATATACTGGGAGATTTTGTTATCACTGGCAATACTTGCAAGGGTGGAAGTACTCATCGAAATGAACAACTTTTATAATGGGACTAACTGTGAAATCATGAAAAAATTATCAGCTGTTCCATACAAAAGTTCAATACGTACTCGACCAAAATGTATGAAGCAACCGTATTATTTTACGCGATATCAGAGTTAGCCCTATAATAAAAGTTATTCACATTGATGAGTACTTCCACCCCTGCAAGTATTGCCAGTGATAACAAAATCACCCTGTATATACATACACCTTAGTATTAATTATATGTAACTACTAACTAATTTAAATTCTATATCTAGGTATACCTACATATAATAAAACAATAGAATCCGGTGAAGAAAAGTAATAAAGATAGAAAGGTGGAAACTAAAGAAGAGCGATTGATTGAACTATTACAGATATTAATTTGGAGCAGAATATAGGCTTAAATATCGTAACCTTTTATACTGTTAGATAGTTATCTATAATGTTAATAGATATGTATATATTTTTATTGTATGTTTATTTACAACAAATATTTACAATCAATGTATAAAATACAAACTATGATATATAGAAAACGTCCTCAAAGCCCTCGCTGCTGTCGATAGGCAAGGTTCCCAACAGGCTGGCAGCGTTCCCTTTTTGGATGGCCAAGCTTATGCATTGGCGGAAAATGCTCTCAGCCCGTCGGTCTCCCGAAGCCTCGATGAGCTTGGATGATAAAATCCGAGCAAATCGGCGAGTCTCGAACCATTTATTTATTGCACAATGTAAATAATCATAGTTCGTACAGTTATACTTAACCTATATAAAAAAATTATAAAGTCTGCGCGGGCGAAGCCGCGGGCGAAAAGCTATTCTGTATACTTAATAGATATTAGTTGGCTCGCGATTCATGGAATTCATTAATTTATTTGTAGTTTATAAAATAATAGTATTCCAAGAATCGTGGGTCAAGTTATAAACTTGACTCGCTTGACAAAGATACGACAATATTTATTACATTCTTAGATTTCTATTATTTTGTAACCTTCCTTTACAACCCTTATGTCCCACTGCTGAACACAGGTCTCCTTTCACGAATGAGGGTGAAAGGGAATGGGCAAATACTCCACCACGCATGCCCAGTGCGGATTGGTGGAGGTAGGCTAGTGGTCAACCTACTTTTGGAGTTTTTCAAGTCACCCTCCAGGTACCGACATGACCGGATATTGCTTAACTTTTCCATTCGGTTAAGAACGGCTTATCAAGGTACTTTTACACCACGCTCGCGTTTATATTATATAAGTAGTTTATTAAACAATAGATTCCAGGAATCGCGGGTCAAGTTACAAAAGATATCAGAATCGCGATTCTTGAAATTCTTGGAACTATATTATTTTATATGTTGTTTTATAAAATAATAGAATTACATGAATTGCGAGTTAAGTACCTACATTATAAAAGATGCAACAAATATTTATTACATATTATATACGTTACAAATATTTATTATGTTGGGACGCGCGTCCTATTTACGAGCCAAGGGATATTACTGATTCACCATTATTTGGGTTGGAAGGGAATTCAGAATGGATCAATTGTAATAGTCCTACCATGTTAATCTTATCCCATACTATAGTTATATATAATAAATAATAATAATAATAAATATTCTGGGACATTATTCCTCACACACGGCTATCTGACCCCAAACTAAGCAGAGCTTGTACTATGGAAGTCAGATAACTGATATACTACATATACTACTTTTCTTTTGTAAATACATACATATATAGATAATTACACCTTTGAGTATTATGAGTATTACTATTATGAGTGTACCTATCTACCTAGCTCTCCAACTATTAACTTACCTTCTTGGGGGTTGGGTGTCAGTACTCTTAGGCATCTCTTAGGTTTTCTAAAACTAAAAGTAAACTGTGTGAACTCATCGCTTACATTGTTTTTATTTTAAAAGGTTAAAGGTTAAGTTATTATCACAATATAATTTTATTTTTCTTAATTGTCCTCATTGTCACGGTAAAGTTATCTATACGGTATTCTATCTTCATACAAACGGTCGGAACGCGAGTCATACCTACGCGCCTCGAGTTCGGCTTACACTCGGCCTGCGACCACTACCTATGTCTATTATATAAAAAATATTTTTAAATACTTACTTAGGTACTTATTATCTTTAAAATTTGTATCTTTTTTAATAGGTAGGTATTTCGTTTTTTCCACCCAGTAAAATACCTGAATTCATATATATAAATAAAAAAAGTGGATAGGTTGAAAAAAGTGACACACGAGTGACCTACCTACGCTAGCTTTTTTTTTTATGAAATCCTTACTAATATTATAAACGCGAAAGTTTGTACGTATGGATGTTTGTTATTCTTTCACGCCAGAACGGCTGAACGGATCTGGATGAAATAGGCTACTTTTTATCCCGGGAAAACATAAGATCCCTCGGGAACGCGGGTGAAACCACGGGGCGGAAGCTAACTAATAAAAAACTCAACATGTATTTTTATTGAACACTTTTTATTTCATTCACAACTAATTTAATCACAGAACTAGAAATAAACTCTATTAGGTAGATGAAATTAAAATACTGTAGGCGGGCGGGTAGCCCTATCGCGTGTTTACGTACCGTGCAGTTGTAGGTAATTATTTTAAGGAAAGAGCCGAGACAGAATACTGTATAGATAATTTTACCGTATCATTGTGTTACAAGACAGGCTACAAGATGGTCGTTATAAAATTCGCAGTTGTTACAACATTTTTAATTTTAATAAATGTAACCGACGCAGTGTTTAATATAAACGTAATCGCCAGAGATACCGATGATTATGTACGGATAACGTATTCCGGCTCTCAAGTAAACCTGATCAGTGACAGTGACATCCGATTATTTGGAATCGATGATGAGCTTTTGAAAGAAGCAGTCTCCCGACTCTTTGGAAGGAGGCCTTCAGATGTGTACTTAAAAAGCCCAACGCCGTGGGGTGATTTGTACCAATCTTATAATTGGGAGCAAGTATCGAGAGTGATATCGATAAAATCAGCAAGAGTGTTAAGTAAGGATAAGAAATCGATAATAGTGACGTCACAGGAATTTGATAACGAATCGAATACAACGATTAAAGTGAACACTGCTATTAATCATTCCGTTGAAAATACAGTGACATCGAGTTGGTCAACATTAAGTGCTAATCAGACTTCTCCAGGATTGGAAGTAAAAGTTTGTTTCGTAGCTGGCTCTATCGGTATTTCGAATAGTTTTAGTCACGGGCGCAGTGAAGATAAATCAAAATCGGTCACGATCGGAATATCAACCGCTGTTGAAATCGAGCTACAGCCGGGACAATCGGCAATCGCCAGCTTGTCAGCGAGAGCGGCAAATTTGGAAATCGAAGTAGTTTACACAGTAGAGTTAAGGGGCAAATTGGCGATAAATTTTAGGAAGTTATACAACGGACATCATTTTTGGGGTGAAAACATTGAAACATTGATGGGAAATGATGGTATTGAGAACCAGAAGATGATAGTGCAACGGATCAAGTTTGGATACTACTCGGACGCTAGGTTGAAAGTGTTGGATAAACTTTTAGGATCGGTGCTGTGGAGTAACTAAACTCATTGTTAATTTAATATTCGGTTTAAGGTGATAATAAACAAACGGTATTGAGAACCAGAAGATGATAGTGCAACGGATCAAGTTTGGATACTACTCGGACGCTAGGTTGAAAGTGTTGGATAAACTTTTAGGATCGGTGCTGTGGAGTAACTAAACTCATTGTTAATTTAATATTCGGTTTAAGGTGATAATAAACAAACGTTTTTATTAACTAAAATAAACTAGGCAGGTATCTCCTAACTTTTTTATTGTGAGTCTTCTCAGATATATAGTCCGGTTTATCAAAGCATAAACAATTTCATTGAAAACCTCTTTACAAAATCCACAGCAGTAAATGATACTTTGTCACTAGTAGAATGATGAACTCTAAGAAATAAATGTTTAAGATTCTCTCTTTCAAATGTAGCGCAAGTAGATAGTCAAATATTAATAGATGGCAGCAGTTTGGACTTAGTCGATAAAATGGTATTTTTGGAATCTTTGGTAGGTAGGTAAATTAAGTTCTGCTGCATTTGCTGTTAAAAAATCAGACAGTTGACGAATGTCGAGACGGCCAAATTAGTTTACTTTGCATAATAATAAATATAATTTTCATAGTCTTTTATCGTATGGCGTTTTACTGTGGGGAGCTGCAGCAGATATAGCATTTATATTCATATTACAAAATAAACCGGCCAAGTGCAGTCGAACTCGTGCGCTGAGGGTTCCGTACCTACCCATTATACCGCCATGGGTACGCCATTATACCGCCATAATAAAATTTGTATCATTTTCTTACATACAATTGCACAATTTTATTTATTTACCTTTTTTGAGGTTGGTGCCAATTAAGTAAGTCCTCTAAATTGTATGAGCGCCCATACAACTCAGAGGACTATCTTAATTGGCGTCAACTATGTATGTATGGGGACACCCTTAAAAACTTTTTTATTTTTGGAATTTTTCCTTTATTTGTGCTATAAAACCTTGCTTCTTTCCGTGATTCTAGGTCAACGGGAACTACCACATAGGTTTTCGACCCAAAACCTATAGGGTACTACCTTCCGGTTGAACTAGAATTGTCAATTATGGTTCAAAGACCTAAGACCTTGTACAGCACAAGTAAAGGGAAAATTCCGAAAAATAAAAAGAGTTTAAAATTAAGGTAAATTTTGGTACTTACAAGTTTTCACGAAAATCTAAATTTGTCCATATCTTTTTATTGTGTTGACTCGGCACTTTGATTTTTATACACCTAATAGGGACTATAGATCTCAGTATCTGGTATAAATTTCAACTTGCTAGGTCCACCCGTTCCTGAGAAAATCGGCGGTGACACACGGACAGACAAACGGACAGACGGATGAGAGAGAGATCTTATAAGGGTTCCTTTTTTTACCTTTTGAGGTACGGAACCCTAAAAATGGTGGAACATAATATCAATACAAGACAAAAAGATAAATTATTGGTTCCGTATTTTAGATTAGCTAAAAGTTAAAAAGAAAGGGGTTTGGGTAAAAGTGGCTTGATTTTCAAAGTATGAGACCAGTAATGAGATCTGTACAGTACATTACTATGCAATAAGAGAATAAAAAGAATTTCAGATTCTGGAACACGTGCTTTCCTTTTGCTGACTTCAAAACGAGTTCTAACATCGTTATTTTATGCTTTTTAGTGCAAACCCATTTTGAAGTCGATTTTTCTTTTTGTTTAAAGTTAATTTTATTAGATTCTTGTGTATTGAATACCTACTTATCAAGATTTGTCACGTGTCGACAATATTGAATAATATTTATTTATTATTTTTTTTGTGTTCATAAGTGTTCAGTACCATAAAATTAAGACTCTCGACGCAATCACCCACATAATAAGAAAGAATAAAAACTAGGGGTCTATACAGTACTTTAAGAATTATCCCCGAACTCCTAACTAACAAGGAGTTGTACCTTCCATCATCAGCTCACCTGACTAACTCATAGGAACATAAGTAGCGGTCTATACCCTTACCCTATCTATCACGCTACAGGTCGTGGGTTCGATTCCCACTCAGGACAAACATTTGTGTGCATGAACATGTCTGTTTGTCCTGTGTCTGGTTGTAATTATCTATATATGTATGTATTTTCAAAAGAAAAGTACTATATGTAGTATATCAGTTATCTGGCTTCCATAGTGCAAGCTCTGTTTAGTTTGGGGTCAGATGGCCGTGTGTGAGGAATAATGTCCCAGAATATTTTTATTTTTTTTATACGAACCTATAATATTTAAAGAATTAATCATTAACTCCTAATAGTTAAGGAATTATATTCTCCATCATCAGCTCAGCAGCATGAGTTGATGTGTACCAGACGCAAATACTTGAATAGTTTTAGAAAATATATAAAACATACTATGTGTCCCTATAAAATTTGAGGGTTGCTCTCGATTTCCCTGGGATCCCTCATCAGATCCTGACTTGGTGACAATGGGACCAAATTGAAAGTATAGGGTATACCGAACAGAAGAAAAAAAATTGAAATCGGTCAACAGTTGGCGGTCGAGAAATCGGTGAACATACAAAATATATAGCAAGACGAGCGAGCGGCACGGCCGTACCATCTTTTTCTCGAAGCCATTCGCGCCATTTTCGACCCCCTGTAACATCGTTGTGGAAAAAACTAGAAACTTAAATTTTCAGTGACCAAGAGAACATTACATAACTAGATATATTTCTAAATTACATTCAATTTGAACCAGTAGTTTAAGAATTATTGCAAGTCAAAGTTACTTAATTTTGTTAATTTGTCGCTGACTGACTCACCGATCATCAAAATTTCTAAGGTACTTCTAGCAGACCCACAAGCTCCAAATTTTGTACACAGTTATTGTTTAGCCTATAAAGCAAGGAAAAATTCTGACATTCTGAATTTTTTACCGACTTCAAAAAATGGAAGGTTCTCTATTCGACCCGAATGTATGTATGGATGTTTATAATTCCGCTATTTTCTAAAAAACTACTGATCCGATTTGGATGCGGTTTTCGTAATTAAATGCATTCTGATGAAGATCTTTGGGGATAGACAATGGAACTCTTCAATAAGAAACAGCAAATGACCCGCGATCGCTGTGATCGAATTTCTATGTATTGTTTGCACCATTCCATAACCTAACATCACGCCTGGTTTTAGGCTGTAAACAGATGTGTATAGTACACCCTCATAAGAAACTAAAAATTGAATAATAAAATTATTTAATAAAAAACCGACTTCAAAGTGAGTTTGCACTAAAAAAATATATTAAATAACGATGTTAGAATACGTTTTGAAGTCAGCGAAAGAATTTGAGATTCTGGAACACGTCTTGGGAAGCTCGTGTTCCTTTCGTTTCGGTTTTATTTTTGTTACAAATAATTTTATTGGTCTTGTTTTCTAGATTTACAATCTGTAAAACCCCGTTTTTTATTCTAGATAATTATATACAATCTGAAAAATAAGTATTTACCTATACCTATTAACTAGCTGTCCCCCGCGGTTACATCCGCGTTCCCGAGAAAAAAAGTAGCCCATGTCCATCTCTATCTGCGTACCAAATTTCATCGCGATCGGATAAGCGGTTTAGGCGTAAAAAGGTAACAAGCAAACATTATTGTTCTATCGGTATAGTACAGGGATTAAAGCTTGATCATGAAAATACGGACATAATTAAAAATATATATATTTATTTTAATAATGAACATGTTTACGAGCTTGGTCCGGTAAAAACTAAATTTGAAATTATAAATAAAGCTTATGTTCATCGCGAACAGTTTCCAATATGTATAGCCTATGATATTACGATACATAAGAGTCAAGGGCTCTACGTCTTAATAGTGCTCTGAAGGACATTGGTTCTACAGTATTCACATGCGGTCAAGCGTATGTGGCACTTACTAGAGTGACAAGTCTGGGCGGTTTACATCTAATCAATGTCAACTTTGGTTGTATTAAAGCGCAGGAATTTGCAATTTCTGAATATAATAGATTCATTTACCGTCCAGACATGTCAAAAATCAATACATCAAAGCCTCCCGAGAAAAGCCCACAGAGACAGGGAATGGGCTTTGAGAAATCCCGCGGCTGAGGTACAACATATATTACCCGAAAATAAAAACGAAGGACTACCTACAAAAAGAAATGAGATCCCATCAAAAAAATAACATGTAAAAAAAAGCACAAGTCTCGCTACGCAGTTCTTCTGCCGTAAAAAGTTGTGAAATCGAATGTAAACCGTATGTATGTTAATTCAGTACCTACCTATCTATGGGAGCAGCTATCCAACCACTTAGTCATAAATTGATACATTGTTAGTTAGCTAAATACATTTTATTATAGTAACCATAATATCAATATTATATTTTTTATTTCTTTAATAAATAGATCGACTTGGCAATTGCAAAAGCACGGCATTTCACAACTTTTTTGCGGCAGAAGAACTGCGTAGCGAGACTTGTGCTATTTTTTACATGTTATGTTTTTGATATATATTACAGTGGAACATAGAACCTCCTCCTTTTTTGAAGTCGTTTAAAAAAAGGGGGGTAACTAAAGACAAGCGATTGATTGTATGATATACATAGATTAATTTGGACCAGAATATGGGCTTTGTTTCATTAAAATCTATCTTTTATAGTATTAGAGACCCACATCCCACATTGAGAATATATATTTTTTGGAGCTTCAATTCCAATATTTTTACTTACTCTGTCGCGAGTCTGAAACAGCTCTTGTCACAGTTGCAAAGATTATATGTATTTAAACGAGTGATATTATTAGTCGTAAAATAGGATACGCAATGAGAACAATAAGAAACGCATAAGTACCTACCTAAGTAATTAATTATATTGAAAAGTATTTTTTTTTTATTAAAATTCAAAAGACATAGAATATATAACTTTTCTAAAGAGAAGGGCTGAATTTGCATTGTTCAAAACAAGTAAAACATTAATTAAAAACAAAAACTTTATTACCTACTGTCTTGTAATGAATTTTCAAAAATAAAACTTTTAAAATTAGTCTTACATTTCAAACTGCAGTAATACTCTACTTATATTTACTCTGAATGTAATGGAATCTTTCAGTTCCATTTTCATCCACGTCTCGAAATACCGAAACATGTGAATTTTTGCATTTGCTCTGTGCCATCTGCCCCCTGAAAGTCTCAAACGACCACAAGGGAGCGTTATCGCCCACGTTGAGAACCTATTATCTAAACTGATAGATTTCCTAAAACTTCAGTAAGAGTAAACAGTGAATAACTTATCTTGTTTTTAAGTAAAAAAGTTAAAGGTTAAGTTACTATCATTATTTATGATATTGTTCTTGATTGCCTTCATTGTGTTACAAGACAGGCTACAAGATGGTCGTTATAAAATTCGCAGTTGTTACAACATTTTTAATTTTAATAAATGTAACCGACGCAGAGTTTAATATAAACGTAATCGCCAGAGATACCGATGATGATGTAAAGATAACGTTTTCCGGCTCTCAAGTGGACGTGATAAGTGACAGCGACATCCGATTATTTGGAATCAATGACGAGCGTTTGAAAGAAGCACTCTCCCGACTCTTAGGAAGGAGACCGTCAGACGTGTACTTAAAAAGCCCAACGCCGTGGGGTGACTTGTATCAATCTTATAAATGGGAGCAAGTATCGAGAGTGATATCGATAAAATCAGCAAGAGTGTTAAGCATGGACAAGAAATCGATAGTAGTGTCGTCTCAGGATTTTGATAACGAATCGAATAAAACGATTAAAGTGAACACTGCTATTAATCATTCCGTTGAAAATACAGTGACATCGAGTTGGTCAACATCAAGTGAGAGTCAGATATCTGTAGGAATGGAAGTAAATGTTGGTTTCGTAGCTGGCTCTATTGGGATTTCGAATAGTTTTAGTCACGGGCGCAGTGAAGATAAATCGAAATCGGTTACGATCGGACTATCAACCGGTGTTGAAATCGAACTCGAGCCGGGACAATCGGCAATCGCCAGCTTGTCAGCGAAAGCGGCAGATTTGGAAATCGAAGTAGTTTACACAGTGCAGTTAAGAGGCAAAGTGGCGATGAATTTTGGGGAGTTATACAACGGGCATCATTTTTGGGGTGGAAATATTGAAGCTTTGATGGGAAATGTTGGTATTGAGAACGAGAAGACGACAGTGCAACGGCTCAAGTTTGGATACTACTCGGAAGTTAAGTTGAAAGTGTTTGATAAACTTTTAGGATCGGTGCTGTGGAGTAACTAAACTCATTTTTAAATTCCAAATATAGTTTACATCGCAATGTGTCTATCTCTCATATATACTGTATAACTTGTTGGGGTTACAAAAAAGTATCTTATTCGGGTTGAACGAGCACAACGCTCGGTACCGAAAAAACCGTTTAGAAATTAGAATAATAATAGAATTATAGAATTAGAATTTTTTTGATGTATTTCTGTTGCCGCTATAACAAGAAATATATAAAAAAAAAACAGAATAAAATAAATATTTAAGGGTAAATATTTATCCCATAAACGTGATTTTTGTCGTTTATATAGATAATGGTACCCTTCGTGCGCGAGTCCGACTCGCACTTGGCCGGTTTTTTAAGACTTACTCATATTACATAAACTTTGACATACTCTGATATTGAAAATATTCTCAATTTTAAAAGCTAAAACAATTTATGTATATATTTTTTTTAAACTAGGCATAATAAACTACAACTAAACTAAAATATGTTTTATTTATTTAATGATCTACCTATAAATACATGTTTATCTGTGAAAACTCATTTATTGTTCTTAAAATATAGTTATATACCTATTAGTATATGTATTCCTTTGAAAGCCTGACCTGTGATTCCTGTAGTTACCTCTTACTAAACTTTTTATCCCGGGAAAACACAAGATCCGCAGGGCGTCCTCGCGGTTTTACCCGGTTTTTCCTGCGGGATCTTATGTTTTCCCGGAATAAAGAGTAGCCTATAGCTTCCTCGATAAATGGGCTATCCAACATTGAACGAATTTTTTAAATCGAACCATTAGTTTCTGAGATTAGCGCGTTCAAACAAACAAACAAACTCTTCAGCTTTATAACATTAGCATAGATATAGATAAATAAATATTCTGGGACATTATTCCTCACACTCGGCCATCTGACCCCAAACTAAGCAGAGCTTGTACTATGGAAGTCAGATAACTGATATACTACATATTATACTACTTTTTTTGTAAATATATATGTAATTACACCCAGACTCAAGACAAACAGACATGTTCATGAACATAAATGTTTGTTCTAAGTGAGAATCGAACCCACGACCTGTGGCGTGATAGATATGGTATCTTACCAACCACGCCAACTGGCCCGTCATAATAATATCATAAGGCATTACTCGGCAATGATCAAGTTTGGAGGCATCGCTATTTCAGTTTTGCTTGAATAAGTAGAAAATATTTCTTCTTTACTATCTAAATAATTATGTTGAATTATTATTACTTTCTAGCTAAGTGTATATAACGTTATATTAGTACAAAAATGATATCTAATGCTTTAATAATAAAGGTCAAATGGTATGCACCTGTAACCTAGCCATTTGCCCACGTCATAAATACGTAGGTACTATAGTATAAACCGCACTGGTATTTAATTTACCTACCGACTGTACCTACCTACATATATATACAGACAGTCAGATGGGTCATCTATACACACAAATAAATAAAATTGAAGTGTCTATTTGTAATTTTAAAATAACTGCTATTTTACCATATGCATATGTAGGTATATAATACGGTAGATACGTAGGTATAACAGAAAAAAAAACATATTTTTTTTAGTCTGTCTGTATGTCTCGGCTAATCTCCGAAACGGCTGGGCCGATTTTGAGTAGCTTAGGCTACTTTTATTGGTTATAAGCAAATTTATAGATCGAGAAAGCGGGGTGTAAATTGAAATGAAATGAAATAATTGAATGAATAATAAATTAATTATGGATTTCCCAACATTGCTTTAATTGTGTTGTTTACATTTGTATATCTGTTTATAAAATTCATATTATCTATATTAGGTATTTCCAAGTATAATTTGGTTTACCCGTTCAAAGATAACACAGGCAATCTACTGTTATTTGTAAATAATATACAGTCCCAACTGTTTTATTTTTTAAGAGGATCAAAATAAAAAGTTTTCATACTAATAATTTAAATTTCAAAATTACTATTTAAATAAAACAAACCATGGGTCCGTGGGGGTTTGAGGCTCACCGATTTGCTCGGATTTTATCATCCAAGCTCATCGAGGCTTCGGGAGACCGACGGGCTGGGAGCTATTTCCGCCAACGCATAAGCTTGGCCATCCAAAAAGGGAACGCTGCCAGCCTGTTGGGCACCTTGCCTATCGACAGCAGCGAGGGCTTTGAGGATGTTTTCTATACATCATAGTTTGTATTTTATACATTGATTGTAAATATTTAATTAAAATAAGATCTTTACTGGGTAACATTTTCAATGCTAATCCTTAATTTAAATAATATAACTCTATTTACAACAAAAATACAAACTATAATATGTAAAAAAAATCCTAGAAGCTACCGCCGCTGCCGATGGGCAAGGTGCCCAACAGGCTGGCAGCGTTCGCTCTATGTTATGGCCAAGGTAATACGTTGGCGGAAAAAGCTCACAGCCCCTCGATGTGTTTCCGCCGATACTGCTGACCCCATGCCTCGTGTCGCTGCCGTGACGCGGCGTCGTCGTCGCAGCGATAATAATATACGCAAAATGATCATTCCAAATTAAATTTTTCTCTGTATATGGAACTATTGATAACTTCAGAAAAAATATACTTAGGTATAAATATAATAAATAAAAATTCGCAGTGGAAACCATGTGTCCGTGGGAGTTCGAGGCTCGCCGATTTGCTCGGATTTTATCAACCAAGCTCATCGAGGCTTCGGGAGACCGACGGGCTGGGAGCTTTTTCCGCCAACGCATAAGCTTGGCCATCCAAATAGTTTGTATTTTATACATTGATTGTAAATATTTGTTGTATATAAATATATTTGTCATAGACTTAAAAAGAAAAAAAAAGAAAAAAGAATATACATAATGTGCCTTTTTAAAATTTAAAATAATTTTTCTCCAATTTTACCCATCAAAATAACTTGAAAATATTAAAAGACATTCTAAATTGAATACAAAGGGAACTATTTTGTAATTTTTCCAAAAGATCAATCGGTTTTATCATTACTACATAGTATAAAACAAAGTCACTTCCCGCTGTCTGTCCCTATGATCTAATCTTTTAAACTACGCAACGGATTTTGATGCGGTTTTTTTAATAGATAGAGTGATTCAAGAGGAAGGTTTTAACATTTAATTTGTCATTTTTTTGTATACATTGGCTAAAATATGATATTTGTTGGAGGTGTCGGAAAAAATAAGCCGTCTGGGAGCTTTCAACGAAAACGCTACCCTTTGAGATATAACAAAATGATGTACCGTGGAATTGTGTATCTTATATAGGTCTACAGAAAAGTCCGCAATGGCATATGTCTATCTCTTAAGGATAACATACTATGTCCATTTTAATACTTTAAAAAATGGGCAATTATAAAGCGGTAATTGGAAAGCTATTTACACAAATACGGTATTAATCCTTATCATTTGAAATAAGTTAAAGGCTTTAAGCATTTCATGCACATTATTTTACTCTTTTACACCATATAATTTAAATTAATATCTTAGGAGCTATCGTAAATTAAAAATTACGCGCGAGATAATAAATTCAAGCGGTCTCGCACCAACGCGACACGACGACGGGTCTCGCTTGATGCAGCCACCTCCGCCCGCGCTCCACTGCCCGCCTGTTGCCACGCAACAGGCTGATGCAAAAAATGTAGGCATAATATATTACGTTCTTCTACCCGTGCGAAACTGGGGCGGGTCGCTAGCTTTTAATAAAATTTAAACGACTTTTTTTTTACTACGAAATAGCCTTTGTTCCTACTCTCTCTCGCCCGTTACTTTAATGCGGAACAGGGTTATTCGCGTCAGCGGTTTCCTCCAGAAACAAAATCGTCGCAGGCGCCATTGTCATAATCTAAACAAATGACGCGAGTATATTTCAGCTGTACTTCAGTGGCGCCATCTATTTTTGTGTAAGCAACCCTAGCCTAATGGTAAGTAAATGGAGAATATTTATTACATACACACTTATAACTGCGATCATTAAAGTAATCTTGAACTTAAGATAAGTAGGTCAAGATGTGGTTAACATAAACGAAAAAATATAGTTCGGTTTGTTTAGCATGACTATGTACCCGACTGCGGCGAAGCCAAAAAAAGGTGGTTATGTGTTTAACCTGTATGTATGTCCGTCCCTATGTTCCCTCGTAAATACTAAACGGCTGAACCGATTTTGATGAATGATGAATTTGATGAATGAATTTTGTTGTTAGATTCGTCTTTATTGCGCAAATGTCAATAGGTATATCAAAATGATAAAGAATCAAAATGGCGGATTTTTGGCGCCAAAATGTATGTTTTCAAAAAAAATATTACCTTGTATACATGCAACACCATAGTTTTTAAACAAAGAAACGTCATTGTAAGCATTACCCGACCCGGGAATCGAACCATCCGTTAAATGTATGTTAATGGATTTAAGACTATTCCTCTCTTCTTCTTTTAATCGAAGAACAAATAACATTAAAGAAAGAAAAATGGACCGAACAATTTGGATGGTCAATTGTAAAGCTTGACCAGCAAAACTAAATATTTGTGTGAGGGAGCCACATGAAAATATTTTGACAGCTCATAGAAAAAATCGGTACACTTATTAGTTCCGTAAAATTCCTCAATATGGCGGGGTGTTTTATATTTCTTGTCGGGCTTTATACTTTACCAGGGCCTTCTGAATAGTGAGTTTTGAGTCTGTTTGTTCATCCTTCACTTTGTAATGGAGCAACGATTCGACATGATATACTGCAGTGATAGCTAGCCGATTGGAAAATAATTGAGGTAACTTTTTACTCTTGGAATGCGATGAATACTGCAGGACACAGCTAGAAATGTGAAGATGCTGCAACATTAAATAAAGGTCAAATATTATTAGGATACTTTACCATATTTGTTTATTTAGGATCAACTTTATGAAGTAAGTTTAACCCCACAAACTTATTGGTAAATGGTTGTTCGTTTAGTTCACTTCCTTGTCTCAGTTACGAAAATTTTCCAGCACTCTGGAATGCAAATTGAATAAACGCGTAAAATAGTATATATATTTTTTTTATTAGATAAGAAGATCCGCGTGTTATTATAGTATTTTTAATACGTATTTACTACGCACAATACATAATGAATAAGATTATTGTGATCGCTTAGTTCTGATATTATATTATTGTCGAGAGTTGGTTTTTTTTTATAGTTTTTGTCATAATGATAATGCTTCTAAAAATATTAATGATTTACATCATAATTACAGTTTGCAGTGCTAAAATACAAATAAATATTATAGTGGCGATAAATAAAAATAATACATTAATAAAATGTCACGGGTATGATAATAAACTAGTCACAGACGAGGATGTGAAATCGTTCAATATATCAGATGAAAACTTGAAAAGAGGCGCCAGAATCGAAATGGGCAAAATTCCGGACGATATTTTCATGAAGGACCCTACTCCATACGAGGATCTTTATAATAAATATAAATGGCAGCAAATACATAGGAATTTACAAGTGCAAAATGTTAAAGTATTAGAATTAATAAAGAAGGATGTATCTTTAGGAGACCATGAACATGTTAATAATACAACGGGGACTATAAAAAAAAGTAAAAGTATAATGTTCAAAGATGTTGAATATATAGCCTTTTCTACGTGGTCAGGGAAGGAGGAATTGCCTCGTGATGACATTTCTTACGATGTAAATATCAAATTTAGTAATGGCGAGTTGAAATATATTAATAAATGGAGAAATGAAAGTTTGAAAAATGTTATTTTACCATTTGGTGTAGCTAGTGATGGTGAAATGGATATTATATCAGGACAAACTGTTGTAACTAAATTGACTGCAGCTAAAATAATTTTATTAATTAAAATTGACTACAAAGCAAAATTAATCGGTAGTATCATAGCGAATTTTGCACGTGAGTATGGAAAATATCATTTTTGGGCGCCATCTATTGACAGTATTATGAAAGCTGCGGAGATTAACAATGAAATCGTAACAAGCGAGTTTATAGAAATAAGAGGTTATATGGATCCTAAGCTAACAGTGTATGAAAAAGAAACAGGAAAAATATTAAGAATTTCTGGCAATACGAAAGATTTTTTAAGAAAAAAAATAATATTTAAAAAGAGACATGATATAAATAAAATACACAATAGTAGTGATTAATTAAATAGTAAGTATATTCAAATGAATTAAAATAAATCAAATAATTGTAGAAGAGGAAGAGTGAAACTCACAAAAACTTTTAAAACCCTGTATTGTTCGAATAAAAGTCATAAATATTTACCACGATTTTTACATCTGAATTTACTCCGACTATAAGACAAGCATATTCAATTCCTATATCTCTATTTCACTCCTTCCAGTTTCACTATAGCCTACTTAATTTACTTTATCATGTTCCATTTCATGCACCCACCCTATATAACATTGCCATGTTCCTAGCTACATCGCATGCAGCTGAAAAAATATTGCAGTACCTATGTCTTACATAATGAGACCTAGGAGGGTCAGAAGATGCTATTGATATTTTTTGTGATCTATCCAAGGCTTTTGACTGCGTTGACTACTGTTAACTCCTTCTGAAGCTAGACTATAATGGAATTCATGAAACTGCTCATGATCTTAATTTATCTTATTTATGCAATCGAAAACATTAGCTAGGGATTATTGGTACAACATCTAAAAGCTCTTTAGTCCAAATTGGGGGTACCCCAAGGTTCAATATTATAGCCATTTCTGTTTATTGTATAATCACCATAAAACAATCATATCAAACCTAAAAGATAGAACGGACTGATAATTTAGTTTATACTAACCATATCTTGCGACCTACTTATCTTAAGTTCAAGATTAATTGGTAAATAATGGCTGTAGTTTATATAATTTTGGGACGCGTCCTGTTCGCGAACCAAGGAATATTACTGATTCACCATTATTTAGGTTGGAAAGGATTTCAGAACGGATCTATTGTAATAGTCCTAGCATGTTAATTTTATCTCATCTTTTATAAATAATTTACTGCAATATCGATTAGTAAAATTAAGTTTAAGGAGGTACGCATCATCTATGGTATGGTATAGTAGTATATTTATCATTTCGAAGTTTAGTCTCTCGCCTTGGTTAGTCTAAACTCCTAGGTTACTTAAAACTGTATTGATAAAAATGTAAACTGTGTGAACCCATGTTTAAATTGTTATTATTTTAAAATGTCAAAGGTTATAAAGTGTCTATCATAATTTTGTAAATTTTTCTTGATATAGGTTTGTCATTGTGATACAAGACAGTCTATAGAATGGTCGATATAAAATTCGTAGTTGTTTCAATATTTTTAATTTTAATAAATGTAATCGATGCAGAGTTTAATTTAAACATAATCACCAGTGAAAACGATGTATCGATCACATATTCAGGCGTAGAAGTCGATGTGATCAGTGACAGTGACATCCGATTATTTGGAATCGATAACGAACGTATGAAAGAAGCTGTCTACCAACATTTTGGAAGAAAACCCAAAAGTGTGTACTTAAAAAGTCCAACGCCGTGGGGGGATTTGTACAAATTATACAAATGGGAGCAAGTATCGAGAGTGCTATTGATAACATCAGCAAGAGTGGTACGCATGGATAAGAAATCGATTGTAGTGACATCACAGGACTTTAATAACGAATCGAATAAAACGATTAAAGTGAACACTGGAATTAGTCATTCAGTCGAAAATACAGTGACATCGAGTTGGACAGAATCGAATGAGACTCAGGTATCTTTAGGAATGGAAGTTAAAGTTGGTCTCATGACTGGCTCTGTTGGTTATTCGAATAGTTTTAGTTACGGACGCAGTGAAGAGAAATCAGAATCGGTTACAATCGGATCATCAACCGGTGTTGAAATTGAGCTGCAGCCGGGACAATCGGTAACCGCCAGCTTGTCAGCGAACACGGGGAGCTTGGAAATCGAAGTAATTTACACAGCGAAGTTAAGGGGCAATTTGGCGATGAATTTTAAGAAGAAATACAATGGCCATTATTTTTGGGGTCCATCTATAGGGAATGTGATGACAAGTGGTGGTATTGTGAACGAGAAGACGACAGTGCAACGGATCAAGTTTGGATACTACTCGGATGCTAATTTGAAAGTGTTTGATAAACTTTTAGGGAAGGTGTTATAGAGTTATTTTTTTAGGAATTTGTCACATTGATATTTTGAATGTTCTGCTTATGGTACCTAATAATGAAAAAAAAATGAAAAAGTTTAAACAAAATTTTAATTAAAAATAGGTATCCTGCCCACTACCTTAGTAGGTAAATATGTTTTGTTTTCTATCAATATCCTCTCACACAGGCTGTCAATTCTATCCTATATTACAGTATGATTTTCTAATCATCATCATAACCTGTAGGGGTTGAAAAACACATCAATATTTATTAGTATTATTAAAGTTACTCAGGTATTTTTTTATCAGTTTGTACCTATCTTTATCTCAGTGTATGTATACGTTTATTTGGATATCAAAGCCTACTTTGAAAGTATATGAACTACAATAACTCAGTACTTAATGGTACTAAAGTAACAAAAGCTATCACAAATTGATATTTCACAACTACACCAATCTTAAGCTATACAAAATTGCGTCGTTACATTACGTTTAGATATATATAGCTTTTCTTTGTAATGCGGGCGTCCTTAACAGAGCCTTAATGAAGGCCGGTTGCACAACAAATATATGGTAAGGGTAATCGTTGTTTAGTTAATTAAACTTGTAAAAAAAATATAAAACGTTCGAATCCTATAATGACCTTGAGCTTTCGGTGAAGGAAAACACCTTTCGGAAACCATAGTGTAGGGTATACTACGCTACCCACGTGGTCGGTTGGTTTTGAAAGCGATGATAGCTCAGTGATAGTGTCGTTGGACACCACGGCGAAGGTCGTGGGTTTGAATCCTACAATGAGCTTGAACTTTCAGTGAGGGAAAGGAAAACATCATGAGGAAAGCATAGCACGGTGGTAGAGTACTTTGTAATACCCACCTGGCTGGCTACCCTCAAGTTGAAAATTTGTCACCAAACACCTATTTGTATGTTCCGACCACAAATATATGTAAATGTACACTAGATAACGCAAGTATCACGATTTGTATTGAAATCAAGCGTGCCAACTTTTCAACAGTATATTTACGCATGATATAATTTTAAAATAACTTGCCTGTGATAGGAAATATGTCCTTGCCTTTGGGGGCTCGAAAATTTTGGGCTATTGCAGTTAATTATCACGCAACGAGGCATTTTTTTGATTTTCGCGGCCGTCCGGATGCAACAACAGACGTGTGCGGACTGTAAGTAGCGGCGGCCAACCTTGACGCTTTGTCGGGGTTCGGACACGGGAAGTACATGCATTTGCGTTATCTAGTGTACATATATATCTGTGGTTCCAACAGCTGTTCTGTGTGCCAGTTTCTTCTAGGCTTTATGTGCTTACCACTTTAAGTCACATCATAAAAATAAGAAAAACCTAAATTTATACTTTGTATTTGAGATCTACTTCTAGGCATCATAATTTCCCAAAGACATACCAATGAACCAATAAACAAACATTCGCATTTATAATAAGTAAAGGAGGACAAAATTAATTCAAGTGCTAACAGTAAATTAACTATTTTGTGCAATTCACCAATCGAATGCATCTTCACTTGACATTGCATGTTCACGTACGCCATCTAAACAATAAATCTACCAACATTTCGATTTCTCTCCTCAAACCAATATCACCCTTACTACTTAGAGCATAAGAATTATATCATACGTTAATAGTAACTTTGTAAATTAGAATTTGTACAAACATAACTTGACTTTACAATTAGCGATTTTTGATTTTATCTCCATAAGAATAAAGTTCATAGAAAGTGTACTTTTAAGCTGGTTTGAGTGCATCGAATCGTTGTTTGATAGTCTATTTTGTTAAATTAAGTCGTGTCATGGATCTCTTAACTGTTTCACTGGATCGGCTATAAGGAAATGAGGCAATTTGTTCTTATTTTTTTTGGCTTTAGGCTATAATCGCTTCACGTAGAGAAAGCAATAGGTGAGCATCTGCGAATCTAATCTATACTAATATTATAAAGCTGAAGAGTTTGTTTGTTTGTTTGGTAGAACGCGCTAATCTCAGGAACTACTAGTACGAATTGAAAAAATATTTTAGTGTTGGATAGCCCATTTTTTTGAGGAAGGCTACTTTTCATCCCGGGAAAACATAAGATCCCTCGGGAACGCGGATGAAACCGCGGGGCTGAAGCTAGAACACGTTATACAAAGTTATAAAAAAAAAAGGTAAACCAACAGCTGTTTATATACTAAACAATGGATCTTAAACTCAAGCTCAAAACTCATTCAGGTACTTCTGACTGAACGTTACAATTGACTCTACCACCGGACTTATTAAACTGAGAAAACTCCGGGAAAAAACTCATACTCCGGTATATGATAATTACTGGTATGTTCCGGCAGTTGCACTCGAGAGCCAGTTGGCCTTTAGGCTTTATAAAGATTAACGGTAGCCATTTACCAACAGGTCGAGAGTCCGATTGCTCGTCATCCTGCAGACACAAAAAAAACTAATAAAATTTATTTGCATTTTTATTCCCGATATACTTCGTGGTGGTTCAATTACCACGAAGTCCATCATTTTGTAAGCCATAGCCAATCCAGCGTTTATAGAGTTCACGTGAGTTAATCAAAGATGGCCTTGTCCTTAATTGTTGTGCCCCTTATTGGACTAAGATGTGACCGTTACTGATTTTATAAACAATGTCACTTGTTTTTGAATTAAACTTGTTTATTTTACGATCAAAATTTATATAGTTTGGATGAAATTTCAATATAATTCAGGGTAATTTGCACGTAATACAACAAAACTAAGCAGAGATTGTACTTATGGAAACTAATGTAGTTAAGGCGATGATAACTCAATGGTAGGACGTAGGATCGAATCCTACAATGAGATTAAGCTTTCGGTGAAGGAAAACGTCGTGAGGAAACCATAGCACGGTGGCAGGGTACTTTGTAGTACCCGCCTGGCTGGCTACCATCCTCAAGTTGAATACCTGTTGCGAATTTAAGCATCACCAGTAAGTGTTCCAATACCAATTCCTTCTAAGCTTTGTGTGCTTACCACCTGCCTATAAAATGTAAAAAAGGACCCAAATCGAGTTGCCTTTTTTTGCCGGGCTTATGGTAAGCAATTACATAACCTATAGACGCTTGCAACACCAGGCGTATAAATAACTCGCGCAGTGCTGACCCTGAAAAATTGTTTTTACACAATTCTTGAAGAAGCCCATACTGTAAGGTTCCTTGGGAAAACCACGACGGAAAGTACGTTCCACGTTCTGATCGTCCGTGGTAGGCAGCTCCTTTGAAACCGCACCGTGCGAGACCAATGAGGATGAGCTTCCCTGTTGATGGCGAGAGGTGCGATGGTAGAAGGCAGCTGTGGGCATAGTCTACAGTAGAACACAGTCCGTAGTAAAAGTGGTAGATCACACATAAACCTTATGTATCTCTTCATGACTTCACTTCTCACTTGTCCATCATCAGTCATCACTCTTATAAATTTGAAGTTAAGTAATATTAATATAGGTATAAAAAAAAAAAAAAAAAAAAAAAAAAAAAAAAAAAAAAAAAAAAAAAAAAAAAAAAAAAAAGGTAAATATATACCTATTAGCTATCCCCCGCAATTTCACTAGCGTAGCGGTTTAAAAAATAGATGTAGGCCGATTCTCAGACCTACCCGATATGCACACAAAACTTTATAAAAATCGCTCGAGCCGTTTCGGAGGAGTATGGTAACTAACATTGTGATACGAGAATTTTATATATAAGATAATAATTTTAGAACCGAAGTGTCTGTACGTATTTTTTTGACTAAAAACTTGAGTGATATAGGAAGAGCAGATATCAGACTGCAAAGAGATGTTTTTTATTTCTTGTCTGCCTGTCTGTCTGTTTGAACACGCTAATCTTCGAAACTGTTATTTCCACAGGTAAATGCGACATGGCTTTGCGCTTCGAATATTCTTTATTTGTTCGAAATCGTGTAAGAAAATATATAGATATTCTATGAAGTTTACGCGAGGGAAGTCGCGGGCCTAAAACTAATATAGTCTTGCCATGACTGACTGATTGATGTATCAAGCCACAGCTTATACTGTTGGAGTTAAAAACATGAAAGTCTGTACACAGCTTCTTTAAATAACGAACCACTAAGGAAGGATCTTACAAAATTCAACCCTTTAAAATTATATGTATGTTTGTATGAAATTTTGATAGTTTTGTTGATAAATCCATGGTATAATATTAAAAAGAGAATGGCTTGTTGCTAAGAGGAGAAAAGGATTGACAAAGTTTGTATGGCAATTAATATTTGGTATAAGTAACAAAAGGCGAGAGCCCGCGCCCAGTGGTGGTATCCTTCTTGAACCTGGGTATAAAAATCAAAATCTTTAAACAAAGAAGTGCACTGCGAGACACAAGTTACTATATGAAAGAAGACTACCCTAAACACGTTTTAGAAAAAAGAAACCAGTTACAAGAACAGTTAAAAACAGAGAGAGAAAAAGGAAACACTGCTTTTCTACGGTATGACAAACTGGTCATACTTAAGCAAACATTTAAAAGAAAGCTTTCTACCTCACCAACAAAATATACTGGGACATCGGAGGACACGCCAAAGGAAAGAAACACACAAACAAATAAGAAGAACAAATCTGAACATCATGCCCCCCCGATAAGAAGATCAAACAGCGTCTCAGAAGGAGTAATTAAACCGAGCATGCTTAACTTCCTAATAAATAAAAACAGTGCGCTTAACCAAGTACCCTCCAAAAACAATGCATAGCAATCAGCTACCCCTCTCCGAACAGATTCAACACAGAAATATTTCAAAATAAAAAACAAAACAAATTCTCCAACCCGGTTGGTCACCGTGGAGGATCATGACCATAACCCTCCTAAAATAACCACAATCCCCAGAAACAACAACACCAAACAAAGCCATCAAGTAAAACCAGCCAGCAGCAAATTAAAGGAAAAAGATGAATTATTCCACATAGCAACATATAACGTTAGGACATTATCAACCAACCACCGCCTACTGGAGCTGATAAACTCTCTGAAGAATACAGAATACGATGTAATCGGTATTTCAGAAGTCAGACGCCTTGGAACATCTATCGAGGAGTATGATGGCTTCATATTTTGTTACACAGGAGAGACACGAGGATTATATGGTGTGGGTTTCATCGTTAAAAAATACCTGAAAAGAAACATTGTGAGCTTTAGTGGAATATCGGAGCGAATAGCTCTCCTAAGACTTAGTATGAATGGGTATCAACTAGACATACTCCAAGTCTATGCACCAACAGAAGCCTCAAATGACGATGATGTGGATTACTTCTACAACACTGTCAGCGAAACCTTGAAAAACTGTGCAAAAAATGTGATAGTCATGGGAGACTTTAACGCAAAAATAGGGCAACCTAGAGCCGTAGAACACTTAGTAACGAAAAACTATGGATACGGTGTTAGAAATAGTAGAGGTGAACGCCTGATAGACTTCGCTAATGAAAACAAGATGAGTATAATGAACACCTTTTTTAAGAAACCCAAAAACCAGAGATGGACCTGGAAATCCCCAGACGGAGTCACAAAAAATGAAATTGATTATATATTAACAAACCAAGCTAAGAATATTAGAAATATACAAGTTCTAAATATCAATTTTCCTTCAGATCATAGACTTCTAAAAGCATCTCTTCTACTGAAAAATATAAAGAAAAGCCGTGTAAAATACAGAATCAACCTAAAAAACCCACTAAAGACTGCCACAGAAATAGATAATTACAGACTATTTCTAGGAAAACTCGAAGACCAACTTCAATTTGATGAGGATGCTACCGTCCAAGTAAACTACGACAAAATCATTCAAAGCATAGAAAGAAGTCTACAGAATGCTGAACAACACGCCACCAACCCAGGAGTGTTATCAGCATACACCAAGAGTCTCATAGCCCAGAGAAAACAACTACATGAATCTAAACATAAAACACGAACACAGAAAAATCAACTAAAAGCTTTATACAAACTCATAAGTAAAAGCATAAAAAGAGACTATACGCTTCACCGATCCAGAACATTTGAAAAACATATAAGTACTACCTGTAGCGTTAGAAGAGCAAATAAGGAACTAAATACACACAAGACATGGATAAAGGAACTTAAAGAAACAAATGAACCGTTATGCAATAGGCCTGATATTATTAAAATTGCTACAAATTTCTACAAAAAATTGTATGATTGCCAAGAGAAAAATAATATGGGAACTGACGATGTCAACTTGCAATACAGCACAGAAGATGTCTCTGAATTAGAAACGATAGACGTGATGGAAGTTTTCAAAGCTATCAAAAGCTTGAAGGCTGAAAAATGCCCAGGCCCAGACGGAATTTCAAACGAAGCATGCATCAATTATTGAAAAAAGGATTAGTAAGAGTATAGAGTTACACCAACCGATAGAACAAGCCGGCTTCAGAAGCGGATATTCAACGATAGATCATATCCACTCGATTGAACAAATAATTGAAAAATATAATGAGTACCAGAGACCACTGTATGTTGCTTTCATCGACTACCAGAAAGCCTTCGACACGATCCTGCACTCTTCCATATGGACAGCTTTAAGCTCACAGCACGTAGAACACAAATACATAGAAGTTATCAAGTATATATACAAAAACTGCAGTAGCAGAGTGAAGCTTGAGTCGACAGGTCCGTCAATAAGCATAAAAAGAGGCGTAAGGCAAGGGGATCCTCTGTCACCGAGAATTTTTATTGCGGTACTAGAGATGGCCATCAGCAAAGTCAACTGGGAAAGAACAGGACTAAACATTAACGGAAAATTTATCAGCCACCTAAGGTTCGCTGACGATATTATTCTTCTATCTGAAAATGCAAGAGAACTAGAGTCAATGATACTCTCACTAAAATCTGTGAGCCTTGAAGTAGGCTTGCAAATAAATTTAAATAAAACCAAAATTATGACTAATAGCAAAAAATATCCCTTGTATCTTGACCAAAATCTATTAGAATACGTAGAAAGCTACATATACTTAGGCAAGCGAGTTTCTCTCGACAAGCAAAACAATGAATTAGAAGTAAAAAGAAGAATATCAGGCGCATGGAAAAAATTCTGGAGCTTAAAGGAGATATTAAAAGGAACTATACCTATTAATTTAAAGAAAAAAGTCATGGACACCTGCTTGCTTCCCTCCATCACCTATGGATGTCAGACATGGAAGTACACATTGAGAGTGAAAAACATGATTAGGTCCTGTCAACGGAGCATGGAGAGAAGCATCACAAATGTGAGAAAAATACAAAAAATCCCACATAGCACTATACGAAAAAAGACTAAAATGATAGATGCACTTCAATTCGCACAAAGATTGAAATGGCGCTGGGCAGGACACGTGGCCAGGATGGAGGACGACCGTTGGACTACCAGACTGACGTCATGGCAGGGCCCTGCAGGCGTTAGAAAAAGAGGAAGACCAACAACTCGCTGGGAATTCGATATAATAAAAATAGCAGGAAAACACTGGAAAACAATAACCAAAGACAGGGAAGAGTGGAAAAATCTGGAGGAGGCCTTCACCCTCACATAAGTAGGGGTTCTTGCATATAAAAACAATAGCTTAAAAATAAAGTTAAAACGTAGTATAATTAAATTAAATATAATATAATTAAAACTAAGTATAGAATAGATTATAGATTAGGAAACATGAATGTAGTTTATGTGATAGCGCAAGAAATAAAAGGCTTTTTATTTTATTTTTATTTATTTATTTATTTATAAGTAACAATAGATAGTAATATTTTAAAACAATTATGTCTGAGTTTTTCGATATTCGTCCCCTAAGGGAGTAAAAGGCGATGCAAAAAAAATATGGGAAAATATGTACCGATCTTATCTGTATCTTCTTACTACGTAGGGATAAACTAAGGAAAGGATTTCCAAAATTCAACCCCTAAAGGAATAAATTGTAATTGGTATTGTGAGTGAAACTGTGATTCTAAAAGCTAGTCTATTAATAAAAAATATGCTAAATTCAGTCAAGTTATTGTGAAATGAGACCTGAACCCAATCTAGGCTACTCACGTTTTGTAATGATAATAAACATGCGTATACGCATAAAAGCGAAATGTTACTGCACTGTGAACATTGCAACTAGATCAATTTGGTTAGAATTTCGATAGTTGATAGATGATCGATTATAGAATAGTACCATAAACAATATTGTATGTTTTTTTACAATATACAGGGTGATTTTTTAGTCACTGGACATACTTGCAAGGGTTGAAGTACTCATCAATATGAACAACTTTTATTATGGGACCAACTCTGATATCGCAAATAATAAAATGGTTCTTACATACATTTTAGTCTAGTAGGTATTGAACTTTTGTATGGACAGCTGATATTTTTTTGGTATCTCGAGAGTTAGTCCCATGATAAAAGTTGTTCATATTGATGAGTACTTCCACCCCTGCAAGTATGGCCAGTGACTAAAAAATCATCCTATATTAGGCCTGTTTTTGACCACAACTTCACCGTTGTAAGTGATGATTTTGCCAATGATATTAAGGTCATGAAACGAAATGACTATTGCAGACTATTTTAGGTATATTCGAACAAAATATTTAATCTAAACTTTAATGCTGGTTAATTAAATCAGATACGCATATGGAGTTTTTAAAGCTGTCAATTAGATATGATTAGAGAATTTCATAAGAATTCCTCATAATTATAAATTATATGAAAACTAGACAACTGATATACTACATAGTTATATGAAAAATAAAGCTCTAAATTGCAAAAAAAGTAATTACTTTAGTCAGTCAGTTGAAAACATAAAATGTTGCAAGTAGTGACATCTATCCGAAAATTCCAAAATCAATTTCTACTCGAACCATAACAAGGCATTAGAAAAACAAAATTTCCATTTAATTCTGATCATCACATCTGCTTTATTACGCCTCAGCCTACACCAAAGGCTAAAACGTGAACGTAAAACTTATTTAACAATGATCTGGATCATTTAAACATGGCGACACCATGCTATCAAAGCACAATGAAAATCTATGCCACAATAGATTTACACTTACTTAAATCGATGATGAACTCTTCAGTAAAAGCGATACGGCTTAAATTTGATTGGAAAGTGGCTGTATTAGATGACAAAGTAACTTTGGTAATTGTAAGCATTGTCAAGTTTGATTTTGTATAAATAGTTGCGGTGATTTCAGAGGATACCATTCAACACATCACATTTCAAGAACTATCATCAATTTAGGTAGGTTAAAAAGCATTAACGTCTTTAAATACTACATCAATATTTAATTGAAAGCGAAAGGTTTCAAATAAAATAAGTACTTTCTATAATAGTGCATCTGTAAAACATCAAGTTACAATTTAAGGCATTGCTTGATAAAGAATATTCTTTTATTTCAGATATATTATTTAGCTGATCTTCTGAAATCAAAATGAAGGTAAGCATTTATACTTTATATTATTGTTAAATAAGTCTCTTTGCAATTTAAATTCTCTTCTTACATCACCCACACTCAGTTTTTGGTCAATATTCATAATGTTAAAATGCTGGTTTAGTTTAATATTATTTGTATAAGTAGTTTTTTTTTTTTTTAATATTTACAACAAGTATTTACAATGAAAGTATAAAATACAAACTAAATACTTGGTATAGATTATTTCAATAGTCATTTATAAATGAATACTTATCCATAACCTTACTATACCCGAAAAGATAGTCGGATGATATCCAAATTTCAACATGTGTGAGTCACCGAGTCTTGTACATCACCGACCATATCATCATTAAATTTCAAGGAATCCTTTATGATAACTTTTATTTTATTTCAGATCTTTATACCCTTCACATGCCTAGTGGCGTTCATATTTGCTGAACCACCAGTTGGGTAAGTCAAGTCATTTTTATATAATTACATTATGTACCCCGCGTTACCACTCGCACATTTATTTCCAACATGCCAAAGAACAAAGCTATGGGCTTAGAAAGCTTTGAAAAAGTAAATTCGAATCCAGAAACTGGTTTAGTAAATAAGTAAAACATAATAATAATAATATTTTGTTGAAATAACAGACATACACACGCTACAGTTGATGTTGTAAGATACAAAATAGATAATAGCGAGATAAGTAGTTATGGCTTAGGAGCAGCACTAGTGAACATGAACAAAGTAAAAAGCAACTAAATTGGATATAAAAAAATGATGATGAATATGTTGGTAAATTAGGTTAGTTACTAGGTTACTGATGTGGATAGGAAAGGGATGTCAATGAATGCAAGTAACTCTTATTTAAAAATAATTGCAGTGACGGCTACGCAGCGGCTAGATCCAGCCATGACCACGACCATCACCACGGTTCTGACCACCACCATGATTCAGAACACCATCATGGCTCAGACCACCACGGAACTGACCACCAACGATCACTTTCTCCGGAGTACGGAGTTCCATTCGAAAGAGCTTTTGGCTCTGGTAACTCTCTAGCTACAGAGTATGGCTTACCCAACGCTAGATCAAGCATATCCCAGGAATACGGTCCACCTGGTCTCCGCAACGCACCTTCACAAACTTACTTACCGGCTGCACGTATATCACAAGAGTACGGAGCTCCCGCGTCAAGAAGTCTCAGCGAAGAATATGCAGCCCCCACATCTCGTGGCCTGTCCCAAGAGTATGGTGTTCCTGATGCTCGCAGCACACCCTCTTTCGAGTATGGAGCACCTAACGCAAGAAGTGGCACGTCCCAACATTACGACGGTTCTTTCCTAGACTCCTCTGACATATATCCCGCGGCGCGATCTCCTTCTTCTCAGTACGGTGTACCAGAACTAAGATCGACTCCTTCTGATGCGTACAGTGCTCCAGCACAAAGAAACTTTGGCTCTGCTCCTTTCCCTACTCAGAAATACGGAATCCCTCGTAGTTCAAGCTCCAGACGTTCCCAATTCCGTTCCAACACTGTTTCCCAAGGGTACAGTGCTCCATCTTCTAAAAGTTCCGATATTACTCAAAGCTACAGTGCTCCCAGGAATGCATTCAAATCGTCATCAGTTTCGAGGAATCCATTCCAAACTAACGTTGCGCAAAAGAATGCACTATCGCAAACATACGGTGCTCCCACTTCCCGTTCTCCATCAACGTCGTACGGAGCACCAAGTACAAGAAATTCTGGATCGTTTTCCCAAGGATTCAAATCAGTATCTCAGTCTTACGGCCCACCTAGCCAGAGCGAACAAGCTGACACTATTGAGGTGGTCAGCGCAAGAGGACTATCCCAGGAGCATAGCACTCAGAGTCACTCTGCTAATCTGAAGACCAACGCTGTCGCTTCATCTTACGCTAGTGCGCGACACGCGTCACATGGTGCGTCAGATCACAACATGCCCGTGGAGCAGTATGGAGTACCGCAGCAGTACAGTGCTAACGAGGAACAGAGCCAGGGCTACGATTACCCGAGGGCTCGCTTCAATGAACAGCTAAATGAGGTATAATAATAATAAATATTCTGGGACATTATTACTCACACACGGCCACCTGACCCCAAACTAAGCAGAGCTTGTACTATGGAAGCCAGATAACTGATATACTACATATACTACTTTTCTTTTGTAAATACATACATATTATAGATAATTACACCCAGACTCAAGGCAAACAAACATGTTCATGCACACAAATGTTTGTCCTGAGTGGGAATTGAACCCACGACCTGCGGCGTGATAGATACGGTATCTTACCAATCACGCCAACCGGCCTGTCAATAATAGAAACATATTATTATACGGAATATTTTAATTCCAAATTCCAAATGTGTTCGATTCGTGAAGTAGTTAATTTTTAATATTATAATTTTAGGAACCTGCTGGCTATGACTTCGCATACAAAGTGGAAGACTACGAGTCTGGAAGTGATTTCGGCCACCAGGAGACCAGAGAAGAGAACAGAGCTCAAGGATCCTATTTCGTTGTTCTGCCTGATGGCACCAAACAGGTGCCTATACATTTTCTATAACCTTTACATTGTAAAGGTTTGTGAGTTTCAACAAACTCTTAAAACTATACACGATTACATATTTTATAACTGGCTATCTTTCAGACGGTGGAATACGAGGCAGACGAGGGCGGTTTCAAACCCAGGATCTCTCTGGAGCGAGCTGATGCCTCCGCCAGGGCTGGCTATGATGATAACGCGCAGGACCTCTCTAGCTCTGCAGGACCCTACTGATTATATTTTTGTGGAAATTATAGAAAGCTTTAGTCATTTCATGATTTTTTATGAAGGTGTGTTAAAAGGAATCTGAATGTATGATAAAGAAATAATAAATAAATATGTGTGAATACAGAAAATACCAGTAGTAGATAAAGTCATTTGTAGTCACGAATGTGCATTTAGAAAATTGGAGATCAGATTGAAATGGCTAAAATGATTTCTTGATATCGAAAAATATTTCTTCGAAACGGCAACAACGAAAACGGACTATTGTTAGTGAAATACTCAATTAATTTATTATGTCATCAAATTGTGTGAAAATGTAAAAAAAAATGTACCTCATAGTTAATAAGTCGCTTGTGATGTAATGTTGTAAGGTTAGTGCAAAATAAAATTATTTGTTTGTATTTTATTTCTGTATATTACTTGAATTTGACTCTCATCAACACCTTCTACAGTTCCTCACTCACAACAAGTTATATTATTTATTTTCTTATTACTCTTTCGAAGCAACTTGTGACCAGAATGCTGGCTTATATCTTGGTCAGAGAATCAGCATTGCCATCCAACGTGGCAATGCCGCCAGCATTCTGGGTACGCTGCCTTCTGATAGCGACTTTTTTTAATTTAGACTATTTTATTTAAGTTTCTTAGTTTAGTAAGTTGGTCTTGAATTGTTTATTAAATTAAATATAAATTAATCTTTTGATTTTTTTAAACATATCTTTAGAATTTCTTGTCTGTTCTTAGTTGAAGGCTGACATTCCAACCTGTAACTTCAGCAGCTTCATTCAACCTCTATTATTCTGTTGTATCAAAAAAATTACTAAATTCTTTAAGCTTAATTGCTCGAGCCTAAATTAAAAATATGACATAAACTGCAAACTGAACATTCTTCACTAAACTCTGTATATAAAAAATGGTAAACTGACTGACTGTTGATATATCAACGCACAGCCCAAACCGCTGGACCTAGAGACTTGAAATTTTGCACATAGATACCTTAGGTATACAGTGTAGGCATCCACTATGGAAGGATTTTTGGAAATTCAACCCCTAAGGGGGTGTAATAGGGTACGCGAGCGGAAGGCTAGTCTCTATGTAATAGGTTGATGGTTCGATTACTTCTATCTCTTTCCGACCCGCACTTGCACAGAGAGTCAGCACTCGTCAAGCCATCACAACTCCAAAATTGATAATCGACCTGTGACTGCATCATTAGGTGAGAAGCATGACGTGTGTCTTTTTTTATCTTATCCTAGGTCGTAATTAGAGTTCCTACGTCTACTATTTATAATCGAATTATGCCCACCATCTTTTGTTGTTGTTATTGATTTTTTGTTGTTTTTTATATATAATACAACATACACGTAGCCTATGAACGATTGCAACACCAGGGGTATCACTCACGCGTTGCCGACCCTTCCCTCCCCGATGCGCACTGGTGACCTTACTCACGCGCAGGAACATAGCAAGGGCTTTGAGGATGTTTTCTATATATCATAGTTTGTATTTTATACTCTAATTAATTTATTTACATATTTACAATCAATGTATAAAATACAAACTATGATATATAGAAAACATCCTCAAAGCCCTCGTTGCTGTCGATAGGCAAGGTTCCCAACAGGCTGGCACGTTCCCTTTTTGGATGGCCAAGCTTATGCGTTGGCAGAAATAGCTCCCAGCCCGTCGGTCTCCCGAAGCCTCGATGAGCTTGGATGCGAGCAAATCGGCGAGCCTCGAATCCCCATGGACCCATGGTTTCACTCTAATTGTAAATACTTGTTGTAAATATACTATAAGTTATTTGGCTGCGGTATTCTGTAAGGTGGAGGTACTTCCTTAGTCGAATTGCTCTTTAAGCGACATATCGCTATGCTCTTGATAACTACTTTAATACACAATTACTTAAAGGGTAACACTAACAACTAAAAAGGAAGACCGTCACCAAATGAGAGCGTGCCCAGAATGCTGGCTGCATTTCCACGTTGGATAGCTAAGCTTATCCGTTGACCGAAATAAAAGCCAGCGTTCTGGTCACGCGTGTGTTCCTTTAACCGCTATGCTCTTAATTTTATTTAATTTCTCTTTATTGTTGCCTAAATTAAATGCCTTTATTTCAGACTACTTAGTCCATATGTTGTTTGTTACTCAGTGAAACTATGTTAGTAATTATAATAAAAATTAATTAATACATTTTCAACATAGATTGAGCATAAATCGTTTATAAAATGTAACTCTGCTGAATTTTTTGCCAGTTCTTCTCAGAGGTTGACTTTGAACTGGTGGTTACATCAGTAGCTTTGACGTTCTTACGAGTAAATGCCCTCTTGGGGCCTAAACTGAATAAATGGGTTTGACTTTCAAACAAAAGACACAAGAAACAAGTCTATACAAGGTAAAAATAATTAGAAGAAAGTTTCATGTAAAAGTTACCCCTGTAAAATAAGAAATATAATAAATAATAATAATTACAGCCTATATCTGCCCACTCCTGAGCACAGGCCTCCTTTCACGAATAAGGGTGAAAGAGGAATGGGCAAATACTCCACCACGCGTGCCCACTGCGGATTGGTGGAGGTAGGCTAGTGGTCAACCTACTGTTGGAGTTGTGAAGCCACCTAGGAGGTCTCCAACTAGCTTAAACGACCATCACAATTAAGTGATAACCGGGACCAACGGCTTTACGTGCCTTCCGAAGCACGGTACCACAAAGTAAGGTACCTATCTCTTAGAATTAATTTTGTAGTATTTCTAGCTAATCACCAGCGTGCGTTTCTATATCATTTTTTTTCTTTTGTCAGAAACTATCGCGGTCTTGAGCACAATATCTCACCAAAGTTTCACCGTAATTGGATGAATGGTACAGGGACGCAAACTTTATGAACAAAAAAACAGATAGATAAACATAGGTTATTATTTACATAGATATCCTATTCGCACTCTACTCGTGATTACACTGAAAAAAAAAATCGTGACTTCCAACTGTTTTTGCGCAGATACATTTTTTTCAGTAAAAGAAAGTTAATGTTACTTAATTCAATTGGCTCTATTTTTACTGAAAATAGCAGTATGGATTATTGAGAAATCGGTTTGATTTAACGATTTTTAGGGTTCCGTAGTCAACAAGGGAACCTTAATAGTTTCGCCATGTCCGACAAAATGATAAAATAATATCTTGAAAACATTTTTTTTAGGGTATCTCCTCTACACGTCAAGAAAGGTAGAGCATAGCGATAAGTCGCTGAAAGTGGTACCCCTGGTGTTGCAAGCGTTCATAGGCTACGGTAACCGCTTACCATCAGGTGGGCCATATTCTTAAAAATAAAATAAAAATAATATGGTTATTTCTGGACACTATTTTACCATGGTAAGAACATGAAGTCTAAAAGGGAACAGGCTGTCTAGTGCAGCTGCATAAACACACCGGTATATGATTGGCAACAGACCCTCAACTTAAAGGTGGTAACCAGCCAGACGGGTACTACAAAGTACTACACCGTACAATCTCCAAAAACATAATTCAGTCCTTAAGAGCTTTTTCCACAAACGCATAAGCTTGGCCATTCAAAAAGGGAACGCTGCCAGCCTGTTGGGAACCTTGCCTATCGACAGAAGCGAGAGCTTTGAGGAAATTTTCTATAAATAATGGTTTGTATTTTATACAATTATTGTAAATACTTGTTGTAAATAAATGATAACATTCAGTCCTGAGCTGTTATGATCAGGTCTTTGACATCATGAAACCTACATTTGCAATAATCGAGCACGTGGCCTCTAAATTATCACAAGTCATTATGAAGGCAAACAATATTGAACTGTCTAGGTCGTATCAACCCCGCGCTCCATCTATCACAGAATCAAGCCACAATTTAACAACAGACCACTCCTCATCTTCACTCGATACATTCTACACTCGCTTTTATTGCAATAGATAAAAGATTGAAATTGGCTTAATAGATGAGATTGTCAGGTGAATATGTAACTCTATAAATGAAAGCATTGTCTAGTTGGCTCAGTATAAAAACATGGGATGTCTCTACATCAGATCAGTCACCTCTTGCACATCTTTTTGCATCATCACGACTAGACAGATAGTTTTAAGGATATTAGAATTTAGGATACAGAGTATTTTTAGGACAGTAAAGGAGAATCTCTGATATTTTTGGCTTCAGTCTGATCTCAATTAAAAACTAAAATGAAGGTAGGTGTCAACAATAAATCATTTATTTCTAGATTCAAAATACAATGAATTAAGACCATTAATAACACAGTACCTCCTCCGCACTCTTCATTTCAGATGTTTATACCACTACTCTGTTTATTATCAATAGCACTTGCCGAACCACCAGTTGGGTAAGTTATATTTCATTATTTAACAACTAATACGGCTTTATAATCTTCATGATGAATCGTCTTGACACAATTATAAATTTGAATACTGCTTAAAATAAAATTGCTAGAGAATTAAGCTAAGAGATAATGTTATTTTTTTCCAGTGAAGGCTATGCAGCATCAAGATCTAACCGCCACAGTCATCATCACGGTTCCGACCACCAACAATCTCATGAGCACGTAGCTCCTGAGTCAAGAGGCAACATTCAAGAGTATGAAACTTCACGAGGCTTGTCCCAAGAGTATGGCGTCCCTGACGCTCGCAGCGCACCATCATACGAGTATGGAGCACCTAACACAAGAATTGGCTTATCCCAACAATACGACGCTCCTTCCCTGGACTCTTCTGACTCATATCCCGCGGCGCGGTCTCCTTCCCCTCAGTACGGTGTTCCAGAATTTCGATCGACTCCTTCTCAAGTGTACAATGCTCCGGCACAAAGAAGTTTCAACTCCGCTCCCTTCCCGACCCAGAAATATGGAATCCCTCGTGGTTCAAGCTCCAGACGTTCCCAATTCCGTTCCAACATCGTTTCCCAGGGGTACAGTGCACCAACATCTAAAGGCGCCGATATTTCTCGAGGCTACAGCGCTCCTAGGAATTCCTTCAAATCGTCTGCAGCTTTGAGGAGTCCTTCTCAAGCTTACGGAGCACCAAAGAACGCACTGTCGCAAACATACGGCGCTCCTGCTTCTCGTTCTCTATCCATGTCGTACGGACCACCAAATACAAGGAATGCTGAATTATATTCCCACGAGGGCAAGTCGGTATCTCAATCTTACGGTCTTCCTAGCCACAAGGATCACGCAGACAACATTGTGGTGGCCAGTGCTAGGGAAATATCTCAGGAGTACGGAACTCCGAGCCACTCTTCTAATACTGGAGTGCAACATGCAGCACATGGCGCATCAGGCCACAATATGCCCGCCGCGCAGTATGGAGTGCCGCATCAGTACAGCGCCCAAGCGGACCAGGGCTATGTGTACGCCAGAGCCGGCCTCGATGAACAGCTTGAGGAGGTATGTCCAACCTTTATATGCATCATAGTTTGATACTGGGGCATCTACAACAAAATTGAATAACATCTCGATAACATTTTACTAATATGTATGTACTATATATACATTTAAAATAAGTGGTGTTTTCATTTTAGGCGGAAGCTAGCTACGACTTCGCGTATAAAGTAGAGGACTACGAGTCCGAAAGTGACTTTGGTCACCAGGAGACCAGGGAAGACAACAAAGTCGAGGGATCCTACTTCGTTGTTCTGCCTGATGGCACCAAACAGGTAAAAATCTATTATTTATTTATTTGAGGTCATGTGAGTTAAGACGTTCCTGAAACCAACATGATCAGATCTCTAACTACGGTCTCATCTTTCAGACGGTGGAATACGAGGCAGATGAAGGTGGCTTCAAGCCCAGGATCTCTCTGGAGCGTGTCGTTGTCTCCGCCAGGACTGGCTACGATGAGAACGCGCAGGACCTCACCAGCTCTGGAACTTACTGATTACGTCACACACTGTTATTATATTCCCGATGCTGAAGATGAGAAATTTAAGAGGGATTGAGATATGTATCATGAAGCTTGTGAATATACCGCGTTAAAAGGGATTGGAATGTAGGATGGTGTGTAGGATTAAAAAATAAGGAATATGATACTAGCATACCCAAAGGTTGTACATGTTTTGAAGTCGGTTAAAAGTGGAGAGAGATTTCTTATAAACGGCAAAATCAATACAATAACTGATTAACATTTGTAAAACATTCAATTAATTTATTTATGGCAGCAAATTAAGTGAAAATTAAAAAGTATGTATTCATAGTTTATAAGTCCCTTGTGATGTAGTGTTGTAAGGTTGGTAAAAAAATAAAATAAAAAAATTACAAAAATAATTATTAAAGTAGTTTCGTATTTAATTCGTTAGTTTGTTAGATGAGTTCATGACAGCTTATATGGTAAACCAGCTTTCACCCGTGTTCCCAAGGGGTCGTATGGTTTTCTAGGATTCTAATTCAAAATATATTCTAACTGTGTGCCAAATTTCATTCAAATCCGTTCAGCTGTTACGAAGTTGAGTGATAACAAAATCCAATAAAAAAACTTTCACATCTATAATATAAGTAGCAGTAGGATATAGTTTTATTACAGAGAGTCCCTTTGGCTATCCGAAAACTATCTGCAACCATTCAAACTGACCCTTAGTGTTCCTAATTTTCCTGCGTTCCTTTAATTATTAATATATAGCATTTAATTTCAATATTTTTGTTTTGTATCTCAAAAAACAATTAAGTATCAACTGCTTCAAACAAAGCTATGTAGATAATAAAGTGTCTCTATTATCTATAGATAAGGCATCATGTTAAGGCGACGCCTTGAAGATTTTGGTTGCAAGGAAACCGATTATTCTCAACAACGACTAAAGCGAACGAAATGAAATATAGTGTAAGAATTCATAAAGTCTTTGACTTTATTTTTTCCATTGCATTACAAGATTGGTTAACTCTCTTAACTTGGTTAACTCTTTAAAATAATAGATTCCAATTTTACCGACATTGAGGATCGATTTGAAGTTCCAAAATTTCTACATATATTAATTGAAATATAATCAGTATAATCTGTACATAGGTTTTTTGAAATATATTTGTAGTTTTTAAATTAAACAATAAAAACCATATTGTCGCATACGCCCTTTCCGTTTACGCGGGTTTTCTATGAGAGGTCGCTATAATAGGGAGCGGGACGCAGCACGTTGAATTTCAAATTTTTAAGCTTAACGCGGCGACACCCTTAAGTTGTTGTGTAAGAAAAAAAATTGTAAACCGAGTAATACTAAAACAGCCCAAAACCGATATCTTATACAATTTTTATCGGTCCTGATCGCATTTATAAATTAATATTTATAGGTTTTTATGTCAAACGCTCCATTTTATGGTAAGTAGACAACGTCGCATATGGACATAAGCAATATCAGGGGGTTAACAACCTTTAAAAACCCTACTTGAAGCTATCTTGCTCTCAAGAGCTAGGTACATGAGATGATAATAATAATAATAAATAAATATTCTGGGACATTATTCCTCACACACGGCCATCTGACCCCAAACTAAGCAGAGCTGAAGCCAGATAACTGATATACTACATTTACTACTTTTTAATGTAAATACTATATAGATAGACTCAGGACAAACAGACATGTTCAATGTTCATGCACGCAAATCTGACCTGAGTGGGTATCCAACCCACGACCTGCGGCGTAATAGATAGGGTATTTTACTAACCACGCCAACCGGCTCGTCAAAATAAATCTATATACAGGGTTATTTGTTATTCGCCGGCAATGCTCTAGGGGCTGGAAGTACTCATTAAAATAAACAACTTTTATTATGGGACCAACCCTGAAATCATGAATAAAAAATCAAACTTTTCATACACTTTGATTGAGCAAGGTTGGCCATTTGTATGAAAAGATGTTTTTTTTTTAGAAATTTCATAGTTGGTCCCATAGTAAAAGTTATTCATATTGATGAGTACTTCCACCCCTAAAGCATTGCCGGCGAGTAACAAATAACCCTGTATAAAACAAAGTCGTGTTAGTTACACCATTTATAACTCAAGAATGGCTGCATCGATTTTTATGATCTTTGATTTGTCTCCGCCCTGAATAGCAGAATAATATAACAACGAACTTTTTTTTACCAGGTGAAATCGCGGGGAACAGCTAGCTAATCTATATCTATACTTCTATACTATAATATAATATGTAATAATATTGTAAAGAGGAAAGATTTGTATGTAAGTAAACATGTTTGTAACGAATTGGCTAAAAAAGTACTGGACCGATTTTAAAAGTTCTTTCACCGTTAGAAAGCTACATCTTCACCGAGTAACATAGGCTATATTTTATCCCGAGAACGCGGGAACCGGTGAAACCGCGCGGAAAACTTAGTAATAAATATCAAGTGAATTATTTTTCTTTCCTTCCCCCGACCCGCAAATATCAACTTTTCTTGAACAGATTTTTTTCTTTCAAGCTATGTTTTACCGGAGTAAAACCACACTTAACCAAATTCTTAACATACTAACCAACCCGTAACCTTCAACGCAGTATGTATATCCGACCAAAGCTTAGGGTTCGGCCACTATAGGCGAAATTGAACGAACTCTTACAAATGTGCGAGAGCTTTCAACCGCATTCTCGGAATCAAAAGTATCCTATGTTTTATTTAGAACATATTCTATCTGCGTCACATTTATAAAATGAGTAAGATTGTTTTGACACATTTGCTATAAAAGCTATTACTGAATAAACAAAGGATCTCCAATAGGACCGGCCTTGGGTGGCCTGCATCCAGCGTTTTCTGACGACCGTCAAGGTCGTCTGTGCACCTTGTAAGTAGACGTCCTACTCTGTGCTTGCTGGTCCGTGGTCTCCACTCCAGAACTCACTTACTTAGGTAAGAATAACAATTCGCCTTAATATATATTCTCAGTTTCAAGAAAACGTTATATTTTTTATTATTTTTCTATCCTAGAGATTAAGTTTACATTACTTTTGCTATGGTAGAGTCTGCTAATTCAGTTATCTGTAAAATTTTACACAATAGGGTATTTGACTGACATTCAAATCAGCAACTTTTTATTTAATGTCACAACGATAGGCTTCTAAGGAGTTTTGTATGGTTAGATTGGTCATTAAAAATCATAATAAGGATAAATTTTATAAAATAATCGTAGTTTCCACTTTTTTTTAGATGTGTTGTACATTGGTTAGTGGTTGGATAATTTATTTTGAATACAGGCAAATACCCTATTGAGTTAAGATGATCAATGGTCGCTTGATGTAACCTTAGTAATATAAAGTTTAAAGGTAATGATAGTCGTGGGTTCGAATCCTACCATGAGCTATAATTTTAAGGAAAATATCGTGAGGAATCATTAGCAGAGTGAGTAGGGTACTTTGTAGTACCCACCTGACTATACCATCCTAAAATTGAAAGTCTATCGCCAAACACCTACCGCTGTGTTATAATAGCTGCATTGTAAACCTCATTCTCTTCTAGGCTATGTATGTTCACCACTTTTGGCCACATCATCATTTAAAACTCAAGACTATTCTCAGTAAAAAAAAAAATGCACTCCGGGAGTGACGACAGAAGTGAACTTTTTTTTTATCTCTATCTCAATCTCAATCTATATATATGTTGCTGTACCGCGCTAAAAGAAGTTTTCACTTCAATAATAAAAAGAAACTAAACGTCAAACTGCGTCTCATCATAACGGTGTCGCGAGTCCAGAGGTTTTACCTCATCTAAAAATATGCGTACCGCGCTAAAAGAAGTTTACACTTAAAAAAAAAACAATTAATAACTTGACCAAGGAGACTAGGTTTAGGTCACCACCACATAACATATATGGAAGTATATTTGCTAGTTTCTCTTCAATTAACAGCATTGTCAATGTCATTACATGAGGTCTTTGACATCATGAAACAAAAAAGTTAACCTACATATACAATAATAGGGCACGTGACCTTTAACTCATCACTTAATCACTACTCAAGCATATAAACAATACTAGTGACACACCCCGGCTATGGACGGGTAGCAGAGCATTATACGCCTACCTTTTTTTAAAACTATAGTATAGCTCTATTGGTTTAAGCGGCGCACGCGAGTAAAGCTCCCCCAGTCGATATGATTTTTTCCGACATCTTCAATCAACGTCATATTTCAGTCGTTTTACCCAACACCTTTTATGAATTACATACCTAAACCTATTTCATTAATCACTCTGTCCATTGGTGAAAACCGTATTAAAATCCGTTCTATAATATGTAGCGATTTAATTGCCTAGGTCGTTTGGAACTGCCCTCTATATATCACAGACTTAAAACACAATGTACCTTTAAACCACACCTCCTCTACGCTACAAATCTAGCTTTTATTACACGGTGTAAAGATTCATATTAGCAGAGTCGAGGTCGTCAGTTGAATTTGTAACTTTGGTAATGAAATCATTATCACATTGCTTCAGTATAAATACATGTGATGTTTTTAAATCAGATCAGTCAACTGTAGCATCTCAATTCGTATCATCACAACTTGAGAGGGCGGGTAGAGAGATACATACATTAATTTGATAAGATAAATTTAAAGTGTGTTCACTTTAACATATTTTTAAGCTTCAATTTGATCTCAATTAATACTAAAATGAAGGTAAGTCAATAATAAAGACTTAAATTTTAGAATCAAAATACAATGAATTAGGACCGATAAATGTAACAGTACCTACTCTTCATTTCAGATGTTTATACCTCTACTCTGTTTATTGTCAATCGCACTCGCCGAACCACCAGTTGGGTAAGTTCTGTTGTATTCACCATTTACTAACTGAAACGACGTTTTTTGATACAGCATTGGGAATTTATCTAATTAATTCCGTAAATAGTTTATTATAAAATCTATCTCATTCTCCTTAAAAATAAACTAAGAGAGAAGAATTTAATTTCCAGTGAAGGCTATGCAGCATCAAGATCTAACGACCACAATCATCACCACAACTTTGACCAGGATCGATCTCACGAGCACGGAGCTAGTCTCCGCAGCACACCTTCAGAAACTTACTTACCAGCTGAACGCATCTCACAAGAGTACGCAGCCCCCGCGTCACGAGGCTTGTCCCAAGAGTATGGCGTTCCTGATGTTCGCAGCGCACCGTCGTACGAGTATGGAGCACCTAACACAAGAAGTGGCTTATCCCAACAATACGACGCTCCTTCTCTGGACTCCTCTGACTCATATCCCGCGGCGCGATCTCCATCCCCTCAGTACGGTGTTCCAGAACTTCGATCTACTCCTTCTGAAGCGTACAATGCTCCCGCACAAAGAAGTTTCAACTCCGCTCCCTTCCCGACCCAGAAATACGGAATCCCTCGTGGTTCAAGCTCCACACGTTCCCAATTCCGTTCCAAAACTGTTTCCCAGGGGTACAGTGCTCCATCTTCCAAAAGTGCCGATACTTCTCGAGGCTACAGCGCTTCTAGGAATTCCTTTAAATCGTCTGCAGCTTTGAGGAGTCCTTCTCAAGCTTACGGAGCACCAAAGAACGCACTATCGCAAACATACGGCGCTCCTGCTACTCGTTCTCTATCCACGTCATACGGAGCACCAAATACAAGGAATGCTGAATCATATTCCCACGAGGGCAAGTCGGTGTCTCAATCTTACGGTCTGCCCAGCCACAGGGATCACGCAGACAACATTATGGTGGCCAGTGCTAGGGGAATATCTCAGGAGTATGGAGCTCCGAGCCACTCTTCTAACCTGAAGACTGAAGCTATCCCTTCATCTTATGCTACTGCGCGACATGCTGCCCATGGCGCATCAGGCCACAATATGCCCGAGGCGCAGTATGGAGTGCCGCAACAGTTCAGCGCCCAAGAGGACCAGGGCTATGAATACGCCAGAGCTGGCCTCGATGAACAGCTTGAGGAGGTATGTCCAACCTTTATATGCATCATAGTTTGATACTGGGGCATCTACAACAAAATTGAATTACATCTCGGTAACATTTTACTAATATGTATGTACTATATATATACATTTAAAATAAGTGGTGTTTTATTTCAGGAGGAAGCTAGCTACGACTTCGCGTATAAAGTGGAGGACTACGAGTCTGAAAGTGACTTTGGTCACCAGGAGACCAGGGAAGACAACAAAGTCGAGGGATCCTACTTTGTTGTTCTGCCTGATGGCACTAAACAGGTAATCATAACCCTTCTTTATCACCTATTTATTTGATGCAATATTAGTTTCGACGAATGCCTGAAATCATGATTTAATATTTACATAAAAGTTGGCTTATATTTCAGACGGTGGAATACGAGGCTGATGAAGGTGGCTTCAAGCCCAGGATCTCTTTGGAGCGTGTCATCGTATCCGCCAGGACTGGCTACGATGAGAACGCGCAGGACCTCGCCAGATCTGCAGGACCTTACTGATTACATTACTCACTGTTATTGCTGATACTGAAGAGAGGAACTTTAAGAATTTAGTAACTTTTGAAATATTATTTACGAAACATGTGAAAGATTAGGATTAGGGAGCTAAAAGTTTGACTAAGTCAAAATTGTATCACCAATAATGAAGGGTAGGTATTTATTATGACGGAAATGTTTATGAAAAGATATATCCAAAACGGAAAAATTAAAACTAGAATGGATTATTGTTTGTAAAATAATTTATTATGTTAGTAAAAAGAGGGAAAATGAAAAAAAAAACCTCATAGATAAGTAAGTGGTAGTATTATAAGTTCAGTATAAAACACAATAAACTATTTATTTTTACTTAAATCTGTAAATTTTTTACCCATTTTCTTCCAGAGTAATCATTTTCTTCCACGTATCTTGCTTTTAAAATATTTTTTTAAAAAGGAGCCCTCTCTTATGACTGTTGAAATATAAGCGTATCAGCTCTTAGTAATTGTTACGCTAACTCTTGTTAGCTTTGATTTAGAAAAAGTATCTAAAGAGAACATCACAAATCTACATGCCGTTCGCGGTAGAAACCTTGGGTCCGTGGGGTTTCGGGGCTCGCCGATTTGCTCGGATTTTATCATCCAAGCACATCGAGGCTTCGGGAGACCGACGGGCTAGGAGCTTTTTCCACCAACACATAAGCTTGGCCATTCAAAAAGGGAACGCTGTCAGCCTGTTGCGATTGTTGTGAACCTTACCTATCGACAGCAGCGAGGGCTTTGAGAATGTTTTCTATATATTATAGTTTGTATTTTATACTATGATTGCCCTCGATCTTGTGATATTACATGACGCCATCAAAAAGTAGATATCACTGGTACTTTATCGTCGGGCTCATTAATCAAATTAGGTGTGCCTCAAGGTAACATTTTAGGTCCATTTCTGTTTTTAGTCTATGTTAATGACGTACCTTACATGGCCAATAAGATGTTTTATTTGCAGATGATACTTTACAGATATTTAAAGAAAATAAAAAAGACAAATAAATTGTAAAACTTAATCACGCCCTGAAAACTGTATTAATGGTTTGCTGCCATAGAGCTGCTTAGAATTATTTCTAAAAGAAAACTAAATACATAAGATTTTCAATACCAAATGTAGGTTCGATGATACTGGACTACATGTAGTGGATAAGACTATTTTTGTTAGTTTGACTATAGACTGTATATTGTAGTAGGTACTCATCTAGACTTAAGCTAGTAAACTGAGCTCCGCTGCTTTTGCAGTCAGGAATATATGGCAACTGACCGATATCAATACAGCTAGATTAGTTTATTTTGCATATTAGGTTTAAGAACTTTATTTCTCACAAAGAATACACGATTCACTTAAGGAGAAAACATTTTTACATTAATATTAATGTTAATGAGCGTACACAACATATGTAGGTAACTAGGAAAAATAAATAAAAATTAAGTCGGGTAGTACAACAAGACTATCGTCAATGTCGAGCGACGTGGATTGACGTCACGCGTTTTGCTGTGGGGCTCAGCTGCAGATGTAGAATCAGTTTTAATATTACAAAAAAGGTTATTCGCGCCATCTACAGTATTTCTCGTGAATCCCTTTGAAATTGTTTTAAGGAAATTAATAGATATTTTAGCCGACGGGTATGGGTTAGGCCTCGTCTCGACTTAGGTGTTGGAAGAAAAACGGGAAACGGACTTTATCACACTAATTTATTCATCTGAATTACACTTTTACACATTAATGTTTGATTGGAACTATCATAAATCAAATATGGCCGGCGGCTTACGTGCTCGCTCGGAGAAGCGTTGTGTTGCACACGGTTCACCGGAAACGCGGGCGGCTCAGCGGCAGCGATACCAACGTCACGCTTATTTGATTGGCTCACGCTTAGCGGACCGACAACCTGACCATGTACACTGACCGTGCAGGGTTGCCTTGCTATAATATATATATTAACTTTGGCCTCTCAGTAGATATTTAATTTTGCTCAAGAACACTTACATGTTTGAGCATTTTTCACTACACATTCGGATTTAGCCATCCATGCCCACGGATGTAAAATTTACATCCGTGTCCATGCCCAGTTGAAAAATTCACCTGTATATAAGTAAAAATATGTGTTTGTAACGAATGCGCTTCATTAATCCGATAGCGATGAAACCTTGGTAAGTTAAACCCACGATGGTTTATGATAAAACAAATGCAACGCTCGCCATGGATTTGCTAGTAGATATGTAATAACTAATTTACTTCTAATAATATATACAGTCATTATGTTTATATTTGCTACATATATATTAATCAAATTGATACACTGCATTGAGTAACCAAGACAGATCCTATTGGAGATCCTTAACTCTTCAAATCAAATCCCAATGAGTCATCTACTATTGTTGTTTGTTCGAACGCGTAGGTCGCCGGGTCGAGACAGGTTAAGGGAGGCCTATGCTTAGCAGTGGACGTCATGCGGCTGAAATGATGATGATGATGATGATTGATAGTAAATAAAAGTAAGGGAGGCCACATACATACGGAGATCTGTTTCGAAACATCGAAGACCCTTGACTTTTGTCGATGTTCTATGAATTACATGATAGAACATTTATAAATTACATGAATTTAATGAGCTCAATTTATTTTCAAAATATTTAAGTTTGCCTCACTATTATTATAGCACTGTATGTGATGTTGTGACCAAAGGTGATAAGATAAGCATGTGATAAGCAGACGGTCTATAAGAGACCTGGCTGTCGATTTCAGACTGGTGTGCTGGAAAACAATTTTGATTGGCATCATAAAAATACAAAATGCTTTTTTTCCACTTTTGGTATGTTATCAATATGCAATTATATATGATATAGCAAGCAATTCTGATAACTCTCCTCACTTCAGGTTTAAAGGTCTTTGACATCGTCGAAAACTGAAAGTATTTAACCCAAATAGATAATCACGCACGTGGCCTTTAAATTATCACTACACATTAAGTATGTAAACAATATTTAATTGTCTAGGACGTTTGGACCCCGCACTCCATCTATCACAGACTCAAAGCACAATGAAACTTTATACCACACCTCTTCAGCACTCGATATATTTTACATTTACTTTTATTGCATGGATAAAAGGTTCAAATTAGATTACGATACACGACTTCCAGGCGAATAAGTAAATTTTGTAATGAAAGCATTGTCAATGTGGTTCAATATAAATACATGAGATGCTTTTGGATGAGATCAGTCACCTGTTGCATCTCATTTCGTGTCATCACAACTTTAGAGTTACAGATAAAGATATAAGGATAGTAATATTTGTAAAAAAATAAACTGTCGATTATATTAATTTTAAGATATCATTGGCTTTAAATTTGATCGCAACTTATTTCAAAATGAAGGTGTGTGTCCAAGTGAGTAGATATAATTTTTTTTGGAATTGTAATTTGATAAATAAAATCAAAGATCTAACCATTTACTCATAATTTCAGATATTTTTACCACTGCTTTGTTTACTATCACTGACACTCGCTGAACCGCCAGTTGGGTAAGTTTTAATTTTAACCGACAACTGCTTCGAATACCCAAGATGGAATATTGCAGTTGGAATTTGGGCAATTATCTAAAATATTCTCTAACTAGTCTTTTAATTATCTAACCTTTTGTTTTAGTGATGGCTATGTAGCTGCAAGATCTAATCAGCATGATCATCATCACGGTCACCACCATGGGTCAGACCATCATCAATCTCACGAACTTGAAGCTGGTCTTCGCAACGCACCTTCACAAGCTTACTTACCAGCTGCTCGCGTTTCACAAGACTACGCAGCCCCCGCGTCACGCGGTCTATCTCAAGAGTACGGTGTCCCTGATGCTCGCAGCACACCGTCAAATGAGTATGGAGCACCTAACACAAGAAGTGTCTTATCCCAACAATACGACGCTCCTTCCCTGGACTCCTCCGATTCATATCCTGCGGCGCGATCTTCTCCTTCAAAAGCGTATGGTACTCCGGCCCAAAGAAGTTTCAACTCCGCTCCCTTCCCAACCCAGAAATACGGGATCCCTCGTGGTTCCGGTCCCAGATCTTCCCAATCCCGTTCTAATACTGTTTCCCAGGGGTACAGTACTTCGTCTCGTAACAGTGCCAGTATTTCTGAAAGCTACAGCGCTCCGAGGAATTCCTTCAAAACGTCTTCAGCTTTGAAGAGTCCTGCTCAAACTTACGGTGCACCAAGGAATGCACCGACACAAACATATGCCGTTCCCGCTTCCCGTTCTCTATCCACATCATATGGAGCACCAAATGCAAGGAATTCTGGATCATATTCCCAAGGGAGCAAGTCAGTATCTCAATCGTATGGTCTGCCCAGTCAGAGTGAGCAGGCAGACAATATTGAGGTAGTCAGCGCGAGGGGACTGTCCCAAGAGCACGGCACTTCGGGCTACTCTGCTAACCTGAAGACCGATACTGTCGCTTCATCCTACGCTGATACACGACACACGTCACGTGGTGCGTCAGACCACAACATGCCCGCGGAGCAGTATGGAGTACCGCAGCAGTACAGTGCTCATGAGGGTCAAGGCTACAGAGCCGGTTCCGAGGAACAGATCGAGGAGGTATGTTTAATATTCCTGTACATTATGATAATTTCGAATCTTGTCTCACACCTATTGGAGAATAGGCCTGTTCAAATCTTATGTGTATGATTTACCTATATATTTTACTGCCTATAAGCTATTGGTTTATCAATAAAGTAAAATATAGTAATTTCTCTGACGTTTTTCAAGTGAGAATCATGATTAAGTGAATCAGCAAAGACTTGCAATTCCCTATAAACAAGCAGGTCTTTGTGGATTATGTTTCAACTTTTGTAACTGGAACATTTATGACAAAAAAGAACCTAACTCCGATATGTTATTAAAATGTGCAATTTTTTCAGGAGGAAGCTAGCTACGATTTTGCATATAAAGTAGAGGATTACGAGTCTGCAAGTGACTTTGGTCACCAGGAGACCAGGGAAGACAACAAAGTCGAGGGATCCTACTTCGTTGTTTTACCTGATGGCACCAAACAAGTAATAAAATGTTCACTATTTCCTTCTTATGTTGACATAAAGTTTCATCAACTTCCTAAAACCTATAACTATTAGATCTCAAATAACAATATCATCTTTCAGACGGTGGAATACGAGGCAGACGAGCGTGGCTTCAAGCCCAGGATCTCTCTGGAGCGTGTCGTCGTCTCCGCCAGGACTGGCTACGATGAGAACGCCCAGGACTTTTCCAGATCTGCAGGACCTTACTAATTTCAAGACTTGTAGAAATTTTAAAGAGTTTTAATAATTTCATAATATTAGCAACAAAGGGATCGGAAGAGAAAATATGTTAACTATTTATTTAGACATGATAAATAAAATTAATTGCAAATTGAAATCACTAAATGTTTTCAAAACGGTAAAGTTAATACGAAAATGTTTTACGAAACTAATAATGGTTTCGTAAAACATTTGTTAAATTATTATATGTCAGAAAATTGTCATCATTTATATGTTAGGTAGTGCTGTAAGTTTAATGTAAAATAAAATTATTTGTTTTATTAGTTCTGTATTTAATTTTCTATTTTCTACAGTTTCCCTCACAATTAACATAAAAATCATGTTTGATCAAGTATTTGATCAAGTTTAAATAATTACCATGACTTAAACTACATACCGAGCTACATCTGTCAACTTGGAGAGCGTGTTATTTAACTTTAAATCAATTCGAAGGAGAATGGTTTAAAATTGTCTAACAGAATTTTACTTTAACTATTAAGTAAATAGTAACACAGAAAATTGAGCACAAACTGGGTGTATGCCAAAGAGGAATGGAGAAAAGTATGTTGGGACTAAGGTTGAAAGACAAATGGAAAGCCACAACAATTAGGAGCATCACCAAAGTAGCAGATGTTAGAGTAAAAACACGAACCTTGAAATGGAAATGGACTGGTCATATGATGAGATCAACAACAGGAAAGTGGACCAAAAAAGTAACAGAATGGTACCCGCGTGACGGAAAAAGACGTAGAGGAAGGCAGAAAAAAAGATGGGAAGACGATCTGCCCAAAGGTTGGAGAAGGACAGCAATGGACAGGCAAATGTGGAGGGAACTTGAGGAGGCCTATGTCGCAAGACAGCCTGACCTGGTAACTGATATTAAATGTTAAGATATATACATACAGGTAAAAATAAAAATAAGTGTAGTTAGTATAGTATAGCTAAGTATAGTTAAGTAGAGTTACAATAGTTTTTATGTTTAATTATACTACATTTGTGCGAAGGTCAGAGCAAATAAAGGCCTTTTTTTTTTTGACATACTATATCCACAGCGTAATTACATACAGGGGTCTATCCCGTTTGAAGTCACGCGAAATGCCGCTTTGTATAGGCACCCTCTCTCACCCTGCAAGCCCCGCACGATTTTTCTGTCTAGACGTGTCCGTTAGACGACTGTAAGAGTTACATAAACTGTGCTATATATATCTCATATCTTTAATCTATACTTCTATACTATACCAGGCCACGCAGAAAGATTTGAGAAAAACAAGTTTTTATGTATGTGACACTGGTCAGTTAAAATTTATTTAGAAAACACGATTATTTATAAGTAAAAAATACAAACATTCCAATTACAAAACTTCCCTCCACATTACGAGCTAATTTGAACTATCGTGTCTCATTGAAAATAGATCTGCGTCAGGAACACTTTCGCGCAATGATTATTTATGATTTCAAATATCGTCTTAAACCGGACGAATCGTATGATAGACTTAAAATGTCACTTATTGATGAAGGCCCTTCTAAAACAACGACTGGTATAACGAATTTCAGCGCGGTCGACTAACTTTGAGTGATGAAAAACGAAGTGGTCGCCCTTTGACAGCTGTTTTGGAAGGAAACGTGCTAGCAGTGAAAAAAATAATTCAAGAGAATAGGAAAATTACGTATGAAGAGCTTCAGCACATACTGCAAAATGGATCGGGAAGCGTTCACGAAATTTGGTTTAGACGCATGAAACTTTGGACAGACACTGGCGAAGAGTTCTTTGAAAAGATTAAATAAAAAAAAACTTAAGTAACTCATAAAACTTTTTTTTTAAATTTCTCAAAACTTTCTGAGTGCCCCACGTATTATAAATATATTATAAAGCCGAAGAGTTTGTTTGATTGCTTGTTTGAACGCGCTAATCTCAGGAACTACTGGTTCGATTTGAAAAATTATTTCAGTGTTGGATAGCCCATTTATCGAGGAAGGCTGTAGGCCACATTTTAACCCGGGAAAACACAAGATCCTTCGGGAACGCGTATGAAACCGCGGGGCGGAAGCTAATATAAATTTAAGTGCACTAGTGAAGTGAAAGGAAATCAATGCATGTATAATTTTTTCGGGCTGTCTCAAAAAGTTAATTCAAGTTCTAATAGAACGACTACCATTTTTTTTAAACCTAAGTGATTTAAAGTGTTTTTTTTTTAAATTACAGCTTTTCCTCATGCTTCTCGGCCTGGGATTTCATATTTAAAAGAAAAAAATCCTGTTATTGTGTGTTTTCACTGGTTCTCCCGTTATAACATAATAATATATTATATCTCAAGGTGACGCCGCGGCTTAAAAACTTGAAATTCAACGTGCTGCGTCCCGCTCTCTACTATAGCGACCTCTCATAGAAAACCCGCGTAAACGGAAAGGGCGTATGCGACAAAATGGTTTTTATTGTTTAATTTAAAAACTACAAATATATTTCATAAAACCTATGTACAAAAGTATCAGTTTCAATTAATATATGTAAATATTTTGGAACCTCAAATTGATCCTCAATGTCGGTAAAATTGGAATGTCTTATTTTAAAGAGGTCTTTTTGTTTAATTATTTTGTGTTATAAAAGTTAACCAATCGTGTTATGCAATGGACAAAATAAAGTCAAAGACATGATGAATTCTTCGCTTTAGTCATTGTTGAGAAAAATCGGTATCTTTGCAACCAAAATCTTCCCAGCAGTCATGGAATACCCATGTTGCCAGCCCCAAAAACACCTTAAAACACCAAAGCAAAGCTTGAGACTTTATTTACTTAGAGGCTTAAGACTGAATTGATCCATTGAACGATATACGCAAGCAAATCTAAAGAGAGCTTCAGTAAGAGTGTTATTGTTTAGTCTATATTTGTTTTTTACATTGTATAGGCTTGTGTTTGACCACAATCTCACTAAGGTAAGTGATGATGTGGCCAAAGGTGGTAAGCACACAAAACTTCGAAGGAACTGGCTCTCAAGTGCAGCTGCCAGTTTGGCGACAGATTTTCAACTTGAACGTGGTAGCCAGCCAGGCGGGTTCTACTAAGTACCATACCACCGTGCTATGGTTTCCTCACGATGTTTCCCTTCACCGATAGCTCAAGCTTATTGTAGGATTCGAACTCACGACCATCGCCGCGGCGTTCGACATAACTACCACTATACCCTGTCCATTCGCTTATTTTCTTTTTGACGTTTAAAATGACAAAGAAAAATGAACTTTATACATTTGTGATAAGGTTTATCTCATAAATCAATGGTTAGTTGTATGATGAGACTAATGAACCTTATGTTACAGCAATAAGGTTTATTTTCATTTGGCATTCATAAACGTCAAAAAGAAAATAAACGAATGGACAGGGTATAAACTATCATCGCCTAGTCAGGTCACTATCATCATGAAATCTACATTTGCAAAGCAAATTGCCTCTAAATTAGTATGTAAACAATATTTAATTGTCTAGGACGTTTGGACCCCGCACTCCATCTATCACAGACTCAAAGCACAATGTAACTTTATACCACACCTCTTCTGCCCTCGATATACTTTACGCTCACTTTTATTCCACAGATATAAGGTCCAAATTGGACCGAAACGAGATTGTCTAGCGAACATGTTACTTGTGTAATGAAAACATTGCTAGTCTAGTTGCATCAGTATAAATACATGAGATGCTTTTAAATGGTATCAGTCACCTGTTGGCTCTCATTTCGCATCATCACGACTTGAGAGGGTGTCAAAGATAGATTTTAGGACAGTAATATTTGTAAAAAGATAAACTGTCAGTAGTATATTAATAGTAGCTTTATATTTGATCTCAATTAATACCAAAATGAAAGTAAGTGTCTAAATAGTCAGTTGTTTTTTTGAGATCCGAACAAAAACCTAACTTAGTCTTGATTTCAGATGTGGATACCACTACTCTGCTTATTATCATTCACACTCGCTGAACCACCAGTTGGGTAAGTTTAATTTACTGACCACGATTACATTTATTTAAAAGCTTTTTAATTAATAATCCCATTTTACCCAACAAGCAAACTAAGAAGTTATGTTTCATTTCCAGTGATGGATACGCAGCAGCAAGATCTAATCACCATGATCACCACCACAGATCTGACCATCATCAATCTCACGAGCATGGAGCTGGTCTCCACAATGCACCTTCAGAAACTTACTTACCGGCTGCACGTATATCACAAGAGTACGGAGCTCCCGCGTCAAGAAGTCTCAGCGTAGAATACGCAGCCCCCGCGTCACGCGGTCTATCTCAAGAGTACGGTGTCCCTGATGCTCGCAGCACACCGTCAGATGAGTATGGAGCACCTAACACAAGAAGTGTCTTATCCCAACAATACGACGCTCCTTCCCTGGACTCCTCCGATTCATATCCTGCGGCGCGATCTTCTCCTTCAGAAGCGTATGGCGCTCCGGCTCAAAGAAGCTTCAACTCCGCTCCCTTCCCAACCCAGAAATACGGAATTCCTCGTGGTTCAAGTTCTAGGCATTCCCAATTCCGCTCAAACACTGTTTCCCAGGGGTACAGTGCTCCATCTGCCAAAAGTGCCAAAATTTCTCAAAGCTACAGCGCTCCGAGGAATTCCTTCAAATCATCTTCAGCTTTAAGGAGTCCTGCTCAAACTTACGGTACACCAAGTGAAACGTATGGTGCTCCCGCTTCCCGTTCTCTATCCACATCATACGGAGCACCAAATGCAAGGAATTTTGGATCGTATTCCCAAGGAGGCAAGTCAGTATCTCAATCGTATGGTCTGCCCAGCCAGAGAGAGCAGGCAGATAATATTGTGGTAGCCAGCGCGAGGGGACTATCCCAGGAGCACGGCAGTCCAAGCTACTCTGCTAAACTGAAGACCGACGCTGTCGTTTTATCGTATGCTGGTGCGCGACACACGGCACATGGTGCGTCAGACCACAACATACCTGCAGAGCAGTATGGAGTACCACAGCAGTACAGCGCTCACGAGGGTCAAGGCTACGACTATGCCAGAGCTGGTCTTGATGAACAGCTCGAGGAGGTAAAATACATAATTTCTTTTTTTTTTCCAGTTAAAAAGCAATCATTACTAAGTCTTTAATAGTGCATATTTTTCCTTTGATTGTGTCAGTGAAAGATTCAAAAATAATGTTTTACCTTTTGTAAACTGGAACTGAGAGTCTACTCCAAAAAACAATACACGATAGTCCGATAATCATTTTCAAATATGAACCAATGGAATTGCAGCAGAACTAATAATACGTGAATTTCGTGCATTTCTATTGGTTCGTGTATCGTTTTTCGGAGTAGACCCTCTGACTCCAGTAAAATTGTATTTTAATTTGGTGGTTATATTTCAGGAGGAAGCTAGCTACGACTTTGCATATAAAGTAGAGGACTACGAGTCTGAAAGTGACTTCGGTCACCAGGAAACAAGGGAACAGGACAAAGTTGAGGGATCCTACTTTGTTGTTTTACCTGATGGCACCAAACAGGTAAATAAATATTAACCTTTTACCTTAGTGACCTATGTTTGGTTGAAATCTTGCATGCCTTGCCTGTACCAGATGTTAGATTTAGGAAGTGAATTGGAAGTTAACTGTAAAGTTTTGTGGTCATTGTGTGTGGTTTCATTTAAAAATATATTTTTATTCATTATTATATGTTTAATCTTGTTTTTCCAAAATATTTTATCTAAGTCTGCCTTATCTCCTAAAGAATAGCTGAGAAAATACTGAAAATGATTATGATAAAGTGTAAATTGAAGGAAAATTATCATTTTGTAATTTACTTGTTTCTTTTTTTACCCAACAAGTAATTATGTATACACTGATTGTGCAAGAACAACTTACACTTTGCCAGTTATTACATACATATTTTAAAGACAAGTATTTTTTCTAATTCCTAAATAGATGATTAGATTTCTATAAATCATCTTTCAGACGGTGGAATACGAGGCAGACGAGCACGGCTTCAAGCCCAGGATCTCTCTGGAGCGAGCTGATATCTCCGCCAGGGGTGGCTACGATGAGAACGCGCAGGACCTCTCCAGATCTTCAGGACCATACTAAACATCATAGTAACAGATTAATGAAGAAAAGCAAAACTTGTAGAATGACTTGGCATTAATTGGATATGATAGTGAAATATTTATTAATTTATTTTATTTATAAATAATTTGAGATGCAAATAAATTATTGTTTGGAATTCCTTTTTGCTTTATTCTAGTGACGCGATGATTTTACAATTTATGAACTGGCTACTGCCACCTACTAATATTTGTAATAGATTTACAATGTGCTGCCAACATTGGGACCAACTTTACAATATTTTGTGCCAACAATTAAGAGCAATTGGTATAAGAGCTATTTCTTAGTAAGAAAAGTAATACATACTCAAGTAATATTTTGCAACGATTTTTTTTCTTTTTATTTACTTTATGCTTTGAGGATGTCTTTTTCAAAGTCAAAGTCAAAGCCATTTATTCAGTTTAGGCCCTAGGAGGGCACTTATGAAGGTCGAATTTACTGAAGCTACCACCGATTCGGAAATCAGCCTTCAACTGAGAAGAACCGGCAAGAAACTCAGCAAGGTTACATTTTTATATATAATAGTATGTATTTTATACAATGATTGTAAATAAAATTTTATTATATACTTTATACTAATTTTATTATGATTTAATATATACATATTATATACAAATACCTAAATAAAAATTAAGTGTCTGTTTGTAATTTCAAAATAACAGCTTTTTACTAAATTCATTTGACATTCATCAACGGTAGTTGTAACAAAAAAGCATTTTTTTAAATGTTTGCCTGTCTGTCTGTCTGTTTGCTCCAGCTAATCTCCGAAATGGTAAGTCCGATTTTAACGGGATTTTCAATGGCTGATATTATAAGGAGTAAAATAAATGAAAATGAAAATATTTTTTGTTCAAATAGGCTTTCACAAGCACTTATGAATAGTCTGACTCTAACGCTCGGTTCGGAAGGTTGCTTTTACTGAGAAGAACCGGCAAGAAACTCAGCAATTACTCTTTTCAAAACCAACTCAGATTCACATCAAATTATTTATCTAGTCTCACTGACAATATGTGTGTGTTATATGACAGTAACGAAAAAATATATCAAAATTATGAGAAACTTAGTAAACAAATGGATTGCAAACTTAAGCAGACCAGCCCCCACAAGCAGCACCGGTTCACAAGTATGACGCGTGTGGCAGCCATCGCCCTCCTCGCACATATTATAGGGAAGTGAGCGACCCGCCACACGACGCCGCCGCAAACAAAGACCCTAAAGTGAGCATGACTAACTTAAGCTTACTACAAATAATACAAAGAGAAACTATTTCATAGAATAATTTTATTGGTTATAGGCATTTTTATGCCGGGAACGCGGGTATATCCGCGGGGAACAACTAGTAACATTGAAAATATTGATGTTCAAGAAGAAAATCGACGTCTCTCTAGTATAAAAAAATACAGTACAATATACCTAACGTCTACAAGTCACGTAATATAACGAATGCAACTTTGAGATAATACCTAGGTATTTGGTATCGGTTTGAAATTAACATGTTTGTATGTTTGTATAACACAACAATAAAATTTCAATCCCCCTTTGATTTTTTTGAGTTAATTATTGCTCGTGACCGTAAATTTCATAAATAATTAAGGTATTTTTATTCATCGCAAAGAAGTTTCATTCTTTTTTGTTGAAGCATCGATTGTTTATACAGCAAAAATGAACATATTTATTAATATAATATCTATCTAGCTAACCGAACATGAAATTAGGTTTGTTCGTCTGCGTATATTTTGCGCACTGCAATAAATTTGTTTACAAGAGTCAACCAAAGATGTGGTTGTTTTTTTTTACTTACATTGTATAGGCTTATGTTTGACCACAATCTCACTATGGTAACTGATGATGTCGCCGAAGGTGATAAGCACACAATGCCTAGAAGGAACTGGCTTTCAGGGAACACACCGGTAGGGGCTGTGCGGTAGATGCTCAAATTGAGGGTGGTATCATGGCGGGTTCTACAAAGTACCTCCGTGCTATAGTATCCTCACGATGTTTTCCTTCACCGAAAGCTCAAGTGCATTGTATGATTTGAACCCACGACCTTCGTTACGGCATTCAACGTCACTACCACAAGAATCGTCTACCACGTCCCAAAGATAGCAATACACTATGCATGCCGGTAGATACTTATGCTTGGTATTGTAAGGTTGCAGTATTATAGCATTGATATGCAACAGGAATAAAATAACAGACAGAAGAGATCCCTGAGAAACTCCGCCATTTATTTATAAATATGTCTGTCGAGTAACCGTATCGCTAACAATGAAATACTAGCTTCTGCGGTTTTCCCGTGATAAAAAGAACATTATATATTCTTCCAGGATGTGATCTATCTATTTGCAAAGTTTCATCCAAATATAATTTTGCCGTTTATGCGTGATTGAGTCACAAACATCCAAACGTTCAAACAAACTTTCACATTTATAATATTAGTAATCCAGGTACCGACATAAACTAACAAGAATTTCATATTACAGAAGCATTCTTGAGAGGTATTGCAAGATTGTCAAAAAATTTCGAAAACGTATAAAGACTGTCGTATCCAAATGTATTCTTATCCAACAAATGCGGATATCAAATACCTGAAAATCGTGACGTCAATTTTGTATCGTCCGCTGGAAATATGATTTTCTCAAAACTATAGATCAGATGAAACTGAAAATAAAATAGTCATACATAAGGACAGAGAAATTAATCTATTGGACTACAGTTACATACATTTAAAGGCATTTTTCTGTTGACAGTGATGCTGATTCCTTTATTTGATGCCCTGTAAGCCCCCCCGCTTTTTTGTCTTTTCTTTTACGATACTTGTAAATAATAGTTAAGTTATCACAATTAAATTATATTTTTAGCTATCTAAAATTTAAAGGACATACAATTTCAACTTGTTACCTACATATTCTCTTGGCTATATTTTTATAAAGGAAACTTTAATTCACATCCGAATAAGTATCCTTTTGGAGACACAAAGTCTAATGGAACGAGAACAATTATCGTTGTCTCACGATACGCGACACATTCGCGCCTACAATGGGAGTAAGGTTGCCGGTACTAGGTATAGGAAGCTTAGCGTATTGAGACGCATCACTGTCGTCACATCCTTGAATTAAATTTTGGAATAATAAAACGTGTGGAGACGACTTGAGTATGTTATTTTTTTGTAAACGGTATTGTTATGTGGAGACCGAAGGTTCCTCCCAATATTATAAATACGAGAATTTGGATGTTTGTCATTGAAACACGCATAAATGGCTGAATGGATTTGGATGAAACTTTGCACATCGATAGACCCTGGAATAACATATAGAGAACTTTTATCCCAGGAATGCGAGTGAAATCGTGGGGCTGAAGCCAGTGACACATAAAGCCTAAATTACTGGGGGGCTAAAAAGGAAGCTCGAGCAATATTGCTAATGCAATTCATTTTTCCGAATTTATGGCAGAAAAAATCTTTTGATGAATTAAACTGTATATATGTGACTATTTGTTGTGACTATTTTACATAAAATATATTGAAATAAGCAGGATCTGCCGAGAATTCGAAAAATGAATTGCATTAGCAATATTGGTCTTCAACATAAGATTGGTAAAGCAAGCTTCTTTTCGACTATAAATCATATTAGTTCATCGAACACATAGTTATTTTTTTACATTCTTAAACCTATTATAAGGACTTAGAAAAACAATCATGAATTAATAACCTAAATTTATTAAAACTGAAAAGAATATAAATGCAAGGTAGTTGTGTGCTCAGGAGACGAAAGCAATCTATACGGCATCACGTTGGACGAGCCGGTGGTATGCTTGTCTTAATAAAATATAGGGTTGCCAGCGACATCTGTTGAATTCCCCTTACACTATCCAAGCTCTATTAGTAAATCATCACTAACAGCTGTAGGCATGAGGATAATATCATCCACCACGAGGACCCAAACTATATTTTTGAGACGTCATATTCTATTAAATTTGACTTCTTTGGCAAATAGGTTTCCACACGAAGTTTTCCTTCGCCAAAAACCGGTGGTAAAAATATTACCTACTACATTATAAACGATAACTAAACTAAAATAAAATTTGACAATCTAACACGACTCCACGTCTTCGTGTAATCTTTTAAGCCGCAGTACCTTGAAAGCTCATCTTTTATGTCGCTAATGATAGTAATATTTCAACCCCTACTCTGCGCAATCGGTATAAAAGGTATACCAATTGCGACAAATGTATCATTCGAGTTACATCTTCATCATTTGAGTGTTTGTGTTATTTGGAACATCATGAAGGTAAATTTCATCATAATAAAAATAATAAAAATATCGCAATCTTTTAAAGTAACCATTTTTTATTAAAACAATGTAATAATATTATAAATGTGTATGTGTATGTGTTTGTTTGTTACCTTTATACGCCTAAACCACTGAACCGATTGCGATCAAATTTGGTACGCAGATGGCCTATAGTATGGAGAAGGACATGGGCAACTTTTTTTCACGGGAACGCGGGTGAAACCGAAGGGGACAGCTAGTATAATATATTTTGGATTAACAATTATAAAATACTTTTATCCCGGGAAAACATAAGATTCCTCGGGAACGCGGATGAAACCGCGGAGTGGAAGCGATTATATAACAAGATTCCAAATTCTTTCCAGACTATCATAGTTACTGGTTTCCTGGTTGCCATCGCCTTTGCGGAACCTCCGCCATCCCATAGGTGAGTTGAGTTGAGACGATTTCAATTAAATTAATTGATACACAGTGAAAGAACACAGACGAAGATAAGTAAAACGAACCTACAAAATAAAAATAAAAGTATAATGCAAAATTATTTTATTCGTGTTCGAAAATAAACTATTCTCAGTAATATTCATTTTTGTGATTATATTTTGTCAATCAGAGATGGCCGTATGTTAAAAAAACAAATTAGAAATATAATTAAGATACCTTGCCCTTGCCCTACATAAAAAAATATCCTATAAAAGTAAGATATGATGATAATAGGCCTAATTATCACTTTCAGCGGCACAACTCCCAAAGTCCCGCCATATTAAATACCTACTCCATTCCTAACATACCAAATGGTCGTCATAAACCCGAAAATAAGGATTTTAACAGAATATCAACAATTCCAGTTACCTGCCGCCACCACCAACTGGTCGAGGCTCAACAGGCTACCCTCAAGGTGGACCAGGTGGACCAGGGGGTCAGAGCTTTACCACGAGCCTCCCCCAGATCATAGCTGCGAGGAGTCTGGACGGCCAGCGAGGTTCCCCTGGCATTAGTGGAAGTGGATTTGCTAGGTAAATATATCTAATAGTTGAAGTCATTTATTTAGTTTAGGCCGTAGACTTATGATGGTTGAATTTACTGAAGATACCATTGGTTCGGAAGGCTGACTTCTACTGAGAAGAACCGGGAAGATGGCTTTATTTTTACAGTCAGCAACATCAGCTGAACAGAATTTTAGAGTACAGGAGTTTTGTTTTGAATATTTTAAGGTACTTATGTTGCAGACCGTACCTCTCAAGATTCATCACTCACCAAGGATAGGCATTTTATTCATTGTCGATGATACGCAATTAAATAGCACAATCTTCATAAAAATTCAGTATATTTTGCCCTAGGTAAGCTTAATTTACTTGTGAAAATCTTTTCAGTAGTTTTGGAAGTCAGCGTATTCAAACAGATAGATAGACAGACAAAAAATGGTCTCTTCGTATTCCTAAATACATATTTTGTTAAATATATTCAATTCAATGTACATACACGCTGGCTCTACAGTTTTATTATAACTATAGTAAATCCAGCCACTGCTCTCTATGGCTTTTCCATTTTTTTTTATTGATAAAACTAAAGGTCGCCAATAGACAAAACCAATAAAAAAGGTTCACAAACGGTTCACGGTTGTCATTGGCCATTTATATAATAACCAGCTCTTCCCCGCGGTTTCACCCGCATTTCCGGTAAAAAGTAACCTATAACCTTCCTCAAGGGGCTATCAAATTCAGAAATATTTTTTCAAATCCGACTGGTAGTTCCAGAGAATAGCGCTTTCAAACAAACAAACAAACAAACAAACAATAAATCTCTCTAGCTAACTTTACTACTTGTATTATAGGACTAACTGTGAAATCACGAAAAAAATATTAGCTGTTCCATACAAAAGTTCAATACCTACTCGACCAAAATGTATGAAGCAACCAGAGTTGGTACCATAATAAAAGTTGTTCATATTGATGAGTACTTCCACCCCTGCAAGTATTGCCAGTAACTAAAAATCATCCTGTATAAGCATAGATTATTACATGTAATATATATATGAATGAGAATATATTGTGAACAGATCCAGCCCTCAAGGTGGTCAAGCTAGATTTGGAAATGAAGAGTCAGGCTATGATCACAATGCAGGTGCCTTTGGAAGAAACGGCCTGGATGATGTTAGTAGCGTAAGTACTATAACCACTGGTATTCTAACTGCTTAATCATCAGAATTATAAAACCTATTAGGAACTACTTAAAGCCTCACTGCTTTGCTTAATCAAAAAATACTCATGTTAAAATTTGAACGACAGCATTTTACACCCTCTACCATATTTAGTTTTAACAGTGTCGGTCCCTTCATTAGACTTACTTTTCGTTTATCGTCATACTAAATTTCTAATGCCATTTCATTCTATAACTAATATTATAGCAGATCATCGATTCATTAGCATATACCATTGCTATCATAAAACGGAATAAGTATAAGTACTTAAAAATACAAATTTAAAACAGAACATAAAAATTATAACCAACAATTTGGAAATTTTATGAAAAACAGTACTTATACTTCAATTCTGTGCGCAGGAGTCTGCGAGCTACAACTTTGGCTACATGGTGAATGATTATCAAGAGGGGACAGACTTCGGACACCATGAGGAGAGACAGGATGATAGGGCCCAGGGGGAGTATCACGTGGTATTGCCTGATGGCAGGAGACAGGTATTACAGGTTTTTGATAAGTACACCACTACTGAGAGGCAGTGACAGGGACTTTATTAATCTTCCGTGAAAATTGGATGGAACCAGTATTCAGACAGTACTGATACCTGGCTATTTCTTCAAAGACAATATGCTCATACATCATTTCGTTTTTCATTCATATTACAAAATTAATTTTCCTAATTTTGGAGCAAAACTAGTAACAATGATTGATATCCTAATTAAAATAAATAAATAAATATTCTGGGACATTCCTCACACACGGCCATCTGACCCCAAACTAAGCAGAGCTTGTACTATGGAAGAGCCAGATAACTGATATACTACATATACAACTTTTCTTTTGTAAATACATACATATATAGATAATTACACCCAGACACATGACAAACAGACATGTTCATGCACACAAATGTTTGTCCTGAGTGGGAATCGAAACCACGACCTGCGGCGTGATAGATAGGGTATCTTACCAACCACGCCAACCGGCTCGTCTATTTTTTGTTGACGCTGACGTCATTTAAACATAAACTCGTCATGTGTATGTAATCATAATATATACGTACATTGCTGATATACAAGCGTTTGCGCAACATGATATTAGGCAGCACTAAAACTATGTTCATGTTACTAACGCAGTTTTAGAGCTTTCACGGTAGTAAGCAGCTATGTTATTCTGTACTTAAACTCGACAGTGAATTCTCTATGTGACTATTCTCTGTCTCACTCGTGAACTCCTGATTACCGAGTTTCACGAGCGAGATAGACAATAGTCACTTCGACAATTCACTGTCGAGTTTTAGTACAGAATAGCATAGCAGAACTCCGTAATGTGTCCATACCTGTCTAACTGAAAAATCATTCCTAATATTTTTACTTTTCACATTAGTCTAATTCCCTTTAACGTTCATGTTTATAATTCAACTGAAAACAGCGCCAATCTAGTTCCAAATATGGTCTTATGTATGTTCAATGCAGCTGCAGGTGAATCATGGGATTTTCTATAATTTCATAGTGTTTTATTCGATATACTTAAAAGGGAAGGTAATATTGTAGGAAAATGTTATAATTTAATATTTTATGTGGTATTTAGTGATAGCATAAATCTATAATATTATAGTTCAACAAGAATAGATGGTAACACTATTTTATTAATTTTACGAACAAAAAAGCGGTACATTAATTAACCGTTTATTGCCGTTTATTAAGACAAATATTTCTATACCTACATGAAACTATCCTTAAACTTAGTACAAGCTCTTTTTTATGGGAATAGGTACAAGTTATGCTCAGGTTTGAATTAAATGGACGTGCATCAATATGGTTGATACTTTGAACATTGCAAAAGTAATTATTTAGAAAAAAAGTATGATTTTTTTTTATTTTCTTTTCAGACTGTAAGCTATGAAGCTGATGAGCGTGGCTTCAAACCACGCATCTCCTATGAAGATACAGAAGATTTCGCTCGTTCAGGAGGTTACGACTCCAACGTGAACATTGCACGCGCCGGTCACCATGGCAACGACATTAATGGCGGCCATGGTAACCATGGCAACGCCGGCTCTAACGGCTATTGACTCAAAACGAGTAATCCTGCTATTGTTTTAGGTCTAATTTTGCTTTTGTGATATTTTCATCTTATTTAGTAATATTTATATTGTTTTTATCCATTTTATATGTAGTATTTACTTATATTTTTTGTTCTATTTTTTATTAATAAATTGTATTTCATTGAAACAATGTTTCTTTTGGTTTAAAAATAAAATACAGTTTGCTATACGATACCTTGATTTTTAGATAAATATTGCATTGTAACCCTGTCAATTTTCGTAATTCATGAAGGACTTAAATTAACGTTTTTCTTTTATTACTGGCTCCGATTCCCTAATCGAATATTTTATCAAAATACAAAATCAAAAAGTTTGTTCTTATTTCTAAAATAGACGCTGAGAATACAAAAAAATGCTCTATCTTTTATAATTCCAGACTTTCCCATACTAACACGGTCACTATTGAATCACTCTGTATGAGTCAAAAAATATAATGCATGGTTTTCCTTGCAATTATAACGTCAATTAACCAGAAAAGTTTGATCTAATAAAACCTAATATGGGCAAGACACACATACACACTTTGTTTAAATAATAAGTGATTTATGTTCAATAATAACTGTGTAGTAGGTAGATATGTTTGTTTAAATCCGTCATGGGTTGTAGAATCAGTTTTTTCTGTTTACTTACTTTAATTTAAGAGCCATGGATTTTATTTGATCAACTAGATTTTCGCCGGCGGCTTCGTTTATCCAGACATTATAAAATATGTATTTTTTATTATCTGTGGAAATTCCATGAAAACCCGTTCAGTGGTTTAGAAAAACTGACTGTCAGAAGAAAAATCTCCTTGCATTCTTTCTTCCTATATCAGCCACAATCGTTTTTTTTTTTAAATGATGTACCTACTCACTACACTATACCTACAGAGTAAGTGAAAATAAAGGGTCCCAAGCTCACCGATTCGCTATGATTTTATCAACAAAACTCAATAAGGCTTCTAGAGTCCAACGGGCGGGGAGCTTTTTCCGCCAAAGCATTAGCTTGGACAAACAAAGAGGGAGCGTCTGCAGCGGCTGCAGCTTCGAGGAAAAAGTCTTTATACTTATTATGGTATAATATATTTTGTAATTTCGTTGTAAAAATAAATTACTAATTTGATCAAACCGCGGGACTAGCTAGTAAGGAAATTGTAATGAAATTCATTAATTTGGCTCCTAAAGAGCATAAGCTTTCGGTGAAGGAAAACATCCATAGTTCGGTGGTAAGGTACAGTGTAGTACCCGCCTGTCTGGCTACCACCCTCAAATTGAAAATCTGTCACCAAGCAATTAGATTGAAGCAGAGTTAAATTGAATAAAGACCTGTTACATATCCTTACACGGTAGGCCCGCCCGTGTATTTCTCACAAGGCCGTGTGAAGCCAAGTGGCTCAGCATGTTAATACCTATTATGACATAATCCATGTTTGAAGCGTAAAATGGTTAAATATTTGTCATAATCAATTTGCCTCGCGAATAACATAAAAAAAGTCCTTGAAATTTAAATTAAAGGCATATTTACTTGTTATGATTGAGTTCCGATCCGATCACTATTCATTGACGTAAGTGGGTGACAAATTATAAAATAATATAGTATACAACATGTAGTGCTGGGTTCGATTCCCCAGTTGGAATGAGTGTAATGGACTTTGTTGTTTATAAACGATTATCTGTATAGGATCGGTGGGATTTACTATATATAATACTTTACCTACCTCTTAGGGTATAAGAGGCATCGGCAGGCAGGCAGGTCGGAACGGATTTGAATGAAAGGCATATAAATAGATAGAATATACACAGGATAATTTTTAATCCAGGAAAATATTATTTTCCTTGAGAATGTAATTAAAACCGGGGCAGAAGCTAGTTACACAAAACTTAAAAACTGAACTCAAGAGCACTAAAATAACACAACTATAATAATACAAATAAATATAATTGAAGTTGTTTTCCAGCTCTTTACTAAATGCATAATTATGAAAGTATAATTATACTGAGTGATTTTTTTGTCACTGGCAATACTTGCAGGGGTGGAAGTACTCATCAATATGAACAACTTTTATTATGGGACTAACTGTGTAATCACGAAAAAGTTATCAGCTGTTCCATACAAAAGTTCAATACCTACTTGACCAAAATGTATGAAGCAACCATTTTATTTTACACAATATCAGAGTTGGTCCTATAGTAAAAGTTGTTCGTATTGATGAGTACTTCCAGCCCTGCAAGTATTGCCATTGACTAAAAAATTACATTATACGGTACTTATAAAAAATGGTCAATTTTTTAACTTTTTGTCTGTATGTCTGTTTATTCCGGCTAATCTCCGAAGTGGCTGGACTAACTTTGATAGGAATTTAGCTGGCAGATAGCTCTATACCATAGGCTATCTGCGTACCTTTCATCGCGATCGGTTCAGCGGTTTAGGCATGAAAAGGTAACAAACAAAAAAACTCACATTCGCATTTATAATATTAGTTAAGATACGGAATCACGGGTGAAACCGCGGCAAAAGGCATTCAAAATGAATATATTTTAATAAAAGTTCCATGGACCAATCTATTAAAATAACTGGTACAAACACAAGAAAAGCCCTTATTTTCAAAATTGAGTATATCAGGTTGACTTATTTTTTGTTTGTTTGTGTTTATAATTAAAAAAAAAACAACTCATAAGCATTTAAATCCCACCTTAGCCTTGTCTCCAACAAAATGATCACATTAAAAATTGCATAACCCCATTAATCTTCTAATAGCTAAACAAACGTTTTATTTGCTCAACGAATCAAGATATTGATCTATTTGATCACCGACCGAGTATTGAGTATATAAAGGGGATCTATCATCGTATAATCATCACTCGAGCCAGTTTCAAAGATCTCAAGTTTAAAAATGAAGGTAATTTTATTGTACAGTTTATGTGTAGAAAGAATCTGCAAAGGGCTTACTGAATTGTGACTTGTGCTGTGGTGTTACAGTTAGACTTTGTTTACAATTTAATTTGAATCCTATAACATAAGGTCTACTATCGATTAACATTCTCCGAATATTGAATCAGCATTTAAATTTACTTTTACTAGTGAAAAATTAAAAATCTCACAAGCCCTTAAATCTTCATAAATATCCATTTCTTATTCCATTAATATTTATATAAGTATAATTAATTAATTAGTGATCTAATTAGATAGTAAAAGCTCTGCCTAGTTTGTGATCAGTAGGTCGTGTGTGAAGAACCTTCCAGGACATTATTTATATGTTTTTAGCAGTATCCTAATATTATTATATTGTTTCCAGGTTTTCGTAGCCATTGTCCTAGCTATAGGATCAGTATCAGCTTTAGGATCTGGACCATATCTACCAAGTGGTTGGAGACCACAAGGGCCTGCGTTTTATCTACCATCTGAAGTTCAGGTATGTTTAACTTGATCGTTATTATCCCTTTTAGGGTTCATGTGATTACTTTCGGCACATAATATCACTTACTTTCTTTAAGATCTGGATGACTTATGTTCTTAGGTGGTCGAGATCAGAAAACAACCATATTAAATATTTAATTATTACTTCTTATAAATTTTACAAATTTTAATAAGTCCGTAACTTATATTGAAAATTACATTGGATTTGGAGTTGATAAATTTTTCCTCAACTAATTTCGAAGAAAATTCATAAGGAATTACATTATAATGTACCTACCTACGCTATTCATTGTAATTAATAATTAAAATTACTTTTTTAACGTGAAATATCCAATTAACTAAAAAAAACAAACTTTCATAATTGACAGAAGCCTGCAGTCATCGAAAAAGAGGCAGTTATTGCAGAGACAGTACCATCTGGCTCAGATTTCCTTCGAGAATACGGACCACCTAAGGTTGTGGAGGTCACTCAGGCCCTCACCAACCAAGGACTTCCTGATGCAGACACTGATCAGAAGTTCTTAGCTATTGAGGCTAAGTTCAATCAAGAATCTTTAATCGCATCTGTTGCTGATAAGACCCAAGAGACCCCAGGTAAAGTCCATATTATTATAGAATCATCAACATCATTTTTGTCTGTTCCTTTCTTCGGTCGGATTTGTATTTCCTAGTCCTATTAGGTATTACACATAATTATTTTTAATCAAAATGGTAAAACGTTTATTTATTTCAGCATACGCTGAAAAGGAGGTAGTACAAGAAGCAGTGACTTTAGGAGTAATATCTGTTGAAGAGCCAACCACAGCTGCACCTGTAGCTATTGAAGAGATAGTTACTGGAGAGAAATCTACTGAAGTAATTAAAGAAGGGTCTATAGAGAAATCCGCTGAAGTGATATTCGTGACCACAGATGCTACAACCGAATTAGCTGACGAAAATACAACAGAAGCTGTCGCACTTGACGCTGAAATTGCTGCTGTAGAATTAGTGGAAAGTTTCCAAAATGTACAAGAAGCCACAGGAGTTGAAAATACAGAAAGAAACATAGTTGTTAACCAAGGAGTAGTAGAATCAGCTGCTTTGGAAAAGACTGTTCAAACAGTGGAAGAAGTAGTCCAAGTTGAAGTGAAGGCAGTGGAAGAAGACGTCAGAAATATCGCTGAAGCATTGGTTAACTTGGAAAATGAGATCAAAGCTGAGCAGGTAACGTTCATTTTAACTAGATCTCATTCAAATTGTAACTATAGTTTTGGAAGAAACAAATATATATTTGGTTTTATATCTTCCAGGTCCAAACTCAGGTTGAAATTAAGACAATTCAAGAAAACTCGTAAGTTGAAATTTAATCTTTAAGCATTATACTTAAAATATATCGACAACTCTTGATTGGTATATCAAATTAGAAAAAAAAACAGAAATTGCATTAATTAATAGACTCAGTTGGTTCGTATTGCTTGTTTTTATTTACACATTTCTCTGAACTCCACACTACGATTCCCTGTTTCGTGGAGTCCAGCCTCTACCCAAGTATAATAAAATTTATATGATAGTATCCTGGGACATTTACAACAAGGATATTTACAAAAAAAAAAAAACAAAATACAAACTATAATATATAGAAAATTTCTTCGAAGCTACCGCCACTGCAGACGGGGAAGGTTCCCAACAGGGTGGCAACCTTTCCTCTTTGAATGACCAAGCTAATGCTCCCCAATGTTACTCTTCCCTGGGATATTATAAATTATTCATCTTTATCCTAACTTATCTGATAATAAAAGTTCAATACCTACTTGACCAAAATGTATGAAGCAACCATATTATTTTACGCGATATATATGCTCCCCAATGCTACTCTTCCCTGGGATATTATAAATTATTCATCTTTATCCTAACTTATCTGATAATAAATGTTTCAGATCATCAGAGCTGAGTCCAGTAGGCTTCCTCGAGTATGGACCCCCTGGCTTCAAGGAATATGGACCCCCAAAGGAAGACCTTCTCCGATCTTCTCTTATTCAGGTATTATACTTGGAAAATTAAGTGTGAATCTTTATTTCTCATCACGCCAAAATGACGCAGTTGGCATGATTTAGACTAGATTGTATTATAAACTAGCTGTTTCACCCGAGAAAAATAAGTAGCCTATATGTCCCTTTCCATACTATAGGCTATCTGCATATCAAATTTCATCGCAATCGGTCAGCGGTTTAGGCATGAAAATGTAATAGACAGAGTTACTTATAATATAAGTATGGATTACTAGTTATGATGGCATGAAAACTGTGTATAAGAGATATATATCTATTAGCTTTAAACGAGCAATTCTTATATATATATATATATATATATATATATATATATAAATATATAATCTGAATCTCAGAAACGGCTCCAAAAATTTTGTATTCAGGGGATTTCGGGGGCGATAAATCGATCTAGCTTGGTTTCATTTTTAGAAAACGGTCATCCAGGTACTCATAAATTAAACGAAGTAATAGCATTTAGGTATATTATTGTTAGCAATAATGATATATTTACAAATTGTATTCATACGCAAGCCATTTAATCTTAAAAACAATACTTTATTAAATAATAATTACAATGATAAACTTCTTTCCAGGAAACAGATGTTGCATCGTTTGAAAATAACGAAACAAGGAAAAGGCGATTCTCGCCTAAATTCAAGTGAGTGCTTTTATAATATACAGTAATCATGAACCTAGGTACTTATATACACACATCTTCTAATATACAGGGTGATTTTGTTATCACTGGCAATACTTGCAAGGGTGGAAGTACTCATCAAAATGAACAACTTTTATTATGGGACTAACTGTGAAATCATGAAAAAATTATCAGCTGTTCCATACAAAAGTTCAATACCTACTCGACCAAAATGTATGAAGCAACCATATATTTTACGCGATATCAGAGTTAGCCCTATAATAAAAGTTGTTCACATTGATGAGTACTTCCACCCCTGCAAGTATTGCCAGTGATAACAAAATCACCCTGTATAAAATTCTTCTGTACGTGAGTTTTTTTTTTCAAGCAAATCCATAATTTATTACTTAAATTGAATGAGATGAGAGCCATTCATACAAACATTATTTAGTGTCAAAATTTTGGAAATTTAAATTATATGTCGAAGATGATTTTGAGATTACTAATGTACCTACTTTTTTAAGAACTGCTCGTCAGAACATTTCTATCAAAATTTCTTCATTGAAGAGAAAACAAAAGTTATTTGTCTTGATTATGTTGAGATTAAACTTAAACCTTTTATTACAACAAATATTTACAATCAATGTATAAAATACAAACTATGATATATAGAAAACATCCTCAAAGCCCTCGCTGCTGTCGATAGGCAAGGTTCCCAATTCTTGCCAATTCCGTTTAGACAAACACCATAATTATACCAAACCATAATCATCATATATTAATTGAAACATTGTAAATCGGAATTTTCCAATTAACACTGTATTAAATTAAACAATCTTTAGTATGTACTTATATAGTAATATTTGGAACCATTACAAAATTTAATTACAATAAATTCTCATTTACCTACTAATTAGAGCCGACGATCAAGCAATATTCGACGTTATTGTGGTTATTAACAAAGGTTATTACATGGCTCTTGTGTAATAACAGGAATTTGTGGTTTGTGGTTTTTGTTAGGTATAGAATATTTAATCGTGCCATGACTTCAAATTAGTATTAAGTAATACATTTTCCTCGTATATTTATAGCTGTCTTTATAGTTTCGAGCTTTTCTTTATCTTATGTTACATAGGTAAATACCTTTTTTTTTTTATGTAACTAAATAATTACCTATCAATAATATTAACAAATCAACGGTAGTTGTACCTTCAAAATATTAGCAACACTTTTTAAATCTATTTTTTTTAACTACTTCCCATAGCAAAAAAATATTATTTTCAAAAAGAAGGTTGCGTTTGGTCGTATACTTACTCTGAGATTATCAAAATCGAGAAAGGTGTACATTGTAGGTATTAAGAAATGTTGACGACAAAATTAACCAAAAACAAAAATTGTAATAGTCCATATTTTTTTTTCAGGCCAACAATCAAACAAAGAAAACAACATTGAGAGAAATTAAAAAACATGAAAAGAACGGCAAACTTACTCGGAACTAATACCATAATACCATTATTAAGTGAGGCATATAAAATGTAATAAATAGAATTTAAGTTTAAACCATTTTGTAAAATGTTAATAAATAAACGATTTGATCGTATCTACTTACTCTTTTATTGTTTGCTAATTATAATTATAATACGAGTATAAATAAAAATTACAGCCTATATATTTGCTGAGTACAGGCCTCCTTTCACGAATAATGGTGAACTGCTGTGTGGTGGTGGTGGTTTGTCGTTTGTCAATTACTAAATTATGTTGAAAAGAGAGAAAATATGGCTCTAACAAATAAATTTGTCGTTATGACTCGCTGTACCCTTTGCCCAAATTTAAGTATGAATTATGCCAAATATCTTAATTTCAATAGTCAAAACAAACATGAAATTGATAGAATTAATGATTAATTTGAGATACTTAGCTAGTGCAGACTTTTTTTTTTATAGGTACGCCTAAAAAGTTAAGCTCTCGCCCCGCCACTTATAAGTAGGTAGTTAATACTTCGGGTCTGTTATTACAAGCTCTTATTTAACTTACAATGTAACTATATTTGTTCTGGTTGAATCTTGCAAGTCGAATTTCACCCCCTCCAGTGGTCGGATTGACTTAATATTTGGTATACATAAGTATATTGGTCAGTCACAGACAGAAATTTGTAACCAAAACTTAATATAATGCAAATTATTTTGCTGCTTATATCTTTCATAGATTTTAGCTCAAAGGTTCAGTAGGTATATTATCTTCCTTAAAGTAGGTTTCTACCAATATAAGCCATATTACTAATTGGATAAAAATCAAAGTTGAGCGTTTGGTTGGTCAATGTATAAAATACAAACTATGATATATAGAAAACGTCCTCAAAGCCCTCGCTGCTGTCGATAGGCAAGGTTCCCAACAGGCTGGCAGCGTTCCCTTTTTGGATGGCCAAGCTTATGCGTTGGCGGAAAAAGCTCCCAGCCGGTCGGTCTCCCGAAGCCTCGATGAGCTTGGTTGATAAAATCCGAGCAAATCGGCGAGCCTCGAACCCCCACGGACCCATGCGGTGTAAATTAGCTTGTGAATTGGGACGTGGTAACATAAACACAGAAATTATTTTATTCGTTTATTAGAAATATTAAAACATTCATGTATCAATAACAAATTATACAATTTGTTAATTAGGGTTGTCGTACAATATTTTAAAAGAATTAAACTAAATCAAAGTCTGGCACAGACAAAATAGTAGATAGGTACCTACATAGACATAAAATATTTTAGTAAATTTATATTATAAAAATATAAACAATAACAACTAAAAAGAAAACAAATCTATACTAATATTATAAAGCTGAAGAGTTTGTTTGGTTTTACGCGATAATCTCAGGAACTACTGGTTCGAATTGAAAAATTATTTTAGTGTTGGATAGCCCATTTATCAAGGAAGGCTATAGGCTACTTTTTATCCCGAAAAAACATAAGATCCCACGGGAACGCGGGTGAAACCGCGGGGCGGAAGCTAGTTAAACTATAAGAAGACCGTCACCAAATGGGAAAATATTGTAGTCTTACGCCTATTATGCTGTCGTGGGTTCAATTCCCAGGACAGACATTTGTCTGCATGAACATGTCAGGGTGTAATGTATACAAATAAATAAAATTGATGTGTCTGTTTGTAATTACAAAATAATAGCTTTTTACTAAATGCATACATACATGCATACGTACATACTTATAACAAAAAATAAATGATTTTCTGTCTTTCTGTTTGTTCCGACTAATCTTCAAAATGGCTGGACCGATTTTGACGGTATTCTGTATCTTATGTTTTCCTGGCATAAAATATATCTTATATGTTAATTTAGAATATATTCTATCTGTGTGCCAAATTTCATCCAAATACGTTCCTCCATCGATCCTCACAAACATTCACATTTTTAATACTAGAGGATATTTTCTAAATAAATTAAAGTATAATTAATAATTCTTGTTCAAATCATATCAGGGTAGCAAATAGTGGTATTCTATGAGAGTAAATACTTTATTTACAACTCTCAGGCCAAACGAGGAAGTTGAAAGTACGTTTTTTAGATTTTATGAAACAATTGCGGTGGATTCTGAAAGAAAAAAAAGTGTTTGTGTCAGTTCCGACGCACGACTGGAGAGTACGATCGTCTTTGAATATGCAACAGGCAAAGAGGCTAGAAATCGTTAGAGCAGTTTCCGAGATACACGAAAAACTTATCGTAACCGACAAATAACAAATTTTACAGGAGAATATTTTTTTTTTAATATTTTTACACAGAAATGTGCTATGAAATTGAAACTTAACATAGAATTATGATTTTTAGTAATTTATTTATGGATTTTGGAGGGAAACGTTTACAAGGCTTGGTCCGTTAGAATCTATTACTAATATTATAAAGCTGAAGAATTTGTTTGTTTGTTTGTTTGAACGCGCTAATCTCAGGAACTACTGGTTGGATTTTAAATAATCTTTCAGTGTTGGATAGCCCATTTATTGAGGAAGGCTACAGGCTACTTTTTATCCCGGGAAAACACAAGACCCCTCGGGAACGGGGGTGAAACCGCGGGGCGGAAGCTAGTATTAGATAAATGTTTAAAAAACACAGGGTAGGACCCTATAGGAGCTTCGGGCTATCATTGGTGTTACCTTCTAAGCTTGTGTACTTATCACATTCGGCCTCATCACCACGTATCCCGGTGAGGTTAGGTATGTTTAACAAAAAATAATGTCGACGAATTGATGAATATTTTCGGTTAATTTCTAGGTATTCTTAAATTTAGATACTCACATACTCGCAACTTTTGTTTTGTGTACATAGTTCCTCTTTACAAGGATAGTCGTCGCATTTACGGGGTATTCGTCTGGAATGAAGGAACATAAGATATTTATGTTATATAAAAAATAGTAGGTAGCCGTGTTGCTGAATTTCTTGCCGGCTCTTCTCAGATGAAGGCTGACTTCTGAATCGGTGATAACTTTAATAGCTTCGACGTTTATAAGTGCCCTCCAAGGACCTAAACTTAGGGTATGTTCCGATATACACTGCTTGAGTATACTGAGAAGCCGTTCCTTTATAGTTAGCTATACTGGGTACTGTGTAAAACGGAACGCAGTCCAGTATACTGTCTGTCATCCGGCTTTTTTTTTTTCGTGGGGAAATTCTCATAGGATACCCGACCGCCCCGGGGGGAGTAGTCGGGTTATGCCGGACTTTTACCGGCTAAAACCCCACGGTGGTCGCCATCTGTGCTGAGGAGGGGCTCGGGTTCTCGTACAGAACGCATACGCGAGCCCCTCCAAGCGCGGCGCTTATAGCCCGTCCGGGGGAAGTGTGATACCTCCCCCCAGCACCCTCGCGGTGCTATCGCACGATGAGTCGTGACCACGACGACCCATCGTCCGTGAGCGTAGACATAATGAATGGTTTTGCTGAGAAGAAAGAGCCGGCAATTAATAAATAGGTACTTACTTATCCTCACTTTTGTTAAAATTATGCGACGGGCTGGATTCCGTTTGGTATTCACTGTCTACTTTCTGGGAATTCTTAATGTCTTTCGTATACATGGTGGGAGAAAGTTGCTTCTTGTTATCACTGAAATAAAATTTTGCTGTTAGCTGCTAGGCATATTATAAAAGTCCAAGTGATAAGGTTTTCAAGTGGTGAGTCTCACGCGCGACCATGTGTTTCTCATAGGTATAACTATTTCCTATTATTGCTACTAAATCTCTATTGGCGCTAGTGTCGTCGCAATAATATTACGGCAAAAGAACTCGAAAATATATAACTCTCAAACTATGTAACACGGGCCGGTTGGCGTGGTTGGTAAGATACCCTATCTATCACGCCGCAGGTCGTGGGTTCGATTCCCACTCAGGACAAACATTTGTGTGCATGAACATGTCTGTTTGTCCTGTGTCGGGTTGTAATTATCTATATATGTACGTATTTACAAAAGAAAAGTACTATATGTAGTATATCAGTTATCTGGCTTCCATAGTACAAGCTCTGCTTAGTTTGGGGTCAGTTGGCCGTGTGTGAGGAATAATGTCCCAGAATATTTATTTTATTTTATCCTAAAATACTGCTAAATGAAAACAAAATCAAATGTAAAGTTACATTAAAAAGAAGATTAAAAGAGCACCTATTAGCGAAACAAAATAGTAGTATGTATAAGAATGTATAATTAATAATATATAATTTATGTAATTGGTAAGATAGTTCATATACAGGGTGATTTTGTTATCACTGGCAATACTTGCAAGGGTGGAAGTACTCATCAATATGAACAACTTTTATAATGGGACTAACTGTGAAATCATGAAAAAATTATCAGCTGTTCCATACAAAAGTTCAATACCTACTCGACCAAAATGTATGAAGCAACTGTATTATTTTACGCGATATCAGAGTTAGCCCTATAATAAAAGTTGTTCACATTGATGAGTACTTCCACCCCTGCAAGTATTGCCAGTGATAACAAAATCACCCTGTATATATAATAAATAAATATGTAAAAGAGCGGAACGCCTACAAACTGCGTTAGTAGTTTGGCGATGTTAAATAACAAAAATACGTATGCTATTTTACTGAATAAAAAGTTATAAAAAAATATAAAAAAAAATAAGTGCATTCCAACCACCAATGGATTAGCAATCGATCACATTAGTAATTCAAATATTATATTCTATAACTGCGCGTTATTTGCTTATTGCTAATTATTAATAGGTTTTTTTTTACTTTGTATAGGCTTGTGTTTGACCACAATCTCACTATGGTAGGTGATGATGTGGCCGAAGGTGGTAAGCACACAAAGTCTAGAAGGATCTGGCTCTCATGCGCAGCTGCCGGAACACACCAATAGGTGTTTGGCGACAGATTTTCAACTTGAGGGTGGTAGCCAGCCAGGCGGGTACTACAAAGTACCCTACCACCGTGCTATGGTTTCCTCACGATGTTTTCCTTCACCGAAAGCTCAAGCTCATTGTAGGATTCGAACCCACGACCTTCGCCGCGGCGTCGGACGTCACTACCACTGAGCTATCATCGCCTTTGGGTTCTGGAAAAAAAGACTGGGGATTTTTTATCTCGGGAATGGAGGTGTAACCATGGGGGAAATATAAATGATAATATTATATAATGCGAATGTGAGTTTGTACGTTTCCTTCTCATGCTTAAACCGCTGAACCACTAGCGATGAAATTTGGTTCGCAGATAGCCTATGGTATGGAGAAGGACATGTGCCACTTTTCTTTCTCGGTAACGTGGGTGAAACCGCGGGGGACAGCTAGTTATATAAAAATGAGAGAACCACAAACCTCTGTATGGAATCCATTTCGAATTGTCTGTTAATTAACACAATAGTTTTTCAGAATATGAGCTTAGAGCCAGTTCTTAGCAGCACCGGCGTATGCGCAAGCAATAGAGCGCACTATCATGCACTAGGCGAAGGAGCTGTTGAAGAATCTGAAATATAAGTAATTATTTACAGGGCGGTTGGTATGAAACAATGCCGCCAGGATTATGGGTACATTGCCTTCTAATAGAGACTTTTTCCATGTAAATTATTTTATATAAGTAGATATGTACTTTCTTACGTTTAATTTTTATTGATAGTAACATACTATCCTACTAATATAGGGTCCTAATAAATGAAATACGGTCCTTTTGAGGGATGATAGTATAGGTCATAAGTATTCCGAAAATGATAAAATAAAAATATTCGGCTCCTAATTTCAATGAAAAAAAAAAGCATAAATTGTACTTCATCACTACTGAGCATTAATTAAAACTCAATTTCACGCAAAAACTACTGAACGAATTAAAATGAAATTTAGCACACATATAGAATATATTCTGGATTAATATATAAGATACTTTTTATCTCGGAAAAAGATAAGATCCCTCAGGAACGTGGGTGAAAACGCGGGATGGAAACTACTACATTATGGTAACAATAATGAATTTATCTATCTATCCATAATAATGTAAATAAAAAACTTACGATTACTCTATGGCACACGAAGTTTAGAATTTGTTAAACTCAATCACTTTTATTTAATTATTTCACAGCTTTAATTTCAATAAATGTAAAATAATTATTAAACTTTGCTACCACTTGTTAGCGATGCAACTGAATTACTAAATCCAGGATGAACAGGACCGGCTTATAAATACTGTATGTATAGTAATGTAATCGAATAAAATACCTATTGTGGAATATCCGCATGTCGATGGTTTGCGGATATTCTTTCCTTATTGCAAAATACGCCTTTTCTGTGTATATAAAATGATAAACTGACTGACTGCGTAATATATCAATGCACAGCCCAAACCGCTGGACCTAGAGACTTGAAATTTTGCAAATAGATTACCTTATACAGTGTAGGCATCCATTAAGAAAGGATTTTTGGATACATTACACAACTTGTCTAGTTTTCGAATTATTATTACACATTTTTTTATAAATAAATAGCTGCGTTTAACACCTGCGTTCCCAAGGGATCTTATACTTCCTAGGATCAAATGTATCCAATATGTTATTCCAGGGTATGATCTACCTTTGTGCCATGTTTCATCCAAATTAATTCAGCCGATTGTTCTTTCACATTTATAAAATGTAAAAAAAACAGGCTATATGTTGTTAATACTATTATTTAGATTTATAAAGGAGAATGGGTAATTGTACCTAGACTGTAGCACGATGCACTATTGTGGTTAGTTAGTCACAAATAATGATTTCATTTCTATCACAGATAAAAAAAATATATAAATCATATTACATATATTATGTAAAAAGAATGTGTAAATAATTTGGTTAATTTTCGCACTCAACAACTTTTAAATTTAACCTTAAGTTTTATCTTGATTTACCTTACACCGGGAACTATGGAATAATTTTGCAGTTAATTTTATCTGACGAATATTAATTGATTACAACCTCAAAATATCGATCTTATAGCAACACCATAAATACGTAATACATTTAGAGGATAATAATTGGGCAAGTTTACTGAAATTGTATAATTGGAAGTAGATAATTCTAATTAAAATTATTAATCTACCTACGTGATACAAAATGGATTTTTTGGTATTCCATTATATTTATAACAGTATACTGCGTCATGATATAATACTACATAAACCAGGTAATTTTACCAAGTAGGTACAGTCATACGTGTATATGATTTATATGTATATACTCGTATATTATCATGTACCAATGGTTAATTGGGCATTGTGTATATAAACTTAATAATTTATCATACTAAAAATAAAGATAATAGAAGCTCTCGTGGCGTAGCCTGATTAGAAGTTAAGCAACGTCCAGTCTGGCCGGTACCTGGATGGGTGACCGCCTAGTGGTATTTCATCTTGAGCGTTTCCGTGCTTCGGTAAAGCCGTTGGTCTCGGTTATCACTTAATTGTGATGGTCGTTAAGCTTGTTGGAGACCTAGTTGGCTTGACAACTCCAACAGTAAGTTGACCACTAGCTTACCTCCACCAATCCACAGTGGGCACGCGTGGTGGAGTATTTGCTCATTCCCCTTTCACCCTTATTCGTGAACTTCTGTGCTCAGCGGTGGGCAGATATAGGCTGTAATTATTATACTAAAAATCTCTTCCTATTCAGAAACGACCCGGATACTTTAGTTTAGAAGTTTAGTGTAATTCGTGGTTATTTTTTTATTCCCCTCTCATATTGACTAATTTATCAAAATGCCCGCGCACTATGTATAATCCCCAATTAATCACTTGGTCCATAATATATATATATTGAAAATAAAAAATAAAAAAGTTAAATTTTGAACCAATTTTCTCGAAATAACGATTTGGAGATCCTTAGGGGAGGCCTATGTCAAGCTGTGGACGTCTTGCGGCTGAGATGATGATGATGATAACGCCTATAATCATTATTAATTTATTTGTTCAAAAATACTACGTTCGTGACACAATAAAATTTCTGTAAATATATACTTTAAGGGGAAATCTTATTTTGCTAAGTACATTTCGTTTTTTTTTATCAAGTATTTACAGTGATATTATATAAGTATATGGTTCAGAGGTTTAAAACCCGTATTTTTATAATGAATTTGACCACAATTAAACCTATAGAAAGAAAGAAAGAAAACATTTATTCTGACACAACTGCACACAACAACAAACATAATTATACACATCGAAAACAAGACAATGACAAGAAAATAACACAATGAGAATAATAGTATAAGCAGATCGCCAGCGCGCAGCAATGTCAGAAAAGGCCCGAGCTCAGCATAATGCTGCGGTAAAACCACAACGCTGATTTTCAGCTCATGCCTTTGGTGACGTACGGACGAAAACTAAACAAAAAGTAGAATACTATAATATACTTACAGCCTTTGAAACAAATAAATATAAATAATAATGGAAGAAAAAATAATAATAATAGTAATTAAAAAATAAAATAAGTAAGTGAAGCCCTGAATAATAAAATAATATATAAATTATAAAGAAATCAAAGTCAAAGTCAAAGCCATTTATTCAGTTTAGGCCCTAGGAGGGCACTTATGAAGGTCGAATTTACTGAAGCTACCACCGATTCGGAAATCAGCCTTCAACTGAGAAGAACCGGCAAGAAACTCAGCAAGGTTACATTTTTTATATATATTTTTCCTTTTTTTTTATAATCTGACTATTGGCTATATTTTTTCAATAACAGCAAAATGTACAATACAATATACAATTAAATCAAAAAGAAAAATACCAATACCAAGTAAATAATAAAATGTAACGCAAACAAGTTCTTATTAAATAATAGCGAATACGCTACATAATGGCTAAAACTAAAAAAAATAAAATCAACAATATGCGAAGTGCACCTGTGCAGAGTGAAACTATTTCCAAACATCCCTATCTTCAATATATTGAGCTACCTTGTAATAAGCCTTTTCTGTAACTCTAATAACTGTCAAAACAATTTTTGCCACTATGCTGGAGGGGTTGGGGGGGATATTAGGTTACAATAGGTTACAATACATAAAAAGTAAAAGTAATAATACAACAGAACCCAAAGAAAGTCAAATAATTATATAAGTATATATGTTTGTAGTATTAGTGTCTGTTTTGCAAGTCCAACAATATTTTTTTAAACTTCAAACTAAAATTAAATTTACAATTGAGTTTTCTTAATGGAGGTGGAAGGGAGTTCCAGCACTTGGTGGCACAAAACCGGAAACTACCGCGAAACGCAGCTGAGCCGTGCCGTGGAATATGCATAAGGAAACTTGATGCTCGAGTGGCTTTCGTGCTGTGATCACGAGCCCACACTAACTTAGAGTAAAGATAATGGGGTTTTTCTGATTTAACCACGCCAAACAACAGGCTTGCGAAGTGGAGGTCTCTTCGTCGCTCCATATTCAAAATATTGCTTTTATTCAAGAAAGGTGCTACTAGTGATAATGTGGCTATAAGTGGTAGGCAAATGTTATATCGTAGAGAGTTTCGTGTTTTACCGAGCCTTTTTTAAAAACTAGTACTAAAAAATCAATGTCATGAAGTTAACCAACTTTTATTTTATACTAATAATAAACCCTGGAAGAGAACTGGCTCTCAAGTGCAGCCGAAAACACTGGCAGGTGCTTGGTGATAAATTTTTGACTTACAATACTGCTATGGTATCCTCATGATGTTCTACTTCACCGAATTGTCATAAGGATAAGCCACGGCATTTGACGCAATAGCTCATTTATCTAACTGTGACGATGTAACCTAAATACAAAGGTTTCCTTCTTCACGTCACGTAGGTACACTTTCATTTATCTATTATTTTGTATTATTCATAAAACTAAAATGTAGGGAATTAATTTGATTTTAATAAATTTATTAAAACAAGTATTTACCTACAATCAATGTATAAAATACAAACTATGATATATAGAAAACATCCTCAAAGCCCTCGCTGCTGTCGATAGGCAAGGTTCCCAACAGGCTGGCAGCGTTCCCTTTTTGGGTGGCCAAGCTGATGCGTTGGTGGAAAAAGCTCCCAGCCCGTCGGTCTCCCGAAGCCTCGATGAGCTTGGATGATAAAATCCAAGCAAATCGGCGAGCCTCGAACCCCCACGGACCCAAGGTTTCTACCGCGAATGGCATGAACTAAAAATTAAGACAAGCATATTTTTTTTATTTGGGTTAATTGAATTTCTTGAACTAATTTTATATGGCCGTAGTTATTCAAAATGGATACAAAAATTTACATCACCCAAAAGGACCTCATCTTCTTTGTTAGGACCTTGTATATTGGGTATTGTCATTTATCTCCTGTATAATATTTTAGAGATACTTTTTTTTTTTTTTTAAATTTGAACTTGTTCAGGTTATTATTTTTTATTTATTTTTCTTGTTTTTTTTTTTCATCTTTTGTGTCTATGTGTATTATATTTCTTTAAAAATTGTTAAAGATTTTATTTAAAAAAAGCCAACATTGTCAGATTGTCCAAAAAAAAGAAACAAAATATATAAAAAATGTAACCTTGCTGAGTTTCTTGCCGGTTCTTCTCAGTCGAAGGCGACTTCCGAAACGGTGGTAACTTCAGTAGTTTCGACGTTCATAAGTGCCCTCTTAGGGCCTAAACTGAATAAATGGCTTTGACTTTGACTATAGTATTGTTTTAATAAGTTTCATGTGGATATTTTTTTTTTAAGTAAAATCCTCTGGTTTTTGTTTACAATATAAAAATGTAGGATGGATCTATTAGTAAGATCCTTTTCAAAGTAGTTATCTAGGTTACCAAGAGACATGGTTCTATTTTAACTCTGCGAAGATGCTTAATATTCTGTTGGTATCAATGCAACGTTAATAATTTTCATTAGAAAATTTTAATACATTAAAGTGGATGTGTAGATACCACCTATGACAGTGGCTCTAAAAACGATTTTTATATATTGGATCCATTTTGCATAACTACGTCCAATTTATTGATGCAGACTTTAATATTTAACTAGCTGTTCCCCGCGGTTTCACCCACGTTCCCGGTGTAATTTTTTTTTCATACAAACCTTCTCCTGACAATAACGAACATTTAAAAAAAAAATGGCCAAATTGGTCCAGGCGTTGTTGAGCTATGCGCTTACCAACACATTTTGCGATTCATTTTTATATTATAGATTTGATTAATTTTAAATAAATTATCATAATAATATAATAATATTTTTTATATTAATAATATTTTTATATGATATGCATTATAAATAAATAAAATTAATAAAAAGACATTACACACCCTACCTGTGTCACCCACCAATTTTTTAACACCAAATATTGACATATATAATATATCTTAATTGACTCAATTGTTATGTGACATGACTAATCAATTATTTCTACTATAAGCTGTAAAATTTACGTAATTAGTTACATATTGTAATGGTGAATTATCAATATTTTAATTCTGACATAAATTTTAATTACGTATCCTATTGTATGCCCAACAAGGGTGTACACACTGTACTTATTCGCATGTATGTACATTGGAAATAAAGTTATTTTCTACTAGCTTTCGCCCCGCGGTTTCACCCGCGTTCCCCAGGGATCTTATGGTATCTCTTCGGGTATGTAGATAATACCAAATTTCATCGCGATTGGTTCAGCTGTTTAGGCGTGAAAAGGTAACAAACAAAAAAACTCACTTTCATTTATTAGTTAGGATTAGGATTCTAATATTTTTTGTAATATGTTTTGGTGGAGTAAAACAACATACGTACATTAAATTAACATTACATTTAAGGGGGTCACACACGGCGAAGATACTATAATATCTTAAGATCATGAGACAGCATTATACTATGAAAAGAGAAGCAACGACATACCTCTTACCTACCTACTTTCCTTCTCTTTCGCTGGTATAGCACTGTCTCATATATCTTTAGTTTATTTTGTGTAGCTTTTACCCCACAATCATTATTATATAGATAGTTATTAGTTACTATTAGTTAGGTACATTTAAATATATATATTTTAAACAAATTGACACATATTTCTCAATATTAATACTATATTCATTCCAAAACGTCTCACTTTAGGGAAGGAATAATATATAATTATTAGAATTAATTTCCTTTATCCTTGATTATATGCATTTTCATATGAATTTCTGAGGATTTCAGGTTATCACTGCGGTTTTGTTATGCCACTGGCGTCATGATTAAGTAGTCCATAAAATACCCATACCTACATTTAGAATACCACACTAATATATTTTTTATGTCAGAAGTCTGGCAAGCAGGCAGGCGGTGGGATTACCAATGTATTGCCGACCTTTATAAAGCCTAGAAGGCACCAGGCTCTCAAGTACAAGTACCCTAAAAGTTTCAGCCGGATAGTTAATCAGGAAGTCCGCGAAATTTGAGTTGCAAGATTCCAACCGGAACGACAGACAGACAAACAAGAAATTGACTTTATAAAAACTGGTAACGTGGTAAAACAATAACAATAAAAACTTTTTTTTTTACTTTGTATAGGCTTGTGTTTGACCACAATCTCACTATGGTAAGTGGTGATGTAGCCGAAGGTGGTAAGCACACAAAGCCTAGAAGGAACTGGCTCTCAAATGCAGCTGTATATAAAAAATATCCTATAGAAAAATACTAGGTATATATATATAGATCGCATACAGTTCAGCGAAAGTTTGTCAGGACAATTCGCCATCGTTGTCACCATAGTAGTAATTTAAATACTCGAGATCTACAAAGCAAATGGAAGCTATGGGATTTGGGGTTCAGACGCCTATTCTTGGAATCAATGTTTTTGTTTGATCTTTGCAATAACAGATACGACTGCTCAGATTTGACAAATAAATTATGCTATATTGTGCCTAGAACAATAATTAGACGCACTGTGCGCACACGACCACTTTTCGCTGTGGCTACTTGTCGCACTAACGCTGGTGTTCGCGCGCCTTTACATCGCATAACCAATAATTATAATGTTCATTTTTCAGATCTAGATATATTTAATTTGCCTGCTCCTAAATTCAGAAGGGCCTTAATTAATAAACTTAATGACTTAACATAGTTATCTTGTCACTAGTCCTCTGATGTACGTGTATGTGTGTATCTTGCTAAGTACTACTGTTATATTTTTAGCTTAAATCACTAGATTTGTAAAAAAAAAAAAAAACATGGTTCACTCAATGGTATTTGTTCTAAATTAACTTTTAATTAACAATATGTGGATAACGTTGTGAGATACACATTAATTAATATTAAGTGTAGGTAATACTTGTTTGTAAGCAAAATGTGTAACTGTTTGTTTGCCCAAATAAAATAAATAAATAAATAGTATGTAATTGAGTACCAAAGAACACCGTAATTCATCAAAAATCACAAAACCTACGTAAGTTCGAAAACATAAACAAGCTTTCACACACGATTCGAATGAAATCAGTTCGGTTTGGTTTGTAATTCGGTTCATTCTAATTCGTATTTGCAAGTTGCAACTCGTTCAGTGATTAGTCAGACTCGCATCGCGTCCGCGTGTCGCCGCTAGCTGACGTTCGACTCGACGCACGGGGCGCCGCCGCAGCGAGCGGATCAAACCGGTTTAAACCATCTTCGAAATTTCTGGTAACACTGCAAGCGCTTTTATCTATGGTTTATTAAGAAAGGTTGGCTACTTTTTATCCCGATAACGCAGGTAAAACCGCGGGGGATAACTGGTATTAAATAAAACCAGATCTCTTTTGTTTTGTTATACGTTATTATGATCAGGGGGTACGGTAGTGCCCCCGCCAAGTCGAGCAGTACAGCACATCCTTTTCTCGAAGCGACTCACGGTACTTTTAAAACTTTGATAATTAGATAAAACCAACAAGGTTTCAATAATTTCAAATTATGATTTATATTATTAACAAAAAATAAAACCGACTCAAAAAAAGTAATTAGTTCTTTCATCGAGGCTTCGGGAGACCGACGGGCTGGGAGCATTTTCCGCCAACGCATAAGCTTGGCCATCCAAAAAGGGGAACGCTGCCAGCCTGTTGGGAACCTTGCCTATCGACAGCAGCGACGGCTTTGAGGACGTTTTCTATATATCTGTACGCGCTCCTACATGTATTTTAATATAGTTTTTATCTATAATTGTCAAAATCCAAGCGTGCTTTTTCACATATTTATTCTCAAGTAATCGATAAAACACAAAAGACAATTGATATTCAAAAATAGAAAAATAAAAGTTGCGCCCGTCTAAAAAGTTTTTAAATTGTAAAAGGCCGGAATGATTATGGCCTGTTCATCGTCCCCCCGCTCGAAGTCTGTGGTCTTCGAGGATCTTCTGATGACTCTTCAGGAAGTAGAGGTGACACCTTGTTTAGAGCCCGACGGATGATCCCCTTTGATGTTCTGAAGTCTGCCACTCGAGTTACTCCATCTTGTCCGGGATACAAGCAATGGACACGACCAAGTCGCCATTTCATTGGTGGTATATTTTGATCATGTAAAATGACAAGATCGCCTATCTTGAGAGGCTTTTGATTTGTCCGCCATTTCGATCGTTGCTGGAGTTCTTTTAAATAACAGTGATGCCAACGATCCCAGAAGTGTTGTCTATATCGTTCGATCCGTTGAAAATGATCGAGTCGACTCAGGTTTATGTCTCGAAGATCAGGTGATAATAGCGATGTAAGTGGTCTTCCGATTAGGAAATGCCCAGGAGTCAAGGGTTCTAGATCATTAGGATCAGAAGTAAGAGGGGTTATAGGACGGGAGTTCAGGATTGATTCTACGTGTGCAAACAGTGTCGATAACTCTTCGAAAGTCAGGTGCGTGTCACCTAAAATACGCTTTATATGAAATTATGCGGATTTGACTAAGAACACCAAAATTAGATGAATATATGCAGGAGAAAAGACGAAATGGATACTTTCAGTAGCTGTGGAATCTGCCACACTGTTTGAATTTATTTTCCTTCATGAAGTGACCTATTTCATTGCTAGCACCTACAAAATTTGTAGCTTTGTCACAAAATATATGAGTAAGACGTTTCAAACACATCATGAAAATGTCCTTAGAAAGATCACTTGCGATGCGACCTCTAGATGTAGTTACTGTTTTCAACGAAAAACAGAAAAATAAACACTTGATCTGTGATAAAGAATGGATCTGCAAAATCGGTGCCATTCACTTGAAAAGGTAAACTAGATGTAACACAGGTAAATTCCTCATTATTGGATGTATTGGTTATGCATTCAAACGTCGACTGAGAACACAACTGCGTGTCGTGCTCCGTGCTAGAACTCTGCTTTTTATAGAATGATGGAGCAATTGAGGGCTGCAATGTAAGTGTTTTATGTTTTCGTGTGAAAATAAAAGGTTGATAAATTGATTTCATTCCAGTCAAAAGAAGATTGTTACATGTGACCACCTACACTTAAAATTCTATCTACATCAAGAAACGGACATAGAGATAAAATAATTGATTTGGAAGATAGTTATTTCTCATTTTTTAACATTTTTATTTCAGATGAAAAGGACTCTGGGACTAGGAGTTGTGATTGTTTAGTGAATAATTGAAGAGATGCAATGAGTTAAGTAGTAAGAAAAGATTACTACTTAGTCAGATTTATTACATAAAAATCTTTTCTTAGTCATATAAAAATAATCTCCTAAGTTATCTTTAGATTCCTTTAGAGGAATATTGACATAAAATTGACCACTGTCAAGACGAGATGTAGTGTTTGTAAAGATGTTTTCGCAAGATTGGTCAACAATAGATGTATGATTCGATGTTGGAGATGTTTCGTTTATCTCACAGGATTTAAGAAGAGTATCGCTAAGTATTTGACTAAAATTACAGACAAGACGTTTCGGTTTGTTCTGGCAATTGGTGTAACCAATAGTGCCAGCGACAAGCCAACCAAGACGTGAGTTTTGAAGAATAGGTTTATTTTGCCCTAGTTCTATCTTACCTTGTTCAATTATGTCCCAAAAGATGTCAGCCCCTAGCAACAAGTCTATTTCTGCAGGTAGATAAAATTTGGGATCTGCAAGAATTAATTTAGATGGAATTCCTAAATCTGCTTGTATTTCTATACTAGGTAGATGATCTGTGATGCATGGGACGACAAAACAAACCACTTTAGATTGATATGCGTTGTTAATTGATTTTATTTGTAGTTCACAACGTTCATTTATTTTAAATTTTGTATTATTGAGGCCTGATATGTAGCGGGGATTATTGAATGTAGTGCTATCACCTATCTTACTTATTGCAGATTTAGTTATAAAAGATGACTGGCTCCCACTGTCAAGCAATGCTCTAAGAACAGTTTTTTTATTATTACCATAGCAGGTAACCTCTACTAGTGCAGTGGAAAGAATAACTTGATTACCGGCCACTGCAGACATGGACACCGATGTCGTGATGTCATTGCATGACATAGATGTAGAAGAAGGTAAGTCCATAGCCGCAGCTGCTGGGGTAGTATTAGATGACGTATTTTGATTAATATCACTGGAAGATGTAGATGTAGATGTTTGGTTAAATTTATTTGTGTGTGTTGATTTGTGTAGTAATGAATTATGCTTAAGATGACAAATTCGACAACCACCAAGATTGCACTCAGAAGCACGGTGTCCACTGCGTAAGCAGTTGGCACAGAGCCTCCATTCGTGTACTTTATGAATACGTTCGTCGATTGCCATTGTTTTGAACCTATCACATGTATAAAGTCTATGACTTTGATTACAGGCTTTACACTGCAGCCCTGGACTTACTGAAAGTGAAGAAGTATGAAAAGATTTCGGTTTGAATGTAGAGCTAGATCGACGATGCTGAATATCAAATGTTTCAGAACGACTAGCTTGAACAGTTTCTAACACGGTAGCACGATTGCGTAAAAATATAAAAAAGTCTTCAAGAGAAGGTGAAGTGGCTAACGTGTTCCTGTGTTCTTCCCATTTCCGAACAGTGTTTGAGTCCAATTTTGCAGATACCATATAAATAATGATTGTGTCCCACTTATCTGTAGGTTCATTGAGAGAGTCTAATGCACGCAAATTTTTTGTTACAGTATCAATCAAATATCGTATTGATTTGTCTGATTCTTTTGTTATAGGCTCGAGTGAAAACAATGCACTAAGATGATGGTTAATTAATAGACGGTTGTTATCGTAACGTTCACAGAGGAGTTCCCATGCAATAGGATACCCTTCATTGGATACCGATATTGATTTAATAATATTTGCAGCAGAACCCTCCAAACAAGACTTTAAGTAATGAAACTTTGAAATATTATCAATTAATTGATTATTGTGTATTAATGAGCAATATGTATCTCTGAACTCTAACCATATAGAATGATCGCCATTAAAAGGTTTGAGAGTTATTGTTGGTAATTTTATGCGTCCATAACTAGGACCAGGGTGAACCATAGAAGTAGAAGAAGTATCATGAAAAACATCATTTTTGGTTAGATTCATAAAAGTATCCAATAACTCCTGAGACTGAGATATTATTGTGAAGAATCGTTTTTCAGTCTCCTCTCTTTGTACGTATTGTTCCTCAGGATTTTCTGCTAATATCTCAATTTCAGTTTGCACATTATCAAAGGTTTGGAAAATTGTCTGAAGTTTGGATATTCTTAATTTTAATTCATTAATTTGACATTTTGTTACTAAAGTCTTGTCTAAACTTTGAAAGGATGTGAAATAATTTTGAAAAGAAGTTAATTGACCTTTAATAGCAGCTCTTTGTTTATTAAGACGTTTATAATCAGGCTCTGTACTCATCTTGTAAGTGCTTGCAACGAAATTAGCTTAAAAGAAGAATAAATACCTTTTGTATTCAAGCTAACACAGCTAATGAAGGTAACAAACCGTCGACGAGAAGATAACTGCTAAGCAGGGAGTAGCAGAACAACTGGATGGTTGATGTAGCGATGGCTGCGTCAGCTGGGTCAAAGTCCGTTTTGAACTCTCACCGAGAAAGAAATTAAATGTTAGGTATAGATGTTTTATATATTGTATTAACCTAGCTGTGAAAAGATGCGGACATAAGATGCAAGCACAGTTAGGTGCAGAAGGTAGCGTATATTTAATCAAAAATACACTTATTTCTGAAGGATCGTAGGCTACCAACTCTATCTTCACACACAGAATCGAAAAGGAAAAAGGAAACTAGAAGGAACGGGCCAACCTTTTCAGAAGATAGTATCCACGTGAGAAGTTAATGATGTCTTCATTGAATTGATGATGAGCGTTGTTTCAGCTTAGATATAATAGTTTCAATGATGACCGAAGAGCATTGTTTCAGCTTGACGAAGATGTCTTCAATATTGTTGAGCGTTGTTTCAGCTCAACACGTGGTACTTTTTCAGATGTCTGAAGCCGTCGTAATTCGAAGATAGTGAGTAGTGCTGGTAGACCGTCCTGTCACGGTCGCCAAGAAAACATGTACGCGCTCCTACATGTATTTTAATATAGTTTTTATCTATAATTGTCAAAATCCAAGCGTGCTTTTTCACATATTTATTCTCAAGTAATCGATAAAACACAAAAGACAATTGATATTCAAAAATAGAAAAATAAAAGTTGCGCCCGTCTAAAAAGTTTTTAAATTGTAAAAGGCCGGAATGATTATGGCCTGTTCATATCATAGTTTGTATTTTATACATTGATTGTGAACTGAATATTTAATTATTCCGCATCGTAAATGATACATCCTTTATTGTCATTTCTATAAAATCCTGCTGATATTATATATATGAATTTTTGATGTATGGATGTTTGTGACTCAATCACTTTGCATGAATATTGGCATACATATGGAATATGTACAAAGTAAAAGGATATGTTATGGATTTACACATCGGATTCGTTCTATCCCAGGAACGTGCGTGAAACGGCAGGGCGGATGCTAGTCTATAACATTTGGCTCTAAATGTTACGTGTTCACGTGAACGAAGTAAACTAACTTCGTATGTTCAATTGCCGTTTACAAAATGCCTTATGTTTTACAACTCAGTCATTTAAATCAATACATTAATACAAGATAATTTTTCATTGTGCATTACGTCCATTTCACTTTACTTAGTAAGTCAATTTCTCTCCTTACAGCATTTAAAATTTGTGTACATAATAGAAATCTTAAATTTCTATACAATGTTGCTTGAAGGTTACAGCATTTTAAAGATATGTAAAAAAAAACTCGTTTGCTGTAAGCCGCAAAAAGGCAGAATTAAATAGAAAACCAAAAATAAAATTTATGTCATGTTCCTACAACTTATAGTTTTGAAGTTATGATTTTTTTCCGTTTTCAGAACAGTTTTTTGGCTCTGGGGAGAAACTGGTATTTTGTGGGTTACAGCAAATATATATTATCTTGCGTCGAATTATACAGACAGACACGCTGGTTTCCTATACAGTTTTTTTTATATATATACTAGCTGTTTTTTAACCTTCCTTAAGAGAAGGGCTATCAAATACAAAAAGATTTTTCAAATCTGACTGGTAGTTCCAGAGATTAGCGCCTTTAAACAAACAAATAACTCTTCTCCTTTATAATATTAGTATATAAATAGATACAGGGTCAATGCCCTTTATATTTAAAACCATTCAGTCTTAATAACTCAAGGCCATTTATTTTCCCATGGAAAATAAGAAGCAAAACAAATATTAACCCTTTTATCTGCTACGTCGTAGACTGTCTACGAGTGGCTACGTCGTAGACGTCCCGAGTATAGCAACTCGTAGGCCCAGAACAGTTTTGCATAGTTTTAGTTTATTGCATTTTCTTTCAACAATTTTCAATTTTAATAAATTTGAAATAAATTTGAGTTAATGACTAATAATACTAGTATATACACCTATTTTTATTTAGTACTAGCTTCCACCCCGCGGTTTCGCCCGCGTTCTCGAGGGATCTTGTGTTTTCCCGGGATAACAATTTGCTTATGTTCATCTCTTTACCATAGGCTATCTGCATACCAAATTTCATCGCGATCGGCTCAGCGGTTTAAGCGTGAAAAGGTAACAAACAAACTCACTTTCGCATTTATAATATTATAAGTTAGTATGTAATTTATGTAGTAACTGATGTCACCAGTACCTACCAATCTAAAAGCTTTCAACTCGAACTTTTTTTTTATTAACTTCAACATCTTATTATTAATTGACTGTGGAAAAATATTGCCAAAATTGTTGGACCATAGAAATAATATAAAAACGTAACCTTGCTGAGTTTCTTATTGGGTAGTAAAATATAAATCAAATTGTTGTGATAGGTATTTTAGTATAAAAAATACATGAAACTGTTGATACATTTAATATATAGTACCAGTATTATGTAAACACATTTGATTGTTAACACATAATGTAAATAAATAAAGAATTAAGTATAGGTAACAAAGAAACTGTAGGTACAAGGGGCGAAGGCAACCTAAGCATGACCCATAAGTAGTTGATCGCTTTAGTACCCTGTCACATTACGTTATTCAAAGTATTCATTCAAAGTGTCAAGAGAATTATCAATAGATAATTATGACAAGGTACTATAATGGTCATAGTAAAATTACGTAACAAATTTCTTTAGAAATAAGGAAAGTCTATAACCAAGATATCTTATGTTAACTAAATAAACTATATTACGTTATAAATAAATAAATTATATGACTGAAATACTTATATATCAACTAAACATCGTTTATAACTCAAAAACATTTTTATGATCTTTGATTTATTGTATTTGTCTCTGGCCTGAATTTAAACATCTGTTTTTTTTTTTACCGGGAACCCGGTTAAACCCGCGGGGAACAGCTAGATTACATATATTATTAAAAACAACTGAACACTTCACAAGTTAAGTTTTGATCCTACGTACAAAATAATTAAATATATTAAGAATTAGTTGAAAAAATATCATACAGGCTGTATGGTATGATCAGGCTTTTTCAATTGTTAGTAATAGTATGTGCCCAGTGCCGTAACTAGGGCGGTGGCAGCGTTGCCCAGGCACAGGGCGTAAACCCTGGAGGGGCGCAGACCAGACCGCATATGGCACTGTATGTGCCGTTTATCAATAAGATTACATAAGTTTATCGAACAATACTACAAGTAACATCATAGCGGTCTTTCTCACTGTATATCGCTTCTATGCCCACGTGTGATCAATACCATGGGTAGTTGACAGAATTCTGAAAAAAATAAAATAAGATTTCAACTTTTCGACATTAAAATTAGAGATTTTTCCGCAAGAGGAAATTTTACAACAAGTATTTACTTGTTGTCTTTAATGATTGATCATTGCTAATTTGAAATCGCGTAAAATGATTAAATATTTTCACAAAAGATTTAACTGGAGTTGATGATTAATTAGCGGACCAATTTTAATTCTATTAACGTCAAAGTACGCTTTGGATCCTATGGGGTGGAAATAAAATAGGCATGAAAATTAACTATACTGGGTGTAATAGTATTTACTATCGGAACAAATCAGAAATCTCAAAAAAAAAAACATATTTCAGACAGTATTCAGATCAGACTATATTTAAAAAAAAAACTGCAAAGAGAACACTGATATTATGTCGCTGCCATTAGTCTTACGCGCAATAAGAAAAAAGAAACACAGAAGAAGACAAACATTATCAACACATAAGTAATTATTAAAAAAATTACAAAAAATGTCTATGAACTTTCAGCCAGCCAGACGATTTTGATGAATATTTATCATAATTGAAAGCTCACAAGCATACGTTATAAAACTATATAACTACACAATTAAATTAACTTACATAGTTTTTGGTGGCAAAAGATTTCTTGTTTACTGTCGGATACTTAGAGACGGTTTCAGAATCTTTTGTAGGATGCATTGGCCTGAAAGGAAAAAAAAACATGATAGGTTTCCGTTTAAATTCATGGTATATAGAGCTGTTGGTATGTCCCAAAAAATCTCGACTTTACAATTTAGCTAAAATTAAAATATCCTGATTCTGATCTTTGTTTTATTATTTTCATAAACTACAATTATTTTATTTAATTATATTGAATGTCTTATTGCACAAGATTTCCTTAAAAGTATCTCAAATAGGAAATCGTCAGTGGCCCGCCAAAAATATCTGAAATATGTTCTGTTAGAAAGTTGAGCAGCTTTGGTATAGACGCTGTACTCTCTAGGGAAAGCCGCGATATTAATGATTTAATTTCACCTTCACCAAAAATATTGGTATACACCAATTTACACAAAAATACCCTACAACCTGCTATAGTTTCCTCACGATATTTTCCTTCACCCAAAGCTCGACTTGTATTATTCGAACGCACGACCTTCGCCGCGGCGTCCGACGTCACTACCACTGAACTTCAATAGCTTGATCAATTAGTAGCTATATTTTGAGTACAGTGACCCCATACATTATATTATTAGGTATGTCTTTGCCACGATTGACCATGGTTTAATTTTAGGCCCTATCTGAAAACCAGCGCTGCAGCATCACCTTGCCTTTCTTTCTTTCTTTCATACCATAAACTACGTACCTATCTATTGTAGGAGCATGTGTTGGGCTTTTTTCCGTAGGATAATATCTCGCAAAACGTAACCATTCCTTTCTTGGCATCGAGTCTTCATCGCGAACTTCGCTTTCTTCAACTGATTCCAGGTCACCTTGGTCAGCTACAGGTCTTTGATCTTTTTTCTCGTTAATAAATAATTCGTTTCTACAATAGAATGAAGCCATTTTAATATCTCACCATGGTAAGTGATGATCCTACTTCCTACTAATATTATAAATGTGAATGTTTGGTTGGATGGATAGATGTTTGTTACTCAATCACGCCAGAACGGCTGAACGAATCTGGATGAAATAAATTTGGCACAGCGATAAATAATAGCGCATGGGCTACTTTTTATCTCAGGAAAACATAAGACTCCCGAAGGGTGATCGCTCGTGAGAGCTAGTCAGTACAATATTTGCTGGAGTTGTTTACACGAATCGAGAACCTATTTTATTTATGTCAGTTATAGACTCATCTGAGACTCATTGGAGACTCATCGAAGATGAGTCACTAATCAAGGTGAAACCCACGAGTCTTGACCATCGACGAACATACGGTCCACCCGTACGTTGTTGACATCTCGAACAAGGGACACTACGTTTTGCATCCTCATTTATAATGCGGACAGCAAAGATGTGGAAATTGCACCCGACGTCTTTGTTTACTGACTCCTACAATCTAGAGACTTTCTAGGCCAGAGTGAAGGGGTTTCTTCTGGGTAAGCGTGCTCCATCTTAGGCATCGTCTTCCATCCCATCCAAGGACGGGACGAGTCAGAAGCCAAACGGGAGCCCATTCAATTAAAAAAAAAACACAAACCTTGGTAAAGCCAGTACAATTTCCTGTGAATCCATTCCATTACCATATAGTCGGCCGTAAATACCCCGATGATACTTTGACCAGTTGTTACCCAATGCTTGAATTGTGTAAGGTTTGGCGTCATTGAACACGCTGCAAATAAATAAATATTCTGTGACATTCCTCACACACGGCCATCTGACCCCAAACTAAGCAGAGCTTGTACTATGGAAGCCAGATAACTGATATACTATATATACTACTTTTCTTTTGTAAATATATAGGTACTTATATAGATAATTACACACATACTCAGGACAAACAGACATGTTCATGCACACAAATGGCTGTCCCGAGTGGGAATCGTACCCACGACCTGCAGCGTTACCACCGGTTTTGATTGTCGGTTTCGTCTTTTAATAAATACAGATTACTTATTAAGATACCTACTTCCAACTGAACATTATGTAGACCCTAATCAACTATTTTTATGCACATTACGTAGAGTGCCTGCGTAATAATAAGTTGTTCATTCAACGACTTAGCGAACGGTTTGTATTTTTTTTGAATTGTGAATTTTATATATTTTCTGTAAAATTTGCATGTTTATCAATGTAGAGGCATGGTAAGATTGAAATTGTATGTTTCTGAAAGAAAGCTTTGCAGCTAATAGTGGTTTGGTCTATATTAGTAGGAATTCGGATTAACTTCTGTAGTATGAAAAGTGTGAGCGCATCTACACTATTTTCGCACACGATGACGCCATAACTTAGCCACGCGTAGTAAGTCAGATTTTCGTTTTTTTCTTACTTACTGAGAATTTTGATTTGTAACTTGTTTGGATAAGTCGCTCAAAGAGCAGCTCGACTAGGGAAGTACCTCCACCATACGGAATACCGCAGCCAAATAACTTAATTATTGTTGTGTTCCTGCGCGTGAGTAAAGTTGCTGATCGGGGAGGGGGGAAGGATCGGCAACGCGCGAGTGATACCCCTGGTGTTGCAAGCGTTCATAGGCTACGGTAACCGCTTACCATCAGGCGGGCCGTATGCTTGTTTGCCGACCATGTTGTATAAAAAAAAGTTGTTATTATTTTTTATTTTTTAATTGTATACAGGGTGTGGTTTTGCATTTCCGCCATATTTATAGAACCAATAGTAGATGATTAATTTAGTATTTTAAAAATATGTAATTAATTATATGGTAGATTAGTCAACGATTATTGATGATTTGTGATTAGCGTCAAATCAGAATAAGCACGAGTGCCCAGAATAGGTCTGCGATCCGGGGGCGAGGCGCGGCGAGGAGACGACCGGGTCACCGACCGCGGCGCCTGTGTGGCGGCCGCGCCACACAGGCGCCGCGGTCGGTGACCCGGTACGTAGGTATGTTTTGCTGTTGCGTATCGTAGGTATCTGTTCTACATTTGCGCGGTGCAACCTTCTTTATTTTATTGTTAGAGTTGAATACTAACTAGGTACGAAAAATTATTGGAATAAAATAATTCCAAATTGACCTTCTTACTTTACCGGACTGTGAAACGTCAAAAATACCTACCTAGGCATGATAACTACCAAATAAAAACTATTTGGTAGTTATCATTAAATTTATTTTTAAAAAAAGTTTATTTACGCACCTATGTTACTCGAAGATACTGCTCAAAGTGTCCTCCCTCATTCTCGATGCACAGTTGAGCACGGCGTCGCAAGTTTCTTTTTAATTTGCGCAAAACATTTGTATTATTTTTAACGGATTCAAATGCCAACACAATTTTTTGTCTTAACTGCACCACACTAGATATTTCTTCAACATAAACAAGTCTTAAGTTCTCCCCACAAGTAAAAGTCACAAGGTGTTAAGTCCTGAGAGCGCGGTGGCCAGGGCACTGGGCCACCACGACCGATCCACTGGCTTCCAAACACTTCACTTAAATACTGACGCACTTGGAGACCATAATGAGGAGGAGCTCCGTCTTGTTGGTAAAACAAATGTCTGTGCAGAGCCAACGGGATGTCTTCCAGCATCTCATTGACAACGTGACGAAGCAGCTGTAGGTAGGTGGTGCTGGTCAGGTGGCCTTCAATGAAATATGGTCCTAGGATGTGATCGCCAATAATCCCCGCTAAATTCGACGTTTGAATAACGTTCCGTCATTGTCACTGTACTGTACGTTGGAGTTCGCGCGGTGTGAAGATTGCGCGTGTCACGCACAGTGCGTGCGCGCTCGCAGTCGGAGGACAACTGACTGACTGCGGACTGACCGTACATACATGACTACATACATCGGCGCGTGCGTGGTGCGCGATGAACGAGTGCGCAGTGGCGCCATGGCGCGGTGCTTAGTACACACGAGGTCATTTTATAAAACAACTTAATGTGGTTTTATTGGACTGGGGGATTTTTATTTTTACAAAAGTTTAAAAATAATATGTAATTTTAAGAGTACGATTTTATGATTGAATCGTGTTCTATACAAGGTAAATATCGACCTCCGTAAATATGGCGTAAATACAAAACCACACCCTGTATTGTAGGTAGGTATTGTATTTTGCAAATAAAATATAGTCAAGATAGTGAGATAATAAAAATAATATATAAAAAATGTAACCGTGCTGAGTTTCTTGCCGGTTCTTCTCAGTTGAAGGCAGACTTTGGAACTGGTGGCAACTTCAGTAGCTGCGACGTTCATAAGTGCCCTTCTAAGACCTAAACTTTGGATACTTTTATCCCAGGAAAACATAAGATCCCTCGGGAACGCGGATGATACCGCAGGGCGGAAGCTAGTTTAATAAAATAAATCCTTTAAAAAAATTAAAATCACTACAAAAACAGTAAAGGGCCCATTTTAAAACACAAGTAAAGTTTAAGTTAGTTGTGTTTTTTTTATTAATGGTGCGGAAAAAGAAAATAGTGGACTGTATTTATTAGGATTACTTTGGATTATTGAAAAGCAACCAGTTTAACATAGCGGGACGATGAACGTACACCAACCTTTCCTCATGAAGTAGTGGGGACCTGCTGCTTCTTCAACCACATTAACACCTTAACCACACCACATTAAGCCACATTAACCACATAACATTTCACCACAGTTTTTATCACACAGTTCTTTCATTTATTAGATTTACGCGGCTTCGCATAATAGTTTTAATTAATTTTAAAGCACAATCACACTTTGAACAATGTACGTAAAATGTTGTACCATCGACGAATTTCTTCTAACTGCATTACATTCGTCGTGTCGCAGTCCGGTCATCCAAGCGAGATGGCGTCACAGCCCAATGTGGCATGAATGCATGATGCGCGTGGAAACGTGAGCGGAAGATGCTGGTTGCGAACTAATTATTTTTAAAGGAAGTGGTATAACATAACTCAAGTCACAATATTTAATCGGTGAAATTTAAATTGAATAAATATAGGTATTATTTTTATTTCCCGTTGTTTTTTCTAACCATGACAATGGAAGACTCATCGCTGGCACGATGGAGCCATAAGCAATAAATTGGATTTGGAATAGATGGCGGTAACAATTAATTTATAAACAAGTAAATAAAGTTTTTACGTACCCAAACGCTGTTACCGCAACGATAAGACAATTCACAATAATCGACATGTTTACTATCCCGTTGCTGTCTTTTCACAAATGGTGACTATCTGCTTCAAGCCGGGGCATTAAATACTGATACTTAATGATATTCATAAAGAATACTTAGGTATCTCAGATAGTTAGGTCCTTACACATGAAATTGGAATTTTTCGAACTGGCCACTCTGATCTCATATGTCTGGCGTTTGGTTAGGAAAATTTAAGCTTGGGTAAGGTAAATGTACGAATAAATTGATACTGTGCTAGAAGTCGATATATTTTGTCTTTCACTCGTTGTAATAAGAATACCAAAGCACGTAGTAATTCAATAACTTCTAAATGTACTAATGGAGACATATTTTTATTTCGACAAAAGTTATTTTCTTTGAAATTGACTATCAAAAAAATATATTTCTCATTTTGTTAAAACAAGCCGTCTAGTGTTTGCTGTTTTACGTTTTTCTTAACAAATTCATTAAGAACCAGGGTTGTTGTTGAGTCGTGTTAGTCAAAACGGCTGTTCTTTAAATAGTAAGTTATTGTTTTAATCTATTTCAAAGTCAAAGTCAATTCAGGCTGCGACCGCGCCTATTGATAGGTGGAATATAATATTGTAGGTATGCAATTATTGGGATTATGAGTTTCTGATTTAAAACAACTAAGAAACAGTAACAAAAAACGTATTTATTGTTAAACGTACACAGAACATTGCAAGAACACTAGTTACATAGAAAAGTGCTGCCACCTAGTATCATATATTTGTAGTTGAATTTTTATATTTCTAATACTCCCACTAAAATTTAACTCTAAACGAAGAAACAAAAATAAATTAATCAACATCATATAAAATCTGATCTCTCAGATATGCGTAGGTTTGAGTGGGTAATGCTTTGGTTAAAATATCTGCTAATTGACAATTACTTGGAACATAATTAACTTTAACTAAACCCAATTCAACCTTTTCCCTTACAAAGTTATATTTAACATCTATATGTTTCGTTCGCTTATGATAAACAGGATTGTTAATTAATCTGATTGCACTCTGATTATCTACATTTAATGTGACACAATCATAACTTTCACCTAAATCAGACAATAGCTGCTGCAACCACAATATCTCCTTAGCACATTCACTAGCAGCCACAAATTCAGCCTCTGTGGTGGAGAGAGCAATGGTCTTCTGTTTCTGACTGGACCATGTGATTGGTCCTCCATTCATCATAAACAAATATCCTGTAGTGGATTTACGTGTATCAATATCACTTGCAAAATCTGAATCCGAATATCCAACAAGATCATTGCTTTCTTCATTATACTTTATGCACAAATTTTTACTTTTTATTAAATATCTAATCACACGTTTAACAGAATTTACATGTTGTGGACTTGGATTGTTTACATATCTACTTAATAAATTTACAGCAAATGAAATGTCTGGCCTTGAGACAGAACTTAAAAATAGTAAGCAACCTATAGCTTCTCTATAAGGAAAATCAACAACAATTTCATCAACATTCTTTGAAATAATAACATTGACATCTGCTGGAGTGTTGGCAGGATTTGCATCACTCATACAAAACTTCTCAATAATCTGACTTATATAATTTTCCTGATGAATGTATATACTGTTATTCATATGCTCTATTTGCATGCCCACAAAATACTTGAACTTTATTTCTTTGATTTTAAAAGCTTGTTTCAAATATTCTATTATCTCTTTTATAAGTTGTTTATTTGAAGATATTACTAGAGCATCATCAACATAAATTATTAAGAATACTTTAGTTCCATCAAAATATCCTATGTAAATACAATTATCAGCCTGAGATTGAACAAAACCATATTTAAGCAAAAACTCAGTAAATGTTTTGTTCCAGCATCTAGATGCCTGCTTTAAACCATACAGTGATTTATTTAATTTTAACACAAAGTCACCTTTAATTGACAAACCCTCAGGTATATCTATAAAAATGTCCTCTTCAAGATACCCATTTAAAAAGGCAGTCTTTACATCAAACTGTTGAATTTCTAAGTTATACTTTGCAGCAACAGAAAGTATAATTCTTATAGAATCATAACGGGTTGTTGGAGAAAATATTTCTTGATAATCAATATCCTTAATCTGATTAAAACCTCGTGCACATAAATGAGCCTTATAGCGTGCAATTTGATTATTCTCATTCCTCTTTATGGTAAAAACCCATTTCGTAGTAAGGGTTCGTTGACCAGACCTTTCAACCGCAGTCCAGGTATTGTTTTCTTTATGTGCTGACAATTCTTCTTTAATAGCTTTAGACCATTCAGATTTTTGTTGACTATTCAGTGCTTCTGCATATGTTTGAGGCAATGACAGCTCTACAAGATTTGCTTCATAATTTCTATTGATTCGCGGTCTCAAATTTATTGTATGTGTTGTAGAATCTTCCAATTCTCGAGATGGTTCATAGTCTGGGTCATCACCGGTACAACTCAGCATGCTATCTTCACTCTCTGTTGATGGATTGTCAACTAGAGTATCATCCACATTGGATTCTTGTGCTTCACTCTCATTTATATTTGTAACTTTATCATCAACAATACTTATTTGTGCAATATTTTTCCTTGTGCTTGGAACATGATGTTCATCAAATATTACATTTCTTGAGATGGTTATTTTCTTTGTATCCATATCATACATTCTGTAGTTGATGTTGTCATAACCAACTAGTATCATTTTCTTGCTTTTCTTTTCCAACTTTGTTCTTAATTGATCTGGAACATGAACATAGCCTATACTACCAAACACCTTCACATGTCCTAATTGGGGCTTGATACCATTCCATAATTCAAAAGCTGTTGTATTTGGGGTCTGAGTGGAGGATGTTCTATTCAATATATATGTAGCACACTGTACAGCTTCTGCCCACAGCTCCAATGGGACATCGCGTGCATATAACATTGAACGTGCACTTTCCACTATGGTACGATTTTCCCTTTCTGCTCGACCATTTTGTTCTGGCGTATAGGGTGCAGTACGCTCATGAACTATCCCTTCTTTCTCCAAATACTCTTTAAAAACTTTATTTACATACTCTGTTCCATTGTCTGTATGTAATATTCTGACATTGTGCATGAATTTATTCTTAATCATAGCATTGTACCTTTTGAAGGCTTCCATGACATCACTTTTATGTTTCATAAAATATACATGCCTGTGACCTGTTGCAGCATCCTTGAAGAGTAAGAAATATCTCATACCTTGAATAGATGTGATACTCATAGGTCCACAAACATCACTATAAACTAGGTCACCTGGCTGTAGTTCTCCTCGTTCAGATTTGTGAAATGGAAACTTGCACTGCTTCCCATATGCACATGCTTCGCATACAAAATTGTTTTGTCCATTGACATTCATTTCCAGTCCATTCACAACACTATTTGCACTCATGTTTTTAATTTGTTTCATATTAATATGTCCTAGCCTTTCATGCCATATTTTCATATCACTTTGGCTATTTTGAACCAAGTTACATGTATCTGGAACCAATGTTTTTATGTTCAACTCATATAAATTGTTTTCTTTGATATTTGCACTCATCACCACTTTATTGTTTTTATAAATCAGGGCACTAGTGTCTTTCTTTACAATAGAATAGAATTTTCGTATAATCACCCCTTCAGAGAATAAGTTTCTTCTTAAACTTGGAACATACAACACATCATTCAGTTCACTGGTCTCCCACTGTTCATTGACATATCTCTGTATCAACACTTTTCCAATGCCAGATACTTCCACAGATTGTTTATTTCCTAATGTCAATGATTTCTGGTTACATTCAAATAGTTCCACAAAGAAATCCTTTCTAAATGTCATATGGGCAGAGGCACCGCTATCTAGAATCCAAGTATTCTCTTCAGTATTACATGAATTATTTTCCACATAAAATGCTAACATATCTGCACCTTCTTGCTGAGGTTTTCTAGTCTTGGATTGTCTAGGAGCACGACATTCTCTGGCGAAATGCCCCCGCTTGCCACAATTATAGCATTCGAACCGATGTTTATTTGCTTTATTGTTCTGATTTGTATTGCTCTCATTCACTACTTGTTTATTTTGTTTAGGCTTTGTTTTCCACCCTTTATTGGCAACAAGGAGAGCTGTCTCCTGTTCCTCTTCACCTGCTAAGCTCGCCTCTTCATCCAATAAACGTGCAGTTAGATTAACAATAGTTTGTTGTTTTGAGTCCAATGACATCCATGCTTGTCGCAGTGCTCTGTACTTGGAAGGCAAAGTTCCCAATATTTTTGTTATGATTGCCATGGTTCTTATAGCTTCACCACTTTCTTTCAGCTGTTTAGCTAAGGTTTCCACTTTGAAATGTGTTGAGCTACACTGTCAGCCGGCGACATCTTGTACTGATAAAACTTTTCGTGGATCAACATTTTGCATAGTTCACTCTTTTGTTCGTAAATTGATTCTAGTTTTGACATAATCTCCAAGGCAGTTTCGCAATTTTCTATCAGTGTAATTTGTTTGAAGTCCATAGAAGAAGTTATGATGAACATTGCCATGCCGTCACTTTTCAACCAATCTGTACAGTCTCCTTGTGGTTTCGGTTTCGAAATATCTATACCTTTAGCTTTTAGAGCACATTTTACTTGGAACTTCCACTGACGAAAGTTGTTTCCATCAAATTTTTCTAGATTCATTGCCCGCATGGAATCCATTTTGAGGTTATTTTGTCAATGATTTCTCAAACACGATTGTAACTTTTTCTTTGCTTATTTCTTCTGTACTTCTATGTTCAGAGATTCCTGGGCCCATAACCTATTGGGATTATGAGTTTCTGATTTAAAACAACTAAGAAACAGTAACAAAAAACGTATTTATTGTTAAACGTACACAGAACATTGCAAGAACACTAGTTACATAGAAAAGTGCTGCCACCTAGTATCATATATTTGTAGTTGAATTTTTATATTTCTAATAGCAATCATTATTACTAGGACGCTTTTAAGCTATTGGATAGCTTTTATCGCGGGCTTCGGGGTTCGTTAAGCTATTGTATTGCTTCGGGGTTTGAGCGCGGCGAACGAAGCGAGCGAAGAATTTAGTGAGTGGATTTGGTTTCGAAAAGCACCCAGAGAGTCATCAAACTGACACTTCCATTGATTTATTTTATCAAAACGTAAGAGGCCTTAGAACTAGATTGGATGAATTTAGATATAGTTTAGGGGTATCGAATTCAGATTTATATGCGATCACGGAAACAGGGCGGCGCTTTTCTCGTGGCCACACACCGGATCGAGCTGCGACTCGTACCTATACCAAACGTATCGATCGACTCTTGCGCGTTTGAAATGGTTTGCGCTACCGTACATTTAAATAATAAATTTTTATTTTTGTGTTGCGTCGTTTATATCCCACCAAGTAGTTCGGAATCTGATTATTTAGTTTTATTTGGAATAATAGAAGAATTATGCACTGTATATAAGGAAATTATGGTAATTGGAGACTTTAATTTATACTCTTGTCCTATGAATATTAGTACTTATTATGAATGCTTCATGTCCTATTGCGAATTCACTCAGGGTAATAAAGTGCCGAACTGCTTGGGACGTCAATTGGACCTGGTGTTGAGTGCTGGTTTCATTGGGGTGACGGTGGACGCGGCGCGGGCGGACGAGTCGCTCGTGCCAGTGGACGCGCATCACCCGCCACTCGCAGTCAGCGTGCGTCTTGCACCCGCTCGCACCGCACCCACCGCACCCACCACCCGCGCCCGCGCCCCCCTTGCACGCGTTTCTCACCCGCGTTGGAATTTTTATAAGGCTAAATCCATAGTTAGGTTATTATATTCATTGTTAGGTTCTGTAGATTGGAGAACATTATACGAGATGCACGATGAAGACGAAATACTATCACGCGGGCCGTATGCTTGTTTGCTGACAATGTTGTTTAAAAAAAATCTGAAAAGCTCGTAAGCTTGTAGTGATTTTCCTAAGGGTACTTCCTTGCTGTACTCAGCATGGGGTTCTTTAAGGAGGGTGTGAAGAGGTTTTTGCAGGGTTGACAACGATCGAGGGATAGCCCTGGTGTTGCAAGCTTCAATAAACTACGGTATGTTTTTTACACGGGCTGTATAGTTGTAGCTCAGTAGTTATGACATCGAGTGCCATACGTAGGTTGTGGATACGAATCCTACAATGAACTTGAGCTTTCAGTGAATGAAAGCGTCGTAAGGAAACCATAGTACGGTCCTAAGGTACTTTATAGTTCCCGCCTGGCTGCTACCATCTTCAAGTTAAAAATCTGTTGCCAAACACCTACCCGTGAAATCCAGCAGCTGCACTTGAGGGCTTTTTAGACTTTGTTTGCTTACCACCTTCAACCACATTATCACTTCACATAGTGAGATTGTGATTAAACATAGACCAAACAGTATTAAATATTATTGAACTAAGACCATATTGCCTAAGCAATTTTATGTCACTGTCTATCATTTATAATTTGATAGTGACAGAACATTACTCGACCAAAGCACGGACTTTTCGTTGATTACGTTGTGTAATCCAGTCCTTTGCCAATAAAACCAAAAGACGCTTCTGACTTTTTTAGTCTATATTTCTCTTATAATAATGCAAATCCAATACAATGATGAGATTGATGAAAAACAATGTAATTTATGAAAATCAGTTTTATTAATTCATTGGTTTTCACGCCTCATTTGACGCCAAATAAATAAATTCAAAGCTTCATGTTGTTTAATTTTGTTCTAAGTTAGTTTCGTACTATAGTTGTATACTAATAACATCTTTATTGCATTAAGTAACATATACAAAAACAGTTTATCAAGTAATTGATGTATTTGGCGTAGTTATGGATGGTGGGCTTCGTTTTACAGCACACATTGAGTGTATTGTAACGATTTCTGCTCTAATGCTTGGGTTTATCAAACGTAATACAAAAGGTTTCCGATCACATCGTTCCAGGATCACGCTGTACAAGCCTTGGTTCGAAGTCACTTAGAGTCATCATCATCATCATCATCAACCTACATCAGTCCACTGCTGGACATAGGTCTCTCTCAAAACACGCCACTGAGCTCTATCCACGGCTGTCATACTCCAGTTGCTGCCAGCTACCCTGCGTATATCGTCGCTCCACCTAGTCGCAGGGCGTCCTACACTACGTTTGCCGATTCGCGGTCTCCACTCTAGAACTCGTCTACCCCAACGGTTATCGGTTCTGCGGCAAATATGACCAGCCCACTGCCACTTCGGCTTGCTAATCCGTTGAGCTACGTCGGTAACTTTGGTTCTCTGGCGAATAACTTCGTTCCGGATTCGATCCCTCAGAGTAATACCGAACATAGCTCTTTCCATAGCTCGCTGAGCAACTTTAATTTTTTAGACTAGTCGTACCGTGAGTGTCCACGTCTCGGCTTCATATGTCATGACAAATTTGGAGTCCTTTTTTATAGTATTCACTCACAATGCATCGAAAGCATACAGCGTACTTTCACGCGATATCTTGCGTTTATTTCGCAAGGCGTTACTCACCGGTGTAGTTACGTACAGCGTTTAATTTTTTAAATATGAAATACACGATTTTGTTTTCCTGCACAAGATAGTAAATAATGTTATTGATTGCAGCGATATTCTGATTCGAATTCCGCTTACAGTGCCCAATAGAATACCTCGCCATCCAATAACAAAGTTTTTTTATATACCACCTGTCCAAACGAATCTCAACCTTAATGTAATAAGAATATGTGACATGTACCTACAACAATGTTCACTGGAAAATACACGATATTGATGTACTCAACGATTCATTGCACGTACATCTAAGGATCTACATTCATTTCTATTTTTTACCTCATTTAATATTCCGATTGCGCTTATTTTAAATTGTATTATTATTATTACTTATTTTAATTGTAGTGAGAGGCTGTCCACAAGGGGGAGTTCTGTCTCCCCTACTTTGGACACTGACCATTGACCAACTCTTATATAAGATGGCGGATCTTCGTATAGACATACAGAGGTAAGCTGACGACCTTGTAATAACTGTTCGTGGTTTCTGCCAAAGTACTATATCGTACCTTATGCAAAGGGCATTCAATACTATTAGTAAATGGTATAAGGAAAATGAACTATCGGTTAATGCCGACAAGACGGTTCTGGTACCATTTACTAAAAAACGGTCTCTTGACAAACTAGTCATGCCGACACTCAAAACTGTACAGTTTTCCAAAGAAGTCAAATATCTGGGAGTAATCATTGACCAGAAACTGACTTGGAACAGCCATGTTGCTAACATAATACATAAGGTGAAAATCGCCTTAGGAATATGTAGCAGGATGGCGGGTCAACGTTGGGGACTCAGACCTCAAATGATTCTATGGCTATACTCCACTATTGTGAGGCCGTTGATAACATACGCCTCTGTAGTTTGGAGTAAAAAAGTCAATCAAAAAACTACAATTGCATCACTGAGCGGCATTCAGAGAACCGCCTGCATTATGGCAACTGGAGCCATGTCAACCTCGCCTGGAGCGGCTCTTGATGACATATTAGATCTAACGCCCCTGCATCTACATGTAGAGAAGGTGGCGAGGACTACCATGCACAGGATACACGCCCAAGTGGGAGTGAAATGGCTTTCCCAGGCATTAAACTCCCTTCAGGATTCAGTACTGGAAACTCCTATTCTGAACATGATCACAGACTCGATGGTCCCTCAGAATACTTTTCGTAAGTATTACGTTATCGAAATTCCCACACGTGACGACTGGCTCAATGACAAGATCACGTGGTTGGAAGGTAGCCTCAAGTGGTATACCGACGGGTCCAAATCAGGATCTGACGTAGGCTGTGGAGTTTATGGAGAGCGTCCGGAAATAGGCAAACAGCTAAATATGGGAAAATATGCCTCGATCTTCCAAGCAGAAGTGTACGCCATCTTAGAATGTGCTGATATTAATCTGCAGAAAAACTACGTCAACCATACAATCTACATTCACTCGGACAGTCAGGCAGCTCTTCTGGCGCTGGCCTCCGATTCAATTAACTCTAAGCTAGTTAAAAATTGCATGGACTTACTCAACCACCTGGGTGAAAAGAACAGGGTCGTGTTGCGGTGGGTTCCTGGACATACAGGAATCGTCGGCAATGAAAAAGCTGACGAACTAGCCAAAGCCGGAGCTAAGGGGATCCCTTATGGCCCAGAGCCAATCTGTGGTGTACCTAAAAGCCTGGCAAAACTAACTATGAGGAACTTATATGTAAACTCATCTATCGATTCCTGAAATAAGGCTCCAGGAATGAACCACTCAAAGGCACTTGTAAATGCCTTTAACAAGAAGTCTACCCGGGAGATACTATCTCTAAGTAGAAACGGCATACTCATATTAGTAAGGGCCCTAACGGGACACTGTTTATTGAACAAGCACTTGTTCACTATCAGCGTTCAGAACACAAAGGCGTGCAGATTCTGCTCTGAGGCAGATGAAACACCAATACACCTCTTGTGTGAGTGCTATTGTCACATGTTCTAATTTAAATTATTTGGAATATCTTCCAATGAATTCAAACTATTTGGAATAACTTCCAATGAGTGTATAATATTATTATGCTGCTCAATAGAAGCAGCCGTCTGTGTGGCCAAACATTTGGCCAAGTTAAATATATAAAATGATAGCGATTCTGCTATCTGTCTCTTGTGATTTTTTAAAAGATAAAAACTATCTTTAGTCAAATAAAAGCTTTTACTTAAATAATGATTAATATCAATGAAATGAAATTTGTCACTATGACGACATGTCAAGGTATGCAGAGTAATATTTAAATTATGTCTTATAGTATTTTCCGTCTGTGGCACACTTTTAATATAGGGAAATGCATACATTACAGTTTAATTAACATTTATTAATGATAATGAGGTAAAGTACTTTATTAGAGAATTTTTGTTTACATTTCCCCTTCTTCCAATTAATATGATCAACATAGTATTTTCTGCAAAATTGCTAGTAATAATTTTCTCTAAAATCTGAGAATATGATGCACCGGGCATACAAGTATTTGTTATAGCCTGACCTAAACATTGACTAAGTTGTAAACCCATGCCTCTTCCCATTTCATCACTAAACAAACAATATTAGGTTTATATTTATTTTTATTGAAGGAAGTGTTTATTAATTCTTTGGAAGTTGATTTTTCAGAAAAGTCAAGCTGAGAAGAACAATTTAGGGAACTCTTATAACATTCACATTGATGGTTTAATTTTAAGGACTCTAATTTCTCAGCATTTGACTTTGAAACCTCTACAAGTTCATTCATTGCCAGAATATATGAATTCATTTGTTTTTGAGAGTTTTCATATTTACATGAAATCAAAGTCTGAATTTGTATTACATAAAAAACATTTAGATAATAATAAAATAACCTTAATCTATACCTACTTAAATAAAATTAAAATTAAAAACTAAAAACTACTTACTTATAAATAAAAAATTTGCCCCAAATCGCTGCTGAGCGGAAGTGTGCCAAAAAGGCTGGCAGCATTGCCACGCTGAATGGCAATGCCAATTCTTTGGGCAATGAAATGGAGTTTAACATTGTAAATAAATGTTCAATTTCACACTGAAGTTGATATGTGTCAGATTCATACTGTTACGTCATAATTGTATTATTTTTTATATATAAGCAAATGATCATCGATAGGTAGACCAGTCGTTAATAAATCAATTAGAGTGCAGACGTATTGTGTTTTCATGCAAATAAATCTATCTGCTAACTAAAGTGAACCCTATCTACATCAACACATACTTTAAAATACATTTTTCTAAATCTACATGACTCATATGAACTTCACTTAATAAGTTTAATCGTTCCTTTCTTAACTTAATATTATTACTATTTTTTTTTTAAATTAGGTTTTGGGATTTCTTTATGTAATTTTTTAGTTTTATATATTTTTTTAATTTATTTTTACTACAAGCCGTACTGCACAGTTAGATACAATTGAATCACTACAAGTTAACTCTATAGTGACAGTAGGAACTATATTTGTGTCTGAGGAACCAGAAATCATGCCCGGAGCCGACCCAATCAATTCATCAAACAGTTAGTGGTTATTTGATTCTATGGCGTTTTGGTTTGAATTTTCTAGGTCTGTAATGTATTTCCTAGCGTCACATAGTTCCAATTCCGTTCCAATGCAGCAATGCGCCTGAGAGCATCATCAAACTCATGGCTGCACTGGTCGAACCCATCAACTACTCGCTGAAGCCGGTCTCGCTGTTCAATTACTTCTAAGTTCCGTGCATGAATTTCTGCCATCTCAGACTTTAGATGTTTATTTCTATTGATAATTTCTAACACTTCCTTCTCACTATCCTCATTTTCTGATAATAGTCGTTCACACATAGCCTTAGAGGTCTTTAATTCCAACAGCGTAATCTGGAGCTTGTCTTCTGTCTGACGGGCAGAAGCCTTACGTGTAACAATCATATTTAGGAGTTAATAAAAAAAACTTAGCAATCAAATGTGTAAGCAAATGGAATGGAATGTGTGTACAACTACTAACAAGTTTTAAGTAAGGATTTTTAGGCAAAGTTAACTATTTAGGTCGTTATAAATGCGTGTTATTTTATATAGGATTATTATTAACGGAAAGTTGAATAGAATTAATTATGAATTAATGTAAATACTCGCCTGAATTGGAGATGAAAAATTCAAAATCACCGAAACAGTTGGTGTGACTCACTCACTTTTGTGTGTCCATAAATAACAATATTTACATGGAAATTAATAGTGCACTTTATATTAATGACTCTTATTCAGTGATGAATCGGTAATAGGCATTTAAATATGGGTGTGACATGTACAACAACGTTCACAGGAAAATACACGATATTGGTGTATTGTTACGATTCATTGCACGTCCAAGGTTTTACATTCATTTATGTAAATTATTAGGGTCAAAATTATCATCACTATTTTTTATCTCTTTGATATTCCGGTTGTTTATTTTTACTGATTTAGTTTTCAAGTTTAAAATATTGCTAATTTTAAATTGTATTCTATACTTAAATTGTATTCTATACTTAAATATATTGTTTTTGTCATGTTATTGTCATTGGCAAATGTTGTACCTGCCTCTGATAGGTCTACTAGCTTTGCGCCCCGCGGTTTCACACGCGAACCCCTATTTTACCCCCTTAGGGGTGGAATTTTCAAAAATCCTTTCATAGCGGATGCCTACATCATAATAGCTACCTGTATGCCAAATTTTAGCCCGATCCGTCCAGTGCGTTGATAGATCAATTAGTCAGTCACCTTTTCCTTTTATATATAGGTACAGACTTAATAATATCTGAACAATGTTTACGTATTTAGTTTTATGAATGAGATAATAATATGTATTCTGTTGGTGTGTCTCATATATCCTTCCTTCCATATATACCTCCTCCTTTTTTGAAGTCGGTTAATAAATTCCTGTCTGTATCTACTTTAGATGTTCGCTTATATTGATTCATAAAGTTCGGCAACTTCCTCTGGTATTGCTAATGTCTATAGGTGAAGGTAGCCACTTACCATCAAGTGGACCGCCTTCTGATTTAAGAAAAAGATCTCGAAAACCTTTAGGAATACCATTACGAATACTTCAATAATATAACTAGCCTTCCGCCCCGCGGTTTTACCCCCTTAGGTGTTGAATTTTCAAAAATCCTTCCTTAGTAGATGCCTACACTGTAAATGGTATCTATGTGCAAAATTTCTAGTCTTTAGGTCCAGCGGTCTGGGCTGTGCGTTGATATATCATCGAGTCAGTCAGTATGCCATTTTATTAGTTGACACAGAAGAAGATGGCGCGTGTATAACTCAGTGGTAATGTCGAATGCAGTAGAAAGGTCGTTAGTTCGAACCCTACAGTAAACTTAAGTTTTCACTGAAGGGAAACATCGTGAGGAAACCGTAGCACAGTGGTAAGGACCACAAAGAACCCACCTGGCTAGCTATCTTAAGATTAAAATCTACCATGACCACCGTGTTCTGGTAGCTGTACCTCAGAGCCAGTTCCCCTTCTAGGCTTTGTGTGCTTACTACCTTCGGTTATATCATCACTTACCTTATCTTTACTTACATTGTGGTTAAATATGCGTATACATGGAAAAAAACCGGCCAAGTGCGAGTCGAGATCGCGCATCGAGTGGCGGATGAGGGGCGGGTGAGGGACGGTGAGGGTGTTTGTTGGGGGTGAGGGTGGGTTGAGGGGTGTGACGGTCGAGGGGTGAAGAAGTCGATTAAGACACGACACTGCTATGGCTGACCCCAGTCATAGGTGTGCGCTTCTTCGTTCCAGCCAAGTTTTCCACGACACTCAGTTTTTTTTCTTAGCTCGGAACCCTAAAAATAATTTAAATCAAATAATTTTAGGGTACGGTTTATGTATATGTTTTAGGGTAGGGAGATAGGGTTTGTATTTTTTTATCAAACTTTGAATTATCCATTTTTATTAGAGTTAAATGTCCCCCCCCCTGCACGCTAAATCTTGTGACGCCATCTATCCACGGGTAGTGGAAATTCCTTTAGTGTGTTTGATAAATGTCACTCAGTGGCGTAGCTACCGGAGGGCTAGGCGGTGCCGTGCCCCGGGGCCCTTAAGCTCAGGGGGGCCCTGATCGGCAAACCTCAAAATGTTAATTTCTATCACTTTCAGAAATATATCTATCAATTTAACAGTTATTTATAGAATAATTTAACAGTTTGCAACACAACTTTAATCATGGCAATTCAGTTGAAAAAAAAAACGAAACATGAAGGGAATTCCCCTAAATTCTTTCTCTTGTTTGTGCAATTTGAGGGATTTGCCGTCAGATTTAGCGGGTTAGGACGAGAAGAAAATGGAAGAACCATATTTTAATTACTGATGGGATATCTACCCAATATAGATTATTTACGTTATTTTTCGTCTGCCGTTTCTGGCAGTTCCTAAACTCTTAGCTGTTCTGGAAGAGGTTTGCCTGTCTTTAATAAGTAGCTGCTGTGCCCTGCAGGGCATGATAAAGAGCTGATTATACTGTAGCTTAAAAGTGTTTATATATACGACCATAAATATATTTTAAAAAAAACACTTCACTCATATTCAAACTCTTCTCTTTATGTCTGTCATTGGCGCGTTATCGACAAAGCACTGACAGTGGTGACATTGTGTGTGTCAAACGTATGGTAGTGTGTGTATTTTTTTTTTTTTTCTTTTTGATTTAATTGTATATTGTATTGTAAATTTTGCTGTTATTGAAAAAAATATAGCCAATAGTCAGATTATAAAAAAAAAGAAAAATATATATAAAAAATGTAACCTTGCTGAGTTTCTTGCCGGTTCTTCTCAGTTGAAGCCGAATCGGTGGTAACTTCAGTAAATTCGACCTTCATAAGTGCCCTCCTAGGGCCTAAACTGAATAAATGGCTTTGACTTTGACATTGTGTAACGTTTTTGAAATGTAAACTTCTTTTAGCGCGGTACGCATATTTTTAGATGAGGTAAAACCTCTGGACTCGGGACACCGTTATGAGACGCAGTTTGACGCGACACCGTTAGGAGACGCAGTTTGACGTTTAGTTTCCTTTTAGATGAGGTAAAACCTTGGACTCGCGACACCGTTATGAGACGCAGTTTGACGTTTAGTTTATTTTTAGGGTTCCGTAGCCAAATGGCAAAAAACGGAACCCTTATAGATTCGTCATGTCTGTCTGTCTGTCTGTCTGTCTGTCCGTCCGTCCTTATGTCACAGCCACTTTTTTCCGAAACTATAAGAGCTATACTGTTGAAACTTGGTAAGTAGATGTATTCTGTGAACCGCATTAAGATTTTTACACAAGAATAGAAAAAAAACAATAAATTTAGGGGGTTCCCCATACTTAGAACTGAAACTCAAAAATTTTTTTTCGTCAAACCCATAAGTGTGGGGTATCTATGGATAGGTCTTTAAAAATGATATTGAGGTTTCCAATACTATTTTTTTCAAAAACTGAATAGTTTGCACGAGAGACACTTCCAAAGTGGTAAAATGTGTGTCCCCCCCTGTAACTTCTAAAATAAGAGAATGATAAAACTAAAAAAAATATATGATGTACATTACCATGCAAACTTCCACCGAAAATTGGTTTGAACGAGATCTAGTAAGTAGTTTTTTTTTAATACGTCATAAATCGTAAACCGCAATTTACCTTTCATTCAATCAACTCAAATATTTAAAAAAATGGCAAAAAGCAAGGTCAAGCACAAATAAAGGAAAAATTCTAAAAAATAAAAAATGTTGAGAATTAAAGGGTGTCCCCATACATACATAGTTACGCCAATTAATAAAGACCTCTGAGTTGTATGGGCGCTCATACAATTTAGAGGTCTAGCTTAATTGGCACCAACCTCAAATACAGTAAATAAATAAAATTATGCATTTCCCGTGATGGACGAACGATGGACGAAGTTTGTACGGAAACCTCGGTGCGCGAGTCCGACTCGCACTTGGCCGGTTTTTTAAATCTCAATCTCATTCTCAATCTCTCAAAAAAAAATAAGACCACTTCTGTCGGAGTGCAATTTTTATTTATTTATTTAATTTATTTCTAATGAATAATAATGTAAATATATTAGCTTTCTGCACTCCTTTTCCATATAAACTTTAACTATTGGTACCAAATTTCAAACTCCTCCATCCGCGTAATTTTCGTAAAACGGTATACCAAAGTTTTTGCTTCACGTATTATAATTATTAGAGAGAAAAATATTGTAATTGTGGGTGTATCAGAAAAAAATGAAACAAACTCCAACTCCAGACGAAGTTACGATGACGAGCAAGTTCTAAATATAATAAAGGCGTTGTATGAAGACTGCCCCAAACCAATCAAATCTATTAGACTGGGGAAATACATCCCAAATAATAACAGACCTATAAAAGTTTACTTTAACAATACCGACACTGCAAAATACCTGCTGCGCAACAAGATAAAACTACCTACAGATATACAAATATATTCCGACCAAACTCCAACACAAAAACGATATGTGCAATCACTAAAAGAAGAGATGAATGAACGCACAGAAAACGGCGAGAGGGACCTTATAATTAAATATATAAAAGGAATACCGACAATCGTCACAAACAAATCCAATCAAAAAAACTAGTAAATACCTCACTACAAAATGCTATATGTACAGAAAAAATAGTAGAATAAACCATCAATTAGTCGATAAATACGAAGACATTCCATTGCACCCGTCCTCACTTAGGTTCTTTAATGCCAACTTACGCAGTATTCGTAACACCGGTAAGTTTGATGAGATAAAATGCATACTGAAAGCAATACCAAAAATTACCCACTTATTAATATTTACTGAGACATGGATAACTTCGGAAAGCGATGCAAAACTATATCAACTACCAAACTATCAACATATTTACAATTATAGACCTAAAAGCAAAGGTGGAGGTGTTTCTATCTATGTACACAACAGCATAAAATATGAACTTACAAAAGAATTGTGTGAAAACGGGAATCACTACTTATGGATATATATAAACAAACTATCATTAAATATCGGAGCGATTTATAAGCCTGGAGAAACCAATATCAGCAACTTTTTAGAGATATATTCCTCACATCTAGAACAGCGAAGAAGAACTGTTGTCTTCGGAGATTTTAATATTGATCTACTTAGCACGAACAGTCAAGTAAAACAATACTTAAATGAAGTAAAAGAAGCTGGATATGAAATACTAAACAAGATTAATAGCAAGCATAGTACGCGAGAAACACGCTCGACAAACACTATACTAGACCTAGGCAATAATTGAATCATCCCTTTCCGATCATAAGCAAATACTTCTTGAAATTAGCAGTCTGGCACCACAGATAAATAAAAAGATACAATACAAAGCAATCGACTACGCAGATTTACTTACTAACGCTTCAAAAGCGAACTACATCAACGACAATAATGATTACTGCTACTTAGAAAGATTTGTTACAGAACAAGTACAACAAAGTAAAAAATACAAAACAAAGATCTTGAACCCACCGCAAAAAGACTGGATAAACAAAAATATTATTGATTCTCTAAATTTACGAAATAGTCTATGGCAACAAACAAAAAGTAGCCCAAACGATGAATAACCCATAACCAAACGGATGAAACAATACAGAAGAGTTTCAACAAGGAACAAAACAGAGCGAGACCTTTAATAAATTTACATAAGAAAAACTACTACTACACTATGTTCCTAAGTAGCTATAAGAATCCAAAAAAAATGTGGGAAGTTATAAATAATCTAGCCCTAAATAAAATTAAAGACAGCAGTGCTCCTCCAAAACTTATGTCAGAATCGAGACCTATCACAGACGGTACAAACATTTGTATACATATTTAACTCGTTTTTCTCGTCAATAGGCGAAGAATTAGCAGATAAAATACCTATTATGTACCATATAAAAACGAGTAATATTCTGATGTATGAGCATAGTTATGTACATGATATAACGCTGTATATAACGAGGTGACATTATGTAGCACAGATGAAATATCAAGAATCATTGATAGTTTGGATAGCAATACTAGAACTGGCCTGGATGGAATTAGCACAAAAGCAATTAAATGCTTAAAGACTATAATCACTGACAGACTAACAAACTGTTTGCTTATCACACGGTATTTTTCCCGATTCACTTAAGTTGGCCAAGGTCAGTCCTATTTACAAAACTGGCTCTAAAACTGATCCCAATAATTACAGACCGGTATCGGTCCTGCCTGTCATGTCAAAAATACTTGAGCGAGTTTTGTATAACCGCCTACACATTTATCTAACTGAAAAAAAGTTTTTAATAGATGAACAATACGGTTTTCGACCCAAATCAAGCACTCTTCCAGCCGCAGTAGACTTAATTACAAAAATAAAAACACAAATTGACCAAAAACAACTCGCTTTAGGGATATTCATTGACCTAAAAAAGGCATTCGATACTGATAGCCACCAAAAGTTGTTACAGAAATTAAGCAATATAGGTGTCACAGGCATAGCTCTTAATATGTTTAAATCATACTTACATAATAGACGTCAAGTCGTAAAACTAGATAACTTCACTAGCTCCATCCAAAATGTCACTTACGGCTGTCCTCAAGGGTCAGTTATTAGTTCGCTATTGTTTCTAATTTACATAAATAATATGAATAAAATTGGACTTACCGGACAACTAACGCTATATGCAGACGATACATGTATCTTCTATTTCGATAAATCTATTCATAACAGCATAACTAACGCTCAAAAAGACCTTGATGTGCTTAATAATTGGCTTAAATATAATCTTCTTACAATTAACACGTCAAAAACTTCATTTATGATCTTTTCCGCAAAAAATAAAAAAATCCCAGAGTTTACTCCGCTCACTATTAACAACGATATAATAAAACGATCAAATAGCGAAAAGTATCTTGGACTATGGGTAGACGATAAACTAACCAGGAAACTGCACATCGATCACGTCAGAGCAAAACTAATATCAACGCTAGCAGCACTGCGTAAAATCAAAAATTGTATACCAAATAAAGCTCGAACTATAATATATAACTCGCTAATAAAATCACATCTGGAATATCTGATCGAAATATGGGGATCAGCCGCCGCTACTAATCTTAACCCATTACAAAGAACACAAAATAAAATTATTAAAACATTATTCCACTACCCCTACCTAACACCCACAAAACAATTATATTATGAAAAAACTAAACTATTCAATCTCAAACAACTATATACATATAACACCTGCATTCTGGTTAAAAACATTATTACCAACCGCGTTCAAACCAATATACAGCTACATCAAAAAAATAGTACCCACAACTTACGAAATAAAAATAAACTAGATCTACCTAAGGCACGGACAAATTACGGAAAAAGAACTATTTATTTATTTATTTATTTATTTATTTATTTATTTATTTATTTATTTATTTATTTATAAACTCCTTAAACTATCATTACAGGTGGGTACCTAATGCGATAGAAGGGCCTTATAGTTATATTATGATCATAATTTTAATAAACCAGTAACAATAACAAAAACAGAAACTGCGTAACCTACATACATCTCACAAAATATACCATACGCATTATACAACACACAACAATAAATCAACAATATAGGTAATATAACATACAAACTACACTAACTAATCTATATTATAACATAAAAAGTATAATAGAAATTTTGCGAATTCACTCAAATGACATGTGAATATGTCCGTATTGGTATGAAGCTCATTAATAGTACGAATTGCGCGGGTCAGTGGTGTTTTGGCCAGAAGGCTGGTCCTGGCAGTCGGCACGGCCAGCAGCGGCGGGCGCCGCCGCTTCCACACGTAACGGTCTGGCACACATAGACTCAGGCGCTGCAGCACTCCTGGGTTATGATCAAGGCCACGCAGCAATCTAACTAAATACGTGACAAGTGTAAAATCCCGTCTTACTCTCAATTGAATGTACCCGACCATCCCCAGAACAAATAGGGTAGGGTACATCAACGGGTAAAACGGATATACCCCATATAGCTTTTTGTACAGGTGTCGCGTAAACTTGTTCTGTACACGCTCCAACATTATCGAGTACTTAGCCTCATGCGGAGCCCATATGACAGCACTATGTTCCAGATGACTCCTGACTAGTGCGTCATACAGGACCCTGACTGATGCAATATTGGTGAAGTGTGTCGTCTGTCTCAGTACGAATCCCAAATTTCTGAACGCTCTTTTACAAACTTTAGCTATATGAGCGCGAAAGGACAATTCAGGAGTCATAGTAACCCCCAAATCCCGTACCTGTGTGACTCGTTGCATAGGCGCTGCATCTACCACGTACTCGTGGATTAAAGGAGCACGTGCGCGCGTAAAACTCATCACCGAGCACTTTGATCCGTTAAAGTAAAGTTTGTTTTTATAACTCCACTCCACTATTCTATTTATGTCTTCCTGCAAGCGTTCACAGTCCGATTCCCTTTTGACCTCGAGTAGCAATTTAAGGTCATCTGCAAATAATAAACATGAGCCATGTCTGACGACCTCCGGTAAATCGTAAACTACAGTGGACCCCCGGTAATCCGGCCCCTGTCTAATCCGGCGCCCCCTGTAATCCGACATGACAGAATTATGTTTGACAATCTTTGCTAATATGTATGTATAGATCACGCAAGTTTGAACAGGTCACAACTCGTACGCGCCACCGCTATTGTGCTCGACGCGTATGCATTGTTTTACTTAGTTTGAATTTGACTACTAGTGATAGCGGTACGGCCTAGCGTACGTTCATTGTTTACTACATATTTATTCATTGTGTATTAGGTATATGTAGTACCTAGTAATGTCGTCACAAACCCAGAAGCGAAAGCACAAAACGTTGACAATTAAAGAAAAATGTGATATTTTAGATCGCTTAAATCGCAATGAAACTTTCAGTAGTTTAGTAAGTGTGTACGTATAATATATGTATTGACTCTCGTCATTAGATATGTAATTTGTCGGATTACAAGGTACTCTTTCGTAAAAAAATCCGGACTATAGGGGTCTTAGGCAGTGCTCTATAATCCGACAAATTCGATAGTCCGACACTGCCCTGCATAATGTTTGCCGGATTACCGGGGGTCCACTGTATATTATTTGAAGGAGCCCAACTCTATAACCAACTACCAAATTATATCAAAGAATGTGAGAGTTTAAGTATATATAAAAATAAACTTAAGAAATGTATGTACACTGTAAATTCTATCTACTGTTTTGACCTTGAGCTTCAGAGGTAAACCTCTTTAAATTAAAAATATCTTGTATCTCATTATATGTAAACTGTAAAGTTTTTATGAGAAATAAAATTCTTTAACCCCTATAATTATTTTTTAATTGATAAAACCTAACCAGCTTAGATAGGGGACCATTATTTTTTGCCCCAGGGCCTTTGGTTACCTAGCTAAGCCACGGTCGCTACAAATATTCAGTCTGTATACACCATAGAAATGGATCATATAGGTATTCGAAACATAAGATCCCTGGGGAACGCGGGTGAAACCGCGGGGCGAAACTAGAATCCTATAAATATAACTTTTTAACTTTTGTATGTATAAATGTGAATGAGAGTTTGTTACCTTTTGACGCCTAAACCGCTGAACTGATCGCGATGAAATTTGGTACGCAGCTTGCCTATGGTATAGAGAAGGACATGGGCTACTTTTTTCCGTCGGGAATGCGGGTGAAACCGCGGGAGACAGCTAGTAATATTATAAATGTGAATGTTTGCCGTTGTCTGTGACTCAATCACGCATAGAAACGGCTCATTTGACCTGGATAAAACATGTCACATAGATAGCTCATACCCTAGAATAATATATAGGGTATTTTTTTATCCGGAAATCATACGATCCTTCGGGAACGTTAGGTATGTGAGAAAAAAGCGTAGGGTATCGCGCGTCGCGTTCAAAGGTCGCGCAGGCCGGTGACAATGAGAATATAACTACATAGTCTGGCCATAAATACTGTTACAATTAAAAATAAGAAAGATATTACATTTGAATTTGGAATCTGTCATTTTTATACGATTGTTCATTGGGTTTTCTAATTTTGGCGCCAATACATTGGACAATATTTTGCGATATTAAAATGGAGTGGGGTGATAAAGAGAACCGAATCGCTGTGATTGCATTACACAAAGTTCGTATGGAGCCAAATGCAATTTTTAAAACTCTCCATACGCTTGGTATTAGTCAAATGTTTGTGTACCGGACTATTAATAGGTACAATGAGACCTCCTCTGCTTGTGACAGAAAAAGATCTGGCCGTCCACGTAGTGTTCGTACGAAAAAGGTGGTTAAAGCAGTAAGGGAAAGAATTCGAAGAAATCCTGTCCGAAAGCAAAAGATTTTATCTCGGGAGATGAAGATAGCACCCAGAACCATGTCGCGTATTTTAAAAGATGACTTAGGACTTGCAGCCTATAAGAGACGCACTGGTCATTTTTTAACTGATAATTTAAAAAAGAATAGGGTGGTAAAATCGAAACAACTACTGAAGCGGTACGCAAAGGGAGGTCACAGAAAAATTTTGTTTATGGATGAGAAAATCTTTACAGTTGAGCAACATTTTACCAAACAAAATGATGGTATTTATGCTCAAAGCTCTAAGGAAGCTTCCCAATTAGTCGACAGAGTGCAACGTGGGCATTATCCGACTTCAGTGATGGTTTGGTGGGGTGTTAGCTATGAAGGAGTGACTGAGCCATATTTTTGTGAAAAAGGTATCAAAACATCGGCACAAGTGTATCAAGATACCATTCTTGAGAAGGTAGTTAAGCCCCTTAACAACACCATGTTCAATAACCAAGTATGGTCCTTCCAACAAGACTCGGCGCCGGGTCATAAAGCTCGGTCCACGCAGTCTTGGTTGGAAGTCAACGTTTCGGACTTCATCAGAGCTGAAGACTGGCCGTCGTCTAGTCCCGATCTTAATCCACTGGATTATGATTTATGGTCAGTTTTAGAGAGTACGGCTTGCTCTAAACGCCATGATAATTTGGAGTCCCTAAAACAATCCATACGATTGGCAGTGAAGAATTTTTCCATGGAAAGAGTGCGTGCTTCTATTGATAACTGGCCTCAACGTTTAAAGGACTGTATTGCAGCCAATGGAGACCACTTCGAATAAGCTTTTTATATTTTAAATTGTTTTTTATTTATGTATTAAACTAACATACTGTAAAAGTAATAAATATTATTTGCAATAAAAAAAAATGTTTTTTCTTTGTGACAATATTTATGGCAAGACTAGGTATAAATAGTGCATTGTATTTTGTTTACGTTCCAACGTATTCTCATACCCACACAAATATAAAAACATAGAATTAGTATGTGTTGGGAATGCGGGATACAAATTAATTAATAAGGAAAAACGATATCCATATGACAGCACATATATTTTATAACAACATGTTTTTTAGAAGCATTTTAAATGTGAAGTAAAAAACATAAGCGACAAAGTATTGATTACACATAAAAACAGGCTGTATATCACAATACCCCACCTTAATCAAAACTTGGTTAAAAAAAATAGAAATAGAAATTATGTTAACAAACCCATCGCTAAATACATCTATTGTGCAGTATGCGTCCTAACGGTTTTGTTAAAATATCTGCTAGCATATCACTAGACTTGAGATATACTAAATTAATAAGACCCTGTGATACCTTTTCTCTTATGAAGTGATATTTTGTGTCAATATGTTTGGTTCTGCTATGATAAACCGGATTTTTGCCAGAGCTTGGGCATTTTGACTATCACTATAAATAACAATAGAATTCTGGTTTACCCTGCTGACCTGTTCAATAAATCGTCGCAAATACAAGGCCTCTTTTGTAGCGTCCGTCAAAGCCATATACTCAGCTTCTGCAGATGATAGAGCAACAGTAGGCTATTTTCTCGATGCCCACGACACAGTTCCACCAGCTAACTGAAAATGATAACCTGTGTATGAACGTCGATCCTCTTTACAATTTGCCCAATCTGCATCTGCATATCCGACAAGAGGTTTCATCGACTTCCCATATACAATGGAGTAACATATAGTCTCCTTCAAATATTGTAAAAACACGTTTTGCTGCATCCCAGTGAACCTTACTATAACAGGTGTTAAACTGACTCAAGTAACTAATAGCAAAAGCAATATCTGGCCGGGTATTTACGGCCAAGAACATTAAGCATCCTATTAAATTTTGATAAGGATATGTTTGCTCACCATCTCTCGGTTCATCATCTAACCTCTAAGTAAGTACCATCTAAGTGGAGTACTTTGTCCCTTGCAAAACTCCATATCAAACTTCTTTAATAAGTTCGATATGTACGTTTTTTGGTTAATTATAATTTTACCATTTTCTCGAGAAACATTAATTCCCAAATAATAACATAATTTACCTAAATCTTTGATTGTAAAATAATTTTCCAAATCATTCTTGACAGATATAGCCGCTACGCAACTCTAGTGGAAACACAGTCTTATACATGTTTCTTTTTTAATATTTTATGTGTACCTATTGTATGTTTTCTAGTTCTAGTTTTTTTGGGAATAATGTGGAAATTCATGAAAAATATTTTACAATAAAAAATATCCTTTAATTTTTATCAAAATTATTGACCACCTAACCACTAAATAGTTAATTCTATTTAAATAAAAGTAGATTACATTATTTTGATTAACACATAATATAAATTCATACATTGATGAACGTTTTCGACTAGTTTGCTTATATTAATGAGCAACAATAGAAAACACAATTTCATTGGGCCATTAATTTAAGCAAATTAATATAGGAGTAAGAAATATTTTATGAAAATCTTGAAAATTATATCAAAATAACCATTTGTAACCCATCACATTTCCACCTGGTCAAAAAAAAAAAAAAGTTAGGTTAGAAATTTATAATAAACTAGCTCCGCGCGATTTTTCCCGCATCCCCGGGATTAAATATAGCCCATGTTACTCAGGGATAATGTAGCATTCTAATGGTGAAAGAATTTTTTAGTTTTTGAGTTTATTCGATACAAAAATACAAAATTACAAATCTTTCCACTTTAAAATATTAGTATGAAGTATGAATACACTATCATACGTTAAATAATAATACATAACTGAGTAAAACCAGCCACACTTTTGCTGTGACTCTTTCTATAGCTCGTCAATAGCTACTAAATAAAAATAAATAATAATAAATCGATTCACAAACAGAAGACAAAATGGTACTGAACTATTTTGTGTTTCCCTATTTATATAATAATAATAATAGTCGTGTCGAACAACATAAAATTAAAATTAAAATAATAAAAAATAATAAAGAGAATAAAACAAAATAACTCCAAAAAACGTGCTGCACATTTTATACTTATTCTGAATCCGAGAAAATCAGATTTCTACAATATACGAATTTTTCGATAGCCTATTTAGTTACATCGATATTTAGTTTCCACTTCCTCATATTTTAAAGGATAGCTGTCTGATCGAAGATTCATAGATCTGAAACAAAGGAAAGTATAAAAATCTCCACATATATACTTTCTGCGAGTGCATTTTGTGAAAATGAGCTCAATCACTTGTGAATAGTCAAAATCTAACGCACGGTTCGGAAGGTTGAAGAGAAGAGCCGACAAGAAACGAAGCAATTACTCTTTTCAAAACCAACTCAGTTTTAAGTCAAGGGACTCTGAATGGTCTCCAGTACCCTGAGTGTAAAGAATTGTAGTATATGAACGCTTACTACCGATTTTGCGTTTACTAAAACTTTGTATAGAGGAAATTTTAAGGCGATGATAGCTCAGTGGTAGTGACGTCGGACGCCGCGGCGAAGGTCGTGGGTTCGAATCCTACAATGAGCTTGAGCTTTCGGTGAAGGAAAACATCGTGAGGAAACCATAGCACGGTGGTAGGGTACTTTGTAGTACCCACCTGGCTGGCTACCACCCTCAAGTTGAAAATCTGTCGCCAAATACCTATTGGTGTGTTCCGGCAGCTGCACTTGAGAGCCAGATCCTTCTAGGCTTCGCGTGCTTACCACCTTCGGCCACATCATCACCTACCATAGTGAGATGAGATTGTGGTCAAACACAAGCCTATACAAAGTAAAAAAAAATAAAAAAATAGTTCTATGAGTATTCCGCGAGAGGCGCTGCCCCAATTCCTATATAGAAATGTTGCAAACGCAAACGTGATAGTAAGCTTTTACTACGTATTTTTCTATTAAAAGGCTGCCAGCAGACAATCGGTCAAACTACTTGATGGACATTTATAATTCCAGGTGAATTGACAATATTATGCTCCCGACTATGCAGAGTTATTTTCATGCCTGTTTGGGGTACCATTAGTCAAACATACAAAAGTTATAGTTTTATCATGTATGTCATGCTGCGTGATATCAAGCAAAAATTTTGCATAGTTATACATTTTTATGGAACACTATGTCGCTTATTCGCAAAATGAATTGCGATTTCGACGCGAGTCTAACTCCTACTACCTACCCATCTATTGTGTTTTGATTGTGTTTTGGACTCTGTAATGTTTCGTACGTTGTCTCTCTTTTTTGCCTTTCTTCGACAGGTTCTCCATAGTCAGCTTCTACCACATTTTTCTTATTCCTGCGAATGAATAATTAATTATGTAGATGTATTTAATGTTGGCACTATTCATTTTTTTGAGGAATAATGGCCATTCGCCTTGTAAATAAGTTGCTGGGTATAATTATTTTTCTACCAATCCATTGTTTTTTTTATTATACACTATGATTATATATATTATGACTAAATATTACATACCCGGGTACCGGTACACCATCCTGGGGACTCATCTCTAATTGCTTGGCAACACTTGGATAGTATCTGATATTAGATGATATTCTAATGAAATAGCACGCAGTTTCGTTGAATAAGCTGTAACAAAAACATTATGTTTAAATAGAAGCATCAAAGCTCATCGAGGTTTGGAGACCGACAGGCGGGGAGCTTTGAGTTTCAGTTCTAAGTATGGGGAACCCCCAAAATTTATTGTTTTTTTTTCTATTTTTATTTTTGTGTGAAAATCTTAATGCGGTTCACAGAATACATCTTACCAAGTTTCAACAGTATAGTTCTTATAGTTTCGGAAAAAAGTGGCTGTGACTTACGGACGAACAGACAGACAGACAGACATGACGAATCCATAATCCATCCCAATAATCACATATAATGTTGTGAATCGCTATTGAAGATCACCCAATAATGTAACAAATTAAAGTATTGATTTTATCATTTTATATTTAATCACACACACACACACACACACACGCGCACACGCACACACCCATATAGTAGATATTCTGATCTAGTTTATTTTATTTTATTATAATTTACTTCTTATTTGTAAATCAATTTATTTTTCGTTTAAAAAACGTGTTTAAATATTTCTCTCAAATCTTTATGTGATAGTATACAGCTAGTTTACCTGATAATTGTAACATTGATGGGAAGCACCTGGCTCCTAAAATACAGGATCCACCTAGTTTAGGAGCCAGCACAAATAAGTTTTTTAAAATGAATTATCGTGGTATTTGCAAAAGCTATTTAGACGGATACGGTATTAAACATTATCAAATGCACAGATGAAATACCTTTGTTACCTTAAGCATTTCATACACATTATAGTAACCCTTTACACCATACAATTTAAATGAATATCTTAGCAGTTATCGTAAATTAAAAATAAAGCGTAAGAAAATAAAGTGGTCTCCCACTAACGCGACGGGACAAGTACCGTCCCATTAATCAAGATTAATGTAGCCACCCCAGAAAATTGCATACTTACTCATACTCGACGCAACAAGCTAAAAATACGTGTGGCACTCGGGGACTGCCGCAGTAAAGCTATTGCATAGGATTTTTTATCAATTTAGGCAATTATATTATTTATTTATTTTCTTTGATATTAATAGATACCTATACACCTATATACTTTCTCACAAACAGCTGCTTACGTATTTTCTTGATTCGGTCGCCGCGCTCAAAGCCCGCGATAAAAGCTATTCAATAGCTTAAAAATCTAGGCATATTATGCTCTACTACCCGGGCAAAGCCGCCGGGTCGCTAGTAATTTCTAAACAATTATTTAGTGCGTGTTACCAGTGATGATATACTTAACTTTGACGTATTTTTTTTCAGCTGGCCGCATTAATAAATAAAGAGTCACTGAGCGAGCTATGGAACGAGCTATGCTCGGAATTTCTCTACGCGACAGGTCACGAAACTAGGATATTCGTAGAAGAACAAAAGCGACGGCTCAACTGAGTCAACAATCTGAAATGGCAGTCCAGGCCACATCACTTGGAAATACGATGGGGAAGAAAATTTCTAGAGTGGCGACCACGTACAGGTGCGCGCCGAGTGGGACGGCCTGGGAGCTGGGAGCCGCTGGATGGAAGAGCGGAATGCGATAATGATGATGAAACAATTATTTTCATGTTCAAAATATACCTACAATATAACTGTAACGAATTCATTCTTTTAAATACTTTTATAAATATAAAATAGACCAAATAAAATTACTAATTTCCAGCCTACGGTAATAAAGTACTAACCAAGATTAATTGGCACTTACTTGTGTAAACTGTAAACTTTTCACAATAAATCACTTTTCAGTGTGGGTATTTATGCAACGCAAAAACAGAACCGCTCTTGGCAATACGCGCACGGCGACTAATAAAAGAACAAACGACGCAAGAGCAGTGCATTATATTTTGTTTCATCTTGCAAAAGTGATGTTTGTAATTATCTATATAATATATGTATGTATTTACAAAATAAAAGTAGTATATGTAGTATATCAGTTATCTGGCTTCCATAGTACTCTGCTTAGTTTGGGGTCAGATGGCCGTGTGTGAGGAATAATGTCCCAGATGTACTAATAAAGATGCATGCAGATTCTCCTTATTACGTTTATTTACTTTCAAGCAATAAAATAAGGAAAAGATAGATTGTTTATTTATTTAAAACTAGCTTACCGCCCCGTGGTTTCACCCTTTCTTAGCGGATGCCTACGTCATAATAGCTATCTGTATGCCAAATTTTAGCCCGATCCGTCCAGTGGTTTGAGCTGTGCGATGATAGATCAGTCAGCCAGTCACGTTTTACTTTTATCTACAGAAGAAAAAAAACCGGCCAAGTGCGAGTCGGACTCGCGCACCGAGGGTTCCGTACAAACTTCGTCCATTGTTCGTCCATCAAGGGAAATGCATAATTTTATTTATTTACCTTATTTGAGGTTATGCCAATTAAGCTAGTCCTCTAAATTGTATGATCACCGATACAACTCAGAGGTCTTTATTAATTGGCGTAACTATGTATGTATGGGGACACCCTTTAATTTTCAACTTTTTTATTAAATTTTTTAGAATTTTTCCTTTATTAATTTTTTTTGTATAAAAAAGAAATGTTATATATATTATATTTATTTTCTTTTTGTAAATAGTTTTAAATTAAGATGTGTATTTTTTGTTCTTGTTTTTATTGTAAAATATAGTATTAAATATGTAAATAGCCTATGATAAGTAAAAGTTGATTATATATTATATTTATTATATATTATATTTATTATACGTACATAGCCATCGTCGCCGCAAAAATAATAAAATTCACTATTGCACTATTCACAAAAGCCATCATCTTCTCCTACCCCAATGGAGTCTTCACACAAATGGCGAGACTTTTTATTAGGTACCTACTTTAAGGCGACGCCATGAAGATTTTGGTTGCAAGGATTCCGATTTTCCTCAACAATGACTGACGCGAACGAACTGAAATTTATTGTGAGAATTCATCATGTCTTTGACTTTATTTTGTACGTTGCATAACAACACAAAATAATTAATCAAAAAGACCTCTTTAAACTAAGAGATTCCAATTTTACCGGCATTGAGGATCGATTTGAGGTTCCAAAATTTCTACATATATTAATTGAAACTGATACTATAAATTGTACTTAGGTTTTATGAAATGTATTTGTAGTTTTTAAATAAAACAATAAAATCCATTTTGTCGCATACGCCCGTTCCGTTTACGCGGGTTTTCTATGAGAGGTCGCTATAGTAGGGAGCGGGACGCAGCACGTTGAATTTCAGATTTGCGTCACCCAAGATGAGCGAGCGGCGTGAAGCCACAGATGACTATATCCAACATATCAACAGCTTCTAAGAACGCGCGGCGGTATCACAGCTTCCTCTGTGGTGGTATACTTCACTACATTCGTAGCGATGTGTGCGTGAGCGTTCACCGACGGGTTCACGTACGAGACACGAGAGGACACTTCGGATGACTTCGGCGAACCGAGAGGTGACGAGCGTTTGTTAGGGGCGATCGGGCGGGCGAGCGTGTCATAATATTTATTGTGCTTTTCGATACGTGCCGCTCGTTTACGCTATTATTATACCTACATCGAAAACATGGTTCATTCTTGCAGTGGGTGCATGAATACCAGGAGGAATATAAACATATTATCCTTTTTTATATAAGTACCCCTAAGATCGTGACAGGTAACTAAGTACCATTTTATCGAAATTAAACAATTCTCTCCACTAAAGATTATGTAGGTTACCTCCTAATCTGTATACACTAACTAACCAAAGAAGACGATTTTAACTTACTTCTAATCGTCGAACCGATCTGAAACTTTACATGTGCTGTAATTTGAATGACAATACTACAATTTGGTACCTTCGAGCTGATCTGACAATGGCTACTTGTAAACCCCACGAGTTTGAGCTCATTTGATTTGTTTTGATGAATCCACTGCATTACAGTTGGTTGGTTGGGTCTAATGATGGAGTCAGCAAATATTTAGATAGTAGAACTCAACAATCGTTAATAGTAAACCCGTCGATTTTGGGTTCATTTTTCGGTTCCGTACCTTATTAAATGGAAAAACGGAACCATTATGGTTCCATACAGATTTACGCGGGAAATCTTATAAAAACGTCTGTCCGTTTCTCATTTAAGTTTAGTAGGAAGGTTGCATTATACTGGGTGACTTTTTAGTCACTGGCAATAGGTACTTGCAGGGGTGGAAGTACTCATCAATATAAACAACTTTTATTATGAATCTAACTGTGACATCACGAAATAAATATCAGCTGTTCAATACAAAAGGACCTACTCGACCAAAATGTATGAAGCAACCATTTTATTTTACGCGATATCAGAGTTGGTCTCATAATAAAAGTTGTTCATATTGATGAGTACTTCCACCCCTGCAAGTATTGCCAGTGACTAAAAAGTCACCCTGTAAAGGTAGTCTGAAAATTTGATAGTTCATTGAAAAATAACCCTGATAATACTTGTATTCTACCATTTTGACACAAACTACAAAAAAGTCATCAAAAAATAGTTTATAATTATGTTTTCTATATATCATAGTTTGTATTTTTTACTTTAATTAAGTAGGTAAAACATTATTTTTAAAATATATTTATTTCCTTGTGTGACAACCCTACAAGAATAGGCTAATATAAGAGACGCTCTTATGAAATGAAATATTATTATATTTATTAGTATATTCAAGTGAAAATCCATCCCTGCAGCAAATGTTCTCAAACACATTTTGTCAAAGGTAGCAGAGGTCTAAAAATACAGGACGCTACTTACAAGAAACTCCCCATCATAATCACAACCATTCTGGCAAACCATTAGTTTTTGTAAGCAAAATTTACCCGTTGTAAAACGAATTCCCCGGGATGCAAGAATATCAGAGCGCAAAATCAAAACTCAGTTAGTGCATGGGAAAATTTGCTGACCTTTCCCTATAGAATTTTGCATGCCAGTCACGGCTGACCTTAAAAGTATTATTTATGATTTCAAACAAACAGGACATGAATTAAACCTGTCAAAGTGCGAATTATACACACCCGATTGCAATTCATCAAAAAGTGAAATTATAGATATTTTCGCGGCAACTGCACCAGGAATCAAAACAATAGATAAATCTTCGCTTCTACACCTTGGTTCTCCGTTTCTCGATGAATCGTCGTCGTGGGACACAGTCAGGGCCGCGCCGACCCCCCACAGCGCTTGTGTGCGAAACCTATGAAGCGCCACTTCTTTTTACGAATTTTCATGTTTCAACTTTTTGTTTTATATATATATATTTTTTTTTCGATTGAATGATTGTACAATTGTTTTGGCTTTCTCGTTCCTTAAAGTCGGGGAATCCCCACCCGCTAGCGTCGCACGCATCACATCGGGTTGCGTTCATAAACTCATTCAAACAAACTCACGGCGGTTCTTTTGATTTTAAAGCTGAGCTCGTAACTAATGTGATCTAAAACCCAAAGTGTAAAATTAAACCACAAACTTGCATATTATCACAGAATAAAGATGTAACCAGTACGGAAACTACCTACAAACGGACGAAACGGTTCACTCACACAAAGATGCGCATCGAAGGGGTCCTAAGCGGTTTTCGCGGTGCTCAGTGCTGTCACTAGTGAGTGCCGCGTCAAGACGACTGGTCACGTACAAGTTTATTTCCGCGATCTTTTTAAAAATGCCACGAGCGTATTGCGTAGTATACGGCTGTTTGAACTCTGCTTCAACAAAACCGGAGATATCGTTTTTTTAAGATCATATTAAGTTCGTAAAACATAACACAAAATACAAATCTAAGATGGCGGCTGCAATAGATTATAATATTATTATCAACTACAACGTCATGGGTGTCGTTTTTATGGTTATCGAGGGTGTTGAAGCCGATAGTGCTTTTGCAGTCAATAATTTGTAATTTATGAAGAATAAAGGTATTTTTATGCAATGGTTTTTTAAATACTAGGTATCACACGCATTTTTGGGGTTGGTACGCGCCTAGCGCGCGCCCAACCGCAGCTCGCCTACGCTCCCGCCAATACTTGTAAAAGGTTATGCCATAATGATAAGTTAGTAACCTACCAAAAAATATATATATATTCAAGCTGTGTGTTAATATTAAACTGTTTTCCGTATTTTAAACTATCGAGATTAACCGACACAATGAGATACCTATTTAAAATTTTATTTGTAAACTAGCTATTTCAATTCGATTAATTGGTCACTAGTCACTACAGAAAATATAATGTTTTAATAAAAAAAAAACAATACTATAAAACATTAAAAGTGTCAACCCTATTGCTTCAATGGAGTGTAGGTAATTATTTTATCAACTAGGCTTAGTTTCCATACTGGTTACATCCTTATACTGTGATATTATCTTGGGAGACTCGTACAATAAGCGCAATATATGTTTTGCTATTTACAAGGCATATGTTGCGCCTATTGTACCTACTTATCGATACTCCACAACAAAGTATATGTTGTTGTGTAAGTGTAACAAAAATAATTTCGATGGCGGCGCCGGCGCCCCTATTGTCTTGGCGCCTGTGTGCGCCGCACACTTCGCACACAGGGGCGGCTCGGCCCTGGACACAGTGCAGGATGTGTGCCGTCATAATTCTATCAACGATATCATCCGTCGGACTTTAACCAGCGTCAGTGTGGCCGCCACACTCGAGCCCCGTGGCCTCATGAGAGACGATGGTAAGAGGCCCGACGGAATGACTCTCATGCCCTTGAAGTTGGGACAACCCTTGGTTTGGGATGCCACCTGCGTTGATACCTTGGCGCCGTCTCATCTTGAAGGCACATCAGAGAGATCCGGCTCCGCAGCAACATCAGCGGAGTGCCTCAAGCAATTATTTTGATTAAATAAATATGTTAAATTAAAAACAAAACGAATTTCAATTTTTCAGTACAAATCGGCAATTTCATACTTTAACCCCTAATATTTGCGTCTAGCATTCATCATATCATGTTGCTGAGCTGATGATGGAAAATATAACTCCTTAACTGTTAGGAGTTAGTGAATAATTTTTTAAATATTATAGGCTCTCCTTAAGACCGCTCCTTAAGTTCCTATAAGTTAGTCAGGTGGGCTGATTATAGAAGGTACAACTCCTTGTTAGTTAGGCGTTAGGGGATCATTCTTAAAGTACCGTATATACCGCTAGATTTTATGTGGCAATGGAGATTTAAGAATTTAAATAAAGGAGTAACATTGTTTTGTTGAACTTCATTCACGACGGGGATACCCGACCGCACATTACTTTTTTTTTTATTCGTGACAAGCACGCGACGACACTACACAAAAATTTTAAAGAATTTCGTTAACAACAAACACATTCTTATTTCTCGGAATCTAATCATTTATTTATAAACCTACCTTAATTTTTAGATGATGACATCATGAAGATATGAATTCTCCAAATTCCTCAACAGTGAGGTAGCAAACTTTGACACTCACAAGGATAAGCCTATAAATTACCTCTCAACCCTCCTATAGGTAGTAGGCCTAGGCTACTTCTACGGGAACACGGGTGAAACCGCCGGACGAAAGCTAGTCTAGAATAAGGTGTTGTATTTCCGATTTGATTTCAAACAGATATAATGACGGCGCATGTATTGTGTAATGATCTATTTTGATCATGTTGCTAACGTTTTATAACTTGATGGAAGAAAGCCCAACGATCCGCAGATTGAAACGGCAGACACACTAAAAGCAAAAAAATCATGTCTGTTGTATGGGAGCCCCCCTTAAATATTTGTTTTCATTTAATTTAATTATTTATTTTTAAAGTGAATATATAACTATATATTCAGTGAATATTTTAAGCGTCTATCTGTTGCCGTTATCAATATCGAGCAAAAACAAGCAAAAAAAAATCACGTTTGTTGTATGAGAGCCCCTTAAATATTTATTTTATTCTGTTTTTTAGTATTTGTTGTTATAGCGGCAACAGAAAAACATCATCTGTGAAAATTTCAACTGTCTAACTATCACGGTTCAAGAGATACAGCCTGGTGACAGACGGACGGACAGCGGAGTCTTAGTAATAAGGTCCCGTTTTACCCTTTGGTTACGGAACTCTAAAAATAAAACAAACGACAAGGTCGCAAGCCGAGCATAATAGTCATCTAACAAACTAACCCACTGTTCAATGTCCCAGAGGCGACAGACAGATCGCAGTGCGATAAGAGACTAAAAAAAACTTATTATAAACGTCCCCCGCCGAACCTGTCTGTCTGTCTGCGATAAATAAAAAACTTCTAAACGGGTTTTCATACGGTTTTCACCAAAGTGATTCACGAGGAAATTTAAGTAGGTACATACTTAATTATAAAATATAATAATCTCTAACTAATCATCTTTTGAAATTCACTGTTTTACCCGAGGAGTCTTTATTATGTTCAGCTACTCGTGCGAAGCCGGGGCGGGACGTTAGTAAATAATAAACAACACGCTTTGGACATGCGAAAGAAGTCGTGGGTTACAGCTAGCTATTTTCAGTTTTGAATTCAGGGACGCACTGTATTTCTACATTGCTACAACGGGCGTGTTGTTCCACTTGGTTCATACGTGAAGTTAAGTTGGCGATTGTACTCTTCAGATTTTCATTTTGTAATTCCAGATTCTTTACAACTTCCGCTGACGACTTCAATTGCTTCGCTACATCATCATATTCATTGCTTATAAAGGCCATTGAGTCTTTCATACCCTGTATATCTTCCCTTAGAGATTTGAATTCGGGCCCTATCAGCGATGCTATCGTGTTCCTAAGCTCGGTAAATATTTCGGCCCTCTCGGCTCTTAAGATATCGGATATAATATCACGAATATCGTCCATAGTTAAAGGACTTGAATCGGTAACTCGCGGCGAGGACAAAGCCTGTCTTTTCTTGGATCGCGAAGTGACGTTCTCTGCAGGGGTCGAACACTTTACAGGAGTGTCGTCGCTATTTTTTCTTCCTGTTTTGGGTTTTGCACATTTACAGAGTGGGCAATGCCAATTTGGGGCCATAAAATCAGCGAGGTCATCCTGCTTGTAGGACGCCCGCAGACATTCCAGGTGGTAACCGTGTTTACAAGTGCAGCAAAATGTATGTTTGTCATTTTTCTCTTCATTACAGCAGCCCCATGAAAATGTAGTTGTTGACGTCATTTTATCAGCAGACGCAGTAAAAGCAGAAAAATCGCAGCAAATAATCGGGAAAATACTTATTTACGTTTAGAAACCGATAAAAAAAACTGAAAACTTTGAAATGAATTTTAAAATTAATTAAGTTATTTTATGAACCAAAACTAACATTTTCCGACTACTTATTGCCTAAGCTATCTAAATTGTACATTTTTAGTTTTTTTTCTCATATGGAGTAAAATACCCTATATTTGTAGCTCTCCATTTATCCCTTAGTCTTAGTTCCAGCATACTTCTTTCCATGCCTCTTCGACACACGTTCATTTTTTTAAATCTTATTTATGACTATAATAATATGAATTTCGATGTTGGAATGAGAGGCTGTTCCCCAGAGTTCTGTTCTATTCCGTAAGTCCAGATCGGCTTAAGTAGAGAAGGAGATTGCTATTTAGCGACAGTTGTGACCATCGGCCGAAACCAATACAGCTTAAGTTGTTGTAATCCTAATTGTTTCCTTTTGTAAATCAATGTTTTACCAGGTGACTAGTTTGTCAAGGTGTAAGTCTAAGTACCTGAAATGGTCTGACTGTGGAATTTCTCGGGTGGGTAAGTGCCTCTTCTTAACGTAAAGGTAACATTGACAGATTTTATTTCATTAGCCTTAATTCTCCACTTCCATAACCAGGTTGATCTGTCATTAAGTCCACATTGTAGGAGTTTTGTTTTATCACTTGGGTCTCGGTGAGATGCTAGGATTGCGGTATCGTCAGCAAAGGTACCGGTGGCTATGCACTCTGGAATTGGTACCTAGGTCAGATGTGTAGGTAATGAGGTATAAAGTTTGGCCTAGCACGCTACCTTGTTTATAATATGTAGTGATTTTTTGGAAGGATTCATAGACTGTACGGAGTGCATCCAAAAAACAACTCATCATTTTAATTAAAATTATCATCATCTCAAAATGTTACCCCCTCTCATGTTCTAGTAATGATTTTAGAAAAATACTGTAACTCGTAAGTATTTCATACCAAAAGTCTAAAAATAAGAATTTGCAGATCCATTACATGAGGAATTATGGGTTGCACACATAAATTTCCTACCCTTTTCCACACCCCCCTTCCTTCCCCGAGATACAATCTATCTTCTTACTAAATTTTATAAAGATCCGTTCAACCGTGCAAACTTAACAAACAAACAGACAGAATCACTTTCGAATTTATAATAATAAATGAAATTGACCATTGAAAATAGTTAGGAGGTACCTATGCAATTTAGGAGCAATGAAAACATTCAAGTTTTGCACGTAATTTTAGTTGTCTAACTTATGTTTATGTAAAATAATGACATCTAGCGTGGAAGCCAGAAACTAATTCAAAGTTTCGTTGACTTTTGAATGTTACAGGTAATTTTACTGTCAATAAAAATGCTGCCAGCTAATTAGTATTTCCCTAAAAAGGGGAAAACCACTTCTTTTAGGAATAAATTATGATACAGATTGTGTAATTATATAAGTAATATAGATATTCGGTGACCCCTATTCCCTTTTCGGGAATAAATTAAATAAAATAAAAAAGCCTGTATTTCCTTATCCTTAATTTCCATTTCAAATGTTAGTGTTTGTTTGTTTAGTTAGTTATTAATGTTTTGCTTATTGTTTAAATGTAAGTAAGATTTAGTTTTGCTATTGGATATGGACCCCTCCTCGGGTGAAGGCCTCCTCCAGTCCTTTCCACTCATCTCTGTTCTTGGCGATTGTTTGCCAGTCCTGTCCTATTAATTCGGTTATATCGTCGGGCCATCGTCTTTTCGGTCTCCCTACCCTTCTTTTGCCGATTGGCCCTTTCCACCTTGTAGTATTTATTGTCCACCTGCCATCTATGTATCTCGATGCGTGACCTGCCTACTGCCATTTCAATTTTAGAGCTTGTGTGAGGGCATCTGTTATCTTTGTTTCCTGTCTGATTACTTTGCTCCTGACTTTTTGTATTTTTCTTATGTTTAGGATACTTCTCCCCATAGCTCTTTGTGTTGTTGTATTATTTTCAGGAATAATAAAACATTTTTTTTTGTTGGATGTATCATTTTGTCAATCTTTTAAGTTTGTCCCCGACAGAAGACTATCCGGCTATCTTAGAACCGTCTGTGGGTTTAATAATATTTTATTTATTTGACCGCCTCCACAGGATCACCTCATAGCGAATTGAGTTTATAGTGTTGTACACCGGTGTCGTCACCATCAGACATTATAACATTTGCATCCTTGCCACTCCAATTCCTCTCACACCACTTGTGTAGGTTACCGTAGGTCCCTTTGAACCAGGAGTTCTCGTCCCCTTGTCTGGGGTTGAGAAGAGCCAGCATCCTTAATTAAGCGACAGCGGAAGTTGCAACTGCCACCAACGTGTTACTGTGAGACTGTGGAGGACCGCATGTATAAACTAAGTACATCAAGGCTGCTCACAGGCTCTATCTAGGAGTTTTTTGGCTGTAGCTATACAGGCAGTCTACGATATATTTCGTCAATACTGTTGTTTCTTTTTCCAAATTCCATGGATTTGATATTTTAAATTTAAAATCAAAATAATACAGCTGTCAATATCATTAACTCTGTAGTAGTTCATATGATCGATTAAAATTTTATTTTTCATGTATTTTTGCCTTCCGTGCTAACGTCAAAGTTTTTGACTGATGTTTGTTGTGTAAAATTAAATTCTGTTGTCATTGTCGTCGATTAATTCGTCTTTTTAGGCAAGAAGAAGTCACGAGCCGAAGATAGTATAGATATAAATGTTAAGATGACCAACTAACATTTACTATGCAGTTTTTAAAGGAAATAATGGTTATAATGAATGACTATTAAAGATAATTTTATGAAACCACTGTCAAAAACATAAAAAATGAGTTCATTCAGTTTCAAACATCTAAACAAACATTTTTAAACTTAAACATTTATCATTTTAGTAGGATCAAAAACCATTATAAATTTGATCGTCTTTGGTAGGATCGAACTATCAAGTTAGTTTAGTTTAAAATTATAACATGATATAAATTAGTAGAATGGCCACAGACATAGATCTATATGTCTGTGAGAATGGCACAGCTTCAGCTCGAACAAAATTATCGGGTAATTTGTTAAATATAGGTCTTGCCACACTCGTGAGCTTGACAGTGACAGACAACTCAGTGACAGTGAACGTCAACAAAGTGTTACCCAGCGTGTTCAAGATTGATAAACAAATAATTCATTGTGTTCTATATGGAGTAAGGCAAAAAAAAAATGTTAAGCTATTAAGACAATAAAATTATACTTGAATTTTCATTGTGAATTATCACTAGCCATTAGCTTGTTTCTTTGTATGCAATTGAATTTAAAAAAATAACACACAAAATATTAAAATAATAATGATGCTGAGCTCTAAGATGGATGAGTGAGTACCTACTGACTTATAATAAATAAATAAATACTGACTTATAGTACTGAGTACGAAATAGCTTTTATGATCATGGCAACATTGTCCGAGCCTGTCATTTCAGTTGATGTCGAGTTTCGCTTCGTGCATCTTGTTTATTTTGTTTACGTTTTAAATTAAAAACTTGTATCTATGACCGCCTTCTTTTGTTTACACTTTTCGCGAAATCGATAAATATTGAGTGTTGTGTGAGCCTGTGATATTGTTCGACATTTGAACTCGGCAGTTATTTTGCAAGTATATAAATGAGTAATTATTTGAAGTCAAGTTTTGGTTGTTTTTTATGTGATACTTCTTATTTGAGTGTTATCTACAAGAAATATCAGCCTGTTCGAATCGCTCTTGTTCTGGTAAGTGTTTTTAAACGTTTTGATATAAATATTCCAAGTATTTTTACAAACATTAAGTTACCGAAATGCATATCGGGTGTGTAACTGGTTTATGCCTTATTTATTTGGTGCCATTGCGAAATCCTTTATTTCTCGAGGGATTTGACCTCGATACCAGTTAATGTAATATAATATAATGCAACTCCTATGTGAACATTATAATTTGGAAATTGTTTTGTTTTTCTATTGAGTAAATAGGTTATGTCTAAAACCTCAGTGAAGAAATAGGCTATTATAATCTGTTATCTGGCAGATTCAATTTTTTTTAATCTGTAGTTTGAGGCATTTGTGGGACACCAATACAGCCTATGGGTTAAGCGACGGTTTATTACCACTGAGTTAACGAGAGTGTTGAGTAGAGTAACTAGCACCAGCAAGTAACACCTGCTTACCATACAGTTACTTAGTCACTTTCGTTCACTGTTGCCTTCTGTTAAATAATTTATAACATAGTATGGGAGGTAGACCACAATCCAATGTTATAATATATTATATAAAAATAAATATTCTGGGACATTATTCCTCACACATGGCCATCTGACCCCAAAGTGAGCAGAGCTTGTGCTATGGAAGCCAGATAACTGATATACTACTTTTCTTTTGTAAATATATAACTACTAGAATGGTTACTTCATATGTCCATTTTGGTCGAGTAGGTATTGAACTTTTGTATGGAACAGCTGATAATTTTTTCGTGATTTCACAGTTAGTCTATAATAAAAAAGTTCTTCATATTGATGAGTACTTCCACCCCTGCAAATATTGCCAGTGACTAAAAAGTACTAGTATGTGACACGTTTTCAAATTATTTACATTACAGAAAATTACAGAAAATTTCTACTTAATAGTATACCATAAGATATTTACTCCCAGATAACAAATATGTCTATTTGTTACGTCTGTTCATGTACAAAAATGTTTGTTCTGAATGGTAATTGAACCTACGACCTGTGATGTGCGTGCCCGAAGGAAGGGTTTAGGGATTCCATACTAACTTCCATCCCGCGGTTTACTTGCATTCCTGAGTTATCTTATGCCTTTTTCGGTATAAAAAGTATCCTATTCTATCTATCTACACATGCTAAAATGCTCCCAAATCCATTCAGCCATTTTTATTGAGTGGGAATCGAACCCACATTAACCGACCTGTCTGGAGACATTTTTAGATTTTTTATCCCGGGAATACGGGTGAAACCGCTGTCAACTGCTGGTGCCAATTTAAAGAAACAATTTTTTATTGTTAATCGAAATCTAAATTTGGCGGGAATTCTATAAGTTACTTGCGCGGGACATTTCAAGTTCGTCCGCGGGCATGGGTTAGTATTATAAATAGTTGAGTAAACATTAAAACAGCTTTATTTGAACACATAAACACACACACACAACACAACACGTGTGAAACTGGGACGCCTGCGCAGGATGCGACGCCCAATTTATTTTAATTAATAGCCCAGATATGGGTTTTAGATCCAATGGACATTTGTCTTTGATTTATGAATCAACTAGCTTCTACCCTGTGGTTTCACCGCGTTCCCGAGGGATCTTAAGTTTTCCCGGGTTTAAAAGCATTTATGTTATTCCAGGGTATGACCTGTGTATGTGTTCATGTTTCATTTCTCATCCTGTGGGTCGCGACCCCGAGGGGGGTCGCAAACTCTTCAGAAAACCGTAATATAGTGACTAACTATACGTAATATAGTGAGTAACTTAGATTATAACAATACAATTTTCACATACGTGTGTGGTGAGAATGTAAGGGGTGCAAATCGCAAGCACATTATATTTTGTTATTTTTTAACTCAAACAGGTCATGTCATACCTATCTATATCTCAAAATTACACCCCTGTCCAACTTTCCACTGCCTCTACAAGTTCCATATTTTAAAAGGTATTTTTTTTAGATAAGCCCCCTTATTCAGACATTCGGTTGCCATTCCGATCGAAAAAGACGATATCTCTAAATTTAAGCTGATGCTCAGTTGTTAGTCTCAAAATTCATTTGCCGTGATCGTGTACCGACCGATCGACTGCCTCACTCCAAATGGAAGTCTGAAATAAAAAAATAAGAGCCATACTAGTTCAGTAGACTGCTCAATCGGTTTGTCTACCCGATCGGGACCGCAACCGAGGATTTCTGAATAAGGGGGAAGGTTACAGACTCGTCTGAGCACTAAGCATGCTTAGTAAAGCCAGCTGCAGCAAACTCCAGCATGATATCATCGCTTAATTGCCCATCTAGATGTCCTCAATGTACTTGATCAAATAATACCCATGTCTATAAGGATCTCAAGCCACATTCACCTTTATAACAGTCAGTGTAACGATCACAATCACGTGGTGCCAAGGATGATGTGATTATTAGTAGGCGTTAGAAAGTTAAATTTAACAAATTGATGGAGTTAAAATGTTGTTTAGTATAAAGAAGCAGTAGGCAATTATTTTATGAAACTACTAGCTGTCACCCGCGGTTTCACCCGTGTTCTCGAGAAAAAGTAGCCTATGTCATTCTCCATACCATAGGCTATCTGCGTACCAAATTTCATCGCGATCATTTCAACGGTTTAGGCGTGAAAAGGTACAACAGACAGAGTTATTCTCGCATTTATAATATTACTAGTTTCCGCCCCGCGGTTTCACCCGCGTTCCCGTGGAATCTTATGTTTTCCTGGGATAAAAAGTAGCCTATGTGTTATTCCAGACTATAATCTATCTATGTGCCTTTCATCTAGATCAGTTAGTTCTGGCGTGATTGAGTAACAAAGATCCATCCATCCAAACTTGCCATATAATATTAGTAGGTTAGTACAATGGATTGTCTTCTTCTAGATTCTAGACTAAAAGTAACATAGATAAGGTAGACATACCAATCACAGTTATCACAGAATCAAGTGACGTCACAATCTACAAACGCCTCCAATCTGTTGTTTTAAATTGCGGAAATAGAATAAATAGACAACGTTTTTGTAATGTGTAACTGGTAATGGGACGATGTGTGCCAAATTGAATGTTATGAAACATCATTTTTGTTTATTTCTGAAGTAAGAAACGTTTGAACTATGCATTTATCTATCTATGACTAGCTTCCGCAACTTCACCCGCGTTCCCGAGGGATCTTTTGTTTTCCCGAGATAAAAAGTGGGCCAAATTTCATCCAAATCATGGTTATGGAGTTGAAACATTGAAACATGCGGGGGCTGGTCAGCTTAAACTTTTACTATAGTGAGTGGAGAGCATTGCTATTGTGATATATTTATGTTAAGTTATATCCATAGATTTAAGTATTAACAGTAAGTGTAAAATTGTATTGAGATATTAATGTAATATTTATAATAACATAGATTTTAATAAGGTATAGAATATATATTGTAGTATGAATAAGATAAGTAGGTATAACAAAATCAAACAATTATTGTAAAAAAAAAATACAATATTATATTGTATTTGCGCGACAACATAGATGTTGTAAGATTACCAATAACAATTATATAATAATATAACTTAATCTAAAAAGAGTACGGACCAAGAGTCTGTAGAATGTAGATTACTTTAAATAAAAAAAAAAAAACACAAACTTTGATAATATTAGTAGGAAGTATGATGAGTGAGAGAGATGGTGAATTTTTATGAAGGACCAAAAATGGGGACGGAATTTCACTTTTCTTTTTCAGGGTTCCGTACCAAAAGGGTAAAACGGGACTCTATTACTAAGACTCCGCTGTCAGTCCGTCTGTCTGTCTGTCCGTCTGTCACCAGGCTGTATCAGGAACCGTGATAATTAGACAGTTTAAATTTTCACAGATAATGTATTTCTGTTGCCGCTATAACAACAAATACTAAAAAAAAGAAAAAAAAAATATCAAAGGGGGCTCCCATACAACAAACGTGTCATTTTTGGCTGTTTTTATAGATAATGGTACGGAACCCTTCACTCGTACGCGAGTCCAACTCGCACTCGACCGATTTTTTTATTAATGTCAATGTGGAAAGTGATTATGTGGCCGAAGGTGGTAAGCAAAACCTTGAAGAGATCTGTCACATCGCGGACATGGTGACCAAGACAGAGCTGAGATATTATCGAGTAGAATAACGCTAAGTCTAGCTATTAGAATTATCATCGCACGATAATGCAAAGCTATTTATCTGTTAAATTTAACTTGTTACCCGCATAATAATAATAACCATATTCGTAATTTATTTGCATAACCGGAATGTTAACGATTTTAGTCAATATTGAGTTATTATCACTTGACAGCTAGGGTTGGGCAATATCCTAAAATTTATTTGTCGTATAAAAAAGACAACCCTAATGAAAATCTGGTAATTCAGGGCTGTCACAGGTGTCAGACGTCTAGATTGTTTATTGTCTGAATAAACATAATGAACAGTAATGTTTTTTTCAATTTCCAAGTATAAAACGTCAATTAATTTTGGTGTCACAGTAAAACGTCGGGTATTAATGATGATGAAGAAATAGATATGTACCTGTTTACGCACCGGAAAAAAATAAATATTTGTTCCACCAAAAAAAGTCACGATCGTTCGAATTACGAAAATCGTGGAACCTCTGTTAGCAGAGAAAATCGTTGCGGTCCATTCGATGCGGCCAGTGACAATGCAAAGTGCATGAGAATCAGAAAAATAAATGTTCTAGGGCTGCATTAAACCTACATGCAAAAAGTATAGTATATTTATTGAATTTATATTAAGAAAATTTAGATACCATGACTTATTTAATAAGAGAGATAGATAACTAACACTTTATTGTTGCACCACACATGATTGTAGTAGTGAAAACTTACAGTAAATATGTTACAATGGGCAGCCTTATCACTAAAACTGATCTCTACCAGGCAAGATCTCTATAGTCTTTAAGCGCTATTGGTTAAAAAAAAACATCATTGGGCAGTTATTTCAATGATTACCAATTACTTCTTTTACACACGAAATGTCCCGAGGAATGAAAAAATCAAAGAGGCAACCCTACGTAAACCTGACTAAAATGCGTCGCTCTGTCGGACTTTGGTCATGACGTCATTTACTGCGAATGTCTTTACGTTTGAATAGAGGAATAATGTTTGGAATTGATCGTGAAGCTAAGACAAATGTTTCGGCCATTTGTCTGGGGCTATTATAGTTTCGAATATTATGGAGTAACGAGGGATTCAAAAAAATTCAACTTTAGAAAAGACTCCTAACAATTTTTCATATAAAAGGAAGAGATATACAAACGGTGCCTCAGTTATTAGCTGCCACGACATTCAAGGACACTGGACAAGTTTTAACATTTACTTAATAGTTTTATATTATGTCTGTGTGTCAAATTTAATCGCTATCGGTTCAGGCTGTGGTTCAGCGGTTTAGGCGTGAAAAGAAATAACAGTCACATTTCGCATTTATAATACTAGTATGGGTGCATATGGATAACGTGTCATCATGAGTTCTTTATTTATTTTTCCTTACCACTCCATTATACATTAGACTATGTCTGATAGAAAAAAGAAGGAAATTAAAATATATGAAAAAGAGTAAAACAAAAAACGCCTCTCAATATTTCAGTGTTCATAAAAATTTGAGTGTTTTGTAAATTAATTGATAAATACTTAATTAAGTAGTTTAACATTAAATAGGATTATCAAATTGATATGAAAGAATCTCATAAAGCATTGATTGGTTCGTGAAAATGGGCACAACACCAAAACTACATCAAAGTAAATGTCAATAGACAAACTATTTTATTAACAAAACACTAGCTCAACACTAGATCCATAGACAACTAGATACAGTAAAGATGATGTCATCAGCCGCGTTATGGTCTTATGGCCACTTTGTAAACATGACGATCGCAACCAATATCTGAATACGAAATGCATTCTGTGCTTAGTTTTGTATAGGTTTCGAAACTGATTCACTTTCGCGCGCGACTGTTGGAATACTGTTAGTAGTATATGATATGGTATTTTTTAGGAGCTACATTTGGTCCCTTTGTCTTCCTTCACTACGATCTTGCGCTACAAATTTTCCCGGAATAAGTAATCGTCTTGCTCCTTCAAATAGGACAGTATCAAATTTTGATTTATCGAGCATTTAACAATTTCAGTTTTGCTAAATTAAGTCAATCTCGTCGCGACATCTCTTAAAAACGAATGAATTACATACAATATTCAAATAAGTCTCATTGTTTTTTGGCTTCACTTTTATTCTGTCACACAAAGTCTGGTCAGCTTGTATGCCACCGATGACTAATCGAATTCCTCCAGGGGATAATCTGCTTTATATTCTAACAATTGTGACTTAAATTTGATCGACAAATGTTTATATCTCAATAATGATTTTGTCGCTTGCCACTTTGATAATTTAGCGTTTTGTCTTGTCAATTTAACCGGTAAAACCGGTTTTTAATTAATTTTACAAGCCAGACGGCAATTTACTGTTAAATACAGTACTTACCGGGTTACTTTTGAATTGCGCTTTTTGATTATAATAATTTTGCATAAGAATCGTTAGGTACATCTACCATTTCTTCCATAAAGTTAGTTATTGTCGCTTTGACGTATTTTCCTACCATTTGATAAAATTATGACGTCATCTCAAGTACTTCAATATTCGATCCATAAATACGAGTCAAAAATTCTATGCAAATGCCAGAAAAAATGGGAAACACTAAAGAAATTAAGAATAAAACTTATAAACCGACCAACCCGAGATAGTAATAAGGAAGTGGTGTACAATCGATATAATGTTACAGTAGGCAACATTATTCTCCGAACATCGCAGATGGTATGTTAAAATAAACATACGACCTTCTGATGTGCCGAGCGAAGCGATGATCGATTCGACGAATCGAGTTCAACAATCGGAATCGAGATTTATGGACCGCATTATGATGCTGTTAATTATAGATACGATTATATTAAGTACAACTGCAACCGGTGGTTTTATATTGTGAATTTCTTCTCTATTAATTTATCTATCTCTCGTTTTGCTAGTTAAAAAATAAAATTGAATCAACGTTGTGTTAACACCATTGGCCGATTATGACAATTATTCCGCGTTCTTGTGGAGTGTTAGCTCTACATGATTTTACGGAATGAATTTTACACTTGTTTTAATTAATTCACAAATGTCAAAATCGTAATAACATAAGACGCCATTTCTAAATATGAGAGGATCTTTCACTTATGCGCCAGCTAGTTAGGCTTGTGTTTGTCTACAATCTAACCGATATATCCTTTCTTCCATTCCATTTCAATACCAGATAATCTATTATCATCAATAAACTGTTTACAATCATTTGGGGTCGGTGCAATATTTTCGTTTCCTCCATTCATCATTACAATAAGATCATCATGGCTTTCATTACTTTCCAACCCAAATCATCCATCAATAACCCTACCTTGATAAACAGGCAGGCAGTCCATCTGATGGTAAGTGGCTACCGTCGCCTATAGACATTAGCAATACCAGTGAGATTGCCAACGTGTGGCCGACCTTTATAAAGCCTATGAGGCATTATCTTCAGTCTTTCAAGTCATAACATACATACCTACATATGTAAATAAATAAATATTCTGGGAAATTATTTCTCATACACGACCATCTGACCTCAAACTAAGCAGAGCTTGTACTATGGAAGCCAGATTGATATACTACATGTACTACTTTTCTTTTGTAAATATTTACATACATAAATAGATAAATACACCTAGACTCAGGACAAACAAACATGTTCATGCACACAAATGCCTGTCCTGAGTGGGAATCGAACCCACGACCTGTGGCGTGATAGATAGAGTATCTTACCAACCACGCCAACCGGCCCGTGTATGAACATGTTTGTTTGCTCTTATGTTGTTAGTTTGTGATCAGATAGTTGTGTCATATTTATAGTTATACGGATGTATAGCTTACTACCGATCTATTATATTTCTTATCTATGACACCACCACCAGACCTCAACACCACCATTAGTAGCCCGTCTAATAGCAGTTGACATTACAATATAATAATATATTCCAGAATATCGAATGGAATCATCACTGAACTTGTTACTATGTAGGTTAGTTGAACTAGGTAGCCTAGAGACCTCGAAAACTTTATGATTATAAATTTTATGTCAGAAATCTTAACTTAAATTACTTATATTATATTATGTGCGAATGTGAGTTTGTTTCCTTACCTTTTCACACCTAAACCGCTGAACCGATCGCTATAGTACGCAGATAGCCTATGGTATGGAGAGAGACATAAGCAACTTTTTTTTCTCGGGAACGCAGGTGAAACCGCTTGGGACTTGGTACGCTGAATCGATGAATTTATAGCCCAAAATCTTTGTTTACATCTACGTAACCGAAGGTAAGTAGGTCTTATGTCTCTGGGTACTCACCATATTTTTTGTCACCCACACTCCATCACCTACCAATGATCTACATAAATAATCTCATGTCAAACTTTCAACATCTTATCTGATAAAATTGAGATAGAACAGTGTTGAACTACCTATTTTCGTACAAAAGTTGTCGGCCATTTTTATTTATAATACAATGTTTTGAGGTAAATGCTGTTTCTTTGGTTTTTAAAAATTTTGATGATTGAGTCAACGGGAGTCAAACCGAGTCGAAGCGGAAGCTAGGAAATTAAGTAATAAAAACACGCCTCGCTGTGGCTTTTCCGAAGATAACTCTAAGTATGTGTATGTAATGCTCGTCAATCGTAAGTAATATTATAAATTCGAATGTGAGTTTGTTTGTTTGTTACCTTTTGACGCCTAATCCGCTGAACCGATCGCGATGAAATTTGGTACGCAGATATGGTATGGACATTGGCTCCTTTTTTTTCGGGATCGAGGGTGAAACCGCGGAGGACAGCTATTTAGTAGCTGCAAACAAAAAAATATTCAAATCTTTTGAGCCATTTTCGAGTTTTAGCGAGAGTAACGCACGGCAATTGATTTAAATACCTACATATAGATAGATAGATTGATAAATAAGATTTAAGATAAATAATAAATTAGTTGAGCACGATTTTCTTACATTTCGTGGGAGTTCTTTCAAGTAGGTATTGTATCACGACCACGGAACCATAATCATGAGCTGTCGTTTTCATGCACGATTAGATCATTATAAATATTCAATTATTTGAAATTCATTATATTTTCTTTGATACGTTATTGTGTATTTATTATTCAAGTGAAACCGTTTATTTTACACAAATACTTTATTATCAAACTCATGTTGAAAACCTACTGGTGTCTTCCGGTAGCTGCACTAAAATAATATTACTTGTAAATAAGGGCGTCGTAGGAGACAGGAACACAATGCCTCTCTCTCTATCATCACAGACTAACGAAACAAACCCATGTAATATAATAATAGGCCATGTGAAATTTTGAATTCAATACGGTCCATATAAATCCCTTCATCAAATACAATAGATACGCACTAAAGTAGGGTTGTCACGCGTACTAATAAATAAATATAAAAAGTAGGTTCTTACCTATTTCAGTTTTTTTTTTATTGCATAAAACCTTATCACTACACGTCTAAACACCCCTAAAGTTTTATGCTGATTAACTTATAATGCCTCGAACAGAGACTAAAAACTGGAAAATCATATTTTTTAACCGTGGCCGTTGTCTACCTCAGTTGCCCGAATATGTCCGATAACCGAATTAGGTGAAGAAAGTGGTGGGGTAGCAGAACTAGAAAGATTGAAAACAATAATCGAAAAAAAAATAAGTAATTCATAGTTGAAAAATTATATGGATCGTTCCCTGAAATTGCCACATAAATATTTAAAACATTTTGCGGGATAAGCCTCCCAAGTTCACCGGAACGATGACAATCTGAAAAAAACTGGACTGGATGCAGAGGAGGTCACGTTGCAATAATTTCTAAAAGTAGCAACCCTAGGAGGTAACGGATCTATTGCGCGTTGCGCATACGCAACAAGACGTCATGTATCAATATTAAAATACGCATGTATAATGTATAAATTGTCTAAATTACCCACATTGTGATTGTCAGACACTTTCTAAAGCATAGGACTGGGTGTGGTATGAAATGTAAGCGGTAAGCGTTTTTGAGAAGGCAAATCTTTCTGACTGGAAAGTGAGCGGGATCTCAAGAAACAGTTATAATTATACATGTAGTTGTTACATATAGGTATATTGTCATTGAAAATAAAAAAGGAACACGTGTGGGTTGAATCTTGCAACTTTTTAAACTAGTTCCACCCAACCGATTGAGCTGAAAATTTGCACACACATTTGGGGCTGGTGACATTAAAACCTAAACTACTCAAACAAGGCTTCTTTAATATGCTTTTTAGACCCTTTTACTAAGACTCCGCTGTCCGTCCGTCTGTCTGTCCGTCTGTCACCAGGCTGTATCTCATGAACCGTGATAGTTAGACAGTTGAAATTTTCACAGATGATGTATTTCTGTTGCCGTTATAACAACAAATACTAAAAAACAGAATAAAATAAATATTTAAAGGTCGTTTTTATAGATAACGGATGTACGGAACCCTTCGTGCGCGAGTCCGACTCGTACTTGGCCGGTTTTATATAATATTATGATTAATTCACTACTAATCTCGCTAAATTCTTTATCTTGAACTATACACCATTTACCATTGAATTGTATGACTCAGCAATATTCGGCTATTGTTCAATGGAGTCGGTCAGATCGAGTTCATTAAATTGTCATTGGCTTAACTATGATTCCAATTTAAAATTTAATCAGCATCAGCGATATTGTATAACGCATCCATTTTTAAATGTCTAGGCTCGTATGTAGTATCGGACCGAACGAAGGTCGATTGCTGGCTGAAGCCGAAACGGAAGGCTTAAAAACCCTAAGAAATTCAGTTCAAGATATGCTAAAATATTAAATCTTTAATGTATAAAATACAAACTATGATATATAGAAAACATCCTCAAAGCCCTCGCTGCTGTCGATAGGCAAGGTTCCCAACAGGCTGGCAGTGTTCCCTTTTTGGATGGCCAAGCTTATGCGTTGGCGGAAAAAGCTCCCAGCCCGTCGGTCTCCCGAAACCTCGATGAGCTTGGATGATAAAATACGAGCAAATCGGCGAGCCTCGAACCCCCACGGACTCAAGGTTTTAATTTAAAAGTTTCGGTCGATGCGAATGTTTTTGTGTAGGTATGTGTTTGTTACCATAGCTCTGTAACACTTGAACGGATTTGGATGAAACTTGAGACATAGATAGATCATAGCTTGGATTAACATTAGGATACTTTTTATCCCGGGAAAAGATAAGATACCTTGTAAACCACGGGGCAAAAGCTAGTAAATCCTATATTGCTATTTTTGTCATTTGCTGCGATATAGATAGTGATATTAGACTTTTAATATTATACATTAATACGCTTCTAAGAATCGAGAGTGACTATCAAACTAGATACAATGACCTCCTTTTATGCAATACAGCACTTAAAAATTGCAGAAATAAAGTGCAATGTTGTAAAACACATAAAATTACACACCGGTACACCGGTCAACAGGTAGAACACGTAACGGATAGTTTTTTTTTATTTTATTTGTATATTTAGATTTGATACGGTTGCAGAGTGTTTTTTTTTCTGGCGCCATGTGAGTCATGTAATCATAATAATTCGTAATATTTAACTTTGTCCAAGTTTGTGTTCACCTTGAACGTAGACTAAAACGCACTCTGTATAAATAAACTTAAAAATTATCTTACTAAACCTAACTAATATTATAAATGCGAAAGTGAGTTTGTTTGTTACCTTTTCACGCTTAAACCGCTGAACCAATCGCGATGAAACTTTGTATGCAGATAACCTATAGTATGGAGAAGGACATACGCTACTTTTTATCCCGGGAAAACATAAGAACCCGCGGGGCGAAAGCTAGTATATTATAAATGGAAAAGTTTGTGTGTGTGTGTGAGGATTTGTATGAAACTTTTTTTTACGTCAGAAGGCTGACAATTAGGCAGGCGGTCCACCTGATGGTAAAAAGTAGCCTATGGATTAGGCTCCATCCCATAGGCTATCAAAAGCAATGATAGCTCAGTGAGTTCGAGCTTTCGGTGAAGGAAAACATCGTGAGGAAACCAGCACGGTGGTAGGGTACTTTGTAGTAACTGCCTGGCTGGCTACCACCCTCAAGTTGAAAATTTGTCGCCAAACACCTATTGGTGTGTTCCGGCAGCTGCACTTGATAGTTCCTTCTAGACTTTGTGTGTTTACCACCTTCGGCTACATCATCACTTACCATAGTGAGAATGGTCTAACACAAGCCTATAGTACAAAGTAAAAAAAAAACAAATTTACATCGTGTAATCGCGATCGGTTCAGGAATTTAGGCGTGAAAGGTAACAGACATAGTTACTTTCGCATTTTTAGGGTTCCGTACCCAAAGGGTAAAAACGGGACCCTATTACTAAGACTTCGCTGTCTGTCCGTCCGTCTGTGTCCGTCCGTCTGTCTGTCACTAGGCTGTATCTCTAGAACCGCGATAGCTAGACAGTTGAAATTTTCACAAATTATATATTTCTGTTGCCGCTGTAACAACAAATACTAAAAACAAAATAAAATAAATATTTATGGGGGGCTCCCATACAACAAAGGTGATTTTTTTGCCGTTTTTATAGATAATGGTACGGAACCCTTCGTGCGCGAGTCCGACTCGCACTTGGCCGGTTTTGATAATAATGATTAAGTACCAAAATATATGGCTTTAAATATACAAGTCCTTTGTCTTTTATTCAACAAAAAAAAGAGAAAGGTTAACATTTAAAACCAAATCACCTACCTACCATAGCATTAATCAATTCAGTTTCTGAGAACGAACACTCGCATATGCAAATATAAACCTCATCAATAGACATGATGGCCGATCAAGCGGTTAACCGTTTTGTTTATATATTTTTTAATTATTTATACAGAACTGGCTTTCTTTATAAGGTGATGGTATTGGATTGCGTTTTTGGATCGATTACACTGCATTTATGTTGGTGGTTGTCAAACTTTAATGTCCCCCTGCTCAGTGCAGTCATCTCACAGTGACTTCGAATATCATGATTTCGTTCCTAAGTAAGAGCTTGAACTTGGGAAATCATGGCAAATTGATAGAGTATTTTTTGTACCGCCTGGCTGGCCATTAAGTTGAAAATGTATAACTAAGCTTCTACAAGTATCAAAATTAGATTAAACAGTCCTCTTTTACAATTAGATTTCACTAATAAAATTTTGACCATTCTCATTGACTACCGTATCCTAAAATTAATCTAAATAAACGTTATTGCTTATTTAATAATTAAATAGTAAAAAGGGGCGAGTTAATTACCATACAGCCATACCTTATGAGCTCCCTGATAAATGGACAACACACACATTTTCGTACAGATATTGCAGTCCTATTTGAGAGAGACGCAACGAAAGTTTGAAAATCACAGAACTTGAATCTTACATATAATACATCAATTTAAACTTTATTTCATCAACATAAGATTGTAATTACTCTGAATTAAAATTCGCCCACATATGTAAGCCCGGTGTGTGGAAGGGCCTCGCCTACACCCTGTATAAACATGCGATAAATGCAATGATATGCACTCTGAGTGGGCTAAGTGGCAGGTTACATCCCATATAGGGAGTATGATTGACATTTTTGACCAGATTGTCTGGTATAGTGATAAAGCTGACTTGACATAATAGGTGATTAGAGATAGTGTAAGAACTAAGAACCACAGATCAGTGATCGTGGCTTCGAATGCCGTGGCAAAAGTCGTAAATTCGTTTCCAAGTAATAGCTTGAGCTCAGGAAATCGTGGCATGTTGATATGGTACTTTTTAGTACCCGTTTGGCTGGCCATCCTCAAGATGAAAAGCTTCAAGCATGTTCAGGTATGTTCCAGCAGTTGTACTTCAGTCTTATTATACTTATCAAATTTTCACTACTGAGAATCCTTACTTAATATTATAAATGCGAAAGTTTGTGAGTATGGATGGATGGATGGATGTTTGTTACTCTTTCACGCAAAAACTACTGAACGGATTTGGATGAAATTTAGCAGAGAGATAGATTATAGTCTGGAATAGCACATAGGCTACTTCTTATCCCGGGAAAACATAAGATCCCACGGGAACGCGGGTGAAACCGTGGGGCGGAAGCTAATAAAGAATAAATGACCAAGTGCATTTTATGGCGATGATGGCTCAATGGTAGTGACGTCAGATGCCGCGGCGAAGGTTATGTGTTCGAATCATACATAAAACTTCCGCTTATGGTGAAGGAAAACATCGTAAGGAAAATAGCACTGTGGTAGGGTACTTGGACCTGCCTGGCTGGCTACCATCCTCAAGTTGAAAGGCTCAGAAGAGCCAGTTGGTTCCTAAGCTTTATAAATTAACAATCCCACAGGTATTGCTAATGTCCATAGGCGAAGACACTTTACCATCAAGTGGATCCCTACCTACTTGTCAGCCCTCTGACGTAAAGAAAATATATTCATTCGCCTTCGCATATACATCAAGAGTACATTAATAACTAATGTTGTGCAACATTGACCTACAAAATACCCACGTTATGTGCGAGGTCATTCGGCCTACAGTTCATTGGGGCCGCTAATTAGTTTAGAACCTATTGATCATAGAGTTGATGATGATTGCACCAAAGATTTACCTTAATTCATGTTGGATCTTATTGTTGTGTTTTTTATGTAATGTATCTTGGATTGGAAAGCTTTCACATTTATAATAATAGTTTTGATTATAGAGATTCAATCTTTCCAAAAGGAACTAATATTTTCCAACCTTAAAAAGTGCCACTTAGTCCAGTGTAATCTGTTTAAGACCTAAATGCCCCATAATCCGTTTGAGTTGAGCTGAAACCAACTTTCGAATTTATTATCATAAAATTAGTAAGGAAGGAATTTCAATCAGCTCTAAGAATCTTTACCTACTTACCCTTCTATCTAAAAACCTCTTTCAATGATGTATAAAATGACAAAGACAACAATATATTTGATCATACTTTGATTGGGCTTTCAAAAATAGACGGTATTTCTTTATCCAAGATCGTATATCCTACGCTTTAAACAATGTATGTAGATTTAAAACATCAACAAATGAAGCAATAAACATCAGGAAACGTTTATGACTGAACATGAAGTCATTATTCGCTAGACAAGTACTTAAAAGGTGAAGACAAAACGCCATTTAAGGTGTTCCAACAATGTACACCTAAGGGAAACCGATGGTCCGTCAATGCTATGAATGCGAGCTAAAATTGGTTTTCTTGTCACGTATTTATAATGTAGGGGTGATGGAAGTCATCGACGAGAAGCGGAATCTTCTGTTTTTATATTTTTTTAGGATCCTCTCTACTTCCATCATCTGCATCTTCAAAAAGACAAATCACAACCTTATTCAAGTTTTTTTTATATAGTAAATAACTCTCTGAATCACTGATACTACTTCTGAGCAACCTCATTTCCCACTTCCATGCAAATCCTTCCCTCTATCTACATAATTCAGTCAAAATCACAGAACTCATGTATTATGATTACATTTATTTATCTCTCAATCATTTTACAGTTGCTTTTTGTTATAACACCCGCTTGCTTGTCACTGTCTGCACCAAATGTTTTAAGGTTATGCAGAAGCAAACTGACTCGAGGACAATAGACTGTTTACAATTTGAAGCGGGTATTTAAATTGCTAATTGACAAAATTATAATGCGGTATGCTTAGTTTGACTATTTAGAAATTGTATTTACATTGTTGTACATTTGACAAAGCAGAAATTCTTATTTTAGAATCGCCGTGGTTAAAAAATGGTTCTTTGTTTTCCTTCCGTCCACAGTGGTATATGTTTACAAACTGATTGGGTTAAGAAGTAATTTACTGATCAGTTCAAGGTTGGTAGCCAACGCGCCTGTCTTCTATTGAGGCAACAGTAACCCACTGATATCCACATACTACGTATCTACCCCCACTTGAATTTCATCTCCATTCATAAGCTCTCTGAAGAGCAAAATTTTTCAGCAATCCAGTATTACAGTTGAATGGGCCATTATCTTATTCCCTAATATAAATCTTCTAACTTAGATATACACATGGTCTGCTTTTTGGGCCAATCTTCTTCACTTTGCCCACCATCTTCATTATATCATTCACACCGATAAGTCTTCTGTCTTAATTATTCTCCCATGCTAGATGGTTCATGACATTAAATCAAACATGACAATGTTATAGTTGGTGATCAGCAGTGATCTTCTACAAATTTATGACGTAAGCATAGCACGTTGAATCGTAACATTTCGTAATATTTAACTACTACTTATAAGCAAACAGCATCAATTTAGATCAGGCGTGAGGTCGGAACAAATTAGCAACACCTACGTAATGCATTATGATCATTTCACAAACATTGGTTCTTTATTGAGTAGAAATTAGAGATAAAAAAGGGGATACCATATAAAATAGAGCATAACAAAAGGCTTACAACGTACGTCACATAAAAATGAATTTTAAAAAGATCATCTCAATGACAATCAAGAAGTAGCAGGTTTCTAGGTCAGTAATAAATAATGTATGGTAACAATGCAGTGGGAAATGTCATCGTTATCTTCTAGTCCCATGGTTGTTAACAATTGCTGCTCTATTGTTGTCTTTTCCCATTTATAAATCATCTTAAAAAAATAGAAATATATTCTACGTTAAGAAGGAAGGACTTCCGAGTAATGTTTCCTTTATATGGCAGGGAATAATTTTAAATATTAATTTGATTTCAATTTTATCTCAAGTGTAGCTACCGGAACACACCGAAGTTATTGGGCAAAAGTTTTTGAATGAGGATAGCCAGGTAGGCGGGTACTACCATGTACCTGATGTACTCTACCACCATGCTATGGTTTCCTCATGATGTTTTCCTGCACCAAAAACTAATTGTAGGAAGGGTAGAATCGTATAGTATGAATAGTAGAGGTGGTAGAATCAATTGTAACGTTATAAGTGCCTTACTAGCGAGGGCCTAAACTGAATAAATGAATTTGAGTTTGAGTCGAATCCAAGAATCAGTTTAATGTACCCTACCTAGTAATAATAAAGAATTTGGATCGGAATGTGCTAAATAACAAACTAGTTTACTGCCGGTCAAGTAACCTTCAATTCTCGACAAAACATGTTATATGATTTGCTAATGAATGAATGAACGCTTGTGAATTATGTTTCTTTTAAATTTAAAAAAAAACTTAAAGCTTTAACGGCTTCTTTTACATAAAGACTATTTTCTTGCAGAACCTTCGAGTCATACAATGATATGATATATTATAGTCGCAATTTCTATTTCATTTACCTTTTTGACTCCTATTTTCTAAATCAGTACTTAACTATGCTTTAGCATTCATATGGCTGATATCTATTTCTTGTTACTATAACTCTTTTATCTCATCTCTGTTGTCCATATAATTGAGTAGATCCTCTATGGTACCTATAGACATTACGTAAGGATTGAAAGTATCTAATATGCCACAGTCAAGGAGACTAACCTTACATTATCTCTGACCCTCGGTGGGGTCGCCATTCGCCACACAACGTTTGTCATTACTCTGTGTAAACAAAATACTATTTTCGCTCTCCGCTCACGTAATGGGCTAGGTTATTTATAAACGGGTTTAACGGGCAATATTTAATGCATTATTTATAGATAATCTTTTGAAGGCTACTGGATGAAGATCTGGATCTTTAAATGAAACAGATCCTATACGTTTCGTTGATTAATATATTCTTTAGCAACCTTTACTTTTGACTCTAAATCCTACAGCCTGTAACTCTATAAATTTTGAATACTAAGCAAAACGAAAACAAATCTAAACAGACACCTTCAAGTAAACTAAACCACATCTACAAAGTCTAAATTTACATGTCAGTTATTGGAACGATGCGCCGTTCGTGTTGAAATATAGGAAGTTGGCTGACACGATTTAGTCATGCAGTTTGTTCGTCCGTCACAGTATGTTGTGCATCCTAGATTTTGAGATTGATGACCTGCCAAACTGGACAATCAAGCTTCATTGATACTGAATGATATTATTATTGCATACGATGTTACATCATGTCTCGCATCTTGTCTTTGTGTAGGGTTGGCTTCATAATATATTTCTTCCGATCTTTTGTCAAATCCTCGTTTATCGAGGTTATTCAGACCTGCTCGGTTGCGGTCCCGATCGGATAGACAAACCGATTGAGAAGTCTACTGAATAGGATGGCTCCTATTTTCTTATTTCAGACTTCCATTTGCAATGAGACGGTCGATCGCTACACGATCGCGGCAAATTAATTCTGCGACTTAAATCGTCGTTTTCGATCGGAATGGCAACCGAATGGGTCTGAATTAAGGGATATATCACACTTTTTCTTTTTTGCAACAATCTCATCATGGTATGTAATGTAGCTGCTGACGGTGGCACACAAAGCCTCCAGGCACAGAGAATTGGCTCGTAAAGTGCAGCTGCCGGTGTGTTCCGACCGGTAGGTGTTTGACGATAGAATCATTAAGTGCCAAGTTTGCTTCTGCGCTTTCGACTATAGTATTTATACAGAAGTGACACTATTGAATAATAAGACAGACCTAAAATCGTGCATCATTAAATAGTCTAAAATACGTCTGTGTATCCTGACTCTTATGATCTAGAGACTTCCAAGGCCAGAATGAATAGGTTTGAACAAGCGTGCTCCAACTTAGGATTAGTCTTCGTCCTCTATGGGCGGATTTGTGACCAAACGCAAGCCCATTTTTATTTATTTTATATGTAAAAAAATCACTAGTCGATCGCAAGCAATAAAATACAATACCCATAAGTACCATAACGACTACAAATCGAATAAGCCCATTTTTAATTCACCTGACCTCGATTCGCACTTACCGCAATTGAGTTACTGAACTGTGGTGAACTGTCGGATCAAATCGTTTCCGTCCTTAACTCCTTAACCAGCATGCTTACAGTTATATAAATCCTGGTTTATATCATGCATTGTAACTTCCTTTCGTCGCCTTATACGATAAGCTCGTGGGTGATCTGAATTTTTAATGACTAGGCCTGGGCGTTGCGAAAGAAACCTTTAATTCTTTTGATAATTCTTTCATTTCTAAATATAATGTTTACACGAGAGACGCGAGTGATGCCCCTGGTTTTGCAAGCGTCATTAGGTTACGGTAACCACTTACCATCCGTATGCTTGGATAAAAAAAAAAGAGTAAAACGTAGGTAGTACCGGCACAAAAATTGGGGTCATGTGTGATCTAAATACCCCATCCATCATCATCATAACTATATCGCCATGGTTAAATCTTTACAAAAATTCTCTTTAACTATATTTCCTAGCACAAGTATAAGAAGACTTTAGAAAGGCGTTCTTATTGATTTAAGTGAGAATGTCCTGTCAACAACATAAATAAGAAATTGATAAACTGTGCAGCCATTGGTAGCTCTCGCTTGGGATTCTTATTTGCATTTGCAAACCTGTAATATCTAGATTCTAAGCAAATATAATGAATGATCAACCTATGCTGCCTTAATCAGCCTGACCGCTTTATGGTATACATTAATAATACATGCTGTCCTTTGTTGTTTCATTTTAAAAGATAAGGATGAAGATAGTCTTCAGGGTTGTACTCTATAAGCCATATAGACTGATCCATATCTATAATTTGACATAGTGTATCTTTTTTATATATTACATCACTAAATCTATCATTTTTGCAGAAGGATGATCCTGTCAGTGACCTCATGGTGTAGTTTCGCCTCGCGGCGATGACACGCTCTCGCTCGTGATTGGTGGGGCGTGACGTCATCACGTGCCCAGATTGGTGGAAGATGTCAGGCCTGCAGGCGAGGACTGAGGAGCCCATCAATGGAGTTGATGTACGGGAGCAGGGGAATGCTTTGAGGTTAGTGTAATTTTATTTTTTTACTGCGTCTGGATTCCTGGAAGGTATGGTGAATTTTGAATTATTTATGGATGGTGACCCAGTAATAGATGATGATTGTCCGAATAACCCTTCATGATATCGTCAGTCATAAGGCCCTATGAATGTCACAGCTACTGAAGTTACACCTGTTAAAAATCAACCTTCAGCTAAGAAGAACTGGCAGGAATCTCAGCAAGGTCCTTTTTTTATAATTCGTTTGACATAGTCCGGATGGCGGGTAAACTGTGACTTTGCTTTTTCTATTCATGAACCTTACGCGTTGCATCGCTGCGGCGCTGCAGTCACTAGACTGGAACAGAACGAATGGCGTGAGAGGCGTGACGGCTTCCAGCTGTATCCATCAGTGAATTGCTTGCAAATTCAAGATATCCCTTGAAATTAAACATTGTGGTGATCATGACTACTATTTCCTTACACCTCTCAGTTAATCTCACCGCCATTACTGTCTTTGTCTTTATACACGTCATAAACATTGACAGGTATACTTTTAACAAGATATTAAATGGGTGGTTAGTGTAGTTTACCATTTTTTTGCCATAAGAGATGTACAATAATCTCTAACACATTCGTAATCATGTCAATTTAAGAACATTCTGTACATGGTCCTTCGAGCCGGATCATTCATGAAAAATTGCATTTCAGGGTTTGTAGTTCAGTGAGGAATGACATACAAACACAAGACCATGAATGCTTAAAATATATTCAAAATAACACATATACGGGTATTTTAATGAAAATAGAACCAAAAATAATGAAAATAAAAAATGATTACTTTACAATTGCATTTTACTTTTCTCCAACAAACCGCAATATAACAATGTGAAGAAAAAACAATTTGTTTTGATTGTCGAGATTAGATAATCATATTTAATTCACGCCATTGTAGTTTATAATCGCATTAGCATAAGGAAAGGTTTCCTATGGACGGATTTAGTTCGTTCGCATCCGGGGGTGGCCAGTAGAGCGGGTAATTGACTCGTTGTTCCGCAATTGTGTTCCTACCCTACAGATTGGTCTGTTATGTTTATGGAAATTAAATTATTTATTGGTCATAAATACTGCGCTTACGATTTCACTTCAAGCGGTTTGGATAAGGTACGATTTCTTTAGAATGACGCTTGATCAAGAATTACAGAAATGTTATCATTCTGTCGTGGCGTACGCATCAAAGTCAAAGTCAAAGTCAAAGCCATTTATTCAGTTTAGGCCCTAAGAGGGCACTTATGAACGTCGAAACTACTGAAGTTACCACCGATTCGGAAGTCGCCTTCAACTGAGAAGAACCGGCAAGAAACTCAGCAAGGTTACATTTTTTATATATTTTGTTTTTTTTTTTTTTTTGGACAATCTGACAATGTTGGCTTTTTTTCCATTAAATTTTTAACAATTTTTAAAGAAATGTAATACACATAAACACAAAAGATGAAAAAAAAAACAACAAGAAAAATAAATAAAAAATAATAACCTGAACAAGTTCAAATTTATAAAAAAAAAAAAATATAGTATCTCTAAAATACTAAGTACTGGCTTCTCTATAAGTATGAACAAGGTGCACTTGTGCAGAGTGCAGCTATTTCCAGACATCTTTATCTTCAATGTAATGAGCTACCTTGTAATAGGCTTTTTCTTTCAAAACTTTCTTAATGTGAGATTTGAATTTGAAATCAGTCATCTTGGTAACTGAGAGAGGTAATTTATTATAAAAGCGTACACTACTTCCAAGAAATGACTTTTTAACTTTGGCTAATCTAAAATACGGAACAACTAATTTATCTTTTTGTCTTGTATTGATATTATGTACCTCCATTTTTGATTTAAACAATTCTATATTTTTACGTATGAACATTATATTTTCATATATGTATAGTGAAGGTAAAGTCATAACGTTTATATCTTTAAATAATTCCCTTAACGATTCACGAGGACCCATATTATAAATGGCACGAATTGCTCTTTTTTGTAATATAAATATAGATTCTATATCTGCTGCAGCTCCCCACAGTAAAACGCCATACGATAAAAAACTATGAAAATATGCAAAATAAACTAATTTGGCCGTCTCGACATTCGTCAACTGTCTGATTTTTCTAACAGCAAATGCAGCAGAACTTAATTTACCAGTCAAAGATTCTACATGAGGACCCCATTGTAGTTTATTATCTAATGTGATGCCCAGAAATACAGTTTTATCGACTAATTCCAAACTGCTGCCATCTATTAATATCTGGCTGTCTACTTGCGCTACATTTGGAAGAGAGAATCTTAAACATTTAGTTTTCTTAGAATTTAGTAAAAGATTGTTAACAGCAAACCATTTGGAGACTAGTGACAAAGTATCATTCACTTTAATAAGTTCTTTGTCTTTTCTATCTACTTTGAAAATTAATGAAGTATCGTCAGCAAACAGGACGATATCTGAGAGACCAATTACAACAGAGGGTAAATCATTAATATAAACTAGAAACAGAAAAGGCCCTAGTATCGATATCTTTTCTATATTCCAAAAAGGATTATTAACAATAGGGTATTTGCTTGTATTCAAAATAAATTATCCAACACTAACCAATGTATAAAACATCTAAAAAAAAAAATGTGAAAGCGATTATTTTATAAAATTTATCCTCATTATGATTTCTAATGACCAATCTAACCATAATGAGTATGATATATAATTACGTCACATGCTTGTATTTCATACAAAACTCCATATAAACCTATCGTTTTGACATTTCATAAAAAGTTGCTGATTTGAATGTCAGTCAAATACCCTATTATTTTGTTGTGTTAAACTAAACCCTTTGTCATTGAATAAGAATTTAAATCTCCACTGAATGATAGTTTTGTTTTGTTTACTCATTTACTATTACGGTACGATTTTGACGCCTGCAGCATTCGCGTACAGTTACAAGCGGCAGCGGTTTTATGAATCTGCTCTATCCGACTCCATGTGAGTTGCTATACTTTTTTTTTCTGGCAACTGAAGTCTATCGCTGTCATCGGTGATGGAAATGTACCTTTAGGCATTTAAAAAAAATGCACTAAAATTATCATTGTGACACATTTCCACGTACCGTGAATTAGTACGCAGGTCATTGAAATTAAAATATTTTTTTATCCGTGATTCATGTTATTACTCCAGATTTGAATCAGTGAGTTTCACAGGAAGTTATTCATTAACTGACATGTGGAAAAACTCTTAAATATGAGGATTGGTGATGGTAAATACCTTCGGTCAGCAAAATTTGTAGCCGAAAAATATTTTAAATAAATAAATATCCTGGACAGACCGAGAGACGATGCGGTGTATAATAATCCTAACTATAATATTATAAATGCGAAAGTGAGTTTGTTTGTATATTTGTTTGTTTGTTACCTTTTCACGCCTGAACCGCTGAACCGATCGCGATGAAATTTGGTATGCAGATAGCCTGTAGTATGGAGAACAACATAGACTACTTTCTATCCCGGGAAAACGTAAAATCCCTGGGGAAATAAAAAATCGGACAAGCGAGAGTCTAACTCGCACACCAAGGGTTTCGTACAAACTTGAAAGAAGATTCCTGTGATGATCCTGTTCGGACTTTTTCCTATATTCATGACTAGCTTCCGCCCCGCGGTTTCACCCGCATTCTCGAGGGATCATATGTTTTCCCGGGATAAAAAGTAGCCTTCCTCGATAAATGGGCTATCCAACACAAAAAGAATTCTTCAATTCGAACTAGTAGTTCCTGAGATTAGCGCGTTGAAACAAACAAACAAACAAACTCATCAGCTTTATAATACTAGTATAGATTCTAGGTCAACGGGAAGTACCCTATAAAATATGTAGGTTAAATAATAATGTTGTAGGTTTTGATTTATTTGCGAGTCTAGACAGACAATGAAGTGATCCTATAAGGGTTCCTTTTGAGATATGGAACCCTAAAAAGTTAATATAGCATACTTTCCCTTTCACACAAAATACACTAGATATAAGATTAACTATTCTATGTTCCATCCATTACCCGATAAGGAATGTAGGTTGAATTTCAAAGAGTTATCAAATGATTTTATTAATATATACAGTATATAATATCGACAGTATCTCAGTTATGTCATTGAGGTCGCTGACACTGATCGATAACATCTCAAGTGGTCATTAATTATTATTACTCATTTACAAATGTTAATGTTGCTTTATTATGTTTTTAATTGCTGTTTTTTATTTTTTTATTTAGGTTACGCGTACCTAAGATAAAAAAAAACCGGCCAAGTGCGAGTCGGACTCGCGCACCGAGGGTTCCGTACAAACTTCGTCCATCGTTTGTCCATCACGGGAAATGCACAATTTTATTTATTTACCTTATTCAAATAATTGGATGGTTCCAATTAAGCTAGACCTCTAAATTGTATGAGCGCCCATACAACTCAGAGGTCTTCATTAATTGGCGTAACTATGTATGTATGGGGACACCTTTAATTTTCAACTTTTTTTATTTTTTATAATTTTTCCTTTATTTGTGCTGTAAGACCTTGCTTTTTGCCAACTTTTTTATTTTTTATATTTGAGTTGATTGAATGAAAGGTAAATTGCGGTTTACGATTTATGACGTATTAAAAAAAAGTACTTACTAGATCTCGTTCAAACCAATTACCTTTTCACGCTTAGCGATCGCGATGAAATTTGGTGTGCAGATAGCCTATGGTACGAAAAAGTACGTAGGCTACTTTTTATCCCGGGAAAACATAAGATCCTGGGGAACGCGGGTGAAACCGCGGGGCGAACACTAGTAATATTGTAAATTTGAATGTTTGTGAGCATGGATATCTGGATGTATGTTTGTTACTCTTTCACGCAAATACTACTGAACGGATTTGGATGAAATTTTGTATGGAGGTAGCTGACACCCTGGATTAACACGTAAGCTACTTTTTATCCCGGGAAAACATAAGATCCCTCGGGAACGCGGGTGAAACCGCGGGGTGGAAGCTAGTAACGAATAAACTCAAAAACTACTGGACCAATTTCAAAAATGTTTTCACCATTAGAGTGCTATATTATCCCTGAGTAACATGGGCTATATTTTATCCTGGAAAAGCGGGTGAAACCGCGCGGAAAATCTATCCTATCTTAATATATATAAATCTCCTGTCACGATGTTTGTCCGCGATGGATTCCTAAACTACTTAACCGATTTTAAATTAAATTGGCACACCGTGAGCAGTCTGGTCCAACTTGAGACATAGGATAAACGGCTGGACTGATTTGGATGAAATTTTGTGTATGAGTTGGACAGGACAACGTCTGTTGGGACAGCTAGTTAATATATAAAATTCACGTGGCACGATGTTGGTCCGCGATTAACTCTGAAACTACTTACCCGATATTAACGTTTTTTTTTTTCAAAATGTGTGTTTTGTTCAAACTTAAAAGATAGGATAGTTTTTATCCCGATTATTTCCTTTTTTATACTGGTTACGTGGGAAACAGGTAGTATATTTATAAATCATTGTGTGTCTGTTTGTTTATTTGTAACGTATGCTCCTCTATACCATTTAATCGATTGCTATAAAACTTTGGTGAGTAATTGTGCGCATGCTTACAATGGATTTTGACATAAAAGAAAAAAAGAGGCATTCATGAAGTACAGGCGGAACACACCACTAGTGCTTCGTTATAGATTTTCAACTTGAGGGTGGTAGCCAGCCAGGCAGGTACTACAAACATAGGGCTATGGTTCCCTAGCAAGGTTTTCCTTCACCGATAGCTGAAGCTCATTTTAGGAATGAACTCGTCTTTAGTACTTAAATAGATTTTTGCAAACTTGGTATCATTAGGGTTGCCAACTTTTAATACAAGAAATAAAGTATATTAAGTAAGGGTGGAGTAGGAAAATAAACGTATTTTAGATAATTTAACAGTATTTTATTTTTTCAGAGTTTTAAATTCATATTTCTTAGTGCTTCTCGGACAACTTATCAATTTATTGTAATTTTTTAAATCTTTTTAAGCCTAGCCACAATTAAAATAAATGAGAAGCTCATTCTTTATTAAATTTTAGTGTTGCACATTTCACCGCACGCGCGCCCACCATATACGTTTACTTTTTAAACAGGGCTGTGGATACCAGTGATGCTGAAAACAGTATTTTGTCTTACTTTATTTTTGTCCAACAGTAAATGCAGTAATAGTTTAGTTGGGAACCCTATCATACCACTCTAGACAATAACTACCGTACTTATCATCATGATTTTCCCTAATACATTACATAAGTTGTTACATCCTCTAATCATGATATCATTTAAATACATGTTTTTTTTTAATACCAGACCTCCACTAGTTAGTAAGACTTGTCATAATTATCTACCTAATGACGTCACCGTCCAAGGCCTGTCTGCAATTAAGCAGAACGCGACGTTCAACGTTTTAAATGCGATTAAAGAACAATCAGTTTTTTATTCACTGATTTTAGGGTTGCGTCGGTGAAGAACAAGAACCCCAATGTTTTTATGTGTCATGATGACGACTTTCTTTTCTTTAACTTGTAGTTTACTAATCAGGAATATATCATTTAATTTTTAAACCAAACGAATGCCCTTGGAGCCCTTGGAGGGACTGTACCCTAAATATTAAATGTAGCAATTTTTACAATAAATTATTTTTAAAGTAAAAAGATACTGTAGGTATTCAAAGAATTTTGAATAATCACTCCGAGCCGGGAATCGGATACCAATGTGAAAAAAAACAACCTGTATTTTTTGATACCGATCGAAAGGGTAAATCATAAAAACCAAATTCTTCTACTAGTAACGCAGTATTGGAGACCATGGAATAGATATTGATTTTGTATGTCACTTACCTACCCAAATGTAACACATCAATCGTACATTGTCTGGCCTCCGTGATATCTCGCCTCTCACAATAAGGCTTCCCACCTCCGACCTTCAAGGGCTTGCCTTTATTTGATTAGAGTTTATTATTTCCCATGACATGCTCCAGATTTGTGTTTCAATAAAAAAAAATATGGGTCGAGGTATGTAGGTGATTCTCGTGGAACAGCAGGAGTTCTACCTAATACACTCCATAATGCTTTTCAGTAAGTAATTTTATTTTGAGTTTCTTTTATGTAATCATTCAAACTCAATGAAATGTAACGGATGACAATCTTATCGTTTTCTTCTGTATATCGGTACCTTAGTTCACACTCGTACTAATTACAGTTTTACAAATTTTACTGGAGAGCAATTTTTATGTTTGTACGTGAATATCTTATAAATGGTGGAGAAAATTTCAATTTATGACTTTGTATCTTAGAATTAAATAGGTCTTTGTGATTATACAGGGTGATTTTGTTATCACTGGCAATACTTGCAGGGGTGGAAGTACTCATCAATGTGAACAACTTTTATTATGGGACTAACTTTATGTCAACTATTTATTTACAATTATAAAGTCTTTATACTTAAAAAAAAATTGTTTAAGTAGCCCGCCCCCTCAATTAATACAAGTGTGCACGTCAAAAGTATGAAATCAATGCAGTTAAGACATTGGCGACTATTATTTATTCTATGAGTCTATCAACCTTAAATCACTTATACTGGGTGATTTTGTTATCACTGGCAATACTTGCAAGGGTGGAAGTACTCATCAAAATGAATAACTTTTATAATGGGACTAGCTGTGAAATCATGAAAAAATTATCAGCTGTTCCATACAAAAGTTCAATACCTACTCGAACAAAATGTATGAAGCAACCGTATTATTTTATGCGATATCAGAGTTAGCCCTATAATAAAAGTTGTTCACACTGATGAGTACTTCCACCCCTGCAAGTATTGCCAGTGATAACAAAATCACCCTGTATATATGTTCATAACATTTAAAAAAAATAATGGATTTTAGTATAATATTACACGCATCCGTCGCAGTTAGTAATGTGGTGTCACATTGTTAAGCTATTGTATAGCTTTTATCGCGGGCTTCGGGGTATGTTAAGCTATTGTATTGCTTCGGGGTTTGAGCGCGGCGACCGAATCAAGAATTTTTTTCGTAACGAAAAAACCTAACATCTCCCACACACACATACATGCTGTTTGTGAGAAGGTATATAGGTGTATAGGTATCTATTAATATCAAAGAAAAAAAAAACTCCCTAAATAACAAAATAAATAAATAATTATAATTGCATAAGTTGATAAAAAAATGCTATGCAATAGCTTTACCGCGGCAGTCCCCGAGTGCCACACGTATTTATTAACTAAGGTTACCATTTACTATTACTAGGGTATTTTTCGATATACAAAAGGAAAAGGTGACTGGCTGACTGATCTATCAACGCACAGCTCAAACCACTGGACGGATCGGGCTAAAATTTGGCATACAGATAGATATTATGATGTAGGCATCCCGCTAAGAAAGGATTTTTGAAAATTCCACCCCTAAGTGGTAAAATAGGGGTTCGCGGGTGAAACCGCGGAGCGGTAAGCTAGTTAATATTATAAATGCGAAAGTTTGTGTGTTTAAGTTAGTTACCAACGTAATTTTTGGACAAATTTTGGAACAAACTGCTGCTAAATAAGTACTTGGTATGAACGTAAATGCCAACTTTCTCAGATTGTTTACCTGTGATCTGTGTCATACTTTATAGCAGACAGATTAATTTGATCTCTATTCTAATGCTATAGAGTACGATATAAAACAATGCACTACTGTCCTATAAATCTTAAAAAATACAAGCGAAATGTAAACATACGAAGAGGAAGTAATGTTTCAGACGCGACATCAAAAGCGCCCATTTGATTGCCAACAAAACAAACAGTCAAACCAAATGCACTGACAATTAAGCTGAATTGATGCAACTATGAGGGGTCGTTGACACCGACTCAACTGTTTATTCCTGGTTTACGTCATAGATTAATTTTCTAAACACGCAGAAGCGTTAACTCTATCATTTACTCAAGTCTCAATCATTTGATGCCGTCGCGCAATAAAGACGTAGGTACCTAAGTTTTTACTAAGCATAGGCCTGTGTTTAACCACAATCTCACCAGGGTAAGTGATGATGTGAACAAAGGTGATACACAAAACCTAGAAGGAACTGGCTCTCAAGTGCAGCTGCACACCGGTACTGCTTGGCGACAGATTTTCAACTTGAGGGTGATTTTCGCTGGGTAATACAAAGTACCCAACCACCGTTTTTGTCACCGGCAATAACTTTTTTACTCATATCATACCGTTATACAGGATGATAATGTATTTCAATGTAGCACCACAAGTTCAAAGATACTCTTCGAACCACACAGTTCCAGCACAGTCTATGTTCCAGTGTGTAAGTCCAAATTACATTATTGCTATGAAACTAAACGCCAATTTGTATTTTTGCATGTTATTCCTTTCATGCTGCTGCAAAATTTGTGACTTGAAATAGTAGTGCACTTGTATTACTGTGTTTCGGTTAGGAGGGTATGGGAGCCGGTGAAATTACAGGCACAGGAGACTTAACAACTTCATGTTCAAGGTTGGCAACGCGTGAGTGATACTCCCTGGCAGGGAAAATATAATATTGTATTTTCTTTGCCGGTGGTGTTATGAGCGTCTATAGGCTACGGTAACCGCTTACCAGCAGGTGGGCCGTAAGCTTGTTTGCCACCTAGTAGTATAAAAAAAAAAAAACTATAGATTAAATACTGACCCATCTGTAAATGATTATCTAATATGTGACATATTCAACAAGCGTGACGAAGGAATGATAGTCAGAATGCGTGTGTTTCTCATAATTTATTTAGGTTCTCGAATTGGATGTTTAATTTTATAATTGTGACTGAACGGTGAGTGAATCATACTGAGACGTCACCTGGTGAGAGAAGGGGATAACTTGATCTCCTCTTCTTACCCTATAGAGTTTTTAGTGGCCTTTTAACTTTTAGGTTATACAAATAAGTATACACTATAACAAAGCCCTAGGGACCATCTGCGGTAGGTCTTGCTATCGCAGCTTTTGCTTCGGTAGGTGCTTATATGAGTGCCTCGTAAATTCCTTTACTTCCACACATTTAGGTTCAGAATAGTACCGAAGCTGTGACAGTCGCTCACCACGCGCTTTCCGAAGAATTCTAGCAGATTTAATCCCATCTGGGAACGTCAGAGAGTCCATCTTAATAACTTAATAGTGGTGATCACAATGACACATAACGCAATATGTCTGTGATGATGCAGAATCCATAATGGTAGGGCACTTTGTAGAGCCCGCCTGTCTGGCTACCACCCCTCAAGTTGAAAGTAACGGTGTGTTGCGGCAGCTGCACATGGAAGCCAGTTCCCTAAAAGATTTGGATGCTTACCACCTTCGGACTTAATCATCGAGAGTCAAACACTAATCATATACAATGTAAAAAAAAAACAGCAGCAGTATGTTTGTGTCGGCAAAATTCTAAAAGTATTCGATGGATTGACTTAAAATTTTTACACAACGTTGCATTTCTATATAAGAGTGTTTTTATAATTTTAATCCCTAATTTCCCACGGGAATGGGAAATTCTAAGCGTTTCGCGAAGTTTAAAATGAGCCCCAGCGAAGCTTGTCCGGGAATAGCTAGTTTTTAGAATAAAACATGAAAGTTATATTTTACACTTATTGAAATCAGTTTAAGTGTCATTTGGCATCTCAGTGTGACGAGCCAAATGACTGTTCATTCGAAGCGATTCCGATTTGCGTGGGAGTTAATAAAGTATACAAAAGGGGCTGATTATTGAGTGCAGCTGCCGGAACACTTGGATAGGTGCTTGGTGACATATGTTTTAATTTGAACCTTATATCCAGCTAGGTAGGTAAATTATTATTTTTTATTTTCAAAAGTTAAAGAAATCTATACTAATATTATAAAGCTGAAGAGTTTGTTTGTTTGTTTAAACGCGCTAATCTCTGAGCAGTTCCTGAGTTCATTTCATTTTATTTATTACTAGCTGTTCCCCGTGGTTTCACCCGCGTCCCGGGATAAAATGTAGCCTTCTCCAATTCGGGCTAACTAACGCAAAAAGATTTTTTTTTAAATCGAATCATTATATCATCCTGAGGGTACTTATGTTTTCCCGGGATAAAAAGTAGCCTTCCTCGATAAATGGGCTATCCATCACAAAAAGATTTTTTCAATTTGAACCATTAGTTCCTGAGATTACCCCCTACAAACAAACTCACAAACTTTACCTGTTTATAGTATCAGTATAGATTTAAAACCAACCCCAGAAAGATAAAGCAGAGAATCAAAGACGAAATGCAATCTGTACCTATTTAAAATTTAAATATCTCAAAACTAACTTATGTGGATTGGATACGTCTAATTCTGAGTCACATCTCAAGTGGTTAAATGAACTATTAAAAGGACGAACTCACTTCTATCTTACGTGGATTACGTTACATTGTTGCAATAAATTTCTATTTGATACTACGGGGTTGGCATAGTGGCTGACTGTGTCGCATATTTGTGTCCATGAACATGTCTTTTTCTTTTGAGTATATGTGTAAATATCTTTATGTTTACATTTACTATAATATAAGCCAATAATTTACAATATTATTCTAAAGAGAGTAAAAAATATAAATGGAATCCATATTATTATGCTAATATTATAAATATGTACGTAATTTTGTCTATATGTTACCATTTCACTCCTAAACCGCTGAACCAATCGCGATTAAATTTACTACGCAAATAGCCCATGGTATGGAGAGGGACATAAGCTACTTTTTCCTCGGGAACACGGGTGAAAACGCGGAGATAGCTAGTAATAAATATAGAAAGAAATATTTAAAAATCAAAAATAGTTTCAGTTGCAATCAAGTTGTGTTTGCAACTGTCATAGAAACTGATTGTAGTAAAATAATAGACCTGCTGGATACATTTCAGTTTCACATGCGTCACAAAATGGCGCCGCCGTGCAATTGGCAACATCAACACATTTGATAGAGTGCAATGGATTGCAGATTCCATTGTGGGATGTAAATAAATAAACTGTGCTACTCTTGCGTTTGTTTGTCTGTTCAACCCACACCTAGAATTACCTAGAATTCTTACCTAAATCAATCCTGATGTATTTATATTTGGGTTTGGTAGCTTTTTAGGGTTCCATACCTCAAAAGGTAAAAAAAAGGATTCCTTATAAGATCACTTTCTTGTCAGTCTGTCCGTGTGTCACCACCGATTATCTCAGGAACGGGTGGACCTAACAAGTTGAAATTTATACCAGATATTGAGGTCTATAGTCCCTATTATATGGTGTATAAAAATCAAGGTCCTGAGTCAACTCGATAATAAGATATAGGCAAATTTAGAATTTCGCGAAAACTTGTAAGTACCAAAATTTACCTTAATTTACAACTTTTTTTTTATTTTTCGGAATTTTTCCTTTACTTGTGCGGTAAGACCTTGCTTTAAGCTAAAATTGACAATTCTAGGTCAACCGGATATTATGGTATGATATGATATTATGGTAGTTCCCGTTGACCTAGAATCACGAAATTTGTCCCCATACATACATAGTAGACACCAATTAAGATAGGCCTTTAAATTGTATGGGCGCTCCTACAATTTAGAGGTCTAGCTTAATTGGCAACTACCTCAAATAAGATAAATAAATAAAATTGTGCTATTGTGTGAAAGAAAATATTTTGGCGGTATAATGGGTAGGTACGGAACCCTCGGCGCACGAGCTCGACTCGTACTTGATAGGTTTTTTGTGCCTTCCAAGAGCTTGTATGCGACCAGACTGGGACTCAAAAAAAAATGCCAAAATAGAGAGTAATACTCTAATCATATATTTACAACAAGTATTTACAATTAATGTATAAAATACAAACTATGATATAAAGAAAAATTTAATAATTTAATTAATTGCTTTAGCAATATTGCTTGAGCGACCTTTTTAGGGGCCAAAAATTTCTTGCTGGTTCTCCGCAGTTTAAAGCCGACTTTCGAACCGATGGAAACTTCAGTAACTGGTGGTTTTCATTTTGATGTTTTTCTAAACCGAAAACCATATGCGTATCAGTAAATATGATTCCGTAGAAAATATATCGGATGGTAGAAGCTGTGGTACAAGTCCGGCCTGTACCCTAATTTTCTGGGTACGTACGTACTTTTACCATTGCTATCAAGAGTTATTAGCAGTAATTTTAGACAACAATGATATAATTGCAGACGAGGGACCGTCTAGGCAAATTAACCTCATTATAAATTGACTGTTGAAAAAAATCTAGACGTAAAGTCTACAATATGTTGTTGGGAAAGACCAAAATCATCGACTTCGTTGAAAAAGTAATCCGAAAACAAAATAAGTAAACGATATAAGGCAAAAAGATTATGATTCCGGCCAGGATCGAACTGGCGGCCTTCTGCGTGTAAAGCAGATGTGATAACCACTACACCACGGAACCAGTGTCGGTGAAGGTGAATTTACAAGATAGTTTCTTAGCGCCCTCGAGTCTGATATCTGATTTCAGATTAGTTCTAGAATTTACGTTCACTGGATCTAGTCACTTAGCTTTAAGTAATTTTATTAATTACTAACTATCTCCCGCGGTTTTGCCTGCGTTAACTGGATAAAACTATCCATCGTGAAAACGTCACACAAATAGACGTCATTTTTAGGGTTCCGTAGCCAAATGGCAAAAATCGGAACCCTTATAGATTCTTCTTACATAGCGACCTCCTTTTCTCAAAATGACTTTTATAAATATATGAAAATAAGTTTTTTTTTCGTATTTCTGAGGTTTCCAATAAGTAGGTTGGTTACCTCAAAATTCGGTTCCATTTAGCTTTTTAAAGATCGATACGATATTTATTCGTATTCGAGACCTATCACCTTATGATGTCACTATGTTATGTATAGTCCGAAGCATCCATTGATAAAGAACCGAAGGTCGAGAATCGAGATACATAAACGAATATTTTCATTCAACCAATCAACCAATCAACAAGTACTACAAAAGGAAAACCACAATACATTACTATTATTAGTTTGTCAATGAATTTTCCTCAATACCTCTTCATTAATATTATGACGTCATTCTTATGAAAAATGAGAATGTAAATATTTTTAATTCATATGAATTATGAACCACTAGATTTCGCCCCGCGGTTTCACCCGCGTTCCCGTGGGATCTTATGTTTTCCCGGTATAAAAAGTAGCCTATGTGCTATTCCAGACTATAATCTATCTCTCTGCCAAATTTCATCCAAATCCGTTCAGTAGTTTTTGCGTGAAAGAGTAACAAACATCCATCCATCCATACTCACAAACTTTCGCATTTATAATATTAATGCTTAAGGATAATACCGTTACGGAAGGTTGGTTGTAAGACAACTATAATCTATAAGACGCGACGTTACAAACAGACAAACATATTACTAGCTTCCGCCCCGCGGTTTCACCCGCGGTCCCGAGTGCTCCGATCGCCACCAAACATTACAGGATTACCCGCGGGGCTAATATGAAGATTGTCTGAAAATTTCATCGCGATCGGTTCAGCGGTTTCGGAGTCTATAAGGAACATACATACATACTTTCTCTTTTATATATGTATATAGATATAGATGGATGGATAATGGAGCAGTGTTCGTGTTCCCATGTTCCCATTCGTCCCCAAAATAAAAGCAATAAATTATTTAATCAGATGTGTTTATTTAACTAGGTTATAAAGACGAGTACCTAGCCATTTGAATGAATGATTTGATTGAATGAAATCTTCGTTTAGTTCACTCGACAGTTTTTAATAGAGTTCGAATTCATTGTTTTAATGTACAGTTGTTATGTTTGTTATGGATTCTACGTAGTAATTGATAAGATTATATAAGAAATAGGTACTTTGGTGATCTCATGTGATCATATTTGGACGATAATGAAATTGTTATTGATATTAATCTAATATTATAACTATTCGAGACAGGAATGATTATAATCAAACCTAAATGTAGTAAAATATTGGATAATTTTTCACATGAAGCACCTATTTTCTTCTTAAAACAACATTTTATGGTTTGTTTTTAAACAATGTAAACGAGCGACAAAAGAATCTAAGTAGTTTTACTTGTTTTGCATTTCAATGTTGCCATTATTATAATTAATATTCTACTGTCTATTCAATAGTTCACAAATTATTAAATATACAAATACTTAATCAAAAACTAATGATTAGAATTTAGATTTCGGGATTAGCTAGCTGCTTGGTCGCGGTCCCGATTAGAATAACGTACATGTCTTCTGAATAGAATTATTGCTCTTATTTTCCAAATTCAAACAAAAATGATATTACATTTCTGTAGGTAAACAGACATTACCTAACGCCAATTTTGTGCATCTCCTTATATATAAAATAATCTCTCGACAGTTTTTTATAATTTTCTGATTCATCATTGTGAAAGCGAGAATGGTAAATTCGGGGCGGTAAGCGACTTACATCGTTTGTTTGAGATTTAAATGTAAAACATTCGTGATGTGGTGGGACTACCCTACTTTTCTTAGATCATAGATAATCCTTTTATACAGGACAGGAATTGATAAATCATTCCATAAATCACAGAACCGATTTGATTTCTCGTTCATCATTCTAAAATCTTCTTAAACCTCTTTAAACTAGAGTCTAAATTCAAACAAACCCACTTTCCATAATCACAAACAGATTTTATTCGAACAATTTTGAACCTTATCCCGTAGTAGTAAGATCTAGGTCAACGTACGTATGAATCATACATCACTGACAGATAGGTTTAAACAATGAAGGCATAACGGCGCGTGACCTGCATAATAAATTGTTTACTGCTAGCGCTAAAAGTGCTAAAAACATGGAAATAACTGCTTTGTCAGCCATTGAAGCCAGTCGGTCATTGAAGTCATCACCTTGGCTGGAAGTCCTGGTTTGACCCAAACTGCATTTTACTCACCAAAATCGGCTCTAACAGCGACATCAGAGGATAGATTAGCAGGAATTCCGACAGTTTAATTTATCAATCAAGTTTATGTCTGCTTCGGTCAACTTTATCACAGTACAAGCATACGCAGTCTAGAACTTTCTTCTGAATCTAGGTATTCGAGGAATCAATTTCTTAGATAATGAATTTGAGTCTTAGAGAATTTGAATTTTCAAATTTTAACTTATAGTTTTATCATAGCATTTGGCTACAGATTCCCCCATAAATGATGATTAGCGGACACAGAATGGAGTAGGTACATTTGCCCGGCAAAAGCCTATTGTCTCTAAAAAAAAAGTCTCGATTTTAGAAGAGATGAAACAGTCTCCGAGTAGCAAAACTCTCTGGTATTCCGGGTCAAACAGATCATTTTACCAGTTATATTTTGCTACATTATAGTAACTCGTTCACAACCGTAGTATGTTTACAACCCAATCATTCTAGGACGTATCCCGTATCTCTAGATAAGATAATGAGATAATGGGCGCGTTTGGCGATTGAGTCATCTCACGAACTGTGCAATGGCCGTACAAGTGTTTGGAATAAATAATCACACAGTTTATAGCATCAGAGAGAAAACTACAATAATCTTATCTAGTTAAAATAAGATTATTGTAGAGGATTTGCCGACAAATGTAATCTGAATACATTTCTTGTTTTTGTTATATTTTTTTCGTGGCGTTTGCATGAATGAGACCTTCAACGCGTGGAACGTAAATATAGGTGTTTAAACTCCAAAGCCTCACAAAGCTACTAAAAGTAGCGTCAAATTAAAAAAAAAATGTTTTGAAAACTTCAAATCTGACACTTTAAAATAACGTAAAATATATTTCATTTAACATGCTTTTCTGATGACTAAAAAAAAAATTTTCTTTTCTGATAAATTCCGCAAGAACACTGATTTTAGGGAGACCGGAGCCTTAAGTGCAGTTTTCGGAAAACACCAGATTTACAACATGAGTGCAAAAATAATGCAATGTATTATATCTCCTCTCAATGTCTGATATCCGACACCAAGTTAGAGGTAATTCGACTCTAGGTACCTACCGTCTCGCACCTAGGTAACCTAACACTAGCACTTAGTCTAGGTCTATTGTTACAGGTTGTAATTCAAGCGGTTTTATCACTTACTGGTGTGGTGAAGGGTGATGTTTATTAGGATTATACAGGCTGAAACATAAAACTGCCTATCTAACGCAAAAATGACATTGTCTTAATTGTATACAAATCTCACACTTTCAGTTTTTCCCGATTTTTTTTTCATATGAACCTTCTAACAATAATAAACACAACAAAAAAAATTAGCGACATTGTTCCATCCGTTCACGCCTAAGCAAGGTTCACACGTGATGCGATGACCAAGGTAAATAAATAGTGATTTATTTTTGACATGAATAGTAGGATATCTACCTTAAAATAACATATCTATGGAAATTAAGAACTATAATTAACTATAACTTATAGCATCCATGACCAAGTTTACTAAAGTATACAATCTTATTTTTAAATTAACAAATACTTAATTATATACACGTGAAACACATGCGTTTCTGAAACTATTCCTGTAAAAAAAAAAAATTTACACATCCAAAACCAATTAAAGTAAAACCTACCGTATTGATATACGAATTAGGTTTAAAAATATCAAAACAGAATTAATATAAATCATATTGTCAACCCTAAAAATAAAACTCACTCAATTTTCGACTTATTAACCTTACTGATAGGGTAACAAATAAAATATACTTACCAACAGTCTGGTTTCATAGTGATGGACGTAAACCGGGAATCGAACTCTGCGACTCATCACGGGCTGTCAGATAAGTAATACTTAACTGATAGATAGGGGAGATATGTTGAAGGGCCTGTCTGGTAAATATCAGGGCTTTATACTTACATAAATCCGTTTAACTGTTTTTTTTTCATTCCTTGGATGCTAATGCTCAACATAGAGTCCAAAAAGTGCAAGGTTTATTTCTAGATTTAAGTACGCGCTTCCCCCTAAAACCCTTACTTATTTTAACAAATTAATGTAGGTACTAAAACTAAATTTAAAGACAGACGCTTAAAACAAAACAGGGTAAACCACGATGCTAATAAATTGTTAATAAAACGAACCGCATCGCGCGAAGCTAAGGGCTTCATCGCACACAGAGTTTAGAACGAACTAGAAACCGCATACCGTCAGAAATGTAACAGGTCACGTTTTGAGGCGATGATAGCTCAGTGGTAGTGACGTCAAATGCCGTGGTAAATATTAGCCTAATCTTAATGTCCATTACTAAGTTTTTATTTTATTTGGTAGATATCCTGACTGTACACAAAGTTGAGTCGATGAATAAAAAGAACAATACTTAATCGCTTAACAAAAAATAATAATAAATAATTAAATTTAAAAAAGAATCTAAATTCTACCCAAATTGATGGGTCACTTTCGATAAAACCAATTTATTTTTGAGTTTTTGTTTTGTTTTTGAGTATATAAATAAATATTTGTAATTCAACTGTCAAGTAATTTAATTCTTTTATAAACGCATTTTCTGATTATTTACATCTGTGGGCGAAAAGGGCAAAAGCGCATCGTATGCGCGGGCGCCGACGCTTCTCGAAATAGATTGTCGTTTCCTTTTCACCTCCTGTGATGTTATGTTGAACCACACGTATTAGACTTGTTATGAATTGAGGAAGTCAAATAAATTTTGAGTCCAAATGGAATTCATATTTTAAGCTGTATTCGTACTGAAATAAAACATAAATTACAAAGCGATGATAGCTCCGTGACTAAGGTCGTGGGCTAGATTCCTAAAATGAGCTTTCGGTGAGGAAACCATTGAGGGTAGAGCACTTTGTAGAGCCCTGGATGGCTACCTTCAATTTGAAAGTCTGTCGCCAAAAACCCACCAGTGTGTTCCAGTAGATCCACCTTCGGCCACATCATCACATACCATAGTGTAATTGTGGTCAAACACCGGATTATAAATGGTAAAAAAAAACATCACGCGGGGCAGTCTTTGGGGACTGCCGATAGAAATGAAAACTAACCAATTTAAACTTTAATCCTTGAAAGCGTTCGGTGACGCGTGACGATGACGCGAGCTTTTTGTTCACCAAAAAAGTACACATATATACACAGTATACATATAGCTCATAGTCACGTTTTTCGCGTGACGATGACGCGAATTCCATGATTTTTGCTCACCCAAAAAGTGCCGAACGCGCCTAAAGAAGTTTTCACTTCAAAAATTAGTTCTTCATTACAATTTTCCTCCAGCATCATAACATAGCGCATGATCTTCAAAAAGGCATGGAAAAGCTCTTCAAAGTCGGCGACATATAGGTACTTAAAGTCGGCACGAGGAACGAAGTCTCGAAGGCCCACCTCTATTTCAGAAGAAATAAGATCGATTTTAATTAATTCCTCGGGACTACTTTGGTGGCGAGAACTCTAAGTGCATAAGCGACAGTGTCCAGTTATCATCAGGTCGACGGTCTGACGTATTTTTCAATTATTTGAACTTAAAAAGTGACAGCTGCTCGAGAATCTGCTTCTGGGCAAGCCAATTGCATCTCCGGCTTTGTCACCGTCGAAAGGCCAAAGCCCATTTAATAAAAAAAAAAATACAACCGCTCTGTCAAAAGTATACCGTATACTCTTGTATACGAAGATAAGAAATTGTCATCTGAAATAATGCTTATGTTGAAGCCTATCGTAAGTAACAATAGCACGATGATAGTGAAGTAATTGGTTCAAACATATTAACCAACATTTGCTCCAACCAATATTGGCCATCGTTCGTAAACTGAACCTCCTTGAACTTCCGACACATAAATAAAGCAATAAACGCTATCTGTTGGTGATTGGTTATACATTCATGGCTTTAATTAAACAAACATATGGCTATACATTTTATTATTTATTTTATTATTGAATCTATAAAAAAATCACTATGTAATTATTTAGTTGACTATTACTTAGACTTTACTGTTATTATTTTTTTTCTTTATTTTGCTCACAGAACAGATACATATCAGATACGAAACAAGATAATTTTAATGCTCTTTTTATTTATTTATGCCCGAATTATTTTCCATTTCGTGGCTAATGTACATTTACAAACCGGCCAAGTGCGAGTCGGACTCGCGCACAAAGGGTTCCTTGCCATTATCTATAAAAACGGCAAAAAAATCGCGTTTGTTGTATGGGAATAAATATTTATTTTATTTTGTTTTTAGTATTTGTTGTTATAGCGGCAACAGAAATACATAATTTGAGATACAGCCTGGTGACAGACAGCGAAGTCTTAGTAATAGGGTCCCGTTTTCACCCTTTGGGTACGGATCCACTAAAAACTAATATGTGCACGACCGAAAGGTTGAACGCGTAGTAATACATAATAATATACTATGTTACTATGTTCTCGCAAATAAATATATCATTCATTCATTGATATATGAATAAATAATTAGGTTGTTGATGAACTTGTTAAATTTTGTCCACGTTTACTCGTATTAAGATGGACGATTGGCACAAAAACCAACTGTCCACCGTTACTGTGATGGTTGGTAGGCATGTGGATCTCGCCATAATAGTTATTTTTTATGTTTTTAGGTGGATAGCCTTCATTTTGGATATTTTAACGAATATTACTAGTTTTTTATTAATTACCTGAACGAAATAAAAAAATAATAGTATAATTTCTTCGTTTCAGGGTAGCAACGAACACTCCTCACCTGGTCAGCCTCGGAACCGGTCGGTTAAGCACCGCTGTCACTCTTCATCCTATTAAGCAAGGTTGGTTTTTTTTTATAGTTATTTATACTGTATTTATTATTGTCCCTGGTCCCTGATATTCTGTACAGAGTGCTAGGAATAGTCTGCCCCGCTGCATACCTTACCTTTCGGTTGGGTAAGTGTGGCCACTAATATAAATCTCTATAGTATTGTGGAAGGGTCTGTAATTATTATTATTCTGGGCTCTGCTGTCAATGAAAAAATGGCGGTGAGACTGTTGACGCTAGCTGGCTAGCGAGTAGACAATACCGAACGTCAAAATATGTTCCGGCTACCAAATTCTATATTGTGAACAGGTGCTGCTTGTGGGGGCTGATCTGCTTAAGTTTGCAATCCATTTGTTTACTAAGTTACTCATAATTTTAATATATTTTTTTCCTTACTGTCATATAACACACACATATTGTCAGTGAGACTAGATAAATAATTTGATGTAATGAATCTGAGTTGGTTTTGAAAAGAGTAATTGCTGAGTTTCTTGCCGGCTCTTCTCAGTAAAAGCAACCTTCCGAACCGTGCGTTAGAGTCAGACTATTCATAAGTGCTTGTGAAGGCCTATTTGAATAAAAAATATTTTCATTCATTTTCATTCATATACAAAGCTGCGTATTCGTAACGTTCACGCTGACTTCAAAAAAAGTAGCAACTGTCAAATGTGGTCGTGCTGCCGATTTGCAGGTTAACGTTTGGCACCTTGCGATGTTCAAATTCCCATACAAATTTGAGTTAACGCATTCGGCACGATGACGCTACGATTACCTTAGATGTTCGTGCTCGGGGCTCTGGATCCAACTGATAAACTTTATTGTTATTTGGGTTTATGGCGGAGCAAGTTGGTAGACTCCTCCATTGAAAAAGGAAGATGTCGCTACAAGTTAAGTGGTTGTTTCAAGTCTTTTCAGAGCTTGTATCACTGCGACCATACTAGGTCTATAGCCGCTACATAAATAATATTTCACTACCAAGACCTGCACCCATAATAATCTGTACTATACTTGACAGTAATTGAAGGGCGAAAGCCCACTTTAATGCTGCATCATTTTGCAGAAATGGACACCTTATCTGCTCCCTAGAGTCTTAAGTACTCTACTATTCTATTTTTGTCGTGTCAAAGTCAAAGCCATTTATTCAGTTTGGGCCCTAGGAGGGCACTTATGAAGGTCGAATTTACTGAAGTTACCACCGGTTCGGACGTCAGCCTTCAACTGAGAAGAACCGGCAAGAAACTCAGCAAGGTTACATTTTTTTCTTTTTTAATTATCTGACTATTGGCTATATTTTTTCAAAAACAGCAAAATGTACAATACAATATGCAATTAAAAAATACCAATATAAAAATACCGTAAAGGTACAGATATTTAAATTCACTTTACTAAAATGTAAGTAGGCGTCGAAATAATTCCATAAACTCGACTGTAACTGACCTATCTACTTCAAAATTAGATAAGCATTTTCAAGCCATAAGTAACTGAAGCCCGCGACTCCACCCCTATGGTTATTTTTGTTTCTGAAGATTTTTTTATATGGTCACTGTGTAACTCCTTATTAGTCACAACTTAGAATAATACAGCCGAAAATCTTCCCCGAGTATCCCTGTAGTAATTTTCGAATTATGTATTTGTTATGTATTAGTTTGTAAGGATATGTATTTTTGATTCACTCAGGTGGCGTGACAATCGGCTCAGACCCGACGTGCGATATTTACGTGGTGGGCACCGGCGTGGCGAGCGTGCACTGTCGCGTTGAGAACTCGCACGCTGTCGTCACGCTGTACCCTATCAGTGGGAGTACCCTGCTCGATGGACTCCCCGTCGATAAAGCTACCAGGCTGTCGCAGGGTGAGTTACACACACATCAAACAGACACACACACACCATAGCATTATGGTAGGGTATTTTGTAGTACCCGCCTGGCTGCCTTCCACCTTGAAAATTTGTCGCCTAGCACCTACCGGTGTGTTCCGGCAGCTGCATTTGGGAGCCAGTTGCTTACCACCTTCGACTCGCATGCGGAAATTTGTTCCCGATAGAAGTTCTAAAACAAATTAATTTATGCATATTGATTAATGATTGTCATTCTGTTTAATTTAAAAAAATATATTTAGGTTTATAAATGTTTAAACAAAATTCTGTACCACCTATAATAACTATAAGTAATACTGTGGCTCCAGGAAGCATGCTGACAATAGGCAGGTCCAACTACCTCCGGTTTAACCACCCCGCGGAGGCGAAGTTGATGAAGTCAGTGTTGCCATCAGCGCATGTCTCCATGGCGCCGATACAGTTTCAACCAAACGACCAGTGTGTCACTGGTAAGTTTACTTTGCTATCTTTATAAAATTCTATGTATATTACTTGTTTATGGTATGTATAGTTTAGTAAACTTTTTGATCGCTCGATTAATAATATAACTAAGTTTATGATATAAATAAACACAGAATAGTAAAATAGAGTTGTCTCCAAGCACCTGGGACTTGTATTTGTATGCCAGTTTCCTTCTAGACTTTGTATGCTTACCAGTTATGCAGCAGCTAATAAAAAATATTTTCACTTTTCGTAGGTTATACCAACAAACACTCAGAACAAACCAACCAATGTTACCAAACGACAAACGTTCAGAAAATATATAAAGACAACTCCCTTACACAATTAGATCAAGAACTAGACATGACATTAAAAGAAATGTCTAGAAAAAAACCTCCAGTTGCGCCTAGGAAACCCTTCAGAGATCTGGATCAATCTGACTCGAATTCCGACCAAGAATCTAAGCCTAAAGTGTCAAGTATAATGGCTAAAGTATCAAAATTCGAATACTACGCTAAGCAGCAGAAAGTTGGCAGGAGTCAATTCTACACGACAAACGAAAATGATATATCACCCAAAGTGTTCAGTTCTAATTCCCTAACAGTCAATACACCAGCTAAAGATGTATTAGTTGGTAAAACAGTACCAAATTACATGGCAAAAGTTAAACAAGAAAAAATTGTACACTTAAATGAAAATAACGCTATAGATCCAAAGAAGTGCTCCTACGCCAATGTTGCTATTAGAAACAAGAAAATAGACGATATAGTGAAAAACTTTGACGATACACGAAACGATTATAACAAGCCAAATGATTTAAAACTAAATGATAGAGCAGACTTCAAAACCAATGACATTAGAAACGATTTGAATAGAAACGATAAGACAGACGTAAAAAACGATTTCACAAAAGCACTTAACGACACGAGAAACGATTTTAGACTGCCGAAGAAAATTAATAACGATCAAGTGATAGATAATATTTATGGAAAAATTAATGTTGATAGAAAATTGGACGAGTGTAAAGAGTCTAGAAATGAATCGAATGTTCTAGAGCAGAATAGAAACGAGGCGTATGGGAGATGTGATAGAGGAATTAATATAATCAAAGGGCTTTGTTTGCCCTCGCCTGCGTATGACAGGAATCCTCAATATTCGCCTGTGTACGCCAATAGTCATTATGATAGGAGTGTTGAAGCTGAAAGCAGGAGAATTAAGGTATGTTCTTTTTTTCTTTTTACGTATATGTTTTATTGATTGACAGTGGCAGGGTAAGGCCCAAAAATTCATGGTGAGGTCCAAACTTTTGTTAGTCCAATATGCGGTCCTTTGTTTAGACTTTAATAATTGAAATATTGAAGTAAAATTTACATAACTCCCGAAACATAAAATGATCTCTTTAAAAATTACTAGTTTAAATTAGTGTATTCATAAATCATAGGCGCTTGAAATTGAAGTAATACATTAAATATCAAGAAATATTCATTAAAAATTAAAATGGGGAAAATCCTTAAGGTCTGTGCTACAGATTACTCAGTAGTTGCTCTTCGTCTCTTAGTAAATACAATGTCGCCATCTATTGACATCATAAAGTACTATGTTTATTTTAGTATTTTTAACTGACAATTAATTATACAGATGTCGTTAGTAGCATTCATATTAATCTATACTAATATTATAAAGCTAAAGAGTTTGTTTCTTTGTTTAATCGCGCTAATCTCAGGAACTACTGCTTCGATTTGAAAACTTCTTTCATTGTTGGATAGCCCATTTATCGAGGAAGGCTCTAGGCTACTTTTTATCCCGGGAAAACACAAAATCCCTCGGGAACGCGGGTGAAAACGCGGGGCGGAAGCTAGTACTTAATAAACTGCCAAGTAAGAAAAACATCGTAAGGAAACCATAGGTCAATGGCAGAGTACTTTGTAGTACCCCCCTGGTTGGCTACCACTCTTGTGTTGAAAATAGGCAGCACTAGAGCCAGTTCTTTTCTAAGCTTTATGTGTGAGTATAGTAAAAAAAAAAACCTGTTTCTAAGAACCATTTAACAAATACTATCTTTTTCAAAAAAGAAAATTGGTTCAGCTGTTTTTAAGCTTCATACAAGGAAGGCTACAGCTTTACTTATTACACCCCTATTTTTGCATCTAGGGTTGAAATCATTAAAGAGACGTATATAATGGATCTGTAGAAACGCATGTATCAAAACAATGTTACGCGGAGATACTAAAGATGCAAATAAAAACGAAAGAACAAGGTCGTATGATATCGAAGAAAAATCCCGATAACAAGTATGATAATATAAATTAAAGGAAACAATGGGCTTATCTGATAGCAATTGACGCAAACGGCACTGCGGATTTGCAATTACTTCAGTATGATTATTAACCTCTGAGTGATTGTTATTTAAGAATATTGTGAATTTGTGATTTAAAAGTGTTCAAAACATCGAGTAATTATGGATAAATTATTATAACAAAAAAAAATGTGTTTTGTAAACAGAAAAATATAACCATAAAAGTAACCTAATTTCAAAATTCTAACCTTCACGCGTTATCTTAATCATTTAATCGAACAGTTCAATGAAAGGGAAATTAAAAACATAATGTCGACATGTGATACGGCTTACCAATGCCATGTATCGATTACGTACTTTCAATATGGTAGTCATAAACTGAATGTTGTTATAGCAACTCGTTAAATACAGTGTTATTATAAAGTTGGGTAAAAATAATCAAAATGACAGTTAAATCAAAGAAGGAGCCCTCACACAAACATCTACTCAAGTTATTTGTTAACAATCTAAAGAAAAACACGCTAGCATTAAAAGAATTGAAATCATCAATCGATATAAACAATCGCAGCAATAATAACGATAATTTTATCGATATAACGAAATCGGTCAACGAGAAACTCGACGTAGTTCATAAACTACGAAACGATATTAAAATTTATCGAACAATAAATACTATATTAACAAATCATTATATAAAAGAAACAAGAAATCATGAAAATACTATCGATGGTAAAATGATTAAATTGGAGAAGCAAGTGAAACAATCATACGATGATTTGAAAGCTGAGATAACAAAGATGGCGGATATCTGCAGTGTTGCCAATGATAATAAATCATTTTTAAACAATATATCATCGCCAATACAAAATAGTAATGTTATAGTTATGGAGAATGGAGTGAAATATAATCAGTCTAATGAATTGTATATTAGAAATGAAATTTACAATACTATCATTAGGAAAATTGATAAATTATTTTGTGGTATGGTAAGTTGTTCAATTTGTCTTCAGCAAAGTAAAAATCTTGTCTATAGGGACAGATAAGATGTTCCATAGACTGATAAAAGAGTACACTATTCCTCTGGGAAGTTAGGTTATGGAATGAGATTCCTATTACAGTATTCCCTTAGCGCTACGATATAGGGTTCTGCAAAAAAGGACGTATAAAACTCATTCTAAAAATAAAAGTGGTCTGTCTCTTTTCAATTAATTTATCGATCTTCATTAAATCAATGTTGCCATATATAAAAAAAAGCTACCAAAATTATGAAAATTAACTTACAAAGTAAAATAAAGTGATTGGATTATATTGAAATGTTGTTCTTTTGCAGGCATACCAAGATAGGGTAAAAGAAGAGGAACAGAAGGAAGCAGAGACCGCTCGGTTGGAGGAAATACTCAACATGTGTGCTGAGTACGAGAAACAAATCTCTTCTGGTTAGAATTTATACCTATATAGACGATATTGTGTTTGTTTATATAACTTTCAATGGTCCTACTAATATTATAAATGTGAAAGTTAGTATGTTTGTTACCACATAACTCTGTAACAGCTGAAAGTATTTGGATGAAATTTTGCACACAGATAGTATATATTCTGGATTAACATATAGAATACTTTTTATCCCGGGAACATATAAGATCCCTAAAAAACGCGGATGAAACCGCGTGGTGGAAGCTAGTAGGCTTATAAATGTCGTTGAAAAATGGTCAAATTCAGTACTTTTTTAAATCAAAGAAGTTCATTTTATTTTAATTACTAGTTTTTCTTTATATTTCTAAAAATGTAATGTTGCCATAATGAGATAAACTTAGTTGATAATATTGTTGTAGGCAACCCCGTAACTCCTACAGAGAAGCGTTCCCACAACAAGATCATTACAAACGGATCTCTGCCACGGAGCGTGGCGTTGAACAATCCTAACTTTGTACAAACCAGCGAAGGGTATTATAAGTAAGTAAAATGGACTTTCATTTTAGTACAGAAGGCATACATTACATTAATGAATTGTAGCATCTATTCATACGGCGAGGTTAGAAATGTATTCGTATATAATTACTAATTCTCTTGATTTTTGTTTGCAGGTTCGATACTAGTCATAATAATACCAGTCCATTGAGTAAATCTTTACCCTTACAAAGAAATCTCTCTTGCTACGAAAACTTTGAAGTATCCTCACCATCACAAACAAATCAAACAACACCAGTAGTGACTATACCCCAAAATAATTACGAAAACATAGGTAGAATGGATGAAATAGGCATACCGGTGTTTGATGATCCAATACACGAACTCTCTAGTCCAATTATGATAAGGAAGTTAAACCAAAGTGATAAACCTAATCTATCATCGCCTGTAGGAAGCCCATATGAAAATGTGTATTACAATAGGAATAATGTATATGGTAATTTGAACCCTAAATCACCTAATACACAAAGTCCTAGAACGAGAATAAAGACGTCTTTTGCACATAAAAATTTACCGTCTCCGCAATATTTCATATTCCCCACACCACCGCCTGTAGATAATAGTAAAAAACCTAATTTCAATGTAAATAACGAATCAGATAATCAACATGGCGATGACAAAGTTAAAGAACCTAAATTTGCGGGCATAGAGAAACAATTGAGTCTAGAAGAAGAAATACCTATGATAGACGACGCAGATTTAACTAACGATATAGAATTCAGATATTCTAGAAATATAGACAAAGATGAGAAAATAGAGAAAGAAAAGAGTCCAGAGAAAGAAATTGCTTTGAAAAAGAACCAAAGCTTTGATGATGTGAAACAAGAATTGATGGCAGACATTCCAGAGCTAGAAGAATTTGAAAAAGATCTAAAAGAGAACAAAAGAGAGAAGATAATTCAAAATTTAACTGAGGACATTAAGAGAATTGATGTAGAAGCCGATTCTATTGACAGTTCTGTACTAGATTACAATTTAGATGAACTGAAAACAAGGTATGACAAGTTAAAGGAAGATAGGAGGAAATTTGTGACAGAAATACACGATATTAAATGTAAGATGGCCGAAATAAGGTCGCAGGAAGACGATATTTTGAGAGAGGTAAGTCTAAATATTACAAATATTTATGAAATTTCGCACACAATTAGATTATATCCCGAATTATTACCTCGGCAGCTGCACTTGAGAGCCAGTTCCTTCTAGGCTCTTAGTACTTACCACCTACAGCCACAATTCTGCTCAAACACAAGCCTATGCAAAGTAAAAACAAAATATTAATACGTATTTACTTCATCCCACGAAAACCATTAATCGATAAGTCAGTATGTAGCGAAAGTAAATAAATCATAATAATTAACTAATTAAATATGTACTTTTGATATCTACTATTGATGAAACGAAACGTCAGTTAACATTCCTGCCATCGTGCAACTTTAAATTGTAACTATTTCCCTATACTCTCTAAAATTCAAAAGGAGTGATTAAGAATATAAATTTATATAGAATAACATGTGCTAAAAATATATCAATCCTTACCATTTATTATAAATGCGAAAGTGTGTTTGTTTGTTTGTCATTGTTTCACGCAGCAACAGATCGACCAAAACCAGAGAGTGACATAGGCTTATTTTAATGTCCGGAACTCGGTTGAAACCCAGGGGCAAAAGATAGTATAATTGTGTTAAAATAAAATAAAAAACTCATTTTATAAATTCAAGAATTACTTTCGATTGACGCAAGATTATGTTTTTGTACATTTACAGCTTGAAATGGAGAAAGCATTAATAAAAGGAGAATATGACTCGGAAATAGCAATACTCAACATAGAGCAGAAAAAGAAGATGGACTTAGTAGAGAAGGGGAAGAAGATTGAAGAGGAGATCCGACAACTGAAAGAGAGGCAGGAAGTGAGACAGAACGAGATGCGAGATAGAGTTGATATAGCAACGCTGAAGGTTGAAAGGTATGTTACTTGCTATTAAAAATATTCACGACTAGCTTTTCCCGAGATAAAATATTGCCCATGTTACTCAGGGTTAATGTAGCATTCTAACAGTGAAAGAATTTTTGAAATCGGTCTAGTAGTTTTTGAGTTTATTTGTTACAAACACAAAAATACAAATCTTTTTTATAATATGTATAGGGATTACCTAGTTAGCTAGTCACTAGCTAATCCCTCGGGGTGCGTTTCAATATCCCATTATTTTCTTCGTTTTCCACCAAATTTTCATCGCAATCAGATGAATGGTACAGCTTACGTTACAAACAAACAAACAAACATTGATTTTTCTATATAATATATGTGAGTGAGTGACCCTACTACTATTTTTTTCTTTGAATATAAATTCCATAAATCTGTCCATAATAATGAATTAATGTTTATTTTTAATTAGTAAGTATGTACTTCAAATACTTGTGGAATAAAAGTTTTTTTATTCTATTTTTTTATTATTTTATATTAATTATTATCTAAAAGCGAAAAATCCCTTTGTCTATGTAAAATAATAAATATTTCGGTACATATTCCCCATTTTTCAGACTTATAAATACTTTACTATGTTCTAGGCTAGAAAAAGATCTGAAAGAAAGTACAGCGACGATGGATGAACTACAATACGCTCAGGACATTCTGGACAACGAGACCAAGATCTTTGAGGACCTGGAGTTCCAGCATTTGGAGGAGGAATCGGAATTGTAAGTATTACTTTACTGAACCTTATCATCATCAGAGTCCCTAGTTAGTTTCTTCTTAGTTTGACGTAAGGAAACGGTTTGCGTTTACAAAAATTTTGTATGGAAGAAATTAGTGTCATGAGTATTCCACAAGAGGCGCTGTGTCAATTCTAAGTAAGTAGTAATTGATTGTAAGCATTTCATCATCTCAGCCGCAAGACGTCCACTGCTGGACATAGGCCTCCCCTAATGATCTCCAATAGGACCGGTCTTGGGCGGCCTGCATCCAGCGTTTTCCAACGAACATTACAAGGTCATCTGTCCACCTTGTAAGCGGACGTCCTACGCTGTACTTGCCGGTCCGTGGTCTCCACTCCAGAACTCTTCGGCCCCATCGGCCATCCGTTCTGCGCACTATGTGGCCTGCCCATTGCCACTTCAACTTGCCAATCCGCTGGGCTATGTCGGTGACCCTAGTTCGTCTATGGATCTCCTCATTCCTGATTCGATCGCGTAGAGAAACCCCGAGCATAGCATATTACATACTATGGGCAAAAACTTGCACTAGGCAATCTTAATTTTACCTACAATATTGAAAACGCTGGATGCAGGCCGCCCAAGACCGGTACTATTGGAAATCCTTAGGGGAGGCCTATGTCCAGCAGTGGACGTCTTGCGGTTGAGATGATGGAGATGATGATGATGAAAACTTGCCACAATATGGAGTCCCATAACACTTATATATGTATGCTGCCAGTTTCTTCATACTAGATAAAACTGACCACATTGATAACGTGGGAAGTTATAATGTGACTGAAGGTGGTACATATTTCTGTGAAAATACTAGTTCTTAAAAAAACCAGATACATAGTGATAGTAGCCTGTATTCTAATGTACTTTTGACACTACATTGATAATAAAAATAAATTATAAATAATTATATACTTGATTTTTAAATTTTTAAATATTTACAGACTATCAAACAGGGAGGATATACAAAACGAAATAATGTTGCTATCTAAAAAAATTGAGGCTCAAAAAACTAGGATACTGACATTGAAGTCTGAGGCAAATAGCAATTTGACGTCGGCTTTAGACGAGACAAAAATATTGCACGCCGAGTATGTGAGGCTTTTGAACCTTGTAGAAAACCTAACGGGTAACGTACAGATCATTGAAAAAGAATTGAAACCAATTGTCTCTAAGTTAAATGAAGTGGAAAGAACTCAATCACCAGACAGTGCTTTTTATACAGACCAAACCCGAGCTAAATCCGGGGAGTTCGGTTACTCACCGCAAAGCTCAGACAGCGATGATATAGACATGAAAATTTCCAACTTTGAACATCATACGAAACAAATCAAAGATAAATTCAACTCTATAGATCAGATGTCACAGTCTATGACGGTTGACATCGAGAGAAGAGTTATCACAGATATTGTAGACATAGACAGATACAGCGAAAGTCCATCTAAGTCTTCTACTTCTTCGAAAGAGAAGAAAGGATTTTGGGAGAGGAATTTCGATTCTCTAAAACGTAAGAAGAAACAAAAGTCGCCTGATAAAGTCGATATTATGTCCCAAAGTTTAAACGAGAACATATTTTTTAACAATGAAAACATAGAAACAGAAACTTTCGATAAATTCAACAGCTTAAGGCATTCCAAAAAGAATAAAAAAGATACGGGACCTATTAAAAGTAGCTCGTCGTCAAAAATACCAACTTTCGCCGCATTAGGGAAGATAATGAAGAAAGATTCATTCGGTCGTAAATCACGTGAGAACAGTCTTAAAAATGACGAAACAGATAAAGAATCTAAGAATAGATACGTAAAGAATTCCAAATCATTAACAGAAAACAATAAATACGTTAAATCTAAGTCACTATCGCCTGACAAGAAAGACGAAGAGCCAATAACAGAGGAGACAGTTGAAGATATGAATGAATTAAATGAAAAGAATCGTGTAACTTTTGTTAGTTTACCGCAAAAAGAAAGTAAATCTAAAATTTTACATAGAAAGAGTTGTGGCGACGAGCCAAGTGTTAAGAGTGATTTTCAAAAAATGTCCGATACTAATAAAATACCTTCGCAAGATGATATAGATAGGATATCAAAAATTACTATAGATGCCCCCTTATTGCCAAGTGATACGGATATGAATTCGTTGGGGAAACGAACGCTGGATAGTCTGATGGAAGTCGAAAGGAAGAGGTTGGAAATGTTGGAGGAGCAAGGTATGTTTTTTTAATATCTTTATTATTCTATCTTATATATATGAAAGAAAGAAACGATGTATGTACGTAGGTTTTGGTTGACACATTTACAAAACACCTGTTTATTTGATCCTTACATATTATGATACCTCGCAGTTTCACCCGCGTTGCTGAGGAACCTTCTATTTTTCCGGGATAATATGCTATTCCAGACTATAATCTATCTCTGTGCCAAATTTCATCCAAATCCGATTAGCCGTTCTGACGTGATTGAGTAACAAACATCCATCCGTCCATCCAAATTTTCGCATTTATAATATTAAGTAGGATTAGAAGGATATCTAAAAAATGTAATCTTGCTGAGTTTCTTGCCGGTTCTTCTCAGTTGAAGACTGACCTCCGTACCGGTGGTAACTTCAGTAAATTCGTCCTTCATAAGTGCCCTAGGTGATCCTGGGGCCTAAACTGAATAGTTATAGTCTGCAGGTGTTTTGTAAACCTGTATTTGTTCTGCTACTAATGTTTCTATTCCTTATTCTATTTATGTACGATTCCTAGATCTGGTAAAATGCAATAGGGGCTATCGTTTTTGTGCTCACCAGCTGGCGCCACTGTTGAGTAAGGTCCTATAAAAGCTTCTTATATTTAATACCTTAAACCGTACCGAAAAAATATCGAGCATGCCTCAGTTTTACGTAGTTCATACGTTTTGTTCGAAAAAAAAGTAGGTAAAAGTTTCCGAAAGAGGAAACTGTCTCAAAGCACTGCCATTAATTGACCCGTAACACATATTTGCCATAATTAATCTCAGGTATTGCAAAATATTTACAACATTATTCAAATTAGAAATAAACCCGCGTAGCCCACCCAGAAACAGTGAAGTTTGACATTCCGAAGATCTCACGCTACACTAGCGCCTCTAGCAGAAAATTCACACGCGATAGCCCCCATTGACGAATTTCTTTAGAAATGGTCACCACGAACTTTTCCCAGTAGGTACTCTAGTGGACTCTAGTAGATAGTGGACCTTATACCAAAGACCTAAAGTCAACTTTGGCTTACTATCAGAGCCGAAATGGAACTTGACTCTTTGTTAGATGTATTATCGATTGTTGAAATGATTGGCGAATCCAACGAATTATCTGTATTGACTGTTGATATATCAACGCACAGCACAAACTGCTGGACCTAGAGACTTGAAATTTTGCACATAGATACCTTATACAGTGTAGGTATCTACTGTGGAAGGATTTTTGGAAATTCAACCCCTAAGCGGGTAAAATAGGGGTACGCGAGTGAAACCGCGGGGTGGAAGGCTAGGACTATTGTAAATGCGAAAGTTTGTTTGGGTGTTTGTTAATAGTTGAGTAACATTTACATTTGGATGACTTTTAGCACATAAATAGATCATGCCCTAGCATTGAATCCCTCGCGAACGCAGGTGAACCAGTGGGGGAGGTAACTAGTTTTCTAAAGTATATACTTAAACTAATATTGTAATAAAGAGAAAAGATTAGATTTTTTTTATATGTTTGTTTGTAATGGATAAACTCAATAATTACTTAATCGATTTTAAAAATACTTTCACCTATAGAAAGCTATATTGTCAGCAAGTAGCATGGGTTATATTTTATCCAAGGAACGCGGGTGAAACCGCGCGGAAAAGCTATCACTAAATAAACTAAAATTCTACAGGTTGTCAAGTAATAGAGAATGAGCGAGAGAAAATATCGGAATTGAAGAGACGAGCACAGGATGAGACGAAAAAACTATGGGATCAAAAGTTCAAGGAGCAGAGATCCTTCGAATGTGACTTCAGTAGCCTGCCCAGTGAGATTGAAAGGGAAGATACGGACCGCTCGAGTTATGGGGACAGGATGGACCGGAGCGTGGTCGAAGATACCAGTTTAATTGACGACAGCTTTATGGTCAATTCTACTATGTTTGATGAGAGGTGAGTTAAATATATATTTATTTTTATAATAAAAATACTACTTGATTTTTTTTAATCTAATTTATATATATCAAGTAGTAGGTCAGCGAAATATTCTTAGTTTAAAAGAAAAATCATAACTAATATTATAAATGCGAATGTAAGTTTGTTTGTTCGTTACCTTTTCACGCCTAAACCGCTGAACCGATCGCTATGAAATTTGGTACGCAGATAGCGTATGGTTTGGAGAAGGACATGGGCAACTTATTTTTCTCGGGAACGCGGGTGAAATCGCGGGGGACAGCAAGAAAAAGAAAAAATATCTATAAAAACATATATTCCTATCATAATTTTATACATAAAACTGTGGAAGAAATAATATATTTTATACCGTATATTTTCGTTGTTTTAATCTTTGACATACAAAGCTACAAGTAATAATAAATTTAAAAAAAAAAACAGTTATTTTACTACAATGGCCGCTTTTTACAAGAATATCGGTCAAACATACATTAGGCATGGAATATAAAAACTTTACTGAAACTCACGAGTGACTGAAAACAAAATCTTAACACCTAGACTTAGATTTCATTTCAGAGTGATTAATTTTTAACGTTACGTCCTATACCATAATATATAGTGATAAGATAAGTTAGTAACGATTCGACCGCCGCGTCGTGTACACGTGACACGTATCGATTTAATTCCATATTTAGTTTTTATGTCATTGTAATTTGAGCTTTAACGACTGTGTAATAAGGTCGTGAGAGTAGAGGAAGAGTGTTGAAAATGTGTGAGAGGTATAAGAAGAAATTATGTGTTGTAGCACACTTAAGTGGGATAAGGACAGGTGGATGTATTCACAGCTCTCAACCACAAACAGTCAGAGCATAAAAGCCGATCGATATACAAATCTATTGTTAATGTAAGGGGCTGTATTGGACTTTCCAGATATATATACAAGAAGTCCTGACTGTCGGGTGATGAAATTTGGTCCATGAAATTTCGATAATATATTCCTCTTGTAACGTGATATATTTCGTAAAGATTATCCAAAATTCAACCCCTAAGGGGGTAAATAGGGAAACCTGGGTTATTCCGGAAAGCTAGTTTTAATGAGTCATTGCAATTTGACGTTTAAAATCTGAGTCATAAAGTGAAAATTCCATTAAAATAGTTTGTCAATAGGTGTTGATCTACGTCTGTTTGTTAACTTTTTGTCTTTAAATAAACGTATGGTGACAATAAAGGAAAGTAGTAATAAATTATAATACTGTTGTCCCACTCATTATTTGTGTTAAATGTGTAAATATGAACTTTATTATAACTTATCGGTGTTTATTTTTGATAGACAATTAGAGAATTCTAAATACGACGCTCAAATAAATTGTAATAAATCTAAGTGTTTTGAAAAGATTGCTGAGAGCAACCATCGGAACCGTGCTTTAGAGTCAGACTACTTATAAGTACTTGTGAAGGCCTATTTGAACGAATAAATATTTCATATTATTTCACTTACTGATCTTTCTTAAACACTTTGGTTGTTGCAAACTTATTTTAAACAAAACATGATTTTACAAAGAAAAAGTTTTTTTAAACTTTGTATTAGCCGGTGTTTGATATAGATCGTGTTCAATCTCACTATGGTAAGTGATGATGTGGCCGAAGGTGGTAAGCATACAAAGCCTAGAACTGGCTCACAAGTGCAGCTGCCGGAACATACCAATAGGTGTTTGGTGACAGATTTTCAAAGTACCCTACCACCGTGCTATAGTTTCCTTACGATGTTTCCTTCACCGAGAGCTCAAGCTCATTGTAGGATTAGAACCCTCAACCTTCGCAGCGGCTTCACTACCACTGAGCTATCATCGCCAAAAGAAACAAATCTTTTTGTTTAGTTACAAGCCAAATATACATTACTAGCTTACCGCCCCGAGGTTTCACCCGCGAGCCCCTATTTTACCCTTTCTTAGTGGATTCCTACATCATAATAGCTATTTGTATGCCAAATTTTAGCCCGATCCGTCCAGTGGTTTGAGCTGTGCTTTGATAGATCAGTCAGTCACCTTTTCCTTTTATATATACAGTAGATTACCAATTGAATAGATTCGTTTCAATTCACTTTAATTGTTGAAATATGGGTATGACATCAGTGATCATTGATATATTTCTGTGTTCTGAAATATGACCCAATTTTCATGGTACTTACTTTATGAAAGACAAGACATATATTGGTAGATAAATTTTAAGTTACGACTTATATTTTTACTCATAAAATACTGGCTCCTGAAACTTTTCAAGAGCTTTTCAAAAATAAACTGTTACGTGTTTCTATGCTAATAAATTCATTTGTATTTGCTTTGATAGCGATTAGTTATAGTGAATATATGAATTCTAAAACTGTTGGTTGCATAAATAACCAAGCTTACTTAGCGAACTAAAAAACTATTTGGAATTTATCTACGTGGCAGGGACAATAAATATTAGAAGAATAATTAAAGCTATAGACAAGTTCACATAACTCACTCACACACACACCAATACACTGCGCGTGCGCTTGTTCCTTACTTACAAGTTTATTCATTTGTTCCTTTATTTAATTTTCTAGTCTTCGAAAACTACAAACTTAATCATAAACAAAATTACTATGGAAGACCGGAATCTTCTAACACATGCAAATGTTTGCTTAAAAGGAGATTTAAAAACCAGACATGTACTTAATAGTGATAAGTTACTGCAAATAAACATAAACAATAGGATACATTTTTTTAAGCACTCGGCTGAAATCCCAATAAAAATAGGACGCACATTCAAAACTTTTCGTAAATATGCTAGCTAGACAATACATTTGCTAGAGATATCCTTATATAATCTATACTAATATTATAAAGCTGAAGAGTTTTTTTGTTTGTTTGAACGCCCTAATCACAGGAATTTTTTATCCCGGTAAAACATAAGATCCCTCGGGAACGCGGGTGAAACCGCGAGGCGGAAGCCAGTATTATAAATATGAAAGTTTGGATGATTGTTACCACTCAACTTCGTAACAGCTGAACGGATTTGGATGAATTTTGGCACGTAGATAGAATATATTCTAGATAAACATATAACATTTTTATTCCGGGAAAACATAAGATACCTCGGGAACGCCGGTGAAACCGCAGGGCGGAAGGTAGTTTTAAGTATTTTCCGTAATGGAAAGTAAGACTAGCCTAACATTTTGCAACCATTAGTCGTTCTAGTAGTAGACGTATGCCGGAACCACCACTTGTACGTGCGATAATCATATTTATGATATCATAGTGATAAGATTCTCTTTACGTAAGCATATTTATGTAAACAAGGATTTTGGTTAGCTTTCTTGTACCTTGGTTCATAGAGTTCTGGAATAGCATTAGAAATTATAATTATATTTATTATTGGCGTAGGCTTTGTGATAGATATCTATCATGCAAATTTAATTTTTAAATTATTTAACAAAGCGATTCATTTCTTAACACCTCAAAAATTGTAGTTCCACAGGGATCAATTCTCGGCCCGTTAGTATTACTATAACATGTTTGTAACATTAAATTTATCTTCTTATTACTGAAACGTCGGTATTAGGTTTATTCTCACGAAATCAATACGAAAGATAACCTCATACTACACTTTATCTAGTTATCTAAAAACCCACTTCCCTATATCCAGTATAGAGTGGTGTAATCTATGGTACGTTGACAGTAGATACCGTCGTTGTCTAGTTAATAAGCGAAACGTCCACTCTGATTTAGTATGCAACTTTATGACGCATATTGGTATTTAGGACGGCCGTATAGAGGTTCGCCACTGCATGTACAGGATGTTGTTTTGGTTGACAAGTTTTTTTTTTTCTTCAAATATAAGCCTTTTAGTTTTGTAAAAATATTATGAATAGTAATAATACAAAAAATAAGTTACGAACATAACTAAGTCATGCTGGGTGACAAATAGGTAAGAAAGATAAGAATAATTCACGCAATTACCAAATTTGGCAAGTAAAACTCATAGAGCAAACTCTAAAACCAAGTCAATAAAAAACCTTCAATGTCGCATTGCAGACATTCAATAAAAGTATGAAATGCTGGCATTATGACATTTTTATAACTAATATAATAATGATATATTTTATTAGACAAAATATTAAAATATTCTGTTCTCTGTTCACCTTGAAAGAGAAACGAATGGCGTAGTAAAAATAAAAATATTAATAAAACGGTTTGCGACTGATAAATACCTTTACTTACATAATATTTACTATTCCAATTTCAACGTAGTATTTCAGACCATTCCATTTATTTCACCGCATTAGTCTTCCAAATAACCTCTTTATAATTTAAAATTAGCCATCAACATTGAATCTTATCCAAATAAGTTTTGACACGGTTTTTTTTTTCTGAAAAGAACACTATAATAATATTTATTCTTATTAAAATTAGGTCTTATTTTTAAGGTTTATGTAAACCTTCAGGATTGAATGTACTCATTGATACAAACAACTTATATGAGACGTTAACTGAAAGCGCGGAAAAAATCTGTTGTTCCATAATAAGTTGACGTGCGATGCCTGGAATTCTATTTTTTTTGTAGGTAGTTTTGGGACGCGTCCCATTCGCGAGCCAACCGATTAAATAACCAAAAAGTGTGGAAGAGCTTAACACATTACCATACATACGCTTAAAATAAGTTTAGCAAAACAATTAAAGTAGTACTCTATTATGCAATCTATACTCACTCATATAACACTGTTACCAAAACAAGAAAAAAACGAAATTATAACATCATTAAATAAACATACAGTAAAAAATACAACACCCTGTACACACGTCGTGTCAATGCATATTATAAACTTCCTCCTGCCACAATTGAGTACACAGATGTTTTCGCTCCGCTGTCCTACTAATAACTTCACTGCCATATACGAAAGTGTATCACGTGTTTAACACCGTTTGGATGTGAAAACTTATAACTCCGATTTTGAATAATTCAGGATTAAAAAAAAAAAAATTTTGAGTCATTACGATTTAAAAAAAATATGTGTTTTTTTTTAAGCTATCTTTTGTGTTAATGTGAGGCGTGTTTTATTAGTTTTTAGTTTGGTTTTGTTTGTTAATTTCACTGTGGAGTAGATGAAGAAGGCATTCTATAGTAGGCTTCCATATTCTGATGGTGATGAATTGATGATGATTTTTCACTGAGTTCGACTCAGTGTATTTAAATACATTCGAGTTGTCTCTACGTCGTTTCAAAACATGTTGACATTCAAATATTTTTATTAAAATTTATTATTTTTTCAAAGTAACATAATACTGTCTAATAGTAGATTCAAAAAAGTAAATTAAAATTAAATGAAAGCCTGTGTGACTCGAAACAAACATTAATGTAAATGAGCCCTTAATTAAGGCCATTACCTACAAATTATGTCTGTTTACACAGGCGATAATGCTTGTAACTCTATTTAGACAATTTATTTGAAGTTTCGTTAACTGCGAGGTAACTTAACTTTTAGCTGTTTTTAAAAGCAATATTGTGTTGATACTATAGTCTGGTTAGAAATAATTAGACTCCACTATGCTTGTATAACCACAATGTTATCATAATCAGTGATGATGTAGCCGAAGGTGGTAAGCACACAAAGCCCAGCTCAAGTGTTACTGAAACCCATGATACAGTTTTTTTTTTAAATGAGAGTGGTAGTCAACCAGGCGGGTACTACAAAGTACCGTGATATAATTTCCTCGCGATGTTTTCTATCACTGAAAGCTAATTAAATATAAAATAAACTAGGTGTCCCCCGCGGTTTCACCCGCGTTCTTGAAACAAAAGTAGCCCATGTCCTGTTCCGTACATAGGCTATCTGCGTACGAAATTTCATCGTGATCGGTTCAGCGGTTTAGGCGTGAAAAGGTAACATACGAACAAATTCACATTCGCATTTATAATATTATTAAAGTTAGGATTAGGATAATATTAGTTAGGATAAAAAGATGTTTCTGTTCTAGAATATCTCAGAATGTTGACTTATATTTTAAACTTGTAATTCATAGTTTGTTTATTAGTTTTCCAGTAACTGATAAATTTCGCCACATTACGCACGAAGTCATTTAATTGTGCATTCAGTCATAATGTTCTTAAAATTAGTTATTTTAGAATGTTGAGTAACTTTGAGTCAGTGTTTTGTTTACTTGAGTATACCCACTCGTTGGTTTTACTAGTTTTCCAGCTAATTGCGTGAACCTCATTTCACAGTGTTCTAAAAATATATTTAATTTAGAAAATTTTAGTTATTATGTACAGAAAATAGAAAATGCGTAGTTTTATAGTCTATTAATCGCTATAAGCTTAATTTATTGATATTAAAAAATAAACATGTATTCGAATATCTTTATTGAAACATCATTTTAGAAAAATAATTAAAAAAATAACATAAATGGGAATAAAAAAGATAGTAAATAATGGGTTGAGATATAGAGATAGGCTTACTCTTGACAGGCTTCAGACCTTAATATCAATGGCAAAGTTTACATTACAAAAACGATAAAACGTGAGTTGTAACGTTTTAAATACATGCAATGTGCGTACTATTAATCTAATATACAGCGTTAATTACAGTCAGTGTTTCAACTATTGGAGGCGGTGAAAGTGAGAACAATATTGTTAAGCTATTTATATAATAAAAGTGATTTTGTATAAAAAATGTGTTTGTGATAAAAAAAAAATGGCTAATGTTAAAAAGAAAAATAACAGTCTGCTATGTTGGTGAGTTAAATGTGGATATTGTGTGTAATACCGTAAAGTGTCTAATTTCGGAATTGAGTGATTTGGATTCTTATGTTTACTCCAGATTAGTAAATTTAGTTTCAAATTAATTTCACTAGCTGTCTCCCGCACTTTCCTATGAGTTTATATTCGTAGTCTGCTACCTCTACCAATTTTCATCAAAATCGATTCAGCAGAGTCGTGAAAACGTATATATACCTATATATATCAAGGACTAAGTGCGGAAACCACACCCACTCAAACAGAAGTGGGTTTGATGATGATGACGTGAAAACGTAAAACAGACAGATAGACTTTCGGCTTTTTAATAATACTAGTATTTATTTCTATCGATTAATTAATTTTGTTCCACTCTTTACTATACTTAGTACACAAAATAATAATAATAAAATAAATAATTAACAGTAATTTGTCACACATTTACTGTAAGTTAAGTTTTTTTGTACTTATGGTGTAACAATAAAGTGTCTATTTATCTATCTATTTATTTAGGGCCTTATTGCAATTCTGTCAAAATATTAATTCATTTGGGAAGATAATTCGTGTTTATGATTCTATAACTAATTTCCATTTGTTGTAATTTTAACTCAAGTCTATGATACGTTTATCTCCGTGTATATTAATATATGATTAGCATAAATTTCAGTTATAATTTTCCGAACAATATGTTTGCACAAGTGTATTTCCGTGTTCATTTTACGGCGTTTTTTTTTATATTATATAGGACATTTCCATATTTACGTTGATGACTAGTGGCACACATATAGTGTCCACTGCACTACCATTTTTTTACTGGTACGCAGTGTTGGTTTTAATATAAGTTCGACCGTTATCTCACTATGGTAAGTGATGGTGTGGCCGAAGATGGTAAGCACACAAACCCTAGAGGGAACATATAAGTAACATATATGATAGGAAATGACATGCACAGTTATTAACATTTATCTATGGACCGAAAATACCTAATCAATTCTTTTTTTTGTTGCAGTTCTGGGCTTATGTCATCATCCATAGAGGAGGTGAGTTTTTAACATTTTTTTTTTCTTTCATGTATTTTACTATGTATTTCCAACCCCAAAATTTTGTGTACCAATTAAAGAATTAAACTAAAAGCTATATTGGCAAGAATGCTACTGGAATGAAGACATGTTTACAAGTTCAGTGAGACAATAAAAATAGAGAACAAAGACATTTCGGTGGGCGCGTCAAAATCTAAATTAGACAAATGTTGCGTCCGCGCATCACTTACAGTTGAACAATAGATGACAGAGATATTAGATTGGACACAAATATAATGCTTTATTCTACACTAGCTGTATATACAACTACTGATCGCCTAGGCAGATAGCAATGCGTAAGCTTTTAAACGTGCTTGGAGCGCGTTTTTTCTGTTCGGTAAAGTTATAGGTGTTTTATACATCATGACTTTTTATTATCCGATAACAATATAATTTTTTAGTGGTTTATATAATTTTACTGAAATAACTTAAAGTATTAAATTTAAAGAAATAGCAACCTTAACTATGTAAGTAAACTAATTGTTATGGTTATACATCGTTTTTTATTTCTAGAATCAACGATTAACACAATGAGACGTTATTGTAAAAAAAAAAGTCATTGCAAACTAATAGCATTGACTAAAATTTATAAAGCACTAGCATTCGCCTCGTGGTTTCACCCGTGGTCCCAAGGGATCTTATATTTTCCTGGGATAAAAAGTAGCCTATGTGCTATTCCACACTATAATCTTTCTCTGTGCCAAATTTCATCCAGATTCGTTCAGCCGTTCTGGCGTAAAGGGTAACAAACATCCATATTCAAAAATTCAAAATTCAAAAATAATTTATTCAGTTTAGGCCCTAATAAGGCACTTATGAACGTTACAATTGATTCTACCATACATTCCTTAAAGACGGGGAATCCCTGTGACCCCACCCGCTACCGTCGCACGCATCGCATCGGGTGCGTTCATAAACTCATTCAAACAAACTCAGGGCGCGCGGCGGTTCTTTTGATTTTAACGCTGAGCTCGTAACTAATGTGAGCTAAAACTCAAAGCGTAAAATTAAACCACAAACGTGCATATTATCTTGGGAGACTTTTACAATAAGCTCAATATATGTTCTGTTATTTACAAGGCATATGTTGCGCCTATTGTACCTACTTAATAACTGGTAACTTAAATAATATTTGTTTAGAATCAGAGTTCAAACAATGCTTTAATTAACAACATGACTCACGATTACTGGAATATGTTTGTAGATAATTTTCGGACGCGTAACCCATTTGCAAGCCAAGAGTTTAAGAGTTTTTTTAAAATTTAGTATTGTGGTGGCACTAAGATCCACATCAACACTCAGCATCTAAATAATTGTGGGCATTATTTCTCTTTAAATAAGTTTTTCTTTTAACAATTTCATGAAATCTAACATAATGGTTTGATATTTTATGAGGTAATACCTAGCTACCTTACCTTATTTATTTATAATAAAATTCCATAAGAAATACCTTTTTACTTGTCCTGTATACACATTTATTAACTCTATACGTAAAATCCATAACTTATTCTAGTCTAGTAGTGATATTGAACATATGTGCCATATTATTTTAATGGTAATGTGTGATGCTTTCTTAAATATCAATTTCCATCTGGTCTCAGATGGTTATAAATTGTCGCCAAGTGACGTGTATGATTTACTTAACATTTTTTTATTATGGTAGATAATCCAGTCGTCCTTTGTTAAAACATATGTTTCTATCGAATAACAAACATTCGGATATCAAATACTCAATCTGACTATCATAAAACGGAACAGCGTGTTAAAAAAAGTACCTAGATGACCGAGTTTTGCTCAGTATTTTTTTTAACGACGTTTTCTAGAACTGAAACCTAGCTAGATTGATTTATCGCCCCCGAAACCACCTGCATACTAAAAATGAAATACCGTGATATGGATAAAGATATGGTTTAGGCTGGAGGATGACACAAACAACAATGTCCTACAAGTCCCGAGCAGGATGTCCCGAATTAAAACTTCCTTTGCCGAGAAAATACAGAAATATACCGTATTTGTTCATATACAGGTTGTATTTTAATCCAAGTTGAATTCTGCATGCTTCGTGAATATAGCATAATGCACACTTAAGATATATTCAAAATATTTTCCAAAAATATCACTCGCCCATATAAAGTTTTCTATTTCTACTAACAGAAATTACGTTTGGATTAGCAAAAGTCACAGATTGTCTAAACTACATAATACTCATTAACATAAAGCATAATTTATTAATATAGAGTGTAAAATAGCGTAAATCGTTTTGTTTTTTTTTTTTGTATGTTTAGTGCAACCACGTTCATGAATTTATGTTTTTGTTTACCAAAACATAATAAAATTGCAACAATGGCTATTTTAAATTTAAAACAGACAAACATACATAAATTAAAACATGCTGTAGACACCTTGACAAGAGAACGGAGAAAAGAAAACATCCAATTTATATTTATTTTTAGTCAAAAGTACGTTTCAACTTTTTTTTATTATTTCTGTCTCCAAAGATGTTAGGGATTTTGTGTTATTTCCTTCACATGAAGAAACTATGGCGGAACAGGATGTTAAATAATTAATTGAAGGTGTAATTTGGAGAATTTTATAAATAGTTTCATTTTGTTGTTATAAGAGCATTAGTGGACTTAAGTCATTGTTACATTACTTGGCCGTTATGTAGGATATCCTAAAAAATATGTGGGCTATTGTGCAGGTAGAGTGTGTTCCAGCCCTAGCATAACACAAACGTTAGGTTTATCAAGGAGAAAGCACCATAAGGGTATACCTAGCTAAATGGTAGCGCCTTAAACGCAACGACGTTGAGTGACGGTAAATGGTTTTGACAGTAACTTAATTATTCAAGTTAAATTTCCCGGAATTGAATCCTTCCTCTATGACCTTGGGATTTCGGTGAAAGGAAATATTGTGAGACAACCAGAGCGGGGTAAGGTACTTCGTAGTTGGAGGTAGCCATTTTGTTGGCTCAAGTTCTACTGGAATGTTGAAAATTTATCGCCATTTATACAGCTAAACAGATATGTTGATTAAAAATTTTGAGTACGAAAAACAGTACCGTAAAAAAAAAAGTTTGCTGAGTTTCTTGCCGGTTTTTCTCAGTTGAAGGCGACTTCCAAACCGGCGCGGTGGTAACTTCAGTAGTTTCGACGTTCATAAGGCCCTTCTAGGGCTGAAACTGAATAAATGGCTTTGACTTTGACGATTGTTTAATAGATTTGAAGAACCGGACGTCGCGGTTTCGGTGTATTCTCAATTCTTTATTGCATACCATAATGTATACAGTTGGTAGAAAAATAATTATATTAGTCACAATTATGGACCCTGTCGGGCACAGCATAGATCAAATATAGGAGAGAGGAGGAATAGCACTGAGGGTTTCCTATGATAAATTTAATCATTTGTAAAAAGTTATTAGGTTGTACTATTTTATTAATAAGGAATTAAAATTAAGAATTTTATTTATTATTGTCATAATTTGGACTGTTCGATAATATAATTTAATTAATCATTTTTTTTCATTTAAGTATTATGTTATTATGTCCCAGAATATTATTATTTTGAATGGCAAATTGAGCTTTAATTTCTTTATAATTTTAAATTAACGTTTTTCCTCTATTTTTATATCTTTATCTGTCTTGATGTCCAATTGTAATTGACGTCATCCACGCATTCCAGTATAGTTAAGAATAGGACATTCCTATCCACCGTTGGTACTTTTACCAACCAGAATTGCTTCTAATCTCAGTTTGTTTATATTTAATGATCCATTATACGCCTTCCTGGCGTAACAACGGAAGATTAACGATGTTTTAAATGTAATATAGCAAAGAATCTATACTTATGAACAGCTTTTGCTCATGGCTTCACCTACGTTTTCACGATTAAAAGTACCATATATTTCCACCTTCTGTGTATGATAGTCAAAGACTATCTATCGATATAGTATTGGATGAATTATAATTGGTAGGTACTTGATTTTTTTTTATACCACCATACTCCAAACGAGATATTAATAAATCGATAGGTAATTGTTTTAACGAGTTGTTCGAAAAAATATCTAACGTTTTAAAATTAGAATTGAAAGTGCGTAATTCGAATTTTGAAACGTTTATAAATTGACTACAGAAATCACAAGGCACACTTCAGTTTGTTTCTCAATGAATTTCAATGGGGTGTAATGTGTTGTTGTAAAAATATAGGTACGCTCAGCCCCAAAAGTAGATGATCATAGTACCATGTCAATTGTCATATTACGCAATTCACAGATTTTATACAAAGTGATCATCTACTTTGGTACTGACTGTACGTTACAAAATTAATGAACTACCTACGATATTGTTTGAAACAGAAAGTAACTGATACTTCTGAAAACGAACAGTGATTTCTTGTTCTATAAATGGCTTTGACTTTAAATGCCTTAATACCCCTCGTTTTTAGGGCGTTACATTGTAATACAGAGCGCTTCGTCATTACAATATGCAAAACAAGTACAAGACAACACAATCCTACATCGCGCTATCGAAGTTCTCTGAACACTGCATATATATTACCTACCACGTCGGATCACAGTTACCCGGGCATAGACACCTCGCCCCTCCATAATATGTTTATGAATTAATTATGTTTGTGGGCGCAAAATAACATGTCATTTTCTTTTTCCTTATAATTGCTTGTTTCTTTTACTTATTTATATAGTTATGATTTGTGTCTCTTATTATTATTTTTTTTTGTTAGGTGTAATTTGTGTTTTTGATATAATTCTTGTTTGTCTTCCTCCCTTCCTATAATATGGATAATATAATAAATGTTGTGTACGTATATTGTTGGTGATCCTTTTCAATAAATAAATAAATGATGACTGAAATCAATTTAAATTCCTTCTTTTATAAATGGTAGTTATTTGATTGCTATTAACTCATGTAGAATTACAAGTTTACAACTTTTTTTTATCATATTACGTTTATCTTATCACCTGGAATTCGCTTACATTAATATTGAGAGATTATTTCATTTTGTCGATAAATATTTTTGTCTCATAAGGTTATAGACACTGTGTAGGTACGTCAATACGTAAATACAGCTTTTTAAAAAGAAAATAAGAAAATAATGGAATACAAAAATCGTTTAGGGGTAAGTCCATTATAGTAAATTAAACAAAATGTACCATATTTGTTTGCTGATTGATAATTGTATAGTTTAATCGAATATTCGCGATTAGAATAGAAATTCAGGTAACATAAACATTCAGAAATACAAATAGAAAATAATCTTTAAATTATTGTAAAACGAGTTAAAACGTTTCGTTTTATACATGTATACAAAAGTCGTTAAATCAATCGTAAAATAGTAAGGAATATATTTTTGTCTGCTACAAATAAACCAACAAACAAACACCAATTGATTCGTAAACAAATATATTAGCGTGAAATAAAATATTTGCAGTCATATAGGAATCTTGTTTTCACAAAGTGCTTTAAATTGGTGCCGATCGTTGAATGATACCACTGGCTGTTCAGTTAATGTTGTTTTTTTTTTATTAAATTAAAAAGTCTTTGGTTATAGTGTATTTTTTTAAATAAATTACACACCTATAAATGACACATAATGGAGACACTTTTTGCATTGATTTTTAAAACCATGTCACCATTTTTCGTTTTCAATCATTCTAAAATCATAACTTAACATTGTAAATGATAATGTGAGTTTGTTTGTTTGCTTGTTACCTTTTCACGCCTAAACCTATCGCGATAAAATTTGGTACGCAGATCCTATTATATATACGTACTTCTAATTATTTATTTATTTTTTCCATTTTCCCTCTCACACATATATCACTTTCTTATCAATCTTAATATAACATCTGTAGTATTAGATTTAACTTTCATAAAATCAACGATTCAACTAATATGAAAGAATAAACTGCAACTAGAAATAGTTTGAGTTTTAAGTACTAGTAGTTGAATAGGCAAGGGTCATTACCCATAGAGCCTTTTCATATGTATTTTCTATTATGTCTCATCATCATCTCAGCCGCAAGACGTCCACTGCTGGACATAAGGATCTGGTCTTGGGCGGCCTGCATCCTGCATAATATGTCTGATATCTTAAAATTAAATATAAAGGTCATTCATTCATATCATTCAAGAAAACACAAAGTAGTAAAGTAGCGTTTTCATGAAAATAAAATGAACTTTGCCATGTTCCCGCAAAAAGTCAGTAATCGTTTGACTTCGACGCCGACGTTCATAAAACCTTGATTATTAAAAAAAAAACCACTAATTACAGTTTAAGTGATATAAATAAGATTACATTCATTTACACCAACCCACGTATCTGTTAATACAAAAATAAACAAATTTTAATTTTGTCTACGCAGTGTCAGTGTAACACGGACCGTTCGCCATGACACTGGCATGAAACAGGGTTTTTCAAATTTTCATTATCGACAGTGTGGTCTTACGCGTACATCGCATCGGTCAAGAGCGCTGTTTAAAATAAAAAAAAAATAAAAATAACAATATTTAATGCGTCTTAGTTGGCGCCAAACATTGTTGTGCGAAATCAAAAAATTGAAATAAGAATTCTGTGATTTGTGATCGTTTTTTTTTTTATTGCATTGTGCATAGTGTTGTACGTATTTTTTCTACTAATTCATGATGATAATAGTGTCATTAGTCTTTACATTTCTCGTGCAATTTTAATAGTTTTTGTAATTTATATGTAATGTACAGACAGCAACTTAATAATTATATTCTACAATAAATCATATCATTGCATATTTATACGAAAACAGAGAAATAGGTTGAGAAAAAAGCGACCTAACGTAAACATTCTACCAAGTATGTGCTCAAAATCGAAGATATTAGGTAGATACCTATTGATTTAATGTTTATTTGTGTTAGGGTCAATTGTAGAAAGAATATAAAAAATCATAAAGATGTAAACAAAAATTTATACGTAACATAACGATAAAAATTATGATTTTTTTAAGCATTGAAAACTATTTTTTTTTCACAATAAAAAAATCTTTTACTGCATAAAATTTAAAATTTATCTATTCAAATTCAAAAATCATTTATTCAGTTTAGGCCCTAATAAGGCACTTATGAACGTTACAAATGATTCTACCACGATGATTCTATCGAAATCAAGTTACTTTTTAAAAAATTGTATCCCTTGTCACAGTAATTTAGTCGCGTATATCCTACCGGTAATGTATGCTTAACATTTAGGTATCAGTTTCGGTTCTGCTTCTAATATAACATCCGTTTAATACCGATTCTTAAAACCGTAATAGGTACCTCTATATTTTTGGGCTCAAAACTCCATCATCACACATGATACCACCAAAAGATGTCACAATGTAAACCAATCCAGTAGTAGTCCTAACTAATATTATAAATGCGAATGTGAGTTTGTTTGTTTGTTACCTTTTCACGCCTAAACCGCTGAACCGATCGCGATGAAATTTGGTACGCAGATAGCCTGTGGTATGGAGAAGGACATGGGCTACATTTTTATCGGGAATGCGGGTGAAACCGCGGGGGACAGCTGGTTGTTAATATTCATGATTTATCACATACACACCATGCATCACGCCTCCATCTGCGTCATCAGCTCGGAACAGAACAAAACATACATATTTTAACGTTTCATAAACACTATGCTATGAATACTGACAGCTTACCAAATTTACAGTTTAATAGTTTGAAAAGTAAACACGGGAATTACCTACGATGGATGGGATAGATAGAGCTTTAGGCCTCAATTTAGGCTACTAGCTGTACCCCTTGGTTTCACCCGCGTTCTCTAGATAAAAAGTAACCTATAACCTTTTTCAAGAATTGGACTATCAAATGCAAAAAGATTTTTTCAAATCCGACTGGGAGTTTCAGAGATTAGCGCTTTCAAACAAAAAATCTTCACTTAATTTAACTAAGCTAGCTTTATTTTTGACGGGCCGGTTGGCGTGGTTGGTAAGATACCCTATCTATCACGCCGCAGGTCGTGGGTTCGATTACCACTCAGGACAAACATTTGTGTGTTCATGCACGTTGTCTGTACACCGCACATGTCTGTTTCTCCTGTGTCTGGGTGTAATTATCTATATATGTATGTATTTACAAAAGAAAAGTAGTATATATAGTATATCAGTTATCTTGCTTCCATAGTACAAGCTCTGCTTAGTTTGGGTCAGATGGCCGTGTGTGAGGAATAATGTCCTAGAATATTATTATTATTATTTTCAGACGGTTTTATTTTCTCAGCTATCATATTAGTATAGATTAACCTACCTTCCAGATTATACAGATTGTAATTTTAGTTTTGTATTGTAATTGTATTTTTAGTAATTTATTAACTAGATAAGTCGATGATTTCTCTCAGGTAGCGACGGTCATGGGTCGACAATGATACTACACTTCAGCTTTTGATTTAAAAAAAAGTTATGAAACGGTACGGTACTTTCTAGAACCCGCCTGGCTGGCTACCACCCTCAAGTTGATAATTTATCGACAGTTGTGCTTCACTGCGACTTAACCTTCGACCACATCATCACTTTCCACTGTGATGGTTGCAGTTGATCTATATTAAAAAAATAATCTAAAAACCACGTTTTTTAAATTTTAAAAAAAACTAATTAGAATGCATTGTCATCGAGTTGTGAGCTACACTGAAAGTTTCAGCCGGATAGCTAATCGGGAAGTGCTCGAAATTTGAGTTGCAAGATTCCACCCGGAACGACAGACAGACAAACAAGAAAGTGACTTAATAAAAGACGATGTTGAAAGTTGAATGCTATAATGAGCATGGGCTTTTGGTGAAGGAAAACATCGTGAGGAAACATATCGTCAAACAACTTCAGTGTGTCTGGCAGCTGCACTTGAGAGCCAGTTACTTCAAAGTTTTATGTGCTTACTATCTTCGGTTTCTATTATCACTTTTTACAGTGATTATGATTAAGTTATAGTAAAAAAAAAATGCCTCAAAAAAAAAGATTGCAGTTGCTAAAAGCAAACTAGGGCTCTTTTTAATTTTAATCCAAACAAATAGCTTATGGTATTGAGATACATAAATATTCTGGGATATTCTGGGACATTATTCCTCACACACGGCTATCTGACCCCAAACTAAGCAGAGCTTGTACTATGGAAGTCAGATAACTGATATACTACATATACAACTTTTCTTTTGTAAATACATACATATATAGATAATTACACCCAGACACAGGACAAACAGACATGTTCATGCACACAAATGTTTGTCCTGAGTGGGAATCGAAACGACCTGCGACGTGATAGATAGGGTATCTTACCAACCACGCCAACCGGCTCGTTATCGTCTGTTAGATCATCGACGACATAGGCTACTTTATTCTCTCTGGAGAAAGAGGGATTGGGGACCACTTGAATGATGTAGGTAACTTTACTTTTTATCGCACCTACAAGAGCAAAATAAAAACTAATAAAACAAAACAATGATATCATTTAACACTTTCATACATAAAAACTGTAGCTGAATACAAGAGACAATAAATACACTCATTCGAAATCACTTTTGGCAAACATAACAAACTTAAATACCCACTCGAGAAAGTATTTTGATAAATGCTAAGAAAACTAATTTATATCGTTACGAGATATTTGCGTGGGTTTCACACAAGCTGGTAAAATTAGAGCTGTATGAATAACAGTTGTGTGAAGTAGACTTTACGTCTAGGGACTTCGGAAACTTGCTAGACCAAAAAAATATGGAAAAAAAACACTTTCTTCACTTGAGAAAGGTCGTCCTCGGGGAGGATGGGCCCCTATGAGATGTAACTTTATGATTTGCGCCCATACCGTATAGCATGTGGCGTGATTGAATAGATATTTTACCAATCACGCCAATCAGTCCGTCACATAGAGGTATAAATAACTAGCTTTCGCCTCGCGGTTTCACCCGCGTTCCCGAGGGATCTTGGGGTTTCCCGGAATAAAAAGTAGCCTATGTTCTTCTCCATACCATAGGCTACCTGTGTACCAAATGTCATCGCAATCGGTTCAGCTTTTAAGCCGTGAAAAGGTAACAAACAAACAAACTCACTTTCGCATTTATAATATTAGTTAGGATTAGGATTTCTCTGTAAAAGTATTCTGTCTGTACATTAATTTAATCAAAATAATTTCTTAATATATATCTTACTACATATTTTTTATCTGACATTTAGGCATTATAAAGAAATGTAAACTATTATTAATTAAATTAGCGTGAAAATTAGAAAAAAAAGTTGTAAATTACAAATGTTCAATTAAAAATAATTGAATACATTATGTCTTTATGGTTAACTCTTATCAAGAGTTCAAACTGGACTCTCCCTTGTCCACCCAAATCAGTTATTGTAAGTATTTCATTATTACTACCTTTTTTTTTGTTACTTTGTATAGGTTTGTGTTTGACCATCATCTCACTATGGTAAGTGATGTGGCTGAAGGTGGTAAGCACACAAAGCCTAGAAGGAACTGGCTGTCAAATGCAACTGCCGGAACACCAATTTGTGTATTGGCAACAATTTTTTAACTTGAGGGTGGTAGCCAGCCAGGCGGGTACTACAAAACACCCTACCACCGTGCTATGGTTTCCTCAAGATGTTTTCCTTCACTGATAGCTCAAGCTCATTGTAGACGCTGTGGCAAAGGTCGTGGGTTCGAATCTTACAATGAGCTTGAGCTTTCGGTTCTTTCGCCTGGCTGGCTACCACCCTCAAGTTGAAAATCTATCGCCAAGCACCTACTGGTGTATAGAGAGTCAGTTCCTTCTAAGCTTTGTGTGCTTACCACCTTCGGCCACATCATCACTAACCATGGTGATATTGTGGCACGCAGGCCTATAATAATTAAAAAAAAAAACACCATGATTTCTAAACATACCTAACCTACCCTATATGTGTTATGGAAACATAAGATAATCATTATTTATTTTGTTTTGGAAAAAATAACATTTGACATAGTATTATGTTTATAAGCCCTTACTAAAACTATTATAAACATCCTAAAATGCATCGTTGCACTTATACAGGCTGTACAAATATAATTGCCGAAAGGTGCCGAAACCGAAAACAACTCTTGAATGAGTAACTTTTGGCAAGATGTTTTTATAATTTATCAGCAAGTAAAAAGTATGTCCAGCATATAATTAATCTACATTAACGTTTTAAATGTTGTTATTTCTTAATATATGTTCGGAATCATTATTAAACATACTGCCGATGCCGATTCCAAAATCAAAGCTACAATGCCCAATAATAAATCAAAACTATTTCCATATTTATCGTTTTATGCGTCGTCGGTGGTAAGATACTTTTTAGTACCTGCCTGACTGGCTACCACCCTCAAGTTCAAGCTCTCGCCAAGCAACTACTGTTCCGGCAGTTGTATACATTGACAATCCCACTGGTATTGCTAATGTCCAAAGGCGAAGGTAGCCACCTACCATCAGGTGGAACGGAACAACTAGGGACAAATATTTCAACCAGAGAAACAATCTTTGCATCTTACGTTCTGAAAACTGGATAACTACGGCTGGTAAAGCCGCGTAGCTATCTATATCCTTAAAATATTTGTCCATTTGTCCAGTTACAAGTGAGAAACTCCCGCACCGAGTCGACGGAGGATGACAAGCGAAGTGATGACAGCAGACCGCTTAGCAACGCGTCGGACTTCAGCAGAGATAATATACGTGAGTCGTTTATATATCTTCATAGCTGTAATGTGATTATTTGTCGTCATCATCAGGGCAGAGCTAGAGCAGAACTTAGCTACAAACAAGACTGGCTTCACATATCTTGGTCAGATTTTTTAAGATAATTCTCAGTGGTCGTTGATTCTAATCTTACAATAAGCTCCGTGGAGGGAAATATAAATAAAAAAAATACGTGTGGCACTCGGGGACTGCCGCGGTAAAGCATTTTTTATCAACTTATGCAATTATAATTATTATTTTTTTATTTAGTTTTTTTTTTTCTATGATATTAATAGATACCTATATACTTTCTCACAAACAGCATAGTGGGAGGTGTTAGGTTTTTCGTTACAAATTTCTTGATTCGGTCGCCGCGCTCAAAGCCCGAAGCCCGCGATAAAAGTTATACAATAGCATAAAAACCATAGTACAGAAGTTGTTCAGTGGCCAACCACTTACTGATGTCTTTCGACAGCTATATCATCACTAAGCGTGGTGATACCCAAGCCTATGTGTGATGAAGAATGATAAAAAGCAATTAAACTGTCACTTAACACTTAAAAATCATTTTTAAGATGCTTTTTTTGCATGAGTTATTTCAAGGTGAATAAAGTGTGTAATGTATAATAGTCATAAAATTCTAATATAAACGAGTCATAGCCACAAGTTTCTCAAGAAAATTCAATAAAAATTATCCTCAGTTATCACAAGATTATGAGAGTCCAATTATTAACTTTGAAAAATTACATTATAAAGAGATTCCTTTCAACTTTACCACTAGAAATATGATTTCCGACGGTAAATGTCACTTGTTAAGCAATAAAGTGGTATTTTTTATTGCTCACTAAACATTTCGACTTGTGACTTTAATATTAAATTGTGTAAATACAGTGCGAACACATCGTTTGATATTCATATTTATTTGTTGTTGATAGATGAGATTTTTTTTTACTGGCAAGACTTCGGCAAGAAATTGCCGAATTGATTTAAAATGCAGAAAGCTATTAAACGATGCGTGATACTTTTCGTCGCATACACACATAATTCATTCCATATCCATACTTAATAATATAATAAATGCGAAAGTAACTCTGTCTGCCTGTTACCTTTTCACGCTTAGCCGTAGATCCGATCGCGATAAAATTTGGTACGCTTGTAGCCTGTGGTATAGAGAGGGAGTAGGGACATAGGCTTCTTTTTTTACAAAGTATGGATACATCGGTGGGCTACATGTTGAAATAATAAAATTAAAAATGTCTCCACATCCGGAGATTACTACCAAAATGGGTATAACAGTTTCTATTTTTAACAGTTAGCCACACATGACGATAAAACGACAATAGTTTGGTTTTAGTTGTTTCCGAAAGCAATAAAAATTGTATTATTTTTAGGGTAGACAGTTTTTTTTCAGTGGTCATCAGAATAGGTTTAAGAACTTGAACTATTTAAAAAAGTCACTCGTGGATCTATTATATATGGTAATAAGCGTGTATTAGTACCAATAATGGTGTGTATTGGTGCAGTGTCCCTCAGCGGAGCCCCCCGCCGCAGTCGCCGCGGCCTCGCCCCGCACAGCGAGTCGCAGCGCCCCCTCACGCGCTACCTGCCCGTCGACCGCGACGACTTCGACCTGAGGAGACACGTCGAGTCCGCCGGTAACAACACTCACACACACAGAGCTACCTCGGTGGCAGGGTACTTTGTAGTACCCACTTCGAGTTGAAAATCTACCGCCAATGAGTTACCAGTGTGTTCCGGCAGCTGAATTTAAGCGCCAGTTCCATTTTTAGCATCATGTGCTTATCATTTTCGGCCATATCATCACTATGGGGATATAAATCACGTGACACGAATCCCATGGTTTTTTTACTCTCCTCCGTCCTTGTCACAGATGATGACATTTGTGAGACTGCCTCCTCTCTGGCGTGACGTCACATATTTTCTAATTTATATCTAAAATAAATATTCTGGGACATATTCCTCACACACGGCCATCTGACCCCAAACTAAGCAGAGCTTGTACTATGGAAGCCAGATAACTGATATACTACATATAGTACTTTTGTTTTGTAAATACATACATATATAGATAATTACAACCAGACACAGGACAAACAGACATGTTCATGCACACAAATGTTTGTCCTGAGTGGGAATCGAACCCACAACTTGTAGCGTGATAGATAGGGTATCTTACCAACCACGCCAACCGGCCCGTCACACTTCGTTGACCCCCTCCCCTTAACGTGTGACGTAATTTAAGGATGGCCCCTTTTCTGGCCAAAAAAAAAGACTGACCATTCGTTTTTGTTGCTTTCCCCCCCATAATTTTTATAATTAGCCATTTCTAACATGGTATAAATTGATTGCAGGTCACCAAATTGAGTTGTGCCCCTACGTGACAGTATCGTCGACGTCTTGCCGTGGTTACTTACACAAACTGGGCGCCAAATTCCACACATGGTCCAAAAGGTACGTAATCATTATCGTAGATGACTACTGGCGTGACATTTGAATTTTATTTATTTGGCAGGTTTCCTCTTTCTTCTTTGCAAAGATATGGTGAATCAGCCGTATGATTGCAAATAGGTGCGCTCAATACAGACAATCCTACTTACTACTAATATTATAAATGTGAAAGATTGTACTGTGATTCTATCACGCATAAACGGCTGAATGAATTTGGATGAAACTTGAGTCAAATATCTAGAATAACGCATAGGGTACAAAACATAAAATCTCACGGGAGCAGGTGACCGCGAGGCAGAAGCTAGTTTTATAATATTTCTTACGTTTACAGGTGGTTCGTTTTCGATAGAGAAACGAAAACGTTCGTCTACTACTGGGACAAGAGTGAGAAGAAGCCGAGGGGCGGTGCTTACTTTCAAGTAAGTTTTATCAACACATTGCAATAACTTAATACACTTATGAAGTTATTTAAGTAAACTCGAAACGTTTAAAGGTTTTACTGACATGACAACCCAAATTAATGCAGACTATAACGACACAGATACCAAATATATTCCGAATTTTAGATGTAGGATGTGATCTTCGTATTTTTATCCCTAGAATAAGGGTGAAGCCTCGGGGAACAGCTAGTTAACCTATAAAGATTATTTTTATATTTTTTAGAGTTCGTACCCAAAGGGTAACACGGGACCCTATTACTAAGACTCCGCTGTCCGTCCGTCGTCCGTCTGTCTATCCGTCCGTCACCAGGCTGTATCTCATGAACCGTTATAGTTAGACAGTTGAAATTTTCACAGATGTATTTATTTATATATTTCTGTTGCCGCTATAACAACAAATACGAAAAAGAATAAAATAAATATTTAATGGAGCTCCCATACAACAGACATGATTTTTTTGCCGTTTTCATAGATAATGGTACGGAATCCTTCGTGCGCGAGTCCGACTCGCACTTGACCGGCGTTTATTTTCTCGATATCACGTACTTTACTTATACTACTAACTACCATTTAACTTTATTATATTATACCGACTTTTATTGAATTCGCAGGTGATAGAGGAAGTCTACCTAGACCACGGAAACACTTCTAAATCCCCCAATCCCCAAACGACATTCATAGTGAAGACTCGACAGCGGCGGTATTACCTCATGGCACCATCAGGCGAAGCGGCCAGGATATGGATTGACGTCATATTCACCGGTGCTCAGGGTTATACCGAATATTTGGAATGAAAAAAAAAAAGTTTGCCGAAAAATGAGAATTTGTATCACCCTGTAGGTGAAAATAATGATTGACGCTGCCTGTCGTGCCTGCGTGAAATGAAACTTCGCACCCCTGTACATTAATTTGTTTGTTTCAGTGTTGTACGGTAACAGGTTTTCGTAAAAAAATTAAATAAATTTCCAATATATTCTACGGAAAAGTGTTTCGCAAACGTTTATAATACATATTTTATCATTTTAATCAGAGGAAATAAAGGAACCTAAGTCAATTATGTTTTAATGACAATTTATCGAATAACGGTTCAACTTACGACCAACTCTACAGCATGTTTTCCTAACTTGTGATGTTAAAGGGCGTGCATGTTAAAATAAACAAAAATTTCTATTGTAAGCTATTTTTAGTGCGTGCTATTAAATTTGTTTTACTACGAAATTAGAATTGAATATACTACTCACTCGATTGAATCGCAACTTATGAAAGAAACGTAGAATAATTCTCTATAGGCGTAAGAAAGTTGAGTTCATGGCATTTTTTATGTCTATTTAATTTAAAAAAACACATTTTAATCAAACTATTGTACATTTATTTTCGTATTTTATTGTGAATTAAATATATACACAGTTATTATTATATTCATAGCCATTTTAGTCTCGATTAAAACAATATATACATAAATAAAAAATAAAATAGACAATATTATGAAATTCGTGCCAATTATTACAAGGTTTCTATATAGGCAGCTATTTTTATACATTATATATAAACATTATTGGTGTATGTATAGAAATATATACATATACCATTTATTGGTGCCTTGAATAACAAAGACTGAAAAATACAGAGAATTGAAAAAAATACAGAAATAAGTATAATTAATGTCTAACAGCATTATGGAAATTAAAAAAATACATACAAAATGCAAAAATACGTATTTTCTGTCAATAAAATATTTATACCTATATACAGGGTATCAATATGAACAACTTTTATAAAACAGTTGCTTCATACATTTTGGTCGAGTAGGTATTGAACTTTTGTATGGAACAGCTGATCATTTTTTTCGTGATTTCACAGTTACTCCCATAATAAAAGTTGTTCATATTGATGAGTACTTCCACCCTTGCAAGTATTGCCAGTGTGTAAATATCACCCAGTATAACAATCGGATATTAAGCTAAAATCACTTTTGCCACTATACAATATAATAATTAAGTATAAAATATTAACTTTTTAGATAAATAAATCGTAAAGTCTTAGTTATATTTTATATTGCACGTGTATACAAAAATAATGTTACCATATTAGGGTATTAATAATTTTATATGGCTGCTAATAAATTAGTGAAAAATCTAAAATATATAAGTACAGTACATAATAGTTAGATTTGTGCGCAACATTGTTATCTAATTGTTCAAGAAAATTGGGTTTTTGGCAAATTGCAGCACATTTTATTGAAAAGGTTATCGTGATAAAAAAAATATTTTAATTTTTAAGTACAAAAACAAGTTTAATATTATCCAATAATAGTTTAAATAAGGAATGATTTATCAATGTCAATGGTCAAAATTGTATTGCCAGCATAAACATTGTATTGCCAGCATAAAAATTGTATTGCCAGCATAAAAAATCGACTTGGTAAATGTTTATTGTCCAATATCGATAATTTCAGCAACCTAAGTATTTAAAATGAAAACAAAAAGAAATATACAGGAAATATTTCATTATAGTTCCTACCTACCAAATAATAAAGTGCATTACCTATTGGTAATGCACGAACATTATTAGATCTGGATTAAAATAGCGTCGCATGTGATAGAATAAAATATCTATATGAAAATAAAATCGCAAAAGAGTTGCAAAAAATTGTGAACTATAATTTTAATATTTTCAAATTAATTTTGTATTATTGTCATTGATGTATCGGCAAACAAATATCACAATTTATCTAATATTTGAGGTAAAATTTCACTGTAGTATGTTTGCGTACATTTATATGTCTGCTCATAGCCCACAATTACTTTTAGAACGTCAAAGTAAATCATTTAAATATTTTTTTTAATCAAACATAGTATGTAAATTGTAACATATTTTTTTAAGTACAAAATTTTTAATCGAATACCAGTGACTTAAATTGATTTTGTATTTTTGGCTGGCAACATTTTGTAATATTGTGTCGTAGTTGTAAGCGGCTGATACCAATTTTATTTTAGGTGTTTAAGGTCACATTATGTTTATTATTATTAACCAAGCGAATAAAACGTATAGTAAGAATTTATGCCTGTTTATTCTATTCTACATAGATCGATTCCAATACCATTTACAGATTTTGGGTTTCTAAGGCTTATTTTGCTACTTTGTTTGAGATTTTAAAACTATAAGATTGTTCATTTTCACAATTATACTTGAAATCATTTGTATTTGTCTCTTAGTGCCTACCTGAGTAGAATGAACAGTTGAATTCCTGTGCCTTTCAATAAAATTATTGTATTACAATAATTGCAATAGTGTCAGTCTCGTCAACACATCGCAAAGATACTATGTGACGTCATCAAGGTAATCCGTTACACGTGTTAGCCGTGAGCAGTGTCGCCATATGTAAATCGAGATTACCAGGCAAAAATATGGTGTTTCTCTGAGGTGTTTCTAGTCAAAATTACGATGAATCTACTAAAACTGTACCGTGTAAGTTTTCAAAAGAAAAAAAAACAACATGAACCAAATCAAGTCCGAGTCCGGATATAACATATTTGCGTTTTTAAGCTAAGCTAGCTTTTAATGCATCATACTTATAATGTTAATAATTACATTGCACTCCTTCCTATATGTTTAAATAAGGACGAAAATAGATTGCCAAGGCTTGATAGATTTAATTGATGTGTGAGTGGAGATAGACTTTGAAATATTCGGGGATTCCCGGCAACCAGGAGCAATGCTGCCATTACATATTTTTCAACTTTGACTAAGATTCGTTGTACGCAGAATATAATTAAATATTTACATCGTGAATCGGAATGCAACCGAAACATCGAAACGTGACAGACAGATGACAGTGACTGCGCTTGACAGTGACGGTAGCATGTGAAGTAAAATATAATCAGTGCTTCCTCTTTTAGGTGTTTCTCCCTATTTTAGGGGAAAATTACCGATATTATGTATGGCTTAGAGATATATTATTTTAACAGGGGTTTAGGGAATTTTGTAGAAAATCTAACAAAAGGCGGTAGCCCTGTTCTTTATAGTAGGCACCTCCCAATGTTTACTTTACTCTATGGGACAATCGATTTATTGAAGGGGATACCCTCAAACTTATAATGAAAGTAATCCGTCTAATTTTAATTGTGCTATTAATTGTTAAGGACGACATAGTAACTTAGTCGTTTTATAATGTAGAGTTGGTTTGTCAGACGGAACAATAACGATCTATTATTATACCACAACAATTATAACACTTAATAATTAAATAAATGGGATAATAATTATAACCCTTAACGGCTTGGTTCATTCAAAACTGGAAAGTTAAAGTATTTTATATTAATAAATACGTGAAATTTTGAGAATCATTTAGGGAATTTTAAGGATAATTCTTAAAGAAACTGGGGAGAACCCAAAACTTTAAGTGGAAACACTTATATTTGATGTGTTACGCTGTAACATAGGGAATTTTGCTTTTTGTTTTAAAAAAAATAATTTAAATAGAAGTAATAAGCAAGGTATTTCGAATAAAATAAAATTGCTAAACTAGTATAATTCTTGCTATAGTACAGGCCTGTACGCAGGGTGAAACTTTAAAATGGAAACGGTGAAGAAAATCCAACAATTCGTCAGCTACTGGTTCCTGCGGTACACTCTGGTTACTGAAATGTATATGGTGGAGACCTGGGAGAAGATTGTCATGCGTATCCTTTTTATAATATTTTTTGTAAATTGTATTTTACGAAATGAAGTTGTTGCTGGTGTTTGCTGTTCACTAGCTGTCCCCCGCGGTTTCTCCCGTTGTAGTATGGTGGCCAGATAATAACTTATTTACTATGTTATATTTTACAAGATAAATATACGTGTAGATAAGTTTCTGGACACAACATACAGATAATGTTTACAGATGATTGTCCTACATGGCAATCAAACCTACAACCATTGTTGTAGTATTCAGAAGATCTAGCCCCCAAACCAACCAGCCCAGTGAGCTTACAAATACTAGTAGCTAACATTTCTCAGAAATGCTTGGACACTTGCAAGTTAAAAAGACGTAGCTTTGAAAACCTTGTTAGTCTTGTTTCTTCTAACATCGAATGAGACAGGGACACTTAACATCCAGTTGTGAACTTTGGCAGATATGTCTACAAGCATATACAAAGTGGCAACGCATCGGTGCCGTAAACAGTTAATCTAGGTATAAGACACTAGCTTTTCCGTGCGGTTTCACCCGCGTTCCCGGGATACAATATAGCCTATGTTACTCAATGAAGATGTAGCTTTCTAATAGTGAAAGAATTTTTAAAATCGGTCCAGTACTTTTTGAGCCAATTTGTTACAAACATACCTACTTACATACAAATCTTTCCTCTTTATAATATTATTATAGATTGAACCAGCCTATAAAAGTAATAAAGTGAAATGACAAGCTAAACCTAGCTATACTTCATTTAAACCCTGCAAAATGCTTAGAATTTCATCTCCCATGGGAACTTAGGTATATAAAAGCACTCTTCTAACAAAATGTAACATAGTGTAAAAATTTCAAATTAATCCATTTACTACTTTCAGAGTTTTAGTGACACAAACATGATTTTTTATATTATGAAAGTATGTACCCATCTTGAAACATTATGATATTTCTATGCAATATATCCTTAACCAATTGAAATCAGATGTCCTACTGACTGTTCTATTTGGACTTTTCTGGTACTGTAACTACTCTTTCATCTCATATATATGTACCAAGCACAACACCTTTTATAGAACAGTCCCAATGAAAACCAATATTACTATGTAGTGTCTAGGAGTTGGAGATTTGAGATAATACTATGAGAAATAAAATAACTTTACTGTCTTGTGTAGGTATATTATTTAAATGAGGCAATCCCGAGTTAACTAGTTTTATATACCAAACAATATTATTAGGCATTATATGGTTGAAAAGTGTAATAATAAGTAATATGTGAGAGAACAGAACTAACAAAATAATGTTACCAGGTATTAGTAATACCTTAATTTTATTACAATTATTAAATTATGAAGATTGTTATCATTCCAGTTACTTATAATGAGTTAATAACATTTATAAATAAAGGTATTGCAAACTGAGTTATTACCTAATTTTATTTTTCTCAATTTTATAATTTTTGAACTACATTGTACTTTGATAATAACATTTATTGTTGATAGCTCATAAGCTTAAGCTGATGAGCTTAAGCTTTCTGTGAAAGGAAACATCGCGAGGATACCATAACATAGTGGGTATTGTACTTTATATAATGCCTGGCTGGCTACCACCCTGAAGTTGAAAGTCTGTTGCCTAACACCTACTGATGTGTTCCGGTAGTTAAACTTAGCGATATTGAAAGAACAAGTGAACAAACAGTGACTTCATATTTATGTGAATACCAACCAAGTGTTGGGAACATTAAGAAACTATTTTTGATATAAGTTGGCAACACTGCATTCAACAGTGCCTTCGAACTGTCAGTACAAAGGGGAGCATTACGTGTAAAAATAAAGTTTAAATATTAGAAAAAAAGGGCTATTTATTATTCCACCGTCCTCTGCACCACCTTTACAAAAATCTACACCAAGTACTTGTAATAACTGATGTCAACAGTAGATGAACTACAGCAAAGCATGGTCATGAGCATTTTGATTGTACAATTTTAATAGAAGAAATCCTATGTTTTTTTACTAATATTATAAACTAGCTTACGTCCCGCGGTTTCACCTGCGTTCCCTAAGGATCTTGTGTTTTCCCGGGATAAAAAGTAGCCTATGTTCTTCTCCATACCATAGGCTACCTGCGTACCAAATTTCATCGAGATCGGCTCAGCGGTTTAGGCGTGAAAATGTAACAAACTCACTTTCGCATTTATAATATTTAAGTTAGGATGTGAAAGATTGTGAGGATGGATGATGTTTGTTACTTTCACGCAAAAACTACTGAACAGATTTGGATGAAATTTGGCACACACACAGATCGAATATGTAGGTTTGCATATGGGACACTTTATTCCAGGAAACATAAGATCCCTTGGGAACATGGGTGAATCCATGGGGCAGAAGCTAGTGTTCTATACTTCTAGAATTTAAAAGGAAAACACTGAGTAGTAAGCCTACCTAACTTGCAACCAGTACTGTAGGTATTCTAATCAACTTTTACAGGCTTTATCGCTTTTAGGATTATGTCGCCCTAGTAGTATCATAGCTCTCGAGAGCCAGTTCAGCAGGCTTACTCTTGACTTTAATTCCGAGCGATCGGCATTGGATTTTGAAGTTTCCTACTCTCGAATTAAACACTAGGGCCAAATTATTTCATTGTGGGAACGAAATAGAATTGATTAGATTGACAACATTGATTTGAAGAGTACCGAATCACGTGACTCGCAAATTAATTTTGAAATTGGATTATTTTAAGATTGAAATTAAAATTGGTTTGAAGAGTAAGCCTGCAGGAGTTGTATTATTATTTCTACCATCGCAAAATCTTATATCTAAGTACCACAAAAATAAAAAGCAACATAAGTTCAGCAATTTTATTTAGTTATTAAACTTTTAAGTAGCTCACACAATACCCGTTCGTGTTACGAAACAATTCTGGTACTTTCAACGACATATTTTGCAAATGTTCTATACCAAAGAAAAACATACTTTTAGATATATCAGTGGAAACAACACCAGGGTCTGTGAGCCAGGCTTCCACCTCCTCATTCAGCGAAGACTCTATCTTATAAAGAATTTTTGTTAAAAAACTTGATTGCAACTTGATCCTGTCATTTTCAATTCTTTCTCCATTTCTTAACACTTGTAATTCTTTATCCATAACCCAAATGAGTAAGTATTGTTTCTTATTTGCAGACATAGTACATTCTAGTACAATCTTACACATAACTGTATATTGGAAGCCAAGATTAAACTCTTTTGTAATACTTTCTATTGTATAAACGAAATCATTCATATGTACATTTTCTATTGAACTTTTATGTGTAAAAACATTTTTCTCAGCTGAATCTACATGTATTTTCACATCAGAATTGAATAATTTGACTGTATCTTTGATTTTGAGGCCCAACCAAGCCAAACATCTATTGCAGTGGTATACTTCTCTCTTAGAATTAAATTTGTTTGTCTTATCGGACAAAATACAATTTTTAACAACGAAATAAGTCAATCTGTAGAGAAAATCATTTTTGTTCTGTGTGACACAACCATTTGTTTGTGAACTATGCCCATGTCCATGACAAAACCATTCAGACATATCTATATTAGCTGATGGCAACTCCAAAATCCTTTCAAACTTGGTAACATTCTCAGATATATTATTGGAACAGTTGGCGCATGAAATTTTTACTTCATCATTGATTTTTACATTAATTTTCAACTGATTAAGAGAGGTTGTACTCTGCACATTATTTGTGGATAGAAGTTCCTTGTAAAAGTTTCCACCGTTGTTTGGTTCAGTTAAAATTCTGAATGATATGGTATTCTTATCAATTTTCAAACATGACATAGAGTTCGGTATAATTTTGCAGAATTCTTTGATAGGAATAATTGATGATACCTCAGAATCATCATCTGAATAACAGTCGGAGAGACTTTCGATAGAAGACAAGCTATCTCGACGCTTCAATCTGTAATTTTCGTCATTGTAGTAATTCAATATGATACAGTTGGCTTGTATACTGACCTTCAAGTTACAATTCTTATTCAAATCTATACCAGTTGTAATATAAACATTGCAACTCCTCAATCTGGAGCGCAACTCCATAAAAATACTTTTTATCAACATTTTCACTTTTGTATAAAATCTTTTGTTTCACTTTATCTTACTAAACACTATAATAAGTACTTTACTTGTCAATCAACTCGGTATTGTGCTTAATTCTCTGTACATGACCGTTAGTTTCATATATATTAAAGATATTGTCCATTTCTCGAATGGTGAATGGTAAAGTGGCTATTTTGTAATAATCACTCATCATTTCAATATTATCAATGACAGTATCGAGTATGTGAGACTTCTCTGCATAGATGCCGGGTGCCTCGTGCCGCAAATATGTGAAATGGATGTGAAGATGGTAGAAAGACGGTTGGTAATGCAGATAAATGCGTAGCTGACTGCCTGGAACGTTGTATTTCTCTAATATTTTTTTCTGGAAATTAAAAACATGGAATTCATTGACCTAAAGTTTCTCAATTTATACTATCTTGTGTTTTCCCGGGATAAAAAGTATCGTAATCGAACTAGTAGTTCCTGAGTTTAGCGCGCTCAAACGAACAAACTTGTTTGTTTGTACTGGTTCGATTTGAAAAGTTCTTTCAGTGTTAGATAGCCCATTTTTCGAGGAAGGCTATAGGCTACTTTTTATCCCGGGATACCCCGGGCGGGTGAAACCGCGCATATATATTTCTATGTTTATCAATTTTGATATAATGTATTAACATATAGATCTATTTCTCATATTTGCATATAACATATTTGAGTAAGTACTTTATTATGGAAAACTTAATTCTACTTCTAGGAATGAATCCTACTAATATTATAATGTGACTCAATCACACATAGATGGATGGATTTGGGTGAAATTGGCATATAGATAGATCATACATGTAATGACATATAGGGTGCTTTTTTTCCTGGGGAAACAAGATCCTGGGGACCGTGGGACAGAAACTAGTAAGAAATAACTAAGAGCTGGTAAGACATCATAATTTTGAGTGAAATTTCAATCTACTACCTAACTGTGAGGCAAGAGTCTAGGCACAAAAAGAATGGTTTAATTAAGCAATTTGGAAGATTTAGTTCTTTCTTTCTTCAAGCAATATAGTATAGTAGACACTTTCTTCTCCTGTTTCAACAACTTTTAATACCATACCTTTCCGTCGTCGCGTACCCTCTTCAGCAATGGCAAATGGCTTCCATTCAAATCTCGAAGAGACTTGATGCCTTTCTGTCTAATAATTGCTAACAGGTAGAGAGTATCTTTGGTATGACCGTCCCATTTCAAGTCAGGTAAAAGTACAAAGCCCTCCTTTTTACACTCGTTGTTATGAATAACTCTGTCCTGCTCACTTTTGCCCTCTAGGATATTGTAAACCCACTGGAATAAATATAAATTTAGTATGAAACCTGGCTCACTTCTACATTTACATATATTATTAGTTAGTCAGGATGATTTTAAAACCAGGTTGAATTCCTCCTTCATCTATCTCATCTTCATACATTAGTAAACTTCTACATTAAAGAAAAAATATTACTTTGAGAATACCAATAAGTACAATACAGGATGTTACAAAACTACCCGTAAAGCCGAAAGGAGGTTAAATGGGGCCTTATAACGAGTCCATTCACAATATTGATATTTAAGAACCGTAGTAACGCTGTATAAAAAACCCCAAAAAAATAAATAAATATATTATTTTCACTGATGTGCAATCCCCTTTTTCAGTCAAATTAAAGAGTAAACTACGCAGAATGTACCTACATTTTTACCTTAATTCGCGGAAATAAAATAATCGTAAATTGACAACATATTTTTTTTTTCCAACTTGTCATTTTTTGAAGCCAGTACTTGAGTATAATGACATCCTTGTATTGAGGTAGCAAACATTTATGAATGAAAAATAGAAATACTATTAAAGTAGACAATTAATAGGTAAGATAGGTATGTAGGCCTTTCTGTTAAATAATCTAGTTCCCTGACATGACAGCTTACTAGGGTTGACAAAATTTTTGGCTTTGATAATTAATTATAATTTTACGGGGTATTTTGTAACATGTTGTATATTAATTTCATAGTTATGTCTACTCGCCACATATCATACCTACCATTGTAGCCATTGCAAACAAAAAGTATGTAGTAAGTGAAATTTTAACCTGTAAATTAAACTGTTCCTTTAGTATATGAGGCAGCGTCAACTTCTCATATAGCTCAGGTGTCTCCAGCACAATATGCACTTGCTGTATGGTGAACTTAGCTATGTGCTTATCTGTAGCAGGGTATATTATAGTTGCTTTCACACCTGCAACACAATTTTGACAACTCCATAGTGGACAGGTGCTGATTTTATAGATAATGCTCATGATCTATGTACCTAGAGGTATGGGATCAGAGAGTAGCCTTAGGGGCATGGACCTTAAAATATTAAGTTTAAAAATAAATGATTATATATTTAGGTAAATAGATATTGGACAGACTTAATAAAATTACAATTAATTTAGCGACATTTGGTCACTGTGATGCAACATTTGCATAAAAATTCATAGAAACTCACATAGCAAACATGCATTTTTTATATAAAACAGTGACGAATATAACACAAACTGTGTTATATTCGTTCAGAATTTGATGGAAACAATGGAAAAATGAAAACCTTGAATTTCGAAAGTCACGCGTGCATATAAAAATGTCTATTTACCGCTCAATGACGAAAGTGGGAAACACTCGTAATTTCCGTAGATGTCGTTCTGGAAGAATTTACGAAACTCTGTGTTTATAGAGAAATAGCCATTGCTGTCCAATTCTTCTTCCTTGAAAGCATTTTTTTCTAAAATAACTAAAGCCACACCACTCTCGTCTTTGAATTTACCCTGAACACAAACTGTTTTCCTAAAAGTATTGTTACTAATTATCTTCTCTACGATAAAGTCTTTTAATTGTAATTGATTAGCATTCACTCCGTTTTCGATTTCATTATTAAATTTGATTTTCTTACTGGAAGGTTCATCTCCATTATCTTTTTGGCAATTCCCGACGGACATTTTGTAATTTGTAAAATTAAAAAAAAATCAAAATTAATTGTCTATGGATCAGTATTACCAGCAGGCGCAGTATATTATTGTACCATGAGCAGAGCTACATGCACGCCACGACATCTTGTCACGTCCTACTTCATGAACTATGTTTAAGTTTATTTACTTTTATTCTATAGTCTATTTTTCTCTTCTTGATTTACCCTGTACTTCTGTCCGGGGCTTGTCCGGGGTCACTAGAGGTGCCAGCTGAATTTATTTTTTTCTTTTTATAATTATTTGTAGTGGGTCTATTTGCTTTGTTTTTTTTTCTTCGTTCTTGTTTTTGTAATTATTATTATTGTTTTTCTGTTTCGTACTATCAAATAAATATGTTCCTTTCTTTCTTTTCTTTATAATTTATATAGTACCTGAATTGTATGCTTTGCCGGTAAAAATTGGACTAATATACTAATATATTATAAATTGGTGATTTATTACCCCAAATCCTGGCAACATTTGCCTCTGATTCAGGGTTAGGTATGTAACATCGCTCATAAAAAACATCGATGTTAGAACATCGATATTTTCCAAAGTAAAACATCGATGTCGAAAACATCAGCGTTTTAAATCGATACATCGATGTCAAAGAAAATTATTAAAAAAATAAGAGTTATACCGTGCAAACGTTTAGGTACTCATTAATTAGTCCTTAAAAAAAAACACTGAATGCGGTTGAAACTAATAGTTGGAATATCGGAGTCAATATTACGTAATTCCCGCATAATACAGTAAAAGTTTCCATATTAAAACAGAAATATAACCTAAGAAAATGATTACATTAACAAAATGAGTGTAGCGAACATGAGTAAATTAGTAATAAAATGGCTTACCTAAAGTTGACTACTAGTTTCCAGTTACTTAATAGGCACAAACTAATCGTAGGTATATTCAGCGTCTTTATTTATTCAAGAAAATGCCGATGCATTGTCGTGACGTGGCGTTTGAGTATTTTATGAAAAAATGATTTTACCTGACGTTAGAAACAGAAATAAAGCGAGACATCCAATACAAATATGTACGCATGTAACTGAGTAAGTAAGCGAATACAGAAGTGTTCACAATGCACTTCCGTCCGCTTCTCGGCATCGGTGCTGTGAAAGCTCATTCGGTTTCCACAAATAATGTTGATTCTAAAAATCAAACATCGTTCATGATGAATGATGTATCGATGTTTTTCGGGCTTTAACATCGATGTTTTAATAACAACGATGTATCCCGTTAAGTTTGCATCCCTATTCAGAGTAAAAAGCATTTTTTTTTCCTCTTTGATTTACGATGTAAAATTGTGAAGTGAAGGAAATAATATTATTATCTTTCGTGGAGTGCATTATTATTACATATGATGGAGCTAACCTATGACGTACGTTATTTTAAATGTATTATTACATATTAGTGGGTTTAAAATAATAATAATAATATCGAAGGTCAGAGAGTAGCCATAATCTATTTTTTTGTTTTCCCTTATTTCGGGAAGGCAAAGGGTTCTAGCCCATACAGCCTAATCATGTATAGTATTTCTTCCTTGTTATCAATTATGTCTGATATCCAAATATAACATAGGCCAAAGCCAAATCTAGTATACATATAGTCAAGTCAAGTCAAGTCAGTTAGGTTTTAGTAAATTGGTGGCTGTTTTACTAAAACTTTTCGTGGACTATTTGAGACAACATGAAAAGTCATGATACACGCATTCATTTAGTTTCACTTCACTCGTGCACTTGTATTGATCTTTATTGGACAAAACGCCACCAATATCATCCAATAAATCTCAAAATACACCGATATCATGAAAATAAAACGAAAACGCAACGTCACTTCGCAAGTTCCCGCCAAAAAGTCCATAGCCATAAAAAACTAAACAAATCTAAAACAAACAATCTAAAATGGCGGCATGTACCTACTTGCGTTGACAGACAGTACAGTGAGCAGAAAAAATGTGTGGTCCAAATTAATATTATGATGAACAAACAAGATTGAATCCTTTTTATTTCAAATAGTATGACTTCATAATAAAATAAAAACCAAAGATTGCATTTTAAAAATATACCTACCAATAAAATTATTGTATGTTTCCTGGTTTTTTATAATTAAATTGTATCATGTATTCGAGTAGATAAACTGATTTACAAAAACAAATATGTCCCAGAATATTTATCAAGAAAATAAACATCATTGTTCAATCAAACGCGCAAAGTTTGTATTATGAACAATGTATGCTTACTATTTGGTTTAGATATACATACATGACATGGTGTAAAAACGATTGCAATCAATTCTATTAGTGAATTGCGATAAACTAGTAGGAGTACCTAAATGGTATCCAGTTCCAGTCCATTTGAAAAATCACTTACCGGTGGTATACAGTTTTACAATCCATACAGTTGGAAAACGCCTAAGATGTCGGACGACACCGTCGCCGCCGCGCGTGTCAGTCGTAAATGTGCAAGGGTTGTCATAAAAGAAAAATAATAAAAATGTGATTATTATGTAAATATTTAATATATATACGCGTGTGAAACCGCTGGGGACAGCTAGTAACCAATTAAAGCTATTTGCCAGTGAAAGTCTCGTCACAATCGGTTTAGCCGTTTTGGAGATTAGCCGGAACAAGCGGACAGACAGACAAACATTTTAGAAATTGTTTTTTGTTATATATTTATTTATTAATTTATTTATTTATACCAATTTTTACATAACAAACAGACACTTTTATTTGTATCTATAGATGTACGTACCCTAGATACCTATCACTCAAATCTTGCGATTATAAAACATTGCATCGTGTAAGTATATTTTTGTAGACAACTTAGTATAATCTTTTGAGAGCAATTTTAGCACGTTGAATAAAATTATGTGCGCAGTGCCAGTTCTCTCAATCGGTGAAGTATAACGTCCGTCGTGAGGAAACCTGCGCACCTACCCGAGAACAAAAATATAATAAAAATAAATCAAGTTTGGTTTGGGCGCGGCGCGCCGCCTGCAATGAGTGAGCGCCACGTACGAATTTTGCGGGGGGCACGTGGTTGGCGTGGGGAAAATATCTGTCTCCCTCCATCCTCAAGGCCATTGACGGATACCACTATCTTAATAAAGAAAGACGTATGATGGACTTTTTGGCGGGAACTTGTGAAGTAGCGTTGTGTCTTCTTTTTGGTGTATTTTCAGTTTTTATAATTAATAATATCGGTGGCGTTTTATTTAATGAAGATCAATTCAAATGCACCAGTGAAGTGAATTTAATACGTGTATCGTGCGTGACTTTACAGGTTGTCTCAAAAAGTACGTGAAAAGTTACAATAACCTCAGTGACTTGACTCGAGACACCTAAATCGAACTACGATTTGTTAGAAGCGGTTTAGTGTGATAATTTTCGAGAGATATGTTTGAAGAATTATTTTGATATTTCCTTTGTATTATCAAGTTTTTTATGTTATATGAAAAGTCTTCGTCTTCTAGGAATACTGTCTGTATTGCATATTCTTATAATATGTTAAGGTGACGCATGACGCCGCGTTAAGCTTAAAAATCTGAAATTCAACGTGCGGCGTCCCGCTCCCTACTATAGCGACCTCTCATAGAAAACCCGCGTAAACGGAAAGGGCGTATGCGACAAAATGTTTTTTATTGTTTAATTTAAAAACTACAAATATATTTCATAAAACCTATGTACAAATTGTAGTATCAGTTTCAATTAATATATGTAGAAAGTTTGGAACCTCAAATCGATCCTCATTATCGGTAAAATTGGAATCTCTTATTTTAAAGAGGTCTTTTTATTAATTATTTTGTTTTATAAAAGTTAACCAATCGTGTTATGCAATGGACAAAATAAAGTCAAATACATGATGCATTCTTACAATAAATTTCATTTCGTTCGCTTTAGTCATTGTTGAGAAAAATCGGTATCCTTGCAACCAAAATCTTCAAGGCGTCGCCTTACGTGTTCTAGGGCCCTAACTGAATAAATGGCTTTAACTTAGTCTTTGTATTTGTATAGGTACATACGATGAGAATAATCTTGTATAGAAGTAACAATTAAAAAACCAGTTATAACAAAACATTAATATTATTAATCCTTAAAATTACAAAAAAAAAAAACCATATTCACCTACATAAATTGTTTCTATTTTCTAGGTGCTGGTCCACATATTTAAATATTTATCAAAATTTGATAGACTATCTGCAAGCGAAACCTGCTGCTCTTGGTACGAAGCTGCCAATGATCAATTCTTTCTGAAAAATAAAGTAGTAATGTTTTATGGCGACATATTAGATGATCAGACATTGTCACCATTTAAAACATTCGAGGATACATCATTTTCATATTATCACTATCATTTCTGTGATGTAGATATAACAAATAAGTTCAACAACTTCTGGAACAAAAAGGGAGATACTATCCGTACACTAACTCTAGAAGACTGTGTCTTAGATGGAGACGAATTTATATTTATATTACAGAAATGTACAAATTTAGAATCACTGAATATTGATGGTGGCTATTTCTGTTGTGTCTACGATGATCAATCGTTTGATGAAGGTCTTATAAATAATAGTCTAACAAAATTAAAATCTTTACACTTCTCAAGAAACAATGGTTTAACAGACGCTCTGCTTACTAGATTATTGTCTGCAGCCCCTGCATTGGAAGAATTGGACTTATCTGTACGCTCATTGATATTTGATCCGAAAGAGGTTAAAAAATATTACCCTCTGGAGTGTTCTTCTCCATCACAGAGAACATTGACATTTTATCTCATATTACAATTAATTCAATCTAATGCAAATAAAATAAAATGCCTTAAGTTTATAAACAACATTGATAGTGTAGCGCTTCGATCACTAATGGAAACTAAAAACCTCACATTAGAGACGCTAAAGATGCATTTATCTAAGGTGGTTGACTTAACTCCACTCACGAAGCATCAAGTTTTTTTAAAAGAACTTAATTTAGTTTATTGTCACAATCTAACTGATCGATCACTCATTGATATCTGTAATAATCTATTCAATTTGGAACGTCTCGACATTCAGTCATGCAAAAAAGTCTCGGACATGGGAATTACAGAACTACCAAACTTAAAGAAATTAAAATATCTAAACATTTCAGACTGTTTACGTGTAACTCAGGATGGACTCATTGTTGGGATTTGTCCTGATGTAAATGCTATTTTAGAAGTTCTAAAGGTTAGATCTTTACGTTTAGATCAAAACGCAGTCATCACAATGTCAAAAAGGCTTCCAAACTTGCGAAGTTTAAATTTTAAGAAATGCCATAAGGGTGTTACTGACACGTCATTACAGTTTATTTTTCAAAATCAACAACTTCTGCATACCCTTAATATCAGTCACTGTTATGAGGTATCTGATGCTGGATTAACTGGTATGAAAATAGTGGACCCAGATGAAAATCCTGAAGTTTGGTTCTTGTCTAATTTTCATCAGTCACCCCCTATGAAAAAAACAAAGTTTGTTGAAGAAATTGTTTATGTTTGTGAACAGGAACTCGGTATAATATTTTGTGCAAAACGAATATTAGACACTGGCTTTTCTTTGTCACATCTGAAACGTCTCAAAGAACTTGATATTAGTGGTTGTTATAAAATAACAGATATAAGCCTGGCTCATGCATTCAACTTCGAAAGCCTTATTAAATTGAACTTACATAGTTGTAAAAAGTTAACACGAAAAGGATTAGAATATTTAGTCAAAAAATGTTGTACTATTGAGTATTTAAGTGTTGTAAATTGTGACGATTTAAGGGATAACGACGTAAAAGAAACTGTAAAAGGCTTGAAAGGACTTAAGAGATTGGAAGCTAATGATGGTAGTTATCTTCGGGCTCGAAGACCAATCAGTGAAATTATTTTTGTAGAGAGTATTTTTTTATACAACCATATCTTAAATATCTCCTAGTTTGAAGCTAAGAGTATGGCTTTTTTTGCTTCGAATTATGCGTGCAACCGATTTTTTTACTCCTTCCTACTGTAGAACCTTTTTATACGTAAGTATTCATTATAGTCTCTCAAGCAGAAACCTCGTCAGCGATGACCACAGTTCCATTCCAACTCCCCAATCCTGATGCTAGCTTAAATAGTGAGATTTAAAGTTCTGCAGTCTTAATATAGGCGATACTTAGGGGAGGCCTATGTCCAGCAGTGGGGGTGTTGCAGCTGAGATGAGGATGATATTTGGATTCCTACAAAATTTTGTTTGATCGTATGATAAAATCAAAAAAATCCGAACCTGAACATCATTATTATAAAGTATATATTACTAAAATAATAATAAGTGATTTAATTATTTAATTTTAAAACATGCAATTAGCTACTAGCACAATAGAAATCTATTAGGTAGACTGGTAGTCAGTTGTACCCACATGACGTGCTATCCGCCCGAGGTCATTCACACTGCACACTGCAACTTAGATACGTAGTATCGCATTACGATGGAATATTTTTCTTATGAATATCTATATGTTCACCCTTTAAAATGACTGTATTTAATTTAGTAGGACGTTGTATATCGGGTATATTATTATAAAATATAATTAATTTATAATCTGATATGTATTATTGTTATTAATTTAAACCAGTGTGGTTTTTAACCGGTGGTCCGCGGCCCACTGGTGGCCCTTGGAAGCAACTGAAGTGGTCCGCTAAAATAATATATGTGTTTGCTTTGAACAATTGTATGCGTGTCTTATTTATAGATAGAACAGCCCTTTATTCGTTTATATTTACTGTATATAACCTCCTAACAGTTGGTTGTCCATGGCAATACAGATTTTTTGTCAAATGGTCCCTCATCACTAAAAGGTTAAGAACCACTGTCTCGAGATTTATAAATCTTTCCGCCGAAATATCTCTCACCGAATTTCGTTTCAAAGTCAGTCATAGCCATTTATTCAGTTTAGGACCGAATAGTTTCGAATCGAAACTATTCTAATTTTATTCACGTGATACAAGAACTTATATTAATTATTTATTTCTAGGTGCTAGTCCACATATTTAAGTTTTTATCAAAAGAACATAGGCAATAGATAAGCCAAACCTGCCGTTATTGGTATCAAGCTGCCAATGATCATTATGAAAGATATAGTGGTTATGTTTTATAAAGACATATTAAAGGTGAGACTTTGTCACCGTTGAACACATATATGGACTCAATAATTCCATACTATGACTATCATTTCTTAGGTGTAAATATAACAGACAAGTTTAATAACTTCTGGGACAAAAACGGACATACTATCCGCAGTTTGACTCTAAATCACTGTAAAATACGTCGTCAGCGCGAATTTATAAGTGCAGAAATGTACAAACTTAGAATCGCTGAGTATGCATGCTTGAATTCTTCAATTTTCAAGAGCTTAATAATTGTATCTTAGATAGCAGTCTAAAAAAATTAAATCTTTATGCTTCTCCGATGATTTGACAGACGCTCTGCTTGCATGATTAATGTCTGTAGCCCTTGCGTTGAAAGAATTAGATTTACATCTTAATTCTTTGAAATTTGATCCAAAAATAGTGAGAGATCACGACTCACCGGAGTGTTTTCTTACCCTATCAGATAAAATATTGAACTTTCATTTCTTCTTACAAATAATAAAATTAAGAGCAAATAATATAAAATGCCTCAGGTCAATAGAGAGTAGAAATTTTGATAGCGCAGCACTTCGGTTACTACTAGAATCTGAAAACCTCAAATTAGAGACTCTAGAGCTTTATACAGCTCTAGAGTCTCTAATTTGAGGACTTATCCTGTATATATAGGATATATACAGGATAAGTCCCTGTAGAAAAAAAGATTTAATTACTGAGTAACTACCCAGCCTTCTTGTGTGTCTGATCGGTACAAATTTTGCAATCGATTTTGAACTATCTTCCTAGTGAGTGAGGGGCACTTGAAACTTTAACATACCTCAGAACTGACGGAAATGACAATGCAATATTAACTCGCTTTCTTGTCTGTCAGTTTAACAAAAAATCTGAAAATACAAAGTTTTGTTAAATGCATTAAAAAGTATAATTTATTTTTACCTAGCCCCATACAGATTGTCCTGAAAATTTGTGAAAGCTAAGAAAATACTTGTAAAATTTAAAACGAAAAACACTAAATAATTTCTACTATTTAACGGGCCAGTTGGCGCGGTTAGTAGGATTCCCTACCACCCTTATTTTTGAGAAGAGTACATAAAATATCCTGGCTCCCTACACGGCGTGTTTTTTCACGGTTGGTTTTCGACACAAAACCTATAGGGTACCTACTTCCGGTTGACATAGAATTGTCAATTTTGGTTAAAAGCAAGGTAAGGCATGGTTACAGCACAAGTAAAGGGAAAGTTCCGAAAAATAAAAAAAGTTGAAAATTAAGGTAAAATTTAGTACTTAATCGTAACTTTTCGCGAAAATCGAAATTTGCCCATATCTTTTTATCGTGTTGACTCAGGACCTTGATTTTTATACACCTAATAGGGACTATTGACCTTAGTATCTGGTATAAATTTCAACTTGCTAGATCTACCCGTTCCTGAGAAAATCGGTGGTGACACACGGACAGATGGACAAGAGAGTGATCTTATAAGGGTTCCTTTTTTACCTTTTGAGGTACGGAACCCTAAAAAAGAAGAAGAAATAATAAAGAAAAAAAACCCATATTATTTATATTGAATGAAAACAGTATAAGTAGTATGTGAGAACCTTGAGAGTACATTCAGAAAGACAGAGAAAAACTCTTCTAAATAAATCACCTGACTTACATTACAAACGTAGTACTCAATGCATCTCTGGAGGCTCAATCCATCTCAGGCTAAGTCTTTCTATAGCCAGTGTGCGGTGTGCACATCCCTGATCTGCACTGAAAGCTTTATCATTAGCAAATCATGGTTTCTTTTATCAAATGCTTTTGCAGTCGGGATTTTTAGTTATTTTTATTTATACATTTTATTGAGAAATACATACAAAGTAGGAAGCCGGATAGTCAGTCGGCGCTCTTTGTCAAATAGTCGCCGACTACGAAAGTGGCCGGATAGTCGACTTTACCGACTAGTCGGAACATCACTAATATCTATATTATTATCGTCAAAGCTATAAATCTGTAAAACGCCTTAAATTTTGATTCTCAAATAATTAAATTAACGCTCTTGGGTGGTTTTTAAATTATTGTGAATATTACAACTCCGACTTAGGTACATAAATAATAATAAAATAGGTACTTGTTTTTTATAGAATAAGAGTAACTTACTTATATATTTAAATTAAACCTACAGCTACTATGTAAATTTCTTATATATTTAAATTAAACCTACAGCTACTATGGAAAATATACTATTCATAAACACGCACTATGCTGTTATGTGTGTGAAATGTGTACCACCCACCACAGTCATCTTTGTATGGCCTTGAGACTAGAGTTCATTTCACTAAGAAAGTCCCGTAGAATTAATGAAAATCGATCTTATTTCTTTCCTCTCGAAAGAGGAACAAAAGTTTTTGAGTACAAAATCTCAGATTCAATTTTCTCATAAAACATTCTGCGTTTGATTAAGGCCGAGAATACACGTCAGATTTTTTCATCCGATAGTCTGATCCAACTATCGGAAGCCAGTGAACATTCAATACAATTCTATCCGACTATTGAATCGGACGTGTATTGTATGTTCAAACAAAGTAATGGCTCCAAAGCCTTCAGATTTTTTCATCCGAAAATCTGATGAAAAATCTGACGTGTATTCCCAGCCTAAGGGTTAATGTATCAAAGGGCATTACATAGATGGCGGTGTAATAAATTAAATTCGTAGTATTTCGTAGTTCTTATTTTTACTAACAAATCTCACTCACTAGACCAAAGAGAATAAAATCCACTATAATAACTAGAAGCATCTGTGGTAGTCTGTGTAACTAGACTACATTGATGAATGACACATTAGGGCTTCGCGCTATACATATGTTGTGCATTATATGTGCGCGCTGACAGTTTAGGGATTGTTTGTATATAATATACCTACGTATCTTTGGTTGGGTTCAAGCAACTGCAGAATGGTGAAGTGTGCATGTATGCTGAAGAAGAAACAAGAAAGTTGTTATCGTTCGTGGAGTTGAAATATAATTATGGAGCTAACCTATGACGTACGCTATTTTCACTAAGAATTATTATTTATTTTATTGATATAAGTTATGTTTGGAAGTAATAAGCGCCTTATTCACCATCAAGGACGCGTTGCTGGACGTGCCATACACACACATTGACATGAAGGATTTGGTACACATTACACACCATCCAGTAGTGCTGCGTTTTATTCAGAAACGCTTTTACCAAACAGTTTGTCTAAGAAAAACGAACTGTTTCTTGATTATCCAACATCAGGTTATAAAAAAAAACTAAAAAATAAACATCACAATCTTATGGATGAAACGAAACGAACGAATGCTAGCGACGTTTTATTCAGAATCGCTTTTACAAAACTGTTTGTCTAAGAAAAATGAACAAACTCTTTCTTCATTATCTAACATCAGGTTATAAAAAAAACTAAACTTCTATCTCTATGGATGAAACGAAACGAACAAATGCAAGCGGTTTTTCGAATGGACAGATTCAAGTAAACTCTATGTCGATCGATAGAAGGACTGGTATTGTATGAATAGTAAACATTAAATAACGAACCGCTTTATTGCAAGCATTAGGTTGGTACTATGCGTGTGACGTTTTTTGAATGTACAGATACAAAATGAACTTAACCTTGATTGATAGAAGGTCTGGTATTGTATGAATAGTAAACATTCAAAACAAACTGTTTTTTATGCTCGAAGCAGTGAATAAGCTAAAATGACTCCTATTGTTGAGAAAACACAATTCAAATTTGGTCAATGAAAATAAAAAGCTGTTTTTATTTTGCTTCGGTTAGTTGATTGGTACACATTGTGGAATGAATGAAAATCGATCTTATTTCTTCTGTAATAGAAATTAACTTTTGGGACTTTATTGGCGCGAACTCAATGTCGTAAGTCAAGCGTTCGTTTTTTGTTTTGTTTTTAAAGTTATTATCAGTTGATGTTAGATTACGCGTGCGTAATTAGTGTTTGCTAATTTACGAAAAGTGTTTGCTTGCATGTTTCCCGCGCTTATGTGTGTAAAGTTTGAAAATATTATATATATTATTGTATTATATTCTCATTGGGTTTGTAGATAAAAACATTGTGAACCGAATAGTACTTATAGTGTAAAATTTTAATAAATTTATGAAGTTATTTTGTAAGACCTTTATTGTGTCGTGTAATAATAAAATAGTGAAAAAAAATGTCGCAAAGAAAAAATTGTATAGAAATCTGGGATCATTTCGACAAAGTTGACAATTCCTCATGAAAACAGATTTGTTCGACAGATTATATAATGGTGTTAATAAATATGTATATGCTTTTGGTGTTATGTTAAGTTCGCTACATTGTTCTTGAATGAGTGAAATGAAAAAGAATTTTATAAATTGGTTCATAAATGACGGAGAGGTTACAAACACGAAAAAATACATCCGAATTGAAGAGAATCCCTCCTTTTTGAAGAGTCGGATAAAAACAGTTTTTTTTAAACGGCTTCTTAAAACTAATTTTGAGATTGAAAAGCAGTTTTGTTACATTTTATGAAAAAGCCGAAACGACCCAGGCCTAAGCGATAGGTTGGTTGGTTTGGTTGGTACTATGCGTGTGACGTTTTTCGAATGGACATATACAAAATGAACTCTATGGTGATTAATAGAAGGACTGGTCTTGTAAGAATAGTAAACATTCAAAACAAACCGTTTTTTATGCTCGTAGTAGTGAATAAGCTAATATGAGATCCTATCGTTGAGCAAACACAATTCAAATATGGTCAATGAAAATAAAAAACTGTTTTTTTTTTGCTCCGGTCAGTTGATTGATACACTCGTGGAGTGAATGAAAATCGAGAATTTAATTCTGAGTCACACACACAGAGTACTGTTGCTACCTCTCGCTATTATCATTATTATTTATTCAATTTAACTGTACACAAATGCGTCACGATATAATCAAATCCCCAAACTATTTCGGGCAAGAGACCCCTTTTCCAAAATGTACTGATACCTAAAACCCTTGAAGTTTTATTATTTATTTATTTGACATAGGTAGGACATAGGCCATAGTAAAATGTATTTTGTGAAAAAATGAACTGGCTATAGGTACTGACTATACCGACACCGTTTATGTCACATAAACGGTGTCGGTAATTTATTAAGTTACTGATGGTAATTTGATATTTACGTTAGTATATCAAACTCAAAATGATTTATGCAGTTTAGGCCCTAATAAGGCACTTATGAACGTTACAATTGATTCTACCATGTATGTAGATTAGGTAGGAACACTCAATGTAATCTTATTATTTTTCTGATTTTCGACGTCCACGCGTACGAAGTCGCTGGCAGTAGCTTGATCGGACTACCCATAATTAGGAAGCCAAGACTACCTTTTTAGGGTTCCGTACCTAAAGGGTAAAAACGGGACCCTATTACTAAGACTTCTCGGTCTCGGTGCGCGAGTCCGACTCGCACTTGGCCGGTTTTTAAACCTTAATGATTAGGTACCACCACAATAAAATTAAACTGTGCTTTTCCTTACATTTGCACCTATTATTTATATTGTTTCTGTTTTTCTAGGTGCTGGTCCACATATTCAAGTATTTATCAAAATTTGATAGACTATCTGCAAGCGAAACCTGCCGCTCTTGGTACGAAGCAGCCAATGATCATTATTTTCGCAAAAATAAAGTGGTTATGTTTTATGACTGCATATTAAATGATGAGACATTGTCACCATTTAAAACATTTGAGGATTCGACAACCCCATACTATCACTATAAATTCAGTGATATAGATATAACAGAGAAGTTCGATAACTTCTGGAACATCAAGGGAGATACTATCCGCACGTTGACTCTAGAATATTGTTTTATACGACGGCGCGAATTTATATTTATGTTGCAGAAATGTACAAAATTAGAATCACTGAATATTGTCGAGGGCTTTTTAGATTTCCCCGATGATCAAGCATTTGATGAAGATATTTTAGATAATAGCTTAACAGAATTGAAATCTTTATCCTTTTTTGGACCCATACGTTTGACAGACACTCTGCTTGCTAGATTGATGTCTGCAGCCCCTGCATTAGAGGAATTTCGTTTATCTGTAAGCTCATTACAATTTGACACAAAATTATTAAGAACATATTACCCCCCAGAATCTCCACATGCCCCATCACGTAAAATATTGAGATTTTCTTTTATATTACAATTAATTAAATTCAATGCAAAAAATATAAAATGCCTGAAGTTTACAAAATATGGTGACTTCAATAGTGCAACGATTCAATCATTATTAGAAACTGATAATCTCAAATTATTGACACTAAAGCTGCATAGATTATCTGAGGCGGTTGATTTGAAGCCACTCACTACACATCAAGTTTCTTTAAAAGAATTAAGTGTAGGTTTTTGTTCTAATATAACCGACCAATCACTCATTGATATCTGTAATAATCTAGTCAATTTGGAGAATCTAGACATTCCACAATGTTATAAACTCACAGATTTGGGAGTATCGAAACTAACAAACTTGAAGAAATTAAAATCTCTGAACATCTCGTACTGTAAAAAGATAACTCAGGATGCCCTCATTGGTGGGATTTGTGCTGAAGTAAATGTAATATTAGAAGTTCTGCAAGTTGCATCTTTAGATTTAGATCAAAATACAGTTATCAGATTATCAGAAAATCTCCCCAATTTGCGAAGTTTAAATTTGCGTCGTTGTCATAAAGGTGTTACTGATATGACTTTACAATTTATTTTTAAAAATCAACAACTTCTGCAAACCCTTGATATTAGAGACTGTCATGAGTTATCTGATGCTGGATTCACTGGTATGAAAATATTGGAGCCTGATGAAGATAATGAAGGTGGTTCGCTCTTGTCCAATCTACATCAATTACCCCCTGTGAAAAGCGCTAAAGTTGATAAAGAAATAGTTTATGTTTGTGAACAGGAATTCGGTATAATATTTTGTGCAAAACGAATATTAGACTCTGGCTTTTCTTTGTCTCATTTGAAGCGTCTCAAAGAACTCAATATTAGTGGTTGTTATAATATATCAGATGTAAGCCTGGCTCATGCGTTCAACTTCGAAGAACTTACTATATTGAACTTAAACTGTTGTGGAAAAATAACACATAAAGGATTAAAATGTCTTGTCAAAAACTGTCCAACTATTGAACATCTTAGTGCTGTTGAATGTAACATAATAGAACATAAAAGTATGCAAGAAATTTTAAAAACCTTGAGATGGCTGAAACGATTGGAAACAAGTAAAAGCTCTATTTATGGTTATATTCGGGCTCGAAGAGTGGACAATGTAATTACTTTTATAGATCCAGAAAGATTATATAGAATTACTTAAACTGAATAAACCGGTATAGCCAAAAAGCTTTTGGTTTTGATTTTAAAAAAACATCCTTGTATTCAGACGTACTACGTAATAAAAATCTCCGCGGCTGGGTGCGTTGAGAAAGACATTCAAATTACTTACTTACTTATTAGATTGCAGTTAATCAACGATGACCTGTGCGTTGATGAGTTTTAATTTAACATCCCAATAGGTACCTTACTTACTGTAATGTTTATTTTTTTAAATAAAACTTATCATGGTTCATCGATAAAGGAGTATATCTACATACATTATTTTCATAAATTAAAAACGCGTAGGTACCTACCTACTCAGTTATTTTTACGAAGCTATCGAAAATGTCGTTTGCAAAAACTAGAGTATGCTGTAAATTGTATTTCTTATAAAAAACTAGCTTCCGCCCCACGGTTTCACCCGCGTTCCCAAGGGATCCTACATTTTCCCGGGATAAAAAGTAGCCTATTACCTTCCTCGATAAATGGGCTATCCAACACATAATTCAATTCGAACCAGTAGTTCCTGAGATTAGCGCGTTCAAAAAACAAACTCTTCAGCTTTATTCTATAGATTTATTAAACCGCGCGAAGGACCTAAAAGGACCTAAAGTGCGTAAATTCTACTAAATTGTCAATGTTTCAAAACATTTCCTCAACGTCTTCGTGAATGATTTTTTACTTAGACTTGTGCTTGACCACAATCTCACTATGGTAAGTGATGATGTGGCCGAAGGTGGTAAGCACACAAAGCCTAGAAGGACTTAGGTAACTTAGTTTACCTACGTTTTATATTTACAGCAAAATATGTACTTACGTTCTGTTTTAATTATTTGAGAGATCCCTCGATGTAACTTCTCTCTTAGAAGCCTAAGAACATATTTGATTCTCGAAAAAAACTTAAATGTTAAGATTTATCAGCAACATGTTTAATATAGGTAAATAATTCACGACTTAGAAATATCAAAAGCATAAAGCTGCAAATGTGCCGAAATTATTATTATTTTATTTTTTAATAAGGCACAGCCACAGAACACAAATCGAAACAAATTACATGAAATTTTATAAAAAAAGCTATGGTTAAATCTGCACTCCAATAACAGCTGAGCACAAAATTCAAATTATAATAAAGAACATTGGATATCCCATGGCTGACCGGGGATTTCTGAAAACGCAGCGTATTCTACCTGCAGTGTAAACTCACTCTAATTAAAAACACGTTTATAAGTTTTAAACCTGCAGGGGTCTTGTAATATCATAAATAATAGACTCGTTAGTGGCCTATTAACGCACGATACAACGATGTTTACTGAGCTGTAAACAAAATTAAGTTATATTTTATCGTTTTGATACCTTGGTACTTGCGCAAGAGGTACCAACACCTTTGAAAGATTTTATATGCACGTTGCATACTTACTTACATTTTTTATTCCTTGTGATGTTTGTTAGGTAGGTAATTTACTTAGTTACTTTTGTATTTATATAAGAATTATCAATAAAAAGAAACCAGTCTAAAAAATATTAGTAATACTTACTTAGGTACTTATTTTTATTCGTTCTCATTTGTCGCCTTTAACTATAAAAGATTATTTAGTTATTTTGCTATATTTATCATATTATAGCTTTATAATACTATTATAAAACGTAACGTACCTATATGTCTGTCTTTCTAGCCGTATACTTATAACTTGTGAACCATAGAACAGATTTTTATGTGGTTTTGATAGAGTTACTAGAGGAAGGTTCCTAGATAAAGGTTTGGGACTAAAACAATATACCTAGGTACCTACTTACGCGCGGGACCGCGAACAAAGGCTGTAATAAACTTAAAAAAAACTATTAGTTATTTGAATTTGGAATTAATAATATAATGGTATTGTATCGATAAAATCGGTCTAATTAATATTTGAATTGCGTTCGATTTGGGCTGACTATGAATGAGTGTAATATACATATTTAATCCGTTAGTAGACTGAATTGAATATATTTTTTTAAATTGTAACATTTGTAGTTAATTTTTAATTGAATTGTTTATTGTGTCTTTGTTATATAAGATTAAAACTACTCCCACATAGAGCTGTGCCAGACGGATCAAGCCAGCGCGGGGCCATAAGCCAACTATAAATATTTCAATAAAACATACAACATTTTTATTTCCAAAACTTCTCTGTATAATATTATATACGATGATTAATATAAGCCCGAAGCATAGTTCTTTCTCGGGCTAAATTAAAGGTGATACATTTAATTGACGGAATACGGTTAAGTTTGTGGCACACTGAGATAATGGCGACTATCAATATTCCAACGTTAAATTTCGAACGTGTAACTAAGTAATTAGTTTTCGCTAATCGCTAATTCGCTAACCTAACTAGAAGAAAGCTTAGTTTCCATCAATGATAGCAACCAGATATCGTACCAACGAACTCCCGAAAATAGACTCGAACTTATGTTTCGGAGGCCTAAAAATTGAAACGCTAAAATAATTGGTACCTCTTACATAAGTAGGTACCTTATTATTCGAATAAGTTTGTAATAAGTATCATAAATTAAGATTCTTGTCTGTGTGATCTTTCTATCTATTAAAAAAAATTATTTATATTGATAGAGTTTACTACCTATGTCATTTTGCCGCCAGGGTACGCATTTGTATAAAATGTAATAAAATTGTGTAATGTATGTAACCTCATGTTTAATCTAAGCTATTGAATTTATTGCCGACTCGTATCAACCAATGATACCTTCCGAACTGGTATTAGACTAAGACTATTCCTGAGCTTTCAACCAAAAATATTTTATTGAAATTTAGGCTTTTAATTATAAAATATTTGTGTATTAAAGAGATAATATATGTTTTTTTTTATATATATCTCCTTTCTTTTATTTACCTCTCAGTGTATCCCGGTTATTAGGTGCAATCATCTCGCAGTCATGTAGCCAAGCGATGACACTATGACAGTTGCTATTCGGATTCCCGCGCTGACGTACGCGCATGCGTAGGGCTTGTATTCTTTCATACGTTCGTTCTATTCAAAAGTTCTTGGATATTTATGTGGTTGTGTAATAATATTATGTTTTGAAATTTTTACGGTAATTTGGTATGTAGATTGAAATAAAATGTTATTAAATAAACGAGTAGATTGAAAAAATAAATAAGTAGGTATATTAATCTATTGATACTTTTTAAATGAATTATTAATTTTATTCACCATTCATGTTTTAAAGATTAATCATTTTTACTAAAATTAACTAAATAAATGTATGTATCTAGCAATCTTGCAGTCATGTAGCACTACCTAAATAATCATTAGACCATAAATCCTTGTCTTGGCAGCCTTCTTCTTAAAACACAAGAAAAAACATAAGCTCATCGAGAAAGTGACATCCGCTCGAACTTTAAAAAAACTTAATCTGGACCATAAATAAAAATACAAGTCTTGCTCGCTGTGACTAACGTTAATTAGTTACAATGTCTTGGTGAATGAAAACGATCGTTTTCTGTCTCCAAAATATTATCTATAAATAAAATTATAAACATTAGATTTTATATTTTTTTTTTTTTTTTACTTTGATTAGGCTGTTTGACCACAATCTCACTACGGTAAGTGATGATGTGGCCGAAGGTGGTAAGCACACAAAGCTTAGAAGGAACTGGATCTCAAGGGCAGCAGCCGGAACACACCAATAGGTGTTTGGCGACAGATTTTCAACTTGAGGGTGGTAGCCAGCCAGACGGGTACTACAAAGTACCCTACCACTGTGCTATGGTTTCCTCACGATGGATTCAAACCCACGACCATCGCCGCGGCGTCCGACGTCACTACCACTGAGCTATCGTCACCTTAAAAAAAGAAGCTAAAGCTATTTCAGCTAAAGAAGAAAAAAAAAGTGAAAAGTTCTTATTATTTCTTTTTCGAATAGAGAAAACCGTATTAAATTCGATTAAATTTAAAAACCACATTGCGCCAATATAAGGTTAACTTAATATTAATATAATGGGCAAGTTATTATATATTGCGGTGATTATCTTTTTTAAAAACATTGTGAAGTGTGAAAAACCATTTCTAAGTATTCCTGTGACCGTGAAAACTTATGAAAACGACACGGTGCTGCTGCCGTGCTATGTGGACGAGTCAGGTAACTATTTCTTAAAAATATTTTCTTCAACTTTATAAAAATTACTTACATAAAAAAAAAACAAATATCTAGGTCCAGCGCTTAGGCTGTGCATTGTCTATCAGTGAGTCAGTGTTAGTAGATTCCTACTTAGAAGTCATAAATCGGGAATTGGATACCTCTCGAAAATTCGGACGCTACTTCCTACATAGACGATTATGTCTACTTACTGTCTGATTATATTTTTTTTTAGTTTACATCCTATGAGGAATCCATATATAGCATGGTGTGAGTATACCATACACTATAGCATGGCGGTAGGGTATTTTATAGTAGGTAGGTAACTGCCTGTCTGGATGCACGCATCCTCGGCTGTTTGCGGTGAAACACAAGCCTGCATGACCATTGTAAAAAAATATATAATAATGATGAATCATAGACATACCGAATCTTTTTTTTTCGTTGAGCCGTTTATATTTCAATTACGACAGCCCTATACTTAACAATCTTTTAAAACTAAACATTATTCTAATCTGATATTGTCAATCAATTCGTGACAGACGGACAAATGAACCATTTATGTACGGTCAATCTAATGCGTTTATTATTAAAGGTCTAGTTTTGGATACATGCTTTCTCCCGTGGGTTCACCCGTGTTTCTGAACCCGGATGAATGTTCCTAATTCTGGAAGCCATTATAACGTACCTACTAGCTGTCCCCTGCGGTTTCACCCGCGTTCCAAACATCGAGATCGGCTCAACGGTTTAGGCGTGAAAAGGTAACATAGAAACAAACAAATTCACATTCGCATTTATAATATTTGTTAGGAAGTTAGGATTTGTGATTTTTCCAACTCAAAACTCATTTATCAGGCTAGGATTTGAATCTACCACCGGATCATAAGTATAAGAGAGTATACTAGGTACATTGTCCGTATATATTACATTAGCTGTCACTTACCATTGTGTGATTGTGGTCAAATGTGGTCAGTCATACGCAGTCTGCTTAAAAACTAAAAATAAAATCAGATTTACCAAACATTGAACCTTTTATTCGCAGATATTAGATACCCAATAAAAGTACCTATTTTATACCTACTACTTATAAGTAATTTGCTGAACCCCGGTACCTGCGTTGCAATGTCTATATCTTTTCATTTTTCCTAGTCGGAAACCATCGCTGACGTGCGCACAACACCACACAAAAGTTTATCTAAAAATCGGATGAAAGGAACGCATGCGTTAAAACATACACAGACAAACATAGATTTTTATATATACCTATCTAGAATGTAGATGAAGAAAGACATGTAGTTTTATGGCAAAACTTAGGAACTAAAATGTAATTTAATTGAAATTTCTTTAGAAAAAAATATGATTTTAATGAGTTAGTAAATAAAAAACAGTCGTAAACAGCGTCTCTCCAAAATCACCGAACATAAATTATAAATAGGTTTTAGATACTGATCTACAAACAAACTGACCATGTTCCTTAACTATTAACAATGTAAGTATCTAATCATTCTAACACGGGTTTCGTGCTACAAATTATGAGAACCTATTTATCATACCCTAATTCTGTTATAATTTTATTGTAAAGGTGCGGTTACACTAACGAGGTAAAATTGAGAGAATTGAGTTGTTTTAAATCAGAATAATGACAATATACAATATTTATTTTTTACTAAGTATAGGCCTGCGTTTGACCACTATATCACCATGATATGGCCGAAGGTGGTAAGCACACAAAGTCTGGAAGGAACACACCAGTAGAAGCTCGGCGACAGATTTTCAACTTGGGCACACGGGCCTCAACCACAAAACGCCGTCACCGGCATATTTCCTGTAGTCTTCATTTATATAGACTCGCCGTACACGGTTGACGCCGGTGGCCGCCACACGATACAAATCGTCGCTGCTCACTACTTGTGGCACGTAGGGCGTTTGTGGTTGTCGCGTGTGGCCCGTGTGCGGCGACACTTAAAGGTGGTGGCATGCCAGTCGGGTACTACAATGTGGGTATTTTGATACCTTTGATAGGGTTACCACCGTGCAAATAATACTTACTGATAAGTGTAAAAACTAGGTACAATCACCCCAATATATAGGTATATACTAAGCCAGAACTAAAGCCAGTCCTAACACGATAAATAGTTTCATGTTGTGAGAAACTGCTAATTTTTTCATGCAGTTTGATCTTAAAAAAATCCGATTTAAACAATTCTCTTTAGAGTCCGTGCTTCTCTTAACTGCAGTCTGTAAAGACCTTAACCTTTATTAAGTTGTAAGAAAGAAACTAAGTGCGGATAAACAAAATTATGCTAAGTAGACATGCGTACATAAAAAGTAATTTAATTAATTATACAATAGAATTACCTACAATATTATTTACATAGTAATAAAAGCAATGTCAATAAACATAATCTAGCTTGATTAACCGTAAATAAAAGCTGGTTCTTTCTTCATCACACAGCTATAACCTCAAACAAAACCTTGTCTACTTTCGAAACCAGGATAACCATAATATTATATAGAAAGATTGATAGCTTTTTATTGTACACCAGGAAGAATATAAAATAATTATTGTCAAAATCAAGAATAAGCATAAATTACTGGACAATGGGCGGCCTTATCTCTAAAAAGCGATCTGGACAACCTATGGACGAAATGAAATTTAGACGGTAAATAGACGAATAGTACCTATAAGTAGATATGTACTAAATCACATATATATAGCAAGACACGATTTAATAGAGATAGAGCATAGCGATATGCCGCTCAAAGAGCAGCTCGACTGGGGAAGTACATCCACGTTACAGAATACCGCAGCCAAATATGTTATAGTTGTGTTCCTGCGCGTGAGTAAGGTCGCCAGAGGTCATCGGGGAGGGGAAGAACAAACAAGCAATAGCGAATCCATAGGAGTGTTAAGGGGCTCAAGCCCCCCATTAAAGTATCTGGATCCACCCCCGATTAATCTCAATTAAGCTTAATATTATCCAAACCAAAATTCTGGATCCGCCACTGAACACGCATGTTTGTTCTGGGTGGGAATCGAGCCCACGACCGTGACGTGATAGTTAGGGTATCTACCTTTCACGCCAAACCCGCCCGTCAAGCAAATTCAATGACGCTATGGCAAAATATTTAGATATCAACGAGAGGCCAACTCTTTAATATAGAAGATTTTTTGCCAACTGTTACTACTTGGCTAACTATATTTAGCCAATACCATCCATCACAAAGAGGGTAAAAACCTATAGTCCATAACGAAGGCCCAGTTTATTCAGTCATTCACAGTATGAAATCTTCAAGATAAGGAGCCACAGCTTAGGCCTTACTTTCAGAATAAACTCAGGCTCTTTAGAAACCTTATTAATGTTTTAAACCTCAATTAGAAATCTACAGTTGCCGAGCACCAGCTGGTGTGCCCTTTACCACCTTGGGTTATTTCATCACTTACCAACGATTATTTTATTTGATTATAATTAAACAAAAACAAACTAACTAACTAGGTCTTTCTTCGCTTCCCTTCTATGATGCATTTTGTAAGTCGAATATGTTTTTGGATGTTGCACAAAGAAATATTAATATTAAAACCTCGTTTTCAATTAACAAAACCCATTCCGACAGACAAGTCATCACCCCCATACAAAATGTCACATAAATCACGCCGTATGGAGCACAAAAGCGGTGCATTTTTGTGTTTCACACGTACAGAGGTCGGACAATACATAAAATACTTCACAGTCTGTCTGTTCGTTCAGATCATATCAAAATTATACTAATTAAAGATTTGGATGTGGTACACAGATCTGGGTTCTGGAAGCCATGATGAAGAGTAGGTACATCCCTGGAAAAAAAACTGAATTAGGGTTTTTAAGCCTTCGGCTTTAACTTCGGCCGTAGGTTGTGGCGATAGTCGTGGTTGCAAGGATTAAAAAAAACCGGGCAAGTGCGAGTCGGACTCGCGCACCGAGGGTTCTGTACAAACTTGTAGATATGTAAATTTCAAAGAAAAAATTCTGATTTATCAATATTTTGGTATTTGTTAGTATTATATACGTAATAATAAACATTATCACCAAATTTCAAGTTTCAATGAGAAATTGGGAAGTTAAAAAATTATTCGGAACAAAATTGTGACAGACGACGGACAGACGGATACGTGAGTCAAAGTCAAAGTTTATTCAGAGGAGAGCACTTGTGAAGGTCGAATTTACTGAAGTTACTACCGGTTCGGAAGTCAGCCTTCAACTGAGAAGAACCGGAAAGAAACTCAGCAAGGTTACAATTTTTATATATTAGTGACAGCAATAGGGCTTTTGGGCCCTTCGGGTGCGGAACCCTAAAAAGTAAAGTAAAGGAAGTCCTTCTGTCACGCAGTAATGGAATAACGGATCGACATGATTTCTTGCATAGAGACAGTTTATGGACCGGAGAGAAACATTTCATTCATAGTTTTCATTTCATTACTATATTTAAAATTTTGACGTAATTTGCCTCCTCCACACCAACTGTGCTCACCGCATTGCCACATCTGCGCTGCGCACACGCACGCCGCTTGTTACTGGCAGGAAGGGAACCGTAGATTCGTATCTTTGTGTTCCAATTGTACCCATTTGTAACTATTGATATGTACGGACCCCTCGATCTTTTGTGAGTTTCGTTTGGCTTCTTCGATTGACCTTTACTCCCGATGTCTGTAGATTGACTAAGGAAGTGGAGGAGGTATGGAATGATTAAGTTAGTGAAAGAAAAACAGATAAAATTTACCTTTCGTTTTACGTTTAGGTATGTGAACTTTTTGCTTTGCATAGGCTGTATAACCTATGTCCTTTGCAAGTCTACAACATGTTTTATTTTTATATGGTTAGATTAGACTTGAGTTTAAGCACAATCTCACCATGAGAAGAGATGATGGGGCCGAAGTAAGCACTCAAAGCCTAGAACCAGTTCCCGGTTCTCAAATTCAGCTGCCGGAACACACCGTTTAGGTTCTTATCGATAGATTTTCAAATCAAGTGTGATAACCACGGCGGGTACTACAAAGTACCCAACCGCCAAGTTTCCTTCACGGAAACTTAAGCTCATTGTAGGCTTCCACACCATCTTCACCACGGCATTCGAAGTCACTACCACTAAGCCAATGATTTGAAGTTGAATGAAGTTACTAGATTAGCAGTGTACAGCAATGACGTGTGCTACTTCGTATATGCCTGCAGGCATAGTTCCCAGCTTGACATCAAGTGCGACACTTGTCACATTTTAATGTAGTCAGTTTCACGGTAGAAGAAACGAGACACACATGTTTTCCAAAGATTCGTCTTTTGAACTCGCATGTGGTTACGTTTTTCCGAGAATTATTTGTATCCTTACAATATTCTCTATCGAAAGTACAAGCTTTGAACTAATATTGAAATATTTTCGCAGAGCCCAAGCTCAGTGTCCGCTGGTACAAAGACAAGGTCCTCCTCGGGGACAGTCAGGACGTTGATCACCTCCCGCCGAGGGTACAGATGCACGCCAACTATAGTCTCCAGGTCGACTCTCTGATGTCCCAGGATACTGCAGATTATACTTGTGAGGTTAGTATGATTTGTATTTAGATTTAACTGATAGTTTCTGTAACACATTATACAGTGCAACAAACTCATCTGACCCAGTGGCCAGGGGCGCCACCATCGCAAAATCCCTACATTTGACGTTTTTAAACTGTCATTTTCAAATGAATGTCATTAGTTCCAGTTTTGGCCACCGGGTCAGATAAGTTGGTGGCACTATACCTACCATTGTTTACATGTTTATTTTTATTTTTCAACCATAAATAGTTACACGATGTCGATAAATACAAATAGAAGGTTCTAAAATTACGTTTATCTTTTCACTTAGCAACGTTGCGAAACGAAACCATACAAGAAAAGGCATGTAGTGGTTAATTGGAGTAAAGCCGCTCTTCGATCTTAACTAACATTTAATTTGGTGCTAGTGATGCATCTTTACCATTAGTGCCCGTTATATCGATAAAAAAAATCTAAAAGCCTCTGCTTAGTAAAAAATATATTAATGATTTAATGCTTGATAAATAATTTAGAAACATACCTACTTTTTTACAATTTATATTTGACTAAATTTGTGGTGAAGGATAACATCGTGAGGAAACCATAGCACGGTGGTAGGGTACTCTGTAGTACCCGCCTGGCTGGCTACCACCCTCATGTTGAAAGTCTGTCGCCAAACACCTATCGGTGTGTTCTGGCAGCTGCAAGTTCCTTCTAGGCTTTGTGTGCTTACCACCTTCGGCCACACCATCACCTACCATAGTGAGATTGTGGTCAAACACAAACCTATAGAAAGTAAAAAGAAAGAAAGTAAACCTTTAGTTAAGTATTTAGATAATTTATAAAAGTCTCACCGTGTACTTGCTACCTTTATTTTTCATAGTATCGTGATTGTATTATTAAGTGATTCCACTTTTTCGGAAATTTTGATCAGACATCTGTCCCTAATTCAGTTTCTACGCATATCATAGGAACGGAAATCCTTAGTTAGCAAAACCGTCAGTCTTTTTAGGGCCCAGTTTAGGGCCCAATTAAGTTAATTACCGACCACCCCATCGCGGCATCGCAAAGCTAAGTGAGGCATGTCCGTCCGTATGCCACTTGATATTGAATTGATAGCGTTCAATTGATAGTTGTATTGGTTTTCGTTAGCTTTCGATGTGGAATGTTTTTTTAAATTCATTTTTTGTGAACTTAAAAATATTTCCCAAAGCTTTTACGTTAATTAACGATGAACGTACCATCTTAGAAGGTATAATCTCTATAGTGAAATAACATTTCATCCGTCCGGCGATTGATTGAACGGTGTGATTGAACACTATAAGTAGATTTGCTTTCATATTACTTAGTTGCTTATACAGTCATTTATTGACCACTGGCCGTTTATACAACATAGTCGGCGAACAAGCATACGGCCCGCCTGATGGTAAGCGGTTACCGTAGCCTATGAATGAACGGTTGCCAGGGGTGTCACTCACGCGTTGCCGACCCTTCCCCCCTCCCCGATGAGCTCTGGCGACCTTACTCACGCGCAGGAACACAACTATAAGTTATTTAGCTGCGGTATTCTATAAGGAGGTACTTCCCAAGTCGAGCTGCTCTTTGAGCGACATATCGCTATGCTCTACCTCTCTTAAAAGCTAGCTAACTCTAACAAACACCTAAAGGACTAACTTTGAAATTGCGATTTAATTTTTTCATACATTTCGAAAATTACAGTTTTAATGTTGTAAGAAATGTTTTAATTTAAACTAAATAAAAGAGTCATGGAGCAGTAAGTAGATCTTGTAGCACTTGCTACTAAATTTTTATTTTAAATTATAGCGTAGGTAGGTGATGACGTCACAGAGGTCACAAACCTCGCGAAATAACAATCGTACGATAAAACTAATATTAGATTCGGATAATACGTACTACAGTTACCAAAATTCAAACATTAGATAAAACAATTCTTCATGTAAACATTGGTGAATAGTCAAAACTGTTTTGAACTCAAGCTCGTTTTGTACTGAACCAAATTTCATGTTATTGGTATCTTTAGAACCGCAAAAATTCGCTCTTTCATTTGATATAATTTTATAGCTCAAAGCGGAAATCAATTTTCAGTTTTTCAAATGTCACACAGTTTTCCATCTACCGTCACAACCCGACATGATTTTAGAGGAGTGACATCAGAATACCTTTATCGATTTATTATTAAAATCATTATTACTCAGTAATTCAGAGGTTTATAAAAACTCTAATAACACGCATGTTTAGAGGATTCAACAAGGTATTTTTCAGACCCTAAAGCATAAATTAAATGTCTAAAAATGTTTTATAGATTTTTATCGTATCGATCTAAAATCGACTTTTTGCAATGTTGGTCATCCCCTAACGCACCCACCAGCGTCTCGCTCGCTCGGCAGTCGAGAAGATGTTACCGCGCTGAACGCACGCTTCTCGTCTCACTTTTTTTACCGCGCTACCCGCGTTTCCTACCGCCGGATGTAGCCCTCACCATCACGGAGGCCTAGGGCTCCTGCGCGTTGAGTGTCAACTTACGCACATGTAACTGTGCTAGTTTTTGTGTATGCTAATCGCATAGCGACACGAACTATGTGAACTTTAATTGTAATCATCAACATAAGTGTTCAACATATCATTGGTTAGACTTACAAGGGACTTTATACCCCACGTATGGTGATTACCCGCGTAACGTCGGTGTCCCAACTGCTTTCAACGTGATACGACCTGTGGCCGTCGCCGCGTTGCCGCTTATGCCGATGGAGGTTCCAGCCGGATGCGCCGCCGGGCTTTGCCCGCGGCGTGATGCCAAGGATGGTTCCGTAGGACCCGGCTGGACGCTCACAACGGTGATCGTCGCATCAGTGCCGGAGCCGCGCATCTCCAAGGTGGCGTCTCGTCACTGACAGACAGACGCGCGCCCATCCAGAGGGTATTATCCCTACTTCTAGAACATAGCAATAGGTACCTTACTTACTGTAATGTTTATTTTTTTAAATAAAACTTATCATGGTTCATCGATAAAGGAGTATATCTACATACATTATTTTCATAAATTAAAAACGCGTAGGTACCTACCTACTCAGTTATTTTTACGAAGCTATCGAAAATGTCGTTTGCAAAAACTAGAGTATGCTGTAAATTGTATTTCTTATAAAAAACTAGCTTCCGCCCCACGGTTTCACCCGCGTTCCCAAGGGATCCTACATTTTCCCGGGATAAAAAGTAGCCTATTACCTTCCTCGATAAATGGGCTATCCAACACATAATTCAATTCGAACCAGTAGTTCCTGAGATTAGCGCGTTCAAAAAACAAACTCTTCAGCTTTATTCTATAGATTTATTAAACCGCGCGAAGGACCTAAAAGGACCTAAAGTGCGTAAATTCTACTAAATTGTCAATGTTTCAAAACATTTCCTCAACGTCTTCGTGAATGATTTTTTACTTAGACTTGTGCTTGACCACAATCTCACTATGGTAAGTGATGATGTGGCCGAAGGTGGTAAGCACACAAAGCCTAGAAGGACTTAGGTAACTTAGTTTACCTACGTTTTATATTTACAGCAAAATATGTACTTACGTTCTGTTTTAATTATTTGAGAGATCCCTCGATGTAACTTCTCTCTTAGAAGCCTAAGAACATATTTGATTCTCGAAAAAAACTTAAATGTTAAGATTTATCAGCAACATGTTTAATATAGGTAAATAATTCACGACTTAGAAATATCAAAAGCATAAAGCTGCAAATGTGCCGAAATTATTATTATTTTATTTTTTAATAAGGCACAGCCACAGAACACAAATCGAAACAAATTACATGAAATTAAATGTCTAAAAATGTTTTATAGATTTTTATCGTATCGATCTAAAATCGACTTTTTGCAATGTTGGTCATCCCCTAACGCACCCACCAGCGTCTCGCTCGCTCGGCAGTCGAGAAGATGTTACCGCGCTGAACGCACGCTTCTCGTCTCACTTTTTTTACCGCGCTACCCGCGTTTCCTACCGCCGGATGTAGCCCTCACCATCACGGAGGCCTAGGGCTCCTGCGCGTTGAGTGTCAACTTACGCACATGTAACTGTGCTAGTTTTTGTGTATGCTAATCGCATAGCGACACGAACTATGTGAACTTTAATTGTAATCATCAACATAAGTGTTCAACATATCATTGGTTAGACTTACAAGGGACTTTATACCCCACGTATGGTGATTACCCGCGTAACGTCGGTGTCCCAACTGCTTTCAACGTGATACGACCTGTGGCCGTCGCCGCGTTGCCGCTTATGCCGATGGAGGTTCCAGCCGGATGCGCCGCCGGGCTTTGCCCGCGGCGTGATGCCAAGGATGGTTCCGTAGGACCCGGCTGGACGCTCACAACGGTGATCGTCGCATCAGCGCCGGAGCCGCGCATCTCCAAGGTGGCGTCTCGTCACTGACAGACAGACGCGCGCCCATCCAGAGGGTATTATCCCTACTTCTAGAACGTTCCACGGTATCGTGAGTCAACTTTCTTTTATTAATTGGCCGGCCCCGTTAGAGTCAGTGTAGCTCATAATGCCTCATTTAGATTCAGCCCCTATCGCTGCTCCTCGCGCTGCCGGCAAGGCAGGATCGAGGGATATGTGTTTTTACATACTGCCCTTCCTCTCACTTCGCTTTCAAGTTCCGGCAATGGCAGACGTTGAAATTTTTGCAGCGTCCGCGCTGTGTCTTTTAGCGATACAGCTGCATAGATTATCTGAGGCGGTTGATTTGAAACCACTCACTACACATCAAGTTTCTTTAAAAGAATTAAGTGTAGGTTTTTGTTCTAATATAACCGACCAATCACTCATTGATATCTGTAATAATCTAGTCAATTTGGAGAATCTAGACATTCCACAATGTTATAAACTTACAGATTTGGGGATATCGAAACTAACAAACTTGAAGAAATTAAAATCTCTGAACATCTCGTACTGTAAAAAGATAACTCAGGATGCCCTCATTGGTGGGATTTGTGCTGAAGTAAATGTAATATTAGAAGTTCTGCAAGTTGCATCTTTAGATTTAGATCAAAATACAGTTATCAGATTATCAGAAAATCTCCCCAATTTGCGAAGTTTAAATTTGCGTCGTTGTCATAAAGGTGTTACTGATATGACTTTACAATTTATTTTTAAAAATCAACAACTTCTGCAAACCCTTGATATTAGAGACTGTCATGAGTTATCTGATGCTGGATTCACTGGTATGAAAATATTGGAGCCTGATGAAGATAATGAAGGTGGTTCGCTCTTGTCCAATCTACATCAATTACCCCCTGTGAAAAGCGCTAAAGTTGATAAAGAAATAGTTTATGTTTGTGAACAGGAATTCGGTATAATATTTTGTGCAAAACGAATATTAGACTCTGGCTTTTCTTTGTCTCATTTGAAGCGTCTCAAAGAACTCAATATTAGTGGTTGTTATAATATATCAGATGTAAGCCTGGCTCATGCGTTCAACTTCGAAGAACTTACTATATTGAACTTAAACTGTTGTGGAAAAATAACACATAAAGGATTAAAATGTCTTGTCAAAAACTGTCCAACTATTGAACATCTTAGTGCTGTTGAATGTAACATAATAGAACATAAAAGTATGCAAGAAATTTTAAAAACCTTGAGATGGCTGAAACGATTGGAAACAAGTAAAAGCTCTATTTATGGTTATATTCGGGCTCGAAGAGTGGACAATGTAATTACTTTTATAGATCCAGAAAGATTATATAGAATTACTTAAACTGAATAAACCGGTATAGCCAAAAAGCTTTTGGTTTTGATTTTAAAAAAACATCCTTGTATTCAGACGTACTACGTAATAAAAATCTCCGCGGCTGGGTGCGTTGAGAAAGACATTCAAATTACTTACTTACTTATTAGATTGCAGTTAATCAACGATGACCTGTGCGTTGATGAGTTTTAATTTAACATCCCAATAGGTACCTTACTTACTGTAATGTTTATTTTTTTAAATAAAACTTATCATGGTTCATCGATAAAGGAGTATATCTACATACATTATTTTCATAAATTAAAAACGCGTAGGTACCTACCTACTCAGTTATTTTTACGAAGCTATCGAAAATGTCGTTTGCAAAAACTAGAGTATGCTGTAAATTGTATTTCTTATAAAAAACTAGCTTCCGCCCCACGGTTTCACCCGCGTTCCCAAGGGATCCTACATTTTCCCGGGATAAAAAGTAGCCTATTACCTTCCTCGATAAATGGGCTATCCAACACATAATTCAATTCGAACCAGTAGTTCCTGAGATTAGCGCGTTCAAAAAACAAACTCTTCAGCTTTATTCTATAGATTTATTAAACCGCGCGAAGGACCTAAAAGGACCTAAAGTGCGTAAATTCTACTAAATTGTCAATGTTTCAAAACATTTCCTCAACGTCTTCGTGAATGATTTTTTACTTAGACTTGTGCTTGACCACAATCTCACTATGGTAAGTGATGATGTGGCCGAAGGTGGTAAGCACACAAAGCCTAGAAGGACTTAGGTAACTTAGTTTACCTACGTTTTATATTTACAGCAAAATATGTACTTACGTTCTGTTTTAATTATTTGAGAGATCCCTCGATGTAACTTCTCTCTTAGAAGCCTAAGAACATATTTGATTCTCGAAAAAAACTTAAATGTTAAGATTTATCAGCAACATGTTTAATATAGGTAAATAATTCACGACTTAGAAATATCAAAAGCATAAAGCTGCAAATGTGCCGAAATTATTATTATTTTATTTTTTAATAAGGCACAGCCACAGAACACAAATCGAAACAAATTACATGAAATTTTATAAAAAAAGCTATGGTTAAATCTGCACTCCAATAACAGCTGAGCACAAAATTCAAATTATAATAAAGAACATTGGATATCCCATGGCTGACCGGGGATTTCTGAAAACGCAGCGTATTCTACCTGCAGTGTAAACTCACTCTAATTAAAAACACGTTTATAAGTTTTAAACCTGCAGGGGTCTTGTAATATCATAAATAATAGACTCGTTAGTGGCCTATTAACGCACGATACAACGATGTTTACTGAGCTGTAAACAAAATTAAGTTATATTTTATCGTTTTGATACCTTGGTACTTGCGCAAGAGGTACCAACACCTTTGAAAGATTTTATATGCACGTTGCATACTTACTTACATTTTTTATTCCTTGTGATGTTTGTTAGGTAGGTAATTTACTTAGTTACTTTTGTATTTATATAAGAATTATCAATAAAAAGAAACCAGTCTAAAAAATATTAGTAATACTTACTTAGGTACTTATTTTTATTCGTTCTCATTTGTCGCCTTTAACTATAAAAGATTATTTAGTTATTTTGCTATATTTATCATATTATAGCTTTATAATACTATTATAAAACGTAACGTACCTATATGTCTGTCTTTCTAGCCGTATACTTATAACTTGTGAACCATAGAACAGATTTTTATGTGGTTTTGATAGAGTTACTAGAGGAAGGTTCCTAGATAAAGGTTTGGGACTAAAACAATATACCTAGGTACCTACTTACGCGCGGGACCGCGAACAAAGGCTGTAATAAACTTAAAAAAAACTATTAGTTATTTGAATTTGGAATTAATAATATAATGGTATTGTATCGATAAAATCGGTCTAATTAATATTTGAATTGCGTTCGATTTGGGCTGACTATGAATGAGTGTAATATACATATTTAATCCGTTAGTAGACTGAATTGAATATATTTTTTTAAATTGTAACATTTGTAGTTAATTTTTAATTGAATTGTTTATTGTGTCTTTGTTATATAAGATTAAAACTACTCCCACATAGAGCTGTGCCAGACGGATCAAGCCAGCGCGGGGCCATAAGCCAACTATAAATATTTCAATAAAACATACAACATTTTTATTTCCAAAACTTCTCTGTATAATATTATATACGATGATTAATATAAGCCCGAAGCATAGTTCTTTCTCGGGCTAAATTAAAGGTGATACATTTAATTGACGGAATACGGTTAAGTTTGTGGCACACTGAGATAATGGCGACTATCAATATTCCAACGTTAAATTTCGAACGTGTAACTAAGTAATTAGTTTTCGCTAATCGCTAATTCGCTAACCTAACTAGAAGAAAGCTTAGTTTCCATCAATGATAGCAACCAGATATCGTACCAACGAACTCCCGAAAATAGACTCGAACTTATGTTTCGGAGGCCTAAAAATTGAAACGCTAAAATAATTGGTACCTCTTACATAAGTAGGTACCTTATTATTCGAATAAGTTTGTAATAAGTATCATAAATTAAGATTCTTGTCTGTGTGATCTTTCTATCTATTAAAAAAAATTATTTATATTGATAGAGTTTACTACCTATGTCATTTTGCCGCCAGGGTACGCATTTGTATAAAATGTAATAAAATTGTGTAATGTATGTAACCTCATGTTTAATCTAAGCTATTGAATTTATTGCCGACTCGTATCAACCAATGATACCTTCCGAACTGGTATTAGACTAAGACTATTCCTGAGCTTTCAACCAAAAATATTTTATTGAAATTTAGGCTTTTAATTATAAAATATTTGTGTATTAAAGAGATAATATATGTTTTTTTTTATATATATCTCCTTTCTTTTATTTACCTCTCAGTGTATCCCGGTTATTAGGTGCAATCATCTCGCAGTCATGTAGCCAAGCGATGACACTATGACAGTTGCTATTCGGATTCCCGCGCTGACGTACGCGCATGCGTAGGGCTTGTATTCTTTCATACGTTCGTTCTATTCAAAAGTTCTTGGATATTTATGTGGTTGTGTAATAATATTATGTTTTGAAATTTTTACGGTAATTTGGTATGTAGATTGAAATAAAATGTTATTAAATAAACGAGTAGATTGAAAAAATAAATAAGTAGGTATATTAATCTATTGATACTTTTTAAATGAATTATTAATTTTATTCACCATTCATGTTTTAAAGATTAATCATTTTTACTAAAATTAACTAAATAAATGTATGTATCTAGCAATCTTGCAGTCATGTAGCACTACCTAAATAATCATTAGACCATAAATCCTTGTCTTGGCAGCCTTCTTCTTAAAACACAAGAAAAAACATAAGCTCATCGAGAAAGTGACATCCGCTCGAACTTTAAAAAAACTTAATCTGGACCATAAATAAAAATACAAGTCTTGCTCGCTGTGACTAACGTTAATTAGTTACAATGTCTTGGTGAATGAAAACGATCGTTTTCTGTCTCCAAAATATTATCTATAAATAAAATTATAAACATTAGATTTTATATTTTTTTTTTTTTTTTACTTTGATTAGGCTGTTTGACCACAATCTCACTACGGTAAGTGATGATGTGGCCGAAGGTGGTAAGCACACAAAGCTTAGAAGGAACTGGATCTCAAGGGCAGCAGCCGGAACACACCAATAGGTGTTTGGCGACAGATTTTCAACTTGAGGGTGGTAGCCAGCCAGACGGGTACTACAAAGTACCCTACCACTGTGCTATGGTTTCCTCACGATGGATTCAAACCCACGACCATCGCCGCGGCGTCCGACGTCACTACCACTGAGCTATCGTCACCTTAAAAAAAGAAGCTAAAGCTATTTCAGCTAAAGAAGAAAAAAAAAGTGAAAAGTTCTTATTATTTCTTTTTCGAATAGAGAAAACCGTATTAAATTCGATTAAATTTAAAAACCACATTGCGCCAATATAAGGTTAACTTAATATTAATATAATGGGCAAGTTATTATATATTGCGGTGATTATCTTTTTTAAAAACATTGTGAAGTGTGAAAAACCATTTCTAAGTATTCCTGTGACCGTGAAAACTTATGAAAACGACACGGTGCTGCTGCCGTGCTATGTGGACGAGTCAGGTAACTATTTCTTAAAAATATTTTCTTCAACTTTATAAAAATTACTTACATAAAAAAAAAACAAATATCTAGGTCCAGCGCTTAGGCTGTGCATTGTCTATCAGTGAGTCAGTGTTAGTAGATTCCTACTTAGAAGTCATAAATCGGGAATTGGATACCTCTCGAAAATTCGGACGCTACTTCCTACATAGACGATTATGTCTACTTACTGTCTGATTATATTTTTTTTTAGTTTACATCCTATGAGGAATCCATATATAGCATGGTGTGAGTATACCATACACTATAGCATGGCGGTAGGGTATTTTATAGTAGGTAGGTAACTGCCTGTCTGGATGCACGCATCCTCGGCTGTTTGCGGTGAAACACAAGCCTGCATGACCATTGTAAAAAAATATATAATAATGATGAATCATAGACATACCGAATCTTTTTTTTTCGTTGAGCCGTTTATATTTCAATTACGACAGCCCTATACTTAACAATCTTTTAAAACTAAACATTATTCTAATCTGATATTGTCAATCAATTCGTGACAGACGGACAAATGAACCATTTATGTACGGTCAATCTAATGCGTTTATTATTAAAGGTCTAGTTTTGGATACATGCTTTCTCCCGTGGGTTCACCCGTGTTTCTGAACCCGGATGAATGTTCCTAATTCTGGAAGCCATTATAACGTACCTACTAGCTGTCCCCTGCGGTTTCACCCGCGTTCCAAACATCGAGATCGGCTCAACGGTTTAGGCGTGAAAAGGTAACATAGAAACAAACAAATTCACATTCGCATTTATAATATTTGTTAGGAAGTTAGGATTTGTGATTTTTCCAACTCAAAACTCATTTATCAGGCTAGGATTTGAATCTACCACCGGATCATAAGTATAAGAGAGTATACTAGGTACATTGTCCGTATATATTACATTAGCTGTCACTTACCATTGTGTGATTGTGGTCAAATGTGGTCAGTCATACGCAGTCTGCTTAAAAACTAAAAATAAAATCAGATTTACCAAACATTGAACCTTTTATTCGCAGATATTAGATACCCAATAAAAGTACCTATTTTATACCTACTACTTATAAGTAATTTGCTGAACCCCGGTACCTGCGTTGCAATGTCTATATCTTTTCATTTTTCCTAGTCGGAAACCATCGCTGACGTGCGCACAACACCACACAAAAGTTTATCTAAAAATCGGATGAAAGGAACGCATGCGTTAAAACATACACAGACAAACATAGATTTTTATATATACCTATCTAGAATGTAGATGAAGAAAGACATGTAGTTTTATGGCAAAACTTAGGAACTAAAATGTAATTTAATTGAAATTTCTTTAGAAAAAAATATGATTTTAATGAGTTAGTAAATAAAAAACAGTCGTAAACAGCGTCTCTCCAAAATCACCGAACATAAATTATAAATAGGTTTTAGATACTGATCTACAAACAAACTGACCATGTTCCTTAACTATTAACAATGTAAGTATCTAATCATTCTAACACGGGTTTCGTGCTACAAATTATGAGAACCTATTTATCATACCCTAATTCTGTTATAATTTTATTGTAAAGGTGCGGTTACACTAACGAGGTAAAATTGAGAGAATTGAGTTGTTTTAAATCAGAATAATGACAATATACAATATTTATTTTTTACTAAGTATAGGCCTGCGTTTGACCACTATATCACCATGATATGGCCGAAGGTGGTAAGCACACAAAGTCTGGAAGGAACACACCAGTAGAAGCTCGGCGACAGATTTTCAACTTGGGCACACGGGCCTCAACCACAAAACGCCGTCACCGGCATATTTCCTGTAGTCTTCATTTATATAGACTCGCCGTACACGGTTGACGCCGGTGGCCGCCACACGATACAAATCGTCGCTGCTCACTACTTGTGGCACGTAGGGCGTTTGTGGTTGTCGCGTGTGGCCCGTGTGCGGCGACACTTAAAGGTGGTGGCATGCCAGTCGGGTACTACAATGTGGGTATTTTGATACCTTTGATAGGGTTACCACCGTGCAAATAATACTTACTGATAAGTGTAAAAACTAGGTACAATCACCCCAATATATAGGTATATACTAAGCCAGAACTAAAGCCAGTCCTAACACGATAAATAGTTTCATGTTGTGAGAAACTGCTAATTTTTTCATGCAGTTTGATCTTAAAAAAATCCGATTTAAACAATTCTCTTTAGAGTCCGTGCTTCTCTTAACTGCAGTCTGTAAAGACCTTAACCTTTATTAAGTTGTAAGAAAGAAACTAAGTGCGGATAAACAAAATTATGCTAAGTAGACATGCGTACATAAAAAGTAATTTAATTAATTATACAATAGAATTACCTACAATATTATTTACATAGTAATAAAAGCAATGTCAATAAACATAATCTAGCTTGATTAACCGTAAATAAAAGCTGGTTCTTTCTTCATCACACAGCTATAACCTCAAACAAAACCTTGTCTACTTTCGAAACCAGGATAACCATAATATTATATAGAAAGATTGATAGCTTTTTATTGTACACCAGGAAGAATATAAAATAATTATTGTCAAAATCAAGAATAAGCATAAATTACTGGACAATGGGCGGCCTTATCTCTAAAAAGCGATCTGGACAACCTATGGACGAAATGAAATTTAGACGGTAAATAGACGAATAGTACCTATAAGTAGATATGTACTAAATCACATATATATAGCAAGACACGATTTAATAGAGATAGAGCATAGCGATATGCCGCTCAAAGAGCAGCTCGACTGGGGAAGTACATCCACGTTACAGAATACCGCAGCCAAATATGTTATAGTTGTGTTCCTGCGCGTGAGTAAGGTCGCCAGAGGTCATCGGGGAGGGGAAGAACAAACAAGCAATAGCGAATCCATAGGAGTGTTAAGGGGCTCAAGCCCCCCATTAAAGTATCTGGATCCACCCCCGATTAATCTCAATTAAGCTTAATATTATCCAAACCAAAATTCTGGATCCGCCACTGAACACGCATGTTTGTTCTGGGTGGGAATCGAGCCCACGACCGTGACGTGATAGTTAGGGTATCTACCTTTCACGCCAAACCCGCCCGTCAAGCAAATTCAATGACGCTATGGCAAAATATTTAGATATCAACGAGAGGCCAACTCTTTAATATAGAAGATTTTTTGCCAACTGTTACTACTTGGCTAACTATATTTAGCCAATACCATCCATCACAAAGAGGGTAAAAACCTATAGTCCATAACGAAGGCCCAGTTTATTCAGTCATTCACAGTATGAAATCTTCAAGATAAGGAGCCACAGCTTAGGCCTTACTTTCAGAATAAACTCAGGCTCTTTAGAAACCTTATTAATGTTTTAAACCTCAATTAGAAATCTACAGTTGCCGAGCACCAGCTGGTGTGCCCTTTACCACCTTGGGTTATTTCATCACTTACCAACGATTATTTTATTTGATTATAATTAAACAAAAACAAACTAACTAACTAGGTCTTTCTTCGCTTCCCTTCTATGATGCATTTTGTAAGTCGAATATGTTTTTGGATGTTGCACAAAGAAATATTAATATTAAAACCTCGTTTTCAATTAACAAAACCCATTCCGACAGACAAGTCATCACCCCCATACAAAATGTCACATAAATCACGCCGTATGGAGCACAAAAGCGGTGCATTTTTGTGTTTCACACGTACAGAGGTCGGACAATACATAAAATACTTCACAGTCTGTCTGTTCGTTCAGATCATATCAAAATTATACTAATTAAAGATTTGGATGTGGTACACAGATCTGGGTTCTGGAAGCCATGATGAAGAGTAGGTACATCCCTGGAAAAAAAACTGAATTAGGGTTTTTAAGCCTTCGGCTTTAACTTCGGCCGTAGGTTGTGGCGATAGTCGTGGTTGCAAGGATTAAAAAAAACCGGGCAAGTGCGAGTCGGACTCGCGCACCGAGGGTTCTGTACAAACTTGTAGATATGTAAATTTCAAAGAAAAAATTCTGATTTATCAATATTTTGGTATTTGTTAGTATTATATACGTAATAATAAACATTATCACCAAATTTCAAGTTTCAATGAGAAATTGGGAAGTTAAAAAATTATTCGGAACAAAATTGTGACAGACGACGGACAGACGGATACGTGAGTCAAAGTCAAAGTTTATTCAGAGGAGAGCACTTGTGAAGGTCGAATTTACTGAAGTTACTACCGGTTCGGAAGTCAGCCTTCAACTGAGAAGAACCGGAAAGAAACTCAGCAAGGTTACAATTTTTATATATTAGTGACAGCAATAGGGCTTTTGGGCCCTTCGGGTGCGGAACCCTAAAAAGTAAAGTAAAGGAAGTCCTTCTGTCACGCAGTAATGGAATAACGGATCGACATGATTTCTTGCATAGAGACAGTTTATGGACCGGAGAGAAACATTTCATTCATAGTTTTCATTTCATTACTATATTTAAAATTTTGACGTAATTTGCCTCCTCCACACCAACTGTGCTCACCGCATTGCCACATCTGCGCTGCGCACACGCACGCCGCTTGTTACTGGCAGGAAGGGAACCGTAGATTCGTATCTTTGTGTTCCAATTGTACCCATTTGTAACTATTGATATGTACGGACCCCTCGATCTTTTGTGAGTTTCGTTTGGCTTCTTCGATTGACCTTTACTCCCGATGTCTGTAGATTGACTAAGGAAGTGGAGGAGGTATGGAATGATTAAGTTAGTGAAAGAAAAACAGATAAAATTTACCTTTCGTTTTACGTTTAGGTATGTGAACTTTTTGCTTTGCATAGGCTGTATAACCTATGTCCTTTGCAAGTCTACAACATGTTTTATTTTTATATGGTTAGATTAGACTTGAGTTTAAGCACAATCTCACCATGAGAAGAGATGATGGGGCCGAAGTAAGCACTCAAAGCCTAGAACCAGTTCCCGGTTCTCAAATTCAGCTGCCGGAACACACCGTTTAGGTTCTTATCGATAGATTTTCAAATCAAGTGTGATAACCACGGCGGGTACTACAAAGTACCCAACCGCCAAGTTTCCTTCACGGAAACTTAAGCTCATTGTAGGCTTCCACACCATCTTCACCACGGCATTCGAAGTCACTACCACTAAGCCAATGATTTGAAGTTGAATGAAGTTACTAGATTAGCAGTGTACAGCAATGACGTGTGCTACTTCGTATATGCCTGCAGGCATAGTTCCCAGCTTGACATCAAGTGCGACACTTGTCACATTTTAATGTAGTCAGTTTCACGGTAGAAGAAACGAGACACACATGTTTTCCAAAGATTCGTCTTTTGAACTCGCATGTGGTTACGTTTTTCCGAGAATTATTTGTATCCTTACAATATTCTCTATCGAAAGTACAAGCTTTGAACTAATATTGAAATATTTTCGCAGAGCCCAAGCTCAGTGTCCGCTGGTACAAAGACAAGGTCCTCCTCGGGGACAGTCAGGACGTTGATCACCTCCCGCCGAGGGTACAGATGCACGCCAACTATAGTCTCCAGGTCGACTCTCTGATGTCCCAGGATACTGCAGATTATACTTGTGAGGTTAGTATGATTTGTATTTAGATTTAACTGATAGTTTCTGTAACACATTATACAGTGCAACAAACTCATCTGACCCAGTGGCCAGGGGCGCCACCATCGCAAAATCCCTACATTTGACGTTTTTAAACTGTCATTTTCAAATGAATGTCATTAGTTCCAGTTTTGGCCACCGGGTCAGATAAGTTGGTGGCACTATACCTACCATTGTTTACATGTTTATTTTTATTTTTCAACCATAAATAGTTACACGATGTCGATAAATACAAATAGAAGGTTCTAAAATTACGTTTATCTTTTCACTTAGCAACGTTGCGAAACGAAACCATACAAGAAAAGGCATGTAGTGGTTAATTGGAGTAAAGCCGCTCTTCGATCTTAACTAACATTTAATTTGGTGCTAGTGATGCATCTTTACCATTAGTGCCCGTTATATCGATAAAAAAAATCTAAAAGCCTCTGCTTAGTAAAAAATATATTAATGATTTAATGCTTGATAAATAATTTAGAAACATACCTACTTTTTTACAATTTATATTTGACTAAATTTGTGGTGAAGGATAACATCGTGAGGAAACCATAGCACGGTGGTAGGGTACTCTGTAGTACCCGCCTGGCTGGCTACCACCCTCATGTTGAAAGTCTGTCGCCAAACACCTATCGGTGTGTTCTGGCAGCTGCAAGTTCCTTCTAGGCTTTGTGTGCTTACCACCTTCGGCCACACCATCACCTACCATAGTGAGATTGTGGTCAAACACAAACCTATAGAAAGTAAAAAGAAAGAAAGTAAACCTTTAGTTAAGTATTTAGATAATTTATAAAAGTCTCACCGTGTACTTGCTACCTTTATTTTTCATAGTATCGTGATTGTATTATTACACAATCTTGAAAACTCTATATTTTTTTTATCTACTTGCTACGTCTGCAATAAGCTTTATATTGTTTCTTATCGAAAAAGAAAATATAGTATCGACTATGAATAGCAACACTATTCGCGTCGAGCGCTTTAATTTCCTCAAGAATGCCCAATTATGCAATTAATCAATTTATCTGAACTCTTTTGTTTGGATCCTCGTCTATTTAAGCTACATGAAGCTACTGTTTCGTACCTATATTGTTAAAAGCATTGAGTTTTATTGTATATATCGTTCGATATGTTAATATCGATAAAATAGGCATGAATAAGTTACATCCTTATTTTTATTATCAAATTTTATTATTATATTTGCCGCGCATTTATCAAAATCGCTTTAGGTACTTAAAAAGGTAGCTGTGAAATCATACCTTACAGACAGACAAGCCTTATGACCTATCAATCACTTATCGAGCATCAGAGTTCGGTGAAGGAAAACATAAGGAACCCATAGCACGGTGATCAAATCCACAAGTCGAAAAGTCTCCAAGTACCTACTTACCTACCAGTCAGTTCGGACAGCTGCTATGCTATTCTGTACTAAAACTCGACAGTGAATTCTCGAAGCAACTATTCTCTGTCTCGCTCGTGAAACTCGGTAAACAGGAGTTCAGGAGTGAGACAGAGAATAGTCACTTGGAGTATTCACCGTCGATAGCTGGACTTGACAGACGACGAATAAATATTTACTAACTAATTCCACTGGATCTCCTTCGCTGTCGAGTCCCACACAAGGAAAATCAACAGGAAATCGACACGTGTTCGCTTCTCCACGCATCATCATCGAATAAATCTTGTAATGGATTTCCGCAAAGTCACGCCTGCTGAGTCAATTAGTTAGCCAGTTTACTTCTAGGTTTTATATACTTACCACCTTAGGCCTCATAATTATTTACCACGGAAATTTTGATCAGACATCTGTCCCTAATTCAGTTTCTACGCATATCATAGGAACGGAAATCCTTAGTTAGCAAAACCGTCAGTCTTTTTAGGGCCCAGTTTAGGGCCCAATTAAGTTAATTACCGACCACCCCATCGCGGCATCGCAAAGCTAAGTGAGGCATGTCCGTCCGTATGCCACTTGATATTGAATTGATAGCGTTCAATTGATAGTTGTATTGGTTTTCGTTAGCTTTCGATGTGGAATGTTTTTTTAAATTCATTTTTTGTGAACTTAAAAATATTTCCCAAAGCTTTTACGTTAATTAACGATGAACGTACCATCTTAGAAGGTATAATCTCTATAGTGAAATAACATTTCATCCGTCCGGCGATTGATTGAACGGTGTGATTGAACACTATAAGTAGATTTGCTTTCATATTACTTAGTTGCTTATACAGTCATTTATTGACCACTGGCCGTTTATACAACATAGTCGGCGAACAAGCATACGGCCCGCCTGATGGTAAGCGGTTACCGTAGCCTATGAATGAACGGTTGCCAGGGGTGTCACTCACGCGTTGCCGACCCTTCCCCCCTCCCCGATGAGCTCTGGCGACCTTACTCACGCGCAGGAACACAACTATAAGTTATTTAGCTGCGGTATTCTATAAGGAGGTACTTCCCAAGTCGAGCTGCTCTTTGAGCGACATATCGCTATGCTCTACCTCTCTTAAAAGCTAGCTAACTCTAACAAACACCTAAAGGACTAACTTTGAAATTGCGATTTAATTTTTTCATACATTTCGAAAATTACAGTTTTAATGTTGTAAGAAATGTTTTAATTTAAACTAAATAAAAGAGTCATGGAGCAGTAAGTAGATCTTGTAGCACTTGCTACTAAATTTTTATTTTAAATTATAGCGTAGGTAGGTGATGACGTCACAGAGGTCACAAACCTCGCGAAATAACAATCGTACGATAAAACTAATATTAGATTCGGATAATACGTACTACAGTTACCAAAATTCAAACATTAGATAAAACAATTCTTCATGTAAACATTGGTGAATAGTCAAAACTGTTTTGAACTCAAGCTCGTTTTGTACTGAACCAAATTTCATGTTATTGGTATCTTTAGAACCGCAAAAATTCGCTCTTTCATTTGATATAATTTTATAGCTCAAAGCGGAAATCAATTTTCAGTTTTTCAAATGTCACACAGTTTTCCATCTACCGTCACAACCCGACATGATTTTAGAGGAGTGACATCAGAATACCTTTATCGATTTATTATTAAAATCATTATTACTCAGTAATTCAGAGGTTTATAAAAACTCTAATAACACGCATGTTTCGAGGATTCAACAAGGTATTTTTCAGACCCTAAAGCATAAATTAAATGTCTAAAAATGTTTTATAGATTTTTATCGTATCGATCTAAAATCGACTTTTTGCAATGTTGGTCATCCCCTAACGCACCCACCAGCGTCTCGCTCGCTCGGCAGTCGAGAAGATGTTACCGCGCTGAACGCACGCTTCTCGTCTCACTTTTTTTACCGCGCTACCCGCGTTTCCTACCGCCGGATGTAGCCCTCACCATCACGGAGGCCTAGGGCTCCTGCGCGTTGAGTGTCAACTTACGCACATGTAACTGTGCTAGTTTTTGTGTATGCTAATCGCATAGCGACACGAACTATGTGAACTTTAATTGTAATCATCAACATAAGTGTTCAACATATCATTGGTTAGACTTACAAGGGACTTTATACCCCACGTATGGTGATTACCCGCGTAACGTCGGTGTCCCAACTGCTTTCAACGTGATACGACCTGTGGCCGTCGCCGCGTTGCCGCTTATGCCGATGGAGGTTCCAGCCGGATGCGCCGCCGGGCTTTGCCCGCGGCGTGATGCCAAGGATGGTTCCGTAGGACCCGGCTGGACGCTCACAACGGTGATCGTCGCATCAGCGCCGGAGCCGCGCATCTCCAAGGTGGCGTCTCGTCACTGACAGACAGACGCGCGCCCATCCAGAGGGTATTATCCCTACTTCTAGAACGTTCCACGGTATCGTGAGTCAACTTTCTTTTATTAATTGGCCGGCCCCGTTAGAGTCAGTGTAGCTCATAATGCCTCATTTAGATTCAGCCCCTATCGCTGCTCCTCGCGCTGCCGGCAAGGCAGGATCGAGGGATATGTGTTTTTACATACTGCCCTTCCTCTCACTTCGCTTTCAAGTTCCGGCAATGGCAGACGTTGAAATTTTTGCAGCGTCCGCGCTGTGTCTTTTAGCGATACATAATTATGTGCGTCAGTTAAAAATAAATCAAATAATAAATAATAAATCAAAAAAAAGAAAAGACGTCGTAGAAGATGGTGGATGATATCTATTCATCGTAATAGAACTTTGTAAGTACCTACCAACCTGCTTAAGATAATATTTTATAATGCAGAAGAATTCTACGAGGCATTATATTTGAATGTAAACTCGCCCTACCGCTCGCGCTGCCGGTCCTTTGAAGTCCGCACTAAAAACGCGAGTGGCATTAAGCAGTGGCAAGAGAAGTATACGTTTACATACTCGTCCTGCCCACTTCCCTGCTCACTACAGCTGAATGTAAATGAGGCATAAGATTCCGATTGTCTCACTGCGGCCGTATCCGCCATGTCGCGATATTATCGAATATATTTCATGTCACGAATATCATCTATTATTTGCTATAAGTAAACCCCACAATTCCCAACAGCGCACAAGAGGTCCTTGCACTCCAATGGTTCAGGCCCTCCGCGAGCTGTCTTGGCAACCACATTAGCATCATCTCACCTTTCTCTTATTGTCAAACACGGTTTTACCCTTTATATTATTACACATCAAACAAACTACGATCCCCTTTTTTTATACATGACAACCTCTGGATTTTTATATGTGACAATCTATTACTATCAATAATAAAAAATGATCCCGTATGTATGTCAGGATAACATTTGTAACTCAATCGAGGCTTAACAAATTTGGATGAATTTGACATTGAGATTATGTTGTAACTAAGTGTTTCTATAAGATGATTACTAGCTGTATGTTCTCTGGCACGCAGGCAGGTGGTCCACCTGATGGTAAGTGTCTACCGTCGCCTATGGACATTAGCAATATCAGTGGGATTGACAATGTGTTGCCGACCTTTATATTGCCTAGAAGTCTAAAGTGCAATACACCAATAGGTGCTTAGCGACAGAGTGACAGATTTTCAACTTGAGGGTGGTAGCCAGCCAGACGGGTACTACAAAGTACCCTACCACAATGCTATGGTTTCCTCACGATGTTTTCCTTCACCGAAAACTCACTGGGAAAAAAGCCTTTTGCCAATTTTGATTAAAACCGCTTCTGTGCTAAGGCTTGTAAATATTTGTAAATAGGTAAGGAAGTATACATAAAGATTAAAAGCTTTTTTTTTCTTTTACAGGTGGTAAGGCCTGAACCATGGGGGCCTATTAGGCAGACACACTCTATAGAAGTTCAGTGTAAGTTATACGATTCCTATACAGGGCAGCCAACCTACTAAAACTAATATAGCTACAGGAAATCATTCATAAAGAACCCATATTTTTAGGTTGGCCTTATGTTATTACTCTTCTCAAAACTTTAAAATATAAATTTAGTCTCACTAACAATACTTGTATGTAAAAAAAATAAATTATGAGTAACTTAATAAATAGATACATTATGTAGCAAAATCAAGACAATTGTTAATCAATTACGAGCGTGTCACTTGAATATATAAAAGTTAGTTCTTAGTTATGGCGGAGATTTTTATTTAATCTTGACGCTTAATGCTACTACGCCTTGTTAAACACGAAAGCCAAGATTCTAGACGTACCTACTGGTTCTAAAGTAAATAATGGAGTAACATAATACTCAATTAATCAAAACGTGCTCATCTTAAATAAAACTGTTATTGTCCGCTCTTCGCCTAATTAGGTACCTACCTAACATACGTAAAAGATTTAATAGAGGATTTTTTCTCGCTAATTTGTGTTAAAAACTATAGAATATAATGTAATTTATGTTCAAATATATACAATTCTCGTCTGTCTGCAAACTCATCCGAAACGGCTTGACCGATTCTTAAAATTTTATGTATTTTCGGTAGGTCTGACAATAGGTCGCAGGCTATTTTTTATACTGTTACGCGGGTGAAACCGTGGGGAACAGCTAGTATATTTATAAATTCTCAAATATTCTAGCAAAATTTCCATAAATTATATACTTAGACCTTCATCTTGATTTAGTCTATCTTCTAGTGAAACCCGTATCAAAATCCCTACAGTACTTTCAGAGATTAGCTTTCATTTATGTAAGGATAAAAAATCTACGCATATTAGGCATTATTTTTGTTAAAACTAGTTTTAGAGTTATTAGGTTGTATGATTTCAGATTCACCAACAATAAAAACGATTCCTGAAGATGGATACTTGGAGGTTCGTAAGGGTGAATACGTGGACATTGGCTGCGAGACTACAGGTACACCGCCCCCTATCGTGGATTGGAGGAAAAATGTAAGTTCTAATATATCTGTGGGATCGCGGAATCTTTTCGGTGTGTCTCACCAAAACCACTAATTCTATCTTTACATATCAATGCACTAGACACTGGTAGGTGTTTGTCGGCAGATTTTCAACTTGTGGGTAGTAATCAGTCAGTCAGGCGGGTACTAAAATAAATAATAAAAATAAAATAAAAAAGGCGGGTACTACAATGTCTAAAATGACATTTGACGTAAACAGTTTTTTTAACAAGGCATTTACATATAGTTGATCACATGTAATTGCAGGGGGAAGCCATGGCCCTCCTGGAACACCGAGCTCGTATCAAGTTCAGGGCTGAGCATCGGCTGCTGGCGGGCGTGTACGAGTGTGTAGCTAACAACGGAGTCGGCGACCCCGTGCGCGCTGCCATTAGGGTCGTTATACACGGTCAGTATTTATATAAGGTTGGCTGACGGTGACACACAGCTTTGAAGATATTGCATTTTTCAAGACCATTATCCCCGAAGAAGTAGGCAGAAGAAGAAGTAATTTTATAACTATTAACTCTATATTTACGCTTTGGTAAATTAGTTCTCAAGTTGATAAAAAAAATCGTATGATTTTGCGTATTGAACTATGTAGATTTTAGTGCTTAGATATTAATTTATTTTTGTATCAAGAACGTAACGTCCGAATTTAGAACATGTATAAGTCTATTGTATGATTTTTTATCATACCCACATTGTTTTACGACTTTGGATTCCAAAATCAAAAGTTTAAAAAAATTAGAAAGTAACGGTACTATTGGTTGTGATTGACACTGACGCTGACACTGACACTGACACTGACAGACGCGCCAGCGGTGAGCGCGGCGCGCAGCTTCGTGCACTCGGCGGTGGGGCTGCGCGCGGCGCTGGCGGCCCGCCTCGACGGCGCCGCGCCGCCGCTCCGCGCGCACTGGTACAGGGACGGGCTACCGGTGCGGACCGATGACCGGTAAATACACCATTTCTAAATATTATAGTGTCAGCGAACTATTTTGAAAGCAAGGGATCGACTAAACTACTATGTAGTTAGGTACTAGTACTAAAAAAAACATTTTTTTTAAATATTGTTTTACTGCACTTTTAATTTGAATATGTATTATAGTGTTACAAAATACCCCGTAAAAAATATAATTAATTTAAAAAAAAAACCTGGAATTGTACGTCATCACTACTTAGCACTAATTAAAACCATTAAAATCATCCCTCAAAAGGACCGTACTTCATTTATTAAGACATAAACAAAATGAAGGAATCGTAACTTACGAATTCTGTAATGATGATGATACTTAAATGGCACTGCATGATATCCTGGTGGCGATCGACTCTAAAAGCTTTTGCAATCGACAATTAGAGCACTGATTCTAGATAGATACTATAAGTATATTCAGATATATCTGTAAAACTTTTCTTGTAGGGTGGTAGAAATGATCCAAAACAACGTCTACCAGCTTATCTTCCGCTCGGTGCGCAAACATGACTTCGGCAACTATACGTTCAGGGCTGAAAACAAGCTAGGCATGGCAGATGTCTCCTTCAAACTTTCCGGTAAAATATCTTTAAATATAAAATTAGGTACGGTGTTCGTGTGTTCAAATTTCTTCTCCTAAACGGTTTGACCGATTTAGTTTTTTTTTATACTTATGGGATCACCTGGATTATGGTTCCTGGGTGGTAAGATCCAGTAGATGACCCTGTTGTCGAGATCCAGAAAATGATCCGCTAGTTTTTTTTTTCATAAATTGCAATAGGTACCTAATTTATGTTTATCCTATTATAGCACAGTGCTTGAGTGCACACTTATTAAAGAACGAATAACTTGACTACCAAATGATTTTGCAATTCAGACTGAGGCAGAGAGGTAGAGTAGATACGTACCTACTGCGGTTTATAGAGAATTTATAAATAAATTGATTTTACCGATCGGTAAAATAATCGTGAAGATAGTCCCTCTTATTCAGACCTGCTCGGTTGTGGTCCCGATCGGGTAGACAAACCATTGAGTAGTCTACAGAATAGAATGGCTCCTATTTTCTCATTTCAGACTCCACTAAGAATGAGACAGTCGATCGGTACATGATCGCGGCGAATGAATTCTGCGACTAACACAGCATCAGCCTAAATTTAACGATATAAAATAGTCCTTTCCGATCGGAATGGCAACCGAATGAGTCTGAATAAGGGGGATTAACAGCTAAACTATAAAGTCTATTATTTTGTCAGGTGTACCAAACACAGCATCATTCAAAGTGGATCCAACTCTTAACAAAGCTACCTCTTATAGTTTCACACTCTTATGGGAGGTGGATTCCTACTCCACTATCATTGGTAAGATGTTAAATATTATTTAATTACAATGACTAGGTACAGTCGGCAATATAAGAAGCTGAACAGATCCGAATTAACTAAACACCTGTACAGTATAACTATCCATAGCATGGAATGATAAAGTAAATGATTTGGATCTATCCAGCGACTTATTTTGCTGGCCGTACTATCTCACCTAAGTGATGTGGTGTATGAAAATGATGCATTCACTATTAATGATTTATATGTTATCATATTACCCTTTTTAGGGTTCCGTACCTCAAAAGGTAAAAAAAGGAACCCTTATAAGATCACCTTCTTGTCCGTGTGTCACCACTAATTTTCTCAGGAACGGGTGCACCTAGGAAGTTGAAATTTATATCAGATACTGAAATGCAAATTTAGATTTTCGCGAAAACTTATAAGTACCAAAATTTACCTTAATTTTCAACTATTTTTATTTTTCAGAATTTGTCCTTTTCTTGTGCTGTAAGGCCTTGCTTTTAACCAAAATTGACAATTCAATAGGTCAACCGGAAGTACCCTATAGGTTTTGGGTCGAAAACCTATATGGTAGTTCCCGTTGACCTAGAATCACGAAATTTGGCAAAAAATTCAAAAAGTTGAAAATTGAAGGATGTCCCCATACATGGATAGTTGACGCAAATTAAGATGGCCCTCTGAGTTGTATGGGCGCTCATACAATTTAGAGGAGCTTAATTGGCACCTACCGCAAAGAAGCTAAATAAATAAAATATTTTGGCGGTATAATGGGTAGTTACGGAACCCTCGGCCCACGAGTTCGACTCGTACTTGACTGGTTTTTATAATATGGTATTTATTTTCTTAAATATTACTGATTAAGTTTTTTTTTTTCTGTTTGCAGAATATAATCTCTGGCTGCGTCCATACTACGGTCGCTTGGTGACTCCAGAACCAGACGCATTCACGACGGAGCCGCCGGCCAACCAGTGGAGCAAGGTTGTCGTGCCCGGGGATTCTAGCGATGGTAAATTAAGTATTAGATTTTACTCTATTGTGGTATAGCGTTTCATAAAGACACATACCTGCCAAATTTTAACCTTATTTCGTTACAATGTAATAGTCACATTTTGACTGCAGCAAAAAGAGACACATATAGCGAGACTAAAAGCGATATCCTCTTGTCACGACGAGCCTATTAGCTTGTGACGACTTTAGTCAGTATGTGTCTCCAAGTAAAATGGCTGTGGCTGTCACATACAGATGGACAAACATAGTTCCGTTTTTGACAAATTTCATTTCAAATCAAAGACAATCGGAGCATAAGTCCACCTAGCTAGTAGATCGTCCTAAACAGGTAAATATTTTGATGCATATAATTTTTTTCAGGGCCTATTCACAGTGCAATTTATACGGTTCGCGGATTGGCACCTTCTACGGTGTATGAAGCTATAGTGACTTCGCGTAACAGGTATAAATAAAATTGAAAAGCGTTTATTTAATTATATTGCGTATGCGTTAATGATGATTCTAATTATGTTTACAGGTTTGGTTGGAGTAAACCATCTGCGATTTTACATTTTGCAACAGAGCCTGGAGGTAAGTTAGTAAAATACCTACCTAGAAATAAAAGATTTAAAACATTGTTGTATATTTTTAACAAAAATACATTAGGGTGAGTGGGGGGAAGATGAAAAACGGGGTAACACAAAAAGTCGTCCATAACTCTAGATTTAGTATAGTTTTTGCAGTGATGGTAACATCGTTAAGACCCCCATTTTGTAACGTGGCACACCTCAGTCAGCCTTTGCCGCTTTGAGTGAGTGGTTGCGAGAAAAATGCAAATGTTTGCGTAGTAACTTTTACGCAAGAAAATCGAGTGTTTTAATCTTACCCCGTGTTCTGTAACTTTACTTACGAGGTAGGTACGAGCTTTTTATTGGAATATCTACGAATTATTTTTTATTCTTAGTTGTGTTATTACATCTAAATATGGCTTTTTTTCGTATTTTAGAATTTATTTCAATTTTCAGTCTTTACCCATCAATATTTGACGGGGTAAGAAGAACATATAAAATTTTCGATCTAATCCCTTTTCCAAAAGTAATACTATATAACGATATTCTTGTACATACTTTATGTAGGTACTTATGTACAACAATATCATATGTTCCTAATATTTTATTTTGTAGATTGAAATATATATTTAAAAAAAATATCTTTGTTATCTAGAGGTGTTTTGACAAAACAGGCAGCTCTGAGTTTCCAGGACTCTTCAAACTATAGACTAGTGACCATCAACAACGTCTAATATTCTTTTGAACGAGTTTAGAAACTATTTCAAACTTACCCCACCACCCTTTCGTCTTCCCCCTGTTTTTTTCTCGTGATAAAAATACTTAATAAAAAAAAACTGCTTTGGAACAGATTTATCAGGATGTTATCAATATCATACAAAAATATAGTCTTTGTTCTTTACTCACTATAAATCTAAATTTAGAATAAGCTAATATGTTCTGTTCTACAAGACATCAAATACAACACTGCTCATCTCATCAAAAAACCGTTCGATCTTCCCCCTACTCACCCTGCCTATAATATTTAAACAAAAAACGAATTCTGCTGAACTTATTATAAAGCGACATATAAAAACATTAGCAATTTATTGTATGTAGCGCGCTCCCAACCAAAGTGCCCTTGGCTGTTTCGAATGCAGGGCTTTATGGAGTGCTAATTATATTTATTTTTTTAGCTGGGCAAACAAGGCCGTCTACTGCAGACTACACAGACATTACACCGGTTTTGGAAGACACGGATGCGGAACATCCCTATAACATTTCACAGGCACATATTTTCGAACGCTTCGATCTGTCATCAGGAATGCGGGAAACGCCTCAATTTAAATTTTTTACCGCCATTTTACTAGCGTGGATGTTTTTTTATAGCAGATGATTTTAATTTTAGTTGTTAAATTTTTACTTGTAGATAAAACTTTACCTAAGTATCAAAGAAAAATAGTAACATACCCACCATTTTTCAAATAAGAAATTTGGTCATTCAGCATTTTTATCTCTTTTGTTTTCAGATTTTATGTTTGATGTTGATTCATAAAACTTTTTGGTTACACTTACACTGTCTGTAAATAAATTCGAATACATTTATATAATAAGAGAAATATACTAATTTATTATATATCTGAGTATTTTTGCAAAATTATTAACAAGGTATCTACTCGACTCCCGTAATCCAATAAAGCGGAGATGTTTATTATAGCCATAAAATATGGATGGATTGAGATCTCTACCTATGCATAATAATATTTTTAATCTATGCTAATAGTATAAAGAGAAAAGCTTTGTATGTTTGTAACGAATGAACTCAAAAAATACTGGAAAGATTTCAAAAATTCTTTCACCATCAGAATGCTACATCATCACTGAGTAACATAGGCTATAATTTATTTTAATAAAATTAATTAATTCGAATCGGACAATTTTTTCAGATCAGACAAATATCGAAATTATTACGAGTATAATCAAGCAATACGCGACCCGTTCGACATTCCCTATTCAATAGATTGGCTCACGGCAGAACAGGTGAATGGATTTGAATGAAATTTGGCATAGAGATAGATTATAGTCTGGAATAGCACAGAGGCTACTTTTTATCCCGGCAAAACATATGAACCTTCGGGATCGCGGGTGAAAACGCGGGGCGGAAACTAGTAAAAAAAACCAGAGGCGAAAAAGTTTTTTAGACCATCTGAAATAATAAGGGCCCTTACCCCTTATTCCTTGTTTGAACTACGGAACTCTAAAAATTTAACACACAGTATATGTACGATTATTTATTTCATATGTCAATACATTTATCATTTAAACAACCACAACAGGTGGTACGCGACAGCGTCCCCCTTTACCCAGTTTTACGTTTTTAACTTTGGTTTTACATTCATTTCCTGATCTGTGCTTACAGAATATATAATTTAACACTAAACATATATATTTTAATTTTAATACTTATATAGAATTAGATTTACTACAGTAAATATTAAAGTCTCTTTATATAACTATTCTCTTTCTTGTATGGAAACATAATATATTCTCTGTTAGATGCATGATTCATGTTTTTAATATTAAAAAACAGTTAAAATACATGTTTTCTTATTAAATAGTAATATAAACACTTAATACATTTACTTAATACATTAAATACAATATTATTTTTTTCAAGTTAATGCGGAGTAACAATTAAATTTAACAAAAAAGTTTAGTATACTGCGGTAGCCATCTTGTCACTTGGAATTTTTAAAACAGTTTTTATCGTTTTTTTTTCTAATAAGAGATCCTGTGTCTCGCAATAATGATCGAACTGTAGGGGTCGGATCACGCTTGCAATTGCAACATAAAATCTTCCAGAGTTTTCGTAAGTGAGCCCTGTTTTCTTATTAAAACTGGGAAGATTTTATAACTACCACCTAAGACTAATACTATTATCATGTATTTTGTTGAAATATTTGTGACGAGACCTCTATCCATGGGTATTCTAAACAATTTTCGTTACATTCTTATTTATAAATATACAAAATCACTTGGTCATTTTTTTGTTTCGAATATTAAAAAAAATTAAATGAATGAATGGGGAAAAAACATTGATATTCGTGAAGACTAGAAATGTTAGCTCCATACTGAAAATTGTGGACAAATGTTTTTAAAACTATTAGAATAATTTTCATTTATTTAACATTAATTAATAATACTCTTAATTTATCAAATGTTACTCATAATATGAATATTATGTAGCATTTTGTAATATTATTATATCTCTTTTAAACTGATTAATGTTCAACTTTACTTTTAAACTATTGAGTAATAATAAATATTATTTTATTGTTTGAAAGTGACATTACGAATTTTAAAATTTATACACCCACTTTAGATGATAAAATAAATATTTGCAAAATAAGAAAAAAAAAACGTTTTACCCGTATTTCAAAAATAAACCTAATAGAAAAAAGAATAGTGTTAATTTTATTCAAAAAAGAAGTCTAGCCTGCTAGCACAAACAGCATGAAATATATAAATAATAAAACCGAAATATATTTTAAAACTATAAGTTACTCAGGCTATCTTTAATAAAGCTGTAAGAAATGTTTTAAATATATATAACAATTATATGAGATATGTTAACTTTTGTATATTATAATAATTTTTCATGTTTACATTTAATTAGAATTCGTGAAGAAATAACTAACTAGATTAATCAATATTATATATAGATAAAATAGACCCAATATAATAATTTAAATAGGAAATTAAAGACACTAAGAAAATGTCTAAGTCATGGAAGACTCACAGAAACATTAAGTTTTTATGTAAAGAATCATTTCAATATGGCACGATATTAATCTTGAGTGTTGGGCGTAACGAAGATTATCGATAATTATAATTTAAAAAATGCCCAACACTAGCTACCGTACGGGATCATGGCGAATCAACTTCAAAGTACGGCTTTATTTGCTAAAACACCTATTATGTAAAAAAAAACAGTGGCAAGAGACACTGCTTTAAATAAAAAACAAGCAAAAATGTTGCCTTTATGCCACTATCGAGTCTTCGCGCGATTTTCTCATTTCAAAGCGTTCCATCACATTAAAACCATCCGCCCAGTGTTGCCGTGGCAAATAACTGTTTTTCTTCACAACACTGTCAACACACATTTTTAAAGCATTTCAGGCTGAGATATCGAGGTATTTTGGTGGAATATTATTTGTTTTGCTTAAAAATTATTTTAACAGCCTATAAACGTCACAATACACACATTCTTTTGATAAAAAAAAAAAACAGCACGACATTCAATAAAATATGTTTAAATCGATCGTTATTCACATGATATACAGTGAATGTACTCCTTCCATTTTTCGTTTATATCATGGTTTTCTAGCTGATGAATATGTTATTTATTGTTTAAAAACTATTTCGAATCTCAATATTGGATAAGGTTTCTTGTCTACTAGTGAAATCTGCTCTGATAGCATGCCAAATATCTCCCTTTCATTACCCTACTTGACAAATACAGTTGGTAAAGTTCTACATACATGTAGAATTTAACCGCCATCTCCTACATTCCATGTTGTATCCCTTTTCAACTTCTCGTTGCATCAAATATTTATATTTAGCCTCATCAAAGCTTTTCAATCGAGCCTCACTCTATTTTGCCGATGGCAAACATCAAATTTAACACCAGATCTGGCCGGCACTTTCTTCAATCTTAGCTGCTTCACAATTTCACTATGGACGACCTCGAGCCCTCGTATCGAAGGGTCGATTACCCAAAAGCTGCACTTGAAATCAGTTCAACGCCATTTTTCTTTTCACAATTTCGCCGCTTTAGTAGGAGCGACGTTGGGATGCCCTCATGTGGGAGGGCCTCAGGCGGAGGCCTACTTGTGGGCGGGCGCGTGCAGGCCTACTCGTGGGCGGGCGCGTGCAGGCCTACTTATGGGCGGGCGCGTGCAGGCCGCCGGCCCAGTGAGCGGCACGGGCGGCGCGGTGGGCGCAGCGCAGCGGCACGTAGCACCACAGGCACGGGACCAGCAGCGACAGCAGGGTGATGCCCACCCAACTGGAACAATATTATATTATCATTATATTATGTTGGATGTAAACTTCCAGATGTAATTTTTAAGAAACCTTAGTTAGGTTCGTCATGAAGAATAACTATTATTTTTATTAACTTTTTTGAAGTGAAACTTCTATTTAGATTAGTATTAGGATTTTTATGTCACGAAAAAGCGTTACGGCCGCGTCGAGGGGGTAGACGATATGTCCGTCGTGGTAACCAGGATCTGATGCTGGAGCTGGAAGGTGGCCATAGGAACTCCGCAATAAAACGACACAACCCCATCTAGTTTGGGCTCGTTTGATTCGTATTGACGAGTACCTTGATCCTATGTGGTAACCAGGGTCTGATGCTGGAGCTGGAAGGTGGCCATAGGAATTCCGCAATAAAACGACACAACCCCGTCGAGTTTGGGCTCGTTTGATTCGTATCGACGAGTACTATCCTATATGGTAACCATATCCTAATCTAACCAAATCATAATTTGCAGTAAACCTGCGAAAAAAATCTTAATGTGCGTTGGGACTACTTGGGACACAGTAGAAGTGAAAATTCAAACGGAAAAACGAATGGCAACGGACAAGTGGCAAAACAAATGATCCATTTGAAGTTTCACTTCTACTATGTGTCCCAGCACAGTGTAGTTTTTGAGTGAAAGAGTAACAAACATCCATCCATCCAAACTTTCGCGTTTATAATATTAGTAGGATTTAGGGCCCGGGTCGCAGGTAGATTTCCTGATAGATTTATCTCATAGATATCTTTACAGGTTATCTGAATATTTCAAAAGAGCAATTGCTTTATCAGATATCTGTCTAACAACTAACAAGTAATGAGCTATAGATATCTTAATATATATAAATCTCCTGTCACGATGTTTGTCCGCGATGGATTCCTAAACTACTTAACCGATTTTAAATTAAATTGGCACACCGTGAGCCGTCTGGTCCAACTTGAGAGATAGGATAAACGGCTGGACCGATTTGGATGAAATTTTGTGTTTGAGTTGGACAGGACAGGACAGGACGTCTGTTGGGACAGCTAGTAGTTATATATATTATAAGCGGTCGGTCGGGTGCGGTACCGCTTGGCGCAGGCGCGGTCCCGGGGCGCGCAGGCGCAGGGCCGCGACGCGAACTCGCCCTCCGCGTCCGACATGCAGTGGTACAGCATGCACTGGAACAAACAAACAATATACAACACGTCTCTAAATATATTTGCACGGTAGTCAAATTTCAAAGTACCCTAGTACTTTGTAGTCAAAGTCAAAACCTTATTCTTTCTCTCGATTGAATGGCGACTGTAGCCGATTCCGCCGATGTCACGTTAGTTAAAGATAAACGAAGGGGAATCTTTTACAAGAAAATTTTTATGGTGTTAGTTTACGCCCTAAAGTCTAATCATTAATTCGGCGGAGTAAAATGACATATACTGTGTTACCAGTTTATGGTGAAAGAAAAAATAGTTTTGTGAAAAATGATTCACATCACAACTACTGATTCATATCAATCACTCACTTATTATGTCGTGAATCAATTTTTTTTTTATTTACTAAGAAATTTCCCAATGCAGTAATTTATTATCTATTAATTCGTAAATAGAATTTCTATTTATAATTATTATTAATGTTAGTTCACATTAACTCTGTGTGAGTGAGCTGTATCACACTGAACTGCATCATTATTACAACAAATATGGCAACATTATATAACAAAGTGACATAAGCATCTGTCAGTTTAGACTTAAGGAGGGCATTTATGAATGTCGAAGCTATTGAAGTTACAACCGGTTCATCAGTCTAGGTGAGAAGTAGTACCCGTCTGGCTGGCTACCACCCTCAAGTTAGAACACAATTATGATCTTATTTTTTTCTAAACTATTCATTTTTACACCTACACCACTCCGCTCCACTTGAGATACAATTCCTTCTAGGCTTTATGCTTATCACCTTCGGCCGCATTGTCACTTACCATGGTGTGGTCCAATACAAGCCTACACATAGTAAAAAGAAAAGAATAATATACTATTTTTATTTTTTCAAACAAAGACCAGAAACAACCAGACACAGACAGGGTGGGTATTGAACCCATAGCCTCGACGCAGCAGTGAGTCAAGTCAAGACTAATGTGATATGTATATTTTACCTGTGCAGACTTGATACAGGTGACACCGTCGATGCAAGACTTGAAGCAATCCGGCGCGAACTCACATGCGCCAGCGCGGTTAGCGCTCTCAAGGTACCACTCGTGACAGTGCCTACAACACAATACGGCATACATCATTTGTGATCATGTGGCCGAAGGTGATATCATCATCATCAGCTCCAAAGAGGTAGAGCACGAATTCTGTAGCCATCATTTCATATGCACTTGAATTTTACTTTTCTGGCGTGTAGGAGGCAATTTTCCGGGATAAAAACTAATTTATTCCAAGGTATCATCTATGTAAGTGGCAAAATCCTTCTAGCGATTACAGCGACAACATTGAGCAACAAACAAACAAACTTTTGCATTAATATTACTAGCTGTTTGTCTTGTATTTCATGAAAATTGAGTGTTAACAAACACACATACAAACTCTTCGTATTTATAATATAACTAACTTCTGCCTCGAAATTTTTGATGTTCTTCCAGGGTATGATCTACCTATATTCAAAGTTTCATCCAAATATGCTCAGCCGTAACGGCTTTGTATAGCATTTATAATATCAGTAGGAGGTAAGATTAATGAACTAATATTAGTAACATTGAGCCACGACCGTAATCAAGATTCAAGGGTATTCCTAAGTCTAAATTACCTGCACTTAAGACGAGCTTGAAACGACTCGACTGGCTTTTTGTCCGGCAACGGCGGGGGCCCACTGTACCCACACTTCTTTATTGACCCTGGAATTTATAACATTACAAATATTTATACAAACACTAGCTTGATTAGTAATAAAAAATCCTGGAACTCGATCGCAGCGCCACCTATTAAACCATCCAGGAATCCACTTAAACAAAAAAAAAACATCAATAATACCTGAATCCCTTTTGAGCAGTGGTGGTTTGGTGTTGGGCGACGATTTTTCTGAACAAATAACGCCACCCGGTCCCACCTGCGGGTAGGTATACTCGTGCACCTGGAATGAATATCAATATCCTTCTAAAATAAGCAGTCATTTTGACCATTCTGACCACAATCTCATTATGGTCAGCGATGTTTTGACCTAAGAAGCCTAGAAGTAACTGGCTCTCAAGTGCAGCTACCGGAACACACCGGTAGGTGTTTGGCGACAGATTCTCAACGGGTGCCAGGCAGGTACTACAAAGTACTCTACCACCATTTTACGGTTTCCTTCACCGAAGGAAAGAAGCACAAGGTCATATATTTATAATTCTAAGTGAAGACAGAGGGAAGGTAAATATCTAAATCACTGAAAACTTCATGCTATTATAAAAAAGTTAGATGTATACTAACAGCGGACAAGTGGACGTACGGACATCTGTCTGGATCTGAGTCGTCCGGGCCGAGCTTGTCCTCATATTGCACTTCGTACTGCTTCAAGGAATCTGAAAGTTTCACCATTTATTATTAGCTTTTATATACAACTAGCTGTTCCCCGCGGTTTCAGCCGAGTTTACGGTATAAAAAATTGCTTTTTCTGCTATTCGGAGCAGAAACAAATCCAACAAATCAAAGAAAATAAATATTGGTCATGCCGTTCGTGAATTATAAATGGTGTAAATAACCCGAATACTTTTTTTTATAAAGAGATAGAGAAGAAGTTAGTATGGCGGTGATGATGTGGCCGAAGGTGGTAACCACACGCCTTACAGGAACTGTCTTTCACTTATAACTATCGGAACACATCTAGTCCTTGTCCACAGATTTTCAACTTGAGGGTAGCCAGGGGACTGCAAAGTATGTAATCATTGTACTACAATATGCAGGTTTCCGCTAATTCAAGATTCATTACGTCTGCAAATACACACTGGGCCTGCGTGGATGCTCTCCACATTAGATGTGGAAATCTAGCTGATGTTCATTCCTAATTAATTGCAGCACCAATTAGAATGTGTCACAATCTACACAAAGTTAGTTACTATTTTTGTTGTGAATGTGTTATTCAGTTTGTTCTTCTTTCACTCAGCAACGGATCCATATAATTTGTTGCATAGATATAGTTTATAGTGTGTAGTTACATAGGGGAATGCGAGTGAAGCCAGGGGATAGTTAGTAAATAAATAAAATATGGTGATAAGTAACCCGCGTTCCCGAGAAAAAAAATTGCCCATGTCCTTCTCCATACCATAGGCTATCTGCATACTAAATTTCATCGCAATCGGTTCAGCGGTTTAGGCGTGAAAAGGTAACAAACAAACAAACTCACATTCGCATTTATAATATTATAGTTTAGGATGTCAGTTATCTGGCTTCCATAGTACAAGCTCTGCTTAGTTTGGGGTCAGACGGCCGTGGGTGAGGAATGTCCCAGAATATATTACCTAGCGTATGCTGGTGTTGATGGTGATGTTGATTGTGGGAGGGCAGCGTGATGACGGCGAGGATGGGCGTGGGGTCGGCGAGGTCGGCGAGGTCGGCGGGGTCGGCGGGGTCCGGGCGGTAGCGCCGCGCGCGCGACCCCGACGACGTCTCCGACGAAGACCGAGACTCCACCGGCAGGTTCAGGCACTAGAAATGAAAACACCGTTATTAATCAAATATTTTGGAGAGTATCATATAATAAATAGGAGTTTTTATATCTCTTAGAGCAAGGCTGCTCAAACCTTTTAACAGTCGGCCAAACCAACAGGGCCAAACGGACGAATCAGTCATTTTTGGCGGGCCAATGACGGTTCCTATTTTAGTAAGACTTGTGCAATAAAACATTTAATATTATGAAATGTTATTCTTGTTTTGAAATGGTATTTAGGTATCTTTAATCAATATCTTTCTTGGCGGGAATTTTCTAACATGCTTGCATGGGCCATTTAAAGTTTGGGCATGGGTTTGAGCAGTCTTGTCTAAGAGAGTAATCAAGTTGTGTGTTTGAAGGCCCCTCACAAAATAACGATATGTCCTTTGGCTATACATTTCCCAATACTAGCATAGTTAAATAAAACAATGTTTATATGAAATAAACTAAAATTTACTGCTAAATTTTATTTTTTTATTAAATTCAATTCAGATTTCAAGTTTGCAAGTAGCGCAACTGTCTCTTTCCTGTTGTCCCAATTTATTACCTCGAATATGTTCTGCTCCTCGTCGTCTTCTTTCGGCGCTGGATTGTGTTTTTTATACGCGTGAAGTGACGGCCACGCCCCACCCAGACCTGAAAGAAAATATTATGTAAATTAAATCTTATTGCTATACATTTAAAATTTGATTTTGCTTATCTCGTCAAGGGTAAATAAGATCCATTTGCTATTAGTGATAACCCTTGATTTTGCTTGTGATTGCTAAATAGTTCGTGACGTCGATTATAATGGCGGAGGTCGTGGATTGGAATCCTATAATGAGCTTAAGTTTTCGGTGAAAAAATCACCATCGCAAGGTGGTAGGTTACTTTGTAGCATCCGCCTCACCGACTATCACTTTTCACTTGAAAAATTGTCAGCAAACACCTACTGGAGTATTCCAACAGTTACATTTGAAATTGAGTTTCGTCCTAGGGTGTGCTTACCACCTTCGGCCACATCATTACTTATCATGATAAGATTGCGGCCAAAATGCCTATCTATAATAAGGATTAATAAGGAAACAGTATAATTCAAAGATATGTATGAATTTACACACTGGGGTCATGTGGGTCCACTAACCTATTCGGCAATTCAAATAGGAAACATTTAGCAATACAGTATGGAGCAATTAGATGCAAGATTGCTCTTTAAACTTGGCTTTTTATAAAGGTGGATGGCCTATTATAAAATTTCCGTCAAAATATCTCTGACTACCTTCCGCCCCACGGTTTCACCCGCGTTTCCGAGGGATCTTATGTTTTCCTGGGATAAAAAGTAGCCTATAGCCTTCCTCGATAAATGGGCTATCCAAAACTAAAATATTTTTTCAATTCGAATTCCTGAGATTAGCGCGTTCAAACAAACAAACAAACTTTTCAGCTTTTTAATATTAGTATAGATATACAATTTTGTGAACGCAAGCAAGGTGTGTAGTTAATTATAGGATATAGATGATTTTTTTTTTCGTTGGCAATACTTGCATGGGTATCACGAAAATATCAGCTGTTCCATACAAAAGTTCAATACCTACTCAAACAAAATTTATGAAGCAACTGTTTTGTTTTACACAATATCTGAGTTGGTCCCAGATATTCATATTGATGAGTACTTCCACCCCTAAAAGTATTGCCAGTGACTAAAAAATCACTCTGTATACAGAATATATTAATTCTCTAATGAATACATAGGTACGTTCACAATGATTCATTAAGTTTTATAGACCATTGTGATGATTTTTGATGATAATTATAAATAGAGTCATCCACCCGACTACTTATTCCATGTAGAACTCACCGTGTAGAAATCCAGTATACGGTAGAGGGAAGGCAAAAAACAAGTACATTAGATAAATTAGTTCACGTTATATTAGTTTTTTATATAACATTTATTAATCGAAGAAAGAAAATCACATAAAAATCTGCATATTGCATTTAGGTACCGGCGATCGCTTATTTTAGGGTTGAATTTCGGGTAATCCTTTCTATAGCACATCCCTACGCTATAGTCAAGTTTTTTTTTATATTATTGTTTTTTTCTAACACGAACTACTATTTTTTGTATTAAAATCCGGTCCCCTTTATCTGAAACTACATTACCCTTTGCTTCTTACATGCCCACTATAAAGATGAACAAAGCTCTCGTAAATATTTTGAGATTATAAAGAACTTGATTATTATGTCTTGTCTGCCTATATGTATGGAAACCTACATTTGAAAGTCTCGAAATTTTCCCCGGGTCGCAAAAATGCAGCAATCCGGAAAGCCTTAGTACGTATGGTGTGGCCAGTACTACTAAATAAAATCGAATAAAGCAGCTTACCGTCCAACAGTTCTTCGATAGCAGTCCTGACTCCCTTGTCGAAGGCCCTAGCATCGGCTGCCGTTTGGAACGTGAGGCCGAACCGCTTCTCATCAGTCACCCAGTGGTGGAAGGTGGGCATCACCTTGTTGTACTGGAAGTCTTTCTTTATCGTGCATTCTAGGACCACCTGCAACATTTATGGGAGGTGTTTTAATGTAACTCTAGCTGCGCTCTGCGGTTTTACCTGCATGATGTTATATAGCATAGAGCCTTCCTCAATAACCAGGTTATCTAACGCAAAAAGATTTTTTCAAATCGGACTGGTAATTCCTAAGATTAGCATGTTCAAATAATGTATAAAAAATCTTCTTGGTTATAATAATGCAATAATGTATATATTTAAGAAGTCCTGAGAAAGCCGATTTTCGTTGTTGAATGGTTTTACAAGGTTTCTTATTGTCCCTTCTAACCATAAGTTCGTGATTCAAAATACTCATATTCTCCTCGAGTTGTATTTGTCGTTGCAGCTGGCTGTTTGGAGATAGGAATTCAGCATAATTAGAAGGCCTCTCAATCTTCATAATATCCATAGCCATACTAGCTTGTATTGAAAGAGTTCATGGTGTTAAAAATATGATGACGTAATATTGTTCAAAATCTATTTCGCCAAATCTCCTGTAACGATTATGCACTCTGAGTGGCTAAATCAAGGCCACACTAATCATAAAACACGGGTGCGATGCGAATTGTATCGATATCGATACATGTTGCAAACTAATTGTGTTGTGGAGCAGTATGAAATATGACTTGCACTAAAGCATTTTTATGCAGTATCAGTGGGAATAAACTGATTAGTTCCGGAGTTGTATCCTCCGATATTTTTTCTCTACGGGGATATGTGCTCGAAGTTTCCAGGTACTCAAAATTCGGTCCAGAACAAGACCTAGGGGTCCCAAAATTTCTACACAATCGTCACTCTAATATATATGGGCATAAAGATTAAAGGTGGTTCTTACCATATCATCGCTAATCCGTTTTCCGTGTATGTAGTACTCGTGTGTCGGTACGCTAGCAGATGAAGATGTTGTATCACCATTATAACTGTCGCCATTACCTGCATATCACAACATTGAAACTTTATTTTTATTTTTGTGCCCCATCACAAGGCAAAGGGCTCCTCTCCCTTCTTTCGTTTATTCTGGTTTTTTTTAATTGCCTTTTTTTATAATAATGAGTTTGTCTTTGGCCTCAGAAGACCAAAGCTGAGTATGTTTGACATTTGCCCAGAATGTTAAATTTTTTTTTTTTTTTTTAGTCTAATGTGGCAAACAAGCATACTTCCCGCTGAGATACCGCTGATGGTAACACCAGGGGTATCTCTCGCGCATTTTAGACCCTGCAAAATCCCTGCACACCTCTCTTGAAGAACCCTACTTTGAGTTTTACCCAGCTGTAGTAATGATCCATTTTCGGTTTCGTATCCGGTTTCACCCGCGTTCCCCAGGGATCTTATTTTTTCCGGGATAAAAAGTAGCCGTTCTTCTCCGTACCATATGCAGGTATGCATACCAAATTTCATCGCGATCAGTTCGGTGGTATAAGCGTGAAAAGGTAACAAACAAACAATTCGCATTATAATATTATATAAAAAGTTAGGAAGGATAATATTAGTTAGGATTAGGATAGGATTAGGATAATTAGTAGAATAAAAATATGTATTAAAGAAGTCTTCTGACCCCAGCTCCCCACAAACAGTGTGATGCAATGAGTAGTGAGTACTGACCGGAGCTGGAGTGACTGGCGCGGTGGGCATGGTGGTGGTGGAGGAGGGGCTGGAGGGGCTGGAGGGGCTGGCGCGGCCGCTTGCCCACCATCACGTCGGCCAGCCCGCCCCCGCCCAGCGCCACCCACCCGCCCGTGCCCTCGTCGCGACACATCACCTGCGCCCGCACCCGCACCAAGTACGCACTGACAAACATACATATACTTAGGTAAAGGTAGTACATTAATGGATCTACGCTAAGGCGATGATAGAATCTTCGAAAGAAAAATTCGTGAGTAAACCCAGTGCCATAACTAGGGCGGTGCCAGCACTCTCCAGGCAAAGTAAACCTTGGAGGGCGCAGAATTAACCAGACCAAGTCTTGGGCCATGCATGTTAGTTATGTGCAAATAGAGAAGCTCGTACCGGGTGCAAAAAAGGCTAGTTACAGCACTGAGTAAACCATGACACATTAATATTACCCGCCTGGTTGGGTACTAAAATCTCATCAAGCAACTGTTCCAGCAGCCATTAAAGAGCTTCTTTTCCATCTTCGGCCAATCATCACTATTGATAGCAAGATTATGGTGAAACACGAGCCAATGTAATTACACTAAGGCCTGGTTTTCATCCAGTTGGATATCTAATCTATTGTAACAAAGTAATAATCTGTAATGATATTGGGCTGATGGAGAAGACTCCAAAGCATAGTGTGGACTGAGTTAGTAAATTACTGGAAGCTTTATTTTTACCATATAAGGCCTGTGTTTGACATCAATGTCAGCCAGTACTCAATTAATTGATGTTCAGGATCGGAGTTGTGGATATTCAGACCTAAGTTCAATGGTAGCAGTACATTTCTAAGCTGATGATGAAGAGCTCATGAGGTATGTATACGTCAAATGCTACCACTGCGCTATAACACATTCATTTTCATTTTATTTCATTAATTTTATGAAATAAGTTGCCTAAAAATATGTCATATTTTTGACCTACTTATTTTACATAAGTACCTAAGGTTTGTGTATGACCACAATTATGGTTAGTGATGATGGGGTTCAAGGTGGTAAGCATACAAAGCCTATAGGAACTGCCTCTCAAGTGCAGCTACTGGAATTACATACTTTTCAACACGAGGATGGTAGCCAACCAAGCGGGTAACATAATACCACAAAATTTATTTGAAATGAAGAAGCACAATAGCTGTGCTTAGTTTGGGATTATATGACCATGTTTGAGGAATGTCCCAGCAAATTATTTTTTTAAACAGTATTTTATTTCTAAAGCATAGTGAGAAGTTAAAATAAAGTCAAGGAAAGTATACTAATCTAAACTGGGCCCACATTATGGACTAAACAAATTAGAGCCAGAAAAGAATATTATTTAATAATTTACAGTAACTACATAGTAGGTACTAGCAAATTAATGTGAATAATGTATTCTGTAGAGTATTTCACAGAATCAGAAGTTCATTACAAATTTTGAAAATAGAAGACTATAAAAACAAATTTAGAATTTTTATTTACAAAGAGGTACTTTATAGTTGACAGTTAATTGATTCAACTGTAGATGTCTAACTAGAACTTAATTAACAGCAATTTATCTGGTAGTTTAACACAGTAGGTATGTATGTAAGCTGTACTAAACTACTGTCAGAGTTGACATAGTTTATCCAATAAAATAGTAGATTGGATAATGAATCACCTAATTAAAAAATACAATGTAAGTAACCCATTACATTTTTTTTTATAGATTACTAGGCTTATGTCAAGTTGAGAGGAGCATATATATTTTTTATTTGCGCGAAAAATTGCACAAGCTATATGTACCTACTCACAAATCGTGACAGTAAATTCGTAACAGAATTCATTGAGCAAAACAGCTCACTTGAATTGAAACAGCTTCAAATGACCCCGAAAGGAGTTACCTAGGTACTTTATTGTGAATGAACGACTACTCATTGATTATAGCTATGTACACCACAGGACATAGGGTTGACCTAAGGGCGGCGGTCGTGTTCTTTTAGTATGCATTTTATCATAGCTTTTGGCTAGTAAATGATATTTGAACTGAACCTAGGGCTGATAGGAAGGGCATACAGCTCGGGAAAACACCATAAATCATATTACACATTCCGTGAGCTATGGAAAATGGCCGGGGTAAGGCCCTACCTAGCCAGAATAGGGCGAAGCACGAGACACAAAAACTGAGTTATAGAGACACCACTTACTTTTCAGATGCCTCGGTCATGATTCGACACGTCGAATATCCTAATTTCTACTCGCCACTTCACAGATTTCACCATTTTTATGACATAAATACATCAGATTCACTTACGAACCGTTCTTATTTCGGCCCTTTGTTGGGCCTCAGTGCGCTTGCGTTAAGAAAACAGTCCGGGCGGGTTATTCAATGAACGCAGTGTGTTCGCGCGACAGGTGGCGTGTCGGTCGTTCACAACTACGAAACCTCGCGACGGTATTGGCTCGTTTGATTCACTACAGCATTTCCACCATTCACGTGACGTGCCCTTCGAGTTTGACCAATGAGAGAGCAGTACAGACAATACAGAAACTAAGGCGGGGTTTTTTAAATATCACAATGTAGCCGACAGAATTTTCTTTGTACCCTCACGGTGGTAAGCCTAAATTCGGATCCAGGTATTAGTTTTTAGGAGTAACACTAAAATGAGCACTGAGAAAATGATTTAGACCGTATTTGTATGTAGAATCTCGAGATATGCGGTTACCGAAACCGGATAGCGGAAGTAGGTCACGCCGGCCTCGAGGGTTCGACTGTTACTGAATGAAGCAAGGCTCGCTATGGGCCCATCCCCGTTCATGCAACGACCCATTGAAAAATAAATAGGTCAAATCATTGCAACGTGCCCCAGTTGCAGGTTGCTTGCACCATTCATAGGCGGCGCTTGCATACGAGCCCCCCTCACTCTATTTATAGCTGCTCTATATTTGGGCAGGTCATTCGCAGCAGACGCAAGTGCAAGCCTCCATAAAGTAGGTTACCTGATTTTCTTTGTTAGAAGCCGGTCCAGTGACGTAGTTCGGGCTTGTCGTGACGTAAGCGGTGACATTATATTCGAACTTTAAAGTTTGTTGGTTTTTTATGATTGAAGGGTAATTTCTATGTGAAGATGCAGTGAATCTGAATATGTATTATGAATTAACTGTTAGGAGTTATGTTTTAACAATGGCTACTAAAAACTGGATCGATGTGAATAGGAAATAGTTAAATTTAAAAAAAATACACATGACTGTCACTAAAAACTTAGATAACATTATGAGGAAAGTAAAATAAAGAAGAATAACAAGTACCTACCTACCTTCTTGACATTACGAATAATTAAGTCTACAACACTTGGCTAGCTTATTTAAAATATTTTTCGATCCCCCATGAATAAATTATACCCTGACCTACCCCATTGGTTGCGTCATAAAATACGTAATAGGTGCGGACACATTTATAGCCTTCTTATTCAAGATAAAATATATATCTTACTAGTTAGGGTTCCGTATCTCAGAAGGTAACAAAAGGAACCCTTATAAGATCACTCTCTTGTTCGTCTGTCCGTGTGTCACCACCGATTTTCTCAGGAACAGGTGGACCTAGCAGGTTGAATTTTGTACCAGTTACTGAGGTCTATACTACAGTCAGCGTCAAAAGTAGTTTGGCATTTTAGTACCCTTTCATAATTATCTATTGACATTTTCTTTACAGTTTGTATGAAAATTATAAATAGGATATTTGACTGACATTCAAATCAGCAACTTTTTATGAAATGTCAAAACGATAGGTTTATATGGAGTTTTGTATGAAATACAAGCATGTGACGTCATAATTATATAGCATACTCTTTATGGTTAGATTGGTCATTTAAAAATCATAATAAGGATAAATTTAATAACATAATCGTGGTTTCCCCATTTTTTTTGGATGTTTTATACATTGGTTAGTGTTGGATAATTTATTTTGAATACAGGCAAATACCCTATTGTGTAATGTGACACGGAACTAAAGTGCCAATCTACTTTTAACGCTGACTGTACCTAGATACTTCAATAATGTCTGGAGCTTTTTATTATATTGCTTAAATAATTTTTAATGTAAGTAGTTACTCCTCCTTTTTCAGACCTGCTCGGTTGTGGTCCCGAACAGGTAGACAAACCGATATCCTCATTTCAGACTTCCATTTGGAATGAGGCATTTTAAGACTACATGATGCCCTAAGCAATCCACGTCTGTGGGCCCCCCTATCCACTAGTATCGGTATTTTTTTTTTAACGTAGGTATTTATTACAACAAGATAGTTCATACATACCTTAGAATATTATGTACGAAAGAGATAGGTGTGTAAAGTAAAGTGTATTACAATAAAAACCAAAACATTTTTTTATTTTTATTTGTTCAACTTGCGATTTTATAGTTATAACAAACAGTCACAACCAGATCGTTTACTAGTGCGAAACTAGGCTAGCAAATAGACTCACTTTCTTAATAAACTTTGGTCAATAAAAAGAACAATTTCTTTTTTTTTTTTTTTTAGAAAATTCGGTGCTGTTTATAGTGCCCCCCCGAGATGTGATGCCCTAAGCAGTTGCTTATGGGATAGTCCAGGACTGGGCATTCGATCGCCGAAAATGAATTCTCCGACTAACACAGAATCAGCATATTTTTAACTAAATAAAATCGTCCATTTCGATCGGAATAGTAACCGACCATTCGGTTACCATCAGTCTGAATCAGGGGGATTTCTAGGTTGGAAAATGGGACCTAAATGTAGATTTCGCTTCATATTTTAGTTTTTGCTGTTATTCTATGCTAAAACTCGACGGTGAATTCACGCAGCGACTCTGTCTCACTTGTGAAACTCTGTAATCAGGAGTTCGGTGAGACAGAGAGTGACTATTCTCGAGAATTCACCGTCGTGTTTAAGTACAGAATAATATAATTGCTCCTAAAAGTACACAATATGTTATTCCAGGGTATAATCTATATATGTGATAAGTTTCACCCAAATCAATTCAGCCGTTTATGCGTGATTGAGTCACTAACATACAAACTGTCACATTTATAATATTACTAGCTGTCCCCCGCGTTCCCGAGAAAAAGTAGCCCAAGTCCTTCTCCACACCATAGGCTATCTGCGTACTAAATTTCATCGCGATCGGTTTAGCGGTTTAGGCGTGAAAAGGTAACAAACAACCAACTATTAGTTAGGATTTGTAGGATAAATAAAATAGACATGTCATTCCGTTGATTTTTTTACAAAAATGATTTAATACTTACACGTATGTAGGCTGTATTGAAGTAAAATAAAACATCAATGATTTTAATAATTTGTCTCATATAACACAAACAGATCAAAAATGATATGTAACGATTTAAAAAAACAATACTTTGAATCTAGAAATAGTTTAAAATACTAATAAAGTTTATATTATGATTTTGACTTAGTCACAAATTGACATAATTTATGGACGACCCTTTACAACAGCTTAGTATTAATAAAAATACAATATTCATTAACATTTTATCATCTTATATTAAAATGTAACAATTTTCCCTTAATAATCTGTTTAAAAAAGGTTTTTAATCAAATATACAATCTTACTACCTATTTCATAAAAAGCATTAAGTTTACAAATTATCAAATTCAGGCGGTGGACTCTTGGTGGCCTGCGCCATGGCTGCCTTGGGTAGGTCATCACCTTGGTTCATCACCGAATTCAATAGTCTCTGTAAATAAAACATATTATTTAGGGAGCGTCCATTAATGGGGGCGCTATCTCGTGTGAATTTGCCGCTAGAGGCGCTAGTGTAGTCCAAAAAATCACCTCACGTAATTAATGGACGCCCCCTTAGTTGAAAAATTTATATCATCATTTTATAGAAGTTTGAAAATGTGGTTTTTAATTTTTTCTCAAGAATGCGCGAATTATGAAATATACTCTTTCTTTGTCGTAATAAACTAGCATCGCACCACGGTGTCACTCACGTTCCCGCAATGTAAAGTAGCCTATGTCATTCTCCAGTTCATAAACTATCTCTATGCAAAAAATCACGACAATCCGTTGTTCCATTGCTGAGTGAAAGAAGAATAAAGCAACAAACACACTTGCTTAGCTGTGACTTTTCCATTTTTTAGGGTTTTCCTTACTTAAAGGGTAAAACGGTACCCTATTACTAAGACTCCGCTGTTCATCCGTCTGTCTGTCTGTCCATCTGTGACCAGGCTGTATCTCATGAACCGTGATAGTTAGACAGTTGAAATTTTCACAGATGATGTCTTTCTGTTGCCGCTATAACAACAAATACTAAAAAATAGAATAAAATAAATATTTAAGGGGGCTCCCATACAATGGTACGGACGAAGGCGCGAGTCCGACTCGCACTTGACCGGTTTTTTATTGATCAAAGAAAACGATTCACAAATAGAAGAACAAAAACTACAATAGGCAAGAAACTCGGCAAGGTTACATTTAAAAAAAAAATAACTTACAATTAAAAACAAAAATAAAATAACAAGATAAAGTTAATAATTAATAATACCTAAGTGTAACTACTTCCAAACATCCCCATCATACTAATATTATAAAGAGGAAATATTTGTATTTTTGTATGTTTGTAAAAAATAAACTCAAAACTGGACCGATTTCAAAAATTCTTTCACCATTAGAATTCTACATTATCCTTGAGTAATGGGCTATATTTTATCCCGGGAACGTGGGTGAAACCGCGCGGAAAAGCTCGTCTTCATTAAGCCTAGTCGAAATGATAATGAGCCTGAAATGAGCTTTTTCCTTCAACACTTTCTTTACATGAAATTTTAAGTCAGTCATGGTTAGAGAGAGAGAGGTATAACTTACAATATGCTCTAACCCATCACTGTTGGGTCTACTCTGTGAGTACACGAGGCTGTGTTTTGTAGTTTGTACTGCGACGGGACTCTTGCTCGCTATGTCTTCAGCTACTGTCAGAACATGTTGAATTGCACTGGAAATATATAAGAGAATTAATGTTAGAGAATGTCATTGAAAAATGAGCGTTATTGCATTGTGATAAGGTATATGATGTTCTGGGACATTCCTCCGGCCGTCTGACCCCAAATTAAGCAGAGCTTGTACTATGGAAGCCAGATAACTGATATACTACGTAATTATACTATTTTTATATTACGGGGCTAACTCTGATATTGCGTAAAATAAAACGGTTGCTTCATACATTTTCGTCGAGTAGGTGAACTTTTATATGAAACAGCTGATAATTTTTTCATGATTTCACAGTTAGTCCCATAATAAAAGTTGTGTATTTTGATGAGTACTTCCAACCCTGCAAGTATTGCCAGTGATAAATCACCCTGTATAGATAATTACACCCAGACTCAGGACAAACAGACATGTTCATGCCCACAAATGTCTGTGCTGAGTGGGAATCGAACCCACGACCTGCGGCGTGATAGATAGGGTAACTGACCAACCACACAAACCGGCCCGTCAAAATTGATGCCCATGATGAAAATTGAGTCTGGGTGTAATTATCTATATATGTATGTATTTACTAAAGAAAAGTAGTATATGTAGTATATCAGTTATCTGGCTTCCATAGTACAAGCTCTGCTTAGTTTGGGGTCAGGTGGCCGTGTGTGAGGAATAATGTCCTAGAATATTAATCTATTAAGGCGACGCCTTGAAGATTTTGGTTGCAAGGATTCCGATTTTTCTCAACAATGACTGAAGCGAACGAACTGAAATTTATTGTAAGAATTCATCATGTCTTTGACTTTATTTTGTACGTTGCATAACACGATTGGTTAACTTTAATAACACAAAATAATTAGTCAAAAATACCTCTTTAAAATAAGAGATTCCAATTTTACCGGCATTGAGGATCGATTTGAGGTTCCAAAATTTCTACATATATTAAATGAAACTGATACTATAAATTGTACTTAGGTTTTATGAAATATATTTGTAGTTTTTAAATTAAACAATAAAAACCATTTTGTCGCATACGCCCGTTCCGTTTACGCGGGTTTTCTATTAGAGGTCGCTATAGTAGGGAGCGGGACGCAGCACGTTGAATTTCAGATTTTTAAGCTTAACGCGGCGTCACCTTAAATCAAAAACCTTATCGTGAAGTAAAGCAGAGTAAACCAGCTAGCTTTTTATAAACTTTTACATTGATATGGTCGAAGGTGGTAAGGACAAAGCTTAGTAGAGCCAGAATACTTAGGTGTTTTTTTTTTTTTCAAAAATCTGTTCTATGTCTGTAAGTCTACTTACGAATCTTTATTAGGGAACACTTTGCTGACAAGTCCAATTTTCTCTGCTTCTTTAGCATCGAACCTTCTCCCGGTGAAGCACAACTCTCTAGCTATAGATGCGTTTCCTATTACCTGAAAACAATAATAATATAATATGGTCAAAGCCATTTATTCAGTTTAAGCACGTCGAAACTACTGAAGTTACCACCAATTCAGAAGTCGACCTTCAACTGAGAAGAAATTCAGCAAGGTTACAGTCTGACTGATAGTTTTTTTTTCCTTCAAATGTTAAAAAAAATTTAAAGCGAAAAAAATCAACAAGAAAAATAGGTTTAAAGCGTTCATTTTTAACTTCATATTGTGTATGCCATCACTGCTGGGGCATGGGCTTCTCCTAACAACAAGAGAGCATAAGTAAACCAGTGCCTTTGAAAATGGTAAAAAGAGAAATTAAATAAAAAACCATATTTGAATTTGTCATATAAATTTTGAGGTTATATGAAAAAAGTGTAAATACAAAAGTTATATATCTTTTTACTACCTACAACTTTGCCATTTAACTTTTTTCCATAGGACTTGTAGTTTTGTCGGAAATCGAGATAAACCGTTTTTCACCCTTAAAAGCTCCCCCCCCCCCAATTCCCGAGCTGAGATCTTCCGTAAATTATTTTTCCTTTCATTTCTGTTATATTCTCTACCTTTTCCAATGGGTTTCATCCTACTATATTTTTTTTTGTTTTCAAAAATTATCTGCACTGGTCTAAAGAGCCCCATATAGCCCCCCATACTCCTGGTATTCCATACAAAATAACTTTCCAATTTATATTAATCACAATACTAATATTATAAATATGAAAGTTTTGATGGATGTTTGTTACTCTTTCACGTTAAAACTACTAAACGATTTTGGATGAAATTTGGCACAAATAGGGTACTTTTATCCCAAGAAAACAAGATACCTCGGGAATGCGGGTTAAACCGCGGGCCAGAAGCTAGTTTTATAATAACGTGTTAACAAACCTTAGGGAACCGTTGTAGTGTCCCCACGTCGGCTGCCAACCCTACTTCCACTTCCTTTATTTGAAACCAAGCATCTTCTGTACAATATCTGACATATAAAAAAAAATATATAAAAAGGAAAGTCATCAACGTCCAGCATAAACTCTTGGAAATAGAAAACTGAAAGTTTGCACAAAGAGGGCTTTGCTTTATGATATATATATATAAGGAATAAGACCGGATTTTTCGAAGATTAAAAAAAATATATATCAAAGCAGTCTGACCGATTTATACTTCAATTTTCAAAAGATCTATTTACCAAGTAGGGAAATTTGTTGATTTCGAAAAATAAAATGCATCCTATATCATCTCACAGTAAAAAGTAAATTCTGAGAAGTAATATTAAATGGAAAACTAAAGGAAAGGGCTCTTTTAAATAATAAAATATAAAATGCTATTTACTAGCTATCCGCGCGGTTTCACCCGCGTTCTCGGGATAAAATATAGCCCATGTTACTCGCTAATAATATAGCTTTCCATAGGTGAGAGAATTTTTGTAATCAGTCCAGTAGTTTTTCAGTTTATTTGTTACAAACATGCAAAACTACAAATCTTTCCTCTTTATAATATAAGTATATATTTTGGTTTGAAATGGTGGCTTACACTTGATAAATCGGATTTTTAAATATTCCCCTAAAGTATAAAATGTACCTCATGTCTGAAGCGGTGATCAAATCCACTCCAGCACCGACGCAAGCGCTGTGAACTACCGTTAGAACTGGCTTTACACATTTTTCCAGTGCTGTTATACCATCCTGGAAGAACAGACGGGTAAGATGATGATATTAGGTACCCAGAGACGATAAATCATTAATATTGTCTATAAAAAAAGTTGTAGTATGTGTTAAATTTTCTTATTATAATCTATACTGGGTGATTTTGTTATCACTGGCAATACTTGCAAGGCTGGAAGTACTCATCAAAATGAACAATTTTTACTATGGGACTAACTGTGAAATCATGAAAAAATTATCAGCTGTTCCATACAAAAGTTCAATACCTACTCGACCAAAATGTATGAAGCAACCATATTATTTTACGCGATATCAGAGTTAGCCCTATAATAAAAGTTGTTCACATTGATGAGTACTTCCACCCCTGCAAGTATTGCCAGTGATAACAAAATCATCCTGTATAAAAGAGAAAGTATGTAATGTTTGTTATAGACTCCGAAACCGCTGAACCGATAACAATGAAATTTTCAGATAATCTTTAGATTGACCCAACGGATAATCCTGTAAAGTTTGGCGATCGGAGCACTCGGGACCGCGGGTGAAACCGCGGGGCGGAAGCTAGTGTTGTTATAAAAGTCATTAAAGAAAGATAAAATAATATATTAAATATAATAAGAAAGAGTTCCTTTAAGTCTTTAACCCTTTAAGTCCATCTAGTCCCTAATAGATGGATCTAAGAGCAGCAAAGGATTCTTAAGTATCCAGAGTCCATTTTCATCACTGGAAGTACCCATTTTATTATAGACTAGCTGTCCCCCACGGTTTCACCTGCATTCTCAAAATAAAAATCACTCACACCTCATTCAAAAAATTTTATTTCAGCATTACTGAGTATGAGGGTAACTATTTTATTTTGTTATATAGCTATTCCCTATGGTTTCACCTGCATCCCCATGATAAAAAATTGCCTGTAAACTTCCTCAAGAATTGGGCAATCAAATGCAAAAAGAATTTTTCAAATCTGACTAGAGATTAGTTAGCGCCTTTAAACAAACAACAAATAAAACTAATATTTTATTATATTAGTATAGATTTTTCAATGACACAACAATATTTAGAAATTAGAAAGTAACTGAAATTGGCAGCATTTATTTTTCTTAATTTAAATTGAGCTATATTCTAAGCAGGCTGAAAAAAAAAGTATTTTTAAAATTTTTTATGTAAGTACAATAAACATTGACCTAAATCGTAACTGGATTTTACGTAGGAATTGATCTTTTAAATTAAGATAAAATAGAATAACAAGCATACCTGTGCAAACTTGATGAAGTAATAATGGAACCTGGCTTTCCGTGCTGCATCGGGCAAGTCATCAGCATCACCTGCTAACTCCATTAAGCTGTTCAGTTCAATACCTGGAATTTTTATGGGTTTTTTTAGCACATTTAGCACATAATAGTTTTTTTTTTACGATTTATAAGCTCCTATGAATGTTATTTTGGTTTGGTTTCATGTTTGCTACTCTATCAAGCTTTTTTGGCTGAATTCGGGTAAATATGTAGGTCGAATATACGTTGGATTGTCTGATAGGTAACTTTTATTCTAGGAAAAATAAATAATTTTCTTTAGAAGATCTGACTTAAATTATGGAGCAAAAATATAGAATAGGTACTGAATAATGTAACAAACCCCCAGTAAAATGTTTTCCTTGTCCAGACAGTAATATTACTCTGCATTCAGGATTATTACTCAGCGATGAAAAACATTCTTTAAGTTCTCTGAAATTTTAAGGAAATATCAATTTAATTATTTAAATATTTTTATTTTAGGAAGCATAGAATTCTATTTCAAATATAGAACATTTTGTGTGATAAATTAAAAAATGCCTCTAACCTCCACATTGCTTTGTTGAAAGTATTAACTTTTTTCGGCCGATTTAACTCTACGTGAAATACATTTTTTTTCGGCACAGACACGGCTAATGTCTCAAACTGTGGTATTTCAGTGTTTGAAGAGAATGCCCTGAAAAATAAGTCTGCAAAAAATATTTGTAAGAAAAAATAATGCTGGCACAAAAGAACCTGTTAGGAAAATTGAAAAGTTAACTTACTTGTTGCAGTTTTTTTTGATTGAATGAGAGCAATCGTTTTTATTAGAGAAGTCATGACTTTAAACTAATTGAGCACAGCAGTCTTTAATTTGTTATTTTTTATAAGAAAAATATTAAAATAGGTAACACAAAATAAAATAACTGACCAAAGTCCACCAAAGTCCAAATTTGAAACGAAATTTTACGAAATAGAATGAAATGAATGAAAATAATTTGTTTGCAGAGTTGCCAACAATAATTTTGAATTTCCGCCGACTTTATTACGATATTTCGTTAGAAATCCGTTAAATCTTGCATTTTTCTCGTCAGTAAAAACCGTTGAAAGACCCTGGTGTAAAATTAAGGTACCTAATTAAAAAGCGAAATAAAAATATAGTTCAAGTTAAATAAAATTAAGTGCAATAATCTTTGAAAATAAACTTAAGGCTCCAGTCTCCTTAAAATCAGTGTTCTTGCGGAATTTATCAGAAATGAAATATTTTTTTTAGTCCTCAGAAAAGCAATAAATGAAATATATTTTACGTTATTTTCAAGTGTAAGATTTGAAGTTTCCAATACATATTTTATTTTTTAATTTGACGCCACTTTTATTAGCTTTGTGAGGCTTTAAACATACCTCTATTTACGTTCCACGCGTACAGGGTCTCATTCATGCACACGCCACGCAAAAATATAACAAAAACAAGAAATGTATTCAGATTACATTTGTTGGCAAATCCTCTAAATAAATTAAAAAATAAAATATGTATTGGAAACTTCAAATCTCACAATTTAAAATAACGTAAAATATATTTCATTTATTGCTTTTCTGATGACTAAAAAAAAATGTTTCTTTTCTGATAAATTCCGCAAGAACACTGATTTTAGGGAGACTGGAGCCTTAATATATGTTATTTAAATCATCGTCACTATTTGGGGTCAGTCATTTCGGATGCAGTAGAACAGTGATTATATTCTTTTTGCAGTAGAAGTTGACGGCTGGCTATAACATTATTTTACTCATTGCTATCTTGTCGTCTATGACGTGGTACATAATCCCGTACATGTGTAGTATTTACGAAGAAAGAGTTGCCATATGAGAAATAACAATTTAGTTCTGATTTTTGAAAAACATAAAAATAAAATTGGAAATTTAAAAATAAATCAGATTTATTTAAAAAATAATCTTTAATACTGAATTCCGCTAAAAAATCCGCTAGCCGTCAACATAATATTTCTTCCGTTTCTTCATAGCCGAATCCGTTAGATATGACGGGAAATCCGTTACACTGGCAACGTTTGTTTGAGTTTGAGACTGATTGTGATGCGATGTCAAATTGTTAATCGGTCAGTCAGTCAACGACACAGACTTAAGAAACTTTTTGTGGAACTTTAATTATATTTGAAATTGAACTCTGGATTTTAATTAGTATCTACTGCACCCTAACTGCCAACCTACATAAGTAGTAGTGAAGAGTTTGTTTGTTTGAACTAATGCGAAAAACGCTAATCTCAGAAACCATTGGTTCGATTTGAAAAATTCTTTCAGTGTTCGATAGCCCATTTATGGAACACAAGATCCCTCTGGAACGCGGGTGAAACCGCGCGGAAAAGCTAGTTTTCAATATAATGAGCTACCTTGGATAAGCTTTTTCCTTCAAAACTTTATTTACGGGAGATTTAATACACGGTCATTTTGGTTACCGAGTGACGTATTTTATTAAGGAGAATCATCTCTGTGTAGAAAAAGTGTCTGTCGAAATGCGACCGATTAGGATGGCGCCATCGTAGCAAGTGGTGTATGTAAATTCAAAAATAGCGCCAAAAGCTATTAGAGTAGGATAGTGAATTAAACAAGGAAATTTTATATATTTTTTTAAATCTCCGCACACTTCACTCTGTTTACAACTGCTAAATTTATATTATCATTCCCACTTGCTACGCTAGCGCCAATTTGGTGGGTTTATGAGTTGTAATTTGCAGCTTACAGCTGGAATATTTTTCACCTTGTCTTATATATAATTATATAAGATGAAATGGGCCTTCAGACCTCCATCCCTACATACCAGTTTGTTATGTATGGCTCCATCGTGCCTGCGATGACTCTGCCAGTGTCATGGTTAGAAATTCATAAGCTGTTCAAAGCTGAAGCGTAGCCTGAAACGTCAAAAATATACGGGTTTTTTCGATTTCATGCAATGGCAGCATTGGGATTTAAAAATAGTATAGATCAGAATTCAAAATAACGTAGATTAGTGGAATTTTCACATGAATAGTTTGTAGACCTGCGCACCAACTATATATAAATAAATAAAGGTAATAGATGGACCCATCTTAAATTTTTAACGAATATATCTTGCGTTTTAATTTTTTACGTCAATTGCAAGTGCCTATGAGACATAATTTCTATGTAAGTGTTAATAAAAATAAAAATCATGCATTCAAAACCTTAATGAACTTACTTCAAGTTATTTTAGTGGGAGTTATCTTGGTAATTGTTAATTAATAACAATTTATATAAAAAAACAAGACTCAATTAATACCAATATACAGGATGATTTTTTAGTCACTGGAAATAGGTATTATAGGGGTGGAAGTACTCATCAATATGAACAACTTTTTATTATTATGGGACCAACTCTGATGTCGTTTAAAATAAAATTGTTGCTTCATATATTTTGGTCGTGTAGGTATTGAACTTTTGTGTGGAATAGCTGATATGTATTGTATTAATTTGTTTGTCTTTTCTTATTATTACTTTTTTTAGAATTTATATATTTTTTTTGTTTTATCCTTTGCTGTCAATAAATGATTTCTATTCTATTCTATTTATATAATATTTTTTTAGTGATATCACAGATAGTCCCATGATAAAAGTTGTTCATATTGATGACTACTTCCACCCCTGCAAGTATTGCCAGTGACTAAAAAAACAACCAGAATATTACATACACTATTAACAAAAAACTTAAACCTAAGAAAGTGCCAGTAGTTAAGACGTAGACCTGTATCCCGAGTGTAAACAATTGACTTTAGAAAACGCTTACTATCACGTTAGCGTTTACGACATTTTTCTATAGGAATCGGCACAGCGCCTCTCGCGGAATACTCATGGAACTAATTTCTTCCATACAAATTTTTAGTAAACGCGAACGTGATAGTAAGCATTTATTTACGCAAATTCTTTACACTCAGGGTACTGTACCCTGTAATTTTTTTTTTTCATCAAACCCAAAGTGTACCCCACACTAATGGGTTTGATGAAAAAAAAAAATTGAGTTTCAGTTGTAAGTATGGGTTGGTATGGGGAACCCCCAAAATTTATTGTTTTTTTTCTATTTTTGTGTGAAAATCTTAATGCGGTTCACAGAATACATCAACTTACCAAGTTTCAACAGTATAGTTCTTATAGTTTCGGAAAAAGTGGCTGTGACATACGGACGGACAGACAGACAGACATGACGAATCTCTAAGGGTTCCGTTTTTTGGCCATTTGGCTACGGAACCCTAAAAAACACAATGTGTCAACCTACAACAAAAATTAATATATGAAAATATATTATAATTAATATATGAAAATAGATCAGATATTAATGGGGAAGATTTATTCAATGAGATACGAGTTTCTGCCAATATTTTTACACTACAGATATTTAACACTTCCTGTGACAGTAGCTGAAGGTGAAAGGTCTTTCTCGAAATTTAAATTAATAAAAAAAACTATCTACGGTCAACCAAGACCCAAAATAGATTGACAAACTTTATTGAATAAATATAGAGTCAAAAATGTTAGTTAAAATAAACGACATATTTAAAAATATTGCCAAATCAAAAGTCTGAAAAATTTAGTTCGATGCTAAATTATTATACACTTCTGGACACATCTATTGGCCCACCTTGTATTTTCAGTTTCGTTTGGTCCTAGCTAAAATTTTATATTAGGTCGAGCAAAAAGTTTTTATGCAGTTTTGAACCTGGCACATTCACAATTTCATTCAATAGTCTTTTTTTGAATTTCGAACACAGAATTTAAAGAAACAAAAGACAATTTGGAGCCTGTTTGTTGATATCAAACAATCGAATACTAAGAAAACTTGGTTTTATTGGTTTACTTGGATTTAATTCTTGAAAAAGTGATTGATATCATTGGTTTTGCAACAAACATTACTTATTCTTAACATTAAGGTGAGGTTCTATCAATAATCTATGGATACTTCACCTGAAGTCGCCGCCCAAGCTGTGGCACTTATTCAGGCCGGACACAGCCAAAGAAACGTGAGTGCTCAACTTAATTTAAGTCGATCTGCGGTCCGAAATGTTTATCGGAGGTACCTAGAGACTGGCGGCTTTGTTCGTCGCCAAGGAAGGCCACGATCTCGGGTCACAACTGAAAGGCAGGATCGATTCATCGTGACGACCAGCTTGAGAAATCGTCACCTTACCTCCATTGAGATACAAAACCAACTTCGCGACTTCCACGGAGTATCTGTGAGCGCTCGAACTGTTCGGAGAAGGTTAAAAGAACGCGATATGGTACCACACAAGCCAGCTAATGGGCCCAAACTAACGCGAGCCCACCGAACAGCGCGCCTTCATTTCGCACGCAGTCATTTAAATTGGACACAGCAAGATTGGAGCCGTGTACTCTTTTCTGATGAGTCTAAAATTGTGTTACATGGCAATGATGGAAAGAAGAAGGTCTACCGACGTAAGGGAGAGCGTTTCGCACAATGCTGCTTTGAAGAGAGGGTTGCTTATGGCGGTGGCTCATGGACTGTCTGGGGCGGTATATCCGCGAGCGGCAAAACTCAACTTGAGGTTGTTACAGGACCACGGCTGCCAACATTAAATGCTGAAAGGTACATTCGTGAGTGCTTAGAACCTCACGTGATACCATACGCGGACTATGTGGGCCCAAATTTCCTTTTTATGCATGATAATGCAAGAGCCCATGCGGCCGGCATCGTCAGGGAATATCTTCGGGATGTGAACATCACAGTTATGGACTGGCCAGCCAGAAGCCCAGACATGAACCCCATTGAGCACATGTGGGACGAGCTAAAAAGACGTGTTAGGGCTCGTCAGCCAGTTGCCCAGACGATGCAGGAGTTGAAAACTGCCATAGAAGAGGAATGGGAGATGATCCCTCAAAATTTCATAGAGCGGTTGATAAACTCTATGCCTAATCGTATGAGAGCTGTGGTAGATGCCCATGGAGGCAACACGCGTTATTAAATTAAACCTATATTTGATAAAACATGTTTTTTATTCAAAAATCAATTGCCTTTAACAAGGCGCATATCCGACTTGTTAGGCGTAGCTCCATGTCGTATGGTATTCTGAATTCAAATTTAAAACAATACGATCGAAAAAGATGGTAAAATGAATCAGGTTTAAAACTGCATCAACAGTTTTTGTTCAATCTAGCAATCATATTTCGGTAGGGGCCATCGAAACCTAAACTCTAAGGTGGGCCAATAGATGTGTCCAGGAGTGTATAATATTTACGTAGTATTTTTTCGGGCTGGAATTGGCAAAAAAATAAGTCGATTTTTAATGTTGATTTACTTCATAAATAAACTATAACACACAAAACTATATACAAAATGTACATACTGAATAATTAATTGTATAATATGACTAGCTTCCGCCCCGTGTTTGACATTAATTTATCCCGGAAACGCGAGTGAAACTGCGAGGAATAGCAAGTTTTCAATAAATAAACTTTTTGTTAGCTAGAGTATTACTTTTAGGACTGTAATGTCAGTGATTTAAATAAATTACGATGAGGTTGCATATAGTCTGTTTTTTTTATTCAAATTAAAAAACTAAAATTTTGGAATTTCAAAACATTAACTAAGCAAATCATAGATAAGTTATGTATGACAGAATTTTAATACGCCTAATATCCGCAAACGTGACAGCATGTTGATGAACAATTTCCTACCTCCACGTTTATAATTTGTAATTCATATTTCGGCGCCTATTTGTCAGTGTGACCACGTTCCCATATGGGACATTGTAATGGTATGAAAAGTGTGCGTTAAAAATATCTAATTCTATGAGTCAGGGACGAGTTTATGTACTTACCTGTGTGGAACGTACTTTTTTGGCCAACGCCTTCCACCATGATTTTATGTGGTTCAGAGGTAAGATTCTTCGGTGAAAGAACATACATGGTGGTAGGGTACTTTGTAGTACCAGCTTGGTCGTTTACTACATAGAAGTTGAAAAACTGACACCAAACGGTGTTTACCGGCAGTTGCACTTGAGAGCCAGTTCCTTCGGCCGCTCGTCACTTTTATCAAAAAACACAATCAAAATACCTACAGTGAAGGCGAAGATAATTTCATCACTAAAACAATAAATTTCCAACTGAATTTAAACCAAATAACTGACATGGTTCGTTCATTACGTGCTCCGTATTGATTGAAGTGAAATAATTAGCAATAATATTTTGTAGTTTATTAATTTCCAAAAACCCCACAAAGTACCTGCATACGGTTGAAAAATACATACTTACGTAGAAGTTTATTTTCATGCTTTATTTAATGAATAGCGAGAGCGGTTGATATATACATGAAATAACTTACCTATTCCTCTTTAGACAGTAGAATATTCCAGCTCGATAAGTAACATCTTCAACGTATCTAATGTAAAACAAAAATAAACAAAAATTAAAATCATGGCAACCCTGATAATAATTCTGACAAGTGACAGCTAAAATCTAGGTATGCTAACTTTAGGCCAACAATGGCACAGTCACTACTTTCCTAGACATCAAAGTCGGTCTAAGTCTAGACTGACTAAAAAAGTAGGCGGCCATATTTGAAAACCGGTAGCACCAAGACATGCCTACTTGTGAAATCCATATATCATTTTACGACTTTTTTTTTTATGAAGTAGGACTTTCCTTTTGAATGGATGATTAACCTAATTTCTAAAGAAAGAACTATCAATAAGATGATGGCTTGAAAAACTATTATTTGATAAGCCTTTCTAGGCTTTCTTAGCGCAACAACGATTCAGATATACCTAACACAGATGTACCTACCAAAAAGTTGAATGTATTTATCAATATAGATAACATATACTGAAAAAAAAACATAATTTTAAGTACCTATTTATTTATTTTTACTTTGATAGAAACTTATTACTATTTCGTAGCTAATATTTATACACTATCTGCTATTTGAACTCTCAACGAAAACTACGTCATTAAAAGTCACGCTACATTATAAGTAGCAGCAGAGAAAATTACCTATTCTCACATCTAACATCTAAGCTGTTATTTAGTATCTCTCTGAAACATGATACTAAATTACTTAAAGCAGATAGGTAGCAACCCTTGCTTAGTACAAAATTTTAGGATAGAAGTTGTAAGTTTTATAAACCTATGTGCAAGGAACATTATGAAAGGTGTAAAAGCCTCAGATGAGTTTTACAATCTATGAACAAAATCTGTGAGCTCTTGAAGGCTCTAACCACAGATTAGTAAATAGTTACTACGTACTCTAACTCTCACTCGAAAGACACAGAAGTACCTACCTACTTGGCTACTTATCTACTTGGTGGAAACCATGAATATTAAGTTAATGTTTGCGCAGCGCTTTTCTACAGTAAAATATTTTTATATTAACAAAGAGTGCCGTTCAATTATTACCACAGTTAAACAAGGATGTCCAGCTTTCTACATCACCAATTTTGGCACCTCAAAGGAACACAGGACATATTAAGGAGGCTTCATTGTTTGGCAAACATTATAAATCAATCGCTTACACTATAAGTGCTTAAACGTGATTCATTTTGCATACATATAGCTCTGTTTACTATGAAAGTGAATCATTGAGGAAGTTTGCTTTGTGAATATTTTTCATATTACCTGCAAAAAGGTAGTATAAAATTTTGAGAAAAGTATTAATCATCCGAAAAGTGTAACGTCCCTATCTGAGATAAGGCTACGTAAGTCTAAATGCAAATAAATTAAATGAGGGCGCCACATGTAGTTTTTTTGACAGGTCATTGTAAAGTCAGTATTAAAATTAGTTCCATTTTTCGCCGCAATATGGCTTTCATTCAGATAGAACTAAGAGAAAGTTATATTGCTATGTGAGGAAGACAATTCTTTGCGGTAATCCATGAAGAGGCCAAACAAAGGCGAGGGAGTCGATTTCGGAACACATAGGTAGGTATAGCTTTTTTGTTTTTTTCTTATACAACATAGTCGGCAAACAAGCATACGGCCCGCCTGATGGTAAGCGGTTACCGTAGCCTATGAACGCTTGCAACACCAGGGGTATCACTTACGCGTTGCCAACCCTTCCCCCCTCCCCGATGAGCTCTGGCGACCTTACTCACGCGCAGGAACACAACTATAAGTTATTTGGCTGCGGTATTCTGTAAGGTGGAGGTACTTCCCCAGTCGAGCTGCTCTTTTAGCGACATATCGCTATGCTCTACCTCTCTGCATGAAGCTTACCTCAGAATAGAATTATCTGAGTAAGCAGATTACACCCTTAGTTTCATCATTCCTCCCGGAGAGAATCTGCGTACTCTGAGTGAATTTTTTTATTTTATGGTAAAACTTAATTCTATAAATATTCCGCGAGAGGCGCTCTAGGGATGTTGTAAACGCAAACGTTAACGGTAGCGTATGACATTCGATGTAATTGTTCAATTAAATAATTAAAAAATAATATCACTCGACACTTTCAGTTACACGGCCACATCATTCAAGTAATTCTTCCTAATACATCAACACACGTACAATTATGGCCCGTTTGTCTATTGCGGGTATGTTATCACCTCGCTTGTTCCCTAGGCCATCATCGGTCGGTGCCTTGACAGCAGGGTTACTAATGTCAATGTTAATTAGGACACTGTTGTTGAGAACAGCTCTAGAGCTATAAATGAATGCAGGTCTTGTTGTGCAGCGATAACACATGAATGAGTTAAGAAAATGTAAACAGTTAATATAGTAACTGTTGTAGTTCTATTGTATCACACAAAAAGAGTTTTCAGTACCCGTGGATAGATGGCGCCACAAGTTTCTACATCGCGCTATCAAAGTTTCCTGAGCATTTTTTTTTATACCACGTTGTCGGCAAACAAGCATACGGCCCGCCTGATGGTAAGCGGATACCGTAGCCTATGAACGCTTGCAACACTAGGGGTATCACTCGCGCGTTGCCGACCTTTCCTCCCTCCCCGATGAGCTCTGGCGACCTTACTCACGCGCAGGAACACAACTATAAGTTATTTGGCTGCGGTATTCTGTAAGGTGGTGGTACTTTCCCAGTCGAGCTGCTCTTTTAGCGACATATCGCTATGCTCTACCTCTCTTAAAAAGTATTCTGCATATATTCAAATTGCTAACATCTATGTAATTGAACCGCGAGCTTCAGGTAAGTTAACCCAGCCTAGCAGAACACCTTCCCTTATCAATGGAGGAGTCTATCACATTAGTCCTCCATGACACTACACTATGCACGTGCCTGGTCATCATGAAGTTGTTCAAATCATTGGTGCCATTTGTATAACCTAAGTTTAAGCCATTATGAATATGAAATTTTCATTTTTTTTTTGCATTAAGAATAGTTCTGCCCTTTAACTCAAGGTATCCCTAGCGTTCCCGGGGTAGAAATTAAATTCTAGATCCCAAAAAAGGCCACAAGTGTAATTTTTCCGAATGGAGTATTTTTTTTCTAATTCATAGCATATTTTATGGAAATCATCAAATTCATGTATATTAATTATGTACATTAATGTTAATGAATTGAATTGTACTATATACCTACGTAACAAAAAATAAAACCAACTCCGAAATGACTGCACTAAAAGAAAGAAAGAAAGAAAGAAAGAAAAACATTTATTTAGACTCACACATTAGCAACAGCTTATAAAACGCATAATATAACGATGTAGAAACTAAAAACCTAAATCGCGCAACTTACAAACATACGGGAGAAACAAAGAAATACTACTACTACTACTAGACAATACTAGTTATATTCGTTTTTTTATTTATTTTTTCTTTCATACTAAATTTACGGTAGTAGATTTTTTATTAGGCATCACTTCCTACACCACTGGTTTCTCGATGTATAAAGGTGTCTAGGATTGAATTTTTAATTATTTTCGTAAAACTTTGACAAGCTGACAATTGCCGTTCTATCCCACCCGATATCTAACCTCCTCTACCTACTAAAACCTTCTCGTGAGTAGGTATATAGAATGACGATATTACCCAAAAATTTTGGAATAAAATCTGCTGTGATATTGAGAAATTACCTAATTTTGTTCAGGAAACTCTTTAGACCCAAGGGAGGTATATAATGTTTGTAAATAATATAGGATTTCCTCATTTTAGAGAACTAATGAAACATTACCTTCTCCAACTAATTATAAGTTATATTCATGACTCGACAACGTCAGTTAATGATCTAAAGGTCACTAGCGATAACATTACAACAATTAATGGGAAATTAGGTCTCGTTTTACAACAGTTAGTTGAATTGAACATGGTACGTGAATGTTATGTTTATTGTTTACGTGGATTGGCAAAATTGTGATGAAGAAACGTATTAGTATAGAAGGCATACCCACTTTACCTTTACAGGCTTTATATGTCCCACTGCTGAGCTCAGGCCTCCTTTCACGAATGAGGGTGAAAGGGAATGGGCAAATACTCCACCGCGCGTGCCCACTGCGGATTGGTGGAGGTAGGCTAGTGGTCAACCTACTGTTGGAGTTGTCAATCCACCTAGGAGGTCTCCAACTAGCTTAACGATTATCACAATTAAGTGATAACCGGAACCAACGGCTACACCTGCCTTCCGAAGCACGGAAACGCTCAAGATGAAATAAGCAATTCTTGTATTTTATTTCGTGTATGTCGAAAACGAATCTAACGATCTGGATCAAATTTTGTATTTATATAAGGTGTTGCCTTTTAAGGTTATCTATAAGAAATTTGGTACGCAGGTAGACTATGGCATGGAGAGAAACATACGCTACTTTTATCCCGAAGATGCGGCTTTTTTTAATTTATTGTTGATTAAGTATAAGTGAAAGTGGGATGGTAACAGTATAATTAGTTTTTATAATGATCGATTAGTAATGTTATGACACTATAGTTTTATTTTCCTTGTTAATGTTAACCTTGATATACGGATTGTTAAGATAATGATAATATTACGGAGAAACCTACCGATCCAATCCAAAACTTACAGTCGTTGCTGAACTTGAGAGCCGTTCCCATCTAGGCTTTGGGTGCTTACCACCTTCGGCATCATCACTTCATAGTGAGATTGTGGTCAAACACAAGTCTATCCATAAACAAAAAGTAACCTCACACGCTCACGATTTTTAGTCGAGTTACAATAATAAATGTATGCCTATAAATAACTAATACTAAAATAATAAACGTGAAAGTTTGTGTGAATTTATAAAGAAATAGATCATATCCTGGAATAAAACATAGGAAAACCATAAGTAGGTATCCACGGAATCGCGGGTAAAACCGCGGACTGGAAACTAATAAAATTCGAAACAGTATCTTTTTAACCGATTTTGAGGGACATTTTTGAATCCAGAGATGGACATTTGTTACTTTTTATCCAAAGAATGCGAGTGAAACCGGGCCACAGCCATAAAACATTAGCGATAAGACCGCCCATTTTCCTACAGTAATTTTTATAATTTTATTTTCTTTCTAAAGTTTATTTATACTAAAGAATACAAAACACGGAACTGTCAATGTCAACAGTGACATAGCATTTCACTGATTACATTTTGACATTTATGAAGTAACGTCATAACGTTATCAGTATTGAACTAAAGCACAACAATGCTCAATAAACAAGCTATGAGTGACCACATTGCAGTTTATTATTAGGTATTTTGTAATAACATGACTGCATCAGACCACTCAGGGTAGATAACGTTTCTTAAACCTAGAATTATTCTCGACTTATTTGTTTTAGTTTCTAGACTTTGATTCAATCAATGACATCATACTATCATTTAGGAATTATTTATTCATTATTAATTTTGTATCTTTATATCTATCTATCCTTTTGGATTGTCATGCATGGCTCGTGGACCGGTCCTTTTTGAAGGCATGCAGCCGCCGACTTTCTGTCACCTGTAAATAATGAGTCTATCACGCCACGGAAACGGATTATACGATTTTGATGAGACTCTCGCTAAAATATGCCAAAGAAAATACTGAACCATCCCTTGAGTCTGATCAAAATAAAATAGTTTCAGTGATTAGTCCATTGTTTACCTACAGAAACGCATTCTCTCAGCGGCCGCACTGTAGAGGCCTTTTATATGGTATGTCTTATTTATCAGGGTAGGTTCTAAGTAGGAGTTATTAAATAAAGAAACTCCTCTTTTGAGAGAAATACCTAGTAGTAGTCGACTTTCCTCACGGTCATCTGATCCCAAATTTAGCAGAGCTTATACTGTGGAAACCTATTTTTTTCTATATGAATACGTCTTACCTATACCTATGACCTATATACAGGGTGATTTTGTTATCACTGGCAATACTTGCAGGGGTGGAAGTCCTCATCAATGTGAACAACTTTTATTATAGGGCTAACTCTGATATCGCGTAAAATAATATGGTTGCTTCATACATTTTGGTCGAGTAGGTATTGAACTTTTGTATGGAACAGCTGATAATTTTTTCATGATTTCACAGTTAGTCCCATAATAAAAGTTGTTCATTTTGATGAGTACTTCCACCCTTGCAAGTATTGCCAGTGATAACAAAATCACCTAGTATACTTACACAACAGATTTCGGACAAACATACATGTTCATGCACACGAATATCTGTCCTGAGACGGGAATCGAACACACAACCTATAACGTTATATGGTACCAATTACACCAACTGGCCTGTCAAAATAAATAATATTGTGTTTTCGAAACCACTGTGTAGGTAGATATTTGTTAGTCGGTATTCAACAGAATGTGGTCTGTCTAAGATCTTAGACAGTTTCTCGGATGGAAGCTGGAAACCATTTTTTTTATTATTATACAAGTTATCATTCTTCAAGTCTCATAGAAGTTACAAATTAAATCACAAAAAGTATTCCAAAATAAAAATGGGGTTCGACTTTGCGGTCGTAATGTGTCTCATCTAGGCGATTGTTTTTTTTATAAGTAGGTTGTAGCTGGACCATAAACAAAACTTGTTTTATAACCGCAAAATTGTGGTTTTTCTTTTAATCTACGGCCGTGACAGAAATGTATTATTGCGTCGAGTCTTGACTTATGGTTAGGTATATTTTCCTTCGTAAACAGCTAAGGATGAAAAAAACCGGCCAAGTGCGAGTCGAAAAAAAAAAATTAAGAACAAGTTAATGGTATTCGGATTTTTTCCATTACTTGTGCTATAAGACATTGCTTCTTGCCGAATTTCATGATTCTAAGTCAACGGGAAGTATCCTATAGGTTTTGATTCCCTTGCGAGTCTCAAGAGTCTCTTGCGTTGATTTAGAAGTTTGATTTTTTTCACAGCTTCTAGGGATTGCAGACCTGGTATTTGATATTAATTTCAACTTGATACCTCCACGCGTTCCTGAGAAAATGGTCTTGACAGACAGACAGACGGACGACGAAGTGATCCTATAAGGGTTCCTTTATTCCTTTTGAGGTACGGAACCCTAAAAATGAAAATGATTTTTAGGCCACCGAACTTAGGGCTCAGAATTAATCTAGACATATAGGCTGGGGGCTATCGTTTTTGTGCTAACCAGTTGTCGCCACTGTCGAGTAAGGTCCTATAAAGATTGTTATTACGGGCATGAAAACCATGTTTACATTTAAATCATATTTAATACCTTAAACCGTACCGTAAAAATATCGAGCATGCCTCAGTTTTACGTAGTTCCGTTTTGTTCGAAAAAGAGGAGTTAAGAAAGAAAGAACTCTTAATTAATCTCAGGTATTGCAAAATATTCACAACATTATTCTAATTAGAAATAAACCCGCGTAGCCCACCCAGTTTGACATTCCGAAGACCTCACGCTACACTAGCGCCTCTAGCGGAAAATTCACACGCGATAGCCCCTGAGTTTTATTTACATTAAGTATTTTGACAGATTTTTGACAGCTGACGTTTCCTCTATGAAAAATTTCGTAAAATAGTCGTAGTTCGTTCTTGATTTGAATTTAATCAGTCATCGTTTTTGTATTCAACAATTTGTGATGAAACTTGGGTGAGTTGTTGTGCGCACGCGTTTTCTTGAGCGCGGGGATTAGTTAGTGTATAATAAAATAAATTTACTAGGTTAGGTTAGGTAAGTTTATAAATTTCCTAGAAAATAAGATCCGTAACTTTATAAATTTCCTAGAAAATTTATAAACTTGCAGATCTTGTTATTTTCCGGTGACATATTAAATATAATGCTAAATTTTTTTTTTTTTTTTTGGACTGGAACAGGAAGGTGGTGGGTCCAGGGGACCTTCTTCCACCGTTACGCGGACTTTTGCGGTGAGCGCTGAGGGCTCTCAACCGCTACTTAAAACTAAAACTAAAACTAAAAAAAATTTGGGCAACGGTAGTCTGAGGGTGCCCCCTGTGGGGCTCGACCTCGGCTCAGGACGTTGCCTGGGGAATGAGGGAGGGCTTAGCATGCAAATAAAATATATTATTTGGGGATCGGTCGGATTGCTAATATGCAGCTCGGGCCGCTTAATCGGGACGAGACTGGGAAGGACGTCGCGACGGTCCTCGCCGGCGAGGACGAAATCTAGGTTGACGATTTCGCATCTGTATTTGTTTGCGGGCTTCTTCGGCCTCGATCTGCGCTAGGGTAATGGCATCGTCTGGTTCGCTGAGGGCGAGCCTAGGCCTACGGATGCGGGAAATAAGGGACGGGGTGTATGTGATAGTGTTGACTATCAAGGGATTCGCGTGGTGCGCTGCGGTATCAAAATATCGGCGCGAGGCGCGTTTTATAAATTGTTTGATTGTAGGGAGACCTAAGTCAAGGGTAATGCTAAACCGACTGACTGGGTGATATATCAACGCACAGCCCAAACCGCTGGACCTAGAGACTTAAAATTTTGCACATAGATACCCTATACAGTGTTGCTTACTCTGTAAAAGGTATTTATCTTCCACTAAGGAAGGATTTTTGGAAATTCCACCCTTATGGGGGTAAAATAGGTGTTCGCGAGTGAAACCGCGGGGTGGAAGGCTAGTTCAAGATAAAATTAGCCTGCCTACGTAGTATATAAAACAAAGATGTCAGTCAAACGCCTGGCAAGACGTCATACAAGAATAATATTTTGCAATGACGAACAAACAGCACGATTCCCGAGAATGACATTAATAATGCTCTACTTTTAGATATTATATGCCTGGACATAAATATTTATTTTCTTTTTACTAGGAATATACCGTGTAGGTCAGATCGACCGATATTCCCGAAATAATACTTGGTACAGTCATGACTGTAAATAAAATTATATAAACTCCGTAAAATTCGAAAACGATTCTTTCGTGAAAAAACGATTGCAAATTTGAGATTAGATCTATATTATAATAATGTAGTATTGGTTCAAAAATCCTATGTTCGTACCATCATACCGTTCCAAACAATAGGTACTTACTTACTTTAGAATTTTACATATTATTCATTAATGAGCTTGTTATAGTTTAACGAAATTAATTACAAAATCAACGCTAAACGCTTTTGTACATCGGGAAACCGGAAAATGAAAAAAAAAACTAAATTACGTCTTACAAAAAAATAGAAATAAAAAAATTACAAAACGATTCTACATTATTCATTTACAGTAGGTATATACTAAACTTGATAATAGATTGTTCAAAATCACTTGTAGAATTGATTGCAATAGTATATGAACCATGTTATATCTGAACCAATATAATTTAAGTAAAACCATAATTATCTGATGGAAATGTACCATAAAGCTTTACATTATTTTCTTGAAAATCTTTTTAGTGTGTGTAGTAGGAGTCAGGAAACAAAGACGCCGGGAGCAAGTTCCACTCTTATGCTGTCCGCATTATAAAAGAGGATGCAAAACGTTGTGTCCGTATGTTTGGGATGTCAAAAACTTACGGGTAGAAATTTTCCCGGCGTCTAGTGGTTCGGTGTAGGAATGAGGATGGTGGAATTAGGTTGAATAATTCCTGCGCACATTCTCCAAAATAAATCCTATAAAAACTATAAATAACTATACATGACTAAATTTAATCTCTTGTTTTCGGGAATGTCTGTCATTCTTTTGGTATTAGCGCAAACTCAGCGAAGTATGCAATGGGATGCCCGGAATTTCCAACATAAAAAATATTATGGACATAGATCGTACAATTAGTAATCTGTGTGTTTCGGTGAAGGAAAACATCGTGAGGAAACCATAGCACGGTGCTAGGGTACTTTGTAGTACCCGTCTAGTTGGCTACCACCCTCAAGTTGAAAATCTGTTGCCTGTACATTGTATTGTATATATTGTACTAGCTTCCGCCCCGCGGTTTCACCCGCGTTCCTGAGGGATCTTGTGTTTTCCCGGGATAAAAAGTAGCCTATAGCTAGCCTTCCTCGATAAATGGGCTATCTAACACTGAAAGAATTGTTCAAATCGAACCAGTACAATATTATATTATAGTATATAATATATCTTAGTATAGATAAATCTGTGCACGGTCAGATATATCAAAGCAGCAAATGTTATATGGATCACTAACTCACTATAGAAAATCTAGAACACAATCCTAATTCTATAAATAAATCCTTGAATACAAAACCATACAATATCCCATTACAACAAAGCCGACCAAACGACTATGATCTATCCTATCGATCAATATGCAAGGTCCGTAGATTGTGATCGATAAAGCTGTCAATCTTCTATTCATCGCTTTCCAATTAGGATAGTGTCATAGGCCTATGGAGGGTGATGAGTCACTGTAGGCCTGGGTGGTGATATGAGGCCTTGATTTTAGTTTAATTGTTTTTTAATAGTCAATTATGACATATCATACTAATATTGAATGATTTGTATTTTTGTATGTTTGTAACAAATACTAAGCTACTGGACCGATTTCAAAAATTCTTTCACCATTAGAATGTTACATTATCCCTGAGTAACGTGGGTGAAACCGCGCGGAAAAGCTAGTTTTTAATATTTTCAAACCATACTATAAATGCGAAAGTAACTCTGTCTGCTGCCTTTTCACGCCTAACCGCTGAATCGATTGCGATGAAATTTGGTACGCAGTTGGCAACGGTCTGGAGAAGGACATACCTAGGCTACTTATTTTTTCTCAGGAACGCGGGTGAAACCGCGGGGGTTAAAAATCTAGAACGGCTCAAATCTTCCCAAAATGGGTATGTATATCGATCATGAAAATGGTGTTAAAACTATTTCAACAGAATTCTAGACTACTTGTATTTTTGTTTTCGGTTTTTATATAAAGTTAATTTTTTACGCAATCGGGTGTGTTGTTTTTTAACAAAAACAACATGGTGCTCAGATCGTCGACTCGTTCGGAAAGTGAAAATAGAAAAAAGAGCCTATTAATTTATTATCATCTAAAAACTGAATTATGCTATGATCAAATTTCGATATTATCTTTTACATCACTAGCATTTAAATTACACAATAGAAATTATACTTTAACTAATTAAATCTTAAGGTTCATAATAATTTTTTTCAATGTAAAAGCTCGAAGCTTCACCTACCATGGTCTATTATAAGGTGTGAGTAACATGTCATAGTGTGTGTGTATATGTGTGAGCGTGGATTTGGGAATAGTGTTATGATGTAGAGATGGCTCTAGTATGTATCGATGTAAAAATATCCGGAAAAACTTATAGACCTTTTTTAACCTACCTGCAAGCTACAATAATGCTTCCCTAAATAATTAAATTATCCGAATGTGCAGTCAGCGCTATATGCTCTCAAGTTGATTTGCATAGTTATTTCAATGTTTTAAATTTTTTATTACATTGTGCAATAAATAAGTAAAAATATGTCTTTCAGACTTCGATTTCATTTAATTTGAATTTCGATTGCAATTTTATTGTTTCTTAGTTTTAATTTTATTAAAATTTTGTTCTGTATTCTGTTTTTTTTTTTTTATTATTTTTTTTTTCTTTTATTAGTTAATTAATTGATCAACTCATTGTATGTACTTAAATATATAATATTTGGATGCTGTGTACAGTTCTAATTGAACTTCAGGTTTACAAATAGTAGATATTGTTAGTATTTTTAAGAATTACTCAATCTGTTGTCTGTTTCAGTGCCAATAAAAAATTATAATTAAAAAGATTGTTTTCGTGTCATGTCTACCTATTTTTAGAGTTCCGTATCCAAACGGAGCCTTATTGCTGTCAGTCACGTGTCTGTCTGACCGTATGTCCACCTATCACACAGGTGTTACAGCCAAACGGTTGGAGCTACAGTTTTCAAATTTTCACAGTAAGCATCTTATTGACCCAAAGCCATACAGATTTGTCAAAAAATATTTTTATTTTTTTTAAGGGAGGGAGGAGCTACAGCTAAAGAGGGCCGCGAATAAAAATACCTACCCTGAATGGAGTATCGTTGTTTAGAGCTCGGTGAGTAGATAAATACGGTTCTGTTTTAATACTGTACTTGTTTTAAAAAATATTAGAAAATAAAAGAATGAGAAGCCACCAAAGATAGCTTTTTTTTTTTTCAAAATTTTGTTCTTAAGCTTTCTTTACTAATGTTTATTTATACGTATATTTTACTAACAAATACCAAAATATTGATAAATCATTTTTTTCTTTGAAGTTTACATACCTACAAGTTTGTACGGAACCCTTGGTGCGCGAGTCCGACTCGCACTTGGCCGATATTTTAAATCCTTATTTAGAACACAACCATTTTCTCTGGTTTATTTCAATTACAGTTCTCATACTAAACCAAACTTTAGCTCGTTAGCTTTGTTTTTCTAAAAGGACCCTTTTTATGCTTCCTATATTAAACACTATATTATAATTATATTCCTATATTTCTTCTCAAGATACAGAGTTTACCTAGTTTACTACCTACCAACGATAAACTGATTTTCTACTTAATAACGTCATTATTATTAAAAAATATTTTGGGATGTCAAATGCTGTTACGAAGTTGGGTGAAGGAAAATTGTTAATAGATGGAAAATGTTATCCACGTCAACTGCTTTCACCACGTCGGCGTCCAATACATCATCTGCGATCATCGTTCACTTCACGTATTACATAACTAGCTTCCGCCCCGTGGTTTCACCCGCGTTCCCGAGGGATCTTGTGTTTTCCTCGATAAATAGGCTATCCAACACTGAAATAATTTTTCAAATCGAATTAGTAGTTCCGGAGATTAACGCGTTCAAACAAACAAACAATTAAACTCTGCTTTATAATATTAGTATAGATAAGAGAAACTAAGTAGTGAAAATCTGTATTGAAAGTAATTTACGATTTAAGGTTAAACTATAGATTAAACGAAGGTAACGAGTAGGTAACACAAATAACTATCGATAATTCTGATAATACTCATATAATTATCGATAGATTTTATCGATACTCCACTTCACTTACCACTCATAGTCACACAAATACATGAACAGCAATGTAATGCGTGAAGCTGGAAGATTTTACGGTGGTGTGTGTGTGTAACGTTCGGAAGGCGAAGCGTTGGAATTAAAAAGTTCGAAAGCACAAGCAGGCAGAGCAGATTCAGTCAGTATAGTTTGCGCGCACCGCAGTGTAGTCGCATTGAACGATCGCTCGGTACGTGTCAAAATCGGTATTTAAATTAATATTCTATTAAAAAAAAACTAATTTAGAATGCGTTCCGTTTTATTTATATTACTTATTTTGTGTTTTTTTTATCATGTGTCAAACTAGGAATAATTTTTGAGTTGACGTGAAAAGTGCGAGAAAGAAATAAAAAAAGTTTTTATCTGTGCATCTTGTGTTTCGGAAGGAGGTTTTATTTATAAGATTTTTATGCACACATCTTAATTGATGCGTGTGTCGCGACTCTCGACTTATTTTTATTTTAAACGAATGCAAAAATAACTGTGGAGCGGGTAAGGGATTTATTTTAGACATGCTGGCTGCATTCAGGCGGACCTGAATTTATCTATATTGTGTGTGTTGCACATTATTTTATTAGTAGAGTATCAAGAACGAACTAGTCTATCTGAGTATTTTTTTTTAATATAGCTCCGTTGTTAACGTGCTAGATTTAATGTAGAGATGATAATTTAATTAGCATTTAGAATAACTAGCATGCTAAAGATTATATTTAACTGTTTTAGCTTCAATAGAGTTCAACTATGTATAAAACATGTAGAGGAACTGTAATCTGTCTTTGTAATTACATACAAATTTGAAGTCATCGAAAAAAAATATAGATTTTGGAGCACATGATACTCTTTTCCTGACTTCAAAACAGTATAATCAGCAATATAGCAATAGAACATTTCTGTTTTGAAATCGGTTAAAAATATCAACTTATTTTATAAAAAAACACGAACAAAATGGGTTTGCAGTAAACGCATAAAACAACGATATAGGAAATCTGACGAGCTAATAATGTTTTGTAGTCAGTAAAAGAGAAACAGAAAAAATCTATAGGTATTTTATTGCTATTTTGTCGGCTACTAATCAGCAAATATTTTTTCATTATCAATATCGAGTTCATGGCCTTTACCTACTTAAGGTATATGGTAAGACAACAAAATGCTATATAACCTTTACATAAAACGCGGTAAAATTATTTTAGCATAGATAACTTAAGCCTTAGATATACTTTTTTTATACATCTATGGTAAAAAACAAGCAATCTAATAAAAATACAAGAGATAATGTGCGTGTGTATATGTTTGAGGTACTGTAACGGCTAAATGAATTTGGACGTTAGGCTAGAAAGATAGAAAACAGTATTCCACTCTGTAGCATGGGTAAAACCGAGGTTAGTTGATTATATTTGAAGCTATCGCCTAATAATGCGGCATATGAGAGAAAAAAGACTGTAAGCAACTAAAATTGTAATTTAAATCTAGTTTGTAATAAAAAAAAGAATTGCACCGCTCCATTTTTGAATGCTCGACATTAGAGAGGATACCGATACCAGACTTCAGAGAAACTTGGAAGCCAGTAACGTATCATTCGATTAATCGACTAAATAATTTTCAAATATAGCGAGGGGTACCTTTACATAAGAATATAAGTACTTAGGCTAGGTTTAGCCAGTAAGGCACAATCAATCGATCTTTGTAAAGATATTCGTAGTATCAGTTTTTTTTTGTGAATAGTGCTGGTGTATTAAAAATACTTTACAGGAAAGTGTTTGCTACTACCAACTACACCGGGTGGCGACATTTTTTTTTTCATACCTTTTGGTTGAAAAAGCTTTTTGAAATTATTTTCACGATTTCAGAGTTGGTCCCATAGTAAAAATAGTTCAGTATGACGTACCTAACATAGTTTTCAAACCTAACATCTCGAAATATAGGTAATAGGTAGCTTTACATAGTTATTTCAAGATAAGATTACGCACCTGAACTCGGAAGAAGTCAACAACTATGAATTATATAAAAACCTGTTACTTTTCACAAGGTGTATTATTATTCTTTAGTATTTTCGTGGCCACTCACATGTCGTCGACCGATCTGGTAAGCGCGACCTACATTTAGTTTTTACAATAGAGTTTTACTTACCCGTTTGTTAAACAAAATATTACAAAACAATAGGCGGCTTTTGAAAAAGAATTCGAAAAGTAACGAATATATTAAACTTAAAATTTCAAGCTGTTAGTCGTTTTAATTACTGATCGAACAACCTACTATAAAGGTGAGATGTTTCAAAGGATTAGAAAACGTTACATTTCGTTAGTTATTACCTAGATAGTACTTAGGGTTAAATAAATCTAGATCTTTTCAATACAATCATCGTAAGTAAATAACCCGTTGCAACAAATAACGTTTGGTTATTTAAACTAAGTATTCGCGACCTCAAAATAACTTTATCTATGCTACGATTGTGTAACTTATCTATGAAGATAGTGGTACTGATAAATCGATAGCCCGACAGCACTAGTAACCCACCTATGATAAGCTAAGTAAATTACGATTGTATTTTCTATTTTATTTTACCAAAAAAGAAGTTGCGGATTATTTTTTCTATCTTTTGTAATTATTTAAATTAGAGAATATTTAGAACCTACTTCTTCACTTTTTATGAAACCAGCTAATTTGATAATATTTCGCATAAATTACTATTGTATAATAGGCATAAAATTACTGAATCCTTTCGACAAATCATATTAGTGAATGATAATGTTCATTCTTCTTTTATTCATTATCCATTCAAATGTTTAAAAGAAGAACCCTTTTGAATACCGGTTTGGAATTCAAGGTCCTCGGTGCTCTTTTATTTAATAAAATTTTAACACCTTTATGCTTTCTCATGTTACACCTATCCTTTTGTCTCGTCCCCTATGTTTGCTAAATGTTTTTTTTTTTTAGATTTCAAGGTTACCAACCGCTTAATATCCCACGGTTCGTTAACTGTTATTTTTACAAGTCACTGGGAAACGACGGGATTAATATAGAATTTAGTGATTTAAAAATCCTTGACAGGGATGCGCTGTTTTTTTATCGTACTTTTTAGTAATTTTTACATCCATTTACGACTTTGTCTGATATTTTGATTATCGAACGTAAAATTTTTTAGATACCATAAAGAAAAAAATCACAATATTTTTTATATTTTTAATGTCATTACAAGTATTATTACAATCAGCGATGCGCGTAATAAATACTTCATATTATTGACATTAAACAGACGTCAATACCATGTGTTTTCTATATCTCGTTTGTAACTTTGGAGAAATGTTATTTTAATCAATCGATGATCGATGTTATAATTGTATACATACGCAAAAAATATTATATATAAATAAAAGAAATACATGAGCGTAAGCAGCATTGGCCCTTGAGATTTGCAGGTACGTCCAAACCTTTGACTACATCTGGTACCGCTACGAGTTGAGTCCAAATTCAAAATCGCAAGAGTCCACTCCTGGTTTATCAAACACATTAGCCATACCTATATCCTATATCTTTGAGTGACAATTAAGTATTTTCAATAATAAAAATGACATTGAACCGATACCTATTAATTATTACGTCATATAAAAATGAATCTAGATTATAATACTTAGATGTAATGATGCCAAAAGATAATATTTTACTTAAATTCGTTGTGGTTGAAAAATAATATCATAAACAATAATCGACCGCATTGATGTCGAATCTGGTAGAAAAAGAAAGGTCATCGACAATTTCATTTATCGATAAGATTACAACACTAGATCATGCATAAGTTCACAGCAATAAATTGTATATTGTCTTAAAAAGCGGCACAATACAAGCAATTTTCACAACAAAAAGTATATTGTATTAATAAACTGTCCTTGATAAGAATTTCATACCACAATTGTATTTTAATAATTACGAAATCAGTAAAAAAACAAGGCGTATGCGTTGCGTAAATAAAAACGATAATAACGTTTCACTCAAAAATAAAACGTATGTTTTCACCAGTGAAAAATGTTAATCGATCGATTATACTGGCACTTTAATCGAGAAAGGAAATGGAAACTTACAATCGAGATAAATAGCCAGACAGACAATATGGCGGAGCGGGCTTGCCGCGCAGTTATTCAAGCATATAAATATACAATACAACAGACATAAGAAACAACAAGCCGAGGTCAAGTCAAGTTTTTGCGATGCGCAATTGCACATTTTACCTACCAATAAAGACATTTTTTCCTCCTTTTAGTTATTATGAGGTAGGTACTTAGTTTGAAGTGAGAGTTAAACGCTTATGAGTGCTCTACATTTACTTGCCAAAGAAGACTAGCTAGAGAAGCTAGAGACTGGTAAGATTAGCGGGAGAGAGCGAGAGGAGGATTTCTTTAAAAAATACTCATATAAAACATATTTTATAAATTGCTAATTACATACGTGTGGGAGAGACCTATGCCCAACAGTGGACTGATGTAGGTTGATGATACTCTATAGTTTTTCTAAATAATGTCATCATAGGTAGAGCAATAAATACTTTTATATAGTAATGAAATTAATGGTCGCGGCATTATAATAAAAAGACCAAACTGGTTATGATAATACCCTTTCCATTCACTCAATATTCACAATCTTCAGTCTAAAGTGACAAACGAAAGGAACGTTCAAGGAAAAGATTTTTATCGCGTTTCGGATTTACCACAGGAGTTTATAAATAAATTTGTTGTATGTCAATAAAACAATAAGTTCTTTTTTTGAAAATAATATTATATGATATCGGTTATTAAGTCGACATCCTTGAAAGATGTTATCTTTAAAACATTGTTGGTCTATTTGCGATAATAATTATTATATTTATCGCTGATTTTCCTTCAAAGTTTGCTTTCTCGGTCACTCATCTCTGTTGTCATCGACGATAATTAGATATGTGATATCAGAGTTAGTCCCATAATAAAAGTTGCTCAAATTGATGAGTACTTCCACCCCTGCAAGTATTGCCAGTGACTAAAAAGTCACCCTGTATATAAACGATGAAACTGAGTGACGCACGCACGCCCTTTTGAATTTTTCTAAGTGAATAAATAATTATGCTCGTGACCTATATGTTTAATAAAATATACCGATGCCGTGGTTTGGATAAAATCAAAATAAAAAAACAACACAGACGTTTGCCGGCCGTTCTGTTAAAAAAACTAGCGACATAGGTAACACATGGTCCGTAAGTTAAGGGGAACGTGCCGATCCCTTATCAATACCTCAGTGCGAGCTACATTGACGTGGAACATGATAAGCTATCGATTTACATTGATGGCTACGTCCTAGCGAGTTATTTAACACAACTAGACTTTTTTTATGTTAGGTTTTAAGGGCAATTGTTTTACTTAGCTTGTCAATAACATATCTAGGCTAGATATCATTGGTACGAATTTAACTAAGATTCTAATTTTGAAATTTGAATTTTTAATTTTTTTATGCTCGAGGCTTAGGAACTCTTTTCTAGTATGATTTTATTAAAAACATGTTTCAACGCTGTCCCTCACTGCTAATTAAATCATAAAACAGTTTTGAAAATAAACTATCAACAAATAACTAACAATATAAATATTATTCCAATGAGAAATAAACTGACCTAAAACTACATAAACGCAATAACCTCACATTCACTAGATGCAGTTTCTTTACAAACGTTGTATTCACTAGGTTCATGTTGATAAGTGTCGATTCCAATAAATCTTGTTGAGAGACCCTTTATCAACAAGAAAGTCGTTCCAGTAACCTTAGGGACCTACAATATTTCATAATAATGTTCTTGCGTGCACATTAGCCGTAATAATGTTAATTGAAATAGGTGCGGCTGCTAAAGTCCAAGAATTATGGATAGTGGAGAATGCGCACAAGTCTACAATGAAAAATAAAAACTTTTTTTGACACCACATGTTAATACTTGCAGAAAAACGAAGTAGAATTAGCTAATAATAAATAGAAGTGTAATCACTTCTAAAAAATTGCGGTCTTATCGCTAAAGCAATTTATTTCAGGCTGCCATTGAGTGACACGATAGTTAAAGGCAGGTAAAGCACATGAATATAGATAAATAATGTACTAATATATGTATATGTACTATAATAATGCGGCATATGAGAGAAAAAAGACTGTAAGCAACTAAAATTGTAATTTAAATCTAGTTTGTAATAAAAAAAAGAATTGCACCGCTCCATTTTTGAATGCTCGACATTAGAGAGGATACCGATACCAGACTTCAGAGAAACTTGGAAGCCAGTAACGTATCATTCGATTAATCGACTAAATAATTTTCAAATATAGCGAGGGGTACCTTTACATAAGAATATAAGTACTTAGGCTAGGTTTAGCCAGTAAGGCACAATCAATCGATCTTTGTAAAGATATTCGTAGTATCAGTTTTTTTTTGTGAATAGTGCTGGTGTATTAAAAATACTTTACAGGAAAGTGTTTGCTACTACCAACTACACCGGGTGGCGACATTTTTTTTTTCATACCTTTTGGTTGAAAAAGCTTTTTGAAATTATTTTCACGATTTCAGAGTTGGTCCCATAGTAAAAATAGTTCAGTATGACGTACCTAACATAGTTTTCAAACCTAACATCTCGAAATATAGGTAATAGGTAGCTTTACATAGTTATTTCAAGATAAGATTACGCACCTGAACTCGGAAGAAGTCAACAACTATGAATTATATAAAAACCTGTTACTTTTCACAAGGTGTATTATTATTCTTTAGTATTTTCGTGGCCACTCACATGTCGTCGACCGATCTGGTAAGCGCGACCTACATTTAGTTTTTACAATAGAGTTTTACTTACCCGTTTGTTAAACAAAATATTACAAAACAATAGGCGGCTTTTGAAAAAGAATTCGAAAAGTAACGAATATATTAAACTTAAAATTTCAAGCTGTTAGTCGTTTTAATTACTGATCGAACAACCTACTATAAAGGTGAGATGTTTCAAAGGATTAGAAAACGTTACATTTCGTTAGTTATTACCTAGATAGTACTTAGGGTTAAATAAATCTAGATCTTTTCAATACAATCATCGTAAGTAAATAACCCGTTGCAACAAATAACGTTTGGTTATTTAAACTAAGTATTCGCGACCTCAAAATAACTTTATCTATGCTACGATTGTGTAACTTATCTATGAAGATAGTGGTACTGATAAATCGATAGCCCGACAGCACTAGTAACCCACCTATGATAAGCTAAGTAAATTACGATTGTATTTTCTATTTTATTTTACCAAAAAAGAAGTTGCGGATTATTTTTTCTATCTTTTGTAATTATTTAAATTAGAGAATATTTAGAACCTACTTCTTCACTTTTTATGAAACCAGCTAATTTGATAATATTTCGCATAAATTACTATTGTATAATAGGCATAAAATTACTGAATCCTTTCGACAAATCATATTAGTGAATGATAATGTTCATTCTTCTTTTATTCATTATCCATTCAAATGTTTAAAAGAAGAACCCTTTTGAATACCGGTTTGGAATTCAAGGTCCTCGGTGCTCTTTTATTTAATAAAATTTTAACACCTTTATGCTTTCTCATGTTACACCTATCCTTTTGTCTCGTCCCCTATGTTTGCTAAATGTTTTTTTTTTTTAGATTTCAAGGTTACCAACCGCTTAATATCCCACGGTTCGTTAACTGTTATTTTTACAAGTCACTGGGAAACGACGGGATTAATATAGAATTTAGTGATTTAAAAATCCTTGACAGGGATGCGCTGTTTTTTTATCGTACTTTTTAGTAATTTTTACATCCATTTACGACTTTGTCTGATATTTTGATTATCGAACGTAAAATTTTTTAGATACCATAAAGAAAAAAATCACAATATTTTTTATATTTTTAATGTCATTACAAGTATTATTACAATCAGCGATGCGCGTAATAAATACTTCATATTATTGACATTAAACAGACGTCAATACCATGTGTTTTCTATATCTCGTTTGTAACTTTGGAGAAATGTTATTTTAATCAATCGATGATCGATGTTATAATTGTATACATACGCAAAAAATATTATATATAAATAAAAGAAATACATGAGCGTAAGCAGCATTGGCCCTTGAGATTTGCAGGTACGTCCAAACCTTTGACTACATCTGGTACCGCTACGAGTTGAGTCCAAATTCAAAATCGCAAGAGTCCACTCCTGGTTTATCAAACACATTAGCCATACCTATATCCTATATCTTTGAGTGACAATTAAGTATTTTCAATAATAAAAATGACATTGAACCGATACCTATTAATTATTACGTCATATAAAAATGAATCTAGATTATAATACTTAGATGTAATGATGCCAAAAGATAATATTTTACTTAAATTCGTTGTGGTTGAAAAATAATATCATAAACAATAATCGACCGCATTGATGTCGAATCTGGTAGAAAAAGAAAGGTCATCGACAATTTCATTTATCGATAAGATTACAACACTAGATCATGCATAAGTTCACAGCAATAAATTGTATATTGTCTTAAAAAGCGGCACAATACAAGCAATTTTCACAACAAAAAGTATATTGTATTAATAAACTGTCCTTGATAAGAATTTCATACCACAATTGTATTTTAATAATTACGAAATCAGTAAAAAAACAAGGCGTATGCGTTGCGTAAATAAAAACGATAATAACGTTTCACTCAAAAATAAAACGTATGTTTTCACCAGTGAAAAATGTTAATCGATCGATTATACTGGCACTTTAATCGAGAAAGGAAATGGAAACTTACAATCGAGATAAATAGCCAGACAGACAATATGGCGGAGCGGGCTTGCCGCGCAGTTATTCAAGCATATAAATATACAATACAACAGACATAAGAAACAACAAGCCGAGGTCAAGTCAAGTTTTTGCGATGCGCAATTGCACATTTTACCTACCAATAAAGACATTTTTTCCTCCTTTTAGTTATTATGAGGTAGGTACTTAGTTTGAAGTGAGAGTTAAACGCTTATGAGTGCTCTACATTTACTTGCCAAAGAAGACTAGCTAGAGAAGCTAGAGACTGGTAAGATTAGCGGGAGAGAGCGAGAGGAGGATTTCTTTAAAAAATACTCATATAAAACATATTTTATAAATTGCTAATTACATACGTGTGGGAGAGACCTATGCCCAACAGTGGACTGATGTAGGTTGATGATACTCTATAGTTTTTCTAAATAATGTCATCATAGGTAGAGCAATAAATACTTTTATATAGTAATGAAATTAATGGTCGCGGCATTATAATAAAAAGACCAAACTGGTTATGATAATACCCTTTCCATTCACTCAATATTCACAATCTTCAGTCTAAAGTGACAAACGAAAGGAACGTTCAAGGAAAAGATTTTTATCGCGTTTCGGATTTACCACAGGAGTTTATAAATAAATTTGTTGTATGTCAATAAAACAATAAGTTCTTTTTTTGAAAATAATATTATATGATATCGGTTATTAAGTCGACATCCTTGAAAGATGTTATCTTTAAAACATTGTTGGTCTATTTGCGATAATAATTATTATATTTATCGCTGATTTTCCTTCAAAGTTTGCTTTCTCGGTCACTCATCTCTGTTGTCATCGACGATAATTAGATATGTGATATCAGAGTTAGTCCCATAATAAAAGTTGCTCAAATTGATGAGTACTTCCACCCCTGCAAGTATTGCCAGTGACTAAAAAGTCACCCTGTATATAAACGATGAAACTGAGTGACGCACGCACGCCCTTTTGAATTTTTCTAAGTGAATAAATAATTATGCTCGTGACCTATATGTTTAATAAAATATACCGATGCCGTGGTTTGGATAAAATCAAAATAAAAAAACAACACAGACGTTTGCCGGCCGTTCTGTTAAAAAAACTAGCGACATAGGTAACACATGGTCCGTAAGTTAAGGGGAACGTGCCGATCCCTTATCAATACCTCAGTGCGAGCTACATTGACGTGGAACATGATAAGCTATCGATTTACATTGATGGCTACGTCCTAGCGAGTTATTTAACACAACTAGACTTTTTTTATGTTAGGTTTTAAGGGCAATTGTTTTACTTAGCTTGTCAATAACATATCTAGGCTAGATATCATTGGTACGAATTTAACTAAGATTCTAATTTTGAAATTTGAATTTTTAATTTTTTTATGCTCGAGGCTTAGGAACTCTTTTCTAGTATGATTTTATTAAAAACATGTTTCAACGCTGTCCCTCACTGCTAATTAAATCATAAAACAGTTTTGAAAATAAACTATCAACAAATAACTAACAATATAAATATTATTCCAATGAGAAATAAACTGACCTAAAACTACATAAACGCAATAACCTCACATTCACTAGATGCAGTTTCTTTACAAACGTTGTATTCACTAGGTTCATGTTGATAAGTGTCGATTCCAATAAATCTTGTTGAGAGACCCTTTATCAACAAGAAAGTCGTTCCAGTAACCTTAGGGACCTACAATATTTCATAATAATGTTCTTGCGTGCACATTAGCCGTAATAATGTTAATTGAAATAGGTGCGGCTGCTAAAGTCCAAGAATTATGGATAGTGGAGAATGCGCACAAGTCTACAATGAAAAATAAAAACTTTTTTTGACACCACATGTTAATACTTGCAGAAAAACGAAGTAGAATTAGCTAATAATAAATAGAAGTGTAATCACTTCTAAAAAATTGCGGTCTTATCGCTAAAGCAATTTATTTCAGGCTGCCATTGAGTGACACGATAGTTAAAGGCAGGTAAAGCACATGAATATAGATAAATAATGTACTAATATATGTATATGTACATGGTAAAATAATTAATGACATGACATAACATTATTGTAGAAAGAAAATAAAACTTGGGGAACAGTGTGAGTTAGTGAGTAATAACAAGAAAATTTATTTATTTGTTTTATTTTTGTAATTTCGTGTAATAAGAAACAACGTGGTTGCCATAAAAATCGACCACAGTAGGTTGCGATTACGGGAAATTACGTGGGAAAAATGAATTTCTTTTTTCTTGTTCATATTTTAAAAGTAAAAATAAGTAGGTGGTAAGTTTGTTGTCAAACATAAGTCTATATACCTACGATTAAAAAAACAACTAACAAATTAATTTTAATTAAATTTGTGAAATTCCATTTCACGTTGTTGCCACAACTTATCCTACGCGCCAGTTTGAGGTTGAGGAACTTAGTCTAGTACACGACATGGCTTTTAAGACTTGGACATGAAGTCGATGGTCGAGTTCGCGCCACCAAAGAAGTCCGAAGGTCCACCTCTATCACTCATGAAATAAGATCTATTTTCATGAATTCTATGGGACTTCTTTGGTGGCGCGAACTCTTGTAGAACGATGACAGGTAGGTTGCCCCAGCTACACCATCCATTTTCACTGACCGAAGATATTTTGGACAAGTATGTTTACTTCATCTTGCTAATTAGTTCTGTGAATAAAATTATGGTCTCTCTTTCCCTCTCAAAATAGAAATTTATGACCATTACACGATTGCTTATCGCTTTATTTTATGGCGGCAAATAAAAATATATTAATTGCCTTAATAATTGGTATTAATGGTATATTAAATAAAATGAAATATTAGGCTTTTATCGATAGTTTTTTTAGAATGTCCATCTGATTATGTGTCATCTGTCACTTATCTGTCAGAATGCTTAAAAGGTATTAGTTCTATTATAAGACAAATACTGCAACAACTTAGATAGGGTATTCAGAAACTGGTAGTAGGTATCTCATATTGAAGCTCTACTACCGATTAGATCATAAGCCCCGACCTTAAAGGGCATTTCTTATCAATTTTCCTGTGGGAATTATTATGAAGCAAACTGTCAACTGTCAAATTTGACGTCTCATATACACACAACACTAACGACAGCCTTGGGGTACAAAATGTGAATTGGCCACACAAGTATGTCAGTGGAGTTTTGGTATCGTCACGTTGTTAACCAAACATTGACCAACAAACAGACAAACAAACTCAATGTCACGTTCGCTTTCTGTAATTGTTGGAAAGGGATAGAAGATGAATCGTGACTGAATGTCGTGACTGATTTGACGATCTGTGAAAAAATGTTTTGATTTCCGAAGAATAAAAAATTCAAGTCGGATCTACAAAAATACGTAACTTAAATATACTATAATAGGTCAATGAACTTAACAAAGATTAGGATTTTAAACGCACGAGTAGTCCACCAATCTCTTACAATACAAAATGACTACAAAAATATATCTACAAGAGTTCGCGCCACCAAAGAAGTCCCGTGGAATTAATTAATATCAATCTTATCTCATCTGCTATAGAGGTCCGCCTCTCGGGACTTCTTTGGTGGCGCGAACTCTACTGGATCATCAGCTGTACAAACACAACCATATATACTATTACCATCCACACAGTCAAATCAATAGGTATTCGAGACATGTAGTTTAACAAAGATGAAATGTAAAGAAGTATGATAACTAAAAACCCAATAAAAATTAAAGTGATACAACGTGATTATAAAAAAAAAAACAAAAAGCGACGGACTGGACATGAAAAGGGGGAAGTAGATAAAAATTACAGAGTGAGAGAGATATTGATAGCTAGGATGATGCCATAACAAGGAGAAAATACCGGGAAAACATGGAAACAACTGGAACAGTTGGATGTGTCAGAAGGACATGCAAACAAGAATTTAAAACTAAAAAATGTTAGCTTCATCAAATATTAAATGGAGTCATTTTAATAAATTCCGAAGAAGACTTAATTAATATTCATCATTCAAATACAGAATTGTATTAACAGCTGTTCGATCCATTATTGTCAAGGTCAGTTATTCGGATCATTGGATACCTACAAAGTCAATGATGAAGTTAATGGTGAGCTGATGGTGTCATTTCATTGTCTCCCAACAGGATATCATGGTTGACTGCGTATATCATTGAATCATTGGATTTATTGGGCTAGCATCTAGACTTCTGAAATGGGTTAGGCGTGGGAAATCTGGGTTATAAAACGTATAAGTAAGTATACTTGGTTACTTCGGAAAGGTCATGAGAAAATTAGGTTTTGAACAGCTCCACAAAATACAGTTTTATTGTTCTGTCTATTATACCATTAGTCGTTTTCACAGAATCTTCAATCTATTAATTATTAATAATTGTATAAGCATTTGAATATCGAATGGCATAATTAATTTTATAAAAATAATAACATTTTAAGCATTAAGGGTATGTTCCATTATCACTGCGAGCACTGTTCAGTACTCTTACTGGGGAGAAATTCGATCCGTTATAGATGGCAGTATACTGCCACAGTATCCTAGGGAAAAATGTGACGTCATAAATTGTCGCCATTTTTTTACTGTGAGCACTGGCGTTTTCGAGGTAAGGTGCTCTCAGTGCTATGATCACGTGATCAACGGCGTCCAGAATGACAGTTTTCATATACGTGCATGACAGACAGTGTACTGGACTGCGTTCCGTTTTAAACAGTACCCGTATAGCTAACTATAAAGGAACGGCTTCTTAGTATACTAAATGACGTCACACCTTACAGTGCTCGCAGTGTATATCGGAACATACCCTAAAGCAGGTTGTATTATGACATGTTACCATAAACAGCTAAGAAAATCATAAAGAAAGGCGATAATATGCTATCATAAATAAAAAATACAATGGTTGTTTCTATTAAAAAAAAAGTATTATTTTTGTTACATACGTTATTACACGGTTATTACAGTACCGGTGATGTTACAGTAGTCTGTATTGACTACAGAAAAAAAAATGTAATGAAGGACCTGTCAATAAATAGACGTATGTTAATGGAATGAGTCTGCCAAAGATTGTGTGGAAACGTCATAGGTTGTAAAGCAATCTATCAATCTTTTTGAATAAACAACTCTCTTGCCCACAAAAAAAGGGGAAATACTAAAAATATTGCGTGACAATTTACGATTTTCACATGCTTAAGTATAAGTACTACATGACATTTAGCAGTAAAAAGTATTCGCAAATTAAACATTTAATTGAAATTAATTCTTGGCACGCAGAATTATTTTCCATTTTTTTTATAAAGAAGAAAGATAATAAATATGTAAAATATTTTTGATAAAGTGTATTAACAAAATATCATATAAAAACGGCATCATTCATCAAAAAAATGTATAAGTATTATTATATTTAATAAATATTAAAGCACGGTACAGACAGACATGTGAAAAACCTCTCCACGGTAGGTACCGTGACACTGTCACGTTATGCCTTATGGAACAGGCAACTCATGCAAGTTCAGCAGTAGATACTAATAGATTGATGAAAACTATAATTTATTATATTTTAGACACTTAATCGACCTTTGAAAGGTACGCGGGAAAGTCTTTTTGAAATGGATAGCTCAATTATGTGAAATAACTGTTTCCGTCAATTTTAAACTGATGTAATATATTATTATTGTGATTAATCGATGCTCGTAATAAAAATTAGTACAACATAATTTTAGTTTGCGGTTTGAGTTAAAAGATACTGCGGCGAGATACTCGTATTTATAAAACAACGCCCTTCTTTGTTCTTTTTTAATACTTTTATAATACTTACTTGTAGTTAAAGTAAATATGAGGTAGCTAAAAACAATGTATATTTGGTTACTAAAAGCGAAGCTAAAAAAAATAACAAAAAAAAAACGAATAGTCGCTTGATGTTTTTTTGAAATGTCAGTTCAATCGCTCTACCTTTGAATTTGTACCAAATATTAATAAGAAATCGGAATGTTAACAAGATACGTTAGAACTGCTTCTAAATAATTAAAATGTTATTGAAAAACGTTAATATACTCGTAAATATCGGTTCAGCGAAGTGTTGTTGATTAGAAAATTCGTATCTATGCAGTTTATTAAAACAGTACCTATAGGAGAGGAGAGGAGTATACCGTGAGATACGGAACGTGTTCAAAATATGTACCTACACCTAGATCATGAAAATTTTATATCCTCTTGCAAATAAATGGCAATGCAATATTTTTATATGGAAATATTATTTTACGTGTAAATTACAGGCACAGGAGACTTAACAACTTCATGTCTCAAGGTTAACGACGAGTGAGTGATACCCCTGGTAGGGAAAATATTAGAATCATGTATTTTCTTTGCCCGTGGTGTTATGAGCTACGGTAACCGCTTACTATCAGGTGGGCCGTAAGCTTGTTTGCCACTATGTATTATAAAAAAAAATCTAAAGAGTTACCAAAATGAATTATACTTTGAACATCGTATGGACCGATAAGCAAGTTATAGGTATTTTTGTGAAGCAAGTGATCATCTACACTTCACTACATATAAAACAAAGTCGCTCCCGCTGTCTGTCCCTATGTATGCTTAGAATTTTAAAACTACGCAACGGATTTTGATGCGGTTTTTTTAAAGATAGAGTGATTCAAGAGGAAGGTTTTAGTATATAATTTGTCTTCTACCCTTGCGAAGCCAGGCTAGATCGCTAGTATCTTATATTATAAAGAGGTTTTAGGTTCTGATTTTGAAATTAAAAGAAAAAATAAAAGTTTAATAGAAAAAAATATTACTAAGAAAAGGTAGCATTTTCAGTTTTGATAAAAAAATATATTTTTACAGTCTCAAATTGTTTTTAACTTATAGTAATAAGTCATTACATTCTAATAGGTCCGTGACAGCTCATATGTATCCAAATAATGTGCAAGTACTTACGTTACTATCCATGGCAAGTTATCTCTCAATCTATACACTGCAACTGTTTGTTTGTTTGTCTCCCTTCATATCGTGTTGAAAGAGCCATCGCTAACCTTGTACAAAGATCAAAGAGATATGCGCGGAAGGAAGCGCCTAAACCAATAAATCCTTGTCTATTTTTATTTTAAGAAACCAGTGCTTCCACATAAGTAGGGACTTCCCGTATCAATGGTAGGGTTATTATTAATGTACTTGTAAGAATTATTTTTGTTTTACATTAAACTATTCATGTAATGGAAGAACACTATGTACCTAATACCTATGTTAAAAGTATTTTTTTCTTGACGGGCCGGTTGGCGTGGTTTGTTACGCCACATATTGTTGAATGTCTGTTTGTCCTGAGTCTAGTCTAGTATAATTATCTATATCTATATAAGTATATATTTACAAAAATAGTAGTTTATGTAGTATATCAGTCATCTGGTTTCCATAGTACTACAAGTTCTGCTTAGTTTGGGATCAGATGGTCGTGTGTGAGGAATGTCCCAGAACAACATAATTTATCGCTCATTTATTTATGGTTTGTGAATACTAGCATTATATATCTGTATATATTTTTATACCTATTTACTTAACAGTATACATAAATGAATTCGTAACGCCAGTGGTTGAGACTGAATAAAATTTACATTCATACGGACATAATTACGTTCATAAATATGAAAAGACTTAGTTCAAGGCCTTTTAACAAAGTCGAGTGAAAAATTCATTCATAATTTATAAGTCCACGCGCTTATTTAAAATGTGGAATTGTTCAAAAATAATTGAATGACTTAAATTTAGCGTTTAGTTGGATGAAATAAATATTAATAGATACAACAGTGGGTCAGTAGGCACCGTCAAATTCTTCTCTGTCACGTTTTATAGATAGGGCACGTCCAATTAATTAAAGCAATAGTTATTTGTGCAACAAGAGAGCAAAGTCGTTTTTTCACATAACTTTTCACTTCAGCAGCGAGAACACTTTAGGAGATAATAAATATCAGTTTTATTTGCAGTAAATACTTATTTTCGTTTAAATACAACAATAAGTTAAAAATTCAATAAATTACATTAAAAGACATAATTATCTTTTTGCAAAATTTCTTTAGTTAGTACGAAATTCCGAACGTGTTTGTCTTTGACGTCGAATTCAAAATCGGAACATCGAAAGGGCTGGTCTTTGTCTCTCTCTCTTTCTAATGGCGGGAAAGTGATTGAGTGTGAATGTTTCGAATTGTATGATTAACCCAAGGCTGAATAAGATATTCGCGGCTTTCTGAAAAAAATAATTAAAAAGTTACGTTGTCTCACTGATTTCAGGCAGCAAAACCTACATGTTTGAGCTACTGAAGTGAAAAAAATATTTTTAGCTATCCCATTTCGTCAATTTAGTTTCTATTTATTTTTTTCCTCCTATGAAGTTTTACAAGGAATGTCCAGTCCATTCTTCTTGCAATGCTATGGTGAAGGGTAAAGCTAAAATTAATGCAGGCCAAAAATTTAAGTCAGTCGGCTCATTCTTCCGCTCTCGATTACCGTTGCTATTTTCCGTACCTATATTTATCCGCATTTACGGTCGCTTCACTATCGGATATTTTATAACTTAATTATTGTTTTAGCATATTTCCTATGACCATGAAACGACCATAGCGTATTTGCAAGAGTAACCAACCAAATTCACCAGTGAGCTTGAGATAATAAAAAGAGATTTTGATAGTAGGATAGTAATAGTAGGTCTGTGGTAAGTAGTAAAGTAAATAATTAGAAATATAGGTACCTCCATAATTTTTATGCTGTATGATTTTTTTTTTTTCTTTTTTACATCAGAAGGCTGACAAGCAAGCGCAGTCCGCCTGATAACTAACGTTGCTTATGGAAATTATAGCAGTTTATCGCTTTATATAATAACTAACGAAAAATATACATACAACCTTTTTATTCATAAAAATATCGTTAAAAATGTGCCGAAGCTTCCTGAATTATTTTGTCTGAGAATAATGATCATTGTAATAAATGTCAGTTTATTGCAGACAAAAACATTACATCTTGATTCGCTTAACTTATTTTTTACAGTCGGTAGGTACTACTATAATGTTTGAAGGTGACAAAGCTGTGTCTTTTGGACAATTTATTATGATATTGCGTAGGTAGTGATAGTTATTATTAAAACAAACCGCCTCAACTACCATAACATTTTAGACTGTTTCAAAATGGCAACATTAATAACCGCTCCACAGATTACACACTAAATGTACAGATAAAAACAAAAAAAAAAAATAGAACGCATTCAATTTCAAATTTGAAAATAAATTTATCGAAACCCCTATTTTACATAAGTTTTTTTAATAACTTTCTTTCACTTTTTTTTTCAGATATATCCGAATGAAAAGTGCCTAATCGAAGAAATAGGGATGTGCCTTTAGTGAAAGTGATTACCAGTGACTATAATTAAATATTTTTCCATTTTTACAAATAAATCCAGTGCGATAATTCTTGTAGTGATACATTTATTCTAAGTGACAGAACAAACTTTATTACACTATGAAGTTAAGAAGATTAGCTGTTTTCGTGGCGTTCGCCCTCATCACAGTTTCACAATGCACAGGTATGTAGGTATACCTTTTTGATTCAACAAGCAATTACATTGTAAAATGCATGCAGTATCTATTACTACTTACGAAATCTTTGCCTACTAACTTTAAAAAAAAATACCTAGTACAATGTCTGAACTAGGAATTATTAATTTATGACTTTAACTTAAATAATGTATGAGTTTACACCCTAGGGTGAATGTAAAAGATATGGTGCACCCTTTTTGAATAATGAACAAGAGGTTTCCAACACGCAAAGTCAGTTAAAATTTTGTAAACAAATTCTTTTGGGAATATTATGAATTTACGAACAGTTTCTAGTTTCTGGGCAAAATATGAGAACACTTAGATAAGACAAAACCAAGAATCAACACGACTCTTGAGTCGATACCTACATTTTGCAGCTAAACAAAACAACGCCGGGAAGTCTAGAAAAAAGTTATGACTAAGAATAAGAGCTGTAATTTTAGACTGAATTCTAGGCCAGCCGGCCGCGCGGGATCATTTATGCTAGTGTTGTAGCGGACGTATAAAAAATCTTCACCGTATTTCAAGGCTATGTTTTTTGCACTGAAAGCGTAAATAGCACTCAATGTCAATTTGGCGCTAGTGTTTATCATGCGGTTTTGTCTGAAACCGTTACTAAATTGAATATAAGCTAAGATTTTTTTTTATTCTATTACAAATACGAAATTCCATTTTTGAAAAATAAACCTTTAACCTTATGTTAAGGTTTAATAATATCAGCACACAATTAACCATTAATTTATGATATTAACCTAATAAAGTTCATTTTTCTATAACATTATTTAATGTCAAATGAAATACGTATTAGGATTGAGTGTTTTTCAAAATAAATTGTATTTATAACAGGAACTATCCTGAATCCGAATTAATATCCATGTATAAATAAGAAAGTAAGTTTGTTTGTCCATCCATCACGTCAACTTGATTTTTGAACGGGGATGCTTCGCATTGCAATGAAGGAAATATCTACCGAGGTGAAGCCGCAGGGCGAAAGCTAGTTTTATTAATTGAGTGAACTTCCAATGTTTAATTTTTGTGTAGGTATCTAATAAAGCTTGACACTTGACGAAACTGTGCTCTATATTAAATAAAGGTCAAATAAAACTGGTTTGAGATTTGGCTTCACGCCTACATCCAAAATAAACGTGAATTTTAATTTAAAAAATATAATGTATGTAGTTATTATGATTATTATTAGCCTTTGTAGAGTTCATTGACCGTCTCAACCGTCTCAAAAAACAGTAGAGTGACCGTGAGAGAAAAATCATTTTTATTTGTGTCTTAAATTGACATTAGAAATAGTTGGCGGGAAACTGGACATCGAATAAAGAAAATAGAGACGTGCTTTGGAAAATTCGTTCAGTTTTAATTAAAAGTAGTATTGTTTCTATTAAAAGTTTGATCATATGCTAAACATTTTATATAAGAAATAGTTTTAATATTACCTACATGACATCTGACCAGAATCATGCCAAGAAATAACCATTTAATACGAATAAAATTGTAATAAATCTGCTCCAATATTAAATTTGATTGTATTGTATAGATATTCACTCTTACGTCACTTTAAAATATAATATTATCTTGCTTAGTGAGTACCTAATTAACTTTAATTTTCCATTTTCTTGGCTTCTATCCTACATATAAAATAATACAGTTTGTATTTTTATGTGTTTGTTTGTTACGCATTTGTGCCGAAATAGCTGAATGGATTAGAATTCAATTTTACACGTGATGATATCCTGAAATTAAATAATAGCAAGTCCTTGGAGAACGCAAAATCCGCATGACATTAACTAGTTTTCCTAAAAATATTTAAAACTATGTCGTTTTATAACCATAAAAGTGTAATTTAAGATCGAAACATCAAATCTCGTAACGCGACTCTAATTGCTGGTTTCACTGACAATACCTGTCAAAACGCACGTCAAAGTCACCTGTCAACATGACAGCTGTCAATGTATATAGTGCGCGGGCTTAAAGCCGATCTAGTACCGTTAGATTTTTAACATAGTTGCTTTTGAATATTTATGAAGTCATTTTGGTTTTTTTCTTATTTTATGATAAAACTCTTACGTTTTATTTACATTTTTTTTTAAATTGTTTTGTGTTTGGTTATTCGATAAAAAAACCTGGGGAGAAAGTACACTGTAGCGTTCATGGTTTACGTAGTCTACCTCCAAAAAAAAATCTATCAGTTTTTTTTTCTATGGTTAGGCTTATATTAGACCATCTCACAATGGTAAATGATGATGTGGCCGAAGGTGGTAAGCACTCAACGCCTAGTAGGGAATTAGTTCTCAAGTCCGAAATAGTTCGAATGCGGGACAAAACAGATTCGCACGATGAGGATGGTAGCCAACCAAGTGGCTACTACAAGTACCCTATCACAGTGCTTTGGTTTCGTCACGTTGTTATCCTGCTAGTTGAAAATCTACCATTTTATCATTACTTAACCTAATTCTAAATAATTTAATAAATGTAGGTAATACCTACCTATATACAACTCAAGGTAATTTATTCCTTATCTTTCGACGTAAAACCTCTTTTAAAGTTAGTTTCGACAGCAATAACTTAGTTTTAATGTCAAATTTGATGTAAACGGTACCATACGGGTCTGGTCACGCCCCAAAACACCAAGCTTTAGTATAATGGGTTCAAAGAACCCATCCAATTAATTAGTGTGCATTATCATAGCCGGTACATTTGTTAAAAGTCGCTATCATGTACTAAAATGTAGAGGTTCTGAAGGCGACATTTTTTTCTTTTTTAGGTACGTCAATAAAAATGTAAAAAAATATATAAAATAATCTAACACTGTCATCAGAAACAATCAATATAAATAAAGATATTATGCCACAATTTCAGACCGAACAAAAAAATCGAACGGAAACTTTTATAAAAAGAAAGCCACAAGTACCTATAAATTACAAAAAAAGTTTTATTTACATTGAGGTCCGAAGACAGACAAAATTGGATTTAAATTTAAAAAATGGAACTTCCCCTCGCGCGTATGGAGTGAGATATCTTATCCATTACAAGACTTGTTTCTCACTTGAACGTAACAAACAGGTGAAGTAAATGTTTATCCAACACGCACGTGTAACGAAACGTTTCTTAATGTAGATAATAAACCTTGATTAAAGGGAATTCACTTGTGTTTCGTTTTATATAAGTTGGCTTGGTAAAAGGAGTGTTTGAAGTCTGTTTTAAGGGAGAAGGGTTGTTCGTGAACGTTATACTACTATCCAATAGACAAATTGAGATTATAGATATTTGTTGCGCAATTACATCGAAATTGCGCGTAGGAATGGTAATATTGTTCCTGGCTGGAAAAAAAACTGTCCATTAAAAAAAATGTGTATAAAAATTATGTATTTTTTTTTCTTTATACCACTAAAGTCGGTAAGCATACTGCCCGCCTGACAGTAAGCGGTTACCATTACCTATTGACGCTTGCAACACCAGAGGTTTCACTCGCGCATTGCCGACGCTGCAAATGTCTAGACACCCTTTATGAAGAACCCCATTGCTCCCTTGGCGAAACAACGGCGGACATAAAATTTTTCGAGGAATAATAATAATAAATATTTATTTCTCCGAAGTGTCCGAAGTGTACCTACATAACTAGACTCGGACTGATGGACTTATAATGGTAGTTATGGATCATTAAATGTAACCTCGGTATCTGTGTACAATCATAGATATTCTGTTAATTACGGCGGGAATGCGAAACCACGTTCCACATTTAAATTTAATTCTGTTCCATTTACAAAAGATTCCCAGTTTATTTTACCGAAGTATTAAAAAATTGCTCATTGCTCTCTTCCTTTTCTCAGCAATACATGTGCTCATGATCACTCAATTTGGAAAACAATACCCTTGGATACATTATGCTCAAGATTTGTATTAGATAATTTAGATTGATGAATCGAAATCAATATATTTACAAATGAACCACTTATTTATTCATAATGTAAATTACGCAATGTTACAAACAATGGTATACATTACAATACAATGGCTTTATTCCGAATTTAATTAGATAGTCGATCGATCAGCTGATCGGCTTGATAACGTATTGAATCAGATGGCAGTGGTTGTGCGACTATCGTGAGGTAATTTGCTAAATGTCAAAAACGCTATAAATAGCCGGTGAGATTTGCGTGTTAGTTTTTAGATTGAGGATGGTTTAGCTTAGAATTATGTCGATTATGATGGTGAAGAGCTAGATAATGACAAGGAAGAAATTGTAGAAAATAGAGAGATTCACACAACATTGTGTTTATTTATTACGACATCGAAATATTCTCCAAAGAGAAATCCACATGTTACCCATACAATCAATTGTTTTGTTCATAATTGCCTTACCGGAGCCTAGTCTTAGTTGAGTTTGATACAGCTTTAATAAAATGGAAATAACTGATTATTATGCTTTTTATTATCTGCTAGAAATCACCTTTATCCTAATGTAAGCTATAGGTAAACATCTAAGATCAAGACTGTATGACTCAACGAACGTATTTGAATATGCTGTGTTTCGTAACTTCACTAAACGCAACTGGTTGACATTTGTGGAATGTTGTCGAGCAACTTTAATTGCAAAATACATGATAATGGACTGAGTAGATTATTTGGTGTTCGTATTTTGTTTATTCCTAATTCTAATTTGGTGTCACACATACCTTGTTTCATTTTGTAAGTATGTTTGATAGGAAATAGTTTTGTGGCCAAGAAAAAATGGTATGTTCCGGCATGTTGCACTTGAGAGCATTCTAGGCTTTATAAAGGTCGGCAATACATTGTCAATCCCTCTATTATTACTAATGTCCATAAGCGACCGTAGCCACTTACTATACTTGCCTGCTTGTCTACTATCTGACAAAATAAAACAATTAAAAGTAAAAAAATCACAAACTAAATTTTTGTACCACACATTTCTCAAGAATAAGAAAACTGCGCTATCTATCTGTTTGTTCTGATTTCATGAGAAAGTTGATTGCGAGGCATGCAGCTTTTATCAGTCATTTCTTATCAGTAACATACCTACCTTCTGTACATGTTATGTAAGATGACATTCCTTTGTATGTACTTAAAAATATAAGACTTTTTTAAAAATAAAAATTCTATGAAACATTAATACTCTATAAGTAACAGCTATTTTGGGTCAAAATAATTCATATTATAAATGCGAATGTAACTATTTGTTTGCCTTTTACCTTTTCACTACTTAACCTTTGAACTTTGTATTGAAATTTGGCAGAAAAGTAGCTCGGGGCGTAGAGAAGGATAAAAGCTCTAATTACTTTCTAAAATCTATGACTCCACGATAGTCGAATTCCACGCGGACGAAGTCGCGAGATAAAAAAAAATAATTTTATAAAAACAAAAACAAAAACATTGCAATCGATTGTATAGTGATCTTGAACCTATTCTAGATAACCCTAAAGATTTTAATGAATGAAATAATCTTGTTTAACCATAGCATGAGTATCTGTTAGTTACCTAACTGTCAAGTTAAAAATTCTGCATAAATAATATAACAGTTTGTTAGTTCCTCTATCACCCAGAAATAGTCAGTGCCTCTCTAATCTAAATCTAAGCCGAGTTGATAATATCTAAAGCACTGAAAGAAGGAAGGTAACAGATTAAAAATTTATTATCTTATCAACAATATTTTGTAATACATTAAAACTATCATGTGAGATAATGTATGAAAATGTGATAAATTTAAGAAATTATTGTATATAGGTAAGTGAATTAAAAAAAAAGTGAAAATATGGGTAATTAATGTTTTCTTTAAAGGTCATATTTGTTTATATGTTTTTCATTCATAATGATGAACTATGTTTGTTATTGTTTTTAAAGAATGATGAACATATACACACAACATTAAAAAAATTACAATAAACAACAGACCGACTCGGTTATAAATGTGTGAAGTCGAAATGGATTCAGACTCAGTTTTACTCTGAGATAAGTGCTACATACATCAGAGCTGATTTTCCTTAAACTTAATTGTTGTTTATAAATTCCTAACTCACCGTAATATCGCCTATTTAGAAACCTTAGTAAGAGATATGATTACGTGAATTCATACATGTACTTCAAAGAGAGCACTTGGTGTAAAAAAAATGTAAACATTGCATCAGAGCAAAGCCATGACATTCTTAGCAGAGAAATTTTGGTGACAAAGTTTATTTACCAACTTATTGAGTAATTGACGTCATTTTATGGTACATTAATTCTGTTAACTTAGGTAATCAGCCGACATAAATCTTTTTGGTACTGCTAGTTAGGTATAGATACATATACATATAAAGATTTACAACGTAACAAACAGACAAGTAGGCTGTATTTCATGTTTTCTAATATTAAAGATTTAAAAAAAAAAATGTTATGTAAGATTGTGGTCAAACGCAAGCCAATTCAAAAAAAAATTACATACTTACCTACGTAAACGTTACCGTAAAAGTATGTAATGTATGTTTTTTTTTTTTTCTTCTCAAAACTTTCTGAGTGACCTGGTATTTTTTATGTATTACTAACATTAATATTAAGATTGTAACTAACACAATATGGATCTTGTTATTTGAAATAAATTGAATTATTAAATGAGTTGGCGGGGAGCTTTTTCTGCAAATGCATTAGCTTGGCCATCCAACGCTGCCAGTTTGTTGGGAACCTTGGCCATCGGCAGCGGCGGCAGCTTCGAAGTTTTTTTTTTTTATATATTGTAGATTGTATTTTTGTCGTAAATATAACAAAAGTTATTTCAAAATATTTTTCGTCTAGTAATGTTTAATTTATTATGAATATATATTCAGTCTTATTAAGTGATTTGGTTCGACGCAAGCTGTGGACGCAAGTCTTGTAAAACGCAGGTTTTTAGATAGCCCTGTCTCTTTTGTTATATGATTTTAGAAAGAGATTGTAGGTATTTAAAGTCAAAAGTGACTTTGATGCAGTTAGTTACAAATGTCTAATTTCTAATAATTCAAAAAATCATTATCTACGTCACGTAGGTTGACTTGCATGTTATTGTAACGGGCATCGAACGAATAACAAATTATTTTTTCTCTATTTAAAGCATGTTTTTACTAAAATAAACCTGTTTACTTTCGCAGGCACAAAAACAAAAAAAAACTCAGTTCTCACAAATTATTTTATGTATTAAGTAAAAAAAGGGCAGATTTTTTTTATTATATTCAATGCTATTAAGTTTGAGGTATAGTAATCACCCGCTACGGACCGTCTACGTCCGTCAGTGACGCCATTTTGTTTTAAAGATCGTAACTTCTGAAGCACAGATTATTAATATCTTTACGCTAAATATTAGATATCATAAAGTAAAAAAAATAGAAACAAAATTGCAATTCTTAAAAAAATACATAATATAAAATATAGGAATGCATTACAAACTTCATAAAAAAATAATTAACTAACCAAACGGCGCAGTTGAATGATTAAAAAATAAAATTTAGGTTTCACTTGCAAATGGACGTGCAAGCTTCACCGTACGATATAAATCTTTATTGCGAATGACATAAACGTCAAAATCCATTAGTCCGTTGGGGGAGTGATTTGCAGAACGAATTTGCGTTCTTATTTTTTTTTAATTCTGTGTTTTAAATATAGCTGGATACATTTACACGGTAACTCAATTGTAAATGAGACTGATGTGCAGATGTTAGTAATTGAAAATAGTGAGTATTTCTGTTCGTTTTATTGAGTGAATATGTCATGTAACCTAATAAACAGCGATAAGACAAACCATCTGGTATATTGGAAATTAAATATTTTCGCTGAAAAGTGGGTGTAAGTAGGGACTACATATAATCGCAGTAGGTAGTTTTGGTAACATTATTTTTTTTTTTTAGTTTAGGTACACAATTTATTTCATACAGTTCACTTAACTTTATACTTGACTAGATTCGATTCCAATATCTTATATGTTAATTCAGATATTTACAATCAATGTATAAAATACAAACTATGATATATAGAAAACATCCACAAAGCCCTCGCTGCTGTCGATAGGCAAGGTTCCCAACAGGCTGGCAGCGTTCCCTTTTTGGATGGCCAAGCTTATGCGTTTGCGGAAAAAGCTCCCAGCCCGTCGGTCTCCCGAAGCCTCGATGAGCTTGGATGATAAAATCCGAGCAAATCGGCGAGCCTTGAATCCCCACGGACCCAGATATATTCAGATTATATTCAATCTGTGTGTCAAACTTCATTAGTTTTTGTGTAAAAGAATAACTAACATCCTTCCATCCATACTCACAAACGATTGCGTTTATATTATTAGTAATATTGAGCCAAGACGGGCCGGTTGGCGTGGTTGCTAAGATCTATCACGCCGCAAGTCGTGGGTTCTATTCCCACTCAGGACAGACATTTGTGTGCATGAACATGTTTGTTTGTCCTGAGTCTAGGTGTATTTATCTATTTATGTATGTAAATATTTACAAAAGAAAAGTAGTACATGTAGTATATCAATCTGGCTTCCATAGTACAAGCTATGCTTAGTTTGGGGTCAGATGGCCGTGTGTGAGGAATAATGTCCCAGATATTATATAAAAATTTAAAAACAATTGAAACTAGCAAAATACAGCAAAAGTTATATATTTGAAAAACAATTAAAAAATAAAGCTTTTCAAACATCGGTGTGAATGTAAAGTTTTGAACCACACCATGAATGTCCCACTAACTGCGCTCGCGCACAAAGAAGGAATATTTTTAGCTGTGCGTCATCGTGCTAACTTACTTAGGGGACCGAGTTATTGGTCGTAAGTCAATATTTCAAGTGTTTAACTTACGCATTTTGAGTTTAAGTAACGATCCTTGGGTGGTATCTTTGTGTAAGTTTAAGAAAAGAAAGAAAATAATATACAGTAAGAAAGGCATATTCTGTAAATAAGCAATTTTAAACTAAATGTACCTAATATATTTTCTATGGTTTTATTAAAATTAACGTCTACTAACTAAGTCATATAAAAACTATAAAAATCAGTAAAAGATATCATATTAAAAACAGAATAAAGAAAAAAAGTTAAATGAGTTCTTCGAATATATTTTTTTTTATTTATTTATTTATTAGGACATTATTGTTTGTATTTTTATTGTAAATACTTGTTATAAATTATAATAAAACATTTGTTAGTTTAAAGTTTATCCTATATTATATTATTTACACAATTAATGTATCGTCACGAAATAAAAAAAGAAAGATATAAATCACACCTCCCAAAAAGTAACAAAAAATCCCTAAAACACAGCTGTAAGTCGCAGACTAAACAATATTACAGTCAAAATGTGTAATACCCGGATAAAATGTAAATTATGCGTGCGTTACGTAAACAGTATGGTTGAACGACTCTAACCAATTTAACTTGACCTCTGGACATAATATATATATTTTTTCACTTTATTTGGGATTACAAACATGATTACAATGAAAATACCTACAGATCCACAAAAAACCATATTATTATAAATAAAATCAGGCTAGTAATAGTGCATGACTGATTTAGCCTAAATTGTTTTAAGTAGGTAACAAACATCCACACAATCTTTCGCATTTGTAATATTAAGTAATAGGATATATAAAGCGTATTTACTTGCAGAAAAACAACTGACAGCCAAAAATAATGACCATTTTAAATCCAACAGCTCTCATTAATTTGATCACACATGTACCTACGTATCAACGAGGGGTGACTCTATGCTCCATCACCACACCGCACCGTGCACGATTGATTAAAAAAAATTCACGCTCATGATTTATGCTTGCTTAAAACGTAATTTATAGATTAGACAATGACATTAGGATTTAGAATTTGTAAATTAGAAAGTATATTTAGTTTTTACAAAATTACCTACTCTATGATAAATTAAAAGACTAGCTAAAAACAAAATTGTAATGGATGTGTTTTTGTGGTTAACCACAGATAATGTCAATTACAACTGCAGATAGGATTATGATTAAAGGTTTTAGATTTGGCCATAGACTCTAATATCATTCGCAACTCAAATATGATAGTGTCGAATAGTAAGATGGGTTTCTATTTTTATTTCAATGAGATAATGTTTGAAGTTGGTAAACAGGGAACTGGCCCTCAAGTATACCTACTTAGTACCGGTAACTATAAGGTACCCTACCACCGTGCTACAGTTTCTTCACCGATAGTTCATAGGATAAAAATTCCATCCAATCCAACTTTCACCACAAATAATCCTTGCTTAACCGTGGGAAAACACGAATCTATTATTATTTTTATCAATGAATAACATTGTTATTGGGAACATTCAATATAAACTGAATTCCATCGCTTGCTGCAACATAAATGATGAAGTAAGAATTGAATTTAATCAGTATAAATGAAGGTGCATGCTTTATTGATATAAGCGTTTGTCATTTGGAAGGTCAGTGTCAATTGCAATTAATTAGCATTATCAAGGTTTCGTCGCAATTTTATTTAATGAACGCATACTTTTTATGTTATTGAACGATGAATATGAAAATTTTTCATCGTAATTATATTAATTTACACAGTTGTTAAATAATACAAACAAAAACGCTGTTGTGTAAATTAAATTTTTGTCGCGATTTATGAAAAAAAATCACATCAGCTAAAGTTTTTCTTATTTTTTCTATGTACCTAAGGGTATGTAATCTGCAATATCACAATGAAAAGTGTAGAAAGGCATTAAAATAATGACTACAATTACTTATCATCTAGTTGTTGAAAACTGTACCTTGATTACGCACTTTAGAAATCATCACCTTCGGCAAATCATCATTCATCATAAAAAAGGCAATAATAGTAAATGATTTTTCAATAATCGATATTTTACTATTATTCAAATATTTACAACATTCTGTCATTACCATTTAATCCTTATAAATACCAATAATGTAATAAACAAACCATAAAATATCATCATTCGTCACATAATACTTGGTAAGGAGGGTTAATAAAACGAGCTGTCATCGAAGGGTTAAATACCCTACTCTATTGGTACAAGATATCAAGAGAGTGCGGTGGATTTGAATATACCCGATTTCTCGTGGTTAATTTTTTTTCTCACAATCTCACCGTGGTAAATGGTGTGGGCGAAGGTAGTAAGTACATACAGCCTAGTAGGGAGCTTCCAGAACACATCTGTTTAATCAAGGTGATTGAATGTACAAGAGGGCTAGGTTTTGGTCAAGGTATAAACTCCTAATCTTTCCTAATATTATATAAAAGTGAAAGAGAATCTGTTCTTAAAATAGAAACGCGAGTGAAACCACGGTCAGGCTAAAAATAAAAAGTTTATTTACTCCATTTAGGAGTACCTATTCAAACTAAAAATGTCCTTAATGGAATAAAAAATAATGTCTATATTTGTCAAATCATTTTATGGTAGTTTAAAATTTTATTATATAGGTATGAATATTAAAAATAGAGCATCGTCTCAAAGTAATAATTTATCCAGTTTAACCCTTAAAAAGGCTTTTGACTGTTGTTACTACAGGTTCGGAAGTCAAACTTTAATTGACTTTATTTAAATTCGAAATTATTACGCAATATAATCCACCCATCTTCTCTATATAATCGTGTTCTCTAATAAATTTATCTTTCTTTCTTTCTATAAAAACGCTTCAGCCCTTCTTTTAAACCACACAACAAATATCAAAAGATTTCTAGACATGTCTTGCTCTTCGAAGCTTCCTCTACGAGTAATTTCAAGGTTAATAAAAAATATAACCCGTCAACTAAACGTCAAATTAGTAGTCTTTATTAACGGTTGGTGATGGAGGTAATTAGTGTAAAGAGTTGAGATTGAGTTACGGAAATAACAAAAGCGATGACGAGCCGGTTAAAAATATCCTACATATGTTAGAAAGGAAGTTTTTTTTAAGAGGCTTTTTGTTAAAGTTATTTTTATAGTGCGCGTACCCAGTACTCGCACACGACATACTCAGCTCTTTCATATACCCACACACCGAACAAATTATTCAGCTAACACTGTAACGTCCAGGGTACCACGCACTTATAATAAACTATTTGGTGACATAGATCTTTTTAATATGTCCAAAATGGTATTCAAAAATAAAATTTCAAAACAAACATTGTAAAATCATCATCTGCTTCAGTGTCTCTGCACGATCTTCTCCTAAAGTACCAGTCATAACTAAATTACACTCTTGTGTGGAACGCACCAGTTGTGACTGCCCTATAATTGAAAATGCAACTAGTATTAAATAATTGGGTGTCATCCTGGACAGTCATCTGAACTGGTCTATGCATGTAGTTGCACTACGGAGCAGGGTTAGGAAGCTCATATACATATTTAAACGATTGGCAAAGATAGCCACAGACAAGACTATCAGTATTATTTATTTTGCGCTTTGCCAATCAATTTTGGGATACTGTATTGTATCATGGGGAGTGGCTGCAAAGAACTACCTAATTAAAGTGGAGACTGCACAGCGCGCGTTGCTGAAATGTGCCTTTGGGCGTCCGTACAAATACTCAACAGATCTTTTGTATCAAGAGACAAAAGTACTTAGGGTGAGACAGTTGTACATTTTGTCTAGCGCCCTGCGTTTCCATAAGACTAGTCTAACAATGATAGCTACATCGCGTTCTAAACGTTTACTGAAGTGGAATACCCCTAAATGTCAAAAGTCAATCGGTCAAAGGACTTTCCTGTTTATGGGGCCTTACCTCTACAGAAAGTTGGACTCCAAGCTGAAAATAGCCACGCTACTGAAAAAGGCATGCAAGTCCAAAATTTTGACGTGGCTACTTAGTTTGGACTATACCCACACCGAGGCTTTTTTAAGCATACCTAAATAGGATTGGCACATAATAGGTACATACAATACATACATACAATACATACACACATACGTACGCACACACACGCACATCCACACCCACACACACACACACACACACACTCACACACACACACTCACACACACACACTCACACACACGCACTCACACACACACACACATACACCCACATATACCCACGCACACACACACACACACACACACACACACACACCCACTCACACTGTACTATTTTTGTATAAAATATAAAAGAAACATATGCTTAAAACCAACTTAGAAAATTAACTTTAGTTAATTAATATTGTACTGTGTCAACTGTATCTTCTGGACTGAAAGAGACTAGACCTCACGACACAGGGAATCCTAGTGTGAGGTCTAGGGCTTCAACAAAAATTTGTTTTTTTGGCACAATAAAGAATTTTTTTTTTAAATAAAATAAAATAATAATTATATGCTCACATGTAAACCCTCCGTAAACATCCTTTGTTTTGCATAGCATCTACTAGCTGCCAGCTAGCATACACTACGTTTTATAATGCACAAACACGCACACACACACCACTCACACACCTCACACACCTCACATACATAACAACATCTCGACGCGACCCTTAGTTATCATTTTTATGTTATTTAAAGCCTACCCACTTATTCATTTGTATTTTTTTTTTACATCACCTAGCTATACCACTCTCTAAGTAACAATGCAATTATGTTTGGATTATGTAATGTGATTCTTTTTGGCTGTAATGCTGTGAATCTTGTAAAATTAAATAAATAAATAGTAATAAAAACAGACTGAATATTATTATTTTACGGTTAATTGAATATAGTTTTCTCTGCGTTCCCGGGATAAAAAGTAGCCTATGTCCATTTCCAGGGTCCAAGCTATCCCTCTGTCAATTTTAATCAATATCGGTTCGGTAGTTCAGCCGTAAAAACGTACCAATCTGACAACTTCACTTCACTGTAATTTTTATTCGATAACGATTTTGAATTCACAATGAAGTAAGTCTCGAAAAGATACTTACAAAGCACTTCGAGTACAAATAACATTAAAATAAAAAGTATATTTGGCGCCCTACATCAACGAAATAACTAACTTGAAAGCTTCCGAGAGCCTTAGCGAATGCTCTTATAAAGGTAAACGACCACTGTCAATTGAAAGCGATAAAATTACGTATAGCACATTCATATTAAGTATGTGGCCGTAAGATTGTATAATCCGTGTTTTTGCGAAAAATCCAGTCGTTTTGTGGAAATTGAAATATCTTTTATCATACTAGTTTTCTGTGATGTCATGTTGTCAGTTCGTAACATGACTACAATACTTATCTATGTACCACTTTTTACGAGAATAAATTTAAAAAATTGGCTTCAATATAATAATTTTGCTACAAGTGGTTCTATTATGTGAACTCTACTAAAACTACATTATCCTTAACGTGATTTTTTAATATTTTCTCAATCAAAACATGTAAGTCCAGTTTTGAATCAAAAATGAAATAATTTAAATGGATTCCTGCACCTATGACATAAAGTTTATTTACTATTAACACAATCTATTCTTGAGACAAGACTTAGGTACAAACTTATAGCTTCGGCTATACCAATAAAGCGTAGCATTAACATTGGATTGATGCACAAACATTTTTTTTGATAATTTCTCCGCTGAATCATAATCAAAGAATGCATGTCGAATTGTACCCGTGACTTTCCGAAGGGGGGCGATACACACGAAATGTTTTTTAATGCTATTATTATGTAGATAAATATATCGTATAGAATATTAAGTTACGCTACGGCTGAAGTAAACTAATTTTTTTACGTTGATTCTTAGAATTGGGATGTTGACTGACATTCAAATCAGCAACTTTTTATGAAATGTCAAAACGATAGGTTTATATGGAGTTATGTATTAAATACAAGCATGTGACGTCATAATTATATAGCATCAAGAGCTTTACTCTTTATGGTTAGATTGGTCATTAAAAATCCTAAAAAGGATAATAAATTTTATAAAATAATCGTGGTTTCCCCTTTTTTCAGATGTTTTATACATTGGTTAGTGTTGGATGATTTATTTTGAATACAGGCAAATACCCAATGGTGTTATGTATTGCATAATGTATTTAGTGGCTTCTGATGACTTAGTGGTGAACTCAGCTACTTATGATCATGGAGGTACGGTTTCAGTGAAGAAAAAGGTTTGTAGAAAACGTCAAATTAACAACGTACCTACTAACCGTTTTTTTTGTTGTCCCCTTTAATAAATAAATAACCTCCCTATCACGCAAGCTCAGTCCACTAAGGATTTACAATAAAAATACAAAATATTTCGATTCTTCTTAGTTCTTAGATAATTTCCTTGAAACTACTGCCGCTGACGATAGGCAAGGTTCCCTCTTTGAATGGCTCAGCTGATGCATTGGCGGAAAAAGCTCCCCGCCTGTCATAAAATTCGAGTGAATCGGCGAGTTTCCGACCCCCATGGACTCATGGTTTCTATCGCAAAAGGCATTAACATTATAGCTTAAAAAAATCATGTTCTTTTATGTTTCTATGTAGTTAGTTACTTTCTACTAAAACCGACACTTAAACTATTCAAAATGACAACTAATACCAACTCGAAATTGAAACATTCACGTTAGAGTAAATCAATGTTACAAAATGGCGAACAGCGTTGTGCCTTTGGGAAAAAAATCAATCAGGTAGGTACTCCATACTATAATCACAGCTATAATGTAATGATCTTTCGTAATCTCAGTAAATATAGCTTTAGGTTGCGGTTAGGAAACAATATTTGCTTTGCGAGTTACGAAGGGCTAATGATGGGCTAATCCATCAATTTATGTGTTCATTAACTAATAAGTAAAGGGGGAACTATTTGGAGTTGAAATTGGAACATTGGACGTTTTGAATATTGACTTGTATTGCAATTTAACTGTGGCATTTTGTGTTAATTTCTATATTGGGTTGTTTAAAAATTATTTATGGTTTTTTTTTTTACATTTTTCCAATCCACTTTTATTGTAACTATTTATAATCAAGATGGCGTATGACAGTTGGCGTATTAATAAGTTTTGCGATATTTGAAGCATTTTGTAATAGAATATTATTATTATACTAGCTGTCTCCCGCGGTTTCACCCGCGTAGCGGTATAAAAAATAGCCTACGACTAATTCTCAGACTCACCGAAAATACATATAAAATTTCATAAGAACCAGTCAAGCCGTTTCGGAGGAGTTTGCAGACAAATACTGTGACACGAGAATTTTATATATTAGATATATTATTTGTTTTCAAAATTGTTTAACATTTGAACGAAAAAAGTCAATATATACTGTCCGAAAATACATAATATAAAAAATGTAACCTTGTTGAGTTTGTTGCCGATTCTTCTTAGTTGAAGGCTGACTTCCGAACCGATGGTAACTTCAGTAGCTTGGACGATCATAACGGCTTTGACTTTAACCTTTATTATTTCAAGTGGTTTCTCACGGTACGTTTTCACTGAATATATTACCGTTAACGTTCAATTAAAAATAATTTAAATATTAGCAATCCAGATTATATCAACTTTTTAACATCTCGAGTGCAGCATCCGGTATAAGTGTGCGCAAGATAAGTATGTTTATACGTGATTTTCTCAGAAACCCTGGCTATAAGATAGTGTTGTTTGCATTAAAATGTCACTTGAAATGATTCATGCAGTTTATTATAATTGTAATGTGATATAAGGTAATCTACTTACAACGATTCTGAGTATAATACAAAAAGCAAAAATCAACAATATGACATTTTAAAATAGGTACCTACTAAAGAATTACGAAGTTAAATCCATTTCATACAAAACGTGGTCGTAATATTGCTTTTTATAAGTTTCGTCACAGTGTACCTTTGGAAATCGACTTTATATAAGTACTGACTGAGAGTATTGAGACTGAACTTTTCGGTAAAAGTATCCCGAAAAGCATCTATCTAATCGGGGACTACCTATTAGTCAATTCAAAATAAAATAAAAAGTTTTCATAGCAGATTTAGCAAAACCAATTTTCATGAAAAAAAAATTGGTTACATATCTGCGTTACGTGATCATAACTGAGCAACCAACGATTATGATAAACATTTACCGAATAGTAGCTTGAATCGCAGAGATATACAATATATCAGAGAAATACGGGAGAATCTGATGGATACAGCCTAGTTTTCTGTTATAACTCGCATTTGTGGTAATATTGTTAAATTTAAGCACATCAACTTAACACTCGGCAGTCATTACATACTGGTGAAGTGTGAGAAGCGGTAGCAAGATTATGGTCCCGTACTTAGATTAATTAATTATACATTTGTCCCGCTACTCTGCAACTAGATCTCGCCAGCGTACTAATAATAAAATATGGCAGCAAACACTTTGCCAAAGTCAACGTACTCCTTCAGTCTTCTTTTTCCATAGACTATCTCTATGCCAAATTAAAAACTAAAATAAATATAATTATTTGATTGTAAAATAGTAGTAAAGACTGCGCCAAAAGATATGGTTATCCTAGTATATTATATTAAATTGGTAACTTGCCTATCTAGCAGTTGTGACCAAACTTTATTTATTCATCCCTGATGGAACCCTAAAAACTAATGTTTGTCAAAGGTATTATATTCATAAATATTTCAATCGTCACTACAATTCAAGGAACCCTAAAAAAGGTCTTCATAATATAAACAAAGCCGCGTAATAAATATTGCTTGTTAGAATTCTTTCCCACGCAACTTTACACACATTCCGTCCCTCTCACACTTATTGCAAGTGCAAGGGACAGATGAAAATGGTTTCGTAAGTCATTCGTACTAATTTAGAATGTTAACTCGTTTTTATCATTGAATCATGCGGGTTATTAGATCTCCTATTTAGAATATTTTGGGGTGACAAATAAACACCTTTTACATGGTCGATGTATTTAAATATCCTGGCAACATTTGTTTATTTTTTACCATGGATAAGCTTGGTGATTTTTTCACAGTGGTACTTTAGTGATCGAAGGTCGAAATATACTAAGCCAAGAAGATTTTGTAATGAAGATAAACTAAGTAAAGAGTTTACGAAATTCCTTTCCTAAGGTCATCGTTATATTACTGCGTTGTTGCTTTACAAACATACCATACGATTAGACTTGACTCCAAGTATCATGAATGTAGTAGGTATCTCTATTTTTCGTCCAAGCCATATATCGGAGGGGCAATGAATGACTGCAAAGGCCGATCAATACACTTTTTTTTTCATCCTAGGTTGTAGTAGCTATAAAGCCTAGTGCAACAATGCAAGTGTTGCCAGGTAAGAATTAAATTTTCTACTACCATTTTAGCAATAATACACACAAGCGACGAAGTGTATGTATGGCCTACAAACCCCCCAATCTTCAATGGTCGAGCCGCTAAGCAATAAAAACAATCTAATCAATACAGTCCTTCCTACATTGGTACAATCGATAACAATAAATATAAAGATATCACCCCTGAACACAGTCAGTCAATTAGTTAGCCAACCCTAGGTTGTTTTGACAGGGGTGCATTTTTCTACGCGGAATATTAATGTTGTTGTCATTCTAGGGAATCTGATGTTTAGTAAAATGTCAAAATGTCATTATTTTGTATGTTGGTTTTTGATGTGTTTAATATGGTTAGTTCGTTAATGAAATAAGTATCTATAAATTAGGCCTTGATTTTTTGTTTTTCCAAATCCATTAATAAATTAAGGAAATAAGGAGGAGAAATAGGGTCTAAATATTAGTTTGAAAACTTTATCACCATGCTTTCTAACAAAAGAAATACTATTTTGGACTAGTTTAGGTTTTTTTTAATTGATGTAGGTACATACAATTCCTCGGCCCAGCTTGTTATTCATAGTTAAAATACAATAACCGAGAGTGTAGTTAGTGTAGTCCTCTCGACATCTTGACCTCGGCTGTGTCGGCACTCCAAACTAACAAATTACCGCTAGTAACGGTCCGATGCCTTTTGCCTATTTTTATTTATTTACCAACTACTGCAACACAAACAGTTGTTGCATTCTTTAAATAAAGAAGGGCTTTTGAATGTCTTCCAATTTTGAGATTACATTACCAGCAAATCATTTTTTTTTAATATGTGTGGCCGAAGGTTGTAAGCACACAAAGCCTAGTAAGAACTGAATCTCAAAAGCAGCTCCATGCTATGGTTTCCTCACGATGTTTTTCTTCATCGAAACCGCAAGCTCATTGTAGGATTCGAACCCAGCTATCATCGTCTTAAAAGTTATCATTACTATCACTGATTGTGAAGTATCAGATTCAAATCCATCTCATTCAATTACCTATGCCTTCGATGAATCATTTGTTAAGTATAATTTGAGTAAAAGCTTTCAAAATATCCTAAATTGGTTGAAAACTAGAAGTGTAATTTATAAAATTGAATAAATTTTATTTGGTTTGCTTAGTCATTTGTTTCAGAACAGGAAAATAAAGCGGTTCAAGTTAAATCTTTATAACTGCACCAAATGGTTAGTGCTACCATTAATGTTGCCACACAACTCTATCCAAATTGCTACAATACCCAAATAGAGTTGTACCAAATGTTATTGTGACTCCCACACCCCTATTCACTATTTATTTAAAAAATTACAATTGCAAATTACTGCCGATATATACAGGGTGTAAAGAAATGTTCACCGAAACCGAAAACAATGCCGAAACGTAAAATCTCAGATCGGTATGTGGTGTTATATTTTCGCAATTAAAAGGAACTATAAGATTACGTGATTTTTTTAAGGTACATACATAGCTTAAATTTTGATGATTATAATCTATCTATACTAATAATATTATAAAGCTGAAGAGTTTGTTTGTTTGTTTAAACGCGATAATCTCAGGAACTACTGGTTCGATTTGAAAAATTATTTCAGTGTTGGATAGCCCATTTATCGAGGAAGGCTATAGGCTAATTTTTAACCCGAGAAAACACAAGATCCCTCGGGAACGCGGGTGAAACCGCGGGGCGGAAGCTAGTCAATAACAAACGTGTCTTTAGTGAACTAGCCTTTTAATTATCTCTAAAGTAGACCAATCAGGATTTTTGTTAGGTTTTGAAAATGTAAAGGCCTTTATTACGTACATCAATATAAATCAATGTTTGTCTATCAGTTTGTTTGTAACGTTTGCGTTCCTATACTTTTCATCTGATTGCGATTAACATTTTGGTGAGTTGTTGTGCGCACGTCAGCTATGGTTTCTAATAAAAAAAAAAGAAAAAAGGCATTACAACTTATGCCTAATACAAATATAAAATATGTAGAAATCAGGGATAAATTCTACTTTCGTTTCCAAACTAGATTTTTCTTTATACGTGTGATTGATACCCAAGTTTGTGATAATATCTCTTACTGCTGCTTTAGGAGTGAAAATGGTAGATTTATTTATTTTTAAAACATTAATTTTATTTATTATACTATAAATTATATTCATTTTATCATAATTCAATCGTTGCTTTATGGCTTGCATTGAAATTTGATATTTATTTGTCTTTTTGGCGTAAAATGTGTGTTATTCTAAGCAAGATATTTTTTTTTTTTTACTTTGTATAGGCTTGTGATCTCACTGGTAGGTGATGATGTGGCCGTAGGTGGTAAGCACACAAAGCCTAGAAGGAACTGGCTCTCAAGTGCAGCTGCCGGAATACACCAATAGGTGTTTGACGACAGATTTTCAACTTGAGGGTGGTAGCCAGCCAGGCGGGTACTACAAAGTGCCACCGTGCTATGGTTTCCTCACGATGTTTTCCTTCACCGAAAGCTCAAGCTCATTGTAGGATTCGAACCGACGACCTTCGCCGAGGCGTCCGACGTCACTACCACTGAGCTATCATCGCCTAATTTACTGTTATTTTTCATTAATTATAATAATAAATTAAAGGTTGAACAGACATTGCATTATTTAGGGTATAATAATACTATTAAAAACAGAGAGCATGGAATTGAGTACACGTATCTAAAGTGTAATGAAATGTTACATTTCGGTTGCACTCAAATTTAACCTTGAAATTTACTCCTATCGCACCTAGAGAAGTTTTATTTCATAAATGAAAACTTCTGCTACATATAAATTTCTTTTAAAATACATCTTTACCAATAAAAATAATTGATACTATCTTCAATTCGGCGTACACCCATTCTACCTCCCCCTGTGTCGCGGCGGCCTGCCCATATACTATATACAGTAGATATATCATAGTATACGGCTTGTTGATAGCATTACTTGTTGGCTCATTCCATATATGGCAGGCGCAGCGATTGTAATAAAAATAAAAATCAACAAGACTTCATACCTGTTATTCTCTTATTGCCTCCTCAAGCCTTCCTTGCCTCCAACCTTCCTTCCAATGTCTCTAGATTATCTGCTTCGCTATATGTGTGGGTTCCACGGTTTGAATGAGCCATGCACCATCTGTAGATTATAATGCCCAATGACACCGACTGCCTCGGTGCCTAGGGCAAGGATAGGTCATGCCTAAAGCATGACCCACCCTGTGACTATGTCACCTCTTTGATTGCTAGAACCAGAACATCATGAATTAGATTATGTATAATATATAAATAAAGTTAAGGGGTTTCAGGTTCAGATTGATTTATAGGTGCCACATTGCTTAAGACTTGGATAGTAACGTATCTATACTCTAGCCCAATGGCTCTTAAACCCACGTACATGGGCGCAGGGAGGCATACGCCTTACGTCGCGACAAGGCCTACGCCTTACGTCGCGGCTCTGATTGACAGTATAGATATGAGTTCCGGAGGGAGGATATTAACGTATCTATACTCTAGCCCAATGGCTCTTAAACCCACATACATGGGCGCAGGGAGGCATACGCCTTACGTCGCGACAAGGCCTACGCCTTACGTCGCGGCTCTGTTTGTCAGTATAGATATGAGTACCGGAGGGAGGATATTAACGTATCTATACTCTAGCCCAATGGCTCTTAAACCCACATACATGGGCGCAGGGAGGCATACGCCTTACGTCGCGACAAGGCCTACGCCTTACGTCGCGGCACTGATTGATAGTATAGATATGAGTTCCGGAGGGCCATCTTTCAGATACATGGGACTGCTTAGGGAATATAATGGGTACATACAGTATAATATATACATATATACAATACTTAGTTATATGATGGGTAGTTATTCAGACACACAGATACTTAGCACAACAAATACTTAGAGTATACTTAGGATCAACAAGATACGAAGATACTTAGAGTACGCTTAGATCAACAAGATACGAAAATACTTAGCTATCGTCCAGTGTATTTCTCGCACGCGTCTTTTCTCACAGTAAGTTTCACAGTAAGGTTCACTTACCATAGACAACTTGACAAGATGTTTGAGCGGGAAACGGCGGGTAGACTCTCGGTGTTGCTATATACAAATATTTACAAGATGACATTCGCGATACGTCGCGACACTCCCGACCGAAGGGCTTAGAGCAGTGTTAGTAAGTTGCGCGTCCACTCCCTAATTTTCTCTAGGGCTCTTGTGGCGGCATCTCTTCTTTGTCTTGTCTCTTCCCTTTGTTCGAGTAATTCTTCATGGTTATCATCATTCCTTTCTGCCTCTAATTCCTCTGTCTGTATTTCCCTTGACCATTCCTCTTCAACATTATTTTCAATGTTTTCATTACTACTTGTTTTTTCTAATAGATTCTTGTCAAGCGTAACTGTCTCTGCGTTCTCAATTACAGGTTCTAATTCTAGTTCAAGTGCTGGAGGATGGTATTTGTTAGTTTCATCGGCTCTAAAACAGGTTGCATTTTCTTCCTCAATTTCAAGAGGATATAAGTGAGCTATTGATCGAATAAATTCTTTAGTTCCTACATTAACTTTAGCTACTCTGCACAAACCATCTACTCCTTTGACCAATGAAGTTATTTTTCCGACTTTCCATCCTTCCCTGTTTTTTGTTTCTCCTTTAATTTGGACAATTTGTCCTATGTTTGGTTCAATTTTTGAGGTCACTCTAGGTTCTCTAAGTGAATGCCAGTATCTTTCTCGGAGACTTGGTAAGTATCTATTCTGAAACATTTCCTTAAATTCTTGTAGCATAACCAGTGTTCTTTTCCAACCCTTTACGAGTTCTGTTTTAGTTAAAGTTCCTTCTATGATAGAATCTCTATTGGAAATCTCCATTGATATACATTTCCCTATTGTAAGAAAATCTGATGGTTTCAGGACATGATCCAGTTCTGAATCTACACAGGTAAGTGGGCGCGTATTCATGACAGCTTCTATTTCTTTAACAACAGTAATTAAATGTGAATCATTCAACAAATGTTTCTGTAAAGTCTTTTTCATACAGTTTTTAAGTATTCCGATCAATCTTTCGTAAAATCCTCCAAACCATGGTGCTAGTTGAGGTATGAACTTCCATTGAATTTTTTCATTGATGCAATACCGACTCGATAATATCTCTGACATTAGTTTGAAATGAAGTGCGTTATCAGAAGTTATAAGTGTAGGTACTCCTCTGGTGGATACCATTCTTCGTAAGGCTAGTAAACATTCTTCTGCGGTAAGATCTTTAACAACTTCTAAATGCACCGCTCTTACGGCTAGACAGGTGAAAAGACAGATCCATCTTTTCACTGAACCATTCCCGTTATCGACTAGAAGAGGACCCATATAATCCACTCCTACAAAGGTGAATGGTGAACTATAATTTACTCTTACTGCAGGAAGAGCCGGTGTCGGCGGTAGCTTGAAAGGTCCGCCGCCGTGCTTAACACACCTCGGGCACTTCTTCAGAAGTTTTTGTACTCTACTCTTTCCTTGAGGAATCCAATACAATTCTCTTATTATACTCAATGTATGGTTCACACCGACATGATAGTTTTCATTGTGAATTTTCATTATCACTTTATTAGTGAAATCACTCTCTTTTGGAATAAGAATAGGATAACGTTTATCAAACGACCAATCTGAGTTCTTCATACGACCTTTGCAACGTAATATCCCATCCACATCTTGAAACAGTCCTAAATTTCGACTTAGATCAGTGACTTTTCCTTGAACCTCTTGCGGGAAATATTCCGCCTGTAATGTTTTGATTTGTTCGCTTGCACTAATTAGTGTATCTTTCTCTTGTGAATCTTTATTCTCTTCTCGTTCTACCTTTTCATGAGGTTCGTGATCTATATTCATGACGGTATCTTCTAAATCCTGTCCATTCGGGAGACCCTCCCCAATCGACAGAGAAGAAAGTGCCGTCCCTCTGAAATCTGATGGCCACATTTTAGGCTCTCTCGTAAGGAAGTCAGGACCTAACAGCCATTTTCCTCTGTCCTCTAATGAAGTTGAAGGTCTGGTTGCTATGTCAGCTGTATTTAATTCTGATGGGACATATCTTATCACCAACTCTTTATTTTGTTTTATCTCTTCTATGCGTCTGGATACAAATGGTGGTAAGAGTTTATTTGACTTATGCCATTCGATAACAATTTTACTGTCTGTCCATAATGTTTGATTGGTTACTTTAGTTTTTAGCTGCTTGAGTACAAATTTAATAAGCCTACTGCCTGTCAATACACCCAATAATTCCAGGCGTGGTATTTTTAGGTTGTCTTGGTCCTTTAAGGGCACTAGTCTTGACTTTCCCATGATGAATTGTTGCTCATTACCGTTTACTATGTATAATGCTGCAGCGTATGCTTTCAAAGAAGCATCTGTGAAGCAGTGCAGATGATATTTTCCCTCGAATTTCATATAACATCTAGGTACTGATATTTTCGGTATCTCTTCTAATTCTTTGCGTATCTGCGACCAATCATCAGTCATCTTCTTTGGAAGGGTTTCATCCCACTTAATCTTTAACTTCCAAAGTTCTTGTAAAAATAATTTTGCAGATAATACATGCGGTACAGCAAATCCGCAAGGATCATAGACAGATGCGATTACCTTTAAAACACCACGTTTTGTATTAACATTAGAATCTGTATCAAATCTCAATGCAAATGAATCTCCCTTTAAGTTCCAATCTAGACCTAAAATTTTAACAACTTTATCTTTACTAGCATCTGGTATTTGTTCCATAAATTCTACAGAATTAGAGCTCCATTCTCTTAGGTTCATTGATATCTGTTGGAACGCTTCTTTGGATTTATTATATAACTCTAACGCTTCCTTTGTATTCAAAGCACCTGTGACTAAATTATCTACATAAATATCATTAGCAATTTGCTTAACTAGTGATTGGTTTGATCTTGTTAGGTGGTGCTTGATAGTTGCGTTCAAGATGAAGGGACTAGATATTATACCAAATGGGACTCTACAAAATCTCATACACTGGAGATTATCCTTGGTCGCTGGTTTTCTTGAATCTTTTACCCAAATGAATCTGGTCACATCACGGTCTATTTCGTGGAGCGCGATCTGTAGAAATGCCTTTTCTACGTCTGCAGATAATGCGACTTGATGGCACCTAAATCGGATTAATAGACCTGTCAAATCTTCAAGCATCAATGGGCCGCAATACAAACATTGATTGAGGCTTTTACTTTCGCTACTTTTAGCAGATGCATCGTATACAATTCTCATAGACTTCCCCTTTTGAGTTACACAATGATGTGGTAAGTAATGTACTGGGTGGTCTTCAATCTTTAAAGGTTCTTTTACTATTTCTATTATTCCCTTATTTATTTGATCTTGCAATGTTTTATCATACATCTGAAGTGTTTCTTCATCTAGTCGTTTAAGCAAATTGACTAACCGTCCATATGCTTGACCATAATTAGATGATAAAGGTGGTGGATATTCATTCCAAGGCCAACTTACTGTATACCTTTTGTTAATAATCTTTGTAGTTTCGTTGAAGTTATCAATAGCTTCGTCATCTCTGCTGGTTTTAGGAGAGTCATTTATTCCAATTGCTTCAAGTTCCCAAAGGAACGACACATTTCCCTGATCTATTGGTGGGTCAGGTGGATTAAGTCTCATCTCTACTCCGGTTTGAAAATATGTTACAACCGATAGTGTATCTATTGGCTTTGTCTCCAATTTACCAGAGAGTATCCATCCGAACTCTGATTTCACCAAGAACAGGTTATCGTCTAATTTTATTTTCTCTAATGTCATAAATGAATAATAATAATCGTTACCAATTAAAATATCTACTCGATCAAGTAAAGATCCATCGTCAGCCAGCATTTCTTTGTTTTCCCAGTTACTTAGTTCTTCGAAAGGATAAGGTACTCCTTGTGATATAACAGGTACAACATTAGCATAAATCATTCTCATGTTTAGATTTCTGGTTTTCAACTCGAGCTTTACAACAGGACTCACAAATTCTTGTGGAGCCTTTGTTCCAAATGTAAATACTGTTAGGTTATCTTCTTGCTCAATTTCTAGATTTAACTCATCTACTACCTTTCTGATAATGTAAGATCTTTGCGAACCTGAGTCGAACAGAATACGGTAATTAATCTCTATATTACTTCCGGTCTTCCTAACTGGAACTGTAGCCGTCTGTAGTACTGTCAATCCGCGTTTATTTACAGCAGTCATTGTTACTCCTATTTGTGAACTTTGTTTTCCTTTTGATGAAAACTTGATGGGACATAAAGCTCTATTGTGATTATCAACGTTACAATGTCTACATGTCTGTCTTGATCTGCAAGTTTTGATGCTATGCCCCTCACGTAGGCATCCATAGCATCTATTGTTCAACTTGGATTTCCTTTCATTGACTGTTTTGTATATCTGACATTGATCATTAAAATGATCATTATTACAGAAAATACATGAGAGCTTCATTCTCTTTCTGGTGATGCCTTCGGTTAGCTCACCTTTATGTGTCTTTATTTCTCTTCCACCAAACTTTCTCTTGTGTGAAAATTGTCTTTGAAAATTGGCAGTCTTAAATGGGTTAGCTTTGTTAAGTTTAGAGTGAGCAATTTTAAAATTAAATTTTCCTTTTCTATTATATGTAGGTCTGCTACCTGTGTTTAGTTTTGTTTGCATTAAATTTTCTTGTGTTGTGTGTAGTGTTTCCACTGTATACTCGGTATTAGGAATTTTCTCATTTGTAATTCTACTCGCATCTTCTCGTGCTCTAATTATCATTTCAAGATGTTGTCTTATGTCATGAATCGAGTTACTAGAGGTTTTCAATTTCAATTCATATATCAAGTCTTCAGGAAACTTTTCAAAGATTAAATGACGGAGGTGATTATGATTCACATCCTCTCTCAATGACTCTAGCACTCTCAAGTGCCTTTCTACATTATTAAGTGTCTCTCTGCAAGCATTTACTGTTTTCCCCGCAGGCTTCACTCTAGACAAGGCTGCATAGTGAGCATCTATCAGGTGTGAGGAATTTCCATCTCTCCTTCAAAGTATTCAGAGCAATTTGATAATTCTTGTTAGTTGTTTCTAGACCATCAATAGCTTTCTTAGCTTCTCCTTTCACAGAAGCTATCAGGTATAATAGTTTATCAACTTCAGAAATATTTCTATTATCTATATTAGAACTGAACTGGTCCCAGAACTGATGCCAACTTAGAATATCTCCATCAAACTCGGGTAGATTAAGCTTAGGTAAGCGACTGCTTGTAGTTTCCTTAACAGTACAAATCTGTTCATTTGATTTATTTACCAGTTTCATTTTCACTTCCAACTCAACTAAATTCTGTTCAGCCTCCAACTGAATTTCTGACATCTGGCTTATATCATCAGCAGAAGGATGGTTGACTAATCGGAAGTAATTGTTTATATCTTCATTAAATCTTGCTAAAAGTGTTTTAAGTTTTGACTTCACAACTTCAGCATTATGCATTTCTTCATTATTTTCCAAGGAAAAGGTCAAGGTCAGATCAGAGTTCCTTTTAATCTCATTTACCAGCATCAATAACCGTTTAAGCAATAGTTCCTCCATGTTTACAAATGTAGAAGAATTCTGTAAATAGAGATTAAATGTCTAGGTAATAATTGGAATTAATACCAATTAATAAAGTAAGAGTGTTTACTTTAAGTACTCAAATCTCAATTAATTTTAAATTTAATCTTTAGTACACTTCAGTACATAATTATGTCATTATTATATGAAGTAGGTATAAGGTAGTGGCAAAATAGTCAGCATCATAATTTGAACCTTGAGTAATTGAAATAGGTAGGAGAATACCCTACATTCTATAGCCACTGAAAAATTTATGAAGCCACTGCCCTAGTAAGGGTTATATAAATACTTCAATAGAATTTTTAGACTATTCAATTGTTCTACTTTAATAAGTGCACCATAGTAGGTACCTATTGTATACACCATAGTACACATCTATTTACTTAGCCCTTCAACCAAGATATATATAAGATTACCTAATTTCTAGAATAGCCACTAATTAGAATGGTACCTAACCAAACGTAGGTATAATATTCTCAGTTATTAATTGTAATTTGCATTACACCAATGATAATTGTAATATCATTGTACTAGGTACACTCGATATTTACCAAACACATACCTACACCCCATGCGTTGACGCCATGTACTTCATATGAAATAGTTACCAACGGGATGGATATATTTAGCAGATAGATAAGTACCATTTAGGTACGTATTACGTAAAATTCTAGAAGATAACTTTACCTTAGTCCGAGTCACAAGAGTCACGGGTAATAATTGTATCGATGGAGCAGAGCACAATCCGCCATGCATCGAATGTTCGCGAAGCGAACAGGTAGATAGACGCTTTCCGGTTCGCCACTTGCAGTGTGTGTGAACTTACTATTTAGAGAAGCAATAATTACCTATATTACTTTCGTTTCGACACTTTGCCCTCATCTTATAACACATTATCTAGAATATCATTGCATTATACACTATTCTAGCTCTCCAGTAGTAGGTTAGGTATATACCGCCTTTGAAAATTCGAACATGGACAAAAAGTTTGATCTAGGTATTGAATATGAACGAAAACAACATACTGATCGAAATCACATGTTCATTACGATATGACTACAATAATCAAACTCACCTGAGTATAAATCACTTTTCCAATACTCTTTTTACTTGGACAATATTATAAATCTCCAAATTACTCCAAAATTCTTATGTTTCCAGCCAATACCTACCCACAGCACAGTTCTTTTGCCGCCATTTATCGCGTCGAATTAGAGATGTGTCTAATGTTCTTTTAATAGGTATGGTCGATATTTTATATCCGAAATATCGTATTATTATTGGTTATTTTGAGAATGGGCTACTTAATAGTAGATATAAGCCGACAATAATTATGGTGAGCACAAAAACGCTAAAAGTAGGTAGATTGATAATAGTGGGTACCATACAGTCACCACTGTATCGTGACATTAATCGCTATAATTGAAAGATCGTCGTCGTGTCGAGTGAGACTACCGACATTACCATTATGGTTCATACATTAAATAATTTATTATAGGATCTCTCATGGTTAAATAAGAGAACGATTCAGAAACAAATGTAAAAACCAAGAAACCAATGTAAAACCAACGTTGACAGTCTTAACTTGTAAAAGTATAATGGTCTCAGATACCATCAGATATTTGTTATCACCTCGCAGGTTCTAACCAATAATATCGTACAACATAATATAATATCAATGAATCGTATCGTATCGTGCACGTAATAGATACATACAACCTTTAAATACTATTATTACTTGTGAACATTGTTTGTTTCGGTATAAGTTTATATTTCTATAATAGGTACTACTCAATACGGATACCTAGTTTCACAAAACTAATATATTCCATATTAGTGTTACGATAATATTACACTCTTGGACATCACTACGTCAGACGAATTCAGTAGGTAGAAAGACGAATGCAGTCATTCACTTTACCATTTTTTCAATTCTATATCAATAAATAATCAATAATTAGAAGCTCTATTGTAGTTAAAATTCGTAAATAGATTTTAATGTCAAATTACGTAAATATATAGTACTTTAAAAGTAATCTTTAAACAAAAGAAACTTTATCATGTATTTGTTTCAAGTCGAGCGTCACCCTCCATTTTAAGTCAAATGACGTACCTTAAGATCAATCCTATAATTATGGTTCTATAAATTCGTCGTAAAATTGTTCGAACATCTTAATTACAATATCATATAAATTAATTTATCATAATTATACGAATCAGAATCTTGAATTCGACTTCGTTTACAGACAACGTAACTTCATCGATCCACGATGCATATCCGCAATTGGACAAAGATGGCGCTTTCGTATTTCTGATACATTTCCAATACGATAATCAAATCCAGTACCCAAAATAAATTATCTCAGGAATATTGTACAACTTCTCATTCATTATTACGACGGTAATTATATCAATAATTAAATATACAAGGAAGGTTGAAGCACGAAGGTTGAGACGAATAATCTTCACAATCATTTTTAATCAACAAAAAATGTTTCCATTATAGCTCCATAGATGTCGCTAGTGACATCTTGTTAAAACATAGTTTTGATGTTTTCTAGGTATTTCTCTTAGATGCTGCATCTTTTCTACATCCCAGCATCTCCACCATGTCGCGGCGGCCTGCCCATATACTATATACAGTAGATATATCATAGTATACGGCTTGTTGATAGCATTACTTGTTGGCTCATTCCATATATGGCAGGCGCAGCGATTGTAATAAAAATAAAAATCAACAAGACTTCATACCTGTTATTCTCTTATTGCCTCCTCAAGCCTTCCTTGCCTCCAACCTTCCTTCCAATGTCTCTAGATTATCTGCTTCGCTATATGTGTGGGTTCCACGGTTTGAATGAGCCATGCACCATCTGTAGATTATAATGCCCAATGACACCGACTGCCTCGGTGCCTAGGGCAAGGATAGGTCATGCCTAAAGCATGACCCACCCTGTGACTATGTCACCTCTTTGATTGCTAGAACCAGAACATCATGAATTAGATTATGTATAATATATAAATAAAGTTAAGGGGTTTCAGGTTCAGATTGATTTATAGGTGCCACATTGCTTAAGACTTGGATAGTAACGTATCTATACTCTAGCCCAATGGCTCTTAAACCCACGTACATGGGCGCAGGGAGGCATACGCCTTACGTCGCGACAAGGCCTACGCCTTACGTCGCGGCTCTGATTGACAGTATAGATATGAGTTCCGGAGGGAGGATATTAACGTATCTATACTCTAGCCCAATGGCTCTTAAACCCACATACATGGGCGCAGGGAGGCATACGCCTTACGTCGCGACAAGGCCTACGCCTTACGTCGCGGCTCTGTTTGTCAGTATAGATATGAGTACCGGAGGGAGGATATTAACGTATCTATACTCTAGCCCAATGGCTCTTAAACCCACATACATGGGCGCAGGGAGGCATACGCCTTACGTCGCGACAAGGCCTACGCCTTACGTCGCGGCACTGATTGATAGTATAGATATGAGTTCCGGAGGGCCATCTTTCAGATACATGGGACTGCTTAGGGAATATAATGGGTACATACAGTATAATATATACATATATACAATACTTAGTTATATGATGGGTAGTTATTCAGACACACAGATACTTAGCACAACAAATACTTAGAGTATACTTAGGATCAACAAGATACGAAGATACTTAGAGTACGCTTAGATCAACAAGATACGAAAATACTTAGCTATCGTCCAGTGTATTTCTCGCACGCGTCTTTTCTCACAGTAAGTTTCACAGTAAGGTTCACTTACCATAGACAACTTGACAAGATGTTTGAGCGGGAAACGGCGGGTAGACTCTCGGTGTTGCTATATACAAATATTTACAAGATGACATTCGCGATACGTCGCGACACCCTGTACATACGCACCAATCAATATAATTGGTAACAATGACTTACGTTGCACGAATTCTAAATGTTCGCTGACCATATGTTACTTCCCACATTTATTGGTCAGTAGCTTAATTTTTAAGTGTTAATATATTAATAGCTTTACATAAAAAAAAAACACATTTTAGTATTGTAAAAAATAATGGTGCATGTATTTAAAAATCTTTTTCTTTTTCTTTCAGGTACCTAAAGCAGAATTTTATTTACACCACATGCCGTAATTTTACGTAAGTCACATACCAAATCTATAGACACCCCATAGTCAATTTAACAACTGAAAATACCGTTGCTATATTATAATATACTTTATAATATATAGCGATAAGATTCAAAATCTATGAATAATAATTTCTGCAAGTGAATGCAACGTTGCAACATTAAATTAAGGATATTGGTTATTTAAGGCACGTGACCAAATGAGGGCGCAAAATATATTAAGTTTTCACAAACTGTTCTTGATATAAATAAATATTAGTAATACCATCCAAATTGACATTTATACGGGTGTTATTGATGTGTGAAGTGGATGATAAAATGCCTCTTTTGCCCAGCAAAATTATAATCTAATATATAAAACTCTCGTGACATAGTGTTTGTCTGCAAACTCCTCCGAAACAGCTCGACCGATTCTTATGATTTTTTTTGTGTATATTCCGTAGGTCTGAGAATCGGTCGTAGGCTATTTTTTTTTATACCGCTACGCGGGTGAAACCGCGGGGGACAGCTAGTAATACTATAATAGTTTAAGTTAGTTTTGTGCGACTATTTTAGCATATAATCTAATATAATAAATATTAACTAATATAAAAACAAGCAATATTGATTAGCTTTTAATAAGAAATAGAGTTATTTCATACACCAAAAACTGCGTCACATAATTCTTAAAGCCCTCAACATTTTTTATTATTATTATATATACAGGATGATTTTGTTATCACTGGCAATACTTGCAGGGGTGGAAGTACTCATCAATGTGAACAACTTTTATTATGGGGCTAACTCTGATATCGCGTAAAATAATATGGTGGCTTCATACATTTTGGTCGAGTAGGTATTGAACTTTTGTATGGAACAGCTGATAATTTTTTCATGATTTCACAGTTAGTCCCATAATAAAAGTTGTTCATTTTGATGAGTACTTCCACCCTTGCAAGTATTGCCAGTGATAACAAAATCACCCAGTATATAGAAATATGTAGGCATAATGTTTGTTTGTGCTATAACATAACAAATGACCTGAGCGCAGCAAGAACGCGGAACTAAACGTTCAATAGGCTTCATTGGTCTTGATTTGCTATTCTATGTATGAATCAGAATGCATGTCGCAGTCATGTGAGTAAAAATTGACTTTTAGACAAATAACTAAAATTATGTTACACCGTCAAATAATCTGAATTGATAACGATGAATTTTGGTTATGAAGTCAACGAAAAAATTTACAAACTTTTATTTGCTGACTTCAAAGGCATGTTTCGGTGATCTCCGGCAGTTGGACTTGAGAACATTTCACATCTATGGTTTGTGTTTTAATTTTACTATCTCTAAAGGCCTATACAAAACAAGCCTGTATATATGTCGCAGTAATTTTGTATGACTTCGCCGTTTACATACGGCATCGTCAGTTTAAAAACGCTTGTAGTTATGTAAAAAGACGAACTGGCTTAAAGTAGGTTGATTTTAGGTTTAGGTTTTTTTTTATATAATAGTCTATCGTTTGTCTAATGACCTTAATAAATGTCGAAATATTACAACAGGGAACCCTTATTTAACCTGCAATTGTAAAAAAAACATTGCAATTAATTCATTTCGGCATTCTACAATTTGCCGGCCCTTTGTAAACGGACGTAATGCCTATGCAAGTCGCCTGCGACGAATTGTATCAACATATTTTATGTTTATTTTTCAGTACATACCAGTTTTAGGAGTCAGTTTTATTTTTATAAAAATATATTTATGATTATTATAGTAAAAATAAATAGTCGTTCGTATGTTGTAATAAAATTATGTTTTATTGATATTAATTCGATTATTTTCGGTGCTTGTAGTTTTGAGAGCTCACTATAAGGCGCTATAAGTGCCCATTATAGATTAGAAGGCATAGAAGTACATTAATAGGTAGGTTTTGGAGGAGTTTGCAAACAAACACTATGACACGAGAAATTTATATATTAGATTTAAAATCACTGTCCATAGATTTTTCCATGGTTTGTGAAATAGGATACAGTCAGTAATTGAAAACAAGCTAAAATTAGATGGCGATAATTATAACACCACGTTATGTTTGATAAATAACGCTAGGTAACGGATTGTATAGTGATAATTAAATTAGTATTCTCGTAAAGTATTTGATTATTATTGAACGATTATGGTATACTAAGAGTTACTTTTAAATGATTTGGCTATTTAAGTTAAAAATAATATAATTAATTATAATTGTATTACATAAAACAAAAAACAATGCATGAATAATTACAGGCCTTTGATTCAATTCACCATTAAAAAAAAATCAGGAAAAGGAGTACCCTCTATAAAGGTGCCATGAACAAAACATTTTAAAAATAAATAAAACTATATCCTAAATATTCTTTCCTGGCGCGCTATTTGTAACTGCATTCAAATTTGGAATTCGAATGTCATCGGCCATATAAAATATTTGTTTAAATGCGCGCGGTTTTTTGTTGAAATGTCAAAAGATTTATGACCAACTTCCGACGTTCCGTTACACTGAGTTTTTTTTTTATTCTTCTACTATTTTGATGGAATACAAATACTTATTGAATTAGAATCACGTAGTTTATAACACCAATTTAGTACTTAGCTAAAAATATATCGTTGTTTGTTGTTGTTTGTATTATTATTGTAATTTTTATTATATCAAAATAAATATGAGTTATCGTATTGCTCTATTAATTTTTATATTACCTACTATAATTTTATTCTAAATTAATTGGGTATATGTATGTAAATATTTTACTCTATCATCAAAAATTCAATAAGTACAATATTTTATACCTATGACTAATTTAAAAATATATCTCCCAATTTCCCATTATAATCGTTGATCAGAATGAATCGATCTTTTCCAACAATCGATTACCAGTCGCGCTCTATTGGGTCTATTGTTCGGATTATCGATTCATATGCAAAGTTACCAATTTTATACCGCTTACATAGCTATTATCTAGTTTTTCCTATTTTATACAGCAAATTGATCTGTGTCATTTGTTGAAAAAGGCTTTGTACCTTATTAAGTTATTTACTATTGAATAGATTATGCATTCTTAATGGATTATTACGGGTAAATAGGACTATTAATCGTATAATTCCGATTCTATCCACACATCAATAACGTTATCTATTCGGGTAATCGTATATAACATAAAACGATCACGCAAACTTTAAGCAAATGTACATCATACTTAGAATTTGGGTGTTTAAAAATTTCCATTAAGATTGTCACATACCGATTACATTTGGCGAGGCTATAAGAAACCTTTATCATATTGTTTGATACTTCGTTATATTGCTTTGAGATATTAATAGGTACTCTATTTATGTCATCTGTGCTAGTTTTAAGTTTGGAATTCAATCGGGAAGATTGAGAATCCAAGGTTGCGTGAATTGGTTATTACTGTCCTATTATAAGGCAATGGATAATTACAGTTTCTCAGTAGTATACATCTGTTTCTTCAAAAGGTTTTTTATAACAATTACCTCTTTATTTGGGATTACAAAATTACAGTTGCTATATATAATTAGCATAACAAAAAAAAACATTATTTTTGTTTATGACTCCACCATTATTTTAAAAGTTGTTAAAGTACCAAATTACTTGTTTATTTCCATTACCTTTTTTGTTGATATGAATTAGTTCGTTACATTATCATTCAAAACTCATAATAGTTCCTCAACTTTGACTGTTTATTTATTCAGTAAAGACCCTAGGAGGCTAGGAAGCTCAGAATCACCTTTTGCTAGCCTAGCATAGCTCTCAGTGGAGTTAAATCCTTAATGTTACCATCGCTACATGAATTGACAATGCTGTAGATGCCACAATGTCTGTGGTACGTGATGGTATTCGACTCGTTTGGATTTAATTGTCCAACAAGTGGTTTTTGAACTAGTGGGTAACAATAGGAATGTGGTATTTTTTTAACGTCTTTTGGACAAGGAGCGATAAGAAATAAGAGTGCCAGGTTCCTTCTTGATATCAGCAAACGTAAGCTTCTAATGAATTGCTATAAAGAACTAATGAAAAACTTCAAGTCACACATAGCAATAGGCATGTCAGAGCTGATAATCGTTAGAAATATATATAGTTTTGGATGGCAGTTAATAGAATATCAGGTTCCTCGACAAAAGCAGTTAGAAATAATTGAATAAACGACATAAAATAACTCTAAATTAATAAAAAAAAAAGTAACAGCTAAAGAACACAGCCGTGTGGAAAGCTTCACTAACAAATTAACAACACAAACTAACATTGCACATCCTTCCGAATTCACCCGATGTACGTACAAACAAACGCGTCCCACTTTCACTGACACACCCAAATTTGTGGCGCGAACTTTTGACGTTTGTTGTGGTGTGGCCATGATTTAGGGTCCCTTTTAAATTCATGTTCTTGCCTGCAATTTTGTTGACCTGTAGTCTTAGGTATTATTTATTTTATGTTTGGGCACTCAGGTTAGATAAGTCGTATTAAACTGAATTACCTATAATAGTTAGATACTAAAATCTGTGCCGAAAATAAATGTGAACAAAAAGATAACTGCTAACATAATGATTTAAAAACATGTCGAAAAAAGTAAACAAACAATAACAAAAACAGGCAAATTCTTCGATGGTTCTTTTTCCGCACAAGCTTTACGTAGGTACTGAAAAATTACATGTAGGTACAATTGATAATATTTTATTTTATTCAAAACTTCAAGAGTGCTTACTTTTCAATCTTTAAATGCTTTGGAAAATGTTATCGATTCCATGTCTAGTAAAACTGTTTTTATTGAATACGATGAAAATGATTTTATTCTTCTTATATTCCTGGTTTTCCAAAAGATCCGGCATTAATCAATCTGACAGCCTTCCAATACGAGTCCTGAAAACTGTATTATATTTCACTGACATACTTAGGAGGACCTTTGCCATAATTAGGGTAACAATCAATCAAGATTAAAAAGTTCTGCAAAAAGAAGACATACACACTGACGAAAAATACTGACACTGCACTTGATTTTTTTTCTAGGCTTCGTATGCTTACCTCCTTCAGTCACATCATTATTTAACAAGACAACTTGTCAATCTCAAGATTGTGGTCAAATAATAATAATAAAAAATACATTCATTTTATGTAATGCTAAATGTCATCAAATTTATAAAGCCCTGTAACTGTAGAAAAATGAGAAAAGCAGATAAATCCAAGAAGAAGGTCATATTGGACTACTCCGGAAAATTCCTGACGTATGGTAACCATATCTGCAACCAAATATGACGGGGTTGCTATGACAACAGACGGCGTCGCTTTGGCGCCTAATGTACGTTTCTACTACCCCAAAAACTGTAATATATTTGAGTGAATAATGGAGGGGAGGCTCTGTAGAGGCATTTATTGCATCTTACAACTGTTTTACCATTGTGGTTGTTAATTTTAAAGGTTATTTTGTTCGGGATTTTAATATTTGATTTATAGGTTACAAAATTATGTTGTTGAAGTAAGGCAAAGGCTTGCCTGGGAAGTGTAAAACTAGGTTGTGTAGTGAGTGATTCGAACCCTTAACCTTCGTCACGTCATTCGGCGTCACTGCCACTGAGCTATCGTTGCCTTAACATTAGACTTATTTATAAAATATTAAAAGTATTTCGAGTTTTTGCGATCAGTATAGATACCCCATAAGTATTTCTTTATAGCAACCCCTTTATTTCAATAAAAGAGTGCCATTTATTATAAAATTATGACCTATAATCGCTTACTATGTTGGTAACATTAAATGAACGCTATCACTATCGCTACATATTATAAAACAAAGTCCTCCCGCTGCGTATGTCTGTCTGTACGCAATAACTTCAAAAACTGCTGAACGGATTTTCATACAATTTTCATTAAATGACGGAGTGGTTCATGAGGAAGGTTTGAATATATAATTTATTAAGGTTTTGTGTAAATTCGCTGAAATATGACGATGATTGTTGAAGGTGTCGGAAGAAATCATGGTGACTGGGAGCTTTATTGGCGTGCGCTGCGTAAACCAATGCTTATTAAAAAAAATGTAGGCGTATATGCTCTGCTGCCCGTGCGAAGCGGGGGTGGGTCGCTAGTATCGTACTAAATAAAACAATGAGAAGATCCATAAGCATGGTTCTCACCGCAGAGTGGGAGTGAGTGACTCATACTATAGTACTATTACTTATTCTGAGCTCATACACCATTGTTGAGTAAGTATATTACGTCATAATCTAGGAGAGACGCGGGGTTCCAATGTGGATTGTGAACTTGACATAAGATTTTTTATTGTATCTGTGGATTTGCTTACTCCTCCTTAGGATCTAGGTCTTATCTCTTGACGAGGATAGAAAGCTACTGTTTAGGACTAGGTTTTTTTTTTTTTACATTGTATTGGCTTGTGTTTGACTACAATCTCACTATGGTAGATGATGATGTGGCCGAAGGTGGTAAGCACACAAAGCCTAGAAGGATCTAGCTCTCAAGTGCAGCTGCCGGAACACACCAATAGGTGTTTGGCGACAGATTTTCAACTTGAGGGTGGTAGCCAGCCAGGCGGACACTACAAAGTACTCTACCACCGTGCTATGGTTTCCTCACGATGTTTTCCTTCACCGAAAGCTCAAGCTCATTGTAGGATTCGAACCCACGACCTTCGCCGCGGCATCCGACGTCACTACCACTGAGCTATCATCGCCTTAAAAGGTATATATTAATTGGGGCTTCTTTTATATAAAATTTATGGCTGTTTTGTTAATAAGCTATGTTAAAAATTAAGTTTTTTTTGGAAATGTTTTTTCATTTTAGTTTCGAAAGAAATGAAAATAATTTTCCTTCCCACCCACAATACATCGACGCTTAAATAAAGTAGTAAAAATGTGGTTAAATCCAATTATTTAGGAAAATATTTTTCTTTATGCGAAAAGCGCATTAGTTTAAAAATTTGACCGTGACCAATTCTCACCCAAATTAAATAGGTGACGCGATGACCTAATGACGTCATACGCGAAATGAATACCGTATTAATAATTTACGATTACATTGTAAACGTATTGCAGTCGTAAACCTAGAAACTTTGTAGACAATCGAACAATCACAATAAAATATTTGGGAACTGATATACGTAACGGTATGGCTGAATAATTGGCACATTGTGCCGACATACCACCACCAGTGGCAACCCTGGTCGTATGTTGCGGGAATATGAGAAAAATGGTAATTTCGAAAAAATACCATTTTTATGTGTGTAAAGAAAGAAAGAAAGAAAAACTATTTACCTATTGACCCACAAAGTCGCAACACAGGTCTTAAAACTAATAGGTACTTAATTCTACTAAACTAATTAGTGTGTGTTGCGCGGAGTCAAAAGGTCCCTACCTCAGCATAATGTTACACAGCTCATAAGAAGCAGTGCAACGCTGGTATTCTGGCATAGCCTTAACTGGTAAGTAGGTGGTGAGTAGGTACTACTTATTCAGATTTTTTAGTATGCATAGGCCTATGTTTTACCAAAATCTCATCATGGTATGTATCGAACTTGAGGGTGCCACCCTTTAGCCAGCCAGGCGGGTACTACAAACTACCAAATAATAGCTCAGTAGTAGCCGTGGATGCCGTGAAGGTCGTGGGTACGAATCCTACATTGAGGAAAAACATCGTGAGGAAACCATATAACTTGACAATTGAAAATCTGTCGTCAAACCTACCGGTGTATTACAGCAGCTGCACTCAAGAGCCAGTTCCTTCTAGGCTTTGAACAAGCACAAGCTTAAACAAAGTAAAAAAAAAAAAAATATCGTGTGGCACTCGGGGACTGCCGTTGTAAAGCTATTGCATATTTATTTATTTTTTATTTATGCAGTATTTTTTTTTCTTTGATATTAATTCAAGTTTTTTCTTTGATATTAATAGATACCTATATACTTTCTCACAAACAGCTGCTTACGTATTCGTCCGATTTCGGAGCAGCTCGTCTTAGGTTTTATTTTTGTTACGGAATTTCTTGATTCGGTCGCCGCGCTCAAAGCCCGCGATAAAAGTAATACAATAAACTCATCAGATCACATAATCCAAATCTATTTGTTAATGAAAATATTCCTCTTATTAATTAATAGTATACCTACCAGCCCTTTTGTCAGTGACATCACTGCCAATATGGCGTCCCAACATCTGCCGAACATGCCCCGATTGGAATCGTTATTATTTCCATTACATGCCACGTCTTCATTAATGTGCTGGGGGACACCCACGAGCGGGGATGTCCGGCCAAATTGACGTTTTGTTATTATAAATTGTTATTTAAGTTATAAATAGCGGGTAAATACGTATAGAGAGGGGATGGAAATAGTTAACTAGGTGACATTAAAATTTTGAGCTGTCAGTTTTTTTTACGTATGACTTTTGCAGTGATAAAATTTATAAAAAAAACGAGTTATTCTCCATATAAAAAATATCCTTCCTTTAACCTTCCTCAATGAACGGGCTTTCTAACGCAAAAAGTATTTTTCAAATCGGATCAATAGTTAGTATCATCTAGTTATAATTGGTATAATTGACTTTGGTCCGCGTAAGGGTGGAGGCGTGAGAGACCACCACCTGTCCACTAAAAAAAAAGAAATGAAAAAAATATAAAATTTTCTTTATTATATAGGTAATGGTCAATAAAATTATTTGAAAACTGGACTAAGTGAACCACTTTTTCCATATTTAAATTGCGTACAAGTCCAAGTTTCAATTCCAACATCGTCAATCAAACTTATTTCGCCCTACTTACTCAATTTCAAGTTGAATAACTTAAGAGTAAAGATGTAAAATCAATATTAAATTAACTCACTGTCGATTCACATTACTGCAAACAATATCTATTCACCTATCAAATAAATTGGATAGCAAAAAACTTAACAGGAGCTTATCATAGCACAATCCGATATAGTCTATGTAACGTGATATGTATGAATAAGTTAGATATTAATACGATCTATTGATTTGAGTTCAGCTGCCTGTCCGTCTGAGAGGCCTGTGTAACGGTATTTCGCAAATTATGTTGCGGTTAGTGTTGAAAATAGGATTTAAGTGAAAGGTCTGGTTTCTTTTTAATGAAAAATGTTATTAAGTTTTAATTTAAAGACACATGCAAAATAAACAAAAAGTTTTAAAAGAATAGTATTAAAGAAATATGAAAAAAGTTGTTATCAAAGTATAATATAGTATAGTCGTATAATTCCATAAAATTATGATGGTCGCACAAAAAACTCAAAAATTATCATACATTTATTGTTTTACGATTCAACATCAAAAGGTGTCGTTTTTATAATACCACCTGCTGAGAATATTAATAAAATCTGTAAAATGTCTAGTTTAAAAAACAACAAAAATTCTTTCGTTTTGAAGTCCTAGCTTGATGTATGTCAACTGCTTAGTCTGATATGATTTAGTGGTTAAAAATATGGTGTAATATTAAAAAAAGGATATTATGTACTTAGTTCAAAAACTTTTTGTGTAGTAGATTAGTGAGTGACTAAGAAAAGTTATGCGTGCCATGAGAAAAAACGAACCAAACACAATCTATTGGAGTTTTCAAGAGCTTTGTAGCTACTGCATTTTAATAGAAATCTTCAGAAAACTAAACCTTCGTAATGACTCATTATTACTATTATAGGCAATAAACTTGTCAACCTCTTTTCAAATGTTTTAGCAGTCATTAAACAATAAACAAAAACATAAGAAAGCCATCAGTTCTTTTATAGTTTAGCAAAGTCAATTTACAATCTAAAAAAAACAAGAAACATTGACACAAATAAACTTTCCATCTAAAAAGTTTCAAAACGCTCGTATTAATAAGAAAACTTGGTTTAAATTCGAATGATAGTGTTAACAAAAGGCAACAAATTTCGCGTGTCTTGTTAGCAGCCTATTATTTTCTTTAAAATGTCGATAAAATCGGAGTCAAACAGTGAGGTTTGCCCATTCTCTGTAATCTTTTACGATTTTTGAATACAAAGAGAACCGCCAGTTTTTGTTCAGTGTGATTTATTTTTTGTTACGAATTCTTGAGGCACGATACCTGGCCAAAAGGTGAGCCAAACAATTTTACGTCATTCCATTTTCAAGTAATTCGAATCACTCTTTCGCTCTTATTTAAACCAATTAAAGATTAGTTTTGTCTGAATTCAAACTTTGTCTACAGCACCAGATCATAGGGTTATAATTTAGGTTGACTTTAGGCGCCGCTTAAAATGTCGATTTTGAAAAAGTGTTGGTATTTTTAAGGGTTGAAATATTTGTAGTTAGAACCTTAAATAAAGCAGATGGTAAATGCAAATTAGCAGGTAATATCTGGCATCATATTCAAATTTATACTCATTAAATGCACCCTTTAAGTTCTAAATCCATCAGCAGACTCATAGACTAAATAACTAATAAAATAAAACTAATAATAACTAAATTTTAAAGTACACTCGCCCACAAAAGTTTACAATAATAAGACTGGTTTTCCCGTAATTTGTTGAACAATTACTAATAATAATGAAACGCGTGCGTATGCCTATCACCTGCCTACCGGGTGTGCTATTCCAAATACATACATAAATCTCTTTGGGTTAGAAGCGTGCCATGGGGTGGCCATGGTTTGGTAGACTATGGGGTTTTTCCGACTATTGCCTTTCATCCTTTGCGAGGCATATATACAAGTTTCTGCTTGGTAGATAAATACGGCTGATCATTCAGTCAGTCTCTAACTTTGTAAAATTAAAATACTATATGAAAAAAAAATAGAAACAAATACACGAAAATATTTGTGATAATAAAAGTTGAGAAAAATCTTATTATCTACTTAAGTTTAAAATAAATACGATATTTTTTTTTTAGTATCATCACCATCGTCTCAGCCGCAAGACGTCCACTGCTGGACATAGGCCTCCCCTAACGATCTCCAATTGGACCGGTCTTGTTTTGTTTTTTTTAGTATATTGATAGATAATTTATTTTCATACTGTTTTATTTATAAAATACATAAACAATTCAGTAACGATGTATTTTTTTCCGTAAATCCGTGATGCAAATGAATTCTTTGATGCGCGGAATTAAAATGTACGAAAGCATTTGTGGAAACTGCGCTTACGCAATAGTATTTTATGCGTCCGTTTTAGATGTTTTATTACAGAACCGCAGTTATGCTATAAATGTAAACAACATAAATCTTATTCAGATCAGACTTTAGTGATTGCTTAATGTTTTCTTTTCAAGGTCAAGAATTTCGTAGTTTTATAATCTGTAATTTTGAACAACGTGATTTTATCTTTTAACTAGCTGTCCCCTTGCGTTTTCACCCGTATAAAAAAAAAAATAGCCTAGGACCGATTCTCAGACCTACCGAATATACACAAAAAAAATCATAAGAATCGGTCGAGCCGTTTCGAAGGAGTTTGCAGACAAACACTATGACACGAGAATTTCATATATTAGATAGGTTTTGCTACGCCTCCGTTCCCGGGATGAAAAGCTAATGTCATTCTCCAGCGCATAAACTATTTTTTAGCATAAAATCACGTTGGTATATTGCGTATAAAGTAGGACCAGTGAACAAACAAACAAACAGAATAGGAATGATGACTGGGTACAAAAAAGTAATTCTAATTAGGTAGTTCATCGGTTAGATTATCAAAAAATATTAGACACGTATTTTTTCGTTTATCAAATCAATAAAAAAATACAAAGTTATGTTGCACCAAAGTTCAGGAGTGGGGGCTTGTGACGTCACTTGTATGTAAAAATTGTACAATACCGTGACGTCACGCGAAATTTCAACGCACTGTATCGTCGTAATTTTTTGTATTATGAACTAAATAATAAAAACGTGTCCAATATTTTTGGGAAATCTAACTGACGGATTAAATAGATTTTTTTGTCATCATCCCTATTCCGTTCACATAGATCATAATAAAGGGATTTCTATTTATTTTATGAACGAGAATAATTTGTAATTAAATAACTTTTATTAATTTATTTATACATATTATATTTACAACAATATATTATAGGTTGGGTAAAATGCCAATACTTTACAAAAAAATACAAAATTTGATAAATAGTTGAATAGGTTGTTCTCCTCGTAAAATATAATTATTTTTAAATCCAAGACATAACACCATTATAGCATAGTATAACAACTATTTATTTGATTTCTTTAACTTTCTTCCTTTTTTTCTTATTGTTAAATGCTCATTCTCTCCTTACTTCAAGACGATTCTCCCAAAACTGTTACCTATGGACATACCACAAAAATATAGGTACGCTTCAAAATTCATTGTAAGCATTGTATGAATACAAATGCAAGCAAATACAATTGCGTGCTTACCTTCAGACACTCTTTATACAATTAAATCTATTGTATATTTCGGAGAAAACATTCCAGAATTATCTGTTACTTAAATTCAAGCTAATTATTCAATGCGAAGACTTAGAAAACTGCAACGAAGTTTTTGATTAACATAAGGGTATATAGTAACCAGGGAGGCGTAACCTACCTCCGTGCTTGTTAGCTCTAAGCTTAATGTACCTTCGAGTGTTGCCATATAACTCTATTGGTTTATGCGGCACACGCCAGTAACGACAGACATATTCAACAATCATCGTCATATTTCAGCTAATTTACACAAAACTTTAAAGAATTATATTTAGGTACTTATATAATTCTTTCTTTTCTCCTTTCTCATGAATGACTCCGTCCATAGGAGAAAACCGTATGAAAATCCGTTCAGTAGTTTTTGAATTTATAGTGTTTAGACAGTCAGACAGACGCGGCAGGGGGACTATGAAAGGATGGACACACAAACAAACATAAAAATAAGTAAATTAACAAGTAACACAGTGATCACGGAACCAATTGCGTAGACGGTGGACCGAATCGAATCGAATATATACATCGCATCGTTTTAAATGACCAATGAACCGCCTTAAAATTACGAAATGACTCCAAATTACACATTTTCAAAGGGTTAGGAGACCACCTATGAAAGTACAGCCGCACACACAAGTGCTTCGAGAAAAGAGATAATAATAAATGGGGATTTATATGATCGTAAAATGGGATTGAATATTGAAAAAGGCCACGTTGTTTTTAAGTATATACTTTATAAATATAATATTTTTATTTTTATGATAGTTTAAGGTTTTAAAAATATTGCCCGGGTGCAAGCATTTATGTTTTATGCTGCAATTTTGTTTAACATTTATGATATTTTATATTTTTCGACTGATACATGTAAAGTTAAAAACGTTGGTAACGTTTGTTTATAGCATAGTGACAAAACAATTTGTCTTTTCTCTCTCGAAAAAAAATAATTGAATTTTTCTTCATTGAAGTACAGATTAGTAAATAGTTATTGAAGGCTTGTTATCGATCAATGTTTTGGTCATAAAAAATGGCGCTTACCTATACCGATAAACAAATAATTTATATTATTTGAATATGGTTTTATTAATAATGAATAAAAAATAAAAATAAAACTATGAAAGAATGGTAAATTTAAATTTTTTGTATTTATTTACGAAAAAATTCAAAATATTCAAAGCTTTTTTAGGTAGGTACAAAGGTTTTATAAGCGAGTGTACAAACAAACACCGATGTGGGTGAGATAACCTCATATGGGTGTAAAAGTCACGACTAAGTTTTTTTGTTTTAATATTTTAATGATGACGTGTCCTCTATGAGTTATGGTTAAAAAACTTTGTTTAGAAATCGATGTCCTTTCTACCTCCCGCATTGAAAAAAAAAGAACATTGTTTCTAAGGCGAATTTCAATCGCTTTCCCGGGATAAAAAAATTACAGATCGAAAAAAAGTTTAACTTTTTCACGTTTATATCTTTTTAAAGTTTTTTCCAAAATGCAAAGCAGTGGAACATAGGACTTTTTAGCGTCTTTTTTTCTGCCTCCTAAAACCTTGTGAATTTCAAAGTTATATTTAATAGTTTCTTTTTCACGAGACCATTAATTACTTCGTTAGATAGCGATCATCATTTTATGGGTGATCACCAGCCTAGTACCCTACTACCGTGTTATAGTTGTTATGTTTTAATTCACCAAATGCTTCGAGTAAGTAACCTTACAAAGCTGTATTATATTGTTGATGTTTGAAAAAAAAAAAGCAAGGTGGGCTTCCTAGAAGTGCCAGGTAGATGGACAAGAGTGTGCTATTTTTTTTTTGGCACTTAAAATGTTTTTTTTTGTTTCCGTTGTTCGAGAAAGAATGTTTCGGAAGTGCTGTATTTAAATGTATACTTTAAGTTATGAAAGACGTGGAGGCTTGAACGGTGGCAGGGTTTTTTTCTATACAACATTGTCGGCAAACAAGCATACGGCCCGCCTGATGGTAAGCGGTTACCGTAGCCTATGAACGCTTGCAACATCAGGGGTATCACTCACGCGTTGCCAACCCTTCCCCCCTCCCCGATGAGCTCTGGCGGCCTTACTCACGCGCAGGAACACAACTATAAGTTATTAGGGTACTTTGTAGTACCCACCTGGTTGGCTACCACCCTCAAGTTAATATGTCGCCAAGGGCTACCGGTGCGCTCGGCAGCTGTACATTAGAGCCAGTTCCTTCTAGCGTGTGCTTACCACCTTTTTTTTTTGTATTCCGTATAATTTACCGTTAGGCGTTTAGCAATAGATTTTCTCTTATAATTATTTCAATCAATGTATAAAATACAAACTATAATATATAGAAAACATCCTCAAAGCCCTCGCTGCTGTCGATAGGCAAGGTTTCCAACAGGCTGGCAGCGTTCTCTTTTTGGATGATTTTTTTTCATAAATATACCAATATAGTCAATACCTATAAATCTCTTTGGTTTCTGTTTTTTTTTTATCTGGTTCGTCCTTATTATAACAATTCATCCTCTAATGATTATAAAACAAAGATACCTTACAGATGTCTCACAGATAACAGAGTGTGAAATGTCCATTAATTTGCTGATAAATTGAGATAAATGACTCTATAATAATGGAGTGTTGTTTTTATATCGCACTTTTTTAAATTACTGAATAAATAAGCTTGTATCCGTTAGATAAGGATTAACAGAAACTGTATGTTTGTATGGTTAAGGCGCTGTAGCGTGACTGAGCGGGTCCACCTACAAAATGCGAGGCCGCGAGTCCACACATTTTGTAGGTATTTTGAATTTGATTTAAAGTGAAGAAAAAAAAAAACAAATTAAAGTCGTGGTGTGATAGATTATAGTATGACTATCATTGTAATATATATATTATCTCAAAATACTGTTAATTATAGCCATAAAACGCGATAAAAGTAAGAAAAAGGTGTAACTTTGCGATATTTTTTCTTCGAGCGAAATTATTTCAATCGTCTTTTGAAGCCCGCTGGAACTTTGGATAAATTGTCAACTGTTATATTTTTTTTCCGAACTAAAACTATTTCATTTTCTTTACATACAACTGAATCAAAGAAACGCATGTTTGCTCTCACTATAAGTAGGTATAGCAAGTCGGACGCAGTTTTTTTTTAATACAGATTTTTTCTTTTTTTCCAGGTAAGAGTCTTCAATGGATAATAATATATTTTGATGATTTAGTTACATCACATATAAATCATTAGGTAAGTATTTAAGCTTATTATAATTAAATTTTCTCTATGGATCTGGTCTCCATTTTGAATTTATGATGGTTTTTTTCGCGCTTTAATTTATTCAGTTTAGGATAATGCAGCACTTATGAAAGTAGAAGGTACTGAATTTACCGTGAAGTCAGACTTATAAATAGCCTTCATGTATATCTTAGAGATTATCTATCCATAGAATCAAATATATCAATGATTTTCACTCAAAACTCAAAGCACATAAATTAAGAAATCCACACACCTACACAATGATTACCATGTAAAAATCTTGTTATTAGTCTATGGTAAACCAGTCACCATGATAAGTGCGGGAAAGTGATTACGTATGTGTGGATGGGAAACCGAAAGTGATTGCTTTTTGTTTGTATTTAAATTATAATTCATTAGGAATAAGTTAAATCTGTTTCTGAGTAAGAACAGTATTGTACGATGACATGTTGAAAATAAAGGCTTTCGCTTTATTACTAACTAGTTTCCGCCCCGCGGATTCACCCGCGTTCTCGAGGGTTCTTATGATTTAGTAGGATAGTAGGAATTTTTATTCTAAAGTGTCGATTTATTCTGAAATATAAGTACTTGTAAATATTAAAATTAATTCTTATAAAATCCTAACTAATATTACAAATGCGAATGTGAGTTTGTTTGTTTGTTACCTTTTCACGCCTAAGCCGCTGAACCGATCGCGATGAAATTTGGTACGCAGATAGCCTATGGTATAGAGAAGGACATGGGCTACGTATTTTCTTGGGAATGCGGGGGAAACCGCGGGGGACAACCATAAATAGACAATCATATCCTGCATTCCCAGAGACAAATAAATTAGATAGATAAGTAGTAAGGTTGAATCATATAACTGCACTTGAGAGCCAGTCTGCTCTTAGACATTATTTTCATAATATCTTCTCGTTGTGAAAAACTTTTCAATCTCAGAAATACAATGAAAACATTATTGTCCAGTCTATAAAACGAGTAGAGATGCCGCGTCTAGACACCATTATTCGATATCCGATAATACAACACATCGATTCAATTCAAAAGTCGGTATAACGGTAGCACCCATATCGATACAAATAAAATACTGAAAATTCCGTAAGTTTCTTTCTTCTTAGTATACTCGATGTTATTGTTATTTATTTGACACAGCGGATTCATCCATGATTCCGAAAAAAAGTAGCCTATTCCCTCTCCATACCATTAGCTATCTGTATATCAAATTTCATCGCGATCAGTTCAGGTTTAGGCGTGAAAAGGTAACAGACACAGTTACTTTCGCATTTATAATATGATACTAGCTGTCCCCCGCGGTTTCACCCGCGTTTCCGAGGAAAAAGTAGCCTATGTCCTTCCCCATATCATAGGCTATCTGTGTACCAAATTTCATCGCGATCGGTAGAGTGCTTTAGGCGTGAAAAGGTAACAAACAAACAAACTCACATTCGCATTTATAATATTAGTTAGGATTAGTTAGATTAGAGTTAGATAGTTAGTTAGATTAGGATATTAAGTTAGAATTAGGACATAGGTTATTTTTGATGTCAAATAATTCGAATTTTTCAAAAGGAATATCGAATTTTCGCAAATCTAAGTTAAATTTCTAGCTCTAAAACAAAAGTATCAAGGTACCAGACTTATCAGAAGCATGGTCAATAGGGTAACCCTTGGTACATGGAGTTCAACCGGTTTGGGAGTGCGTAGGCGCACCGGTCCCAAGTATTAGGTAGGAGGATATCTATGGGTACCATTGACCATTCGGATTTGAACTTGGAATTGGTGTAACAATAAGGAATAGAGCAAAGAGATTTGTTGAGAAGTTTGAATGAATTTAGGGTCTTGGCAGTGTTCCTGCCAAGTGCAGGCAGGAAAGCCTCAGCCAGATATAGTGTAAAAAAAAATGAATAGATTAAAAGTCTAAATAATCATATACTATTAATATTGTAAATACTAATGTATGTGAAGATGGATGGATGGATGGATGTTTGTTACTCTTTCATGCAAAAGGTACAGAACGGATTTGGATGAAATTTAGCATACAGAGAATATTTCTGGATTAACATAAGGATACTTTTAGCCCGGGAAAAAATAAGTTGCCTCGGGAACGCGTGTGAAACTGCGGGACGGAAGCTAGTTATGTATAGTGTAAAGATAGGATATTTAATAAAAATGAAAATATCTTTCCTAAATTTTCAGTATTTATTAGCTCTACTTTTTTTTTTTTACAAAATCACGATCCTCTGAGGTTACAATCTATATGAAAGATAAAAAGATTTTTTATTGCAAAATTATGTACACTTTACAATTTAACTTCTCTGTGAAATTGAATCGAATTATAATAAAATGAGAGACTTTATTTCTGCGATAAAATGCGTAATTTTATATAAACTTCTATATGAAGTCCCACACGAAATCCTTCTATGTTTACTCTGTTTATTATTCCATTTGGAATAATATGTTTAAATAATACAGATTTGATAAAAATGAGCCAGGTCTTATCTGTATAGTCAAATTAAATTAACATCATCTTTTTAAATTCTTGTTTTGCATTTATATCTTACTAGCTGTACCCAGCGGTTTCACCCGCGTTTCCGAGAAAAAAAGTAGCCCATGTCCTTCTCCATACCATATACTATTTGCTTACCAAATTTCATCGCGATCGGTTCAGCGATTTAGGCGTGAAAAGGTAACAAGCAAACAAACTCACATTCGCATTGATAAATATTAGTTAGGTTTGATTTTAACCATACGTTTAACTAGTAAATTGTATAGGTAGGTACCTACTTTGCCACTTTCTAGCAAAATTAGTACAGCTATTTTATTTTGGAATAAGTACCCGAAAATGCCGAATTTAACAACCTCCCACCAGTTGACAATGACCTGGTTAGTCATTGGGAACATTACTCCTTGAGGAAAATGCAATTTTATTACGAAGTACAAAACATATTTTTTTCTCTGCAACCGCATTTAACGTTCAATCAAAATTAATCACTCCATCTCTTTTTTCCTGTCGTAACGAAAAGGGATAGACAGCTTTTTGTTTGTTCATCAGCCAATCAGTGCTTCTGACAGATTATGATGTATGATGTGTTTTGGGAAGGTATTTCTAATTTAAGGTCTCGTTGGATTCCATCAATCAATATTCGGTTTTTTTTTATCAGCTTCAGGCTACTTCCTACGTCGTTTTTAATTAGATTGAATGTTTTGAATAAAGGTAAAGTTGCTCAGTTGGTAAATTAGGTGGTGTAAAATCGGATACGGGGTAAATTCGACTTGTAGTTTTTCACATTAATATTAAGAGGTAAAGTTTGTAAGTTTGGATGTAGGAGGTAATTTCCGAAAACACTGATCGGATTGAAAAGAAAAATACGATAGAAAGCCAGTTTATTGAGAAAGGTTATAGGTTATTTTTTATTCCGAGAACGCGGGTGAAACCGCGGGGAACGGTTAGTAATTATTAATGGTTAAACAATTCTACAATATATTGTCGATATGTTGAAAGTATATTAGCCAACACAATATTGTCGGCTGGACATATTTTATATAATAACTAGCTTTCCGCCCCGCGGTTTCACCCGCGTTCCCGTGGGATCTTATGTTTTTCTTTGCTATAAACCTCACGGAGCCCGAGACCTTTCCAACGAATGCAAAACCGTGGAAATCGGTTCGTGCGTTCTGGAGTTATAGCGTCAGGAAGGAAAACCCGACTTATTTTTATATAGTAGAGAAGATGTGTGAAAGAAAATAAAAGACGAACTTACCTCGCATCCGATATTACCTCACCTTACTGACGCAGTGTGTTTTTTTACTTTTAGAGATTTGTAATTTATAGAATTGATATAATTCTATACACTAGACTACACTACACTAGCTGTGGCTCTATTTAAAATTCGCGAAACGCTTAGAATTTCCCGTTCCCGTGTGGACGTAGGAATAAAAGTATAGGTTGTAACTTTAAGGGACAGCTCTCCGCAAACTAATGGGGTGAATTCAGTATATCATACTAATGGCCGGTACATGAAGTTATTTCCGGAAAGTCATGGGAATCTAATAAACCTGATTTTTTTTACTACCTCATACGCTATCGCTACCGTGGCGAAACGCACTAGCGAACTGCAGCGCAGCAAGCCGTTGGCCGCCCTCTCCGCGTCGTGCGTTAGAGTATTTCAACCACATCACATCATCCATTGCAATTTTTTGGATTTTAGCTGTTTTATTTATTTAAATGGAGTATTGTGTACAAAGAATTTAACTTTACATTGAAATAAAGGAATGGTAACTGAATAAACGATAAAAAAAATGAATATGACTCAAAATAAGGAGCTGAATGCACCATGTCAGTTTGCGGAGGACCGTCCCTTACATCCTGTATAAAAATACTCTTAAATAAAAATGCAACAATGTATAAAAAAAATCAAGTTAATTCATCGACGATTTTTTGAACTTTGCGGACACATACTTAAGGAAGCTGAATTTTATAAAGTTTTTTTGTCTTTCTTTTTCGTCTGTCAATCTTTCAGAGTAGGTAACCTACTTTATAATTATGTATGAATTAACAACGAGAGCGATCTAAGATTTATAAAAGTATCAAAGATCCTTTTAAATTCCAAAGACATTAAAAAAGCACATCAGCATTATTAGAACAGGGAAGTAACAAGTGAGCGAGACATATAAAGAATTTATATGAGTCAGAAGAGGATGAAAGGTGGTCATTTGATTGCAGTTTGATGACTTAGTTATTTTTTCTATTTATTTATAAGTTTTATCTCCCATATGTTTTTTTTATGGTTTTATAATAGCTGCGGTTGTGGAGTTAGAGGTGTTTGTTTCGATTCTCAGTTAATGTCATGTAATGATTTATAAATAATCTTTTTCTTTGAATGTATCACCGACAGCAATATGGAATTAGTTCGATAGATGATAAGTAATTTTAAATATATATTTTTATATTCACCTAGTCTTTGTTATTTGGGGCTCGTAATTAAAAAAACATCATAGCGTAGACTATTAAATACCCAACAGTTTATCGTTAAGCTGCAATGCGTATGCGCACACTATGAACCATCTATGAGAATTATTTACAACCATGACACTTCAAAATATTTTCTCTATGAAGTGTTGTCAAGTAGATCATTATGTTGTATATTGTTTTTAAAATATATATAACTAGCTGTACCCTGCGATGTCACCCGCGTTACTGGAATAAAAGTAGCCTTTAATCTTCATTAATAAACGGGCTTTCTAGCATTTTTTTTTTTTTAATCGGATACGTAGTTTCCGTAATTACCCCCAAAATTCAAACTTACAAATTCTACCTCTTTATAGTATTAGTGTAGATAGATCATTTCTTCTCTCTCTCTTATCTGATCTCTTAATTTGGATTCACCTCAGGCTTTTTGGTAAAGAGAAATAAAGGCACACCATGCAGAGAATTTAAATTCATAGGCATGTTCAAAGTCAAAGCCATTTATTCAGTTTAGGCCCTAGAAAGGCACTTATGAACGTCGAAGCTACTGAAGTTACCACCGATTCGGAAGTCGCCTTCAACTGAGGAGAACCGGCAAGAAACTCAGCAAGGTTACTTTTTTTTTGATATATTTTTTTGGGCAGTGACGATGTTTAACGATAAAACTTCTAAAGTAATTTATAATAAGCATAAACAACAAATGAAAACAAAAAACAACGAATATGAACTTTGACCATTGGTATAAAAGGACAATCTAGTACTCTACTAGTAACCCACTGAAGAGATATATATTAGCTGCTGCTGATGACGAATGCAACAAAAAAGTGCGCAGGAGTTGAAACACCGGCCTTAGACCTTTGACGTACCATGCACACATCCCTTGAAAAAGATAAAATCTCGCCGGTCGATCAAACGTCGGCCAACAGCTTTGAGGTTCTCTGACTCTCTCTGACAGTGGGTTGTCTCTCTCTAATGTTTACTTCATTTAATTTGAGTCAAGTTAGAAAGGGTTTTTATTCACATTTTATAGTAGAACCTCTATGTAAAGCTTTATTACATGAAACATTAACTATTTAAGTTACATGAAACATTAAACTTACCATCAGGTGGACCAACCTACTGCTACTACTTTTTATCCCTAACAAGAACACAGTGATACTATAGGGTTGTTATTGAAGAAGAATTTTAACTTACATGAATTAAAAAAAAAAAAAAACGAACTTTAAAACTTGCCAGCATTGAAAATTCATGTCTCGCCATACACGAATCATCTATCAGTTGTTATTATGCAGTTATTTCTACTCTGCATAACATTATTTTTGGCTCCGTTCCATGTAGGTTACGTAATAGGCATTCAAGAGTTTGGTAGTTTATTTACGATGCAAGACGAACAGACATCTTGTTATAGATTTTATTAATGGTTCGACATACGGAAGCTTTTATTATTGATAGTTTAATTATTTTTAAACAGGTGGATAGACAGTTCTTTCTTTTAGAAATATCGAATGATGTATTGCGTGTTTTGTGCATCTCTTTGTGGGTTTTATTTATTAATTTAAAGTCTTCTTTCTCATGTTATTTCGTCACTGCAAAGCCAATGGTGAAACCATGAACACCTTCGTGATCAACGTAGCTGTTCATGGTTTCACCAGCTAGCTTTGTTTGTTTGGTTGAAAGCGCTAATCTCAGGAATTACTGGTTCGAAATGAGAAATTCTTTTAGTGTTGGATAGCCCATTTGTCGATGAAGGCTATAGGCTACTTTTTATCCCCGAAACACATAAGATCCCTCGGGAACCGCGGGGCGGAATATAATATGTACAAAAAACTCCATGAAGCTGCCACTGCTGCAGATAGGCAAGGTTCCCAGTCAGTTGGCATTTTCAATATGGCAGACATATTATAAGCTTGTTTCTAAAAGCTTGAATACTATGCAGGTTCCGTATCGGTGGAGGATGTATATAAAAAAGCTAAAGCACTATCTGCAAATATAAAATCAGAAATAAAGCTATGGCCTAACGCAAATTGTCCAAATGATTCAATGATAGATATTTTTTATATATAGGCAAGGTGTTCACCTGATGGTAAGTAGCTACCGTTGTATATGGACATTAGCAATACCAGAAGGATTTCCAATGTTTGCCGACCTTTATAAAGCCTACAATTTGCTCTCAAACGCAACTACCGGAACACACCGTGGTTTCGCACGGTGCAGTTTCAAAGGAGCTTCCTACATCCGAGGCTCAGGTTGTACTCCCAAGGGTACAGCATGGGGTTTTTTTAATAAGGGTGTGAAGATTTTTGCAGGGTCGACAACGCGCCCTTGGTGATGCAAAAAATAAAAATTAAAAAAAAAACAATGTAGGTACCTAGGACATCAAAATTTGTCAATGTTGCAAACCTTGAAGAGACCTTTTTCAAAGAAATGTAAAACTATATAGTATAAAATTTATATATTTAGCATAGTGAATTAAAAGACGAGGAAGTGAGTTTTAATTAGTACATCGATAATGTTATTATTATTTGGGTGCGTTTGCTCTGTGGCCCTGATAGCTGTTCTGACCCCATATCGAATACTAATGTGATCACTTCCTGTGTAACTTAAGTATGGCTAAGTTATAGGAGGTAGCGTTTAAAATACTTTATTGTAAGAAGGTAACCAATCATTATTTACTAGCTTGATGTTTTTGATGTTTTAATTTGTTAAAATCTATCCTATGTGTTAATCCGGATCATATTCTATCTGTGTGCCATTTTTAACAAACATACAAGCTTTCGCATTTATAATATAACTAGCTTACCGCCCCGCGGTTTCACCCGCGAACACCCTATTTTACCTCCTTAAGAGTGGAATTTTCAAAAATCCTTTCTTAGCGGATGCCTACATCATAATATCTATTATATCTGTGTGCCAAATTTTACTATATTTCATGAAAATCTGTTCAGCTGTTACGGAGCTGAAGGTTACAAACCTAGACACATAAACTTCCGCATTTATAAAATAGTATTGGTGGTATGTAGGATAATTGTCAAAAGAAATCGCTCGAAGCTTATGCCAAACGATAAACTCCCTTGCGTCCTTTACGAAAAAGAAACCCATGACATCACGATTCAAGGAATTATACGTTGAACGTCTTGAATATAATTATTCTGGCAATTTTATAAATAATTCGCTAACGGATGGATTTTTAGGTCACATTTTTTGTATGATGCTTGAAAGCCGCTTTCTAGCGTATAATTATACGTAGGTGTACTGTTATTCATCTTATTACTAGCTGTCCCCCGCGGTTTCACCCGAGACAAAAAGTATCCCATGTCCTTCTCCATACCATAGGCTATCTGCTGTACTGAATTTCAACTCGACCGGCTCAGCGGTTTAAGCGTGAAAAGGTAACAAACAAACAAACTCACATTTGCATTTATAATACCAGTTATTTATAAAATGTGAAGTTTTTGAGTATGTTTGTTATCACTTAACTCCGTAATGACTGAACACATTTGACTGATACTTGGAACATAGATAGAACATACCCTGGACTAATATTTATGAGACTTTTTATCCCAGGAAAACATTAGATCCCTCGTGAATGCGGGTGAAACCGCAGGGTATGAGTTGGTAGAATCTAGCATCCTCCCGCGGTTTGACGTTTTTTTTTACTAAATTTTTTATTTTGAATAATTTTTAAATTTTTGAATGTATTAGTATATTTGTTTTTGTATAATATTACCTGGTAAATAAATAAATATTCTGGGACATTATTCCTCACAGAGCTTGTGCTATGGAAGCCAGATAACTGATATCTATGGTACTAATATTATAAAGTTGAAGAGTTTGTTTGTTTGTTTGAACGCGCTAATCTAAGGAACTACTGGTTCAATTTGAAAAATTATTTTAGTGTTGGATAGCCCATTTATTGAGGAAGGCTATAGGCTACTTTTTATCCCGGGAAAATACAAGATCCCTCGGGAACACATGCACACAAATGTCTGTCTTGAATAGGATAAGATTTAAACAACTGGCTTTCGATTTTTAACCTATAGCTGAGATGTAAATTGCTCTTCATAATAAAGTTTCTATGAAAAAGTTTTCGTTATCGAAAGCTCAAACTGATGAGAGACTGAGTTTAGTAAATACTTCATGAATAAAATGAAGTATCAAAAAACAATTTTAACATTGCTTTTGAACTTTTTGCAGGATGTAAATGATTAATTTAAACAGATGGAAACCATTTTTAAAAGGTTAAAAAGACTAATTTATAAAATACCAATGTTCCCCCTAAAACATTACACTATCTTATCTAAATCGTATAAAATAGATTTTTAATGAGCTTACACAACATACAGTTTTTTTTATAAAATAAAATATATTCGGTCTATTACCTGCGCACACGCACGCCGTTGTCTGTATTTAATAGCCCAGCAAATGTGGACACATTACTATACCCCATTGTTTAGGGTGACCATAATGGCTTCATAATAATCGGACTTACCTATTTAACAGATTTTATATTCACACTAGCTTCTGCCTCGCGGATATACCCGCGTTCCCTAAAGAACTTATATTTTCCCGGGATTAGGTAAATAATAAATAAATAAAATAGTATGATAATAAAATAATAATAGATGATAATTAATCAATGACTAACTTATATATTTACAACAAGTATTTACAATCATTGTATAAAATACAAACTATGATATATAGAAAACATCCTCAAAGCCCTCGCTGCTGTCGATAGGCAAGGTTCCCAACAGGCTGGCAGCGTTCCCTTTTTGGATGGCCAAGCTTATGCGTAATAATAATTATAATATTAGTGGGATATTCACCCGTACGTTCGTTTATAAATAGGTAACTTGGCGAGTAGGATGCCGTGAGCGTTTCGAAATGGGAAATTTCATAAGTAAATCAAAATAAGTCATTAATATATTTTTATATTAATTTAAATTACGTTTGTGTAAAAATAGTAAAAAAAGGATACCTTTTAAAACTAATGCAATTATTTATCGATCGCATGGTTCCCCTACCTAACATTATATCCACACTTCCCCATGATAAGTTGCGTCAATTGTTTAGAAGGTATAAACAGAACAAAAACGTACTTACGTGCTTAATGTACTATAGTATGTCGCTTTACGTTTCCTGTTTTATTATTGTAAATAGATATGTATTTAAATACATACAAATATACTGATTAACTTGCCAATGGTATCACTTGGTCTCGCACGGTACGGTTTCATAGAACCTTCCTACCATGGAAGCTCAAGATGTGGATCGAGCTTCCCGCCATGGTTTTCCCAAGGGAGTACAGCATGGGGTTCTTCAATAAATTTTGCAGTAATTTATAAAGTATCTCAAGCGATGATAGCTCACAGTGATGTCGAATGCCCTGACGAGGGTCGTGGGTTCGAATCCTACGGACAGCTTGAGCTTTTGGTGAAGGAGAACATCGTGTGGAAACCATAGCACGGTGGTAGGGTCCCTTCACACTCGTGTTGAAAATCTATCGCTAAACACCTTCCAGTGTGTTTCGATAACGATATTTGAGAGCCAGTTCCTTCTAGGTCTACTTACCACCTTCGGCCACATCATTTATCATTTGTGGTCAAACACAGGCCTAGTAAAAAAGGAGTGTTTCTTTTAGGCAATGTGTGCTTACCTGAATATGTATTTCGTTCTTTCTTTTAACTTATAATTAACTGAAATATAGATACCGCCGATTTCCTTGGACAATGCGGCAATAAAAACTACGGCGTAGTCCGAGAACTTTGGTTTCCAAAATGTGACGTTGATGTCCCGCGAGCTATATTAATGATCTACTAATCAAATACTCATAAACTTAGGTAAAATGCCGGTTAGCACCGTGAAACTTTAAAACCAATACTACGAGAAACAAAAATGAGGGAAATAAGTGAGAAATGTTGCCGCATTTTGTTCTTAGGTAGGGCGATATCTAGGTGGAGCGCAGCAGAGACGGGAGACCAATCATTTATCCCAGTTAAATAACTTATTTCACTAAGGCCTCATTCTTAAAATACTATTTCAAAGAAGCATATTTAAATAAAATACTTCTAAAGTCTATAGAATCATTAAAACATTAACAGCACGTTGGAAAATGGTCTGGTTTCTGAAAAATCACTTATTTCATGTCTAGCAAATAGGTAAGCACTAAAGCAAATTGGTTTCAACACCTAATTATACTTAAGGGAACTAGGTCTGCCTAGGCAATAAATATCCTAGATCTATTTACCTGTCTAGGTGAGTAGGAATAATGGATTGAGTTTACAGTGAAAATATATAGTGGGGATTTGGAAAATGCATGTTTAGAAAATTATAGAAAAATAGCTTTAAAATAAGGTAATTTGATATTATTACAAAATTAATAATATATTTAACAGATAAATCTTTAGATTACCAAATAAAATATTTTTTTTAAAATATAGTGGTAGAGAATTAATTGTATAACGTTAATTGAATAAGGGACTATAAATTAATAAATGTATATTTTTTAATTTCTTTATTTGGTTCTAATAAACTACAAAATCAATGATATGTCATGAAACCACTTCAGTAAGTCTTGAAACTATCCACTATAAATTACCTAATCTAAATATTTATAATGTGACGGCGTGTGCGAATTTTTTCACTAGCAACATTTTCAATTGAGTACATTGAACTATTGGTCCAGATTTCTTGTTTATGTTTTTTTGCGGTTGTTATTTAATTTTGTACCAATTTAAATATTCAGTTTTTTACAGAAATAGGGAATAAATAAATTAATGCGTCTCTCGCATAACGTAGGTATATCGAAATCTAGATGAGCAACATACTGTACCAGATACAATACTTAGGTTACGCGTTAAAAATAATAGATTGTCTAACTCAAAATAGAAGATTTCTTATAAATACTTTTCTTTTCTTATAAGGTTTTTTTTTTATTACAACCAGCCCAGTTTTTTTTTAATTGTGATAAATGTTTTGGCCATCCATCCCTCCTCATTAACGCATTGAGTTACAATTTCAACAATGACCACAACTTACCATAAAGAGCTAGTTAAACAATAAAACGGTCCGATTTCCCCACAATCAAGGTAATTGATATAAGAGAGGATAATTTCCCTCGTACCAATTTGGCGATCAAACTTGACCTCATAAAGAGGTCACAGCGCCCAGTGGGTCGGAACGCCATGTGTAACGAACAAAAAAGTTATGGGACTTTGTGACCAGAATTTATAACTTTTTATAGACAAAAGTTACTAGGTATTAGTTTCATATTTATAAAATTGTTATTATTGGTGGATATTTGAAGATGGCTAGAACAATATAACTTTTTTTTAAACAATATAATACTTTGACTTTAACATAAATTTCGTTAGTTGTAGAACTGATTATAATAAATTCTGAAATTCTGAATTTGACTGTTTTTTTTTGTTGTTGTTGATATGAATGGACGACTCAAGCGAGAGTTTGAAACCTATCACTTTCACTGGAATTTTAAAACTAATGACAATATCATAATATAATTTTTACACGTATTATTCATTGTTACAGGTAAACCAGCAGTTAATGCCAAACGATGGTTACCCTACACACCCATCTTTTAACACCATTCGTCACGGTCCGTGGCTATTGGAAGGTGTGGTCAACGCAGCCTCTAAATTTACGATAATAATGCACAAATTGGAGGGAAAAATAGGGTGCTTTGGCACAACAAAAGAATTAGTGTATTTTTTAAATCACAATATAAAAATTAAAGGATATTTCTAGAATTTAGTTTTTCAAACTATTTAGTATACAAAATAGCCCTAATTCTGTGGAGCTAACTGGGGATGGAACTAGTACCTAGAACAGTAATTATTTTTTTATATGGAAGTAAAACTATTGAAACAATATATAATATAAAAAAATATATTTATAGGTATAGATAATTAAGCTAAAATGAATAAGCACAGAGTAGGAAATACCAAATTACGAATGATAAATACAAAAACGACATAAATATTGATATGAAATATTGTGCAACGTAAATAAATGTTGTATTTGGACATTCGATCCGTTATCATAGGTTATCTGTGTGCAATTACATAATTATGTCAGTAGAGTTATTATAGATAAATAAAACGTTCGCGCACGATGCATATGGATAGCTATTTCATTGATAAAAATGACTTAATAATATTTGGGTCTATTAAAGTAATTTTTATCCATGCATGCATATATAAATTTATTGTAACATATAAATGTTGTAGTTTAATATATCAGACTATTTATCAGACGTTTGGTATTTATTTATCATATTATTTTGTGATGAATTTATTACCCCTTAAGAAATTTTGAATTTATAATATTACTAGTTTCCACCCCGTTGTTTCTCCCGCGTTCTCGGTATAAAAAAGTATCCTATATGTTTTTATTCATATGCCAAGTGGGAAAAAACGTAACACACATACATAAACTTACGCATTTATAATATAAATAATCCTCATAAGCCTTCACAGGCATTTATAAATTGCTAAGCATAAGTTAAAGAAGTGAAAAATAATATAGACATAAGATCTTGAAACTTAGTTTTTAGATAACAATTTTTTTTTGAATGTAAAATGGGCTTATGTTTGGCCATCGACTGACCCTAAAGTTACTACACTTGATCCACTAGGGTCAGAGCAGTGAAGCAATCAAGCCCATCCAGTCTCCAGCTCTAAGCTGATAAAGTAATTAAACCCAACTTTTACTATAAATACAGATGTCTGTATGATGTACGGCCACGTCAAATGTCCCCATAAAAAAAAAAAACGTGGAATCCGACATACGAACTGGCAGAAAGTCTCCGACCTAATTTCTGTTAAGTTTATCTTATAAAGCGTGTTTCCATGTATGTATGTCAGACGAGACGAATAATAATAGACAGATAGAGTAATTCTACTGTATTAATTCAGAATTTGTCACGACAAAATGCTTTTTAGATATTGTGTAAAGAGACTAATAAAAACTAATTTATAAATATTCAAGCCATACTGTCACAAATCAATGAAATTTTATCATATTCATTGCCAAAAAATTATACGAGTCTTTATGGTACTTACGAGTCCAGGATATGGAAGGAATATCTCAGGACGAGAGGTCACCTTCCCAGAGTCCCCCCCCCCCTAACAAATCTAACCTATTTTTGTCATGTACAACAGCTAGTTTTTGTCAAATTCATTTAGTCTTAGGACGTTTTATGAACGCGGTTTCAACTCCCGGCTTAGCTTTCCTTACCCTCTATCGGTGCGGCATTGAATACCATCTCGTGACGTATTCTCCAATGGAAACGAACACGACGTGCGCTTGCGCAACCCGTATAGCATTACTGCCCCATGTGCACGGTATACGACTATAGTATAAATAATTTCAGGATTCACTCGTCCACTGTATGAGTCGACTGTTTCAATCGTCGTTACGGACGTGTTAACAAATATCCGGTCGATTCATTATGAAAAGCTGCTTTGGACACTTGGTATTTCCTGAAAGAATTAATCTGTTAAACGATTTGTTTTATTAGACATGGCGGTTAGCACACAAACTTATAAAATACTAGCTGTACCCTACGGTTTCATTCGCTATTCTGAGAAAAATAAGTAGCTTATGTCCTCCATTACAGGGGTAGGAACACTGTATTAGTATGTAGTCTAAATTAAAATATAATCCTATGTTTATAAATAATCACTCTTGGTTATTACAAGCGGTTAAACAATGTAATTCGTTTGAAATTGAAACAAATATCCAAGGTTGTTGTTTCGGCGTTTTTCATCCTGATTATTGCATTAAATTTATAGTTTAAACAAGATTAATCTCGATGAAAGAAAAATTACTGTAAACATGAGTCATGAGACATCGTGAGATCAGAACTAATATCTTTTACAAGGTCGGATACTCATCATCGTCAAATATTGCGAGCGTGTGAGTGATGGCTAGATATATCTATCTATACTATTAATATTAATAAAGCTAAAGAGTTTTTTTTGTTTTAAAACGCTATTCTCTGAAACTATCAGTCGGATTTGAAAAAATATTTTTGCATTTAGCCCAATTCTTGAGGAAAGTTATAGGGCTTTTTTTATCCCAGGAATGCGGGTGAAACCGCGGGAAACAGCTAGTCTATTATAAAGTCGGATATGCATCAAAAATCATGGCATAATGTATAACAAACATGTCATTCTATGAGAGACAGTATAAAGTCCGGAGAAACGTCAACACTGCTACATATTTTGAAGATTATAAAAACAAATGATTTTTGTCTTTTTGTGTTCAGTAATTTATAGTTTTTTTTTTATGTCAGAGGGCTGACAACAGACGGACTACCTGATGGTAAATGGCTATCGTCGCCTATGGACATTAGCAATACCAGTGGGATTGCTAATGTGTTGCCGATCTTTATAAAACCTAGGAGGCAACTGGTTCTCAAGTGCAACTGCCGGAATACACCGGTAGGTGCTAGGCGACAGATTTTCAACTTTGAGGGGGTAGCCAGCCAGGCAGGCGGGTACTACAAAGTACCCTACCACCGTGCTATGGTTTCCTCACGATGTTTTTCTGCACCAATATCTTTTTGTTGGATTCGAACTTAAATCGCCAAATTTCTCCAAGTTCATACTAAAATGACACCACTAAATACTTAAGCAAATTGTCTCACAGTAAATTTAGCATGCAGTATAATATATATATACTATCATTTCATGTGTTTGTATTGGTTTACGAGTTTCTACGTAACGTGATGTAACTGTTATTTTCTGTTTGGCTTGTTGCCAACAAACTATGTCTAGTTCAGATGCTCTGGAGTTAGTTACTAGTTAAATAGCTCACAAGCGGTTTAGAGCCCTTGAGTCTTAGGAGAGGCTTAGCCTCCCTATGTGTGTTCTACCGCTTGTTCGGAGGAATTGTTTGACTTGATGCCCACGGCTACCTTTTACTATCGCACCTCTCGCCATCGACGGGGAACTAATCCATTGGAGCCAAACTGGTCTCGTACAGTGCGGTTTTAAAGGAGCTTTCAACCGGTGGTAGAATCATTTGTAACGTTCATAAGTGCCTTATTAGGGCCTAAACTGAATAAATGATTTTTGAATTTTTGAATTGAACCATGAATGCTTAAGCTGTGGAACGAGCTCCCCGCCGTGGATTTCCCAGCATGGGGTTCTTCAAGAAAGGTGTGAAGAGATTTTTGCAGGGTTGGCAACGCGCGTGTGATGCCCCTGGTGTTGCAAGCGTCAATAGGATACGGTAACTGCTTACTGGTGGGCCGTATGCTTGTTTGCCGCCTTAGTGGTATAAAAAAAATTGATCTATAACTTGATTGCTGATAGAAATGTAGGTGCTATATTCTTTTCATATAGGTTTTGTTTGTTTTATGTAGATATTGTACCTATAATTAATTTAATAGGGTCTTCATCATCATTATCAGTTCATAAATTGACTGCTGAAATGTGTTATTGAATCTATAGATTCGTAAATGAATTTTATAAGAGAATTTTTTATATATAAGATTCTCGTGTCACAATGTTAGTTACCATACTCCTCCGAAACGGCTAGACCGATTTTTATGAAATTTTATATGCATATTCAGTAAGTCTGAGAATCGGTAACTATTTATTTTTTAAACCGCTACGCGAGTGAAACCGCGGGGGACAGGTAGTATTCTATAAAATATGAATTTTCCTGGGAAATGCATATTTGAATGCTAAGTTAAGACGTAATAGAGTGACGGACAGACACAAACATTCACATTTGTAAAATTAGTATCTTTGCTATTCGTGTGGTTCATTCCGAAGGTTATTTCCTAACAAAATAAAGAAACTATTCTCCTCTGAGTTACTTAATGTTGTTTTAAAACTAAACCGTTAAAAGAAACACATTAAAGCTTAGTTCGTGAGAACAGAAGCTTGTGACAAACCGATGAATGGAACAAAATACACACAAAGAGACATTAAGGAACAACGGAACGGTTTACAAGTAAATTGTGCTATAAAAATAATATAAAAATGTGTTAAACGTACGGACAGACTAGCATCGCTTGTATGTGTAATGAGTTGACTACAGAGTAATGTGACGATGTAGAGAATATTTATTTTTTATAAAAAATAAAATTACCAAAAAAATATATTTTTATTTAAGTATATATTTTTTTTTACTTTGTATAGGTTTGTATTTGACCACAATCTCTCTATGATAGGTGATGATGCAACCGAAGGTGGTAAGCACACAAAGCCTACAGGAATTGGCACACAAGTCCAGCTGCCGGAACATACTGGTAGGTGTTTGGATATAGTTTTTCAACTCAAAGGTAGCCTGGCAAGTGGGTACTACAAAGTACCCACCGTGCTATGATATGGTATAGCTAGTAGCCTATATCCCTCTCCATATCATAGGCTATCTGCGTCCCAAATTTCATCGCAATCGGTTCAGCGGTTCATGTGTGAAAAGATAAACAAACTCACATTCGTATTTATAATATTAAATTTAGGATTTGTGAAACTATCATTGTCTTTTAAAAATTAAAAGTTCAAATACATTAAATTTAAACCTCTTTAGACTATGACTCACAAACGGTGGAATCTTCGGATTGATTCGAATGAGTTCTCACAACAAGAAGTTGCAATAACAGCTGCTCTACTCGTAAATATAAGTATTATGACGGACTCTAATAGCCTGAAGCCCTTAACTGACTGTAGAAATTAATTTACCGTTTTGGCAGCAGAATTGTAGTGACAATAAATAGCTTAGTTTGAAGCTAGCATAGTAGACGGTTGAATATTCAGTGCTTTTGATATATAGTTTTAGCGAAACATATGGTTTGGGTAATAAAGAAAAAGTTTTTTTCTAACATTTTGCGTACTAAAAAGATAAAGTATTTTATTTACAACCATTAATAAAAAAAAAAAAATACAAATCATTATAGAAATATTATAGAAAAATTCTTCTAATCTACCACTGCTGCCGATGGACATGACTCCCAACAGGCTGGCAGCGTTTTCTCTTTGAACGTAGCTTTTATTAGGTAGGTGTAACGGTTAACGTTGTTTTCTAAAGATAAAAGCACAATTTATTTTGTTCATTCAGAGCCATTAATATTTATTTAAATTTCATTAGTAAGTATCTTTAACTATTTTCTAACAAAATTAATCTCTGAATTTATTCATTACTCTGCATCCACATAGTTCTCATCTGGTACACCGAGAAATGTGTTTTTTACTCGACCTCTCGAGTCCTTCCACTTGTACACACAAAATAACATGAAAATATGTGTTATTTACATACTAGTAGGCAAGTTGACAGACCAGTTGCCGGTCGAGTTTACTAGACGCGTGACCAGACAAAACGACTGCTGGTTTACTATAACCAGATCTGTAATCGTACAGGGCAAACAGTTTCAATGATTTGGGTCATTTTAAATGAAATGGGGCAAGTGCGTCCATTTAAAAATAATATGATACTAAGCCATGTGTTCGTAGAATGGTATTTTAAAGTATCTACTTACCATTTACGTATTACTCTGGTCCTCGAGAAGAATTTATAGATGCACACGCATTCCTTATTTAAGATTTTTCATCAATGTTGAAAGTAAATATAAAAATATAAATAAAATAAATATTCTGGGACATTATTCCTCACACACGGCCATCTGACCCCAAACTAAGCAGAGCTTGGACTATGGAAGTCAGATAACTGATATACTACATATACTACTTTTCTTTTGTAAATACATACATATATAGATAATTACACCCAGACTCAGGACAAACAGACATGTTCATGCACACAAATGTTTGTCCTGTGTGGGAATCGAACCCACGACCTGCGGCGTGATAGATAGGGTATCTTACCAACCACGCCAACCGGCCCGTCGTTGTTGTATGTTGTTATAGTGACGATTATTGTGGCGTAGATCTTAGGCTTCTGTGAAGAAAAACATCGTAAGGAAACCAGTACTTTGTAGTACCCGCCTGGGTGGCTACCACCCTCTAGTTGAAAATCTGTCGCTTAGCACCTACCGGTGTGTTCCGGCAGCTGCAGTTTAGAGCCAGTTTCAATACATATTAATCCTGGTACTGTTAATCTCCTTAGAGGAGATGGTGGCCACTATCCTATCATTAAGGTGGAATGTCTGCCTTTTTGCCAGCTTCTCTCTATCTGTCCATCAGTTAGTGCGCTAACGGGAAGAGATTTTTGATGGTTATTTATCCTATTAATATTAAAAATATGAAAGTATGGATGGATGTTTGTAACTCAATCAAGTCAGAACGGCACAACGGATCTGGATGAAATTTGACACAGACATAGATTATAATCTGGAATAGCACATAGGTTACTTTTATCCCGGGAAAACATAAGATCCAACGGGATCGCGAACGAAACCGCGGGGCGGAAACTAGTAGTTACATAAAGCTTTCATGAAACTTCAGAAGTCACTCGTTAAATTATTTCACATGAGTGGAGCCGCCGGCATAAGTTATATAGAATCTATTGAACTCAAGATACCATCTAAGTTGCTCAATCAATGTCAAAGAAATAAGGTCTAATGCACATATAAAGTGATCATTATTTTTTTAACATTAAAATAAATAAATATTAAATAATCCTAACCTAGATTTACCTTATGGTCTAGAAACTGGAGTGTAAGTGTTACAGCCTTTATATGGTCAGTAGTGGTCAGTAGTGGTTCAGGCCATGTCTTTCTGTCATGGCCATGTTGGGGAGTTCAGTGATGTGACTGTGGTATCGCCGATATCGATTGTTTGCCCTATTTTCTTGTCATAGATTTAAGATCTTTATATAGCCGTAAAGTAATTTCTCAGTTGTAAATTACACATGTTTATTTATTTCATACTCTGTTTTAATTCTAGATAAATTAAAGATAATGATGGTTTAATATTAAAATAAAAAATGCGAGTAAAAATAGTGAAAAAATATTTTTTGTCAATTGTTTTTGTCGACACGTAGTGTCAAAGATCCTGTGGTAGGCGCATCGATAAATGCCAGGTACTTAAATTATAAATTTTCGATTATCACGATAACTACTCAATAAATCCATCACTATTAACTTGTCGCTCCAATTAAAGAAAAATTAAGCGTTAATCGATATTTATTGATGGAATTCTTAAATAGAAAAGTGAATTGGTATTTTTATTCACTAATCGATGAAAGTTGTTTATACCGATGTCTGTAATTGGTCACCATCTGTCGATGTCGGTGTTTTTATATCTGATTGCTTCGCACTATATCTGTATGCAATTGAAATCGGAGTTGAATTTCGACCACACACAACGATTTTATAAAGGAAACTGTGCATTGCAGGAGATGTAGATTGTTGGACAAACAAACACGTGTCGTTCTATGTTCGTAACTAAATTCAATGATTATTTAAGTATATTTTGATTACATTAACAATGTTTTCATAAGTTGGGCTTATGGTTTAATATAAATTACCAAAGGTTACTAATTACTATCAAACCATAAACAATACTTGGGCACAGATAACACAATATAAACTTTCTTTCGGTTTACTATAGATAGAGTATCTTTGGTATCTGGTACTTTGTATCTTATCTCAATTAATGTTTAGGGTTGAAAATTTAATGGGCGAGCAGCAATATGTAAATTTTATATTTTTAATATTAATCTCATACATTTTTTTTTAAAGTGACAGTAGATTTGGTGTTAATAGTTTCACAGAAAGCCACAAAATTGGTTCAACACAATAAACTAACATAACCTATATGTACCACTCCAAACTCCCCCAAAAAAAGTCAATCTTTTGTCCTATCAAATGATTGGGCCTCTCAAACACGCTTCAAGTGGGACCACCACGACACATGCTCGTCATGGCACGTGCCTGTAACGGTATACTGCTACAGAGGGCCCATTGTGCTCTACTGTGGGCCTTTGAGTTGGTCGAGTCTTTGTTTTAATGTAAATGGTATATGATTATATTTGTGGTGATGAAATTTTAAGGTTAATTGGCATCAAGTTAATAATTAAACTACGTACGACTACTAGGTATAGAACAATAATGAAGATTTACCAAAATACCAAATAAAATAATTTAATCCTAAGGTTTACTCGTATTTAAACTTTATCTGTGATAAATTTAGTATATATTTATTTTTATTTTATTTTAGTAAGAATTTGTTATAGGTACAAAATTTCTAAAAAAATAATAAAAATACCATGAGATACGGCTGAAAATGCATTGCGTAATCTTGTTTCATGTAAAAATATGCAGAAATATGCTATTATTCACGTTTCATCGTTCATTGAAACCACAAACAATAAATGCTACATTATCCATGAGTCATAAAACGAACGTAGAATTTTCTCATTGCCGCAAAAACACATCGTTACGCTTTTATCTTTATACTTTTAATAATCGTGGTGGTGATGCGTGCCCATTATTTTATACGACACGTCATAAAATATTAGATGAGCTTTCTTGTCAAACAACCAAACAGCTTTCCTTCTCAACTCTAGCCTAGGCTAATTATATTAATTGATCTGCAAAGATGTGTTTGGACAACCCACTGTATTACAGTTTTGAGCCATTTATGGACTTTTCTGAGCAAATTACAATGTAGATCTACATTCAGAAATTTGCCAGTACGACCACAGCGTAAAAAACATACAGTGGTCTATAGCGTTTGAAGTCACGCGAAATGCGGCTTTGTATAGGCATTCGTCATTGCTGCATTGTGTCCCAAGTGAGAGTATGGCAGCTCCCCTCTCAACCCGCAAGCCCCGCACGATTGCTCTATCTAGACGTGTCCGTTGGCCGACTGTAAGAGTTACATAGACTGTGGTACGACTAGGTAAATTATACCATTTTTTCAGTTTAATTTTTTACGTGGTTATAGTATTGTAGGTATTTGACCATAATCTCTCCAAGGTAAGTGATGATGTGGCCGAAGGTGGTAAGCACACAAAGCCTAGAAGGAACTGACTCTTAAGTATAGTTGCCAGAACACACCGTTAAGTGCTTGTCAACAGATTTTCAACTTGAGGTTGGTAGCCAACCAGACAGGGAGTACAACCGTGCTATGGTTTCCTCCAACGAAAGCTCATTAAGCTCATTGATTCAAACTGGCAACCTTCGTCAGAGCATTGGACGTCTCTACCACAGAGCTATCATTGCCTTTTCAGATAATACTACCATAACGTTCCATACAATGGACACGCGTACGCTTTAATTTTAAACACATCGTTCAACGCCTAAAATACATGGCATAGATATGAAAAAACACTGTAACCCGGTTACTTTGCAATTGTATAGGTTCACCGAATAAACACTGCATTAACATGTTACGTAATTATGTCATTCTTTACTACGTATACAGGTTGATTTTTTAGTCACTGGCCATACTTGCATGGGTTAAAGTACTCGTCAATATGAACAACTTTTATTATGGGACCAACTTTGATATCGCATAAAATAAAATGGTTCCTTCATACATTTCGGTCGAGTAGTAGTCGACAGCTGAAATGTTTTTTTGTGATCTCAGAGTTAGTCCCATGATAAAAGTTGTTCATATTGATGAGTACTTTCTCCTCTGCAAGTATGGCCAGTGACTAAAAAATCAACCTGTATAATTTGAACGACGTGATCAAACAGGATCGACGTCCATAAAAAAATGCGCCAAAGCCACGAAAATGCAAACAAAATGAAGTCGATTAAAATATTATAAATGTGAGAGTTTGTGTGTTTGGTACATTGTAACCATTATTAACTTTGTAACGGCTGAACGGATTTTGATGAAACTTGGCATACAATTGGAATATATTTGGGATTAACATATAGGATGCTTTATATCCCGCTAAAACATAAGACCCCTTGAGAACGCGGGTGAAACCGCGGGGCGGAAGCTAGAACTACATATATAAAAGTTTATTTGTTTGTAAACAAATTGTGTCAATCAAACTAACTAACTTTATGTATTTAAAAAGAAGAGTTTGTTACTGTTAAATATATATTACAAGAAACCCATGAAAATTATACAGGTATTTGAATTATATCATCATCATCATCATCTCAGCCGCAAGACGTCCACTGCTGGACATAGGCCTCCCCTAATGATCTCCAATAGGACCGGTCTTGGGCGGCCTGCATCCAGCGTTTTCCAACGAACATTACAAGGTCATCTGTCCACCTTGTAAGCGGACGTCCTACGCTGCGCTTGCCGGTCCGTGGTCTCCACTCCAGAACTCTTCGGCCCCATCGGCCATCCGTTCTGCGCACTTTGTATAATATATCACCTTAATAAAAGCAACTTGTCCAACATTTACTGCTGAATATAGACCGTATGCGTCGACGCAAAAAGTAACGGAACCAAATAATGTCTTAAACTAAAGCGTTAGCGTTCATTTAAGGCTCTAATAGTCGGATATACCTTTTAATAAATACTTAGTTATCAATTTATTCACAGGATATTTACAACAAAAATATAAACTACTAGCTATCCCCCGCGGTTTCACCTGCGTTCTCTACATAAAAAGTAGCCTGTATTAGTCAATAAACTGCCTATCTAACTCAAAAATATCAGTGTCTTAGATTCATACAAAAATTTCATACTTTCAGTTTTTCCCGAACTTTCCAATTTTCTGTTCATTTTTATTATTTTTCCTTTCCGTCTACAAAATATTAGAAAACTTAAAAAAAAGATGAATGAAATCGGTAAAGTCGTTCTCAAAGACTAAGGGAAATAGGGATCCATTCGAAGATACCGTTTTAATTATTAGAGCAGTTAAAGGTATTATTAGATCTCCAATAATTTTCTGTAATGAGCTGGTTCCCTGTTACTAGTGGATCTAAAATAGATCCAGATATTTTGCTAATAAGATTAAAGATGTAACTGTCATCCGATTTAACCATAGAGCAAATTGAATGACATCAAACTCTATAGATATTTATAGAATGCAACGCCTTCCGGCGGTAGACACGATAGAATATTTTGGAAACGCGCCAACACGGACATTTGAGTCCATGGAAATAGATTCGGGTTAAATTACCCGATTGTCTGTTTTATTGAGTATGATTTAATTGTAAAACTTTAAGGGTATAAATTAGCTTGTCAAACATCATAGGATATCATATAAACAAACATTCGAGTTCTGTTCTTTGATTTTTATAAATAAAACTAATAATTTATAAGTCGATGTTTTTTTTTATTAATCTCTCACCCTTGCAATTTTCTACCCCATTGAGTTTAGGCCAGGTGTAAAAACACATAAATTATTCCTTTAAAAATAAGGGTGGTTTTTTAATTATAATTTATTGCCAATTTTAAATAATGTGCGATATCATTATCATTTTAAAAAGTGTGTTTGCCGTTTTTTTTAAATTTCTAATGTTAAACGATGATGATATGGCGATTAATAATATTTGCCATCTTCGGACCAAGATCCATAGTATCTTACTCATTCTCCTTTTTATTTAACACTAGCAACCTACCTCGGTTTTGCGCGGGAAGCAGAGCATATACCTACGCCTACATTTTTATTTATATGCAGGCGTACGCCAGTACCTAAACAGACTTTTTCATTTGAATTTAGAATAATCATATAGTATAAGAATTTTACAATTGATTTATAATTTCACAGTTGAAAAACTCTAAAAGAACGGTCCTTATCCAACAAAAGTAAACATGGGTTAATGACTCAAGGTCAAGAATGTCAGACTTACTACGCCTGCAAATCTTGAGAGAATCAATATTTTTTTTATCCAAATCAAATTAATGCTTGCGCAATGAGCAGCACTTAAAAACTCATCGAGTTAAGGTCATGTCAACATCTTCTTGAACGTATTTAGTCATGTCAATAGTTCTTTAAGGCGAATAACTTTGTATTTTATTTTTATTGGAATTAAAATATGTGTCAAAAACTAATCATCATCATAATCCTTCTCCCCTTATCTATACTGATATTATAAAGCTGAAGAGTTTGTTTGTTTGGACGCGCTAATCTCAGGATTTGAAAAATTCTTTCAGTGTTTGATAGGCCACTTATTGAGGAAGGCTATAGGCTACTTTTTATCCCGGGAAAACACAAGATCCCTCAGGAACGCGGGTGAAACCGAACGGAAAAGCATTTCCTACATAAATGGGACCATCTTTTCTATTAGGTACATTTCTTCATTTTCTTCATTTTCCTATCAGCCAATATTTCAGTATTCACATCTATTTTTACATTAAGTATTTTCACACAATCAAAAGAACTGTATTTTTTTCAGTTAAATTTAATAGAAAGCTTGAAAAGTACCTAAGCAAAACTACTATAATAATCAAAATGTAAATGTCTGAACGAACTTGGACGAAAATTGGTACGTAGATAGATCATACCCTAGTATACAGAGGATATTTTTTATAATTGGAAAAACTTAAGATCCTTTGGGAGCGCGGGTAAAACCGTAGGGCAGAAGCTACTTAAATATATTTGCTACATAAAGACTATTTCTAAAAGTAATGAAAAATGTATTTTAAGGGCCTTCGGCCACGTCATCACTTACCATAGTGAGATTGTGGTCAAACACAAGCCTATACAAAGTAAAAAAGAAGGGAAAAACACCATAATTAATATTAAAACTGCCCCTTAAGTACACATCATTAATGTCGAAACGTGCAAATATAATGACATCACCAGATCGCGCCAAAAATAGTGTCATAAGTGACAATTTGTGACAGGCGTGTGAATTCGCGTAGGCATGTTTTCTTTGAGGCTTGGTAAATAAGTATGTTCTGTAGGCGGGTGAAATATCTGTTTTAATCTATGCCATTTTGCAATGTATGTACATAGTAAAATATTATATAAATAATAATTTATATTATGTTTGTATTCATAATCAATACAATAAACTGTAGGTAATATTTTTTACTGTTTTTATTTACTGGCCAGTTGTACAATTAATTTTTCTGAGATAAACAAGTCAATCGGCAAAAAGACCTCATTCCAAATTCAAGTGTTATTTTAACCAAATTACGAAACAGAAAAAAAAACAAACATTTTCAAATAATCAATTTATCAGAAACACATTGCTCTTGTTCCAAATAATTACCAGTGCTACTTGGTCTATTTGCGGAATAGAAATACATAGAAGAAGAGATCTAGTTAATGTGGTGTTTACGTGTACCTAACCTAATTTCAAATAGAATACTTTTTGCTTGGAAATTGGGTTTTTGGGCTGAAATGTTGTATATGTTATGTTGGGCTATAAGATCTACGGATAGGTACCAGATATTGTTCATGTTACATTGGGTACCTATATACATTATACCTACCCAATTTTGTCTGGAATTTCGGGTGGGCTTTGTCTATTTTCATCGAAAAGTTTCCAGTCGAATTTTTTTAACGAAAAAAAAAAACAAAAACGTTATGACACGAGCTTACCTGTAGGTAAGCTCGAGGTGAGATGTATGTCACGAAAAATCTTATAAGTTCAAAATACTGTGAGTTCCAGGAGCAGCATTTGAGAGCCAGTTTCGTTGTAGGCTTAGCGGGCTAATCATCTTCGGCTACATCATCACTTACCATGCTGTTCTTATGGTCAAACCTAAGCATCTTATTTATTAAAAAAAATAACACCTTTATGAGTCTTGCATTTTCTACGGCTATGTCCCAATCCTTCCGTTTTGGGCCCACGTGTTGTACCAGAGCCCAAACTATTCAGTTTCATGACAATTTAATACATCCGGTATTTCAATAGACGGAAATTACATTCCTGGCCTAAATTATTGACAGTGATACTAAACATAATCGCGGTTTTTGTGGCCACACGCTAAAGTTACGTACGTGACCTATATGAGTTTATGAATGAGGTTTTATAATCGGTTAGGAATATCTAGTTAATCGGGTATTAAATTATCCAATGTCTGATTGAAAAACTCAGAACGAATCCGAGTGAAACCTCCACTATTCCGTCAAAATAATAATAAATCCATACAATAATAGATATAAACAAAAAAAATGTGAGTTATTTTGTCCATTTTTCAAGTACTAACCTAGCAACAGATAGCTATCTAGAAATTATGTAGGTAGAGATAGATGAAGGGACGATGGAGGACTTGGGTATTTTATATCCCACAAACGCATTGCAGAAGATATAACATTTATTATAAACATAGATTGTCGATGGTTGTTTAATTATTCACATGGCAACCTTGTAATATTACCCAATTTTCCTCTCTCTACGAAGCCCCCAAATATAAGTAGGTGTAATATTAGAACTCAGTACCTACCCACACTAATAAAGATTATTTCTAACACTATATTCGCTCAGCTTTGGGTATAGCAAACACCTTTACCGAGGGTCCATCATGTGAGAAAGACAAACATGGGAGATATTTACTTTTATTACTTTGCTAAATTAAATTGAACTATCAATTTTATACCATCTACCTGGATGTAACAGAGTTCACAATAATTTGTAGGCAATAAAACTTTTCAGGTTCGTGTGAAATGGCTGAAGTGTTTATTTAAATTTTCTATAAGTAAGTAATAATTGTATTTTTTCTTGTTTCAGGTACTGAAATCATCTTAAATCCAGCTAAAGCCATCGAGTTAATAACGTGGATACCTAATATTCTTAAAGATCTTGGTATGAGGTGACAATATATTAAATATAAACGGACCGGTTGGCGTGGTTGGTAAGATACCCTATCTATCACGCCGCAGGTCGTGGGTTCGATTCCCACTCAGGACAAACATTTGTGTGCATGAACATGTCTGTTCGTCCTGTGTCTGGGTGTAATTATCTATATATGTATGTATTTACAAAAGAAAAGTACTAGGTATATGTAGTATATCAGTTATCTGGCTTCCATAGTACAAGCTCTGCTTAGTTTGGGGTCAGATGGCCGTGTGTGAGGAATAACGTCCCAGAATATTTATTTATTATTTTATTTTATTATATAGTTTTTCCCGTGGCTTCATCCGCTTTTCCGGGATAAAGAATTGCCTATATCCATCATCGAGAATTTGTCTAACAAATGCAAAAATATTTTTTCAAATCCAACTGGTAGTTCCAGAGATCAATCAAACGCTTTATAATAGTCATATTTCTAGTCTCATGCATTGCTAAGCGTAGGCAGTTGAGCGAATACATCATACATGGACATTTCCCAACATGACAACCATTAGAATATTAATTATCATAAGTTTTATTAATCAATGGAAGGGACAGCAATCACTATTCGTAACGCATTAACTATTTACATATCTATCATTAACTGATCTTTGTTTTCTAACAAATCCTTTGGTATTACAGCTCTTTTTAGTCTAGACTGTTATTCTAATTTAACTAGACCCCTATATCACTATAAAAATCACAAGAATAAAGATCTTTCAAAATTGGTAATGTCGAATTATTCAAATGAATAAAAGTACCAAATTAAATTGAACTGTCGTTACTAAATATACGTTCTGATCGCAGGTTCTTGTTAATTTTGACGTTGTTTTCAATTGATAGGTTGCCTGTTGAATATCCAAATTAATTTGACCCCACGTCGTGTAATAATTCATATCGGTTAGAGGTCTAATTGTGTTGGTACTACCAATTTGTAGTAAGCTAGCTGGTTTCTTAAGATGTGTGAATGCGTAGGTCTTTGTAAATTGGTTAATATTTGCATAGATATGAATCGAGCAGGTGTGACTACATTAGTTAGTCATAATGATAGGATAGGCCTTGAAGGCCTATGAATGATTACTAAGTTTAATATTATTTTGCATGCAGTTTGCGTTGTTGCGGTCAAATGATGTAGAAGGGTCTATGGGCAGTATGAGTACGGCATTAAAAATTAAAAAGCAATAATTCGTCTTTCGAATACTTTGAATTTTCTGCAACACTATTAAAAATCGCGGGAAATGAGGAACATTATTATTATTTAAAAAATATTGATCGATAGTATTTTTTGTTTAGTATGACGCAGCAGAAAACTCCCTAATTCCCAGAATCGAGCAGTCTGCATCTGTGAAATCAATTAAATTTAATTGATTCAACAAAAATACAAATGGCTTCCACGGCACGTCGATTGACAGGGTGATTTTGGTATTTCCCGCCTTTATTTGAGAATACAAATTGACATGTGCCGATTACTAAATCTTACATTATTTATTTTCAGCAGTAGTACTATAATAATAAGGGCTATTTTTTGAAACATTTTATTTCCTTCGCCTAAATTTTGTTGTGTTGGGCGCGCGCGACGCCCTTTCTTTTGTTAGTGCTGTAGCTAAAAATAAATCTTTGAATGAATGTATCGAAACAAATATCGGTGTTTTGACGCCGGCATGTTTCTTATTAGGAAAACCTAGCTATTTTTAGCTGCACGCATATCCGGCAACTGTTGCGTACTGTTGTTAAACTTTTGAATTATCTTCATAGCACCTTTCGCTTTCAGTTATTCGCGTTTTTAAGAGTTGTTTTATGTAGGTATCAACATTCGTGTTGTTACACAATACCGTGGCATAACTTATCTGTAATAGATACCTACGTAGGTATAAACTGCCTTTAGTATCTACCTAATTAGAACACCTAAAATCCATTAAATTAGGAAAGTTACATTTGGAGATGAACTATGGACAGAACTACAATTTATAACGTTTTAGTAGGTAACCGTATAAACAAACAATACAAAATCATTGATACGCATAATCAGGTCAACACGTCAATAAAAAAACAATAAAGTTTACAATTACAATGCATCGATTACATAATAAAATCGATATATTGTAGAATCGAACAATACGTCATAGAGCCAGCCCTAGTACGCGTTAGGTTAATAACCCTGTAACTAAAACAATATGGGCACGGGAATTCGGTAAATTGTTGGAGAGGCTACCGTATGGCTTGAGTTAGAGGCACACTGAGGGATAATTAATTACGTTATTTTAATCAGAGATGTACAAAATACTTTTCGAAAAGTATTTAAATACAAAATGCAAATACTTTTTTAATATTGTATTTCAAATGCAAGATACAAAATACTTTTGCCTTTTGTATTTAAATACTAAATACAAAATATGTATTTTCAAAATACTATATTGAAATAAAATACTTTATGGTAAAATTACTGATTTTCTTTATTTATTAAAGATTTTAAAATCACAAGCTCTTCAAAAAGAGCATCAACAATTTGTTTTGGCATTTTTTTAAAGGCATTTCGAGCGAACAACACAGAAATAATGAAATAGCTGCCAACACTGCAAAACGTAACAGTGACTTTGAGGATTGTCAAGTCAATAATATATGAGGGACCCCCTCATATATTATTGGTCAGGTTTTATATGCGTTTTGTTTCATCTGTCATTTTGCGCATAGACTTTCAAAGCTGCTGCGCCACTAGTGGCCATTTTTTGTTTTTACTGAATCGCGGAATGCTTTAGAAAAATGAAGCTAAGAATAAAAAAGTATTTTGTATTTTACAAACCATTTTACAAATACAAAATACGTCTCGAATAGTATTTCAAATAAAATACAAAATACAAAATTAAAAAAGTACTTAATTACAAAATCCAAAATACGTATTTTGTATTTTGTATTTGTATTTTAAATATAAGTATTTCAAATATGTCACAACTCTGATTTTAATCAATATTTAATTTTAAGAAAAATTTAAAAAGTGTTTTTGTGAAAAGCTCATAGTACCAATTTTTTTAATAAGTTTAATTAGATAGCAAAAAAATAGTTTTTTTTATCTAATTTAACCAAATATTGCGGAACATTTTACTTAACGCTAGGTTTACTCAATAATTTTGTGATGAATGTATTTAACATTCTTAAGTAGGTAGGTATTATTAAGATGTAAGCTTAGTAGATACATGTATAGTTTAGTGTTAAAATGTACCTACTACCCACCCTACTGTGTACTTATTGACCGTGCATCAATAATTACATTGTATGAGACAATTAAACTATAATACAAATAATTTATCACGCACTCTCACTCAGTACCACATCAACTTTTTCAATTCAAAATAGTAAAGTTCCTCTAATGAATTCGAACTTGGAACAGATTGGCTTCTTCTTTTTCGGAGGCATAGACTAAAAAGCTTTTTTTAACGAAATTGGATTCTTGGTAATTTGCCTAATGAAATCGATTTAAAATAACAACATTTATTTAAAGGATTTAAAAAAATTGTGGAATATGGTTTAATGTTATCTTGTGGGATATCTCACTCTCAGTGGGTGTTCAAAGACACTTTTTAGGCTTGAATGGATGTGCTCACTATATTTTGTAACGGGCTTGTATTTTGAACCAGTTCTTCTATCGAAACGTAATAAATAGTAAATTCTTTTATATGTCCATTGCTGCCCACGAGGCTGTTGAATATTTTTTAAACGTAGGTGTGAATCTCCCATCTTTAATGACTTGAAAACCAGCCCTAGCGCGATAGAAAATGTGAATAGGAGTAGGTAAAAATTACATATTTTTTGATTTCTACATAATACATATTAATTGAATAATATCTACCATTTTAATGCTATTTAACTTTCTAAAAGACAGATGCTTAAAACTCGTGCGCAATCAATTTGCCACGTCACCCGCTCTACCGACTTTCAAAGAAGGTGTTAATGTGTTAAACAATCCTAATTTTAATCTACACATTGGTTAACAGACCGTGAATAAACAATGTAGGTACCTACATTAACCTAAATACGAGGGAATTTAGTTACAATAAATTTTTAGGTTACATCCACGTGTTTATAAATTAAACAAAATGAAGATTTTTTGAATCAGATGTTAGTAAAGAAACTAGGTTATGTATTCAAAGTTTGATCTACTAAAAAATAAAGACTAATGAATCTTGCGCAGTTATTGTGTTTGCTACTTGTAAGGATTTTGTTGAAATACCAAAAAAAGGTTTTATACGTTTCTTATTACAATCTATATGGTTATGCTGTAGAAAAAATAGAGATCTATAAATATGGAGTATTACAGGCAAAGGTGATTATTACACGAAGCCTAGTGTACCTACGTACATATTAAAGTCAAAGTCAAAGTCAGTCAGTATACCTACTTAAATAAAATTAAAATTAAAAACTAAAAACTACTTACTTATAAATAAAAAAATTGCCCCAAATCGCTGCCGAGCGGAAGTGTGCCAAAAAGGCTGGCAATACAATATTATATTTTAATTTGGAATACTAAATGATTATTCGATATTCAATCTTCTATAGAGAAAAACAGCTTCCGTATGTTTGTGTCCGTAAAACTTGAAAAGTAACTAGTCGATGGATTAACATGTAATTTTGACACAACGTTGAATTTCTAATATAAGAGCTTGTATTTGCCTTTATCTATAAGTTTCCATGGGAACGGAAAATTCTATGCGTTTCGCGAGCTTTAAATTTAGCCACGATAGTTGAAAAAAAAACGCAAATAGTACTAGTTTTCCACGGTGAACTGGCCCTTCACTTACCGTTCATTAAAAATAACTATAAAAGTTGATTTAAGTAGGCATTATAACTAGTACATATATACACAACAAATAATTTACGGGAGCCATAAATCTGTCTACAATGGTGGTCGAATACAAACAAACGGTGCGAGCGAGCTAATTAATTTGTTTGATCTTTAACTTTTAATTTGATTTCATCACGAAAGGAATCATTTAATTTAGCAGGTTAATATTTTATTTATGACCTAACAAATATAAACACTACAACTTTAAATCTTATAGAATTGTGAGTAGCTCTCATTTTTCTGTGTTGAAAGTTGTTGTGAAAAGTTCAAGTAATCAGAAAGATGTCATAATTTTAATGAAAGTTCCTAACCTATAGAACTTGAGAAAATTTTATGATGCAAAAGATCAAAAGCAATTGAGAGAGCTTTCATTATACCTGTCGTTGTATATTATTAAAAAATATTTAAAACTGCGAATTAATGTGGCCGTTTAGGACGTCATTGGTCATTAATAAAGTGAACTCTTCCCTTGGGAGTTTCTGGAACATTCCATGCGTCTGTGTTGTTAACCTATTTATTTCGAAATAAATTTGAATGTGGAACTATATTTAAAATATTCGAATCTAAAGTTAAGTAGACACTCCTTACACAAATATAAATCATATCTACATAATTTTTTTATAATACCATCATACGATTTGTGTATTTTGCCAATGTCAAGTTATAATATAAAATTCTAGTCGCATTAAATCACATTTACATTGTACAAGTCAGGTTTTAGTAAAATGGTGGCCGTGCTACTAAAACTCATCACGAACTTTTTTTAACAAAACCATCTGATATTATTCAATAAAATACAAAACAAAAACATAAAAATAAAATTAAAACGCAACGTCACTTTCCAAGTTCCCGCCAAAATGTCACTATAAATTGTTAAAACAAATGGCTCTAACTGCGCTGTTTCCATGGAATCCAGCAGGGTTCTAATTTGAAATTATTAACTTTTAGCTACACCTTCATCTTCATTAAACTACCTTGGGTGCTTATCATCTTCAGCCACATCATCACTTATCATGGTGAAATGGTGGTCAATCTGCGACAAAGTAGCACGTTCTATTACTACTACTAGTATCTAGAAGTAGGATAGCTTGAACCATCAAGTAAATTTTCAAAAAGCTTTTAATTTTTACATGCTGAATTCTAGAAGATGTTAAAACAAAACGTAATTTTAAAGCAGCTCCATTCTGATGCGATGAAATCCGCCATAATGACATAAGGTTCATTATCGATTAGATCTGTAATCATGACATCGATTAGCATATTAAACGATCGATAACCGGTAAAGTAAACGAGCTCTTGAGTGGAAATCACGTACAAGGAAATGAAGTGTGGGGCGTCCTCCGGTCCTACTGGACTATCGACCTCAAAAGTAACTGGTAACTCTTGCCCATGGGACTATAACAGACCTTATCGAGGAGTAGGACAATGTACTTATTTTATTTTTTTTGCCATCATTTTCTGTCCGCCCATCTATGGTTTTTGTTATTTTTAGCTTTGGTGGATACTTTTAGCCAGATTAATTGCAATTTCATAATGAGTCGGATTAGTTGTCAATGTAAGTATAAGAAGAGTTGGATTGTTCATTCATTGAAAATTCACTACAAGAAATTACTCGACAATAATAAAAACCCGCATCGTTACGCCAAGTTCGAATTCCTTCATTAAGACACCAATTGAATGAGGTTTTTGAACTCGCCAAGGGGGGATGAAATTCTAATCGATTCAATCGAATCAACACTACCGAGAGCGAGATTGATAACATTTAATCGATTGCTTTTTTTTTAGGCTGCGTGTTGATGCCCTTGCTTGTTAAATAACAAAAAAAAGTGCCAACAACATGTTTCGATTGTCTTTGGATTCTTTTTGCAGCTTTAAAAGATCATTTCCTGGTGAATTAAAAATACTTACATGTCAAAATAGGTATTTGTTTGATAGATTTTCCAAGTGTGAGGATAATGTTTACAAAACAGTTTCATAATTATTTTCGAGGTTAAAATTGAAATGGCGGGCATTCTTAAAATTCTATTTTAGCGCCATATTGGGAGCAATGACCCGCGGTTGGCGCGCGCCCGTGGTCCGTTTACGAAGCACGCTTGCTACTTGATCGAGTTCGTTTCTGTGTTTAGCATTTCGCATTTGATATGTACATACATAATTTAAATGCCGCGTTCTGTTTAAATGCAACTTTTATCGTTTTTAGCGCGATTTTATTATTATGAGAAGCGCATGTTCTTCTTATATTGGCTAGAATCTTGATGTCATTTGTTTTTACCAGGATTTTATTTACGTAGTAGGCCTCTAAGCCTCTATACCTCTAAGCATTTTTTTTGGGTAAGTACCTAGGTACCTAGTTGTTTATTTGGTCGTTATCTTAATCTATCCACGGTGGCCGTGGTAGAATATAGGAAGGTAGGTAAGTACATCACTATCCACAAAATCACTTCACAAATTTTATCAAAATTTCAATAGACTTATTAGTAACTATTCTGAATTAAAAATAGGTTAATTTAAATCTACATTTCTATACAATCTAGAAAACCTATCTTAGTATTATTACAAACTCCTCAGTTACAGCAGGCAGACAGACGTAATACAGTATGGCAAATGTTTTGCACATGTTGGTTCTCCCAGTCATTAAAATATAATAATAATATAATTTCATAGACCACGAAAGGAAGTCTATGGTCTATTTTTTGGGTAATTAAAAGTTCAAATTAAGTTCAAGGCTAGATTTTTCTCTTCATTTATAATACATCTGTTACACAATGTGAAAAAAATTATATAGCCTACATGGAATCAATAAAAGGTCCTGGCTCCTGCACGAGTGACTCCTGGGTCCTGGCTAGTACAATAAGCGATGCCCTATGGTGATAATGCCCAGAAAGTATAAAAAAGGCACATAAGTACTTATAATTATGATTAGGATTAGAGGTAATGATAGATTTAAACTGGGAGTTACTTCATAAAAAAATGTCCTCGTTAATGATATTTATTATAAACTAGGCTTTGTGTGCTTACCACCGTCGGTTACATCATCATTTATTATGATGAGTTTATGGTCCTATAAAAAAAACTGTTTTAAAACGTATAGGTATATCATTCAATCAGCATTCTAGTTATATGGCTCCAAAAGTTAATAAATTGCCTTTGTATACCCGAGACACGGTGATTATTACATTACCTATCACGTCTTTAGTGAACAGAGGAACAAGAAAATTTGTAAAGAAATTTTAAATAAAGGAGAATGTCCAATTGTTACCGAGGACCACTTATGCCTAAAGTGGTATCTTTCAAACATCTTGTCATTCACTTTTCATAAAGTAGTATTCTCTCCACGTAGACAGACGGACGGACAGTTTTTTTTTATTATTTCATTAACTGGCCGGCACGCTTCTGTAATTATACGTAAGTTGAGACAGCAACGTCTTAGAATAGATGTTGTCTGTAGCTATGTCTGGTGAAACGTTTTCTATCCTTATTTGTCGGGTAAATACACGCTTATTGTGTGTCCTATGGTGGTTAAAGGAACTTTAATTTTACCCTTTAGTAGTAAATAATACGAACGCACTAATACCAAAGGAAATATCTATCCATCTATTTATCACTTAACTGATTCTGATGAAGTTCGAGCCCTGAGATAAGCCCTACTTTTATCCCGAAAACCCAGGTGAAATCTACCGGGGGATAGCTCTCATCTTTAAACAAAATATTCTACTGTATTATACTTTTTCATCAGAGAGTAATATCATCCATTTTAAGTCCATCAAAAAGCTCTCAGGAGTTGCTGACATCTCAAAGCTATTCAGTTTCGTCTATTTTCAGAGCAAAACGCTGAAGCTTCTAAGCTCATATCTCTCTCATAATTATCTTTCTTCTTTTTGTTACAAATTATGTTACAGCAAATCCCTGTTTCGATGTTGCCTGCACATCAATCTCATAAGAAGAATTGTTTATTGCATAATATCAGCATATTTAGAACTCCATAATAAACAGAATTTGCAAAATTTATCCAGATGATCTAATTTTGCGACCTAAAGAACATAACAACTACACTCTTTCCATTACTGTTACACATAATTAACAAATTTGTATCCCCTAAAAACAAATGGCATCCACAAAGGCGGCCCAGTGTGGATTAAAGGCCTTTAATTTTTACTTCTTGGGAATAAAAAATTCCTTACGATATGTATTTTTTCACCAAAAGAGCCACTGTGGAAATCACCGGTAAAACCTAAACTCAGAGAAAGCGTAGCGGGCCGGTTGGCGTGGTTGGTAAGATACCCTATTTATCACATACAGGTCGTGGGTTCGATTCCCACTCAGGACAAACATTTGTGTGCATGAACATGTCTGTTTGTCGTGTGTCTGGTTGTAATTATCTATATATGTATGTATTTACAAAAGAAAAGTACTATATGTAGTATATCAGTTATCTAGCTTCCATAGTACAAGCTTTGCTTAGTTTGGGGTCAGATGGCCGTGTGTGAGGAATAATGTCCCAGAATGTCCCAGTTGATCCTATACGTATTTTTATAAACTCCATTACTATTTAATCCATTTTTAAAAAGCATTTACAAAACAAAGAAGGACTTTCACAAACATATAACACGACAAAACCAAACGTCTCATTGTCCTTTTTTCCAATCTCAAAAAGCACGTAACTCATTCGACTTTACAGCTTTATAATCCAGGCTTACGTGACCTCTTTCGTCCTTTTCTCGCCTTCGTGTAGTTTGTGTGCTAGAAAGGAATGGACGATGGCAATATAAAGTATATCTTGGTAGTGTCCGCAGTGTTCATTCACATAGAGACTTACTGCACCGCATTCTAAAGTAGTGTTGTGAAATAACTTGCATTTTATCGATAAATAGATCTTTGATAATGTTAATTAAAATTATTGATTATATCTGTTGGAACTCTAATTCTAGTAATTGATAAGAAGGAAGATATAATTCATACAGATTAATTGATATAAAAAGATTGACTTTTCTAACATTTTATTAATTAAATTGCCTTGTAAATACATAGGTACTTCAGTTGGATAACAATCTGTTTGACTATATTTAAATCCTAAACCAACCGTACTCTTTTGCAAAAATAGTTGAGAGAACCAATCACAAAAACTGGTGATTGATAAAAGTATCTTGACATTTTTATCGATTCCAAATTCAAAACGTCTAATATAAATTCTTCAATTTATCGATAGTGATCCTTCACTATTGACACCGGGATAGCCAACCGGTTGCCTGCTCGAATTGGCACAAAGATGGTTTTTGTTTTAACCCATTCCCTGAAAGGCAATGCAATATGTTACATTTTATGTAACAGACTTACCTATATGGTTAGGCACCTCATTCAATGGTTGAGTTAGATGAATGGAGTGTTCCAGGAATTGCTTGGTTACGCTTGAAGATTCATTTACGCTAAGATGCAAACAGATACTGAAAGAAATATTTCCTGTACTATTTTATAGATAATAAAGATGAATGAAAAGCTTAGAATGCCTTTACCTACGTATAAACACGACGAAAGTAACCACATACATTTTTTAATACACCTCTCTCGTCAATATAATACTCGGTTTTCAAGTTACGGTAAAAAAATCTATCATTACAATAAAACCAACAGAATCATTTAACATAAAAAGCCAACCCAAAAATTATCTCGACAAATTACAAAGATAATTTTTATAACATAAAACTTTCTCCGAAAGAAGCTGAAGTACTCCGAAAGAAGCCGCAGTTACGGCGACATAATACTTATCTCGTATCAAGAACGTTATCTCGATAAAGGTATAAACATCTCGGCTATGGCCATTGTATAAAACATACAAAAATCCTTTGTAAACATACCGAGGTAACGAATAGTTTGATATAGTGTTGGGCAATTGAATGCGGATATTTTCGGGTATCATACTCGAACTAAAGAGGAATGATTTGTATTTTTGTACGTTTGTAACGAATAAACTCAAAAACTACTGGACCGCTTTAAAAAATCTTTCACCATTAGAATGCTACATTATTTCTGAGTAATATGGGCTATATTTTATCCTGGAAACGCGGGTGAAACGCGCGGAGAAGCTATATTTATTAGTTTGGAGGTTTAGAGATAATAGTGGTTTCTAAGGGCTCTCTCTGAGTTTTCCTTCAGCTAGATAATTAGAATATGGTTGTAGTTTAAGCTAATCGTCTATAATAATTAATTTTGTTCCACTATACTCGATGAATTTCACTAAATACTTCTGAACTCTGCGATAGATTAAGTCAGACAATTTATGAGTGCCTGTGATTATTTGTATAAAAATATTTAATTGAATTAAGTACACTTACAAAACACACATTTACACTTTCTCAATTTTTTATATCGCATAACTGCGGATATTTTACCCATCACTATTGTACCGTTTTTCTCAAGTACCTTTTACTTTAGACTGTACATCGTTGAGTTTAAATTGAAAATTCAATTGCACAGTAAAGTTAACAAGTCAATGAAAAGGATCCAACTTTCAAGAATCGAGGTCACCGGCATTGCCTTTCAATGATGTTAAGGAATTAAAGGGGAATTTTTGTTCGGTAGTTTTTACATGAAAGTTTTTATAAATGTTGAAAATTTTAACACTCGAGTAGCAAGGTCATAATTTCAATATACAAAAACACTAGTTTTTACTTTTTATTTTTTAATCTAATTTCACATTTTGTTTTAGAAATAAAGTTTTATTGTTTACTTAAGCTTCTGCGGAATATAAGGTTGTCTCCCTAACGAATGTGCACAGTTGTTACAACTTGAAAACCACAGATTTAGAACTCGCGACTGTCCATCTAGACATCATAAATAATAAAAGCTATCCATAGTTTTTGCTATCCGAACTTCATCATTGGGACCCACGCAAAAGTTCTTGAGCATACAAAGAATGCTTTTTAAAACAATAAAATTGTATCGTGTATCGTAAAATCGATAAGCGCGAACAAAAATACCATTAACTTTTTAAGAATGTAACTGTATGTTTAATTTGGCCAAAAATAACGAAAAAGTCTCGACAAATTTGGGAACTCACGAAACCAGTTAAGCATACGCGGGGTTTGTAGTGATGTGCAAGTATCGATGATAATAAACTAATGATTTTTTGGCGGGTTACTTACAAAGATTTTATAGCACGCCAGACATTGAGTTTTCATTTTATTTTCAATAAATCGTGTAATTAGAATTTTATTTAATAGAAAGAAATGTGATTTGGCTTCATTGAAAGAAAGAAAAAAAAAAATTATTTAGACTCAGGCATTAGTAACAGCGTAAAGATATAAAAAAGCCATCCATAGCCATACCCATGTCAGCATATGCTGCAGCGCTGGTTAAAATGAAGCCACAGTCAATCGTAGCAATGAAATAAAAATAAAATAAATAAATAAAAAATACGTGTGGCACTCGGGGACCGTGCCGCGGGTGCCGGGGATGTGCCGCGGTAAAGCTATTGCAATTATATATTATTATTATATTATTTGATATTTATTTTTATTTATTTTTTATGTAGGCAGTTTTTTTTTTCATTGATATTTATAGATACCTATACACCTATTATACCTTCTCACAAACAGCATACACACACATACATACACGTTAAGCGTTCGCTTATGTGTATGTGTGTGTGGGAGGTGTTAGGTTTTTTCGTTACGAAATTTCTTGATTCCGTCGCCGCGCTCAAACCCCAAAGCCCGCGATAAAAGCTATACAATAGCTTAATAAATATAACAATTTCAAACTCCATTCAACATACAAAACGCACATAAATAGGTATATCTAATAATTGAAATAAAAAATATTGGTAAAACTGACATTAGCAATATTTGCGTGCCAATTGATGGCAGAATTGAAATTTCCAATTCATGTAATGAATCATCATTATAATGAAGCTAAAACGACGAGGTTCCTCTAGGCTAGGTTATAAATTATAGGTTATAATTGTAGATAATATATCTCACGAAGTTATATCACAGATATTTGCTTCTCACATACATTACGCACTCTAAAAAAATGAGATATTATTGTTTAACGAAACTAAAAACTTCACAAAAAGTATCAATTGATAACAATATGATAATGTATGACCGATTCATTATGTCAAAAGTCACTATCGTGGTTCCCCAGTCTGCCCCACCATCAAAAAGTAATGTCCAAGGATTTGTATGAACAATAAGACGAGACAAAATGATGTGTTCTACCTTGATCTGAGATATTTCGCCCTTTTAATTATCAGTATCATTATCATGATAATAAATTTTGTGAAATACTTTTAAATATTTATTATCAACAATTTTATTAAATCTAGTTACGAATTTACGTATGTAATTTTTATGTAATAATCATGCCCAAAATAAGATTACTAAATGAGGTGCGTTTGTTTGTGGGTGGAAATGCAATGCGGAACATAATTATAATTTGCAATGTTGACCTTAAAATTATTTGTAAAAATATTATGTGGGTGTAACATAATATTTTTACAATGAAATAACTTGTTCGTCCTCATAGTAGCTAAAGAAATTAAGAATCAAAATGAAGTCGTGTTGTCTATTGTGTTTTTAATTACATTGGATTTATTTAATATATATATATATATCATTGTCATTAAAACCTCAAGAAATGATGCACATGATTTTACTTTATAAAAATACTAGATTTTGCCTCTCGGTTTCAACCGCGTTCCCGGATAAAAAGTAGCCCATTTCACTATTCGATCCATAAACTCTGTATGCAAACAATCACAACCATTGGTGAAAGACGAAGGAAAAACCAACGAACAAACTCTCGCATAATAGTAGGGAACTAACTATATAACGATAGATATAACGCAACAAAAACTATTAATTCAACTGATCTAACTCAACTTGTGATGATAAATTGGTATTTGCTAGTTCCACAGATAATCATAATAACATAATTTATTAACTTACTAATCTTCCTCAATCTCACAATACAGTTTTGAGGATTTACATCTCAGGCTCAAAGTGAAGCATACCATCTTGATGACGCATGCGCTTTGACTCACGCAAGATGATGGGAGTCAATTGAAAAGCCTGAACAAACCTCTCGGTGCTTGGTTGACTTGCATGAGTCGACAATGACATGCCGCCACCTGTAAGCTATGGGAGGTAGCGATGAGCGAAGGCGGGCAGCGTTTTTTTATGCAGCAGGGTGAACTAAATGTTTTTTTTTTATCATATTGCTAAGTGCACAAAAGCCCATCAATGTTTATACGTTTAATAGTGTTTTAGGCACGATATGTTTTAAATGGCAACTTTCACCCATGACTATGTTATAGTAATACAGAATTATCATCATCATCAAACTATATGTGATATAAAATCATATCATTCTAATATAATAAATGACAAAAGAAGTTGGTTTGTTCCCTATTAATCCTGTTGTTTAGAGGCAGTATTATGGCATGGAGAGAAAAATAGGCTACTTTTTATACCAATAACGAGTGTAAAACATCGTGCTAGTAAACATTTTTATTTACAACAATTATTTACAATAAAGGTATAAAATAAGAACTATAATATATAGAAAAAATCCTCAAAGTTACTGCCACTCACTCACTCACTCCCTCTTTCATTATAAATATATTTGATAAGTCGCTTATACCTTAAACCATACGAACCAATATCACGCATAAGTATTGTAGCTCGAATAGTTCGAATAAAAGTGCATCAACACTTATAAATTACGCTTGACCGACTCCAGAACCTATTATAGAAACTAGACTGACTACTCATTGATGATTGAAGGTAATCATCACTTTATATTGTCATTGTTGTCTATGAATCATCAGTTTTACGATCATCAAGCTACATGTAAATGATTTTAGGATTTTTATTAGAGTGGAAAATTTACTGTAATTTTCTTTGTTCCATTACACGGTCTTTCTTTAGTTCAAAATGCTATGTTATTTAGAAGGAATTGATTTTTATGTATAACTATCGCTTTCATTATAAAAATAGAGGTCCCTTTTAACTTTTCATGGGTTCGATTCCCGGTTCAGGCAGCAAAAATCAGTAAATGAAGTCCTCTTTCAGTTTCATGAAATTTCGAAAACTACTATACCGCTGAAATTTGGCTGGTAGATTGATTACTGGGTGGATTGATTGCTGCTAAGAAAGGAATTTGGAAAATTTAATCTCTAAAGAGGTATAATACGGGTTCAAAATCCAAATTATTGACATCTAGTAGGTAATCCTAATCCTAACTAATAATATAAATGCGAATGTGAGTTTGTTTGTTACCTTTTCACGTCTAAACCGCTGCACCGTACGCCATGAGGTACGCAGATAACCTATAGTGTGGAGAAGTACTTACATGGATTACTTTTTTCCTCTGGAACGCGGGTGAAACCGCGGTGGACAGCTACATACATGTAGCAATTCATAACAATTGTATATAAAATTATTACGAAGACAATCGTCGAACAGGCAGTGTTAAAAATCTAGAATTAGGACATACAATAAACATCGAAAGACATCATGAATTCCCTCTACAAAGCTAAGGAATGTCCTACCTAGCTAAGTCCTAGCAGTTTACATGTAACTAAGACTTTATTAGCAAACGTACAGTCCGACAGTTTGTTCGTGACACGCATAGAATGAATAGTAAATAAATAAACAACATTAATTAAGTAATCTTGCCGACTGTTTACAAATTCTATTAATTCTTATGATTAATTTAGAGTCGACAAACGTATTGACTTGACATCACGTTATTATGAAAGTTGTTTCAATTTATGCAAGTAGCTACTGTTGTTCTGTATGTCCAATAAAACCGTTGAATATAGACTATATAAATAGTTACAAAATAAACAAAATGTTTCAACATACATTCTCTCTATTTACATTTTGTTAATTTTTCTCTCCAAATTACAATACTACTTATATGTCTAATTTTCATAATTTTAAGGACCATGTAAGGTAAGATGCTTTTATAATCACGGATGTAATTTATAATAATAAGTTTAAATTAATTATGTTTAAATTAGATATCTCATAGGAAAATAAAATATCATTAGATCATGTTAGAAACTAAGTATAATTTGGTATTTTTTATGTATTAATAATGCTTAGAATAGCATCATTTAAAAATATATTCGAGAGTTTATTATGTACACGTTTTAAGAAGAAAAATAACCTTAAAGGAGATTGTCTACTCTAGCAGTGAATATTCTTATAAAATATTCTAATTTCGAATCGAAATTAATTCGTCATATGAATAAAATAGTCACAGTATGAACGAAACAGAATATTAAGGCTATCGTCAGACTAACTGGTCCCTTACCATATAAAATGGAGATAGGAAAAACAATACGCTATAAATCTATTTCTATGACTAGGTCACGTTCAGTCGTGACTCCCTAGGTAGACATCTGGGACCTTATATAGGTAGGCTTTAAAGTCAAACGAAAGGCTAACCTTAAAGAGATCTGACTTTGAATAGATTTATGGTGATGGATTTGTGATAAGAGGACAGAGAGTGAAGGGAGAAACAATTTTAATTTATAGCTTATAGAGTATTTACTAATTTTATTTTTACTAGATTGCTTCCTCAACCCGTAAAACTTTTTTAAAATCTACCCATAACTATAAATATACAACAATAAATCATGTGGTGGTTGATAGGTTGTATCTTAGAATAATAACGCTCTATGGGTTGTATTTTATGCAATAAAAAGAGTTCCGACTGCATTTTTTAAATATTATTTTATTGTTTGTTTCAGGTAAAAGAAATTTGCAGCAAAATGATTTCTCTTCTGTGGGTAAAAAATAACATTCTAAAATAAATTGCAATTTACTACTCTTCTCTATTCTAAAAATTTAGTTGCATTATTATTATTTTTTTATTCATCAATTGATTTTTTTTTAATGTTGACGATGTAAGCGGGCATTAGCCATTACAGAAAAATCCAATCTGATTTTAAAAAATATTTTCACACGACAAACAAGTCATAACATCATATAACAAAGAACCAATCATATAGAGTTATGATAAAAATAAACCATCACCACGAACCACAGGGGGTCAAAATAGCTCGGACATTGGGTCAAATGTTGGTCATAAATATTGTATTGATTGGTCAAACCGTATGATGAAAAGATATAAATTATTTATTTCTATGTTTACAATTTCATAACGGTAGGTTGTTAATTTGGCCTTTGCCGGCCCTAGTGACTTTGACATAGAATTTAAACCATAGCCAATAATTTTCTATAAATCTGTGCCATATTGGCATTATACCTACCATTACTAGCAGTTTATACATAAAATTACTCCGTTTGGTATTAAACCGTGGTTTTAGAAAGGTCATCATTCTACTAAAGATAGACGTAGATCACACCGGTCTCACTATAGTAAGTAATAATGTAGCCAAAGCCTACAAACTAACATCAAACAGGGTTTTACAACATACATAGATTTACGTCAAAATAACCTTCCATGTGATTCCATCACGTCTTTCACTAATGAGATTCAGCAAATTGACATAAAGCAAACACGTCTGGGCCACGTTATATAGGATGTTGTATTTAGGGCAATGGGGCATATTGACCTATTTGACCGGGGAGTTTGGGGCATATTGAGTTTATGGGAATTTTATGTTAATCTGTCTATTGAATTGTGGATGTAGGATATTTATAATGGTCAGATTTGACACAGAAGAAAAACTAGGTGTTGTGGCTTATAAAGAGACGGTTTATGTTATGCGTTATTAGTTTTTCTATAGCACTCGCTCACAAAAGGTTTTCACTCGTTGGTCTCGATTTGTTCAGACTCCTTTAGATCTCTGTAAAACCAATATTTTTGGAATCTTAAACACTTTATTTTCATAAATTATCCATAAATAGTTATGTTTTTTATTGTGATTGCATGTAAATACCTAGATATCTTTATGAACCATTTCAACAGTTGAGAGACAAACTTTTTCAATTCAAAAGGGCAAATTACTATACGTATTTGTTAAATCCTAACTACGACAATTACACCAATATTCTGAGTTGTAATTAACTGATTCAATCAAGTTGGTATAAAACTTCACCCAGTTCCAAGTATTTCATTATTCCGTACATAAAACTAAATAAAGCACCAACGCACAGACGTACAGACCATTAGTGTTTATTGGCGACCCACGGTGAAAGCAAATAAAACACGCTATGACATCATACAAGACCTAGATAAGCGACTTGTTTACTGGTACTAAGCTCTTGAGCCCTGCTGTGACCTAAGTGGAGCGCATGTCATGTAAGGTCGAAGTTCTACATTACTATAATTTTGTATCGAATATTTTTTATGATCAATAGTAAAATGAGCAATCTCCTTTTTTTCTAAATTATTCATGTATGTAGGTTTGTATATTTTCTGTTAGGGTATCATTTATATAAGTTCGCCACCTTGGTGGTTAAAAAAATTCTTAAAAAGATATCCAAATAATAAAAATAAATATAATTAATATAGTAAAATATAATATAATTGAAATAGTTAAATATTTCTTATTTATTTATCACCAAGGTGGCGAACATGTATAGGTACGGGCCGCTTGATGGTAGTGGCTACCGTAGCCTATTTACGCTTGCAACACCAAAGGTATTACTCGCGCGTTGTTGATTCTATTACTCCGTACATTTTCGTTCTAAATAATTTATTATCCACGTCACAACTAATTTAGGACTAATCTTTGTCATAATTCTGAATTTAGGCATTTGTGGATAATACCCCAAAATTAGAAACATTAAAATCTATTAGGTACACAGTGCACTATAACATCCTATAGACAAAACAACTAAAGAGTAACCCTTAGCTGCTAGGTATAACGCCAGGAATCGACTAGAATCGGGTCAGGGTTAAACTAAATAGACTTTCCATGTCAAGTGATCTGTAATATTTGCATAGTACTCGAAATACCCTTCAATGACGTGGGTAGTGACGCACGTTTCAGGTTTTACTAAATTGTTTGTGAGAAACACATAGTTGTTTTAGACGATTTTTATTTATACAAGTCTCCATGAAATAAATGAATGAATGCATTTATATACAGTTAGTAAAATGTGCTTGGAAAACTTTTGTAATTTTGATAACAAATTTATTTCATGACTTATTTTAATAACTTTTAAAAAAGCAATCAGCTGCACTTGAGAGCCAGTTCCTTCTGGCCTTCGTGTGCTTTCTACGTTTGGCCACATAATCACTTACCATGGTAAGATTGTGGTTGACGAGCCGGTTGGCGTGGTTGTTAAGATACCCTATCTATCACGCCGCAGGTCGTGAGTTCGATTCCCACTCAGGACAAACATTTGTGTGCATGAACATGTCTGTTTGTTCTGTGTCTGGGTGTAATTATCTATATATGTATGTATTTACAAAAGAAAAGTAGTATATGTAGTATATCAGTTATCTGACTTCCATAGTACAAGCTCTGCTTAGTTTGGGGTCAGATAGCCGTGTGAGGAATAATGTCCCAGAATATTTATTTATTTAACTTTCTTAGCTTGATTATGGTGATGAGTTACTTAACTTTCTGTATCAATAAGGAATCATAATTAACCTACTAAAGTATTGCCATTAGTACCTATTGTGTATTTTGTACTTCTAAAGTACTAAACTTTACTCAATTTAAGAACGTTCACAGACGTTTTAACGAGAAAATTTATAAAACCCAAACTCCTTTCAACTCGAACACATGGCTACATTGTATTTTACAACGCTCCTTAGTCGCGTACAATTATAGATTTTATTACAACCTTCGATAGAATGGTTTTATTCGTTTTTTTTATTATAATCAGCCATCATTAAAAATATCCACGTATGTTTTTATTACATTTTTGGATGATTTAAATGTGTCTCATAGTGATTGATGGGGTAACAATGAAACTTGGTATTGTTGAAACTGGGTCAGCTTTTTTTAACAGTGGCCAACTATAAAAACACCAATATGGGATTTATTGCTGTATATTTTAACATTCAAAATATTTATAAACAGTTTATAGAAATAGTTTATATTCGACGAATAAAACATTGCTTAGTCGATTATTGTGTCAATAGTTAAGATATCGATATTGAAACAATCGATTTAAACATTAGTCATAGAAATATCCGCATTAGGACTGACCTTAATAGGGAACTATAATAAAAATATAGAAGCATTAATTCCTTTATTCAAATATACCACGTCGTCCCCAAGGACCGTATTTCAATGATATTGCACCATGAACAATGTGACTCATTGAAAGTGGTTAATAAATACTATAACCACATAATATATGCTGCAGATGCCCTTGAAATACTCGACTTTATATATTTATGTATATATGAGTAAGCCCTAAGTCAATAGATTGTGTCATAACATTACTGTATGTCATATATTTTATGTTAAATACAGTACAAATGAAGTCATCCTGTATGTGTCATGTGAATGACAGTTTTGTACAATAATTAATTAAATTTTTACGTTTATTTATTATATAATTGCTAAAATACTTCTGTTACTACTTTTTTATGAATTTATTATTAATATCGAGAGGAAACCATTTAAAAATAAGAATGAAACTAATTTAGTCGATTAATTGAATGAACGATTCATTGCTCATTACTAATATTAAAAATACATAGCATTCTTTCTCATGACAAAATGAAATTCTTTTTCTAACCTAAATAGGAGATTTATTACAATTTCAAGCGATGTAGGTCAATGGGTGGGGTGATGAATAATTATGTCACTGGTAACACCCTCCAGTAAACGATTGTTTATGGTCATTGTAATGTTGGCTGCACTGTAATTTTCCGCGGCTATTAATATTTTTATGGTGAATTTTCTGGTTCAATTTTGTTCGTTCTCTACTCGATATTTCTTCTCGTTTTATAGAAAGTAAATATAGGTTACCTACTTCCCATTACGCACAAATAGGTGAATATTATTTTTATCTTATGAGGAATTGATGAAGCTCTAAACTATAGGTACTTAGGTATAAAATATTACGTTTCAAATTATAAAACCAATATGAATAGTCTATTTTTTTAAAATTTTGTCTTTTTTATAATACAACTTCTTTTCTTTTTATAGACTATGTTATTTTATAACTCGTTAGTAAGGCGTATATAGATTTACAGCAGTTATCGTGTTATGGGACTGCTGTGTGGAAACATCTTTAAGCGTAAAAGTAAACTCAAACTCATAACTTATTTATTGGATTTGGCTAGTGTAAGGCACGTATGAACGTTACAATTCTCTACTCCCTACACTACTACCGCACCGGTTCGGAATACACATACACTGAGAAGACTCTGGCAAGAAACTCAGCAACTCGGCAATTTCTTTTCGTGTTTTTAGGGTTCCGTACCCAAAGGGTAAAACGGGACCCTATTGTTAAGACTCCGTTGTCCGTCCGTCCGTCTGTCACCACGCTGTATCTCATGAACTGTGATAGTTAGAAAGTTTAAATTTTCACAGATGATGTATTTCTGTTGCCGCTATAACAGCAAATACTAAAAAACGGAATAAAATAAATATTTAAGGGGGCTACGATGCAAAAAACGTGTTTTTTTTGCCGTTTTTATAGATAATGCTACGGAACCCTTCGTGCGCGAGTCCGACTCGCACTTGGCCGGTTTTTTTTGTAAATTATAATTTCGTCACAAATATATATATATTTATTCATTTCATACATTCAACTTCTTGACAGAGAGATGCAAGTGCAGAGAGAAAAATGACAACACTACTTACTTACCTTAAAATTCATAATCGAGTAAACCCAATAATTAGTCACACACCACACCTTAACAAACACACAGACAAATATAACTGTCATCATATAACTCACAGATGATTATAACATACATAGTAATAGTACCTCTTGAAAAAAATAAATAAATCTAACGCCCAGTCAAAGTGGAGTGCTCTCCACTAATAAATCTTTAAGCAGTGACATTTTTAATCTATGGTAGTATACTTTTGAGTTATTTTAAAAGCCTAAAAGAAAGATGGCTACTGAATATGGCGCGAGAGGCGATACATTATTGTATTATTTTTCATATATGTAACTATTTCAATTAATTTTACATTTATGACGCCATGATAGGTCAATAAAGGTCATAAAGGTCATAAAGAATACAATAAGCTTGAGCTTCCAGTGAAGGAATATATCGTGAGGAAACCACAGCATGGTGGTTTGCATTTGACCACAATCTCACTATGGTAACTGATTATGTGGTCGAAGATGGTAACCATACAAACCTTAGAAGAAACTAGCTCTCAAGAGCAGCTATCGTCGCATTCCCAGATCTTAACAACAATCCACCTCCTCTCGTTCATAAATAGAACTAATTTTAAATGTTGCCATGCTGTATAATTGTAAGCTTCGATAACCTATCATGTGTTGTAAATCTGTGCCTATATCAACACAGCATGAATGACTATTCTAGTGAAATAAATTCATTGCCAAATGTCTGAACCACTTCACCACTTCAAAACTAGGTTTTCATAACAAATGAATTATTATTTATATCTTTCAATGACGTCACGTTCTCCCTGTGAACGGATGCAGTCATAACGTAATATGTAAGTAGTTTATTTTTGTTTAGGCTACACTGAGATGATATTATGATAGCAATGGTGAATCATTTTGGTTATTTTGTATTGTATTATTTCGTGGTATTCCTGATGTAATATATATTTATTTTATAATATTTTCTAGCTTCCTAGTATCTCCTGCGTTCCACAGTTTCATCCAAATATGTCCAGTCATTACGGCGTATTTCCACATGGGATACCCCTGAAAGCCTCTCTGGATAAGTGGGTAGTATCGTTTTCTTTAACATCGATCGGCTTATTCGTGAAATTATACAAGGCAACAGACAGAAAGAGTTACTTTCGATTTCTAATAATAGTGATAATACTAGATACGATTGCTGTTTGACCACAATCTCATCACGCTAAGTGATGATGTGGTAACGGATTCATACTTGAAGGATGCGTGAAGAATGGATGTATGAATTTACGATTTTATACTGATGCACGAAAAACTATATATCACAGATTAAAAATAAACAAATTATTCCAAAAAGGAATACTCCTCTTGCGCAACACCAATCAACAATTCTAAAATCAATGTAATCACTATTCCGTCAACGGAATATTTAAAAAAATAATTTATCTTTAGCACAGTGGCCTAAATTGATTTCCCAGAAGGGGATCGGGAGCATTTCCTAGTGTTTCATGTTTTATGATCTTTTCACTCGGTGTAACGTGAAGTTAAATAGTTTACGATGTTGCGTACACGCACATGTATATGAAAAAATAATGTTTATGTCCATGTTTTACGGTGGCTTTTCCTGGCAGTTCCACATTTGAATATTATTATATATTATATTATACATACTATGTTTATCTCTTTTTTCTTTACTATTTTATTTTGGTTACACTCTCAGGTATATATGAGTGTAAACGACAGTCATTTTACCATTTTTAGGTTAAAAATAATCATGCACCGTAACGGTTTTGTAATGAAACGTCTTTCATATAAGAATACAATCGAGTGTTAGGTATTATTGATAATTCTAGATACTTCTTATCCTACGATACCTTCAAACTCGGTATCGTGATAGCAGCAAGGCGCCTGTAATGCTATTCCATAATTTAAAAGTCGCTTCTCATTTGACTATGACGATAAAATTGTCGTCCGGGTAAAAGTGTTATGGCTTCCAAATTTAAATTTAAATGTTCTACATTTAAATTTAAAAGTTCTATATTTAAATTGTGCTGTTAAATAGCCAGGCAAGATAAAATTGATTTAAGAACAACATAAACGATAAACGGAACCTTTGTTTTCAATGACGCAGATTGATATAAAGCTGTGTTGACACAATTTGATATTTAATGAATATTTTATTAAGAATTCGTTGGCAAAATTGTTTTTGATTAGTAGTAGGTACGATAGCACTGCTGCAGGGACACCTATACGTAATATCTACATGCTTTCCACTGTTTTTTCATACATATTATAAATGCGAAGTTCTGTCTGTCTATTTATTCCGGGATATAGTTGTAACGTCATAATAGTACCTTATAGCATCAAATGATTTACTTTTTATGGTTAGATTGGTACTAAATTTTAAAAAAAGGACAAGCATATACTTTTACATACTTATTGGATAATTCCATATATATTTAAACGCTATACACTGGGTTGGTGTTTGTTAATTTATCATGAATCCTTATACACTTCAGTGCAGCTGGGGGCGGAGGGCGTCCCACCGTGCATCTCCGTTTCCAGGTCTTCACTTAACCACCTTTCTGCTCCAAAATACATAAACTAACTAGCTTCTACCCGCTGTTTTACCCGCGTTCCTGAAGGATCTTATGTTTTATCGGGATAAAAAGTACCCTATATGTTATTCCAGGGAATACTATATCTATGTGCCAAGTTTCATCGCAACCCATTCAGCCGTTTTTGCATGATTGAGTCACAAACATCTAAACTTTCACATTTATAATAATTAGTAGGATTATAAGGATTCAAAAGTGTAAAAACTGGGAACGCTGCTAGCCCGTTGGGAACCTTGCCTATTGACAGCAGCGAGGCTGCTTTCTATATATTATAGTTTGTATCTTATTTATACAATGATTGTAAATACTTGTTATAAAAACTTAAATCTTGCTACGTATAATACGCATTGGTATTTTATCTCGCTTGCCAACCGTTTACCATCAAATTGTACAAATATTTAAAATCAAAACATAACGTGTTACCTTAATCCGTTGTAGGGAGTTGTGACATCCGGTTAAGCTATGTTTACTTAAGCACTGGGTCATAACTTAAGGTGAAAACGAAAGTTCTGTCAACGCTATTGCATGTGTATGTCATGTGACGTCGGATGCCGCGACGAAGGGCGTGGGTTCGAATTTTACAATGAACTTGAGCTTTCGGTACTGCCAGAAATCAGTTATTAACAATTAACCGTCGCCCGCGGTTTCACCTGCGTTCACCAGGAAAAAAGTAGCCAATGTCCCTAAGCTCTCCATACCATAGGCTCGGCTTAGCGGTTTAGGCGCGAAAAGGGAACAGACAGGGAATTAACTATGTATGTAAGCAACCGTCCAAATTATCGACAAAAGATTAAAGTGCAGAGCCATTTCAAGTAAGATATACTTGAAAAGTACTAAGTCCAAGATATAAATACACTGTATTAACTGAAGCATACCGGAAGAGTTAATAGATAACCGTGTACAAAGCTACTTAAGCTATTATTAATCAAGCTTTTCCCCCACGGCTTTGCTCGCGCGGACTTTTTAAATATATATTTTCTTATATTTTACGCCAAACTAAGCCACATGGAAATTACATAAAAATACGTTCAGTGGTTCCGAAAATTAGCGTGTTCGAATAGATCAGAAATAAAAATGGTCTCTTTGCATTATTTTACTCCACATCACTCCAAATTTCTAGTTAAAAAAAATAGTGCACACACGCCGGTTCTACAGAATAATTATATGTAGTATTTAGTTAGCAGAATCAAATACTTTTTTTTTATACATAAAACTCATCACACTCAAATTATACTACTTCCTAAATTTGGCTCAAAGATTGATTATAGTCTGGAATAGCACATAGCCTTTTTTTATATAAATAAATATTCTGGGACATTGTTCCTCACACATGGCCATCTAACCCCAAACTAAGCAGAGCTTGTACTATGGAAGCCAGATAACTGATATACTACATAATATATTACTTTTCTTTTGTAAATACATACATACATAGATAATAACGCTAACCACGCTAACCGGCCCGAGATCCCTTGGGAATGCGGGTGAAACCGCGGGGTGGAAGCTAGTTTCTGTTATAAAGGTAAGTGTATATTAAACACCAAAGTAACTATGACACAAAAAGCCGCCGTCGAAACTAAAGCTCTCTACTATCCCTCTTTTATTAGCATCTCAAATGAACCGCTCCAGACAATCTACCACGCTTCTCCGCGACCATTCCATCTTGACCTTTCCATGACATTTAAAACCTCCTTATTTCTCCTTGACAGTTAAAGTTGAGAGGGGGGAGGGAGATCATGTTTCGTTGAACGACTTTTTTATTATTTTTAAAAGAGATTTATTCACGTTTCATTCAAGATGTGACGTTTACTAATGTGTCAAATGTGGTTGAACGTAAACTTATGCGTTTGCGTTTAGTTATGTCTGTGTAATGTTTGGGCTTTGTTAGCGGGTTTTGTGTCAGGAATTTAATTGTTCTAGAGACTTTCGTAACCAATTTATATATTGAATGAACTATAGATAGGTATATATATATAGATTTTTTATCCTCAATGTCTTTATAATGGTCTTTATTTTAATATAATTTAGTTTTTTTTATTATTGCAATAAAATGAAAAAAGTATCAATTGAAAAATATCATACCTACATGAATTTCCTTCCTTTTTTCAATATTATAAACTTTGAAAATCCAAAAAGGGAACGCTGCCAGCCTGTTGGGAACCTTGCCTATCGACAGCAGCGAGGGCTTTGAGGATGTTTTCTATATATCATAGTTTGTATTTTATACATTGATTGTTAATATTTGTTGTAAATAAGCATACAATTAATTGCATAGGTAAATAATATATGTATAATAAGATATGGTTTCTCATAAATTCCACTGTAATAAATAAATTTATATACCAGGTTCTTTAAAAAAAAAAAAAACCATTCACATCTAAGAGTCCTTGCTCACAGATAGTAATTCATACGTGATTGATTTTTTTCATATAGAGCCAGTAGCTAAGTACCTTATAATAATGTACTTAAGTGGCCACCCTACTGAACACATTTATTTCTGTTTGTCTGTCTGTGATTCATACTTGGGGAGCAGCTGTTTAAATAATATCATATATATTATTAGATATTAAGTATGGAGACGTGGAACTTACACGGTATAATTACGTAATATAATTTAAAGCAAATCTAGTAAAACCCAGCTTATATTGTAAATAGGAGAAAATAAGTAATTAATAATAATTATTAATATATTTATATTATTATTTGTTATAATTTAAATTACATTTTATTTTTTTATTTTATTTTACAATTATAATTTTTATTTACATATTTACAATTAAAGTAAAAAATACAAACTATGATATATAGAAAACATCCTCAAAGCCCTCGCTGCTGTTTAATTACTTCTCGGCGATGCATTTTCATTTGATGCAAATATTCACTCTCTGCAAGTTGCGTTCATAAATTTCATTGTCTTCAAGACGACTTATAAATTCTATAGCTGTCTCGCACCTTTTGTCTCAGTCACCATAAAACAGCAATTAAATATAGCATAAAATCAGTGTTACCCAGTGTTGGGCTAGCAATGTGAGTTTCTTGCCGGTTCTTCTCAGTTGAAGGCGACTTCCGAATCGGTGGTAACTTCAGTAGCTTCGACGTTCATAAGTGCCTAAACTGAATAAATGGCTTTGACTTTGAAATGTTTTACTGAGTCGCTGACAAATTTTGATGTCACTCAACACTGTTCTATTTTTTTTTACTGTTTTAATAATTTTATTTGTGTTTTAGTGTTGTGTGTATCTTCAAAATAAGTAAATGTATTTTCTTTCTTTCAACTTTGCTTCTTACTTACTACATCATACTTTTTCTAGCATTGCTGAGTATGGGACTACTCCCAAAAGTTATTAAAAAAAAATCAAGTTAAAACCAATATAAAATAAAATAATCGCATCCTGGGAAATCTTTACACGCGGTCATCTCATTCCAAACTAAGCACTAAGCAGAGTTTGGACAATGGAAACCAGATAAGTAATGTACTAAATTACTTATACTTTTTATATTTAAACTTACTCAAATATATAATTACACTCAAACTCAGGACAAACAGACATGTTCACTAAGAACTGTGGACGTGACAGACAGGTAGGTTACATTACCAACCACGCAACAGGGATGCGATAAAATAAAACCGAATAATTTTTCAAAAATATCATAATTATGACGAGATATGAACCATTCATCATTTTAAAGGTTTTATCACCTTTTAATATTTACAGTTTAAAATCGGACAGGCTCGCCATATCGCCGAGGATCCCGTGTAGTAAGTCAATGTATAATATAAAGGAGTAATAATATGTCAATATATTATACGTGAACGGTCTTGTCTTGGCGACCGGCAAACTCTTGCGCATTCCCTCACGCCCGCAGGGTCGAATTGACCCCATACTAATAACGAACCGTTTCTTAAGTGTTTTATTATTTATTTATTGCTTTTGTGTGCCTGCCGATAATGTTACGTGTTATTGGAAATTGAGCTATAAATTGACTGCATATTGTTGAAAATATTTTTCCATTTTTTGAACTAATTCTATCTGCATGCAGCGGCTCCCGTACTTAGCTTAGGGTACCCTGACCAGGTCTTCGTCTTCATAGACGTCCCGTATGACGAAATATGAGAGTGGTATTAGAGTTTTGAACCAAACATCAAATTAATGGTGATGATAGCTCAGTGGACCGACATTGAATGCTAGGACGAAGGTCGTGGGCTCCAATCCTACAGCTTGAGTTATCGGTGATAGAAATTATTGTAAGTAAACTATAGTCCGGTGGTAGAATACTTTGTAGTACCCACATGGCTGGCGACCAACCTCAAGATGAAGATCTGTCGCCAAGCATCTACTGTTGTGTCCCGGCAGATGCACTTGAGAGTCAGTTGCTCTCTAGGCTTTATAGTTGGCAACACATAAGCAATCCCCTTGAAATTACCTTAGGATGAGGCAGAATGCCTCTACTTGTCAGCCTTCTGACATAAATAAAAATACATAATAATAATAAAAAATCTCAGGCATCTAAACTTCTCCATCATGCTTTCATATCAAGAAACGTTATATATTCTCAATACGCAATATATCAGATATTTATTACCATAATTTATTTCGACCACACGGCAAAGGTCGCAAGTAAAATGGCCTATCAGGGCATAATAAACTAAGTTACCGTGACAAGCCTCTATCAATATGGCCGCCAAAATTTATGTACCACAATAATTCTTATTAACTTCATTGGATGATGATCTAATTCGCATAGAAGATATTAATTAAGGCCAGGGACATGCGAATTTTGGTTGATGGCCTTTGCTATAATATTTTTAATTGCTCTGTTACAGTTTGCCGAATTTAGTGTGGTGAAAGTTGTACGTTGTGCTTTACTTTGGATAAAAATTACAAAAATTAACTCAGCGGAAAATGTCTATCAGTTTCTTCCTTCAAAATTATTACACACTAGATTCCGCCCCGCAGTTTTACCCGCGTTCCCCAGGGATATTATGTTTTCCCGGGATAAAAAGCAGCTTATGTTCTTCTCCATACCATAGGCTATCAGCATACTAAATTTCATCGCGATCGGTTCAACAAACTCACTTTCGCATTTATAATATTAGTTAGGATTATTAGTTCAATAAAGTCAATTAATTACACTCGGGGAAAACGCCGAAAAAGGGGAAAACGCTACCAAAAAAAAGAACGGTTTCTTTTTTATCCCAAATAATTTTATATTATTATTTTATAATTACTCGTATTTTTAATCGAAAACTTAAAATCGTACTTCGTAAACCATATGTCAAGGAAGTAGCTGTGACAATAATTGCGAGCGAAACCGGGCCATATCAATTAACTACAATTAAACGGACGGACGGACATTGTGGTTTTATGTAGTCATGTATAGATGTAGCCAGATCATCCTTGTTTATGGATTAGTATCTTTTTGACCTAGTTTCTTTGGGACTGCTCATTATGCAGTCTCTATTTCATAAGTGGCCGTGCGTCTGCGCAGCCTTCTTTTATGCCTACACAGATAAGCCCACGAGCCTCCAAAATGTTATTTGTTATCAACACATATATTTATTTATTTATTTATTTATTTATTTATTTGCCAGAAACATGGTTATACATACAGATGTTAATTTTAAGTCTAAGTCCTTCATGTTTTGCCATAATGGCGTGCAAATATACATTTAATTTAATTCGATTTAAGCCAATTAATCACACAAAATAATAACATATGTCTCATTCAAGAAATTACACAAATACATCATTAATAATTCAAATTAAATAAAATTAAATTATATCTATTATTATGTCATCAGTTATGTTACAATTACAATATTATTTATGTTTTGCTAGTAAAAAGTCTTTAACAGAATAAAAATTATTTTCATGTAACCATGTCTTGAGTCTAGTTTGAAAAGATTTAATAGGTAAACTTGTCATTTGAGTAGGTAAAGCATTGAAAACTTTTATGCACATGGCGTAGCAATTTTTGGAAAACATTGCTGTTCTTGTATTAAAAGGAACGACTAATCTATTAGAGTTTCTAGTGTTCCTTGGAAATATATTACTAGCTTCAGTGAATAGATCAGAGTTCTGTTTAACGAACATTGCCACTTCCAGAATATACATACAAGGCAAAGGCAATAATTTTAGAGTTTTAAATAAAGGTTTACAAGATTCATAATTTGGTTTACCACATATAGCCCTGACACATTTTTTTTGACCAACAAAAACTTTATTTATATCAGTCGAATTACCCCAAAGTATTAGACCGTATCTCAGGATCGATGCTACATATCCATGGTATGCCATAAGTGTAGTCTCTTGTGTTGAGGTTTTACGTAATCTGTTTAGTACATACACAAATCTATTAATCTTACTGCATACCCTATCTACATGCGACTTCCAATCTGAGTGTTCATCAATTACTAAACCCAGAAATGTTGTTTCGTGTGTTGCTTCGATTTTAATATCATTATATTGGATATTAAACTTATTTGTTTTACTACCTCTATTATGGAATTGTATATATTTTGTTTTTTTAAGATTCACTCTCAGATTATTAGTATCTAGCCATTGTATAATTAGTTTTATTGTTCTATTAATTTCACATTCATAATTCATAATATCGGTACATGTCACTATAACTGAAATATCATCAGCGAATAGAATGCATGGATATGGAATAACATCAGGAAGGTCATTTATGTACAATAGGAAAAGAAGTGGCCCCAGCACACTGCCTTGTGGTACGCCAAAACCATTAACCTTATATTCAGATCTGTATGCTGTTACAGTATTGTCTTTTGATATTTTTGATATCTCTACACATTGCTTCCTGGAATGGAGGTAAGATTTAATCCAATTTAAGGCAGGTCCACGTATTCCATAATTTTCTAGCTTGCTTATTAAGATGTCATGAGAAACAAAGTCAAAAGCTTTCGTCATATCGAAAAAAATTGCAGTAGTTGGTTTTCGAGAATCCATATTTTTGATTACATTATGCATTAGAGTGAAAGCTGCTAAGGAAGTTGATTTTTTTTCCTGGAACCCAAATTGTTCCTGTTTCAGTATTTTAAACTTAGACAAAAAAGACTTCAATCGTTTGTACATAGCTTTCTCAAAAATCTTTGAAATAATGGGTACCAACGTTATTGGACGATAGTTAGTTAAATCTCCTCTATCTCCTTTTTTGTGTAGTGGCTTTATCACGGATTGTTTTAGTGAGTTTGGAAAACTGCCTGGTACCAGTGATTTATTTATCAGATACGTTAGCACCGGTGTCACCTCTTCACTACATGATTTGAGAATTTTTGTTGATATTTCATCATATCCTTCTGCATTTGTTTTATTGAGTGACTGTATGATAGCGTTTATTTCAGAATGTTCAAAAGGCGTTAGGAAAATACTATTGTCCAAATTAAATTTATTCGTATTAATTTTTGATGTCATTTTATATGTATTTGTTAAATTTATTAGGTAATTGTTAAATTCATTTGCAATTATTTCTGGATCATTTATAGTTTTATTGTCAATTTTAACCTCATCAATATATTCATGTTGCATTGGCCGATCACAATTAATTAAAGACCAAGAAGCCTTGCATTTGTTTTTAGCATTACTCATATAATTCTTATTGAATATTTTTTGAGATGTATCTATACATTTGCGCAGCAGTTTAGAATAGTTTAAGTAATTTGTTTTACACATAGATGTTTTTTTACTGTAATATTTAAAACGTAGCAATCTCTTGACTTTACAGCTTCTTTTTATCCCTTTAGTTATCCATTTAGTTTTTTTGTTAAAGTTTGATATTTGCTTAATAATGGGAAAGCACAATTTGTAAATTAAACTAAATGTTTCATGAAAAGTATCAAAACTTTCGTTGAGATCACATATTTTGTAAACATCCGAGAACGAGATGCTTTTCATGTAATCTTTAAACTTTACTATATTCTCTTCGCTATAATCTCTTTTGTTTCTATGTATGACTTCGGGAATACGAGTTTTATTTGGTATGCAGAATTTTAATACTTGCGCTGTACCATGATCTGACAGGCCAAGATGTAATAATTCACCTGTGGCGTTATCAATATTGCTTATAATGTGATCAATACAAGCTTGCAGCCGTGTTGGTTTATCAATATGGAGTTTAAGACGATAATTGCTAACCATATCCAACAAATGTTGAGTGTCCCTACTTTTTTTCATAGTATTGATATTAAGATCTCCGACTAAAACAATTTTTTTATTAGTGTTTAGACACACTTTACGTAAAAGTCCGTCCATTTTTAAGAAGAACTCATCTGTACTAGAATTGGGTGTGCGATAACAACAGATAATATACATTTCCGGATTAAATATATGTACGCCACAACATTCAAACGTTTTATCGCTTGCTAGAGTATTTACAAAGCTTAACTCATTATATTTGATTCCCTTCCTCAAGAGTATACACACTCCACCTCTAGCCTTAGGTCTAGAATAGAAAGAACCGAGTGTATAACCGTTTACATTCAAATTAGTTTCATTATTTCTTTTTACAAACGTTTCTGATAGACATATAACATCCGGTTCCATACTCTTATCGCTAAGATCACTCAAAGCCACTTCAAGTAATTGTCTTTTGGATAAAATGCTAGCTATGTTTTGGTGAAATATTTGAAAAACATTAGTATTATTATTACAAACTATTTCAGATTCGAAAAAATGATTCATTATTGTTACGTTTTATTAATGGAAAGTAGTAAGGTATAGTGCCTTTTTTGGGTTTTATAATCATGGCCTCTTGCAAATCATGATCTAGTTCTAGGTTATCAATACCAAATCTGACCCTACTGTTACTTTGCCTTGCATGCACTCTTTTGTTCTGCTTCGTGAATCTAAGATAGTTTTGTTCATAGAAATAATAATCCAGTTCATAATTAATTTTCCTACACATATGTGATAAAGAATCAATATTATGATTATTATTTAATAAATTTATAAATCTAACTTTACTGAAGCTGTTACATATCACTTTTATCATATTATTTAATTTTGACTCATTCAAGAATTTATTATTACATACTCCTAACACGAACACATGATGATTTTCTAAAGATTTTAATGTAGCACTTAATTCAATCATCACTTCATTGGGATTTGTGTCAAGTTGTCCCACTGACAACAAAATTTGATCATCTTCTGTAAAGTTAAATAACTTGCATGTGCGTAATATCTCTCCCGTAGATGCGCCCGGCTTCACAAATGACATAAACTGATAGTCTTCATACATCGTGTTAAGTCTAGATTTTATCAGATAAGGAGTCACACCGACGCATTGATTTCCTCCAATTATATAAACTTTCTTGCGTTTTGATGATGTGTTCATGCCAATTTTATTTTCCTCAGGTTCCAAGTTAATTTCAGGTGCAGTATTAATTGATGGGCTAGTAATTGGAGTAGACTGGTCTCCTTGTTTTTCAGGTGAATTAGCAGCTGAATCCAGCAATTCAGGTGATTCTTGATTTTTATTTTCCAGATTTCTTTGTAATTGATAAGAGACATCCGCGTCTTCGACCGGCATATTATCTGAAAGAGTATTTTGACCCTCTCCAGAAGACATGCGAAGCTTGTCAGTCAATATTTGTCTACTTTTTTTCCGAGCTGAATATATTAGATGTTTTTGTTGATTCAGTGGACTAGTACAAATCTGTTTCAAAGCATTAATTTGTTGTTGTTGACGTGAGACTACATTTTTTAATTGATTATTTTCCAAAATTGTACTATCTAATTCATTCGTTATTGCTTCTAAGTGTAATTTTAATTCTTGTATTTCATTTTTCATGTCATTTAAAGTTACATCCATCCCAGTAGATAGATCTAAGCTTCGAATATTTAACTCTGAATCTGTTAAATCCAATGAACAACAAGTAATGTTTAGAGATTCGGCTGATTTTGCTCTTTGTAGCCGCTTTGTTCTGTTCGTGATGTTACGTAAATCGTCTTGAGACATCGTGAATAGATACCTTTTTTTTTGGTTGTCAAATTCAACGTTATTTATTTTAAATTCTTTAACTTCTAGCCAGGTGTGTTAATTCTTTAAAGCCCCACAAAAAGGACCACTACGTGGAAACGAACCATAAGCTTCCGACTCGAGCGATGTTCCTTATGCCGCTAGACCAGCTGCTCAATACAGAGATTCGTGAAATTTTTGTTCTATTGCGTATGTGTTATGACCACAAGTTCGTTGAAGTCGAATGGTCAGTTTTCAAATAATAATTAGTAACACAGTATGTAGGTAGAATGTAAAAAAATATATACAAGATTGGATCTTTTTGTTAACATATTATCACTGTTTACTATAATGTGCGTTGTGATTTGGTTTATTTTATGAGTTATAATATTAGTCACTTGAAAACATTCACTTTACTCACTTGGAATTGTATTTACGAGATTTTGAAGGGTTTATTTCACTAAGATGCACTGTGTTATTTACTTGGTAGTTTATTGAGAATATATCTGTTAGTTCTTAAATAAAACAGTCACAAACGATTACGCTCGTGTAACACAGTAACAATCACACGTTAATAATGTTTTTTGCACTAAACTGATGATATTTTAATTTTTATATTCAAATAATTACGGAAGCAATGTTATTGTGGCAGTGGCGCCATCTCCATCATCTTTTATGGAGGAGATTTTTATAATTCTTTTCTGTCTGTCTGTTTGTTTGCTCACGCACATCTCCAGAACTAAGTACTTAACGGATTTTCATATAGTTTTCACAAGTAGACATAGATTAATTTGGAGCAATCGGGTGTTGCAAAAAAGTCATCGTCATTTAGAGATTTTTGAAATTTACTTTCATACTGTTAGAAAGTTATTTATTAGTAGTTTAAAGTTATAGAAATTTTATAAAGTAGGAGAAGCTTAAGGAAAAGAAATCAGCTGTTCCATACAAAAGTTACCTACTCCTATACCTAATCGGCCAAATATGAAGCAACTGTTTTATTTTACGCGATATCAGAGTTGGTCCCATAGTGAAAGTTGTTCATATAGATGAGTTCTTCCACCCCTGCAAGTACCTATTGCTAGCGACAAAAAAATCATTCTACGATAATCCTTCAAAGAGTTTTACACCGACAAAACCACTCCGATGGGAAATGGCACTAAATTTTATATATACAGTGTTACTTCACGATTCCATTGAGCGACAACTGCTCGTCCTGTGCCTTGAATACAAAGTGGTCTAGCATTATGGATGACGGGGAAAGACTGCGTGTCGGTTGTTCATACGCACTTGGAATACTGATCGTGTGGTTGCTGTAATTGTACTCCGACTGAGGTATTAGTTAATTATGTACCTGGCATTTTTCGGCATGGAAAGTATCAGTTTTAAGTTAAGTTTAAGCTTTCGGTGAAGGATAACATCGTGAGGAAACCATAGCACGGTGGAAGATTTTTGGTACCAGCCTGGCTGGTTACCACCCTCAAGTTGAAAGTCGTTTATCGCTCTTTCTATTAATGAAAACCGTCTCAAAATCCGTTGCGTGGTTTAGAAGAAGTAAGCGGAGAAACAGACAAGAGGCATATAGGGCCATTGTTTTATACTAAACTAGCTTCTGCCCCGCGGTTTCACCCGCGTTCTCTAGGGATCTTATATTTAAAGTAAAAAGTAACCTATCGCCTTCATCGACAAATGGGTTATCCAACACTGAAAGAATTTTTCAAATCGAACCAGTAGTTGCTGAGATTAGCGCGTTCAACCAAACAAACAAACAAAGAAACTCTTCAGCTTTATAATATTACTATATATATTTAGAGAAGTAGGATAGGGAAATAGAATAGGATAATAGGTTTCTACTGCATTGCATTATTGAAATGGTAAACCATAGTTCAGTGGTAGGTTATAGGAGCCGCCAAGCACTTACCGGTGAGTTCCGGCACCTGCACTTAATTTCCGTCTTGAGACGTTCTATGCTTAAAGTGACGATAAACCATCACCTGCGAAAGATAGATATAAACTAATCATACATAAAAATCAATGCTTGTCCCTCTGTTTGTTTGTAACGTACCTATACCATTCATCTGATTACGATAAATCTTTTGTGAGTTGTCGTGCACGCTCGTGATGGTTTCTGACAAAAAAAGAACGTAACGTGCAACATACGCCGGGGTATTAGCTAGTGTTGTGTTAAAAGTTACAGAAGTTTATAAATGAACTAGATTCCGCCCCGCGGTTTCACCCGCGTTCCCCAGGGATCTTATGTTTTCCCGGGATAAAAAGTGGCCTATGTTCTTCTCCGTACCATAGGCTATCTGCATACCAAATTTCATCGCGATCGGTTCAGCGGTTTAAGCGTGAAAAGGTAACAAACAAACAAACTCACTTTCGCATTTATAATATTAGTTAGGATAGTTAGGATTAGGATACGTTTCTCATAACTTAGATACAGTAAAATACAACATTACGACTATTTTAACTACAATAATGTTGTCTCTAGACACATTCAAAGAGCCGTAAAAGGTCAGACTAAACACATTCAATCGAGAAACAATTTTAGAGCCATCACTTGTTAAATACAAGACGCTGTGTGTGTTTGGTATAAACTAGAAGCGTGCGGTGCAAGTGAGAAGCGATAGGTACCTACACGCTAGAATTTATCAAATACTTGCTATTCGCCCGCGGCTTTGCTCGCGCAGACTTTATATAATCTCTATCTTTATCCCGTTAGCCAATTTCGATGAAACGAACAGTAGGTATAAAAGTAATTTCAAAAAATCTTTAAATTACGATACCTTTTTTTGCAACATCCGATTTTAATGAAACAAAGCCTATATTCTGCTCCAAATTAATCTCTGTCTACCTGTGAAAACTACATGAAAATCTGTTCAGTGGTTCTGGAGATGTGCGCGAACAAACAGACAGACAGAAAAGACATCTAAAAATCGCTGGTTTATTTATGTTCGATATAATCATAGCCTACCCTTCTTTAGTTATTTTATTACTTTTATTTAATATACAGACACATCGTACTCTATTGTTTTATTATATGTATATATATAGATCTAATTTAAAAAAATTATGTGTTATTTAATATAGGGTATAAAATAGGTATCTTACGGTTAAATTTAATAGTTTGCAAGTAAGTTGTTTTTGAACTTCAACCTGGATTACCATGTTAGGTTTCTTTCGCGTTCCCGATGGAACTTATATTTTCCTAAAATAAAATGTATCCAATATTTCATTCCAGGATTTTCTTATCTATCGGTATTTCAAAATTCATCCAAATAGATTCATCCATCACGGCTGTGAATAACAAATATCCACATAAAACTACGCGTTTATAATCTTACATTAAAATTTTGATAATAATATGGGATTAGGAAGTCGGTTTATTAGAATGAGATAACAAAACACAACACACAACACACTTACACTACAGACAAAGACAAAACGCTAATCACTTCTGCCCTGTACCACATATTATTTGCCTCACCATCTCAACTCACAAGAGATACCTCACGTCCAATACTAACCGACTACGGAAAAGAAAACACGTATAATATTTCTCGCGTTAAGATATGCTAATTGCTTTATTGAGACAACCGCCTACGGTTGTACTTTTTAAATTTACACCCACTTAGGTATTTAAGGAACACTTAAGGATCAAATTGGTAACTCTCTCTCATTGACGGTCCTTAAAAAAATTGTATGAGCGTCAGCAGACTCATCATAATATTTGATTATTTATATGTCTAGATAGACAGAACTGTGAACGTGTTAATAAGATTCTACATCGCGCTAACCGAGTTCAACGAGTTATCTGTTTAATATATCTATACAAGATTCCAACATCTACAGTTGGACCGCGGTCCCCAGGCACTATGACCCAGCCTGGCGGAAGATCTTCCCTTTTAAATGGAGGAGTCTACCACATTGCTCCTACATAAACGCGTTGAAAAAAAATGTGTCCTCAAGGACTCAAGAACACGCAGTATGACAAAATACGAGCGTAAGACGTAGCTGTCACGCACACCAGCATAACAATGTTGGTCTGTTTTATAAGTTCTATAGTGGCGCGACTGTCCATCTAGACATAATAGATTCAAAGATCAATTCTAAAAGTTTTTTACGATACTATTTTTTTTTTTACTGCCATACCTATAGCCCTTGTCTTGAGTCAAGACTCTTGACTATGTAAAAAAAAATAATGAGACTAGAATTATAACTTGACATTGGCAAAATACATAATCCGTGTGATGGCATGGACGCACGTCACTTTTCAAGTTCCCGCCAAAAATTCAAACAGAAAAATAATTACCTGTCAATTGTTTCAGAAGCCCGACACTCAATAGAGCGTCGTGAGGTCGATGATGAAGTGGATTACGATGAACTACAAGACGGGCCCAGCGATGGAGACACCCAGAATGATACCGAATTGGAATCTGGTAATTCTTTCCTTTGGAATACTTCTGTAGTACATTCGTAAAGTCGAGCTCAGTGAGTTATATCGTTTTATATAGTGATGGACTTATCGATTTAGTTTATGTTTTCCCGGGATAAATGGTCTATATGTTAAACCAGAATATATTCTATATGTGTACCAAATTTAATCCAAATCCGTTCAGTAGTTTTTGCGTGAAAGAGTAAAAAAAAAGCAGACATCCATTCCCGCTTGTCGTAAAATTGAGAAAATAAATTGATGTTGGAGAACGTGCACTCTTTTAATTTAAGAAGATGACAGCTCAGTGGTAGTGACGTCAGACGTCGCGGCGAATGCCGGTATGGTACCTACTTTGTAGTACCCGCCTGGCTGACTATTGGTGTGTTCCAGAAGCTGCACTTGAGATCTACATCTTCATTTACCATAGTGAGATTGCGGTCAAATACAAGCATACGAACGCTATGTATAGACCGTACCACGACAATTTATTAAGGTACTAGCTTCCGCCCCGCGGTGTCACCCACGTTCCCGAGGGATCTTATGTTATCCAGGGTGTCAGCTGCCTCCGGACCAAATTTCATCAAAATTGGTCCAGTCGTTTCAGCGTGAAGAAGTAACAAACATACACACTCACACACAAACTTTCGCCTTTATATTATTAGTGTCATTTTGAATTTTTCAGGAGCCACAAGAGAGCCAGAGATTCCTGCCACAATCTTGACTGCTCCTTCACACTTCAATGCTACAGTTGGCAACACCATAATACTCCCATGCAATGTCACTCCAGACTGTAAGATATATACAATTTTATTTTATAAGGACGGCAAACAAAACATACACTAAGGAAAACAATGTAGTAGTTGCAAAGGCGCTGTGAGAGCAAACATGCGTTTCTTTGATTCAGTTGTATAGTTGACAATATATTATATGTTACGGCGGGCTTCAAAACACGATTGAAATGATTTCGATGAAAAAAAATCGCAAAGTTACACCTTTTTGTACTATTATCGCGTTGTACGGCTATAATAGTCAGTATTTTGAGAAGAAAAATATAATCTTCACACCACGATTTTATTATATTTTTTATTTCTTCACTTTAACACAAATTCATAATAGCTACAATATGTGTGGACTCGCAGCCTCGTATTTTGTAGGTGGACCCGCTCAGTCACGCTACAGCGCCTGCGGTCTTAGAGAAAAAGACATGTTAATAAATATTAACAATAACATGAAGCTATATAGTTCATAGAAAATATTTATAACATAGAAAACGTAACATACTAACGCGACCATATTGGTAATATACGCTAACCCGGTCCCGCACTAAACAAACGGGTGAAAGAGAGAAGGAACAATGGTTATTTCCTAGTAAAAAACACGTTTAAATTATATTTAAAAAAAAACAGATTTTTCATTGGAAATGTGAAAATGAAAATGAATTTTCAATTTTAAAAAGGCACTATTCTCGATTACTTATTAATGTTTTTTTTAATTATTAAAAAAAATGATCATTGGCATGAATCCTCTAGTTTAACATATATTTTTACAAATCTCTCGCATAAAGAATACACAGAAAAACTTAATTTAGAATCATCATTTTGCGTATAATATCGTCGCCTTAAAGTAGCATGCTGACCATGACATAATGTCCCATAAATAGAATCCCACAATGAGCTCGAGCTTGAGGAAACCATTAGCACAGTGGTAGGGTACTTTGTAGTACCCGCCTGGCTGGCTAATAACATCATGTTGAAATCTACCGTCAAGCTTCCAGTGAGTTCTGGCAGCTGTACTTATGACACAGTTCCCAGCACAGCGATAAAGTAGTGCTCTTGGAAGCGAAGTTCAAGGCAATTTAGAAATCGATTGATAATTTCGGTTGATTGCAATGTATTTCCGTCAATATATTAAGAAATATCGGTTCGGTATCGTTCCGAGAACATACATTTTCCATGTCATATTATTTATAAAAATAAAAATCAAGTACACGATTTTACAAAATAGAAAAAAAACTAATTAAGATGCCCATAACTGTTCACTTGACCATATTTAATTCTAACGGTCGACCGGAAGCAGCGCGAGCGCATTTGGCGCCATCACCGGAAGAGGTGACATTTGTAAATTTAGATAGTTTTTTATTGCGCAATGAATCACGCGCATATTTTTGTCCCATTCATAAAACATTGGGGGGAAATAGTGAATGATGTAATTTTTATTACAGTAGGAGTATTTAAATTTTCTTTACTATTGCAGCATATGATATTCGACAAAATAATGGTGATTATTTTCTAAAATAAACCTCATACTGTGTAGATATTTTGCGTTGGCATCTTTTTGATACTTATTTTTAGTTTGTTATTATACTAAACATCTGTTACTATGGTAACGACTCTGAAACCGCGAAAAATTATTTTATTATAACTTTAACAATGGGACCAACAAAAAGTAGTCCACCGTTTATAACTTAGATTTTAAAAAGATCCCATCTCAAAGGTGAGACAATAAAGTCATGTCCACCTAAGTATTTAGAATTCATATTCAATATCGATCTATTATGCTCTAATTGACGTTCTTTCTTAGACCACAGTATAATAAAAAAGGAAAACATTATGTTACGGGACTAAAACATCTATATTTCTATGTGATACCTGCGGATGAGAATAAAATGGTTTTTCATAGAATTATTACCTAATAGCTTCCGCCCCGCGGTTTCACCCGCGTTCCCGAGGGATAAAAAGCAGCTTATAGTCTTCCTCAATTAATGGGCTATCCAACACTGAAAGAATTTTTCAAATCGAATCAGTAGTTCCTGAGATTAGCGCGTTCAAACAAACAAACTCTTCAGCTTTATAATATTAATAGTATAGATAGAAATCGAGTACGATAAGATTCCGAGCAAGCGTTGTTTGAAAACCTACTTTGTATAAGTAATAATTCTGTGCGGGTTTTCTTATTTATTTTATATTACTTTCAGCTACCGTTGTTCAATGGTACAGAGATAATGCCTCGTACTTTATTGGAAATATGAAACTTGGCACAATGGACAGCAGACTTTCAATGTAAGTCAAATTCACTAATACCCATGTATTATTAACTAACTTCCGACCAAGGTTTCACCGGCTTCCCAGAGGGATCTTATGATTTCCCGGGATAAAAACTATCATGTATGTTAATTTAGAGTATATTCTATCTGTGTGTGTGCCAAATTTCATTCAAATCCGTTTAGTCGTTATGGAGCTGAGTGGAAACAAACATCCAAACATACATTCTTTCACATTTATAATATTAGCAGGATTGTACTATCACTTTTATTTACTTGTGTGAATAAAAACCTTTATATTATATTAAAACTCAAAGTCAAATGCCATTCAGTTTAGGCCCTAAAAGGGCACTTATGAAAGTCGAAGCTACTGAAGTTACCACCGATTCGGAAGTCGCCTTCAACTGAGAAGAACCGGCAAGAAACTCAGCAAGGTTACATTTTTCAATATTTTATTGGACAGTCTGACAAGAAAGAAAGAAATTGAGCCACAAGTCTTCGGACCACCTAGCGGGAGTTCATGTGCCTGTACCGGCATACATAGAACTGCCCTTCCTCATTGGTTACCAGCTCTTCGAAGTTATCCCCTGCCTACCACTTCAGTTAACTAACTCAACTCGCAACCTCCTTCCATGATTAAATGCATATTTATATTCTAGTGCCCCTGACTCCAAGGACTTGATCATCAAGGACGTGAAGGTGTCAGACATCGCTGTGTATAGATGCGAGACAATGCCCCAACACTCGGCTCCTGTGGGCATTAATCATAACCTAATGGTTTATGATCCACCCAACATTATAAGTAAGTGTAATTTTACATTGGTAAAGCGGTTATTACACTATCCTATTTAGAAAAACTCTATTTAGGAAATCGGAAGGTGTAATCGCACTACTTCCTAAATTGTTTACAATTTAGAGTTTCTCTAAATAGATGTATGAATGAGATTAGGATATGGACAAAATAAATTCATGGTTTTCCCGTTAAAAGAGTTTTTCAATGGCAACACGTTAGCAATTATAATATAATATAATAATATAACTAGCTTCCGCCCTGCGGTTTCACCTGCGTTCCCGAGGGATCATGTATCATGTGTGTGAACTGTGCGCCGCGTAAATCAATAGAGCACTCTGCTGTCGCTCAACTGTTGCGGGTCGCTACTAAAACATTTTTTTTTTTTATTCCAGGTTTCGAAGCGGTGGGTGGTAGCTTTGTATCTCAAGGTTCGGAACTGGTTCTCATCTGCAATGTTACAGGATTTCCTCCACCGCAGATTATGTGGTCCAAGATCAAGGAGTATGGGGTAAGCTATAAATTTATTTGAATTACTACCTTCTTCGCGGTTCCACCCGCGTTCCCGAGGGATCTTATGTTTTCCCGGGATAAATAGTAGCCTATGTGTTAATCCAGTGTGTCAGCTACCTTTATACCATAGTTCATCAAAATTAGTCTTGCCCTTTGAGCGTAAGAAGTAATAAAAACACAAACACACACTCTCAAACTTTCGCATTTATAATGTTAGTAGGATTTGCGATTGACCACAATTTTACCGTGGTAAGTGTAGTTGGAAGTGGTAAGAACTTACCTTTACTTTCTATCAAGTGGACCATCTACCTGTCAACTATTTCATGAAAAAAAGTCACTGGATCTCAAGAGCAGATGCAGTTCCTTCTAGGCTTTGTGTGCTTACCACCTTCGGCCACATCATCACTTACCATTGTGAGATTGTGGTCAAACACAAGCCTACCTACATAAAGTAAAAAATATAGCTTCCTCAAAAGATTATTCGTAATTTATCATGAGGTACAAGTATATATCTTATAAAATAACTATCAGTTAGTCATTCATCAATCAGCATTGACATTATCCAAAGAGCCTGAGACACAAGATAGGGCCTTATTTTCTGGGTAGTAAGATTGGTTTTACATTAAACTTATGTTTGTTATTGTTCTTATTGTGTCTTTACCTAATGCATGATTAGGTTAAGGAGATACAGTGGTAGTGACGTCGGACGCCACGGCAAAGGTCGTGGGTTCGAATCCTACAATAAGCTTGAGCTTTCGGTGAAGGAAAACATCGTGAGGAAACCATAGCACGGTGGTAGGGTACTTTGTAGTACCTGCCTAGCTGGCTACCACCCTCAAGTTGAAAATCTGTCGCCAAACACCTATTGGTGTGTTCCAGCAGCTGTACTTGAGAGCCAGTTCTATCTAGGCTGTTTGAGGGCACATCATCACTTACCATAGTGAGATTGTGGTCAAACACAAGCCTATACAAAGTTAAAAAAAATAAAGATTGTATGCGAAAAAAATGAGAAGGATTTTTTTAAGCTATTGTATAGCTTTTATCGCGGGCTTCGGGCTTTGAGCGCGGCGACCGAATCAAGAAATTCCGTAACGAAAAAACCTAACACCCGGTAGACTCGATTGAAACCTTACCAGTATTTTTTTATATACATATCACGAAGCAACCCTTCTCTTTCCCTCGCAGAACGAACGCCTCCAAGCAAAGGACGGTAATTTTACCTTGAACACCGTCTCAATTAACAACGTACAGTTGGAGCACGCTGGCACATATCTGTGCTACGCTTTGAACGAAGCTGGACATAGTCAGAAAGCCCTCAATGTGGTTGTCTTTGGTAAGATTTATCTATAGAACATAAACCAGCGATTTTTAGAATTCTTTTCTGTCTGTCTGTCTGTTAGTTAACGCACATCTCTGGAACTGATGAACGGATTTTCATTTAGTTTTCACAAGTAGACAGAGATTAATTTAGAGCAGAATTTAGAATTTGTTTCATTAAAATGGATGTTGCAAAAAAAGTTCTTTTTTTTTTATTTACAGGAAAAAAATAGAATTTTTATAAAGTCTGCGCGAGCGAAGCCCCGTGTGAAATGCTAGTTTATAAATAAAATCTTGTTATTCTACCTCAGAATAACGGTACCAGTGTTCCACTCTTGGTCTAAAAAAAGCCTATTCTAATGAATAAATGAATTGTCAGGCCAGCCCCGCGTCCACGTCCACAAGACAGTCGTCAACTCCGACCTGAACGTGGAAGCTGTACTGCAATGCGCCGCCCGTGAGGATCCTTCGTAAGTCTATATCTTTGGTGGACATTTCAGGATGGCATATTTCCATCTTGACATCTTTTTAGTATGAAAAGTTTGAAATTAGATATTTTTGTTTTCCAAGCTATGTAATGGCGCCTCTAGTTTGAAGCATTTATCTCCTAGATGGCGCTACGCAAATACTATTTTAGGCGACGCTAGATGGCGCTGCTCGGTTTTACCCACCTTTCTGGGGGGTCCATTATTTTGTTCGGTATAAAAGTACTTACCTTTCAATTCAATACGCAAAATAACAAATATCCACATGAAACTTTACACGCAAACAACTATGTTTTTTTTTTCATCATGCGTAGCACACTCTTGTAAACAGATTTTTCTATGCCTAGTACCTGGGAGACTGAGATTTTCCCGGCGTTTTTTTTTTTTTTGTAAAATTTTGCCGTATATGGATAATGTGATATAGCCCCATCTAACGATTTTTTTATGTACCAGTAGGCAGCAACAATGAAAGTACTTCCAACATTTACGAGATGGCGCTATATGATATTGTAAGCATTTAAAGTAAAATCGCGTTTTTTCAATGTTAAAAAATAAAACCTTATAAAAAAAAATCAAGTCTAACGACTTGATTTTCTAACGAGCCGTTTCTGAGATTACACGAAATAATATTGACAAAAGTATTTACTAGAATTGCTCATTCCTCTATTTCAGGCCTCATATACGCTGGTACAAAGACGGTAGCCTGATCGAGGACTCCTCATCACAGTTCGTGATCTCCACCAGTGGCTCCAAGTCCAACCTGATCGTCGTACCCTCTGCTGATACTGACTTCGGAACATTCACATGCGAGGTAAGTGTAAACTGTCTCTATTAAAAAAAAATGTATTGTTAATGTCCAAGAACTATGGTGACCACTTACCATCAGGTGTACCTGAGTGGTCTGCCTTTAGTCTTCTAATATAAAAAAATACCATTGGAAATTAAATTGAAAATGAAAATTTTATTCAAATAGGCATTCACAGCACTTATGAATAGTCTGACTCTAACGCACGGTTAGGATGGTTGCTTTTGCTGAGAAGAGCCGGCAAGAAACTCAGAAATGACCCATTTTATAACCAACTCAGATTTATTACATTAAATTATTTATCTAGTTTCACTGACAATATTTGTGTTATGACGAAAAAAAAAACAAAATGATGAATAACTTAGTAAATAAATAAAAACTCAAACTCAACAGTCCAGCCCCCACAATCAGCACCTGCTCACAAGTATGACGCATGTGGCAGCCATCGCCCTTTTCGCACATATTATAGGAAAATGATTTCAAATTTAACCTATTTTTACTTATTCACAGGCTGAAAACGTGCACGGCAAGCACAACCGGACTATAGAACTAGTCCAGAGTCCAGTTGTTGAAAACTTAGAAGTCGATGGATCTAAGTTATCGTGGACTATCCACTCATACCAGCCTCTTGAGACGATTGAGGTGCAGCTTAGAGATCGTAACGGGGTAAGTGTTTGTCCTGAGTCTGGGTGTAAATGTATGTAATTATATATTGTGAAAAAAGTATTATTACGTAGTATATCAGTTATCTGGCTTCCATAGTAAAAGCTCTGCTTAGTTTGGGATCAGATGGCCGTGTAAGTATTCATTATTATTATTATCTTCTTCCTTATACAAAGTGGCCGGGAAAGTGTCGTCCAAAGGTTATGAAAATGAAAAAGAAAAAATGAAAATGTTTTTTTTTTAAATTCAAATAGGTTTCACAAGCACTTTTGAATAGTCTGACTCTAACGCACGGTTCGGAAGGTTGCTTTTACTGAGAAGAGCCGGCAAGAAACTCAGCAATTACTCTTTTCAAAACCAACTCAGATTTATTACATTAAATTATTTATCTAGTCTCACTGACAATATGTGTGTTATACCAAAAAACGAAAAGAAACAAAATGATGAGTGACCTAGTTAATTATCTAAGATACCCTTAATTAATATAAGGTTTAGTTTTTTTTTGTATTTGGACATTGGACACACAAAAAATCATCCTGTATATTTTATACTATTTGTACTTTCAATTTTAAAATTCGTACTTACAATATTCTTTTCCCATTTTTTTTTCAAATAGGACGGTGACTTCAGGCAGCTCAGCGTGCCAGTTCCCGAGACGAGGGACCACAAGTACGAGGTGGTGTTCATGCTCGCCGACAAGCAGCTCGACGCTGGCAAATATGAAGTATTCGTTAAAGCCAAGAACAGCAAAAGTTGGAGTCACACCTCTGACCCGGCTTTGGTTGATATTGGTAATTTTTTATTTTACAGTTTTTTTAAGTTAATGGAATAAGGCATGATATTTAATTGGAATTTTAAAATATAGTATCATTTTTTTTTGTTCTATTCTTACAAAATTTACTTATTATAAGGTTATATTTTTATAGCTAGCTTAATGGTTTTTAAAAAAATCAGGAAAACATTATCAGTATTATTCATGATATGACAACATGCATCCCATATGCCTGCTACTAAGTTCATTCCTTTATAACGAATGAAATAGAAAACCCAATTCATTTATACAGGGTGATTTTTTTGTCACTGGCCATACTTGCAGGGGTGGAAGTACTCATCAAAATGAACAACTTTTACTATAGGACTAACTGTGAATTCATGAAAAAATTATCAGATGCTCCATACAAAAGTTCAATACCTACTTGACCAAAATGTATGAAGCTACCGCTTTATTTTACGCGATATCAGAGTTAGCCCCATAATAAAAGTTGTTTACATTGATGAGTACTTCCACCGCTGCAAGTATTGCCAGTGATAACAAAATCAGCCTGTATTAACAAGTAATATAAATTGTAACATTATAATATGGATGTAAGGACTACCTCCATGCATTTATACATCTAAAAGTACTTATTGAAATTTTTATTTTCAATTATAATTTTTCCATTTTTCTCATTTATTTTTTTCATTTTACTTGTAAATAACATTATGCAATTTTGATTTCATTTTATTTTCTTTTAATTTATAGAAGCACAACAGCTCATTCAGCATGCGTCAGGTGAGATTTTATTCATTTTTTTTAATTTTTCATTGGTTTTGGTTTTGCTCGTCTATTTTCTTAAAAACAAGAATGCAAAATATTGGGGAAACAACTTAAATTAATTGTATACTAAATAAACATTTTGTGTGTGTTTTTTTTTCTTTTCAGTGTATAGAGGCAACGGCAACATCGCGCATTCCATCCGACCGACCACCACCTCTATATCAACTATCTTGATGTACCTCCTCGTGCGAATGCTTTAAACAAACAGAATAGCTTTACTTATTTATTGTTAGTGTCGATTCAAGTATTGATGGTTATCCGAGACAAAACCGAGATACACTTGTCTTTATTAGCGAAAGTAGTTCAATATTGTCACTTGATTATAGAGATGTTATAAAAAAAAATAATTGTGTAACAACGAAATGACATTTATTGACCACCCCATAAGTACTCGCTTTAGTTGAATAAAATGCTTAATGGTATTTATAAACTTTCTCAATATATTTTTTACATAATCATTATTAATGTGAATTCGTATTTGTATGGCATTTTTTATTTTATTTTTTTTATCTATGATGAAGTACAACATTATAAAAATCCCAGTAAAAATTGTTTTGTCTCTGTTCCATTTTTTTCATTTAAAATATATTGTACAGAATAAATAATAAGGAATATATATTAATTTTTATTTAGTAACTAAGGCTGAGATTGCTTTTGTTTTTAAAATTTGGATACGTAAACTATGTAAACTTCCAATTGAAAAAGTCTTTTGAAAAAATAAAAGATTTTTTTTTATTTTTTAAAAACACGTGCAAACTTTTGAACCTCTTCATTGGTAACAAATTTGACTGTAATACGTAATTATTAATGGTTAGATACTTAAAATTGGTATAAACCTAAAAATGAGGCCTTTAAACATACGAAAGCGAAAATAATTTTATTCAATGTTTATTTTCTAAATGCATTAAGCAAAACATCTGATATATAATTAATTTAAGCTACCTATATTATATGAAAGCTTCTCAAACCAGTTGCATTATGTAAATATAATATTATAATTGATTTAATTGTACAAGTGAAATTAGTTTGTAATTTAATCATTTATATAAAAAATATCACGATGTTAATTACCAATATTAGATTTAATTTATATTCCTACATCTTTTTCAACAGATTTTCTTTTCTTTTTTAATACACTTTGACCTCGTTAAGAACATTTATGAAAGTCAAAATTACCTTTGGAATTGGAAGTCAGCTTTCAACTGAAAAGAATCTGCAAACAACTCTTTCAGACAATCTGACTAGTTATCGGCTATTTTTTTTTCAAATATTTATGAAACAGATTAATTTTCGACGTCTTGGCATGAGTTAATACACTATAAATTCTTTAGCCGGAATGGCCGTGTCTTTGAAATTATTTCAACTAATAATTAAGTTTTATCATATATGGGAATAATATTAAATAAAGTTTACCATCAAACTCTATTTAATATTATTCCTATATATGTTTTACTATATTTCGCCCCGCGGTTTCACCCGCATTCCCAGCATATAAAGTAAACTATGTCACTCTCATGTCCATAAATTTAACTATCTCTATGCAAAAAATCTTGTTAAATTTTAACCATAATCTCAAACATTAACATTATAATATTGGTAATTAAATAAGGAATGTTTATTTAAATCGCTTTTAACAACTCATCTGTTTATCTTTTTTTTATTTTTATTAAATATGTCACCGAATAATTGTAAATACCGTTAGTTTACAATAAAACTAGCGATATTGTAAACTGACAAAATAGTTTACAATATAACAGACATTTTCAATAGTTTGTAATCTAAACATATCTAGTTTTCAAATCGTGAGTTTGTAGATAATGAAACGCATGTTTCACGCTGATTGGTTTAGTGACTCGTATTTTCATCCCCACTACACGCCCCCCATTAATAAGTCACGGAACGAAACAAGCCTATAGTTTTTGTGATTTTTATTTATATTTAAGTGTTGTTTACTTTATTTTCATATTATTATCAATGTGACATTCTTTTTACAATGGATAAATAGCACAGTCGCAACACCGACCAATCATAGCAAAGGTTTTAAATTTTACCAGCGACATTTTCTCAGTAAATAGGTTAGATTGTAAAACTACACTGATTGGTCTATGGTTCGTTTACAATATTTCGTCAGTTCACAATATCGCTGGTTTTATTGTAAACTACCTGTGTTTACAATATGTATGTGTAACAAATATAAGTAGTCGTTTTTTTCACAATAATTTAGTTAAAATAAATAAATTAGGTTATTATTACCAAAGTGTAATTAATTAAGATTTCACATTTTAGTTTTTAACGTAGCTTCATTATATTATTATATCTAATTCATATTAATTTAAATAAATTTATGCTTAATTAATTAATTGAGAAGAATATGATAAAATTAAAAAATGTTTTGGTACCATTTTGCTTTTAAAAAAGTTACAATTATTTTGACAAAAATTCCAAATGTAGGTATGCGTAAGTAAGGATAACTATACCGAGTGGGGGCGAACGACGGCTATTCCGAAAATTACTGATTGTATCGCTGTTGTACTTTGTACTACATATCGCTCCAAGATATTGTGTCAATATCTCCATATCCATTTCCATTTACAAGTTATAGGTTAACGAAATTATTTAAAAAAAATCTCACAAAAAAAAATACAAAACGATACTATAACTCGATACTCTAATATAATCTGTAACTTTCGGGTATGTCGATTTTCTGTCACACCCGGCATAATGAAATTTTTATTCATTCGGTGATTTTACCGAATGGGTAAATAATAATTTTAAATAAACGTCAGAATGTAGCTGCCATAATTAAATAAATAACAGTATAAAAATCGAATAATTTACAATAAGTAAAAATTTACCAATTGTAGTTTATAATAATAAAAATGTGCCTGTAATTTTACAAATCCAGTAGTTCCATAATGAGGTGCTTTGATCATTTTTATAATCTTCCATATTATTAATAGTTATTATAAATATTACCTACTAGTCGTATATTATTCGCTTTTTACATAAAATTAAATAGTATCAGGTATAAATAAAACTAGCTTCCGCCCCGCAGTTTTTCCCGCGTTCTCGAGGGATCTTTTGTTTTCCCAGGATAAAAAGTAGCCTATAGCCTTCCTCGATAAATGGGCTATCCAACACTAAAATATTTCAATTCTAATTAGTAGTTCCTGATATTAGCGCGTTCAGCCAAATAAACTGATCATCAAGCCTTAATCAACCGTCAGTTGATCAACGGTAGGTAAACTATGGCAATTAAAATTACCATAAATCGTGGCGTAAATTATACAAATCTCAGTTTAATTGTGTACCTATAGTAAAATTATCTAGGAATTACATACCATAAATTCCGGACTTTAAAACAATGTTAAAAAATAAACGAGTTCGTTGCTAGCCGGTTATAATTAAGGCTTCAATAGTTTAAAAAAAATATTTGTAACCGAAATAATTATACTATTACAATGTTACAAATATAGTGATGTAATAATGTTTTTTTTTTTTGCATCTCATAGTTATCTGTGCCTTCTTCATATAGACTTTTTTGTACAAGAAGGTGATATTTTTGTCTTATAAATGAATAAACGATTAATGTTTGTAAATATTAAAATGTGTTTTATTTTTTTCTATATTTAATTGCTAACTAATATAAGTTTGCACTGAGTGTACTGACTACGCACAAAATTACCAGCAAATAATATTGACAAAATAAATTAATTCAACTACACCTTTTACGTGTCATCGAAAAACAAAATATTTACTACACCGTCTAACTTTTTGTCACACGGCTTATATCTTTTCAATTGTAATAGGTAACCAATTGTTTTTTTTTACAGAATACTACCATACTACTATGGCCTATGTCATTTTGTTGTCTACTGTGGCGTCCCCTGGTGACCGTAAGGTGATGATATACGTGTATTCATACGGCCCTTGTCCCACATTGGACTAACAGGCGAGAGATATAGGGAACTATGGCTATTTCTAAAAAAAGGTGTTTAATTTTCATTTAATGAAGTACAGATATTTTTTTGGAAAAGTAACAAAATTATGAGATCTTAGAATGTCTGTCTGGTAAGATATGAGAAAAAACCATTTTTAATTTTAAAAAGGGACAATTTTATTCTAGATTTCTTTCTGACGTAATCAATGAAAAATTTAAATTAAACAAAATATAAGTAGGTAGTTTCATGGCATATTATATCTTCTAGTCTATCTAATATATAAAAATATCGTGTCACAGTGTTTGTTATCGAACTCCTCCGAAGCGGCTTGAACGAGTCTTATGATTTTTTTGTATACTGGGTGATTTTGTTATCACTGGCAATACTTGCAGGGGTGGAAGTACTCATCAATGTGAACAACTTTTATTAAAGGGCTAACTCTGATATCGCGTAAAATAATACGTTTGCTTCATACATTTTGGTCGAGTAGGTATTGAACTTTTGTATGGAACAGCTGATAATTTTTTCATGATTTCACAGTTAGTCCCATTATAAAAGTTGTTCATTTTGATGAGTACTTCCACCCTTGCAAGTATTGCCAGTGATAACAAAACCACCCTGTATATTTGATGAATGAATGAATGAATGAATTAAATTTATTTGCATGAATAAGGGTGACAAAACAGATGAACATTTTAAGTTTAGTTCCAGGCTTAGTCTACCGTACATCAGTGTGCAAATATTACATACATTTAGAATGTCAAACTAGATAATTCATTGATAGGTCTGAGAATAGGTCGTAGGCTATTTTTTATACCGCTACGCGGGTGAAACCGCGGTCGACAGCTAGTATAACATATATTTGTATAAATATCTTACAATAAAGAATACAGAGATCCTTAACATACTTATTGGCGGTAGCCAAGAGTGTGGTAACTCTCGAGTTGAAAATCTCTCCCCAAACACCTACTTACTGATGTGATCTGGTATTCGGACTTGAGAGCCAGTGGTCGGCAACACATTGACAATCCCATTGGTATTGCTATAGGCGAATGTAGCCACTTACCATCAGGTAGAGCGTTTGGTTGCTTGTCAGACCTCTGGAAAATAAAAAAAACAGTAGGTAGCCCTCAAGGTTGGCAAGGCGATTAATATTTTACGATCCCGGCTGTTAATTAAATCGTATAGGTACTTATTATATGTTAATGTTTTCAATAAAAATATAAATAATAGGTAATAGATATATCTTTTTCTTTAGCAACAGTTTTTATAACCATTATATGAATCACACACTTCATTATAATTTCCTTGTAAACATCTCGTCTAAAATTTAGTAGGTACTAAAGTTGGTTTAGGCTTCCGTACCTAAACAATGCTAATATATTTTATTTTTATACAAATAGTCGGCAAACAAGCATACGGCCCGCCTGGATGGTAAGCGGTTACCCAAGCCTATGAACGCTTGCAACACCACACGCATCACTCGCGTTGCCGACCCTTCCCCCCTCCACGATGAGCTCTAGCGACCTTACTCACGCACAGGAATGTAAGGTGGAGGTTCTTCCCCAGTCGACCTCTCTTAATTTTTTTTTAAGGATATCCAACAGATGATACACGATTGACGGGCCGGTTGGCGTGGTTGGTAAGATACCCTATCTATCACGTCGCAGGTCGTAGGTTCGATTTCCACTCAGGACAGACATTTGTGTGCATGAACATGTCTGTTTGTCCTGAGTCTGGGTGTAATTATCTATATATGTATGTATTTACTAAGACAAGTAGTATATCAGTTATGTGGCTTCCATAATACAAGCTCTGCTTAGTTTGGGGTCAGATGGCCGTGTGTGAGGAATGTCACAGGATACTTATTTATTTATTTATACCTATATGTTGTCAAGAATCTCACATGTGGCAATATGGTCCTTCATGCTGGGACACGTCGCCGTGCAGAGGAATTAAATTGTGTTTCGCGTGGGTCCGAGCGATAAAATTTTCATGAGAAAAACGTAAGCTTACCAATAGTATACTCCATTTTTGTGTTTATGCGTACTATATTTCTTTAAAAATTGTTAAACATATAATGGAAAAAAGCCAACATTGACAGACTGTTAAAAGAAATGTAACCTTGCTGAGTCTCAGTTGAAGACGACTTCCCGAATCGGTGGTAACTTCAGTAGTTTCGACGTTCCTAGAACCTAAACTGATTAAATGGCTTTGACTTTGACATATTGTAGGTATGTCACAAAATTATTAATTCCGATTACAATATTTTCTTAGTCTTTCTATTTCTTTCTAATTTGAACTTCGTTCCTGGCGGGAGTCCCCCGACCGCAAATTACTTTTTTTTCAATTACCTTGAGCTTTCGGTGAAGGAAAACATAATTAGGGAACCATATCACGGTGCTAGAGTACATTGTAGTAGGTACATACCTTCGTCTGGCAGGTTACCACCCAAACTAGTTTCTTCTAGTCTGTATGTGACTAACACCTTCGCCCACATCATCACCTAGGTGATTGTGGTCAAACAGTAGAAAAAATACCGGCCAAGAGCGAGTCGGAGTCGTGCACGAAGGGTTTCGTACCATTGACTAGGTAAACAACAGTAGGTTCACAAATTTCATAATGTAACCGAGTAACTGTTAAACTAAATATTTTGCGAATATTTCAAGCGTTTACCTGGTGCTGATTTCAATATCGGGCAAAAGGCGGCAATTTAATCAATTTTGTTGTATGAGAGCCCCCCTCTAAATGTATATTTTTTAAATTTTATTATTTATTATTAAAGTAAATATACAATTAAGTATTTTGTGAATATTTCAAGTGCCTACCTGTTACCATTTATTGATATCGAGCAAAAATAGGCAAAAATGGGGTTTTTTGTATGAGAGCCCCCTTTAAATATATATTTTATTTTGTTTTTGGTATTTGTTGTTATGTGTTGTAATGTTGTTGTTGTGTTGTTGTCGGCAACAGAAATACATCATTTGTGAAAATTTCAACTGTCTAGCTATCGCGATTCTTGAGATACAGCCTGGTGATAGACAGCGAAGTCTTAGTAATAGGGTCCCGTTTTTACCCTTTGGGTACGGAACCCTAAAAAAAGGTATATATAGGTACAAATAAGTTAGAAGTAATAATTTAGCACTTTGAAACAAATTTTCAATTTTTATGTTAATTGATTCAAAACTATAGTGACTGTTTTACATTAGTTAAGTCCCTAAAGTGTTTTTGACGATTAAAATTATAACGAATTCAGTAACTAGCTTTCCCCCGTGACTTCGCATGATATTTCAGCCATTTTGTACAAAATATATACACAAACCTTCCTCGTTTATCGCTCTTTCTATTAGTCAACACCGTATCCAAATCCGTTGCGTGGTTTAGAAGAAGTAAGAGGAGAAAGAGACACGCAGATAACGACATTGTTTCATACTGTTTAGAGATAAAAATGTAGTCCACTCTCCGATCCATAAACTAAATCTATAAAAAAAATACACGCGTCTATCCGTTGCTATTGCTATGAAAGAAGAACAAACAAACATACCAACGAATACTTTCGCATTAATGATTTATATATTAGCAGTGATTTACAATCGGCAAGTTAAATTATGCGGGAATTGTAACTTCTGACCTTGTTAGTAGAACATAAATAACGGGTTCTAATTTAAAAACAATTTAAAAGTTTAGATTAATAACTTAAACTCTGGCATTTCTTTTTTGTTGTTGATAAGACCAGTATTTGGTTGATTACCATATTACACAATGTTTTTTTTTGTTCCACATTTTAGTTGTTGTATATTTAAATAACTTATGATATTAAAATTGTCCGTCTCGCACTTGGCCCGTTTTTTACCTATGAATTTACCTACAGACACATATCGTTTTGTTTCTTTAATTAACTAATAATTTAAATTAAATTTCGTTTAATTCTATAACACAAATATACTATATTATATACTTGTTGTAAATAAATTATGTTTAGGTATTACAAAACAAACAATTATTATCAATAAGACTAGATATTAGTATATTATGTATGATACAAGTGAGCGAATTTGCTCATTACGCACGAGGCTGTGAGGGCGTAAATCAGCCGAGTGTGTAATGAGCAGAGCTCACGAGTTTCATACGACGTTTTTCAATACATTTGCGAGGAAAAAACAAACACAATTTTTACCACACAGCGACAAATACGATAAAAACAAAATATCTAAATTATGGGAAATGGCGCGCAAGATTTTTTTTCAAGCGCCAAATGGATGGTCAATGAACATACAGCCTACTTCAAAATTATAATTTTAAGTGATAAAATGCAAATATTTTAATATTTTATAACAAATTATTGTAAATTATGAATAATTTGATTAAATAAATGTTTGTTTGACTTAGGTAACTAAAGACGTACACATTTATTTATTCCAAAAATGTATATGGATTTTCAGCGGCATAAAATTTCTTTGTTGTTACAAAAAAAAACTGTAAGTATTACCCGGTTCAATTTAAAATACTCGCATATAGTGCACATAACTTGTAGAAAGGTACTAATTTAACTTTGTAGGGATAATTCTAATACGAAAGGGAATCAAAGCGCATTGTTCATCTTGTAAATTTACTAGACTAGACTTTTTAGTAGACTTCTACTTAACGATATTCTTTATACCACTAAGGTGACAAACAAACATACGGCCCGCATGATGGTAAGCGGGTACACGCGCGTTACCGATGCTCAGAAAATCATAAGTACCTTCATAAAATTGTTATATTTTTAAACTGTTTTTTTTTATATTAACCGACTTCCAAAAAGGAGGAGGTTCTATGCTCGACTGTATTTTTTTTAGAAATAAAGAAAGCTTGTAAAAAGAGGAAAGAACTGTTATTTTTTTTTATTCTGTTGTCTATTCTTTTTTCCATTTAACTTTAAATATTTTTTGTTCCTGTATTTTTGTGTTTTGTTGGTGATATAATAAATAAATTAAATGTTGTTAATTATATATATTTTTTTATCTATAACTAGATTTAACTTTCGAATATACTCGTATTTTAGGAATATTTTTAATTTCCTATCCAATGTTAAACTAAATAATGTATGATTGTAACCTACAAAAATACATATCCATCTAATGTAATCTAACGATTTTTTTTTAATATTTCAAACCTTATTTTTTATATAATGGCGCGTGCCACCCCTAAATACACACTGACTTACCACAATGTGTGTGAACTACCATACCCATAGACAATATAAACTATACTTTTTCTATGGTACATATTTTTTTTATTACTCATGTAGGTAAACAAATAGTTAATATGTAAATAATGACATTACATGACTTAAATTATAAATATTCCCATTTCAACTCACCTACCTGTTGTTTATTATGTGAATAAATTGATTTATAATAACCAATTAGAAAGCATAATGACTGTATCGCCGGTAAGTGTGGAATTTACCAATATTCTATTTCAAGGAGAAGTCGCACAAAATTATTCAATAAAGCTAGGGCAGTTCCCACTAGGTCAATGTTCAGAATCTTTATTAAATCACTAGCTTCGAGATGGAAATGGGCAACTTTTTTCTCGGGAACGTGGGGGACAGCTAGTTTGTAATATTACTATGAAGTAAAATTGTACCTACTATAGTGTCAGGGACACTTTTGCAGCGATATTCAGTTTGGTTTTTCCGCTTTTACAATGTTCAATGTTCAATTTAATCTTCGAACATAGCAGTTGGAGACCTAGCCTTATAAATTCACTAAATAGCTTACAATGATCACGTTATATCGACGGTGGTCCAAGCAAAGGTATGTTTGTAAAAATAGGTCATTACATTACAAAAGGTCTATCCAATGAAGCACTTGCAAGCTGTGGTCGAACACAAGATAAATCAAAATCAAAAACAAAAAAATATCTTGTCCTTATAATATATATATTATATTGTCGCCAAGCTCCTACTGGTGTGTTCCGGCAGCTACACTTGAGAGCCAGTACCTTCTGGCTTTGTGTGTTTAGGGGCCATTCAAGTATTACGTAAGCATTGGTATATTTTCTACAAAATCTGTATGAACAACTACCTACCTATCATACTTATGCCTATGACTCTTCCTAACTATCCTAATCCTAATCCTAACTAATAATATTATAAATGCGAAAGTGAGTTTGTTTGTTTGTTACCTTTTCACGCCTAAATCGCTGAATCGATTGCGATGAAATTTGGTACGCAGGTAGCATGTGGTATGGAGAAAAACATAGGCTACTTTTTATACCGGGAAAACATAAGATCCCTGGGGAATGCGGGTGAAACCGCGGGGCGGCAGCTGCTCATTTAATACATATTCAAGCATTCGAATAATTTTTGGTGTAACTTTGATTTGTATCCCTGAACATGTTTTTCGCTTATGAGCATAGTCATGTAGGGTTGCCATTATGTGTTCAAATCAGAATCTACTATATTTTGTAAAAAAAAAGTCTAAATAAATATTTAGTTATTGCGTACGTAATAACCACCATAAATACACCATAATGTCTGTTTGTCCTGTGTCTGGTTGTAATTATCTATATATGTATGTATTTACAAAAGAAAAGTAGTATATGTAGTATATTAGTTATCTGGCTTCCATAGTACAAGCTCTGCTTAGTTTGGGGTCAGATGGCCGTGTGTGAGGAATAATGTCCCAGAATGTCCCAGATAGACCCCCCTGGCATCTCTCTCCCCATGTCATCTCTAATAAGCAAAGCAAAGACTCCCCGCCCCCTCTTTGTGCTTACGTAATACTTGAACGGCCCCTTACCACCTTCGGCCACATCATCACTTACTGACACTTACCATAGTGAGATTGTTGTCAAACAGGCCTATATATGTAAATATTTGGTACCTAATTAATCTAAGCTTGTTTTAATATTGCCGGCTCTTGTAAACATGTTAATATTCTTTTCAGAGTCCTAGTAATGATGATATTAGGTCACTCAACAGCTTAGAAAAGGAATCAGTAAGTATTTGTATTTATATAGTACTAGAAGACACGGTGAACTTCGTATCACGTCGATTGAAATTTGAGATTTTGTAATCATTGGTCTTATTGGGTACCGCCACGAACGCCATCTATTGATAGTGATCCGAAGTGGCATTTTCGAGTTTTTGGGTGACTGGCATACATATGTATAGAGCAGTAGAGATAGGTAAAGATATAAATAAATCATGATACACATTGATGTGAGTGGGATCTTTAATTTTACTTTCATGAGGTTTCATATGTGATGGATGAACCTTCCATTTTAACAGACCTATTTTATTTAACTTGCAATGTTCGTGTATGTTTGTGAGTTGTTCATCAAAATTTGCAAACCATTTTTAATTCTTTAGCTAAAGAGTTTGGCTAAACTGTATATAAATGCAAGGAACAGCTTTTTGTCTTCTATTTCAGAGTTGCTCCCAAATTAAAAATGGGGTTGCTAATGAGTGCTTTCAACTGAAAGTTTCGCTATCAATTAATAATAACTGTATAGATCTATGTGTTATGTTCCATTTATCTCAATTTTAACAGTGAATTCATCTTATTAATCTAAACTAAAGCAGTGATGCAATGTAATGATTTGTGATTGGGGTAGGGCTGCCCTCACCTAAATTGGTTGGCGTGGTTGGTAAGATACGCTATCTATCACGCCGCAGGTCGTAGGTTCGAATCCCACTCAGGACAAACATTTGTGTGCATGAACATGTCTGTTTGTCCTGTGTCTGGGTGTAATTATCTATATATGTATGTATTTACAAAAGAAAAGTAGTATATCAGTTATCTGGCTTCCATAGTACAAGCTCTGCTTAGTTTGGGGTCAGATGGCCGTGTGTGAGGAATAATGTCCCAGAATATTTATTTATTATTATTATTATTAAATTGCCGACGCCGGACTAAAACTTACAAAACCCCGGACATTAAGGTGAAATTGACTTTTTTCCCGGACACACCATATAATGAACACAAAGAATTTTTGGTTTAGTTCTTTTTAATTATTCTGGTACTTTTCAAACTTTCCAATGTTTGCTAAAATGTATCAGGAATTTGTAAAAATCGGACTAAGCTTATTTTCCAATTACATGGGATTTCCCTGTCACAAAGTGTCCAGACCCGGACACTTTTTGAAAACCCCTTCCCACTGGACGCTCCCCGGACGCCCTCTAGAACAAATTCGGAGAAACCCGGACGGTTGGCAACCCTCGATTGGGGTAAATAACTTTAAACTATATTAATTTGTAATAATAATTCGAGATTAATTAATTCTCACCAGATGGCCATATTACCAGCACACCCCTTTACTGGAACCAAGTACTCGATAAAAGCAGTTGGTGTTGATGCTTTTAATTATGATTTCAACGCTGCTAGACTGCCAAACAAGACAACGAAGTATTAACCTATAAATGAAAATAAACCTTGTAATTATGTAGTCTGGAGTATAATTATCTGTATACTATATAAAAGGAAAACGTGACTGACTGACTGACTGATCTATCAACGTACAACTCAAACCACTGGACGGATCGGGCTACAATTTGGCATACAGATAGCTATAATCAAATAATTATGACGTAAGCATGCGCTAAGAAAGGATTTTTGAAAATTCCACCCCTAAGGAGGTAAAATAGGGGTTCGCGGGTTTAACCACGGGGCGGTATGCTAGTAATCTATACTAATATTATAAAGCTGAAAATTTTGTTTGTTTGATTGAACGCGCTAATCTCATTGCAGGAACTCGATACTGGTTCGATTTGAAAAATTCTTTCAGTGTTGGATAGTCCATTTATCGAGGAAGGCTATAGGCTATTTTTATCCCGGGAAAACATAAGATCCCTCAGGAACGCGGGTGAAACCGCGAGGCGGAAACTAGTATAATAATAATTATAAATGTGAAAGTTTGTGAGAATGGATGTCTGGATGTTTGTTACTCATTCAAGCAAAAACTGCAAAACGGATTAGTATAAAATTTGGCAAACAGATAGAATATATTCTGGATTAACATATGGGATACTTTTTATTCCGTCAAAATATACGATCCCTCGGGAACTAGTTATCAATATGAGCAACTTTTACGATGGGATCAAATTAGAAATCGTGACACAAAAGTCCGTTTTTGTTCGTGAGTTTTTTTAATGTCATAAGGTTGATAAGCAGGAGTCAGTCTACCTGATGATAATTGGTCACTGCCACCTTTGGACATTAGCAAAACCAGTGGGATTTCCAATATGTTACCGGCCTCTTGGCGGGGAGCTCTTTTGACACATATTTATGGACCCTTCTGCCATAGCACTGGGAGAAAACTGTTCGTCTCTGACACCTATAACTTGCTTACCTATAAGACTAGAGTGAATAGGCATTTTCTAAGCAAGCGTGCTAGATCCTCCTTCAGGCTTGATATAACTCCTTCCAGGGTATCTAAACCAAAGATTAATCTTTAATTTTACTAGGGTAATTAAATGTCTTATGGATATCGGGTCTTTTCTAAACATGGACTTATATTTGATCAAGCTTACCTTGGTATGTGATGATAAGGGCGAAAGTGGTGACCTATTACGGGTACTGGCTCTAAAGTGCAAAATACTAGTAGGTATATGTTTCGAAACATATTTTCAATGTAAAGGTGGAAGCCAGCCAGGTACCCTGCCACTTTGCTATTGTTTCCTCGCGATTTCACCGAAAGAATACAGGATTTGAATCCATAACCGCCTCGGCTTTCAACATCACAATCAATATGGATAACTAGTTCTGCCTCGCGATTTCACCAGCGGTCCTGAGGGTACTTATGTTTTCCCGGGATAAAAAGAAGCCTATGTGTTAATCCAGGGTATCAGCTACCTCCATGCCAAATTTCATTAAAATTGGTCCAGCCGTTTAAGCGTGAAGAAGTAACAAAAATACACTCTCACAAACTGTCGCCTTTATATTAGTGTGATAATCGTTCTCCAGTAATATAGAATCCGCAGCACTATTAATAAAGACGTGCTTGGGCGGTGGAGCGATGACCATGCCAGAAGTTTATAAGGTTTGCGGTATTTGGACTGCTCTGGGCTTGACCATGGGCATTGGACTGCTCGTCGGCTACTGTATGTACGTGAGTTGCTTTTTTTATGTCTTTAGACTGCAGACTGTCCACCTTATAGTAAATAGTTACCACCGTCTATGTATATTTGAAAAGTATTTACCTTTGAATAAGCTCCAAGGTAAAATCTCATAGTAACCGCCACAATCTCACTATGATAAGTCATGATGTAGCCGAAAGTGATAAGCACACAACGCCTAAAAAGGATCTGGCTCTCAAATTCAGCTGCTGGATCACACCGACAGGTGATTCACGACATATTTTCAATTTAGGGGTAGTATCTACCCAAGCAGGTACTACAAAGTATCCCGCCACCGTGCTAAGGTTTACTTTACCAAACCCATTCATATCCACGACCTTTGCTACGGTTATACGATCATACATAGGCAATGAATAAAAATCTCATGGTTATTCTTTCAGTTAATGACATATGCAGCACAGAAGTTGTATGGTAGAATTCAAATGCCTCGGTTGTCTTACTCTGATCTAGCTGAGGCGTCTATAGCAACCTGCCCTTGTAATTATATCAGAAGGTTCAGCAAGTGTTTCAGGTATATCTAATTTGTAATTTAAATTAACTTACTGTTATGTTTTATTAGAACGAACACCATTTTACTAAAACCTGACTGACTTGTACGGACTTGCCGCATATGTCAAAGTGATTTAATGCGACTAGAATTTTATATTATAACTTGACATTTGCATACGCAAGCCCTGTGATGCTAATAAATAAATAAATATTCTGGGACATTATTCCTCACACACGGCCATCTAACCCCAAACTAAGCAGAGCTTGTACTATGGAAGCCAGATAACTGATATACTACTTTTCTTTTGTAAATACATACATATATAGATAATTATAACCAGACACAGGACAAACAGACATGTTCATGCACACAAATGTTTGTCCTGAGTGGGAATCGAACCCACGACCTGTGGCGTGATAGATAAGGTATCTTACCAACCACGCCAACCGGCCCGTCAATAGCATCTAATAGCATCGCTAATAAGTCCGTAACTCGCTAATAGTTTGGGGAGCCCACGATGCTAAATGGGGATTTACTTGAGCGTCATAGGGACCTATTGAATTTTGAAGATTAGATTGTAGAAAGAAAAGATTATGTGATACATACCCTTTCACCGGTGGGGGGAGCGTCTACAGGCTTTCAAAAATGTAAAAAAAAAACAGTCACAAGGAAATACTCGAGCGCGTCAGATACAATAATAAACTAAACAAATAAAACATAAAACGCATCAAAATTCCATTCAATTCCGCTGGGAATTGACAGTGTTCGTTTAGTTTCGGTAAATTTATTTCAAATGATTTTTTGAATGCTTATATTTTTGATTCGACAGATAAGTAGTTGCTTTCGGAGTGGTTAAAGTGTGATTTCTCTAAACCATTACTTTGTAATAGAAAAAAATATATGTTGCAAGGGTCAAATTCAGAAATTTATAACTTTTTAAAGCGGTTTAAATAAGAAATTGAGACGATTTTGAAAAAAAGTAACTAGATAAGATTATTGTAGAGGATTTGCCGACAAATGTAATCTGAATACATTTCTTGGTTTTGTTATATTTTTGTCGTGGCGTGTGCATGAATGAGACCCTCTACGCGTGGAACGTAAATAGAGGTATGTTTAAAGCCACACAAAGCTAATAAAAGTGGCGTCAAATTAAAAAATAAAATATGTATTGGAAACTTCAAATCTCACACTTTAAAATAACGTAAAATATATTTCATTTATTGCTTTTCTGATGACTAAATAACAATATTTCTTTTCTGATAAATTCCGCAAGAACACTGATTTTAGGGAGACTGGAGCCTTAAGTTAATCCATGCAAACTGACGATTTGGATGTGATGCAAGCTCGTAGCAGTTTTGAAAATGCAAAAAAAAATCGCCATTTTGAAATACTCGAGCGCATCAGATTTTTATACAGTCGGCTCAGCTTGATGTCCTGATCGTGCTGATCCTCTACTCGCTTGTTAATGGGGTGGATTATTCTTTGGCTCTCACATATTATTTTCTACAGATCACTTATCGTTGTAATATACAACTTGAACCTGTTATGTACCTGCTGCGTCTACCAGGTCATCATTGCTCGTGCTCTGAAGCAGTTGGTGGAGAAGACTGACGTAGTCTTAGACAATGAGAACACTCCGATCAGGATCTATGTCTTGATATTGATGGTGCCTGGTCTGCTACTCTGTATGGTATCGAGTTTGAAGTATTTGGCACCATTTTCTCTTGTTGCTGATGCTTATATGAGTAAGTGGGTTGTAATAAGGAGGTAAATACATTATACTTATTACTAACACATCCTATTCTGGGACATTCCTCACACACGGCCATCTGACCCCAAACTAAGCAAAGCTTGTACTATGGAAACCAGTTAGCTGATATATTACATATAGGTACCTACTACTTTTCTTTTGTAAATACATACATATTATAGATAATTACACCCAGACACAGGACAAACAGACATGTTCATGCACACAAATGTTTGTCCTGAGTGGGAATCGAGCCCACGACCTGCGGCGGTGATAGATAGGGTACCTTACCAACCATTCCAACCGGCCTGTTAAATTGTTTTATATTAGAAATCTATTTAACTAAGATCATTTGATATATGTTGACATGACTGACATATCAACGCACAGCCTAGACACCTAGGGGTAGGTAAACCGTGAAATTTTGCATGTGGGTTTCTTTGACACTGTAGGTGAGCACTATGAAAGGATTTTTGTAAATTCAATCCTTAATACATTCGCCGCCGGCATCGATTTACTAAGCCCTTACGCTATGCCGGCCGAAATTATCGTAGTCACGGATAAATGTCACAGGCATAGGAGTAGGAATTCCGTTGACACACATGAGTGTCAACTGGCATAGGAGTAAGAAGTTTTGGATCACGGACGTTGTGTCACTGGCACCGAACGTGTTAAGGGGCTAAAATAGGGGTTTGCGGTTGTAACCGCGGGGCGGAAGTCTAGTATAGATGTACGAATGAGCTTTTTGACATCCACATTATTACTATTGAGAAAAGTCGTGAAAATCTCCAAGAACGTTTCTAAAGATGCACTACTCAAGGCTTGATTTGGAGGAGTAATTAAATGCTTATCCTTTTTTTTTACTTTACAGTTACCATAGCTTTAGCAACATTATACTACGGAACCGTATCCTCCAAGCAGGCCCTACAAGATATGCCGGCGTTTAATTCAGTTCCAGGTTTATTTGAGTTCATGGGAGTGTGTATTATTAGTCTGCAGGGATCTGGGACCTCAATGGCAATTGAAAATCACATGGAGAACCCATCTCAATTTCATTATGTCCTCATGGCAGGTAATATGGGGTTTTACATGGTGGTTGAGTAACGTTGTAACTATTTGGCTAACGTCCTCCATCTGTCACCAAGCAGCCAGATTATTCTAGGCTTTGTGTGCTTACCAACTCCATATCATCATGGTGAGATTGTGGTAAAATACAAGACTATTCTTAATGGAAAAGGGCGTAACTATGCTGGAATATGAATAACTTTTACAATGGGGCCAATTTTAAATCCACTCTTAGTGAATATTTCATAGAAATTTAGGAATAAATAAATATCTCGGGACATTACTCACACACGGCCATCTGATCCCAAACTAAGCAGAACTTGTACTATGGAAACCAGATAACTGATATACTACATATATTAATCATAATAGATTTTTATATCGAACACCCATTTGCATCCAGTAGCTCCTGAATAGACAAGTGACGTTGGTTTACCTGGTATCTAATATGGCGCGCTCCACTTCCACTGCATGGTTGCCACTAAAAAAAATGCCCAAATAACTGTGATGAGACCTGTCCAATGCCACTTCAGCTTACTGTTTTCCTTCTACTTTTGATATCAATAATATGTTATCATCCAGGTATGTCAGTGGTGATAACCGTTATAATGATCATCGGTTTTTTTGGATCCTGGGGTTTTGGTGAAAATGTATCAGCTCCTGTCACATTAAATTATTCATGGTCATCGTAAGTAAATAAGTAATCTCTTCTTAAATTTCATTGGCGAAAAGTATAATAGAGTCAAAGGAAACTAGCACATACAAGAAACCTGCTAATTCCTAACGATCAAGGCTATCAAATCGAGGAGGTTCTAAATTCAAAATAATGCACTTTTAAAAACAAAACCGGTTTGCATGATAATATTGAAATCGTACAACCCTATCATTCTACTCGATAGTTATTCGCAGTTTTGCCTCACGAATTTTAACCATAAATCCATTAATACAACATATTTATTACATTTCCAGATTTCCAATTATGCTGAAAATCTTCATGACGCTAATGATTTATGTTAACTTTTCTCTTAACCTCTGGCTGATATCCAATCTATTATGGCATTTTCTAAAAGAATTTCATAACTCTGACAAGTATTGGATTTGGAAGCGGGTGTATAGGTGTTTGATCGTCATTTTCATCATTCTTGTAGCATATACTATACCGACTGTCTCAAAATTTCTTGCTCTGGTACGTTAACTGTATTTTGCATCTCTAAATAAAATTCAACATCATTTTTGAAACCGGACCTAAAGCCGTCACAATTCTTTACAAACTAGCTGTTCCCCACGGATTCACCCGCGTTCTCGGTATAATAAAAATAGCCTATGCTACTCCTTATAATATCAGCTATCTGTCAGTAAAAGTCCCATCAAAATCGGTCCAGCCGTTTCGAAGATTAGCTGGATCCAACAGACAGACAAAAATAAAAATAAAATCTTTATAACAAAATATTTTTTTAAAGATTTTTGAAAGAAATACCTACCGTATATAATTTCATATGCATTTTTGGATAAAGCTGTTATTTTGACATTACAAAACAAACAGGCACTTCAATATTATTTATTTGTATAGAATCTATACAAATTATATATTTATACTGTAGATATATAATTCACAGATAGACAACCCATCGACAGGAGCTTCTAGGAAATTAATTAGGAGCAAAACTTTCGCTATTTTCACATACATAATACTTGATGTTGTTACAGTCAGGATCATTCTGCTGTCCGGCCATCTGCTTTATATACCCAGCTATAATCCATCTTAGCGTAGAATGGGAAGAACATGGTGTTGGCTTCCTAATGTGGAGGTTATGGCAATTCATAATTATCTTAATTATTGGGTTGATTGTATTCTTTGCTGGCACGTATATCAATGCCAGAGAGCTTATAACGTCACTGTTTTTACAAAAATAAATACTTTTCGAGTTTTGGAGTAGTTTTATTTTGTATCTGCATAACGGTGTGATTGTGTAACAAACATTCAGATAAATTATCATTTTTTTTTTGTTAATATTACAGTGAAACGCTGGAAAACGCTGGATGCATAATTTTACGCTGCCCAAAATTTTAGTTTTTGACGACAAATGCCTCTTTTTACGTCGTAGTACAAAAAACGCAACATGCAATACAAAAACATGCGCATATAAGTCGAGAAAGTGCCGAAGACTTACATCAGACGAAAAGTCGTGTAAATGTAAAATACATAGTAAAAAAAGAAATCCCTTTATTTCCTATAAAGCCGTGGTATTCTCTCCGAACAAGTTCCAGCATTAAAACTGCACCAAACAGGCCAAATCGGCTGAACTTTAACAGCTTTTAGTAGCATGCGCCATCTGCAAATACATACATTTTGATTTATTCCACCAGCTGCACTTGAGTCTCCTTCTAGGGTGCTTTTCACCTTAAGCCACATCATCACGTACCACAATGTTAAACAAAACCCTATCAAATCTGAAAAAAATGTCCCCCAATGTCTCCATCCTGAAATTTAGTACAGTACTCATTCAAGCTCGGAATTTGCATACCTGTGACTGTCTAGTCTCGCATAAACCTGGGCAGTTGCACTAGTGTTCGCTATGATGTCTGACCACAGCCTTTCAGCTACGGCCGCAGCTCTGGGCCATAGGTGATAGTCTAAATTACCTGGATACAGAAAACCATAGATATATATCACCAATAAGTGTATGTTTTTCTGCTATAACGTCATGTTTGGTTAATATATCTAATCAAGAGGACACATGATCATCATTTTGTTCAGCACAGGGTCTAGGAATGTCTATTGCTTTCATCCAACGAATCGCAGTAACTCCTTGACTCCTTACTCGAGTATTAAAAAATATACAGCATCAATCAAACACAAAGGTGAATTATACATTTCAGAGCATATAACCACAGTGTACGGCAGCTTGGGCTCGCTACCGCTCCTCTCACCCCGCAAGCCCCGCACTATTGCTCTGTCTGGACGTGTCCGTTGGCCGACTGTAAGAGTTACATAGACTGTGATATAACAATGATCTTTTATGTCACAATCGTAACTAGATAAGCTGTTTACGACACCGACGCGTTGCCACTTTGCATACGCCTGTAGGCATATCTGCCATAGTTCCCCGCTTGACGTCAAGTGTCCCTGTCTCGTTTTGACGTATTAGTTTGAAGGTAGAGGAAACGAGACTAACATGGTTTTCAAAGCTACATCTTTTGAACTCGCAAGTGGCCACGTATTCTGAGAAATGTTTGTAAGGCGATGCTACTTTAGTATTTGTCAGATCATTAGCATATTTACAACCGAAATATAAAAGATAAAATCCAACTTGCGGGAGAAAAAAACGAAGTGAAACAAGCTGTCTCTTTCTGGCTCCACTTTCGAAAGAAAATTTTGCGGAACATAAACGTACTTAAAGAAATTGTAATGGCTGATGACCATAGCTATATAAGCAAGTAGGAAGAAAAGAGAAAAAAAACGGTACCAGAATCCACCAGATCCGTCCACAATATTGCTTCACCACCTTCGATAGTGAACACTTCTATGTTTCGCCAAGACTTCCATGAGTACATCTCTTGCCAGGTCCTGTAGACAATAAAGTTTTTGATTTATAACTCTTGTCTTAATTTATGATCAATATTTATCTTCCTACCATCATAAACAATGTAGAATTCTAGAACATCAAAATATTAGTCTTTTTGTAAAACAAGTCAAATAAAAGCTTGTTTTAAAAAGTTATATGCACACTAGGCATTAATAGAAATAAGCATTTCCTCGTGACCTCTCCATACAGACTCCAAAAAGTGTAAGTTTCATTTTGGGACTGAGTACACGCTTCTATAATGAAATCTTCTTCTTCTGAAATCTTATTCGGACCGACTTAGGTTTTTCAAGATTCTTTCACTCAGTGATAGACGTAAGCTTCTGGATCTATCATTTCTTCACAAGCTTTATAACAACAAAATCGACTGTCCGGAACTTCTATCGAGTATAAACATATCGGTTCCAAATAGATTGCCACGTTTCAGTGTCAACAAACTGTTCAACGTCCGGCCATATAAAACTAATATAGGTCTTAATTCCCCGTTGACTAGAATGGTCAGATTATATAACGACCTTTCTCGGCCTTTAGACTATGATATTTTTTGTGATAGTTTACATATCTTACAAAGAAATGTCCATAATCAATTCCTTTCCAGGAAATGTTAAGCTATGTTTATATATATATATTTTCTATCTTATTTTTCACTTTCAATTTTTATTTTACTTGCCATAATATTGTTATAGTATGTTTATATTATAAGTACTCATTCTGTTAAGAACGCATGCTGTGATCTCCTGTAACTGAAAATGCACAGAGTCTGTAAACTATTTGTAATATTTTTAATAGTGTAATGTGTATTTTTGTTGGAGTTCCTAAATAAATAAATAAATAAATAAAACCCCTCCTGCTTTTAAATTTGCCTTTTCATAAATTTAAGGAAAGTACGGAAGGCATTTGCCGGCTTTATTCTGACCCATCCGTTAGAGTCAGACTATTCATCAGTGCCTGTGAAGGCCTATTTGAATGAATAAATATTTCATTTCATTTCAAACTCAATCAACACTGTCAACTTACACTCGTCACAAAAATCGCACCTCTTTAAATAATTTCTTTCTAAATAATTTAAACCATATTTATTCAATGATACGAATATGACTATGGTACATCATTTGAAAGGCAATTTATTCAGCTCTCAGAAAATATTGAGGGTTTTTGGTTTCATTTACCAAGGTATGAAATAAAACGGGTTAATCGTGAAAGAAAAATAAGTTTTATTACAACTACAATTACAACAGAAAAAAAACAATAATTGAATTCTTAAAAATAACTTAAAACCTAGTGTTGCTCCCCCTTGTCCTGATGACAGCTTCCATACGGTCCCTCATGGACCTAATTAATTTTACAATGGTTTCTTGAGGAATATTGTCCCATTCTTAATGACGGCATCTTGGAGGTCTTGAACAGTGGTACGGGCAGGTTTTCGGACCCGCACTTGCCGTTTCAGCTCGTCCCAAAGGTCCCTATGGGGTTCAAATCTGGACTTCGAAATCCCAACCTCTTGCAAGTAGTCCCTAACAATTAATTCGGTGTGACAGCGGGCGTTATCATGCATTAACATGAACCCACTACCAACAAAACCCGCATAAGGGACCACCATGCTCTTCCAGGATCTCTGTTATCTACCGAGGAGCAGTCAGCGACCCTTGACCGCGAGTAGCTCCAGTCCGGGAAACGCACACTTGATTAGTTTTCCCGTCGATTGAAATACCGCCGTAGAACATGCACGAACCACCCCCGTATTTCACTATTTCTTCTATACAGGCTTGCGCAAATCATTCCCGCTGTCTCCAGTACACTCTTCTATGCCTATCATTGTAGAAAAGACACACCCTTGTCTCATCCGAGAAGAGCACAGCCCTCCATTGCTCTATCGTCCAATCAACATGGTCGCGGGAAAATTGCAACCGGTCTCTCCTATGCTGTGCAGTAAATTTTGGCCCTGTAGCAGCTCACTTCGCAGCACAATTTTCTTCTCCCGCAACCTTCTCCTAACCGTGGAGACGCTTACTGAAGTTCTGCTTACTGATCAGAGCCGTTGTTGCACTTCAACAGCATTAGAGAATCAATTGAGTAATAAAGTCGACACAATGAAACGATCGTCTCTTTCGGATGTGCAGCGTTGTCTGCCAGATCCACGTCTTTGGATATAGCCACCAGTCTCTTGGAATCATTGGAGCACTCGTTGAATGGAAAAACGGCTTAAATTCAGTTGCCGAGCAACATCACACTGTCGCAACCCTAATTGCAATCACTTGAGCGGCTTTTTTTTTTTTGAGCAGGAACAGAAAGGTGGTGGGTCCAGGGGACCTTCTTCCACCGTTACGCGGACTTTTGCGGTGAGCGCTGAGGGCTCTCAACCGCTACTAAACTACTATAAATTTAGGGCAACGGTAGCCTGAGGGTGCCCCCTGTGGGGCTCGACCTCGGCTCAGGACGTTGCCTGGGGAATATGGGAGGGCTTTAGCATGCAAATAATTATTATTATTTGGGGATCGGTCGGATTGCTAATATGCAGCTCGGGCCACTTAAATGGGACGAGACTGGGAAGGACGTCGCGACGGTCCTCGCCGGCGAGGACGAAATCTGGGTTGACGATTGCGCATCTGTATTTGTTTCCGGGCTTCTTCAGCCTCGATCTGAGCTACACACTTTTGACCTTGATCGACCGATTTATACCCTTCTAGGGTGGTGCAATTAGTGGCATCTGTAAAGCGTATTTTAGCAATAGTTATTTAACTGTTGTTAATTTAAACGTCATTAAACATACTTTCAACAAATACCAATATTAATTGGGTTAAATGTATGCGTTGATCGCTGGACAGGCTTGAATGCTATTTTCGCAGAGGTGCGATTTTTGTGACGCCGAGTGTATTTAATGCTGAGGTCTGAGGCCTGACAAACAATATCCAACCTTTACAGACGCTAAAAGCCAACTGACTCTAACGTGCAACTGGAACACTGGTAGATGGTTGGCGATAGATTTTCAACTTGAGGATACTACCGAGGATATTTTGTGTGTGTGTGTCCATTGAACCAATGGCTAAGTCAGGAGTTAATTACAATTATTGATTTTCTTATGGCTCAAATTCGATTAACACTATTATTGTGACGTAACAAAACCTAACTGTCACAAAACCACTACAAAACTGTAATTTCCAGAAATCAGAATCATGACTTTCAAGGGTAATACAGCCATTAATACAATGACTTAAGTTCCTTGTGGTTTTTCTAAGTTAGCTACAAAGGTTTATGTAAACATTTCCAAAACATAGTTATACAAGCTTCCGCCCTGCGGTTTTACCCGCGTTCCCGAGGGATTTTATGTTTTCCCGGGATAAAAAGTATGTTATAAGTATTTTAATCCAGAATAAAAGTTTGTAATTAAATACGCTTATCTCCAAAACTACCAGTCTGATTTGAAAAAAATCTCTATGCGTTAGATAGCTCTTTTAATAAAAACAAAAAGGTTATATAGACTACTTTGTAATCAGGAATCACGGGTGAAGCAGTGGGAGAGAGCTAGTAAGTAAATATAGAAACCAATTAACATACAATTAAGTTACAAAAGCTACAGAAGCCAAATCTTCAAACGATAAATTTGCTTTTCATTATAAAACAACATATATATCAAACAAATACAAGATCAATAACTTACTTATTATATTGTTCAGACTACGTAAGAATTCCCAACCTTCAAAAGGCCTTGATTAGAAATACGTAATAATTGCAAATCTCGGAACATGGACAAACACTACACTCGTTTCAGATTTAAATAATCCAGTTTTCAAGGTAGATGGTTATGATAATAAGAGTCGTTAAAACTTTATATAATTAAATAGGCCCTATTCAACATAATATTTTAAGCCACATTCCAGAAATTAGATTCCTCAGTAAACTCATAAAAAATATAAGGCGCTTTTTGTACATAATAAATAATTTACAAGTTTTTTTTACAACATTGCCGACAAACAAGCATACGGCTCGCCTAACGGTAAGCGGTTACCGTGGCCTATGAACGCTCGTGCGTTGCCGACCCTTCCTCCCTCCCCGATGAGCTCTGTTGAACTTACTCACGCGCAGGAACACAACTATAAGTTATTTGGCTACGGTATTCTCGGGATAAAATATAGCCCATGTTACTCGGGGATAATGTAGCTTGAAAGCACGATGAACGAGAAAGGTTTGTGTATATAAATTTGTAAATACTTTGTACAAAATGGCTTAACTATCGTGCGAAGCCGGAACGGGTTGCTAGTCTTTATACAGGATGATTTTGTTACCACTGGCAATACTTGCAGGGGTGGAAGTACTCATCAATGTGAACAACTTTTATTATAGGGCTAACTCTGATATCGCGTAAAATAATACGGTTGCTTCATACATTTTGGTCGAGTAGGTATTGAACTTTTGTATGGAACAGCTGATAATTTTTTCATGATTTCACAGTTAGTCCTGTAATAAAAGTTGTTCATTTTGATGAGTACTTCCACCCTTGCAAGTATTGCCAGTGATAACAAAATCACCCTGTATATAAAACTCCAGCTACCGTATCCGTATGTTTATATTCGCAAAACTCGAAAAGTAGTCAATGGATCAACTTGAAATTTTTACACAACATTGCATTTATATTTCTACTAGCTTCCGCCCCGCGGTTTCACCCGCGGTCCCGAGTGCTCCGATCGCCACCAAACCTTACAGGATTACCCGCGGTGCTAATATGAAGATTGTCTGAAAATTTCATCGCGATCGGTTCAGCGGTTTCAGAGTCTATAAGGAACATACATACATACATACACACTTACATACTTTCTCTTTTATATATATAGACTAGCTGTCCCCCGCGGTTTCACCCGCGTTCCCGAGAAAATATTCTGTTCGATTTTTTTTAAATTTTCTTTTATACAAACCTTCTCCTGACAATAACAAACACATAAAAGAAAGATTTATCCAATTTGGTGCAGTCATTTGGAAGTTATGCGCGTACAAACATTTCGGTGATTCATGTTTTTATATACTAAAAAGAGGTTTAACTTGTGCCACAGTGAAGCGTAGGCTGCTTTGGCTTGTACCTACAGTTTATCAATTAATATTTATATTATTTGAGGCGATGATAGCTAAGTGATAGTCGGATTACGCGGCGAGGGTCGTGGGTTCGAATCCTACAATAAGCTTGAGCTTTTGGTGAAAGGAAACATCGTGAGGAAACCATAGCACGGTGGTAGGGTACTTTTTAGTATCCGCCTGGCTGGCTACCACCCTAATGTTGAAAGTCGCCAAGCACCTAAAGGTGTGTTCCGGCAGCTGCACTCGAGAGCCAGTTCCTTCTGGGCTTTGTGTGCTAAGCCCCGCTTAGTTTGGGATCACAGCTATTTAGTAGATAACTTACCTATATCTCTTACATCGTTGTTTCTTTATCTCACATGATAAATCCCATTTACTTGAATGTATAACCTTGAATTTGGTCAATAATTGATCTGATGGATCCTGTTGCCACTCCGTCAGTTGGACTCCCATTCTCTCCCATGTTCTCGCCTCAAAATCTCTCATCAAATGTTTTGTATACCAAATAACTGGCAATTTCGGCAGGAACCCTTTATTTGCTATTTTCAAACGCTCTAGAGCCTTATCTAAAAACCCTTCTCTATCTTCAATTAAAAAGTAACAATTGGTAAATGAAAATATGCTGTCGCTTAAATGAAAAATATCATCAACTTGAGTCATTTCAATTATTTCACTATAGATTTCTTGAAGAATATTTAGTATTGAGTCTTTCATATCAAGTCGAAGACACAGAACATTATCGCATGTATAATTTTCAGTTTTAGTTGGACATGATACATCTGGTGACCACGACCACGCTCGACCGACAGGACCCGGTGCAGCCACTTCCATAAGAACTCGAATCCCACGAATTCCAGCTCTGTTTACTATAGATTTAATGTCTTCTTTTGTATATACCAAAGATCTGTCGTAACCACCATATTGAAAAAGCTGTGGTAGTTTAGGCAAGAGTAATGGAAAGCTTGTTACATCTGATATTCTCCAATGGAAGGTGTTTAGCTTGCAGGTAGCCATTGCATCAATGGTCCTCATTAAATCAGGTACAGGGATATAATTTCTGGCTGTATCTATCATGAGTCCTCTATATTTGTAACTGGGAGCATCATGTATCACAACATTCGTTAATGTAATTAGGAACCCTGTACTTTGATCCAGTAAGATTAACTGGCTTAAAGTTTCAAGGCCATGTCTTACTCCACAAAATGATGCAGACACAACTTTTATCACTACTTGATCATAATTCGTATCAATTCTAAGTGTATAAGCTTCTTCAGTGTTCAGTGTTAATCTCGGATTAGAATCTGATTCAACATAAATTTGAATGTTCATTTTCATGACTGACAAATCTTGTGTATGATTTCTCGGTTTTGCATCTACCCTTTCTAATCTAGCTAGATCTCCGAGGAACAGTTTAAAAGCTTCAGCAAGATATTGATGGACAGTTTCAGATGGTACGGATTGGAATTTGTATTCAAGCTTATTTGTGGCTAGAGCTACAATTTCTTTACTGTAATATGTAAATCCTATTGGCATAGGCCAGAGTTGGGGTCCCGTACACATTAGTGTACACCGACTGAAAGAAGTATATATAGCGGAGTTTGTTGGTTGAGATAGTTTTTGACAGAGATTATTTTTGCAATGCCAGGAATTTGGATAGAAATATCTGAAAAAAAAAAAAGTTGTACAAGAAAAAAATTGGGCAACCAAAAATTTTGTAATACAATTTTTTACCTGACTTCATCGTTTAATCTACGTGTTTTCATCACTTTCTTGTTAGTATTTTTACCGTTGATGATAGGTACGGTTAACAGGACAATCATCAATATAATTAACAATACCATACCTACTAACAAGAGGTAAATCTTCCAATCAAATCGGAAACCAAATCTGCGGAAGGAAATATTTCATCAATTTAATATATTTTACCTTGGGCAGTTGACAGTAAGCAGTGAAGTTAGGCATAAGCCTGCATTAAAAATAAGCAACGGGCATAATAAGACTATTAAATATCTCACTAAAGGAATCGACCAAAAGATGAATCATACCTACTCTTGAAAAAAAAATAGACGAAATGATTAAAAAAAAACCCTTAATCTGCGGTTCCAGCCACGTAAAATATATTTGAATCGTCTATTCAATGATCCATAATACCTTTTTGAAAGATCCCAGGTAGTGGCTCTCCATTATAACTCACTGACAGACGGAAAAAGAAACATTATGTTTCATAATGTACCGATGTAAAAGTTCTAAGTACCATTAAATTATCACGCTCGGAATTAGTAAAAAAAACTTTTCTAACCTAAACAATGTATTAACTGGATTTGCTGCAGGCTTTTCTTCCTGAGGTCCGGGGTGACAATGGTCCAAGGAACTGCCAGGGTCACCACAGCCGGGACCCGATAGGTCACATTTACTGCAACTACATTCTGCTTTGCAATGAGTCTCTGGAAATTAAGGCAAATAATGTGATGGAATGATTTTATTTATTCTCTTCCAATTTAAAACTATTCGTTTATATTATTACTAGATGGAATTTTCAAAAATCCTTTCATAGCGTATGCCTAGATCATAATAGCTATCTGTATGCCAATTTTTAGCCCGATCCATCCGTATGAGCTGTGCTTTGATAGATCAGTCAGTCAGTCACGTTTTCCTTTTATATATACAGATATTAAGATTATGCTAGCTGTGAATGGACATGTGTCACGTAGAGATGGCATTTTATTTTTAATTCTCAACAATGTGATTGCTTTTGAAACATATTACATTTTTCCATAGCTTAGTGAAATTTAAAAGGTCATATTTTTGTCACCACTTTGATTTGGCTATGTTTTGATGACGCCTTTTTCTGTTACCATTAGCCTAATGTTTGATTTCAAGTCTAGGTTCTGCGGTTTGGACTGTGCGTTGTATCACCGATAAATGACCCAGCCAGTCAGTTTACCATTATACATATATACTAGCGGGCCTGACAGACGTTGTCCTGTCCAAGCTCGATTACGACGCTATCTACCGGGTCCAATTGTGTTTTCAAACCATCCAGCTTAAATATACACACAAAATTTCACCCAAATCGGTCCAGCCATTTAGGAGGAGTTAGGTGACAAACACACGTACAGAAGAATTATATATATATATAAAGATACAGAAGATATAAATCGAGTTCAATATAATTACTTAAATCAACAGCATCCTCTTTCACAACATAATCTTCCCTTTTTGCACCTTCTAGAGTAAACACGTTTACTTCATTGGAATCCGTGTCCCTTTCACCATCACTCTCAGTCTTGGAGTCATAATTCATTATAAAACTTGACATCATATCAGAGTATGTCGCGGAATCAGCTATTACTGACGGCATTACTGTAACTGATGATTTAAATTTCAACGTTGTATATTTCCTCGGTTTCTCACTAACTTTCGATCCGTCTGATGTTAACGTTGTTATGGAAGCTTTAACTGTAGATTTTGATGAGGTTAAAAATGAATCAGCTTCCTTAGTCGTATCTTCGTCTAATTTTCTCCATACATTTCTATGTATGTGTTCACAGGCGGCTGTAAGAAGTAGATAATTAGCTGTGCCTTTTACTTCTGATAAAATAGCTTCGCCACGTTTGACACCATGTTTTAGATGTAATTTTATCGGTATTTATGTAGCTAAATGAAAATTTTGATCCAAAATCACAGTATCACAAAATTCATTAAGATTTTATGTGATGATCACCGTTAATCTATATTTTATCTCCTTTGTCTTTAAATATTGTTTAAATATTTTTAATACATGAATTTTATTTAAATATGTAATAAAATGTAACTAACCTAGCCTAATCTAAAATATATTGAACACCTTGAAAATTTAAAACTATTTAAGACATGAACGAGTTTTGCGAAGGTTGCTTTTATGCAATTTTTATCTAAATAATTTATAATTATTTATTTAAATACCTAATCACATATTAATTTAGTTTATATAAATTTTTTGAAATATGTGATTCTAACCTCCTTACCAATCAAATGGCAAAAGATAATAAACACAAAAATAGCACAAAAAAATAACTGAAGATTTGTGTAAAGTAAACTGGTGGAAAATTTGGTGTCTGAGCCCAACATAATGGGTAAAATCATACAAGCCAAACTTCTTGGTTCCAAAGGTCAAGATTCACATCAAATAGCTGAGCAAGTAGAACGAAACAAAAAAAAATGCGGTTTATTTTACATACGGGTTAGCTAAACTAACTGAATGAAATGTTTGTAATAAATCAATAATAAGGAAACTGGTAACTTCAGTAGTTTCGACGTTCATAAGTGCCCTCTTAGGGCCTAAACTGAATAAATGGCTTTGACTTGACTTTGACTTTGAAGGAGACAGTTTCCAAAAAAGCTAAGCAATTCCCCAAATCTGTCTAAGAAAAAGAAAATTTAGCAGTTTCTGATAAAGTAACAATTCTAATGAAAAAAATATTTTCAGGCGTGGTGGAAATAAAGCAGATTGGAGCAGCCTGTTCATGCCCTGCGACTTGTAGTCATATTATAACAATCATTGACAGTAAATTATCTATGTAAGTGATCTAGGCTATCTTATTTGCTGAAGCTATTTCTTCTCAGTTTAAATCTGATACCCTTTTGGTGTCAGATACTTTCCTAAGTGCCTTCCTAAAGTAAAGGTTCCTGTCGTTGCTGAACTCCATAACTGACAAAAACGTGACATAATTATGTACACGTCATGTGCTCCAGTCACGTTAATTATTCAGATTGTAGATTATTCTAAGATCGTGCTCAACTAGTTTTACAGTCTGTAGGTCACTGGTATAGTCCTTGATGTGACTAGACTGCCGTGTCTCAAAGTTTTTGGGGGTCAATCAACTTAGATAAGAAAAAGCTTAAATCAGATCGAGTAATGGTTGCTTCTAATTTATTGATATTGTTTTGAAGCATCTTAATTATGTGTTTAAAGAATCTTAACAAATTTCATTTTTACCATAATCTGATGTAGCTCTGAAATTACAGATGGATAAAAAAGTCTAGTTTATAGGTGTTTAAGTTTTTCGACACTCGATGCTCTGGAAAGAGATATCTCCCTTCTAACTACTGAGATTTAATGGCCACTTTTACCAACCATACTGCTATACAAAATGGCACTTTACAGAGAGATACATACACAGATATACATATATGTACACTACATAACTCAAATGCATGTACTTCCCGAGTCCGAACCCAGTCAAAGTTGGCCGCCGCTACTTACAGTCCGCTCGCGTCTGTTGTTGCAGTTGTTGAAAACTAAAAAAATGCCTCGTTGCGTGATAATTAACTACAATAGCCCAAAAATTTCGTGCCTCAAAAGGCAAGGACATATTTCCTATCACAGGCAAGTTATTTTAAAAATATGTTATGCGTAAATATTCTGTTGGAAAGTTGGCACGCTTTGTTTCAATACAAATCGTGATACTTGTGTTATCTAGTGTACATATATATCTGTGGATACATACATCTTTAATAATAATGATGTGCTTTCCGTCACCGAAAGCGTAAACTCATTGTTGAATCCAAACCCAAGATTCTAATTTCCTGATTGGTCGTATGGCCTCTGACGTTAGTCTACCTAATTACAATTAAACAATTAAACATACGGCCCGCTTGATGGTAAGTGGGTACCGTATTACTGACGCTTGTAACACCATGGATATCACATCTTCTAACCAGCAAAAATCTCTCACACCGTTCTTAAAGAACCCCATGCTGTACTCTCTTGGGAAAACAAACACTGTGCGAGACCAGTTTGGTTCCAATATGTGAGGATAAGGTCTTCGTCTATGGCGAGAGGTGCGATTTTTTATACCATGGTATATCCGTGATTCCATAAACATGGACCTTAGTAACTTTCTCGAATGCAATCCACAACCAGTGGACTAAGGTAAAGTGGAATCAGGTGCAGATGTGAGTCGGCAATACCTGAACTTTGTTCAAGTTTTCATCCATAGATTGGGTTTCTCTCGAAGAAGATTCTATATACGTATACTAGTTTTTCCCCGCGCTTTCTCCTAACTGTCAAACTGAACGTCACATTAAGGTTTATTGAGATTTTCATACAAAAATACCATCCAAATTTTCGTCTTTCCAGTCGATTTTCCAAATGTTTTCTTTCATCAAAACCTTGTAATTACAAACACAACACAAAAATAACCATCCAAATCGGTCGACAGATATGGTTATTAGCAAGATAATCACTCAACCACTTTCATATATGACCATACATATTCTAAAACAGCCTTACCCATAATAGTTTCAGTCAGGTCCTAGTACTGCCGAAGCCAAGATGTGAACCTCCGAGGTGGCTTTGAGCTTGTTTTTCCATCGCTGGTGAAGTACCTTTAGCGCTCCCATCTTGTTCGGTGACCCTGTAACGGTCATCTAGACCAACAGGAAATTGTCCATTCGAAAAAAAAAAGAATTACCCATTATAGCACAATCGGTATTATTAATTGTAATTTCCATATCATTCAGCTTCTCGCAGAACTTCAGTATCATCTCTTGCTCGCATTTGCTCAGCTTGGAGCATAAATCTTTATCAAGCAGGCCTGTTTGTGAGTTGATGGCACAATGGAAGAGCATGATTGTCGTCATCATATATATCTTGCGTGGCTGGTCTTTGTCTTCGCTGAAGTACCTGTATTTTGGAAGGTAGTTTTTTTTTTACTTCGAATAGGCCTGTTTTGGACCACAATCTCACTGTGGTAAGTGATGATGTGGCCGAAGGTGGTAATTATTCGAAGCCTAGAAGGAACTGGCTCTCAAGTGCAGCTGCCAGAACACACCAATAGGTGTTTGGCGACAGATTTTTAACTTTGGGGTAGCCAGCCAGGCGGGTACTACAAACAAAGTACGTTTCTTCACCGAAAGCTCTAGCTCATTGTAGGATTTGAACCCACGACCTTCACCACGGGGTCTGACGTCACTACCACTGAGCTATCATTGCCTTGATAAAATTTAAAAATGTAAACTTGCTGATTTTCTTGCCAGTTCTTCAGTTGAAGGCTACCTTCCGAACCGGTGGTAACTTCAGTAAATTCGACCTTTATAAGTGCCCTCTTAGGACCTAAACTGAATAAATGGCTTATGGTAGCCAGCTAGACGATACTAAGAAGTACCCTATCACCACCATCACCAGCCGCAAGACCTCTACTGCTGGACATAGACCCTCCCTGATCTCCAATAGGACCGGTCTTGGGCGGCCTGCATCCAGCGTACCATACTTTTTTCCTTTCCCTTTTACTGCAATCACTATTAATAATTCAGCACCTCAGCCTAAATATAGGGTATTTATATCTTATAAATGGTTCAATATCATCAGTGCACAGGATTGCTCTATCTATGTCATTGGAGCAAAAGTCATTCTTGTATCTATTGACCACATCCACTAAACATCTGGTGTTCAATTCGTTCACTTTATTTTTTGGGGTGACGCATTTATTTATCTGAAAAAAAAATACAAATATTTTTATGTATTTTTTTTTTCTTAGGTATTTACTTACATATATTTTTTATGTTTATTTTTACCACAATCTCACCATTATCAATATCTTAACAATATAAATAATTAATAAATTTACAAGGTCTTCTTGGGTATCCAGATTTCCTCACCATGTTTTCCTTTACCGAAAAGTCAGTGAACCTTGAAATTTAGAGGTACGGGATAGGGACTTGTCTCTACAATCCTGAGGGTCCTTAAATCATTGCCCCATAACACACACCGGGACTTGGGAGATCACTATGACAATCGACTATTTTCTCGTTAAAGAAACGAATAGTTGCCATACAATTAAGTGCGAGTCGGACTCGCGCACTAGAGGGTTCCGTACAAACTTGTAGATATGTAAATTTCAAATAAAAAATCTGATGTATAATTTTTTTGGTATTTGTTAGTAAAATATATCTAGGTAATAATAAACATTATAAGTAAAAATGGGAAGTAAAAATAATTTTAGGAACAAAATTGTGTCAGACAACAGACAGACACATGAGTGACAGTAATAGGGCTCCGTTTGGACCCTTCAGGTACGGAAATCTAAAAATTATAATAGGCTGTTGCCGGCGAGAATTCTTTTACCGCAGCAGCGAAAAAGCACTCGCTAAGCGACACTCGCCAACTTGTCGGCGGTGACACAAGTCTCTAAATATACCAAAGACAGATATTTATACACCTATGAACTATAAACAAACATACCCAATTTAATAACAGTTGCGTCCATCTTTTCTCAATAATTTCTATTTTACAATCTGAACAAGATGGTTCGTCTGATATCATAGTAGGTATATTATTATTCAATAAAAACACGCTATAAAATAAAATTTTAAAGATGTCGCTTGACAACAGTTCGACATTTATCACAGATGTATTATAAGAACATCTATCATATTTCAAGAAGGTTATATATATGGCTCTAATATCTAAACTTGCTCCTCGTTACGGTACCTCTACAAACAATAGCTTCTTTAGTACATACAAATTTCAAAATAATTTCTAAAGGTCGGGAACACATTGACAATTTCCTGATATTGCACCAGAAGGTGGACTATCAATAATTTGACTAAGCCCCAAATTCTCTAAGACCAAAGAAAAACCCAGAGGTTTGGTTCAAGCAGGCTGACGCACAGTTTCTCATCTCCGGAATAAAAGAAGATTCTACCAAGGTTTACTACGTCATCGCACACCTCGATCAGAGATGTATAAGATATAGTGTGCACACCAATTTCCGCCAAATATGAAAAATTAAAACAAGAACTGTCTAAGCGATTGTCATTATCTCGTTAACATCAAATCACACAATTGCTTTCCCACGATAATATCCCATCCCACTTCTTACTAACCTACTAAGTTTCCTACTAATATCCTAACTTCCTAATCTTAACTAATATTATAATTGCAAAAGTGAGTTTATTTATTTGTTTGTTTGTTACCTTTTCACGCCTAAACCGCTGAACCTTTGCTTTTAAAAAAGTAATTTCATAACATTTGAAATGTAAACGTAATATTAAATATACTTTTAATTATGTATTTAACTTGATGGCCAGCACGATTTGCCCCACGTTGGTGTCATTAAAAATATATTAAATTTAAGCTAATAGACTATTAGGCTAATTTGTAAGAGTGCAGATTAAGACAGAAAATTTCTTGACATATTTAAACTATTGTATATCTTTACTTTTATATTATTACTGGTGACCTGCCCCGGCTTTGCACGGATGCAATTTATATACACAAACCTTCCTCGTTTATAGCTCCGTTGCGTTGTTTAGAAGAAGTAAAGGAGAAGTAAAGAGTTAAAGGTGATGATAGCTCTGTGGTGGTGACGTCGGACGCCGCGGCGAAGGTCGTGGGTTCGAATCCTACAATGAGCTTGAGCTTTCGGTGAAGGAAAACATCGTGAGGAAACCATAGCACGGTGGTAGGGTACTTTGTAGTACCCGCCTGGCTGGCTACCACCCTCAAGTTGAAAATCTGTCGCCAAACTCCTATTGGTGTGTTCCAGCAGTTGCACTTGAGAGCCAGATCCTTCTAGGCTTTGTGTGCTTACCACCTTCGGCCACATCATCACCTACCATAGTGAGATTGTGGTCAAACACAAGCCTATACAAATTTAAAAAAAAAAAAAAATGGGTTATTAATTAGCTTAATAACAAGATATTAATTTATTAAATATAACAGTAGAATACATTTTAACACAAACAAGTATAAGATACTAGCTTCCGCCCCGCGTTTTCACCCCGCGTTCCCATGGGATCTTATATTTTCCCGGAATAAAAAGTAGCCTATCTGCTATTCCAGACTATAATCTATCTCTATGCCAAATTTCATCCAGATCCGTTCAGCCGTTCTGGCTTGATTGAGTAACATCCATCCAACCTTTCACATTTATAATATTATAGTAGGAAGTAGGATGCCCGCGTTCACTTACCAATGTTTGTTCCAAGATTCCTAACAAATGTCAAATGGAATAATAGCAGGATTTAAAAAAAGGAAAAACAATTCTTCGTCTATGGCAAAACTAGAGTTCGCGCCCCAATAAAAGTTCTTAAGCCCCACCTTTATGTCAGGTCCTTCTTGACTTTGTAAGATTGCGATCAAATATTATATAAGTAGTTTAAAAAAAACTATTCACAGCTCAAAAACTAACTACGAGGACAAACTTCAATTCCATGAAACCATTACATTTGTAAAGTATTTATTCCAATAAATTATTTCATTGTTTTGTTTTATAAAAAAAAATGTAAAACATTATAGTTCATGTACTGCTGTACCTAACAATTCTTGACTAACATAGCATGGTGATACTGACATGCCAAAGGCAAATTAACTTTCTTAACTCTATCAATGGTTAAAACTTTTTTGCGGGAACGTGCGACGTGACGTTGAGTTTTCGTTTTATTTTCATGAATTCGGTGTAAGTATTTTGAGTTTTATTGAATAATACACTATCAGTGGTGTTTTGTCCAATGAAAATCAATCCAAGTGCACTAGTGAGTGAAGTGAAATGAAATGAATGCGTGTATCGTGACTTTATATGTGTATTTCTCAAATAGTCTACGATTTCTTTTTGTCGAACAGCCACCATTTTACTAAAACCTAACTGACTTGACTGTAATCAAATCAGACTTGGCTTTGGCCTTTATATTTTAAGACTTCAGACATATTTATTTAAAACTAAGAAGAAGAAGACTATAAATGACGAGGCTGTATGGGCTAGAACCGTTTGCCTTCCCTAAATAAGTTATAAATGGTTAATTATAAATGGTTAATTCTGTAATGAGACTTACAACTTACATTCTGTAAAAACCTCACAGATTTTTTTATGACATTAACATCACCATGTCGAGTTTATGTCACCACTGCTGAGGCATGAACGTTTCGTAGCAACCAAGAGGTTGTGGGTATGTTCCGATATACACTGCGAGCACTGTAAGGTGTGACGTCATTTAGTATACTGAGAAGTCGTTCCTTTATAGTTAGCTATACTGGGTACTGTTTAAAACGGAACGCAGTCCAGTATACTGTGTGTCATCCACGTATATGTAAACTGTCATTCTGGGCGCCGTTGATCACGTGATCATAGCACTGAGAGCACCTTACCTCGAAAACGCCAGTGCTCACAGTACTAAAATGGCGACGATTTATGACGTCATATATTTCCCTAGGATACTGCGGCAGTATACTGTCATCTATAACGGAACGAATTTCTCCCCAGTAAGAGTACTGAACAGTGCTCGCAGTGTATATCGGAACGAACCCTATGTCACCACTGCTGAGGCATGAACGTTTCCTAGCAACGAAGAGATTGTATTTCACTACATATATCTAAAGGTTTCGTCAGGATGTACAAAAATTGGAGATTAATTTGACTTGCCAGTGATGTGAATCTGGAACAAAAAAAATTGACGAATGTATTATTATTGTTTGTGACCACATATTTATGATTATTGATATAGATACTTACTATATTTTTATTATGATTTTATTTAAAATCCGTCTGTCGTCCTATACTAATAACAGATTGTATGTTTAGACTATTCTGCATCTTTTCAAAAAGTTCATAAAAAAATTACGTAAAAAAAAACTAATCGACGTTATCTAAAGCATTGTTATTAAAAAAGCAGCGTGCATTTAGCTAAATGTATAATAAACCATTATTTTTTATTCAAAATTGTTGAAAACTATTTTTTTTATCAGAACTGTGTTCATTACATCATCAAATTCTCCATGAAATGAAATGAAATGAAACAATTTATTCATTCAAATAGGCCTTCACAGGCACTTAAGAATAGTCAGACTCTAACGCACGGTTCGGAAGATTGCTTTTACTGAGAAGAGCCGGCAAGAAACTCAGCAATTACTCTTTTCAAAACAAACTTAGACTATTACATAAAATTTATCCTGCAAGAGCGAGCGCTACACCCAAGCATTGTCGTCATTTAAATATTCATTAACGTTATAGTATGCCTTTTGTACTAAAATAGACTTAACACGTTCCTTAAATTTATGTAATGGCAAATTTAAAAGTGCAGGAGGGACCTTATTATAGAAGCGTGTACACAGTCCCAAAAATAAACCTTGCACTTTTTGGAGTCTATAAGCAGAGGTCACAAGTTTATGCTTATTTCTAGTATTAATAGTGTGCATGTCACTTGTTTTTACAAAAAGACTTATATTTTGCTGTACAAATAATATGTTTGCATAAATGTACTGCGATGCTACTGTGAGGATACTAATTTGTTTAAACTTATCTCTGAGGGAAGCTCGAGAACTCAAATTATAAATTGCTCGCACCGCTCTTTTTCGCAAAATGAAAATAGCTTCTATATCAGCGGCCTTACCCCAAAGCAAAATGCCATTGAACATAACACTATGAAAATAGCTAAAATAAACTAATCGAGCTGTATCTTCATCTGTTAGCTGTCTTGTCTCATGTCAAGCACTAAAATGTGTTTTATCATTTAAGTTTTTTTCTACACCATCAAACAATACAAAATCCCTCGAAAGTATAGAATCAATGATGAAAGTCTTAGAGAAGTCTCCACTATAGACCTTGGCGTGATTATGGACCAAAAGTTTCACTTTCACTTACACATTGATTTCTACTAGGGCTTTTAGAATGCTTTGTTTCGTTGAGAAATATTAAAAGTTTCAGAAATATCTCCACCAAAATCATCCTTTACAATGCATTGGTTAGGTCTGGCCTCGAGTATTGTAGTCTGTGTTTACATAAAAGAATAGAAAGTATTCAAAAGTGGCTTTTGACGCATGTTTCATTGCACTGTAATGTAGCAAAAGAAATTACATCTAAAGGTGGATGCGCACTTTTACGCGTCGTACGCGCCGAACGCGCCGAAGTCATCGCATTTTATAAATCTAAGTATGAAATAGTATAGTATAGTATGCAACCCCGCGCACCTATCCGCGCCGTACTTCAAGACATTTAAAATCATCTTTTTTTAAAACTAATAGCCTAATAGTAAAACAACAACTGAATTTATAAGACATTTAATATGCCATAATAATAATTTACATATGTTTTGTGAAACGTTGCATGTTAGAATTCGTATTGTCGAAAAAAAAAAACAATTATATTTTACCACCATATTTATTATGCTGATAGTTTTGTAAGTGAAGCCTTTTAATAAATAAAAGAACTATATTTCTTCCCCATGTGGTTTTTACATTATGGTAACATAGATTCATCATAACTGAAATATGTAGAGTTAGGACGTTTCAGGATTGCATTGGCAGAGAACTTGTACCAGCCAGACATAAAAAAAAACAATGGAACAATTTTAAAATTAACTTATTAAAAAAACACTACAGCTTTTTAAAATCGATATTCGTTCTATTTTTATGTCTGCAGATCGACAGGCAGGCAGGTTTACCTATTCATTTATATAATGATTTCTTATAAATATTTCAAGCTATTTCATACCTAGGCAACTATTCTAATACAAACATACAACTATAAACAAAAAAATCGACTCTAAAATAATGTTTAATCAAGTTAACTGACCCGTTGGACCTTGATAGATAATTACGTTTGCCACATGATCAATCAATATTAAATATTAGAACAAAATATACTGGCTGACTTTTTAGTCACTGGCAATACTTGCAAGGAAGTAACTCATCAATATGAACAACTTTTATTATGGGACTATCGGTGAAATTTAAAATGGCTCCAAAACGCAGCCACGTGTGTACACTGTACATCCTTCCACGTCGAGCACTTAGACGGCACATAAGCAACGTTTAGCGTATAGGAGGGAGGACGCAAGTCGTTTGATAAAACAACATTCTTAAACATGTTTAGGACACGGCGATAAAAGGTTGGTTTGTTTAAATATTTCAGTAAATGTATTTCGTAACAATACTTTAACTTCACGTATCAAATAAAACTAAGTTTAAAGGAAGTGACACACGGTGATTTTTTTTTTTTGGCAGGAACAGAAGGTGGTGGGTCCAGGGGACCTTCTTCCACCCTTACGCGGACTTTGCGGCGAGGGCTGAGGGCTCTCAACCGCTACTTAAAAACTAACATAAATTTAGGGCAACGGTAGCCTGAGGGTGCCCCCTGTGGGGCTCGACCTCGGCTCTGGAGAATATGTGAGATACTATAATATTTTATCTTAAGATATATGAGACAGTGTTATACCAGTGAAAGAGAAGGAAAGTGAAGGTAGGTTAGGTAGGTCGTTGCTTCTCTTTACATAGTATAACGCTGTCTCATAATCTTAAGATAAAATATTACCTATAGTATCTTCGCCGTGTATGACGCCCTTTAATCACGTTTACATCCGTGGTTTTAATATAAATAACCAATAGATTTTTATCAATGAGGTATCACGACATAATAAGTGACGTGTGGACAAACACGGCAATGAAAGATTTCGAAGTTTAATTTATTTTTTGGAGTATTACTATTTAATCAAATATTTAGTGTTACACATAGATTACTATTTCACCTAACCAGAAAAAATGTTAGAGCATTATAACTATGATTTTTAGTACTATTTCATCGAAGCCAGTCAATTCTTGGTCCCGGGAAATTCACCCTCATACAAAAAATTGTTCAGAGTAAAAATTGAATCTATGACTTCGCAGAGGCAGTCAGACAAACTCTTACCCAATGAATATCCGGCAGAAAGTATTAATGAACAAAAAGTTACGCTAACTCGAGGTCTCATAGATTCATTACAATGGCCTTAAATCGCATGCTCCAACGATTCTGTCGATAGACAGACAGACAATCCCTATTATTGTTATTATATAACAGTTGACCGTGAAAATATAACAATGTACCTATAGCAAAAAAGTGATTGTAAAAAAACTATTAATGCAAAAATGTCGGTCAAGCTCAATGCTCAATTTTAGGGATCCGCAAAGCTATTTTGAAATCGGTTTTATTTTTTTACCAATGATGACTATCTTAATATATATATTTCTTGTGTGCGTGTGTATGTGACTGAACTCCTCCTAAACGACTGGACCAATTTGGATGAAATTTTGTGTGTATATTTGAGCGGGTCCCTGGATGGTTTGAAAATACAATTGGACCCGGTAGATGGCGTCGTAATCGAGTTTGGACAGGACAACGTCTGTCGGGCCCGCTATATAGTATAACTTTTAATATTAAATGCCGTGGTAACATACTGAAGGACATATTAAAATGGATCTGAGGGGCGAGTTTGATTCTCTTCTCGGGTCTGAGTAAGAAAAATAAGAGATTCACGCAAGATTTCTTTATGACTGCTTGATGGTTCTCAAAGAGTTTGGACTCAAACAATAATAAAAGAAAAATAACATAGTAATCAAATCGAGTCAATGGTTTTAAATAGTTTAGCAATCCTATCTAATTTCAAGTAGTTTATATGACTTGGTAACTTAACCATAATATTTTTATACTTTAGATTCTACATATATTATTTAATAGATGTCTTTGTTAAATTTTACCATGGTAGGTACGTGATGACGTGCCAAAGGTGGTAAGCACACAAAGTCTAGAATAAACCGGCTCTTAAGGTAGGCGATAGATTTTCAACTTGAGGGTGGTAGTCAGCCAGGTGGGTACTACAAAGTACCCTACCAACGTGCTATGGCTTACTCATGATGTTTTTTTTTTCACCAAACGCTCAAGTTTATTGTAGGATTTGAAACCACAATCTACGGTACGGAATTCAATGTCACCACTGAAGTCAAAGCCATTTATTGACTTTAGGCCCAAAGAGGGCACTTACGAACGTCGAAACTACTGAAATTACCACTTACCATTTAAAAAATGTAACCTTCAGTAATATATGAAGACTTCTTATCAATACTAAACTATTATTGCAACAAAATGTCTTCGAATTTTTATAAATGATTCAACTGTATAATAAGCAGAATTTTTAAATCCAATTACAAAAATTCCACAGTCTTATAACGTTTAATTTACAATTATTAACCTAATGCTTTTGTGACAGTAATGGAATATTTTAGTTTATCTGAAAAATCGCTTTACTCAAAAGGCCTCCTAAATTGTTACTTTGTTTGTTATGTTGTACTGTCATTTGGTGTAAACAATAAAATGTAATCCATTTTATTAAAAAGGCGATGATAGCTCAGTGGTAGTGACGTCGGACGCCGCGGCGAAGGTCGTGGGTTCGAATCCTACAATGAGCTTGAGCTTTCGGTGACGGAAAACATCGTGAGGAAACCATAGCACGGTGGTAGGGTACTTTGTAGTACCCGCCTGGCTGGCTACCTCCCTCAAGTTGAAAATCTGTCGCCAAACACCTATTGGTGTGTTCCGGCAGCTGCACTTGAGAGCCAGATCCTTCTAGGCTTTGTGTGTTTATCACCTTCGGCCACATCATCACCTACCATAGTGAGATTGTGGTCAAACACAAGCCTATACAAAGTAAAAAAAAAAAAAATGTTATGAGTTATAATATTTTCTACAGAACCAATAATTAAAAAATCAGTTTCACACCTGACACAACAAAATGTTTAACTTTTTGTCGGTAACTTACCCGTGTTTTGTAACTAAAAATAGTTTATTTTTTTATATACTGTTCGTTAGACTGATGGTAGGTATATTTTTATTATTATAAATAGTTTACGTAAGCGATGAGTTAACCTTGTATAGTTAAACCGTAACAATGTAGTTAGGTTCATGTTCGATATTATCTATTGAAGATACAGTGTTAATTATTTAATTAACTGTTTGCAAAACATTAGGTAGGTACAACTCGACGCGTTAGGCATGTAGGTATGTTTTATACACTTGAAGATTAATTTTCAGTATATAATAAGTATGCCGTACTGTGGTACGGCGTACGGCGTAAACTGTGGTCTATGTAGCTCTTATTACGCTGTGGCCGTAATAAAAATAATATTTAAATTGTTTTCTTTAAATGATAGTAAAACTTGTAAATAATATTAGCAGAATTTCCACCATTATAAAAGGGTATACACGCATTTTTGAAAAATGTCTCAATTTGTTCCTTAGGTGCTAATAAGCCACCAAAAAAAACGCAAAAATTTTATTCAATCGATAAGTGCCATAAAAATACATTTAAATTTTCAATTTTAGTAGTTTTCGCGTAGTTTGATGAAAACGCTGGACGCCATGTAACTCTACGGTCATGACGTTATTTGGTTTCTTGTAAGTAAATGCGCTGATATTGGTCTCAATTGGACTTATAAAATTGTATAAATTAAAAATGAGCTATTATCCTTTTTATTAGTGTGCTATTCCTGAATGCATGAATACTAGTGTAAAAATAATAATAATAATAATATTTCAGTTGACACTTTTTAGTTTACATACAGCACCGTATGACGTCATTATAATGGCGGCTACTGTTTCGCTTATTTATGAAACAGATTAAAAAAACTGAAAACTTTGAAATGAATTTTAAAATTAATTAAGTTATTTTATGAACTAAAACTAACATTTTCCGACTGCTTATTGCCTAAGCTATCTAAATTGCACATTTTAAGATTTTTTCTCATATAGAGTAAAATACCCTATTATGTGCAGTGATTTTGTAAAAACCACATTAACATATTTTTTTAATTATAGCAGATAGACTACTGCTAATATTTTCTCCAATTAATGATAGGTTATCACCGCCGCCTACGGATATTCCCCGACCTTGAAGAGCTCTTTTTATGCCCCATTTTGAAAATTCCCATATAGCGCTGAGGGAACACTGTAATGAAAATCATTCCATATCCTGATCCTACATTTGTATTTGGAATGATTTTCCTAGGCCACAAACACAATTAAAAACTAAAATTAATAATAGTAATAATTGTTTTAATAAGGGGCTGTATGGTCAACGACACTTGCCTATCCAAATGATTAAGAAACAACTACGTTGAATGAGTTCATGAGGATGAACAAACACAAAAACCTATAATTGTAGAACTGTTTTTCCATGTTTTACATACGTCTTTTAATATATTACTCAAAAATGATCAATTATAAATATTATTATAAATGATACGTATAATCCCCAAGACCAAGTTTAACTCATGTCTTTACCGTGGTTTCTCTCCATTCAGTGATTTCCCATAGAATGAGTGTCATCATTGAGTCACGACATAAGGAAAACGTCATGCGATCTTTAAGTTTACTTAAGTAATTACTTTACGTAAATATTATACGAATGCGTTAGAATTAGTTAGATCTGCTGTAATATATATTATTTTAAATGCGAAATATTTGTTGGTTTGTCCTTTCACGCAGCAACGGAACAATGGAATGACATGTTTTTTGCATAGAGATAGTTAGTTTAGGGTTCCGTACCCGAGAACCTGCACCGTCTGACCGTCTGTATATCACAGTATTTTTTTTTTAACTGCAATAGGTTGCTAGATGACTTTTCATGGAAAATAATAAAAAAATAATTAATTCGAATTCAAGTATGGTATTTTCAACAGTTTATGTTCTGGCTCTTATTTCTAAACCTTGATGGTTTATAGTTTCTTATATAGAAGCTGTCATTTGGAACATTAATTATCTATTTTCTGTACTTTAAAACAAATACTAATTAGGTATAGTAAAATATGATACGGTAACAAAACTGAAATTATGTGACAAATTCATATTTTATTATGAGCGCCTTCTTATTATTGTACGGAACCCTCCTATGCGAGTCAGACTCATATTTTGCCGGTATTTTGTGTTTATATGCGTAACATCAACTACGCATAATTTAAATATTGCGTGCAATTAAAATAGAAGTTTAATTTCATTTTGATCGTCAGATTAATTTGTTTTATTTACATAGAATTTCATATTTCGCTGTTCTATATATATTTTAAATATTTCAATTTATACCAAGGATAAATTATTATTATCACATCGGGGTCACCAAATGTGGGTAATCAGGTGGAGATAATAAGTAAGGTGTAGAAATAGTATAACGTTTATATTAATGAAACTAAGCAACAAACAATATGCACACGTCAAGGATTGACATTGCGTTCTAGAGAAGCGCGCAACGATTAGTGCCGTGCCGCCACAAATTATTCTAACATAAAGCTGTCGTAAGCACTTAGTAATAGTCTGACTCTAATCAGCTTAGATTAAATATACCATGAATATTTTAGTCTCACTGACAATTTGCGTGTTTCAGTAAAACAACAAGTGACGCCAGTCGGCGTGGTAAGTGAGATAACCTACCTATCATGCCTCAGGTCGTGAGTTCGAATATTTGGGTGCTTGAACATGTCTATATATAATGGTGTAAATATCTACATAAATCTGTATATCTGGTTTCTAAAAGGTCGTGCTTTTGTTCACGACGCTTAAAAATTGTCCATAGTTAAAAAAACACCTATTGCTGTAAAACTGTCGTTTCGTTGTTTTTGGGGTTTCCATAATTTATAATTGACATGGGATAACTCTTACATACTATTATTACATATTTTATTATTTATTTATTTATTTATTTATTGCACAATGTATGGTAAACATATGTAGGTAGTAGGTAAGAGTTTTAAATAATGTTCATATTTTTGAAAAAATCGTGCACAAAATGTACAACACTGTCTCTATTAAGTATCAGTAGGATTTTTCTCTTTGTAATTAAATGCAAAAGCCTACTTCTCAGAATTTTATATCCCATTGATAAAACGAAACCATTTGCATCAGAATTGTCAATGATGTAAATGTTTTTTTTTTTTTACTTAGTATAGGCTTGTGTTTGACCACAATCTCACTATGGTAGGTGATGATGTGGCCGAAGGTGGTAAACACACAAAGCCTAGAAGGATCTGGCTCTCAAGTGCAGCTGCCGGAACACACCAATAGGTGTTTGGCGACAGATTTTCAACTTGAGGGTGGTAGCCAGCCAGGCGGGTACTACAAAGTACCCTACCACCGTGCTATGGTTTCCTCACGATGTTTTCCGTCACCGAAAGCTCAAGCTCATTGTAGGATTCGAACCCACAAACGCAATCACGAGATCATTATTAGCTATGAATGAAAGAGAAATTTATATTTTGATATTAATCAGCAATAATTATGTCGCAATATTACATAATAATTCCCAATATAACAATTAAAAATCTATCAGTTTAATTTAATTATAATTCACATACACCAACAATTTATTTTGTATTATCAAACAATATATAATTTTTCTGTATAAATATAAGAAACAGACCTCTTTCGCCGATCATTTCTGTTTACGCCGCGAAACAGAACGGAGCTCCATTAAAAAAAAATATTCGAGCATAGACTCAGGTCCTTTCAGCCGTAATAAAATCGCAGTAATCTTATCAAACCGTTCTCCTTTTTTTTACGCATTTCAATCGCGATCGCCTTGGCCGTAACATAAACGTAAAAACCAGATAGCCTTGTACTCCCTGTCAAAGTGACGTTTGAAAGCGCGCTAAACGAGTATAGTTCGCGCGTTGACTATTTAAAAACTTGTAATTTCTGTTTTTAATTTGGAACTTTGTAATAACGTGATAATGAAGGAGTTGAATGGAGTTTCTTCCAGCCAGACCGCGGAGAAGAATGGTGTTATTGTGGTCAAGAATGGGAAGAAAAGTGAAAATGGTAAGTTGTATCACCTATTTGAGGGACAGAATCGCGCGTCATTTTTAAACCTAAGTATAATTGGTGTGTGGAGAAGTGTGTAGGAACCTTTAATTAAGCATGATACTGATTACTAATGTTTTTTCAATAATTATCCGTGTTATAATCTATGCGAATCTAATAATTAATTAATTTAATTGTATTATTTATAAACTAATTCACTGCTTGAAACCGCATACATTTGATATATATTATCATAGTATTCAAGCATTTAGAAACAAGCTTAAAATATATATTTTCCACCATCAAAAGCAGCAGGAAACCAACCCATAGACACGATACAAGTGCTATCTAATAATTGATAATGTGCAAATCTACTAAATTGTTTATCTCATATTTAAATTTTAATTTGTTTGATATATTTCTTTATTTTTTAAATTAGTTTATGTCCTTTTATTAAGTACTTTTTGCATCATATAAAACTATAGTAATCCTTCCGTGACTTTACTTACCAGCCCCAACGGAAGATCAGCGTTGGTTATGTGTGCAAACATGTTGCTAGCATCATGCTGAGTTGAGGGTACCGATTTTATTATATTGTTCTTTTTTATAATTTTCCATTTTTTTTTTTTCATTTCATTTTTGCCCTATAAAAAAAATTTTAAAAACGAGAAACAGCATGTATCCTTCTCTCCCAATTCTCTATTCTACGAATTACAATAGTATATTTAGTTTAGTAGATAACGTACAGCCTGGTAAACCTAGAGATTTGAAAGTTCTGGGACAAATATTCTGGGAAAATAACCTTGAGTACTAAATTTAAAAATTAATCCCTAAGAGGGTTAAATAAGGGCTCGCGAGTGAAACCGCGCCGTGAAAAGCTAGTAATTTTAAGTAGGATATTATAACTTAAGTAATATTTTTCTTTTCTTCATAAGAACCACTTCCACGTGATTAGTAGTAGACGTGACAAGTATGAAATCAATCCAGATGTTTTTTTAAGATCATAAAATTGACCTTGTGTGAATTGTTCACATGAGTAAAAAAAATTACGAAGTCACGTAAATATTTTTAAATTTCCAAATTAGAAAAAGAAACAAAATCCCTCACCCTTTCACGTAGCAACGAATCAAAGTGATTCTTGCAAAAATATGGTTTGTAGACTGGAGAGTGACATAGACTACTTTTAATCCCGGAAACGCGAGTGAAACCGCGGGGAGCAATCTAGTCCCCTGCGAACCATTTCTAACAGTTTTATAACATTTCAAACTGTCCAGTAGAATCCTGCCAATGGGTTTATTCTCTTTTATTATATACATATATACATAATTTTATTTTTTATTTGTACCCTGGATATAAAGTCATTTTGATTACAAGTTAATTGCGAAAAAATATCTAGGTAACTTCAATAAAATAAAATGGTCCCTTACTAAGTAAACAAAAAATAGTTTTTACTTTATGTTTTATCTAGCTTTTCCGCGCGGTTTTACCCGCGTTCCCGAGGGATCTTGTGTTTTCCCGGGATAGCCTTCCTCGATAAGTGGGCTATCCAACATTGTAAGAATATTTCAAATCGAACGCGCATTCAAACAAACAAACAAACTCTTCAGCTTTATAATATTAGTATTATTGTTCAAATAACTAAATTTCTAACCATTTAAAATTAATCTACACGCGAGGAACTTTAAAATGACCATGCCCTCTAATTCTAATTAATTTGTTGTATTTGATTACAATATCCAATCTAGGTCAAATTATCATGTTATCTACATTTAATTAAACCTACGTGTCAATAATAATGGGAATGCAATAAATTATTGATGGTTCATAATAATTATAGAATACTTGTTTCTACCCCGCGGTTTCACCCGCGTTGCTGAAGGATCTTATTTTTTCCCGGGATAAAACGTAACCTAAAGGCGAGGATATACGCAAATAACCCTGTCCCGCCCTAAACTAACGGGCGAGAGAGAGAAGGAACAAAGGCTATTTCCTAGTAAATAGATGTTTTAATTTTATTTAAAAAAAAAAAATGCACTCCGGGAGTGCCGAAGTGAAAACTTTTTTTTTTATCTCAATCTCAGTCTCAGTCTCAATCTATATAAATGTTGCTGTACCGCGCTAAAAGAAATTTACAATTCAATAAACTGATTTTTTGGAAAAGTAACAAAATAGTTAAACCCAGAATGTTTGTTAATATTTCAAGTAACTTGGATGGGTAAAATAGGAGAAAAGTGCATTTTCAATTTTAAAAAGACACATTCTTTCGATTTTTTTCTGACTTTATCATAGAAAATTTAAAATTATTAAAAAAATTGTTCCCTGGCATAAATCCTCCAGTTTAATATATATTTTTTACAAATCTCTTTCATTAAAGAATACAGAGAAAAACTTAATTTAGAATCATCATTTTGTGTATATCGTCGCCTTAACCTTTTATGCGTGAGTGAGTGACAAACATCCGAACATGCAAACATTCACATTTAATATTACTAGTGTTCTCCGCGGTTTCACCCGCATTCCCGTGATAAAAAGTAGCCTCAAGAATTGGGCTATCACATGCAAAAAGATTTGAAATCCAACTGGAGGTTCATATATTAGTGCTTTCAAACAAACGAAAAAAAAAACTCATCAGCTTTAATTATATTAGTATAGATTATGATATTATATTATAATAAGTAATATTATTATTTATATAATACCTAATCGTTTCGTAAACTTCGTTTCACGTAAATTGGGTAAACATATAAAAATGGAATGTACCTAATTGATAAGTGTCTATGAGAAAGATAGGGAACAGAACTATAAGTATCGAAGTATCGATCACAACATATTATTGCTAGTTTCAACTAATTTCGCTTTTTACTTTTAATAATGTTTTACGATTTATTACATTATACATTTATTTAATAACATTTAAATCATACAAAAGATATGTCTGTTTGTCCTGTGTCTGGGTGTAATTATCTATATATGTATGTATTTACAAAATAAAAGTAGTATATGTATTATATCAGTTATCTGGCTTCCATAGTACAAGCTCTGCTTAGTTTGGGGTCAGATGGCCGTAATAATGTCCCAGAATATTTATTATTATTATTTCATTTATTAATATATACTCCTATAAATTACATTTTTAAATATAAGTTATAAAAAAAATACATTTAAAAATATAAAAAACAGTACCCCACCGGTATCGGGAACAGGGTCCTAGTTACCGGTGGTCAAGGCTCCAGAGAGAGGAACTTCCTCACTATGCGTGCCGTCTCCAGGAGCACTGCCTTCTGAATTTGGCCCTTGATCCAGCCGCCTAACGCGAGACTCTTATTATTATCTCCTTTATTTATTTTTTTATCTTAAGACTACTTTTTTTATAACATTAATATCAAAATCAAAAACATTATAAAAAATCTAGCCTAAAAATAATACATTTTTTACAATATTTCTAAACAAAAATAATAATATTATAAAAAAAACCTAATCTTAGTACACCGCCAGCAGCGGGGCAGGGCCCAAGCTACCGGTGGTTAGGGCTGCAGAGTGAGGAACCTCCTAACAATCCTAGCCGTGTCTAGGATTACTGCCTTCTGCATCTGACCCTTGATCCAGCTACCAAGTGAGAGCCTCTCAAGATGTTTATCGAGGCTCTTTGTTATAAGCCCGTTTGCCGACACGACTATCGGGACAATGATCGTTGAGTCCACGCTCCACATGGCGGTCACCTCGTGGGCTAAGTCAAGGTACTTACTTAACTTGTCCTTTTCAGCCTTCACGAGGTTCTCATCATGCGGAACAGTGATGTCAATGAGCATTGCCAGGCGCTGAGACCGATCTACCAGCACAATATCAGGTTTATTAGCAACAATAGTCCTGTCCGTGATGATAGAACGGTCCCAATAGAGCATAGCATGACCATTCTCGAGAACTGGCATAGGTGCGTATTTATAATACGGCACCTCTGACTCGATAAGGCCATGTCGAAGAGCAAGTTGTTGATGGATAATCCTGGCTACTTGGTTGTGCCTATGCAAGTACTCGCCGTTAGCAAGATGCGAACAACCAGAAATTACATGCCTGAGAGACTCACCAGGACGGCGACACGCTCGACAGATGTCGGGAGTGCCATCCTTCATGATGTACTTCCGGTAGTTGTTCGTCTTGATAACTTCGTCCGCAATTGCACAGGCAAAACCCTCGGTTTCTCCAAAGAGGTCACCAAATCGTAGCCAGTTTATCGACGCGGGTAAGTCAACATCAGTCCCTGTTAGGACCCGATAGAACCGACCGTGCAACTCTTTGCCCTTCCACACGTTCTTACGGTCCTCGGCTGTAAGTACCGCCGGTTTACGCCAGTTCTCTTTAGCTAAGGATAGCGTTGTGAGATTTCTATCAACTGCTACCACATCACGATGCATCCCACATTCGTTGTCTAGGAAATACTCCCTAAGATTGCACACCTCGCGGTTGTGAAGGGTTTTGACATTTAAAAAGCCACGACCCCCACATTTCCGTGGGATGTACAATCTCATGACAGACGAGCGTGGGTGGAGCATACGATGTGACGTTAGCAATTGACGGACCCTCCTATCCAGGGCGTCCAACTCAGTCTGAGTCCATCTAAGTATACCAAAGGTATACGTGAGTAGAGGCACAACCCAACTGTTGAAAGCACGTGACTTGTTGCCACCTGACAAAAGACTATTTAGTACTTTTGACAGGCGAAAAAAGAAACGCTCTCGCACCAACTGTTTTATGTCTCCATCGACGATACCTAAAGCCTCTGATATACCAAGATATTTGTAGGTTTCTACTTCGGAGAGAGATCTAAGAGTCATTGTCTCTGAAATCTGTAAATTCGGTGAATTTACAACTTTCCCCCGGTGAACATGCATGATCGCACACTTATCTACACCGAACTCCATCCTAATGGCACTACTGAAAACTTCTGTGGTTCTCAGTAACATCATCAAGTCTTGAGATTTCGGTGCAAACAACTTGAGATCATCCATGTACAACAGGTGGGAGATGATCTCACCCCCTCTCCGAAGCCGATAGCCTAGTCCTGAATCCTTTAATAGAGTGCTAAGAGGATTCAGGGCCAGACAAAACCACAATGGACTAAGACTGTTATTATTATTATTATTATATCCCTTCCTGTATACCATATAGACATTGAACTCTTAACGTGTTTTCTATTTAGAACCTTTCTCAGATATTAAAATGAAACAATTTATCTTGTTATTTTTGTTTTTAATTGTACATTTTAAATTTTGCATTTTTTTTTTAAATATTGCCAATTTTAAAACTTCAGTGAATTCGACGTTCATAAGTGCCCGCCCTCCTAGACCCTAAACCATTTATTTAAATGGCTTTGACTTTTACTTTGACAACGTAACACCATTTGGTCCAACCTTTTTCCCTTATTTTTACAAATCTTTATAACTGTTATTATGACTTTATTTTTCTACTAGCTGTCCCCAGAGATTTCACTCGTGATATCGGAAAAAAAATGTCTAAGCCCCTCCCCATGTCATAGGCTATCTTCGTATCAAATTTCATTGAGATTAGTTCAGCGACTTAGGCGTGAAAAGGTAACAAACAAAGAAACTCACATTCGCATTTATAATAAAATAAATAAATAAAATTTATTCAATTATAATAATATTAGTTAGGATTAGTAAATTAGTATGGATGGGTATATGGTTAATAAATAAAAAATAAAAAAAAACATCTCGGAGATTATTAAATCAGTTAAACTTAAAAAAACTCTCATCAAACAATGACTCAGAAGTCAAAATATACATTTAAAGTTAATAAAATTAAAAGATTGGTACAAATGATAAAATTTGGCATAAATTTACTTACATCTCAGTGGTCATTATTTAATTAATTGTTACGAGATTGTACCTTTATCAGAGATTTTTTTTTTCTTACATTTTGGATGATTAATATTCCATAGAAAGACTTTTCTAGCCATCAGTAGCAAAAACACTATGGTTTTGTATTCATTCTGACATCGGACCGAGTCGACAAATAGCAGGGGGAGTTACGGTCCGCGGTCCGAACGACGAGCGGACCGGGCTAAAGACCCATAAATTGTCTAGTCAAGTTTTATGGCTCGTTAGACTTGGTTCACCGCAGTATGGTCTAGTTACCAAGGCTGACTGATGATTGATATCCCGCTCATTACAACACGATGATTATGTCTGTGGTCACCATGTTTTAGTATTATTATAGGACAGTCTTTTTATTATTAATTATGATTGCTGAGGAGCCATCTATAGATTACATAACACCAGCTGGAGGAGGGGGTCAACGAACTGTAACAAGGAGTGGGAGGAGTTTTAAGCTTTGTGACATGTCAAAATAAAATAAATTTATAACTGTTGTTTTAATTTAATTATTTCTAGATACAACATTAGAAAATATGTAACGTCACATTAGAGGGGAGGGGGCTACTTAAACTTATATTCTTCCAGTTTAGGTACAGATTCACATGACCCTTTTCCCGTGTGTTTTATGAGTTTTCAATTACACATAACTTGTTCACCTTTAGATATTAACTTTGTTACAGTACCTAATAGCGAATTTAGTATCATTTATATTTATCTCAGGATAACTAAGTCAATAAATATATTAGGACTTTACTATACAAACCACGAAGTGTCTCTCGATACATATCTATTATGAATATTAATAATAAGTTCAAAATTCAAATTCAAATTCAAAAATCATTTATTCAGTTTAGGCCCTAATAAGGCACTTATGAACGTTACAAATGATTCTACTAAGTACCTTATTATTAGGTATATCCCATAATAATACAAAATAATGGTCACCCGAAGTTTTAATTGGTTATAGTTTACTTAGTAACAGAATTAATTGGTAATTACTTATCTGACTTAAATACAATTTAATTAATTGTATATACCTGACTATTTTAATATATAGCTAGCATTTTCCTGCAACTTCGCTCGTTTGAAGGCTATTACTAGGTGGGTAATTTGAGATGGTATTTCTTTAAATCTATGTTGGGTTCGAACCTTCGGTCACAAAGATTTCATAGCTGTTCGAGCAGAAGGTCGTGGGTTCGAATCCTACAATGAAATTGAAGTGTCGGTAAAGTGTCGTGAGGAAACTGTAGCTATACTGGGTGAATTTTTTGTCACTGGCAATACTTGCAGGGTACTTCCAGTACTCATCAAAATGAACATCTATTATTATGGGAGTAACTGTGAAATCATGAAAAAATTGTCAGCTGTTCCATACAAAAGTTCAATACCTACTCGACCAAAATGTATGAAGCAACCGTTTTATTTTACGCGATATCAGAGTTAGCCCCATAATAAAAGTTGTTCACATTGATGAGTACTTCCACACCTGCAAGTATTGCCAATGATAAAAAAATCACCCTGTATAGTGGTAGGTGTACCTAATTTGTAGCACCCGTCTGGATGGCTACCACCCTCAAATTGAAAAATCTTGACTAAATGTGTTCCGGCAGCTGCACTTGAGAGCCAGTTCCTTCTAGGCTTTATGTGCTTACCACCTTCGGCCGCATCATCACTTACCATAGTGAAATTATGAGATAATGAAAAAACGTGACAAATAATGACACATCGTCCAATTTTTTTAAGCTATTGCATAGTTTTTATGGCGGGCTTTGAGCGCGGCGACCGAATCAAGAAATTCCGTAACGAAAATAAAACCTAACACCCCCCACTCCGCCTACCATGTAGCTCGGCCGAGCGTTCGCACGACTGTACGAAGCTCGCACGGGTCGTGACGAGCTGCTCCGAAATCGGACGAATACGTAAGCAGCTGTTTGTGAGAAAGTATATAGGTGTATAGGTATCTATTAATATCAAAGAAAAAAAAAACTGCATAAGTAAAAAATTAATAAATAATTATAATTGCATAAGTTGATAAAAAATGCTATGCAATAGCTTCGCGGCAGTACCCGAGTGCCACACGTTTTTTTTTTACAATGTAGGCATGTTTTTGACCACAATCTCACAACGGTAAGTGATGATGCGGCCGAAGGTGGTAAGCACGTACCTACGTCAACCACTGATTGAGAACAAACAGTCATTAAATTATAAGTTATTATACAAATCTCAGAATATGTTTGTCCCCTAGAAAATATTCCACCATAGGTCGTTTGGGTATTTTAGGTATGACGTCATATCTTTGACGTATAAAGTGAACCGGTGATTTCAATTATTGACCAAACCAAGCAGCATGAATACTCCTTGGTCCAAATAATTTATTCATTCAAATAGGCGTTCACAGGCACTTATGAATAGTCAGACTCTAACGCTCGGTTTGGAAGGTTGCTTTTGCTGAGAAGAGCCGGCAAGAAACTCAGTAATTACTGTTTTCAAAACAAACATAGATGTATTATATACAATGTATCCTGCAAGAGCGAGCGCTACACCCAAGCATTGTCGTCATTTAAATATTTATTAATGTTATATCACAGTCTACGTAACTCTTACAGTCGGCTAACGGACACGTCTAGACAGAGCAATCGTGCGGGGTTTGCGGGGTGAGAGAGGGTCGGTAGCGAGCCCAAGTTGCCATACACTCGCTTGGGACACAATGGAGCCTATACATAGCGGCATTTCGCGTGACTTCAAACGCGATAGACCACTGTATGTAATTACGCTGTGGTTATAATATGCCTTCTGTACTAAAATGGACTTAACACGTTCCTTAAATGTATGTAATTAGAGACAGGTTCGTTGTATCGACTCTTGTTTTTACTTGCAGCGGTCTACCTGATGGTAAGTGACTATCGTCGTCTATGGATATTAGCAATACCAGGCAACAGTCGACCTTTATAAAGCCTAGAATGCAACTGGCTCTCAAGTGCAATTGCTGCTATTCAGTTTGCCTTTGCCATACATGATCTAGCATACACTAAATGCGTTCTTATCTTCTATGAAATCATAATTATGCACCCAGTTAAAAAAAAACCACACTGATCCCCCGTAATATAATATATCTCTAGACAATTTTTAGTAGGTATTAGACCTCTTAGTGCAGAGTTCGGCCGGGGAAGTACTACCACCATATCTAATTCCGCCGTGTAAAATAGTAATGCACTTGTATTACTGTGTTTCGGTTAGGAGGGTGAAAGCCGGTGAAATTACAGGCACAGGAGACTGAACAACTTCATGTCTCAAGGTTGGCAACGCGTGAGTGATACCCCTGGCAGGGAAAATATAATATTGTATTTTCTTTCCCCGTGGTGTTATGAGCGTCTATAGGCTACGGTAACTGCTTACTATCAGGTGGGCCGGAAGCTTGTTTGACATCTAAAACAATTAAAATCATAGCGCATTTTGACACATGTTATTTGCAAATAAGATTTTTTGAAGTAGCAATAAAGGAAAAAAAAAACTGCAAAGTAATACCACTAAAAATATATGGTACAGTCAATGTAAGTAGCCGAACACACGAAATCTATTTTATTATCTTTTTCCAGACTTTTCTTACTTGTTTTAGATCTTCAGCTACTTATGTACCTAACTATACTAGCTGCACTGTACAGTCAGCGGCAAAAGTAGCTTGGCATTTTAGTACCCTTTCATAATAATATATTGACATTTTCTTGACAGTTTGTACGAAAATTATGAATTGTGTAATGTGACCCGGTACTAAAGTGCCAAGATACTTTAGCCGCTGACTGTACCAAACCAATAAGGTATAAGTTTCATGATTGCAAACTATGAAATATAAGATGTTTGGTTAACCATAACCGCAAGATATTCTGAACAAGCGTGAGATACTGTATTTCTTTACAATTTATTCATAAAATAGAATTGTAAATGTAGAGTACCTAAGTACTATAAAAAATATATTCCAGTGAAGTTGAGCATAGCGACATGTCGCTCAGAGAGCAGCTCGACTGGGGAAGTACCTCCACCTTACAGAATACCGCAGTCAAATAACTTATAGTTGTGTTCCTGCGCGTGAGTAAGGTCGCCAGAGCTCACCGGGAAGGGGGGGAAGGGTTGGCAATGCGTGACTGATACCTACCCCTGGTGCTGCAAGCGTTCATAGGCTACGGTAACCGCTTACCATCAGGCGGGCCGTATGCTTGTTTGCCGACAATGTTGTATAAAAATTAAAAGGAGACGGATACATAAGGGCGTTGGCAGGAACGATGTGGACTAAACTACTGTTGAACTGAAATTAAATAAAATATATACAGGTGTGTATATCTACATATAGGTTGAACAACCTTCTATTATGGGACAGACTCTGTAATTGCGAAAATGAATTGTAATATTTCATTCTAAATGTCAAGCATATTACTAGATGGCATTATTTTCGAAACCTATAGGTATGTACCATCGACAAACTTCAAGCATGATCAATTTTTTAACCTTTTCGCTTGCAAGAAGTCATCATAGCTCGCCCCGCCCATTGTCAAGACAAAAGCCCTTATTGTGTAATTTCATTTGTTTTGACTAGTTTTATGATAAGCGCATTGTCCACTTGTATTGTCGACAGCCAGGTAGTCGCTGGTTGCTGCACACAAAAAGTAGCCTTATGGTGGTCATGCTTGAACTTTGTCGATTGTACCTACTACTCAAAAATCACGAAAATAATTTCAAACGTTTTATACTAATAAACAAAAAGCAAAACTGACTTCAAAGTGAGTTTGCACTAAAATTAAAAAGTATAAAGTAACGATGTTAGAACTCGTTTTGAATTCAGCAAAAGAATTTCAGACAATGGAACACGTGCTTCCGTTTCGCTGACTTAGGTACTGAGTTTCTTGCCGGTTCTTCTCGATTGCAAGCTTACTTCTGATCTGCTGGTAAATATAGTAAATTCGACCTCCGTAATTCTCATAGGACATATACTGCGTATATCTAGCATTGATTTTGAGATACTTTGGGAAAATGAGACAGTAAGATTACAATTTTCAATCACCAGGTGAGGAAGCATCCCACTCGACGCACTAAATAAATTTTATTAGAAAAAAATAACAATTCTAAATCTACCCTAATATTATAAAGAACTAAAGTTTGTATGTTTGGATGTAGGAGGTAATCTCCAAAACTACTAAACCGATTAGAAAAAAAAATATGTTGGAAAGCTCGTTTATTGGGGAAGGTTATAACGTATTTTTATTCTGGAAACGCGGGTGAAACCACGGGGTGCAGTTGTAATGAATTAATAGACAAATACTCACACGAAAGTCCATCAAGAGCAATAAAATAAAAGCTCAACGTAATAAGCTTTCGGGCTAAGCTTTCCTCAAGAGCCCTCCATCGTCGAGAGCTTTCCGTATGAAATTACAGCTCCGTGGCCTTAAAGATTTGTGCAAAGCTTCTAGAGATGTATTGACCTCAGTTGCAAGGGGAAAGGTTTTAATAAAACTTAAGTAGTGTCCCATCTATACTAATATTATAAAGAAGAAAGATTTGTATTTTTGTATGTAAAGAATAAACTGATAAACTACTGAACCGATTTCAAAAATTCTTTCACCATTAGAAAGCTACATTATCCCTGAGTAACACTATATTTTATTCCGGGAACGCGGGTTAAACCGCGCGGAAAAGCAAGTCTATATCTATACTAATATTATAAAGCTGAAGAGTTTGTTTGTTTGTTTGAACGCGCTAATTTAAGGAAGGAACTACTGGTTCGATTTGAAAAGTTCTTTCATTTTTAGATAGCCCATTTATCGAGGAAGGCTACTCTTTATCCCGGGAAAACACAATATCCCTCGGGAACGCGAGTGAAACCGCGAGGCGGAAGCTAGTAATATATATTTTTGTACTTAATTCTTCCTTAATCTGAATTGAATTTCAATGATCATATAATTATATTATACTTTTTTTAAAGCATGAAGATAACAGCGTAAAAACACGGTAAAATCTAAATTTAACAAAATTTCCTGTTTTTTTTTTCAAACAAGGAAATGCAAAGCAAAGCCCGCATCGATGTGAGAGATCATGAAGTCGGTTAAAAAAATGTTTCATGTTATAAAACCTGTATAAATTAATGTCAGTAATTATGTTTACTTACTAGGGAAACACTAATACTTATTATAAATGCGAATGTGAGTTTGTTTGTTACCTTTTCACGCCGAAACCGCTGAACCGATCGCGATGAAAAGTACGCAGATAGCCTATGGTATGGAGAAGGACATGGGCTACTTTTTTTCTCGGGAACGCGGGTGAAACCGCGGGGACAGCTAGTCATTTAAGAAATCAGTTGGTAAATAACCAAACAAACTTACATTCGCATTTATAATATTGGTTAAGGTGATGATTATGTGCTGTTGTCATAAAAAAAAGATCTAAAAAAAATTAAAAATCATTACAACTTTTGAATTTTTTATCTTAAAAAATCTGAACGTACAAGTGTGAGTCTAATTCTCTGATCGAGGGTTATAGTTGTCGTATTATAAAGACATCAAATTTTCGAACACTTAAAAAAAATCCTATAGTCTCACAAATTGATACATTCAATACCTTAGGGAGTGGTAAATGCATGTCCATTTAACGTAAAGTATACCCTGCGGAGCTACCACTACCGCTTTATTTCCATTCTCCTTTCTCGGTCATCAGACCTTCCCCTCGCTGCTCCCGCCCCGTACTTTACCTTTACCAGCTTTTTTTATATCTACGTCATCTCATAAGTCGATGACATGAAATGACTAAGAATTGCAGTGAATACCCCTGCTTGCAATGTTTTTTTTTTATTTATTGCAACAATATAATTAAAAAGTTTCTTTCATTTAAAAAAAATTAAGAAGGAAAACCAAAACCCAATTTAAAATTTTGTAAAAAGAACTGTCCCGCTTATAAGGAATTGCTACTAAAACAAATTCTCATGAGCTACAAACGATATAAACACTTAATGTTGTACAAATAAATATCAAAACTGGTTTGAATGTTCCTAAACTAACATGCCAGGGTTGCCACATGATTGGAAGTACAATACTACTTTGTAGGCCTACATATACCAGACCTTATCTATTTTTGGAGCATTTGAATAGATATTTTTATTTATATTTACATCATTTAAGAATTTTACTTTGTATTTTATAAGGTAGAACTCAGCGATTTTCATAATTTAAGCAGAAAGAAAAGAAAAGTTATTAAAGTTAAGCGAATTAATTCCTGTAAGCAAATTATATTGAACCAAATAAATAGTTCAATGTATCCATTTTTTTTTCTTGAAACATATTGCTGTGTGCTAAATAGCATTTGATTACGTTTACGAATCTGTATAAGTTTTTTTTGTTATTATGGCAGCCCTAGATCATTTATGACGCCACAGAATGTGACGTGCGTATTGATTCCACGGTTTCTCACACAAGCGCAGTAAACCCGCGGTGAAACGTACAAAAATCATCTGTTGAATGTACGGACAGTCAGTCAGCCATAAACGAGGGACGCGTCAACGCGTTCCAATTTCAAATTATTTGTTTTTCTTTTAAGTAATTGTGTATTAAAACTTTTTAGATTTATTAACCTTCGCGTCTCGTAAGTAATTAACAATTGTTAATTTTTATGTGTGGATTGCGCGCAGATTTTTTTTTATTTATTTATTACTAAATCTGTTGTACGCTATAAATATTTTATTTTGGTTATTTTAACTTCAGTTCAGTGTAATGTAAGTAAAAACCTAAATTGTGATGGTCGAATTCGCGCTCTTCGATTAAAAGGCGCGGTTACATTTTTGCTTTTAATGCACAAAGCAATGTATTTGTGTTTAACTCTACATCTTCAATAATAAAAAAAACAAAAACAAAATTATGAGCAGTTTTACAATACAAACAATATAAAACTCAACATTCTTGTTTTATAATAAATAAAACAAAATTTTATTTTTATAAACATTCCTAGGATTATTTCCCGCGAAAAAAATTAAATGATTTATGCTAATTATCATCACCACGATAATTTCAATGAGAACCTTTGTAAGGTCTTGTTAGGTATTAACAACTTCTGCATTAACTGACCGTGGGAATATATTTCGCCATTTAAACTGAAGACTTATAAATAATATATTCATCTGGTTTTTAAATTAAAAACTCTATTTAGTTTGAAATTAGAATACATATTTATTATTTGTATTAATAATTATACTGTATTTTGTGAAACATTAAAAAAGATCGTAAATGACAAAATATTAAAATGTTGAATAAAGAATATCTTTGTGTTATATATTTAAAATAAAGAGTCGAAAATAACATAAAAACTTTTCTTCAACTAAAATAAAGTAAATAAAATACGAAGATGAAAAAATATAAAGTCAATAATTTATACTATCAAGTTGTCAAATACCGTAATTTAAAAATAGAAACAGACATTCTTAAAAATAGCTTTTATTGGAATAAAAATAGAGTTAAAATTAGATACACAGTTGAAGTATTATATGGCCATAAACGAAGTAGCATTGTGATAGGTCGTAATATGACCTAGGCAATGGTAGAATGATAATAAATCATTTATAAATGGTTGACTGGACCGGAATTGCGCTATTTAAAATGACCACTAATGTCGATTAATTTTTAACAACGACTGAATGACTTAATCAACTTTCAAAAACTAAAAATAAACACCAATAAAAAATGTAGGGTTCCGTAGCCAAATATAATTTGACATTAATGTCTCATCTATTTTACTTGGAGAATTACGTGAAATGACGCATAAATGAATATATATATATATATATATATATATATATATATAATGAATGAATGACTGACTGACTGACTACCATATCAACGCACAGCCGAAACTCCTGAGGTCCGTGAAAATTTCCATGTGGATTTCTTTGACACTGTATGTGGGCATTAAGGAAGTTTTTTGAAAATCCAACCCCTAATAGGGGTTCTCGGGTAAACCCCGGGACGGAAGACTAGTTATACATATAACTTGTGTGGGTATCGTAAATTATGTGCTTTCTGGAATTTCTAACTTACTTTTTATTTGGATGATGAAGTTCCGAAAATTAAGTTTCCAACCGTGTAATCAGAGATCTAGCTTGTATCACCATTTAAACACAATCAAATAAATTAGTAACTAAATACATGAATAACTTTTTGATATATATCCTCTTTTTTAAGATGACAGCTATTTTACCGACTGACAAAAACAACGTTCTATGTCACAATTTTATTAAATATTATGAAATACGAAACTATTTTTGTGGTCCGTAAAATTAACATTTAATTACTATAACTTGCTAATTCGTACATGCTATGGTCTTTTGCTAGTTTTCCTTACTCTTTGATCATATTTTGCCAGCACAATCTCTTCCGCAAATAAGACATTTAATATGGCGAATATTTAAATAGAATTTTACGACTTTTTAAGTGTTATAAAAATTTTATAGCGACAAATACATTATTATAATAAGGCCTATAAATATGGCAGGAATATCTACGAGAGAAAAAGGGAAGTTTCCTTCGAGGTGTTAAGTTGGATCCCGAGATGTTTTTTTTTTCACGAGTTATGTAGGTACTCTACTTTTTATTATTGACTGCGAGATAGTAAATTTTTGTGTAGTATCTTTGTTTTGTTTCTTTTTTTAATAATTATAGGTATAATTCGTATATTTGCAGGTATTTCAAATTTAAAAAAAATCTCTCAGTAGTAGTGTACCTACTCGTAAAATCTATTTCAAAAGTAGTAGATATATAAAACTAACTATTACCCGCGGTTTGACCCACGTTCCCGACAAAATAAAAGTAGCCTATGTTCTCCATATACCATACGCTATCTGCGCACCGTACATTACGATCGGTGCAGCGGTTTAGGCGTGAAAAGGTAACAGACAGAGTTAATTTCGTCATTTATTATATAAGTATGAATTTTAATAATTAAAATATTGTTTTAAAAAAAATTACAATATTATCTCACTACGTCCTGATTCGTAGTTTATATGAGTTTTTTTTTTTATTAAATTAGCTTATGAGTGCGGAATTCCACGATTCTTTATACAATTATTTTTTTCAATATATTTTTTAGCCTGAACTTAAACTATTATTATAAATGTGTGTGTAGGTTAAATCACGAGTCAAACATCAATAAACAATAGTTAAATATATTGCCCACCCCTCATTGTGGGGGTTGATGATACATCGAACAATGCAAAACAATAATATAAACGCACCTTTTTTCATTTTTCTATATAAAAAATAACTTTGAATCTAATAATAAAACATAAATTAAAAACTAGAACATAAATAAGCCACTTTAATTTATAAAAAAAATAACATTTAACATTAGTATTTAAATAAATAATAGATATAAAAGATTGGGTTACAATTTATATACTAATCTTACTAAATAATATGTCTAGACATAATAACAGAATCATTCATGTTCCTAGAATAGAATACTAATTGCTTTTTAATAAATTATCAATTTAAAATCCGCCAAAAAAACTAATTCACAATTATGATTGTTACAAAAACAATTAAAAAATGTATAATATTTAAATTTGTAATACCTGTCAATTCGATTGATTTTTTTTATTAAATTAATGTGAACTTACAAAAATCAATTGTTTTTTTATGTTTTTATAATATTTTAACAATAAATATACGCGTTCTTTGCGTGTATGGGGGTTTTTATAATAATTGGTATTGTTTGGATCAGTAATGGGATCAAGGATAAACATCAAAACAATAAAGTTCAAGATAGCAATTTATTATTTACAAAGCTTATATTATTGGCAGCTAAAAACTACTTTAACAACACCATTTTATAACGATTTGTAAAAGCCTTTAAAATTTCATATATTTAGTGCCAAGAGTCTTCCGAGTAAAATGGCTGTGACAGTAAGAAATTATAAGGGTTCCGTTTTTGCCATTTCACTACGGAACCCTAAAAGTCACTGTTATTCAAGTAATATATGCTAGAAGTATTGTAAAAAAAAAAAAACTTATACACAACCAGGATGTTAAGGATTTTTACAATGATACCTATTCATAGTTATTGTGATTTTTTGCATTTTTTTAAAAATTAAATCATCATTTCCTGATGATCACTTCAGACTATCACCCTCTTGTATTCTGTTTGCCAAAGAAGCTTAATATGATATTCTTTTTTGTCTATGGTACTTATGAGCTGGTTGAACGAGCCACAAAAATCACGATTCAAGCCAATAAACATTAATTAGAATGCACCAATAGTACAGTCAAGTGGAAAATATTATTTGTGTTTTATAAAAAAATATAAAAAAAATAACAAAATAAGTATTTATTTTTTGTTTTCAACGCTAACGCTATAAAGCCTTAGTTTTAGTGTAGTTTTAAAAAAGCGTCAAAAAATACAGTACCTATTGGTAAATAAAAATGTTATACAATTGGTTTTATGATCTTCAATGAAAGGATAAAACTGAATTTAGATTAATGTAAAAGAATTATCTAGAAATGCATTTATCGTTACCAATAAATTAAATGTTTGTCTGTGATTACAAAATAAATGTCAAAATTTAAGTAAAAACAATAAAAAATATACAGTAATCCATTTAATTAATTATTATTTATTTCAAGTCAATAGTTTCTAGGTTACTGATAATTGTTATGCTATAATTAGGTATCAAAAACAGTTGATTTTTTTTTATCTTTCTTTAATTCAAAAAAATTCTACATAATATGTTTTTATAAAAATCAAAAATTTGAATTTGAAATTAGTTTTTTTATACCACTAAGGCTGCATACAAGCATACGACCCGCCTACGTAAGCGGTTACCGTAGCCTATTGCGAATTTAAATTCATAAAAATAAATTGGCACGAAAGTAATTTAATACATATACTACAAGAGTAATTTTATTCCTACCATCATATTCTATTAATCCTACTAATAGTAATAAATGCAAAAGTTTGTAATAACTAACCTAACCGCTCAGTTCCGTATAGACTGAAAAGATTTTCAAAAAAATATATACATTACTTTTAGTCCAAAACATTGAAAACTTTTTGTCCAGTAAATACATAAGACCCCACGGAACCGTGGGTAAAACTGCGGGCGAAAAACTAGTCTAAAGTAATTTAAATCTGTACTTTATTTCAACCTTCCTATTACTATTTTTTTTTTATATTACTTAGTTTGCTATGTTCGACTGTACCGCAATGTACCCGTTTTAAGGACACGCGTTCACTTTTGCATCAGCAAGGACATTGAGTACTTTGTGTGGTTTAGAACTAAAGACTAAATTAATTATAGCTAGTTATGTTCGTTTCATACTAAAATTGCAGACAATATGCAATATGCATTTTTTTTTTTACTTCTTACCTACCTAAAAATAAGGACTATATATTACCCAAATAAAACTGGTAAAATTATTTCAATAAACATTAAAGTTACGCGTGGTATGAGCACCTAGGTATATTCTGGTATAGTTGCACTTTTAACCCTTGAGAGCCAGTTGTCTTCTAAGCCATATAAAGGTCGGCAAAACAATCCTCTGGTATTGCTAATGTCCATAGGCGACGGTAGCCACTTACCATCAGATGGACTGCCTGCCTACTTATCAGTCCTCTGACATTAAAAAAAAAAAATAGTATAATATTAAAATTATAATTAAGTACATAAGTAAGTCCTACTTAAATTCTTGCCAATCATTATAGAGTCCGCGCCACCATTGAAGTCCGATAGGTCCACCTCTATTATGGAAGAAATAAGATCCATTTTCAATGAATGCATTCATCAGGGCTCTTTTCCCGATTTAATGAAGTTTAGTAAAATAGTACCTATTTTTAAATCCGGTTGTAAGTATAATCCATCCGATTATAGACCAGTGTCCGTTCTTCCAGCACTTAGTAAAATATTTGAAAAACTGTTACTCAATCAAATGTTAAAACACTTTAATGAACATGAGATACTGCATGGTCATCAGTTTGGTTTCACGAAGGGAAAATCTACTTCCGATGCAGCTGCAAAATTATTGAAATCCATTTATGAGGCTTGGGAGGGTTCACAGGATGCAATTGGTATATTCTGTGATCTATCCAAGGCCTTCGACTGTGTCGACCACCGTACACTGCTACTAAAGCTAGACTATTACGGAATTCGTGGAACTGCTTATGATCTTGTTCTATCTTATTTATCTAATCGTCAACAAAAGGTAGGGATTAGTAGTACAACATCTGAGGGCTCTTTAATCGAAATGGGGGTACCCCAGGGCTCAATACTAGGACCATTTTTGTTTTTAGTTTATTTAAATGATTTACCATATATTGTAAATGGCCTCTCAGATATAGTCTTGTTTGCTGACGATACTTCGTTGATTTTTAAAGTTGATAGAAAAGACAAAGATCTTATAAGAGTAAATGATACCTTGTCAATAGTCTCCAAATGGTTTACTGCAAACAATTTGTTACTCAACTCTAAGAAGACTAAATGTTTAAGATTCTCTCTACCCAATGTAGCACAAGTAGATAGTCAAATAATAATAGATAGCAGTAATTTGGACATGGTTAATAAAACTGTATTCTTAGGTTTAACATTAGATAATAAATTACAATGGGGTCCTCATATAGATTCTTTGGCAGGTAAATTAAGTTCTGCTGCATTTGCTGTAAGAAAAATTAAACAATTGACGAATGTCGAGACGGCTAAACTAGTATATTTTGCTTACTTTCACAGTCTGTTATCATACGGTATTTTATTATGGGGAGCAGCAGCCGATATTGAAACTATTTTTATACTACAAAAAAGGGCAATTCGTGCAATTTATAGTATGGGTCCTCGGGACTCATTAAAGCATTTATTTAAAGAAATAAATATAATGACTTTGCCTTCACTCTACATTTATGAAAATATAATGTTCATACGTAGAAATATAGGAATGTTTAAAACAAAAGTAGATGTCCATAATATAAATACAAGGCAAAGAGAGAAATTAGTTGTTCCATATTTTAGGTTAGCCAAAGTTAGCAAGTCATTCCTTGGTAATTGCGTTCGTTTTTATAATAAAATACCTAACTCGGTAACCAAGATGACCGATTTTAAATTCAAATTTTACGTGAAGAAAGTTTTGAAGGAAAAGGCTTATTACAAGGTAGCTCAATATATTGAAGATAGGGATGTTTGGAAATAGTTTCACTCTGCACAGGTGCACTTCGCATATTGTTTTTTTTATTTTATTTTTTTAGTTTTAGCCATTATGTAGCGTATTTGCTATTATTTAATAAGAACTTGTTTGCGTTACATTTTATTATTTACTTGGTATTGGTATTTTTCTTTTTGATTTAATTGTATATTGTATTGTACATTTTGCTGTTATTGAAAAAATATAGCCAATAGTCAGATTATAAAAAAAAAAGAAAAATATATATAAAAAATGTAACCTTGCTGAGTTTCTTGCCGGTTCTTCTCAGTTGAAGGCTGATTTCCGAATCGGTGGTAGCTTCAGTAAATTCGACCTTCATAAGTGCCCTCCTAGGGCCTAAACTGAATAAATGGCTTTGACTTTGACTTTGATTAACTCCATCGGACTTCAGTGGTGGTGCGGACTCTAATAAAGAACTCATAGCGTAAATATTTACAGCGCATAATGTTATCCTAGGTAATGCAAATAAAAAAAAGGATTTGCAATATGTAACGCAAAGAAAATCAAATAAAAACAAACCGCGAATCCTATATTATTTTTTTCTTTTTCAATACAATTTAATGGCATCAGCGTATTTCTATACAGCCAATATTTATATATTTCTTTAGTAATTGCTTAGTTATTAACAGTGACCTAAATAGGTGTTGGATTTTAATTAAAATTTAATGAGTTGTTAAATCATGAAGATAAAAACTCATTCATAATAATATAATTATACATAAGGTGATGTTTTTTACGATACATAAAACGCATCCTCTAATTTTCTATGGAAAAATATGCTTATGTACGCTTATAAAATAAACTAATGATTAGTATAAATATGCCTTATTAATTTTTTTAAAAAAACGAACACATTTCTATAAGATTCACATTTAGAACGTTATAAATTACGTCACTTTTTAACCTACGTTTTTTTTATAAGTATTTTTAAAACAATACCATGAATGACTGACTGACAGGCGTCACACAGCTACCAGTGTTATAGAGATTTCAAATTTGGAGACAATATAGGAGCTACTTCCATGCCATGTGTTTTTCTTTCAAAGATTAAGCAGGAGGCAACAAGAAATATAATTTAAAAAAACTATCTAACAGGTAAACAATCAACTATTACCAATGCCAATATAATGTTTATATAATGGTAGATTATTTTTCCTTGATGCATGAAAAAAACCGCAATTAAATAATTATGGATAATGGGTTTTTGCATTACCGATATTTTTTTGACTCGCGTGAATAAAACTGTTCCTTCTGAACTTGCTTTTATTTGAAGCATAAATCCTTCCTCTAACAATTCATATACATGTGCGGTATGAATTCTTTAAATTCATATTATCAGGAGTAGCTGATTTTTATAAAAACTAAAACTGCAATAGGTACTTAGATTAAAAAACAAATTTCCTAGACGAGAATCGAGCCTGTTGATTTTGAAAAAATATCCTGAATTATTTATTGCTCCATCCCATAGTGTCGGTTAGACGTATCAAATTTTGGCAAACTACAGGAAATTCGATGTTTTACTGCATTCTGCATAGCAAAATTATTAATTCCGATTAGAATATTTTTCGAGGATCGTTGTAAATCATCAATTTAATTTGTACGTGAAGTGTATTTTATTTTTCTATTCCATATACTTCCAAATGTAACCATCTATGCCCCGTTTTTTAAAATCTTGTATAAGTAGTATAGTACGATTTATTAACGTGTGAAGCCAAGGCAATATGCGGGTGTGTGCGTGGTAAATAAACTTTTTAACAACTCTATTCCAGCCAGTATCAATTGGGCTGCATTAACTCTCTTTGATTTGCACTCTTGCTTGCGAACAAACGCGTTCGGAATTCAAAATGTATTAAGAACGGTCAAATGGATGCATTCTTATTTCCAGTTTTTTAGTAAAAGTAATGTGAGCGATCTACTTTCTTTTAATTAAATTATTACGTTAAATATTAACTTTCTTTTAAAAGTGATCATGAATAAGTTAATTTTATAACTACAATATTTTTATTAATTAACGTAAATAATTTTTGTAGTCAAAGAGGCTAAACTTTTAATAGGTTACATAATGTATTTTTTTTTATTTTCATTGAGCAAGCAAACGGTAATATGTCAATAACTGAGTAACGGGGGGTCGTTTTTATAAACTCATAATTAGCAAAATAGTGCTTAATTGAAATGTTATCATATTTTTTATTGCCAGTAATTTAGTGTTTCGTTTCTCACATAAAAACAGATTAGTTTTTATCATTCATTTTATTAGTATTCGTCACTGTAGCTTGAGAAAATTATAACAATTGTAATTGTGTTTAATTGTTTAATTGTGATATTTTTATTTCAATAATAATAATGTTTTTTTTTAAATAAAAATAGGCAGCCCTATTCAAAAAAACGTTTGTAAAAAAAGGGTTCTGTTAAATTAGTAGTTGGCAAACCATTGTTCCAACTTAAGAGAATAATATTGTGGATCTTGGGAGACCATTCTATTCATCATAGAAGCAAAGCAATAATTATCATTTGTGAATACATAAAACCGGAAATCAAATAAAGGTCTAAAAAAATTGCACCAGCTACCGATCAGGAAATGTAATCAGACCTTGCCTTTAACCTCTACTTTTATAATGTGGGTTAACGTACCAATAACAAGGTTAACCTTAGAGTTAGTGAGAAAATAACCGGTTCCAACTGGATTTTACCGGATTTTTTGAACCAGTTTCGGACATTGATATGTCGAACTCGGAAAAACACATGCATATTTTATTTATTATTCGGGTTCACAGCTTATTGGTACAGTTGTAAATAAAATAAAATGTTTTCGTATTCATTATAAATAAGGTGACTGTTCCAGTATCACGTATACCATAATGGAACTCTTGATAGGGTAGCCACTTTTGAACGCTGAGTAAAAATATACAATGTCTACACTCTTAGCTAGCTGTAAAATTTGTTGCGACATAATAATCATTTCTAGTGTGTGCGACACTTTATTATAGATTGACTTACCTGTCACTCTTGAGTTATTTTAATTTACCGGCTTAAAAAAAGGAGGTTCTATGTTCGACGCGTGTGTTTTTTTATGTTCACCGATTTCTCGGAAACAGATTCAGATGATTTAAACTGTATCCAATTAAGGTAAAACCCGGAATGGTTGGATACATATACATTTTACTATAATTTGACCATAGACTTTGAAGATATAAGGAAATTCCTGTCAATTATCATATCATTAAAAAAATTTAAAAAAAAAACTTAACAAAAAAAACTAATTTATTTGTATAGTAATAGTGTAATAGTTCTAAATCGTTTTATACAGTATTTAGAACTATTATAATCCGACTGTATAATTACGTGCCACTTTTTCCCTGACTTTACAGTAAGTATTTGAAGTCAGGAAAAGAGAAGCACGTGTTCCAGATCTCATATCTACCGCTGACTTAAAAGTTTTAGGTTCTTCTACATCGTTATTTTATTATTTTTAGTGCAAACCAACCTTAAAGTCGATGTTCTTTTGTTCAAAGTAAATTTTTGCCTTTCTCTTTTTTAACTGGAATTTCCCTAAATTTAATAAGTACCTACAATAATATTAGATAAACAGATCACATGTAAGCTGTTTAATATTCAATTATATTTATTTAATTAATTAATATTAATAGTTTACATGACCTCAGATCAATAAATCAATTAAATAGAGTGCAAGCTTGCAAAATAGTGACACGAGTTACTACATTGTATTGGCTAAAGGAATAGAACGAAACCAGTTGTTTTGTGACATGACTATACTAAATCCTTAAATAAATAAATAGAAATAGCCCTTTTCGATAATTAAAAAGACTTCACTGCTTTTTAATACTGACATAAAGGGGGCTACCGTTTTTGTGCTCACCAGTTGGCGCCACTGTCGAGTAAGTTCCTGTAAAAGTTTGTTATTACGGGCATGAAAACCATGTTTACATTTAAATCATATTTAATACCTTAGACCGTACCGTAAAAATAACGAGCATGCCTCAGTTTTACGTAGTTCGTACGTTTTGTTCGAAAAAAGTAGGTAAAAGTTTCCGAAAGAAAAAACTGATTCAAAGCACTGCCATTAATTGACCCGTAACTCATATTTGCCATAATTAATCTCAGGTATTGCAGGACTATGTCCAGCAGTGGACGTCATGCGGCTGAGATGATGATGATGATGATTGCAAAATATTCACAACATTATTCTAATTAGAAATAAACCCGCGTAACCCAACCAGAAACAGTGAAGTTCGACATTCCGAAGACCTCACGCTACACTAGCGCCTCTAGCGGAAAATTCCCACGTGATAGCCCCCATTAAATCAATATATTTTCAATACGTACGATATAGATTTTATTCTCAAAATTATTTATTTAGATTCTTCATAAAATTTTTGACTTTTACAAGAAAATTTCTAATTTCATAATCATGTAGGTATTCCGGCAACTTTGTATATTAAATATTAAGTACGCTATACACCAACAATAATCATGTTACCGATAACCTTAGGTCGCCAATCGACAAATTGTCTTTATCATCATTCATTATATTGCCGCAATCCACACAGAACAGACGTTAATATTTCATTTAAAAAAAAAACAGTAATTAAATCAACACATCGTATTTTAGAAACAGTCTATGAAATAAAAATGGCCGCCGTCAACGGAAAAGATTTGAATTCAGAACCCATCGTACCACCATCTTCTTTAATCAGACGCGTCAGTTCGCGTTCCATTCGAAATTCAATTTCGGAAGAGAAGGAGAATGGAGAACCCGTTCCATGCAAAGGCGCGTTTGTTGGCAAATACAAGAACACTCCTGAAGCGCTTAAAAATTTCCATTTGAATGATGCTGAAAGTGAATTGGAGGTCCCTGGAACGCCGATGACGCCGCGAACTTCTACTACGCCTGGTTTGTAATAGATACTTATTAATAAATTTAAGTTTCGAATGTGCTGTTATGAAAAGGATGATAAGAAAAAAAAATTCAACCCAAACAGCTTCGAATAAAGAAACAGTTTATTTTTATTTGATATATGAATAAATAAACTTAATTCCATCGACAAAATGAATCAATACGATCAAATAAGTAAGGGTGCAAATATTACCAACCAAAACATCATATAACTTTGTTGTTAAAACCTACCGAAATCCATTTATGTTATATTATTTATTTAGTGTATTATTTTATACAAACGAGACATTAAATAATACATAAACTTCATACAGGAACAGAACAAAAAATAGGGCAAGGATTCGATCAAGCTTATTTGGAAGTAATTTAGAATAATTTAAAAATAACAAAAACAAAAAAAAAGTTGCGAATTATTAATAGTTTAGAAGTGGCACTGGTTTAAGTCGGTGACCATCTGTGCATTTTTAAACTTTATTTACATATTAATAAGGATTTATATCGATGTTATAGATATGGGCTCGTTTTTCAACATTTATTATTGATCTTTTCGTTGACATCTCAAAGTGTATATAGGTCCTCTGTAGGACCGCCAAGATATATGAGCCTGCCTTGACGAATACCTTTTCATCTTTACGCAATCAATCCTTAATCAAAGTTGTAAGTATGCATTCTTATTTGTAACAAATTAATAATCAAATAAAAGAGAACAGAATGACTTTAAAAATAATAATATCAGAATACATTAAATTATCCTGTACCTATATTGTTTTTTAATCTATTAATCCTCTGTCATTATGTAGGTCACGTTTTGGATAGGTTATGGCGTATCTACATAAATCGTACATCGATGACAATTTAGATGATTTCAAGTTATGCAAATTTCCGAATTTATTGCAACATTTTATATCCTGTTTTGTTTATAAATTTGATAGCATTATATTTTATTGATCATAAATAATAATTTGTTTATTAATCTGTCATCTATGCTTTTGAATGATATTTTCTGAACTTATTTATTTATAATTTATGGGACAAAATTATCGTTTAGATTTAATCAATTCTGGCCCATTTTTTACGAATAATCATGTTGTTATAAAACTATTATATAATCGAGTTAATTTTGTTAAATAATTATTTCGTTATTTAAGTAACCTATCTATACACATCAACCTTATGTACCAGTCAATACCTTTTAAAAGTACAAATTTAATCTTATTTGCAGTGGCAACATCAGGAAGCCATGATCTTTTAACCCTTCACCCCTCCCTCGCTCTATACAGAGTGTAACAGAAATATGAAATAATATTGAAGAATATGTATATTATTTATATAAGGACAAAATCACCTCTAAAAGTTCGCATTTTTTTGGAATATTATCAATGAATTTTATACAACTTTATTGATTGAATGGAATTGATGACTAAGGAATGGGACCGATTGAACTATTGACCAAAAGTGTGTCTGAGATGTTGAAAACTATTGAATTTCCAGCACTTGTTCATTGGTTGCCTGGTCTGACACAAAAGCTAACTTATAAAGTTCTGAAATGATTATTTCACCTTTCTTGTTACCTGTATTTGTCTCGGCAATCTTCGTATTTTGAAACGAAAATAGTGCGAGTGAGCCAGAGTATGCGGAGGCGCATAACTTTAAACATAGTACACGGATGTAAATAATAATTAAAATATTATTTGTAACATAAAACCTATGTTGCGTAATACATTAAAGGCGTAATACAGTAAGTACAGTGTATAATAATTATTTGTAACTTCATTGTAACTTCAGTATGTTAGAGGAATAGTAAGGCTACAGACGTTTCCATGTAACTCCGTTAAAAGTGCAAGTAGCCGATATGAAAGGTATTTTTTTCTGTATTATAATTATAAATGAAGTCGATTAAAAACTAACTGTTCACCGCGGTTTCATCCGCGTTCCCGTGTTCTATCAAATTTTATGAAAATTGGTTCGGCCTAAAGTCTTACCAAACAGTTATATATAGACGGACGAATTTACTGATTTCATAATATTATTAAGGTTCATACCTTGCTCCAATTTAAATTGTGATGAACCAATTATTTTAAATATTGTAATATATCATATAAATATAATATAAAGCCTGACCAGAAAAATAAAATACCTCGCCATATTGCGGAATTTTACGGAACTAATAAATGTACTGATTTTACAATGAGCTGTCAAAATATATTCAAGTAGCGCCCTCTCGCAGGCTTTTATTTTTCTGGTCGGGCTTTATATAAGGCTTTATATATAATACATTATCGATGCGCTGAAATCATTTCATATTTGAAAATACACGAACGCAGCCCACTGGCTTCATATTCTACTATAAAACTAACGTCGATTTTCCATTGCCCACAGGTCACGAGAACTGCACCTTCCACCATGACTTGGAGCTCGACCACAGGCCACCCACCAGGGAGGCACTCCTTCCTGACATGTCTAATAGTTACAGACTCCTGTTGACAGGTAAGAGTCTACACCATAACGCGACTGCGCCTGCATCTGTTATTATTTGTCTGGTTTCTTCTGAAAGATAAACATATCGGTCGATATGTTTGAGTTAAACTCAAACTTAAACTGCTCTAGGAAGGCTTATGAAAGTTGAATTCACTGAGGTTACCACCGGTTCCTAAGTCAACCTTTAACCTAGAAGAACCGGCAAGAAACTCAGCAAGGCTACATTTTACCTATAATTGTTTTCAAACGTTTTACAAAAATTCAATCTTGTTACATAATGGTGAAATTAGTGTCTAACGCAACATACTATTTTTGTTTCACAACTTTATAAAAAGGTTTTATTAATTACATTAAAATAATAAACATAGAAAAAAATCATTGACCTACTACTTAACCTGAAGAAACTATTGTAGTTGTAAGAGTAGAGCATAGCGATATGTCGCTCAAAGAGCAGCTCGACTGGGGAAGTACCTCCACCTTACAGAATACCGCAGCCAAATAACTTATAGTTGTGTTCCTGCGCGTGAGTAAGGTCGCCAGAGCTCATCGGGGAGGGGGGAAGGGTCAGCAACGCGTGAGTGATACTCCTGGTGTTGCAAGCGTTCATAAGCTACAGTAGCTGCTTACCATCAGGTGGGCCGTATGCTTGTTTGCCGACAATGTGGTATAGGTATAAAAAAAAGTTATAAAAACTACTTAATATTATGTCCAACTATATCCCAGTGTAAAATTATTACAAATTTAATTATCTAATTGGCTAATTAAGAACTAAAATTTCAGCTCTTGGAGAGGACCCAGAGAGGGAAGGCCTACTGAAGACTCCTGAACGCGCTGCCAAAGCCATGCTGTTCTTCACAAAGGGCTACGATCAAAGCTTGGAAGGTCAGTTCACTATTACTCTATTCCCCCTAAAATATAAGGTAAAGGTTCATGCAGATTATATCGATAAAAAAAATCAAATTAAAAAGCTTTTTCAGAACTGGCACAGTCATGTAGCGTCATTTTAAATTAAAACAAATATTATCGTCTTTGCGACTTGTATTCCTACCAATTTTTTTAACATCATTATAGTCGAATGAAAAAACTATAGTATAGACTAAAAAATCTTAAAAAAATACATGAAACAAAATGTTATTGTAATGAACCAAGTATTAAAAAATCCTGATTAGGAAAACTATTCAAATTCTGCTAAGCCTCTCGTTTTTTTTTAATCAAACAAATCTTCTATTTTTCATCCCTTCATAGAGGTCCTAAACAATGCAATCTTCGACGAAGACACAGATGAAATGGTGGTAGTGAAGGATATAGAAATGTTCTCCATGTGTGAGCACCACCTGGTTCCATTCTACGGCAAAGTGTCTATAGGATACCTGCCCCAAGGCAAAATACTTGGACTTAGCAAGTTGGCCAGGTAAGAACAAACATAATTATATCACCATATTAAATACTAGCGTCTATCCCACGGTTTTATCCGCGTTACCGGAATAAAAAGTTTTCTGTTTTATTCCACGGCATGAACAACGTATCCACAGTCTGCCATTTTGCGGTGAAACAAAGAACTAACAGGTTTAGACTACCTTACTATCAGCTATAATTGAAATCGACATGTACTCCCTCATTTCAATATGAAACACCAATTGATTAAATATTCGAGAACATACCTTCTGACGTTAGGTATATTCTAGGAATAGATTATACAATTAACTCTTTTTTTTTCACGACTATAGATGAAGACAAAAGTTGTTTTGGGGTATAAATTATCTTGTAAACCCTATCTATGTGAACTAAAACTTAAGCTAAAATTATTCTGCCAATGATTTATAGTAGAGTTATTATAGAGATACATTTATTTCTTCCCCCAGGATCGTAGAAATCTTCTCCCGCCGTCTGCAAGTCCAAGAGCGTTTGACCAAACAGATCGCCATTGCTGTGACGCAGGCGGTACGTCCCGCGGGAGTCGCGGTCGTCATCGAGGGAGTGTGAGTGTAGCTTTATATTTTAAATCAAAAAACATTCTAATTTCAAATAAGCCATTTGGTAGATAGGTTTTGTTTTGACTGAGAAGAATTTTGTTTCATAAAATTTGAAGTAAATGTAAATTTGACCTCACTGAAAAACCAGATTTAGTTTAAAACCCAGAACCAGCACTTAATTTGGTCGTGGGATTATGATAACTATCTTATATTCTGGTACCGCCATACTCAATTTATGTTTTTAATTCACATCACTTATAAAGCAACGCTTTGGTGAAACTATAATGAAGTATGAAAAAATAGTAGAGGAACTAGACTATTCTCAAAACTGTGCAATCATTTAGTGTTTTTTTTTATAGATTATAATATAATATTTTTAATTTCCAGTCACATGTGCATGGTAATGCGTGGCGTACAGAAGATCAACAGTAAGACAGTGACATCCACCATGCTGGGAGTGTTCCGCGACGATCCTAAGACAAGGGAGGAGTTCCTTAATCTGGTGCATTCAAAGTGAGCGCGAAAATTTTAAAAAGAGTTCGTTTTATTTTGTATCTTTTTTCATTGTTTTTTTTTCGTTATTAAAGGTTTTTACACACTATAGTTATCAGAATGTAAAAATAACATGCATTCGTTTCGTTAATAAATAAAATAAAGTTTTTTGTATTTTTTATAAGAATATTTTGTAAAAGATAAGTATAGTGTGGAATGCCTTTTTTCATTGAAAAGAATATGATGGACATCCATTGTAAATGTGAATTGCTTTTTTGTAAGTTGTAGCTTTGTTTCTCCCATATTTTTTATTTGTTTTGATTTATCGTCTTGAGATTTCTATATCTCATATTTGTATAAATTGAATTTATACAATTAAATTGTTCAAATAAATTATTTCTTATTTTTTGATCATTTTTTGAAAACTTTTATCCTTTTATGGGATCACCAAAATTTTTACAAATATTTTGCAGTTTAATGCAATATTTGAAAGAAAAAGAACGTAAATAGTTAAAACTGCTTTAGTTTATTAATTTTCTTTACTTTATTATTTTATTAGTGCAGCTTTGAATCGAGGCTGAAAAATGCCTTTATATTTATTTGATGAAACTACGCAAATTATATTGAATTTAACAATAATATCAATATTATATTAATTATTATTATTATTATTATTATTAATTTTACTGAATTTTAAATGGGGAATGTGATAACCGAAAATTGCCCACAAATTATCACATTTTCCAACGCAATATATTTTTTATTAACAAAATATATTTTTTAAGACAAATTTAGTACAAATATTTTGATGGTATGTTATTATTTCATTAATATTTTAACTATACATAATCAAGAATTATACATGCGTTTTTGAATCACACGATTAATAATACAAAAATATTTTTATAATTTGAAAAAAAAATCGATGAAAACACTTTGAAAAGACAAATAATAGAACGATATTTTAAGAATAGCATATCTTTTAAATATTTATTGTTATTGTTGGGAACCAATTAGAATTCCGTACCTAAGAATCGCATTAGTCGGTTAGATGCTTTATTTTATTAAAATCTATGCTCACTGTGGAATAAATAAATGTTTATGTACAGTTAAAATATAATGTAAATCAAAAGCACGCACGCTGTCCATTTTTTATAATGTTATCATTAATTTTTACAAAAATCTCAAATATTCAATGGCTGATATTTGACATTTTTGCTTTTATGAAATTATTTTTTTTATTGTAAAAAAATACAATGTTAAGTCGATAGAGTTGCCTTAATGTGAATATGAAATTTTTTGATATGTTTTAAGCATTTTGTTTTTTTTTATACAAAATATAAATAAAGGTTTTATTTTAAGTTGAACATGCTTTTTATTTTCATCCATTGTGTTGTTTTGCGTTAGTTGTGTATTCTCAAACTGAAATCAGAGTAATAGGCTCTAGTTTGATATGGCAATAATAGAAGCACACGAAAACATTGAAAATTTTGAAAAAAAATATATAAAACATAAAGAGTAGATCATTTGATGCCATAAGTACAATTATGACGTCACAATTAAGTATTGAATACAAAATTCCATATAAAGCTTAGACGAAAGATCAATACCACATTCATGATATAAACTTATCGATTTGACATTTCATAAAAATGATTTGATATGTCAGTCGTCATTCCTATTGAATTAACCACTGGTTCGGTGACTATGTTCGTGGTTTCGATTCCCTCTCTGGACAGACATTTGTGTGATGAGGAGTGTCCCAGGCTATAAATATAGTTTTTGTTTGTAGTCCACTAAAATCATAATCATAGGCCTCTTCCATTCCAGTTCCTGTCCATCCATCTAACCAATTCTTGAAGGTACCCGGGTCGGTACGCTTTTCTTTAGAACTTAGGGCAACATGTTAATATAGACTTTATTATATCGGAATTGGTTGACGGGCTTTGTTTTTATGAAGTCTGCGCAAGTGAAAGTGCTACCTAAAAGCGAGCAATTAATATTTTATTTATTTATTCATTTTCACTTAGTTACGTCTATCATTACAGGGTAAAACCTAATTCAATAGTGTAGAGTAGCCAATAAGTAACAAATTTTAAATAACGTAATTCTTGTGAATTCACTCCGAGTGCAACAGAATCCCCACCTATAGTAAACATGCATAATATAATATAGTGTCAATATAGTACTGGTTCAAAAATACAGTGTTATTAAACAACATCAAATTTAAATCAATACTTGAAGAGATAATCCCTAAAAAGAGTATTTTGCTAAGTGAATATATTTATGCTCGTGACTGTACAAATAACTCCTTATAACGCCGGTTGCTTTTAGGTAATGATAGCTTAGGTCATGGGTTCGAATCATACAATGAGCTTGATATTTCAGTGAAGGAAAACATCGTTCTAGGCTTTGTGTGCTTATCACCTTCGGCCACATCATCACCTACCATAGTGAGATTGTGGTCAAACACAAGCCTATACAAAGTAAAAAAAAATCGTGAAGAAACCCTAGCACGATACACTGATACACTTTGTAGTACCCACGTGGCTGCTACCATGACATTATAATCTTTAATAAAACTATGATACGTGTGGCAGCCACCGTCTGTACAAAAGCCCATTTAAGCCACTAACCAATCATTGTATTAGGTACTTATTACATTATTATTAGAAAAAAAAATGTCAAAACATATTGTCTACTTAGATATATTTGCAGGTCAGGGCGGCAAATATAATAGTATAAACATATAGATAAAGATAAAGAAACATTGTCCATTACTGTACTAGTTTAGTATTGCCACAGATAATTTTATCCAACATTATATAACATCATGTTATAAATTATTTTGTCAGTCAGTGGGATCACTTTGACTAGGTAAGTCAGTTTTTGTAAAAATTCTTCATATTTTTTTTCTTTTGTTGATGTTGTTTATTCTGTTCGCCAAAAAGGCAGGCAAAGGTACAGAGCCATACAGCCATGTCTTATTTTTAATCTCTTTTCCAGTCTAATATTGTAATAAATAAAGACCAAAGCCAAATCTGATTGTTCCAAGTCCAAAAGGCTAACGCCATATTTGATTTATTCGAAGGTCTAAGCCAAATTTAATTTTCTAGTTCAAAGGGCCGAAACCAGTTTCTCTTTTATAGTGACAGCTTATTAAAAAAAAGTTACCTGCTGAACGTAAGGTTTACGTATTTATATATCTTTAACCGGCTTCCAAAAGAAGGAGGTTATCAATTCGATTGTTTTGATTTTACTTCAAATCACCATTGTTTATCTTGTAAAATATAACTTGATTTATATTACGACACATTTTTCTTTCACGATTTTACTTTATTTTTAAATTAAATCTCGAAACACTAAAAGTTATACTTACACTACTGTGAATATTTTTAGATGAAATTAAATAAATAAATAAATATTCTGTGACATTATTCCTCACACACGGCTATCTGACCCCAAACTAAGCAGAGCTTGTACTATGGAAGTCAGATAACTGATATACTACATATACTACTTTTCTTTTGTAAATACATATATATATATATATATATATATATATATATATATATACTAGCTGTCCCGGCAGACCTTGTTCTGCCCTATTTCTCTAAAACAAAGTAACATTAATTTTTTTATGTTAATAGGTACCCCGACAGATTTCGTTCTGTCTAACGCGCCTTTGTTTTGTTTTGATTGACGTCTAATGTTTGACAGCTGGGGACAGAGTGGTTTCTATTGGAAAAATGGTAGTTCCCGTTGACCTAGAATCACGAAATTTGGCGAAAAGCATGGACTTACAGCACAAATAAAGGAAAAAATCCAAAAAATAAAAAAGTTAAAAATTAAAGGCTGTCCATACATACATAGTTGACTCCATTTAAGATAGGCCTCTGAGTTGTATGGGCGCTCATACAATTTAGAGGTCTAGCTTAATTGGCCCTACCTCAAATAAGATAAATAAATAAAATAGGGGTTGATCGTAGAGGGTTGAAAATTTTGGGTTGTATGTATTTTTTGATGCTGTATCATAAAAAAATAAAAACCAAACATTTTATCTAAAAAATAAAAAATAAAATTTAGGGGTGGCCTACCCCTAACATTTAGGGGGATGAAAAATAGATGTTGGCCGATTCTCATAGATACCGGATAAGCACAAAAAATTTCAAAAAAATCGGTCGAGCCGTTTCGGAGGAGTATGGCAACTAAAACTGTGACACGAGAATTTTATATATTAGAAGAATTTAGATAATTACACCCAGACACAGGACAAACAGACATGTTCATGCACAAATGTTTGTCCTGAGTGGGAATCGAACCCACGACCTGCGGCGTGATAGATAGGGTATCTTACCAACCACGCCAACCACGCCAACCAAAGTTAACCATAGACATCATATTTTTGTAGTAAATAAATGTTTCGCAATAAAGAAAAGGTTGTCGGAAAACGCTGGATGCAGGCTGCCCAAGACTGGTCCTATTGGAGATCCTTAGGGCTCCGCCTATGTCCAGCAGTGGACGTCTTGCGGCTGAGATGATGATGATGAATAAAGAAAAGAATATTAAAAAAATACCACTCTAATATAATCAGTCGTTTTCAAGAATGTCGGACGTTCTGTCCCACCTAATATACAATATGGTCGTCAGGGTATCTAGGCTTCACACTGTATTATAGATTAGTAAAAAAAACTACAGAAAAATATATCCAAGCAATACAGACAGTTCAATGACTTAATCACATGTTATTCAGAGGTGATGTTGATAAACTTTTACCCCAACGCTTCATTATCACTGAATGTTAAGTATCATTTGACATTTGACACCACGATCTTGAGACGTTGATAACTATACAACTGTTTTGCAAATAACAAACAAGGTAGCCTTCAATAATATTAAAAAAAGTTATAAATACCAAAACGTTCTTAAAATTTTTCAAAACCTATCTCAATTTTGATATTTAAAGAAAGCAAATCAGTTTTCTTTCTTTTCTTCTTTCTTTCTGATATGATGCTAATATAAACAACCAACAACATAAATCTAATCATCTCTTTCACATTACAGGAGCAAGAATGAGAAGCATAACAATCTTCGTAGCTACACTGCTGATCGGATTGGTGGCTACCGCTCCAACCTCTAATAAAGATGAGAAAATTGTCGTCACAGCAGAATTCTTCCCTGAAGAGCTAGCAGTATACACTAGCCAACATGATATAGTCGAAATCATTGTCCCTCTTAACGCTTTGAACTTTGGCGATGACGAGGACGATGACGATACCGCTAGTGATGACACAACATACGTATTTTTCGTTGAAGCAGACAAGGATGACAATGGTGAAATTGTTAGTAAAGGTCTTTACGTATTGAAGAACAACGTGACAACGAAATTGCTTGAAAATGGACGTGATGCCGCTGCAGCTAACGATGAAACTAAGATTGTGTACCTCGGTGCTGCAGACGGTCTTTATATATACAATGCTACGACAAACAAGGCTGAGAAATATGGATCTATCACTGACAGCATTGTAAGCATTGCAAAGGTAAACGGCAGCGACACTTTATACATTCTTACTGCTGCACACGAAGTATATAAAGTAACTGATAGTGGTAATAAGAAAGATAAATTAAATATTGAAAATGCGAGACAAATTGTTTTGGATTACAAGAACACTCTTTACTTCTTGACGGCTAACAAAGAGGTTTATGTTTATACTGACGACACCGTTAAGAAGATTGAGGGTTTGCCTGAAGCGCTTACTTACGCTAAGTTATTGAGGCCACCTTTTGTCGTAGAGAATGGTGTTCCATTTATAGCTAATAATAAATCTTACATTGTATATGCCAACGGTACCAGTGACACGTATGATGTAGAATTTCAAGTAAAACCTTCTGCTTACTCTATGGAAACCACACTCATCCAGTACTACGCTTATGACAAGAAGATTTACGAATACAACGTCTTGGCAATAATTCTCGGAGAAATCGTTAATGATATAAAATCTTTCTTGGAAGACAAGACTGATGAGATTCAATCTATTGCTACGAGGAACAGGGGCGATCTTATACAGTCCTAAATAATTTTGAAATTATTGGATACTAATAAATAAAATATATTTTGTTCTGAAGGATTTTTATATTTAATATCTAAAGGTAGATCTAATAGCTTTAGGAGAGGATATAAATATATTGGAGACAAGATAGGCTAGCTAGGGGATGATTTCATCAGATAAATGTCACAAACTCATAAATAAATCCTACTTTCTCTTAAGAAAACTGTTGTCCACAGTATCTAAGTCGTGACGCAGACTTGTCGTCGAGTCTTGTTGAGAATGCAAGGACCTAGTTGTGGCCTGACTCAGTACATACGTGCCTTATGAAATGTAAAAAAAAATATTTGCACGGTATAGAATCTAGAACAATCGTTAGTTTCAATGCCATATGTGGATGTAGCTAATTAAAACTTTAAGCAGATTTCTGTAGCATTTTTATAAATTTAATTCTTTGTCAGGTTACTAGATGCCCCCGCGGTTTAATTGAACCGTATTCTCGTAGGGGATAAAAAGTAGCCTATATAATGACATGTTTTATACATAAACTAGCTATCCCCCGCGGATTCACCCACGTAGCGGTATAAAAAAATAGCCTACAATCTATTCTCAGACCTACTGAATATACATATAAAATTTGATAAGAATCGGTCAAGCCGTTTCGGAGGAGTTTGCAGACAAACACTATGACACGAGAATTTTATATATTAGATGTATAAAACACGTCCATCTGTAACTTCATGAATAAAAGGAAACTTTTTGTTTATTTTTTTATTTCAAATTTTTTTTTGAAGTATGGTCATTTTGTGATATGAACGTAGAAATATTTTTTTCTTTTTTACCTTTGTAAATCAACAACAACAATCTCACTATGGTAAGTGATGATGTGGCTGAAGGTGGTAAGCACACAAAGCCTAGAAGGAACTGACTCTCAAATGCAGCTGCCGGAACACACCAGTAGGTGTTTGGCGACAGATTTTCAACGAGAGGATGGTAGTCAGCCAGGCAAGTATTACAAAATACCTTTCCACCGAGCTATGGTTTCCTCACGAAGTTTTCTTTCAACGAAAGCTCAAGCTCATTGTCGGATTCGAACCTACAACTTTTGCCGCGCTTTATAAACAACTTGTACTTACTTTATATTTGTTTAGTTTCGGTAAATTCATTTAAAATGGTTTTTGGAATGCAGTTTCGTTGCAGTTTTCGGAGTGGTTACAGTGTGATTCCTCATAAAAAATATATTTTGTAAGGGTTGAATTCAGAAATTTATAACTATTTAAAGCACTTTAAATAAGAAATTGAAACGATTTGGAAAAAAACGTAACTAGATAAGGTTATTGTAGAGAATTTGCCGACAAATGTAAACTGAATACATTTCTTGTTTATGTTATATTTTTTTCGTGTGCATGAATGAGACCTTCTACGCGTGGAACGTAAATAGAGGTATGTTTAAAGCCTCACAAAGCTAATAAAAGTGGCGTCAAATTAAAAAATAAAATATGTATTGGAAACTTCAAATCTCACACTTTAAAATAACGAAAATATATTTCATTTATTGCTTTTCTGATGACTAAAAAAATATATTTATTTTTTGATAAATTCCGCAAGAACACTGATTTTTGGGAGACTGGAGCCTTAAGAGCAGTTTTACATATTTAAATCGAAGTCTATTGTGAGCTGAAACAGATCAGTTTTTGGAACTTTATCCTCTCGGATGAACGCAATCAAAATTGCAGCCTGCAATGGGGAGGACAAAATTCATTTTATTAACTTAAGTATATTTTTTGTACCTAACAATGGTTGGCAATCAATTTAAAGGTTTATTAACTATAAAAAAACATGCTCCATCCATCTCGTTATCGTCCTCTAAGGTTGCCGAACGAATGCTACTTATTTGAATAAAATTCCTCCTTTCATGATAGATATTCACAATAATCGATTTTATATCAACAATGTGCCAACCAACTATGGGCATTATTTTGACTTTGAGTTCAGCAAGACTTTGCATTCATCTTGTTTTTTTTTTTAAAGATCTTTGACTCCTTCGCGATCATGTCGCTATCAACACAGTTAAAATTGAACGGTTCTGCTAATTATTTATCGCAGGACTGTGTGCTAAGAGCATTTTCTGAGCAATCTACGGTCACTGATGTCAAATATCTTTGCTATTTATATGCAATATAAAAACAAACCTTTTGTACGTACAAATAATATTGTGTTCTTCTTTGTAGAGCTTTGACAAAGGGTAAGCAATAACCATTTCAAATACTAAATTCGAAATTTTCTAGATATCAAAATTTGTATTTTATATTTTTATTGTACTTAAATACTTATTGTAGATTTGATTTGAATAATATATTTTAGTAAATTAATAGGTCAAAAATCATGTTATAGCACTACTATTAGGTCCAAGAATGTGTATATATAACTAGTTTATTATATTTCAGTAGTGGTAGAGTACTTTGTAGTACCCACCTGGCTGGCTACCACCCTCTGCTTGGTGTGTTCCAGTAGTTTGCGCTTGAGAGCCAGTTGCCTTCTAGGATTTATAAAGGTCGGCAACACATTGGCAATCCCTCTGGTATTGGTAATGTCCATAGGCGACGGTAGCCACTTACCATCAGGTGAACAGCCTACCTACTTGTCAATTATATAGGCTGTATTTAATAATAATAATATTCTGGGACATTATTCCTCACACACGGCCATCTGACCCCAAACTAAGCATATATAGTACTTTTCTTTTGTAAATACATACATATATAGATAATTACAACCAGACACAGGAACAAACAGACATGTTCATGCACACAAATGTTTGTCCTGAGTGGGAATCGAACCCACGACCTGGGGCGTGATAGATAGGGTATCTTACCAACCACGCCAACCGGCCCGTCTTTTGTCGTTGGCATGGTATATAAACCTATAAAACTTAAGATCGAAACTCGGGCTAAGTAAAATTCTTCTTTATTGCAGGCAAGATGAACTTATCAGCACTGCTGGCTCTAATCACAACTGGTTATGCAGCAACTACTGTTCCACTAGCTACTCATATAGACGAGGAGTTCTTCAACAAGTTAAACATCATCCACACTTCACAACATGATATAATAAACATTTTTATGCCAACTAGTTCCACAAAAGCTTTCTCTCTATTCTTCGTTGAAGCTGACCAAGCAAATGGTCATATTACTTACAAAGGATTGTACGTTTTAAAATTTTCAAACGACAAAAATACCACTAAACTTATACTGGAAGGCGGTAAAGATGTTACATGTGATGCAGACAAAATATACATTGGAGCTGAAGATGGCATTTATATATTTAATGAAAAAGAAATGAAAGCTGAAAAATATGGTAGTGTAACAGAAAATATTAAAAACATTGCGAAAGTCAACGGCAGCGATTTGATTTATATATTAACAGATGATAATCAACTATATAGAGTAACAGAAAATGGTAATAAAATGACTCTAGATGTTACAATAGTCAATGCACAGCAGATAGTTCTGGATATACAACAGAATTTGTACTATTATACATCGGACAAAGAGCTCTGGGTCCTTAGTGGAGGTGTTAAGAAAAAATCCGAAGATCTACCCAAAGACATATTCTATTTGAGATTGTTGAAACCTCATAGCTCACAAGAAGGAGTTCTAGTGGTTATTAATAATGCATTTTCAAGAATCTCTTCAAATGGTTCGATTCAGTTCACTAATTTGAGCTTGCTCGTGAAACCATCAGCTTATTCAATGGAGGTCGGTTGGTTTCAATTTTATGGTTACAATAAGAAAATTTACATGTATAATTTGGTTAAGCTAGTTGCGGAAATGATAGGTGAAGCTATGCAAAATTATTATTCGAAACACTAGTTTAATTTATACTTTGTAAAATCACAAAAAGTATCATCACATATTTACAACTATCTATAGTAAAAAATTGCCTGTAATAAAAAATAAGTAGCCTAAGTTACTCTTAATAACATCAGCTATTTGCCAGAGAAAATCCCGTCAAAATAGGTCCAGTCGTTTCGGAGATTAGCCGCAACAAACAGACAGACAAAAATTTTAAAAATTGAACTTTTTTGTTATAAATAGATACCGTTTATACTTTCATATGCATTTGGTAAAAATCTGTTATTTTGACATTATAAACAGACACTTCAATTTTATTGATTTCTACGTAGGTATACTATTAGTCCTACATTCCCATTATAAAAGATTTACATGTATTTTTTGACGTGACAACGTCTTATAATTCGATGGAGCCGGCTGCACGCACGAAAAAACATGACTCAAGCGGCGTTACCTCGCTCTGAGGCGTTCCATTTAATTAAGGCTTGAAGTGCAAGAGGCACAATCGGCCTCCTTATGACGTTGTCACGTTCAACTATCGTCAGTAAACCGACTTTACAGACAACCGATTTTATTTATTCCTACAATCCTTTAGTCATTCTTCATAATCATTACAAAATGATAGGGTTACTGTATTACTCACATCATAAACAAAAAAAAATGTTCCATGACTATTTACAAAACATACTTATTACATTTACCATAAACAAACTTTCATGATTACGTTGCCCTATCTAACACATTTCAATTCTATATTTTGTCGCCTCCCGTGCACTGTCATGTCACAGTCTATGTAACTCTTACAGTCGGCCAACGGACACGTCTAGACAGAGCAATCGTGCGGGGCTTGCGGGGTGAGAGAGGGGCGGTAGCGAGCCTTACACATAGAGCGTTGAATTTAAATATTTCTATTTTTTTAAGTTGTTCTTTATGATGTTAGTAATATAATCCATGAGAGGTTGTTGATGTTTTTCCAATAACCCTGTATAATTCTAAGTTTTATAATACTTTGTAGTAGGTTCTTACGAAAAACAAAGACAAAAGGCAGTCTTTGGGGACTGCCGATAGTGAAAACCGAAGTGAAAACTAAATAATATATAGCTCATGGGAAGCGTGCGGTGACTCCATGACTTTTGTTCACCCAAAAAGTGCTCAACGCGCCTAAAGAAGTTTTCACTGCAAAAAATATGAAAATAAGGGATCGCGGATGAAACCGCGGGGCGGAAGTTAGTATTTTATAATAATTTCGATGTCTTTATTAACCTATTTATTTGATTTATCAAAGTAGGTGACCACTTTTTAACATTTATGGAAGGTATTTTTTAAGGATATATTAATTATGTAACTTCCGCACGGTGCGGTTTCAAAGGAGCACAACAACCTGACCGTTCCACAACCTGTGTGTCCGCGGTACGCTCAGGTTCCCACCATGGTTTTCCCAAAGGTGTACAGCATGGGGTTCTTCAAGAAGGGTGTGAAGAGATTTTTGCAGGGACAACGCACGAGTGATTCTCCTGGTATTGCAAGCGTCAATTGGCTACAGTAACTGCTTACCATCAGGCGGGCCAAGCCATAATTACTTCATGGATTTCCACAACAAAGGATGTTATTTTTTAAGAATTAACTAAATAACTTTTAGGTTTTTACGAACACAACTGGTGGTTAGTCAACTAGTGATCTACAGTTAAGTATAATTAAGGTTCCTTTTCAGTATGAGATATAATACAAGTTGGAGACAACGGTTGATCATTAAATGAAACCAGAGCTTTATCATGTTGGTTTTAAACCGTATACAAAAACTCATTGAAATCCATCGAGTAGTTTAGCCACAGTAATCTATTTTGAGTATTATCAATTTTGCTCATCAATGTAGATGCCTAACAAATTCCATAGGTTAAAGTAGGTCGGACAATGACCCGAGCAACTTAAATATTTCTACTATCAGTTTTTTATATCAATAAACATAATAATATATTTACAATTAAAGTATGATACAAACTATGATATATAGAAAACATCCTCAAAGCCCTCGCTGCTGTCGATAGGCAAGGTTCCCAACAGGCTGGCAGCGTTCCCTTTTTGGATGGCCAAGCTTATGCGTTGGCGGAAAAAGCTCCCAGCCCGTCGGTCTCCCGAAGCCTCGATGAGCTTGGATGATAAAATCCGAGCAAATCGGCGAGCCTCGAACCCCCATGGACCCATGGTTTCAACTGCGAATGGCATGAACGAAAAATTAGAACCAAGACAAGCGTATTTTTCAATTTGGATTTTTCAGCACCGGTCGCAGCCAATTGAAAATATCATAAGTAAAGTCGAAAGTTAGGGAGTAAAATGTTTTCTTATTGTTTATTGATTTCAAAAATAACATAGATATTATTTATTTATACATAGTCATTTAAAAGAAATGTAAGTGCAGAAATTACTGTTAAACTAATTCTGCATAATCGAGACTAAATCTATAAACAAATTGAAAAATCCAAAAAATTATAAGAAAGAATTATTTATTGCATGGAATGTAGAACATTTTACAAAAGTAGGTATGTATTATGGGTAAGGTTTTGCACATTTTGCCATACTATGTGGCATGTAAAAAGAATCTAACAAAATAGAAACAAAATCAAAAGAAATCCATTAACATTATTACAACAAAATCAAGGTACAGATCGCTAAACGATTGGTTTGAGTCGTATAATTTTCGATCTTTCGGAATATATAATATTATTATCACTATCAAAAGCTATACCAGTGGGCATAATATCGTCAACTATTTTAACAAATCTAGTACTGTCTTTTACAGCTTTAAAGATCCCGATGGATGCGCAAGCGTACACATCTCCATTTATATCTGTATTCAACACTCGTGCATACGAAATATTCTCTATTCTAACAGTATCTCTTGTCCCTTTCTTTTGACGGTAGAAATTTGAGATAGTATTATAGTACATGACGTCATCGTTGTCAATGACAAAATTGACCACGTAATCGTTCACATCATCGAACCTAGAGCATTGTCCATTATCATACGTGTAAAGCAAATGCGATGGTAATGCAACAAAATAGTGTACTTTTTTGAAAAACATTCCCGTCACAATATTATTTAGACTATTATTACCAACTTGTTCTACATTATCTTTGGTTACATTGTATTTGAAAATACCAATACCTCCTATATATACTGCTCGGGTCTCTTGATCAACTGCTATAGCTGACTGTACAACCATGCCGTCTATATATTTTAATTCTTTTGTATTTACATTTAATTTAGCCGCGTGATAGTGTCAATTTTTTTTATAACAGAAATACAAATCGTTGGTCGTATAATCCATGACCAGTTGACTGGGACGGTTTAGATTATCATACAGTATTTCTTCCTCGTGTCGGACTCTGTTGATGATGATGTCTTCCTGGCTCTCATCAGCTTGGAATACAATGAGATAGGACAGTAGTACGATGAGCTTAATTTTAGCCTGAAATTATAAAAAAAAAATGTATAACTAAGTTCCTATACCAGAGCTTCCCAAACTGTGCGTCGCGACGCCCTGGGGAGTCGCAGCATTGTCTTAGGGGCGTCGTGTGTCAGTTGCAGTAATAAAGAACAAGTACAGGTCAGAAATAGACGTAGTGAAAGAAATGAGAGTGGCAAGTGATCGAGTTCCAAACTGGAGCCCCGTTTGGAGAAGCTATGCTCAAAAGCAAGCACATCCTTCTCTTTATGCTTATTTCTAATAAGAATTATATTAAAAATTAGGCTAGTATTAAAACTATTGGGTATTTTGGTCCTAGGGGGAGTCGTAAAAAATGGCAAATTCTCAAGGGTCACAATACAAATAAGTTTGGGAAGCCCTGACCTATACAATAATTTCTCATAGAATAAAGAGAAAGTTCATTTCAATTCGAACATTTTAATAGACAAATTTTATTATATTATTCCGATAAATTTAATTTAAAAAAACCCGCCATTTCGATGGATGGATAAAAAAGATCTCGTTCAAATAGTATTCTTATTTCAAAATGTGTAACGTGAGACTTATAAAATAAAAAACTAATTTATTTTCTATTTATTCGTAACTTTGTTGTAACTACAAGTATTAATTTGTTTCGAATACGGCTGCTGCTGGATTTCCATTACATGAATGATATCCAACTGATACACACCTTGCCACACCTTGCCGTACATTTAGAAAACGGACAGCGAGTTCGTGAGAGTAATTTTCAAGAAAAGATTTCATCTCCTCCTAAAACCACACTAACTGCCTTTTTCCAGCTTTGTCAGAGAGATCCTTTTGCAAAAACAATATTGTATTCTGAGGTTCCTCGTTATTATACTTGGAATACCTCAAAAAAAGAATGGGAACGTCGTGTTCAAGGTACACCTGTTGAAATGCCGCCAGGGGTTAAAGCATCGGACGCTATTGGTCGTGTCTACACCGTACATGTAATGAATTTTGAATGCTTTTGTCTGCGCAAGTTATTGCATCATGTTCGATTCGAGGTCCACCTATCTTTAGAGACCTTAAAATTGACAATGGTCAGGAATGCCAAACTTACAGAGAAGCATATGAAGCTCGGCGATTGTTAGAGAATGATATCATTGGGACGAAAGTTAGTTCCAGTTAGCTCCAGAACAAAGTCACGTTTTCCGTCAAGTGTTACCAACGTAAAGCCAGCAATGGTGCACTTTTTTTTCTCGACGCCCTTGGAGGAACCGGAAAGACATTTTTGATAAAATTATTATTAATGTCCTTCAGAAAAGACCAGAATATAGCAGTTGTTGTGGCTTCTTCCGGTATAGCCGCGACACTACTGACCGGCGTCCGTACGGCGCATTCCGTTTTAAAATTACCGTTGAACCTTGCACATGAAGATTCGCCCATCTGCAATTTCAGCAGAAATAGCTCTCAATGCAGGATGCTGCGACAATGTAAGCTTTTAGTGTGGGATGAAAGTACGATGTCTCACAAGAAAGCTATAGAAGCGTTAAATTTGACTCTTCAGGAATTACGAGATAGTACTGATATTATGGGAGGAATGGTAGTTTTATTGGCTGGTAATTTCCGTCAAACTCTCCCAGTAATCCAGATGTACCCCACACCGGCAGATGAAATCAGAGCCTATATTAAATCATCAAGGGCGAAAGTTGAAAAATTCAGTCTGAAAACGAATATGAGAGTGCATCTTCATAATGACGTAGATTCGGGACATTATGCAGAGACGCTATTAGACGTTTGGACGCAGATGCTTGTGGCCAGGCACCATAGTTTTATGATTATTAATAGCTGTGTTAGTGACGTCAAGAAGGTCGTGGGTTTGAATCACAATGATCATGAGCTTTTGGTGAAGGAAAATATTGTGAGGAAACCATAACACAGTGGCAGGGTACTCGTAAGCTTTTTAACTAGGTCTCTAGGTCCTACCTTCTATTTCATTCCTATTTAGCTGATGACTGAGCTCGTCAAAAGCTGGACTGTTCATATTTTAGCCGGGCAGACAGACGAAAAACCTTACATGTTTGGCTAAAGCCGGACGCCTGGTAACCCTTGATTCTACACAAATTGCCTCTGCATTACATCGATGACAAGGTGGCAGGCGCAGGACGATGCGCGCGAGTAGCTATCAAAATCGTAATGCTGATAGTTGAACTGGGCATATAATACCTTCTAGTTTCATAGATATTTGAAACCATAAGCATGTAAATATAAAATCAGAGAACAATAATTGTCATGCAGACAATTTACAGCAAAATAGTATGTTTGAATACCGACGCTACGATTTATACGACTGTAGAAACTATAAAACTACATTATCTGCATTAGATTAAAGTTTAGTGGAAATTTTGGATATCGGCAAAAGTTGAAGAAGCGTGAAGGAGGAAACCACAATACTGTAGTGTTCTATAGTACCCACCTGGCCTTCCTCCCGGTGTGGTCCAGCAGCGGCACTTGAGAGATTTGGTCAAACACAAGCCCGCCTGTAGTAAAAATAAAACTGAGCATGCAATTTCTGTTCAAATCTCGTCATCTTCTTTCAATGTGCTAAAACTAGGCAATTGACAGCGATATTTTCAAACTGAAATACTTACTTTTGATTGGTCATAATACTTAATAACCAGCTATCTATAATTAACAAAATATAACTCGTTATTTACGTGATTCATATTTTAAATAAATAGTGTTATAAGGGTGCAGTTGTTTTTGCAATCTTATAAGAGAGCGGTTCTGCTATATGTATACAGTAGGACTGTGTCCTACCAGTGTTTCTGTGCTATCTACGGTCACTGGTGTCACATAACAGCTATTTGTACATAATGAATATATGGATCACAATCATAATTATTATATTCTGTTTTGTGACGACTTGACTGAAGAAATGGGTGAGTAATAGCAAATAGTTCTATATTACTCGCTTGATAACCGTCTGTTGGTCACCTGCGATACAAGTTGTGCTTAGTCCTGCACTACCACTGTAACTTTTTGTAGGTATGTATTTTTAATGGAAATAAATGATTATTGTTATTATTATTTGTATATTTCCTATAAGATCACCACGGCCCGTGGACCGGTCCTTTTGGAAGGCTTGCGTGGGGATGCAGATCCAACACGTAGAGGCCCCTTTAAGATACGTTAACAAACTATAATATACTTATATAAAATTTTCACAAAGCTACCGCCGCTGCCGATGGGCAAGGTTCCCAGCAAGCTGGCAGCGTTCCCTCTTTGTAAGTAATGCGTTAGTCCAAAGTTAAGCTGAATCTCAGCCTTATTATGATTCTTCTGCATTACAGATATAATGCGTCTATCAGCGCTACTGGTTCTAAACACCGTAGGATCTGCAGTCACAGCTCCAATGCTTGTAAGCGTCCCATGTTAAAGATCGTCTACACGTCACAACATGATATTGTAAACATTTTCGTACCAACTAGTGGTACAAATGAAGTCTTTATGTTCTTCGTTGAAGCCGATCAAATAAATGGCCTCACAACTTATCATGGGATGTACGTATCAAAATATACAAATGATGGTATGAATGTCTCTAAACTGCTACATGAAGGTGGCAAAGACATTACATGTGATGCAGATAAAATATACATTGGAGCTGAAGATGGCATTTATATATTTAATGAAAAAGAAATGAAAGCTGAAATATATGGTAGCGTAACAGATAATATTAAAAACATTGCGAAAGTCAACGGCAGTGATTTGTTTTATTTACTAATTGAAGGTAATCAACTATATACAGTGACAGAAAATGGCAATAAAATTTCTATAGATGACACTGTAATTGATGACCAGCAAATAGTTCTGGATAATGCACAGAATCTATACTATTATTCATTGGATAAAGAGCCATGGGTTTTAAATGGTGGTGTTAAGAGGAAATTCGAAGGTCTACCAAAGAATCCAGCCTATATAAACCTGTTGAAACCACCGCCCTTTTTCGAACAAGGAGTTCCAGTGGTTATCAACAATGAAGTTTATAATATCTTACCAAATGGATCTATTGAGAATTTAAACTATAACTTGATTGTCAAGCCATCGGCATATTCAGTGGAAGCTGGCATTTATACTGGCACTATACATTTCTACGGCCATAATAGAAGAATTTATATTTCTTATTTGATACTTGAAGTATTACAAATCATAAGTAAAGCTATTATTGGTGATAATTTAGGAAAATCTACAATTGTTAAACGGCGACAGAAAGCTACTTACTCGAATCGGTACATTTAAATCACACTTGCAAAGATCCAAAAAATTACTTAATTACAAATGTTACAGTATTTCTTATCAATTCATACTATCTAGTATACGGTTTACGTTTATCTTAATTTACATATTATTAAATTTGTTTTGAAAAGAGTATTTAATTTACTGAGTGTTCTTTCCAACTATTTGCAGTAACACCGATCTTCCGAAAGGGGATTAAAGTCAGATTATAAAGTGCACGTGAAGGGGTATTTGAATAAAAAAATCATTTTCAATTTACTGCTTAAAAGGGTAGGTATTTACTTTGTGATAAGTTTTGTTGAAAAAAAAAGAACATAAAAATATAATCATAAACAATTAATTCAGAATTTGGGTTCATTGACGGGCCGGTTGGCATGGTTGGTAAGATACCCTATCTATCATGCCGCAGGTCGTGGGTTCGATTCCCACTCAGGACAAATATTTGTGTGCATGAACATATCTGTTTCCCCTGTGTGTGAAATTATCTATAATTTTTTGATTTAATGCAAACACCACAGCAAAAACCAAGATATACCACTAGTATATAAAAATAATCATGTTTAATAGTTTTCTGACTTGTTGTGAAACTTAAATACAGAAAGACAGATATAAAAATCATTTATTTTAATGTGATACACAACACTACACGTACACGTTTATCATAGAAAATAGAACAGAATCATCAAAAATGGTCAGTCAGTAAAACATCGATAGTCCATAGTCAGGTAACAGTTTTGTTTTTTTATTAAATTTACATCGGTATTGAAACCTATTTAATACAATATTTCACTTTTCGTATTTTAGTAATTCCGGTAAATAAATGCCAAAATCAGAGTACATATTTCCGACATATTTATGCAGATTGCTAAACGATCGGTTTGAGTCTTATAATTTTGTTTCTATCAGAATATATAATATTATTATCACCATCAAACGCTATACCAATGGGAAAGATATCGTCTACTACTATAACAAATCTAGTACTGTGTTCTACAGCCTTATAGATCCCGATAGATGCGCAAGCGTACACATGACCATTTTTATCTGTATTCAACGCTGTTACATAAGGGATACCTTCTATTACTTCAGTATCGTTTGTCCCTTTCTTCTGGCGGTAGAAATTTGCAAGATAACTAAAGTATATGAAGTCATCGTTGTCAATAACAAAAGTATTTACCTTGTGATCGAAGTGAGCGAGCTTAATCGATCGCCCATCAACGAGTGTATACAGAAAACTCGATGGTAATTCAACATAATACAGTTGATTTTTGTAAAACATGTTCCAGGGTACTGTCAAACTTCCACTAAATGCACCTATATATTGTGATTTATCGGTGATTACATTGTATTTGTATATGCCATCAAATCCTCCTGTATACAGCTCTTGGGTATTGTGATCAATGGTGTGGGTGAAGGCTTGTCTCATTGTTATACGTTTGAATTCTCCTGTATTTACATTAATTTTTGCAGTATAATGTTCATCTTTATTTTTTATACTAAAATACAAATCGTTTGTTTTATAGTCCATGACCAGTCGGCTCGGATGGTCTAGATTGTCGTGAAGAATTTCTTTCTCATGGCGGACTCCATTGATGATGACCTCTTCCTTGATCACAGCAGCTTGGACTGTGACGAGACAGAACAGGAGTACAGCGAGCTTCATTTTCCTGAAATTATACAAAACATGCACATCACATTTTAGGAGTAGGATAAAATTTGGAGGATTGCAGGTAGTAGAACTCTTAGTGCAGAGTTCGCCCGGGGAAGTATTACCACCATATCTAATTCCGGCGTGAAATAGTAATGCACTTGTATTACTGTGTTTCGGTTAGGAGGGTATGGGAGCCGGTGAAATTACAGGCACAGGAGACTTAACAACTTCATGTCTCAAGGTTGGCAGGGAAAATATAATATGTAATTTCTTTGCCCGTGGTGCTATGAGCGTCTATAGGCTACGGTAACCACTTACCATCAGGTGGGCCGTAAGCTTGTTTGCCACCTAAGTAGTATAAAAAAAAAATCAACTAGAAATATTCAAAACTACCTAATATTGATAAGATAACGCCATGGGTTCAATTACCAACCAGAGGCATTAGTTTGCATGAACATATCTGTTTGTCCCGAGTCTGGTTATAATAAGTAAAATTTTTAAAAAAATGTCAAATATATTGTTTTCTATAGTACAAGCACTGCTTACTTTGGGATCAGCGAGTGTGAGGGTGAGGAGTGTCCTACGATATTATTTAAGACAGAATAAAAGTCAAAAATATAGCCAAAATATTATCATAAAACATTATATAAAAATGTAACCTTGCTGAGTTTCTTGCCGGTTCTTCTCAGTTAAAGGCTGTCTTCCGAACCTGTGGTAATTTCAGTATATTCGACATTCATAAGTGGCCTCCTATAGGGCCTAAACTGAATGGACTTTGACATTGAATGTCACTGAAGTTACCACCGGTTTGGAAGTTTTTAGCAGTTTTAAACAAACAAAGCTTTGGAAATAAGAGGAAACATGAAGATATATATGTTTTTAATGATATTTCATTTAAATAATAATTACGGGACTTACCGTGATCGCTGTCTTGAGTTTGTTGAGTGTAATGATATTTTTTATACATCATTATTTATATGCTTCGCTAGTCATCGGCAGGTTATCGACAACTTACTTGACTTGATTATTTTAATTTTATTTATCTGATACTAGCTCTAGCTCTATGGTCTCCTTGTTTGTGACATAAAATTTATCCCAGGTTATAAAAAAAATGAAAAGGTTAGATTTATTAAGTTTTTTTTATTTTTACTAATTTTCATATACCTAGGTCATGTTTTCGCGTCATGTAAAATGAACGGTGGAAGAAAGTGTAGGGGGTGTGTTTGCGCATGGGTAGGGGAACAGAGGGTAATGGGAGCCAGAGGGTAATGCGAGCGGTGCGACTAGAGACAAAACTACAGCTCGTTTTCACTTGGTTGCCACTCAGGCACCTTCGGCACGCTGCGATCGTGTTTCCCTGCGGCGCTAGACTCGCCAGTGCCACGTGTTGTGTGACCACGGAAGCTTCTAAATTTTTTGGTCCGCTCTTATAAAAAATACGAAATTTCATCAGCCAGGTATGTGTGAAGTTATACGTTTATTACAATCAAACTTGTTTTATTTTATAGCTAATGTTATCAATTTTGAGTATCTGTTCGTATAATTTCGTTACAAGCTAGATTCAGTATATAATTTTATTTAATTTCAAAATGGTGGTAGTCGGGTAATCAGAGCTTATTAGGCTCTGATTACCCTTTGTAGCTCCAATTGCCCCATATGCTTTTTAATGTGTTTTTTTTTCAGATTGTACTACAGCAGGAGAAGAAACGTTTAGAGAAAAATGTAACACTAAAATCATAGCAAAGAAGAAGGGAGAAACCAGCAACAAAGAAAGAAAATGAACCGCAGGAAAAGGAAAAAAAAACGAAAGAAGGTAACCATCAATAAAGAAAAAGTAAAAAGAGTAAAAAATAAACTTTTTGAGGATGAAACTGACACGTCTGAAGAAGAAGACGTTGAGAATCTTTGCGACGATGAGTCAGAATATTCAGAAGAAGAGACATTGTGTGCTATTTGCTGTGACACAGGAAAAAATAACGAGGTGTACCGTTGCAGAGGTTGCGGTAAATGGACACATAAAGAATGTTCTGGTTCTGATAGTTCTGACAGTCTGACAGAAAAAATTATATGAATAAGTTAGATTTCAGACTGACATAATTTTTTTTTTAGGCTGATATAATAATTAAGTAGCTCCCATTACACATATTGGAATTTATAGGCTCTCATTTCCCGCAAAGTCGGGTAATGAGAGCGATTATGTTTTTTTCTTTAAAGTTTATCTGTGCCCAAATGCCTAATAATGTAACGTTAACGCTGTGATTTAAATGATAGTCAAATGAGTAAGGATTTAGTTTCTAATAAAAAGTTCCTAAAGTATCCATACATTTGCCTTTTATTTAACTTTTTCCTTAGTAGGCTCCAATTCCCCCCATCTCCCTCGGTACACCTGCGCACAAAAGTACTAGACCTATTGTTTTATTTTGAGCTAGCCTTTCGCTCGCGGCTTCGTATATTGATTATTGGTAGGTACATTGAAAAATATATTAGATAGAGTATAAGAGGTCAAGCAGTTTGACCGCCAGCATTCTTTTTACATGACGCGACCTATACCTAGACCTATACATAAATTATATTTTTATGGTTTGCTTACTTAATAGTAGTACCTAAATTACCACGAATAAACAAGAGATTCCAACGCTGCGAGATAGGAACCTCCACCCTTCCGTCCCGGTGCTCATACCTATTGCAACGCCGACGACTCCCGCGCACCTAGAAGTACACATAATTTTACGTCAACTACTAAAGTGTACAACACAAGCACACTAGATAAAGATTTAACATAAGGAAGAACATTAATTTTATAATTATTATTTCCACCGCTCTATTTCTGTCTTGTAACGAAAATGCTACTGAAAATGCGTCTTTATACCACTTACACGACAAACAAGCATACGGCCCGCATGTAAGCGGTTATAATTGATGAAACCCTGAAAAACTCACATCCTTTATTTTAAAGAGCTCCATGCACTCCCTTGCGGAATAACGACAAAACAGAGCATATACTTGGAATTCCAATCAAGACTTTTATCTGTGCTTATGAACTGAAGTCAAATAGATAACGGATGTATCTACTTACATCGCTATACGTGTTCAAAACAAATAACCTACCTACTTTATTAGAGGTCCACTGATTAAACTATGTTTTCCTAAAGTGATACAATTATTTTTGACAATTTAAACCGTTTTGCAAGGTGGTATCGGATTATAGAATTAGTCGGATTACAGAGTACCTACTGCCCTGCGACAAATGGAGGCTACCCCCCTGTAGTCCGTAAGTATATAGTTGTTCATATTCATGAGTACTTCCACCCCTACGAGTATTGCCAACGACTAAAAAATCACCTGTATTTGGTACGCAGATAGCCTATGGTATGGAGAAGGACATGGGTTACTTTTTTTGTCGGGAACGCGGGCAAATCCGCGGGGGACAGATAATATAAAATAAAACCAAAAAATTTAAGACTTATATTGTAAGGTGTTTATAAAATTTTAATAACAGACAATATTTACATTTAATATTAACATTAAAGTTATATTATAATAATCGCTCGCCGATTTGCTCGGATTTTATCATCCAAGCTCATCGAGGCTTCGGGAGACCGACGGGCTGGGAGCTTTTTCCGCCAACGCATAAGCTTGGCCATCCAAAAAGGGAACGCTGCCAGCCTGTTGGGAACCTTGCCTATCGACAGCAGCGAGGGCTTTGAGGATGTTTTCTATATATCATAGTTTGTATTTTATACATTGATTGTAAATATTTGTTGTAAATTTATAATAATATTCGTATAATCATTAAAAGGGACAGCTGTAGGAAAACTTATACTATAGGAGATGATTAGGATGTTTGTTATTGTTTTTGAAAAAACTGTTTATTTTTCGCATACTGTCCGAGTTAAATTATTTTTAAATTAAATTAATTTATTATGCATCAATAAATCTTGTAAGCGTTTTCATTAATACCCATCGTATCCAAACAAGTCTTTTTTCGTATTTTCTATAACAGACATAACTATTTTAGTGACATCTTTTGGCCAAACCGATGAAATACCAAACATAGATCGTAATAAAACATCCATAACATTGAATTCATAAATCTTTCCATTCACCGCTGCAACAATATATAAAGCAGCATCGACGCTAAACGCGCTCGGTCTCTCTTTAATAAAGAAATCTTTCTTCTCACTCGTACCATTAGCATAAAGAATATATAAATATCCGTCACCAAAAAACGGTATACATTCCTCCATTATAAAAGCTGGACGTAGCAATGTTATATCTCTAAAATCTTCTATAACACTTGAAGTTAGTGACAGTATATTACCACTAGCTTTAACTATATGAGGCATGTGGTCCTCACAAGCTATATAATATATGTTATTAGATGTATCTAAAACAAATTCTAAAGCACACACTACTTGTTGTACTCTTGTTTTAACAGTACAATTTTTTTCAAATTTATAAAGTTTCTTATCTGAATTTAATGCATATATTACATCTGTACCATTTGCTTTTTGTATTTGAACTATATCTTCTCGAAATGGACCGTGTTTCTTTGCTGACAGACTTTCTGAATCATATTTATATATTCCATCTTTAGCGCCAAAATATATTGTTCTATCAACGCTGTAATCCGCTGTAGAATCTCTGCCTCCTTCGAGAATTTCATAAGCAGCTAGGCCTTCCAGCACATATATACAGCTACCTCCTTCTAACTTACTATCAGATACAGTGAAGAATATAGAAGGTATGTCTGATGATTCTGCTTGTATAAATTTGTGACCATCAGCTTGTACTAATAATCTACTGATATTATACCCTGAGGAGAATATAACCTGGTCGTCTTTGAACACTTGGCTATTCTTCATTCCAACTATTAGTGCTACTACAATTATACTTATGTGATTGAAGTACATGCTGCACCTGAAAAATAAGAGTTTAAAACATTTTTAATATACTGTTTTTTTTTTGGCAAATAAGCATACAGCCAGCTTGGTGGTAAGCAGTTACCGTAGCCACGACGCTTGCAACACCAGGGGTAATACTCTCGTGTTGTCGACCCTGCAAAATCTCTTCACACCCTTTTTGACGAACCCATGCTCCCTTAGGAAATCCACGTGAGCTCGTACAACCTGAGTAGATAGCTTTAAACGCCATGTGTCAGAAAGGTGAAACAAAGGTCAATCAAATTGTTTTTATAACCATAGATTTCTACTGAACATCCATTTATAAAGTCGGCAGTTTATTTCAGAGTTATACAATATCGATTACTAGTTCCACGCGATTTTAATCAGTTACCCGTGACTAGAGCTCACGTTAGTTTCCATTGTCGGACACGATACGACTTTCTACTTTCTCTGACAGTGTTTTTTTATTTTTTTATATCACTATTTCTCTTTTACGCGACTCTTTGTGATCCTGCAGGATTTACAGTCTGGCCGCCGTCGATAGTCAGGCAATAAATATAATTAAATATTAAAAATGTTGTAATTATGTTCACTTTCACCAACGTTAGCTAACACTACCCTGTACCATCGAATTTTTAATAGAGAATCTGTCAAACTGTAATATTTATCATAAGAAAAGTTATCCCACGTTAAAATAGGGTCGATGGCAATACCTAAGGTATATGGTATAGGTAGGGGCATAGGGTAACTTACATCCTTTTAAATATTCACTATTATTGACGGGCCGGTTGGCGTGGCTGGTAAGATACCCTATCTATCACGCCGCAGGTCGTGGGTTCGATTCCCACTCAGGACAAACATTTGTGTGCATGAACATGTCTGTTTGTCCTGTGTCTGGTTGTAATTATCTATATATGTGTGTATTTACAAAAGAAAAGTAGTATATGTAGTATATCAGTTATCTGGCTTCCATAGTACAAGCTCTGCTTAGTTTGGGGTCAGATGGCCGTGTGTGAGGAATAATGTCCCAGGATATTTATTTATTTTATTATATAAGTTTTAGTTTTTGCGATTACTTGAAACCTAACGAACTGTAGCAAGTTGAATCGTAACATTTCTATCGATTTCGTGGTTGTTTCAATTTGAAACTTATTGCAACAAAGTTACGTAATTCACGTACTGTTCTACTATGCCGCTGACCGTACCACGAGAGTGATTCTTATGTACCACTATTTCATCGGATGACTATGGAAACAATCTCTACCTATTTCCTTCCTCCCCAACAAGATATATAGAAGCAAACAGACTGTAAACTGTTGCATTACAAAACAAACACACAGACATACCTACCGACAATAATATTATAAAAGAAATTGTAAGTTTAACGAAAAAGGGTTTCAACGTTTTATGTTGATAATTTATTTGTTTTCATTAGTGTGTCAAAACGATAGACGTCCATTGAACTAGAGATAAAATTATATGTAATTATTCTAATTTATTTTGTCTCCGACATATCTCATAGTGTTGAGCCAAATATCAGACGAGTCAGTGGTCCTAGTGATAATAAATTGAAAACGTAAGTATTATAAATTATAAGTAGATTTAATTAAATTATCTATGAATAACTGTTATGACCTTAAAATGTCCTTTTAAAATCTGTCTTCATTAATTATTTAGAAACATTTTGTATAATGTTATTTATTGTATTTGTCAACATTTTTTAAAATCCTTTTCTCGGATTAACTACATCACAGATTCTATTTAAAACTTTTTTACTTATAAAGATACTTTGTACACCAAGGCACATGTCAAAACGTGCAAAATAAAAATTATACCAATTAAAACGAATATCTTAAAAGAGGGGGACACAATTTCCGTCTCTTTCATCATATTTTGAATCTAATAAAATACAGATCTATTTTGCAATGTTAAAATACTCATCAAAATGATCAATCTATACAATTGTGCAAATTAGAGTCCTAAACATTTTAAAATAAATAATTCTCTAATTCACCCCACTTCAACCTAGGACTAACACCAAATCCTATATCTTACAGAATTTAAAAAAATGCTGCCACTGCTGTTACTCCTCATAATAACCACTGCATCATCAGAAAACTGTTCCTATACATACGATGACCAAAGCTACACAAGAACTTCTATCTTGACCATAAGAGGCTTGCCTACCAATCTAGTCTTCAACCCTAATAACCAGGATTTACTCTTCACACTAATCGACCTAGATACTCTCCAAAATGATGATGTACAAACTAAAATGGATCAATATATCCTAAGAGAGGGTAGACCGATCAAAATTGATAATGTCAATGGACAGGCAGCGGCTGTAGACGTGAAAAATAAAAAAGTGTACATAGCTAGTGACGATGGACTTAACATACTAAATGAAACAGATAAAGCTAATTTTATTAGTCTTAAAGATGAAGATATAGTACAGTTATTTAAACCAAGTCACCGTGATGAAATATACACAGTTGTATACCCTGAAAATGAAGTATTTGTTGTTGATGTTCAAAAGAACGAGAAGAGAAAAATTGAACAAGTCCCCTGTGCTTTCATTTTAGCTATAGACTATAGAGATAATATATTTTATGAGTGCGATTCTAAATACGTTAAGGTTTTGTTGAAAGATTTTCAGGAACCTATAGAATTTGTTGGCTTAGCGAAGAATTCGGCTCGCGCTATGGCAATAGATAGTTATAATAGGGTAGTTTTAGCTGCCAATGATGGTTTATACCATTTAAGAGCAGATAACATGATACCGAAGAAGCTGATGACTTTAGACTTCGTGCCTTCAGGAGTGGCATTTAATGGAATCGATCTATACATATCTACGAATGGTATCATTTACAAGTACACTTCGGATAAATGTGTGCAATAAGCGTATGGCTGGTTTATTTTATAGTTTTAATAAAAAAAAAAAATCTAACGTTTTTTCTTCTTTTATTGACTTTTGTAGCTTGAATAGGTGCCGACCTTTGCTTTGCTTGATTTTGGCAATATATTTGGCAGATGACGTAGAATGGGCAATTTCTGAATCATATACGGTAGGTACGTTGCGAAAGATCTCTATACATTTGTGCAAAACTATGATATTATACACTGACTTAGGTGGAGAACCAGAATAAGTTAGTTGTAATGTAAGTAAGTATAAACATTGTCTTGAATAAACCAATTAAGTCCTAGAAAAATGTTTGGTAGAAACTTTAAAATCTACCTAACGGAAACTACTGCAGATTTTCCTTATGATTTCACTAGAAAACCAATGGTTTTTTCCGAAATTTCTATGTGCCTATCAAACGTATTTACATGCTAAATTACATAAAACCATTACGGTGAGATTGTGTAACAAACTTTCAAGCAATTTACGTCGAATAATATTAGTGGGATTGGTAGTATTATAAGGTAGTTATTAATATAAAACTTACCCTAATGTTTCTGATGGTACGCGCTCAATGGTCAACTAAATAATGAATTGAATATAATAATATCATTATGGATTATGTTACAGACAAACGGTGGGACAATTTCATAATTCATAGACAAATTGCATCACTAATTAATCTAGCAATTTTTTTTTACTACATACAGCGTGTTTCTTTTTTATATTTATTTGATTTGAAAAATTATTTGTAGGTAATAGAATTACCTTAGTTTTCAATAAAAGGGTTAATATAAACAGGTTTTGTATCGACATTTATAGTCACATTATGGAATTTTTTTCTATAGAAAAATTTACCAACATACTGTTCCCAATCAAGTTAGTATAGCCAAGATTTAAGATATATTTTTTTTATCATTGAGAAGTAATGCTTTTAGTAATTGACATTACGATCACTAATCTTATATTTGTTAGTCATAAATAACCTTCTTAAGGTAAAGTTAGTGGGACTTTTTACCAGAAATTTCTCAATATAAGTGTATTACAAAGCGTATAAACGAGTTAAGAGAAGATATATGGCAATTCAATGTCTTAAAAGGTCTTAAGACGTCAAAAGCTCATGATCGCAGATTTGTTTTGTGTATGGAGGATCTCCTCAAGTTTTCTTTCACCAATAAAACATAGAGAATTTTTAAATTTAGAACTACGAGTTACTACAGTTTTTTTTTCTTTGGTGACGCCTGATGATGCAGCAAAGGTCGTGAGTTCGAATCCAACAATGAGCTTGAACTTTTGGTGAAGGAAAGCATCGTAAGGAAACTATAGCACGGTGGTAGGATACTTTGTACCCACTCTGGTGTGTTCCGACAGTTGAGAGCCACTTACCATCAGGTAGACCGTCTGCGTGCTTCTCAGCATAAAAAAGTGTCAAAATCAACACCCGCTTTATAAAAGATATCAGTATAAACATCTTTTAATGTTTACAAGCATTGCAGATACTCGATACAATGGATGTCATGTTTATAAAGGTAAATGGTCCACGATATAATTCGATAATGTTATTACGTCTTGTGCTATTGGAGGTAACACTTCTCTGGTGAGTCTAGAACTCTAGATAATATCATCCATCTAGATTTGTTACATTTATCTATATCTAAATAGTTTATATTATTTTTAATGTAATTATGTTCAAAATCGCTCATTGCAATCGTTTTAAATTGACAAACATGTGTTAGAGTTACATTATTTGTATTTCGAATTTAGAATGAAACAGTTTCTTTTTTAATATATTTTTTACATTATGTAGTGATTTATTTATAACATTTTTAAGACTAAGCTTTTTTTTTTAAACTAAAGTAGCAAATTATACAGCCTATTGTATTTTTTACATTTATGATGGAAATAACCAGGATTGAAATATGACTGCGTCCACTTCTAGACTCTTTTATTATTTAAATGTGATGACCATCTTTAGTTCGGCTTCATTTGTGTCTCGGTTTATAGATTTAATTTCCCTTAACACCCGTGAACATAATATAAAATTACACTATAATATATGAGTTATTAACCTTCCATAAAAACGTAAAATTGTCTATGTATAATTTACTTTTTTCTCCAACAGATCATAACAATCGCCTGTCATGCATCCAAGATGCAAGCTTTAAAGGAAACCATCAGAATTCTTCCAATCATCATCATCATATTAGACACCAACGCAGCAGAAAAGTGTGAACGAGTCAAAATTGGAAATGAATATTACAAACGTCATCTCATAGCCACTATTGACGGATACCCAACTGGAATAGTTGTGGACCCAAGAACTGAACATATTTTCTTCATATTACACAAAAGAAACTATACAAAAGGCATACACCTCCTCAAACATGGATCTTTAGGTATAAAAGAACTGCCAGTTTCCGATGAATTGATTGGCCAATGTGTGGGAATTGACGTCACCAATAATGTAGTATACATTGGTACAAATCAAGGACTTGTTACCTATGATTATTCTAGAACAGAGATCACTGCAGAAAGACCCATAGGTGATGATGATATTCGAAGTATATTCATTGACAAAACCGATAACAGAATGTATATAACGACTGGTTCTAATCATGAAATATTTCGGTTTATGAATGGCTCTGCTGCAGTTAAGAGATACGAAAAGATACCTAAAGCTTACAGCTTCATTTTGGATAGCAAAGGAAATGTTTTTTACGAATATGTCGATGGGAGATTGTATTTTTTCTCCACTGATTATTACGAGCCAATTCAATATAAAGGATTTACAAGAGAGTTAAAATATATTCTACAATTGAATAATAACGACGAATGTATTGTAGCTGTTAAAGGTTCTCTTTTTAAATTGAACACTAAAAGTATTCTGCCGGTGAAAATTGGTCAACTGGGCTTTAAAATCACTGGTATGTCTTTTGATAATAAAAATAACATAGTAATAGGTACTAAAGGTAAGATTTATAGATATAAACCGATCGATACAAATGATCCATGTCCCGCTGATGATTATTTCATGTCGAGCATTTGAATGTTTGTTTTTAATTTAAATGTAAGATGGTATATTTAGAGACTAATAGATTTTTGTATTAAATTTATTTAGAAATAAATTACTGTTTTTTTAATATCACGGGTTTTATTTTTACCTTGATAATATGTGAATAACGCCATCTGTTGAGATTTTAGAGAAACAGGTTGCCTTTTTCTGATTGTCATAGATTTTGAGATGACATTTAATATTGTGAACTACTTTTTTAAAATGATAAGCACTTGATGGTGAAACTGACAGTTTAAAAATGTTATAGTCATGGAATTTCATGTAACTATGCTGTAGGTAATCATTTGCACCACGGAATAGGTAAATTATGTTCGATAAATAATAATTTAAGTTACTGATTCAAGTAGGTACTCGAAGGATTCCTCGCAAATCCATTTATGAATCCATTTAGAAATGCCGTTCAAATTAAAAAGTTTCCATAAAATTTCCTCTTGAAAGTTATGAATAAATACTATGTTGTTGCATTTGCTGCAAAAACATAAAAATATTTAAATTTTCCATATTGCGAGACGATCACTAAAGTGTTTGTTTGTATCATCTACTCATTATTAATTTTAATGAACATTTTCACCGCTAGATGGCGCTAGTCGTTCGTAAAAACCACAATATGTGGCATTATTATTCTATCATATTTTTTGTATTGATCATAAATTTAATATTATAATGCGTAAAAGTTTATTTCAAAATAATGTATCAAGGGTTAAGTCATTGTAAAAAGTAGTTGGAAACGGCAAAAAGGGTTTGGGCTCGTCCGGGATTTGAACCCGGGACCTCTCGCACCCTAAGCGAAAATCATACCCCTAGACCAACGAGCCGGTATTTGAAAAGACGAAATTATGTATCAAACTCCACAGATATATTATAATGTACTCTATTATAGTATTGTGTAAATATGTACATAACGTCATCATTTTATTTTATCTTCTGTCAGAAACAATTTTAAATATTTTTTTAATTAATGATAATGTGACCGAAGGTGGTAACAACACACAGCCTTGCAGGAACTGGCACTCAAGTGCAGCTGCAAAAACACACTGGTAGGTTTTTCAACTCGAAGATGGTAGCCAACCAGATGGAATACCACCGATTTAAGGTGTTTTCCTTCACCGAATGCTCGAGCTCATTGTATGATTCGTAGCCACGACCTTCGCCACGGTCATTGAAGAACCATACCTATATAATTATTATGATATCTTTTAGGTATATTAAAAGCAAAGTAAACGTTGTAGCATATAAGGAATAGGAAGTGATAAATAGCATAATAGAGTGGAGGAAGTTACACCTACAAGAGATCAGCTCTTAAATATAGAAAGTAGGTAAAATATAGATACCTATAATGGTAGTCTTTATTGTATCGTTCATAAGAGCCATATTAGCGGGGAACAGCTAGTTAAGTATAGTATTTAAGAACTTTCCGGTTTCACGCACCGTGTAGGTAAAAAACCCTAAGTGTATTTCCCTAAAAAAAATATGAAAAAAAGTTCCAAGAAGTTTTGGTAGGCTACAAAATGTACCACAAAAATTAAAAGGGTATTTCCATAAACAAGGATATTGGCAAGTATATTTTATACCAATAGTTTTGTTATTCTATTTATAAGTACCTAGCTTCCGCCCCGCGGTTTCACCCGCGGTCCCGAGTGCTCCGATCGCCACCAAACCTTACAGGATTATCCGCGGGGCTAATATGAAGATTGTCTGAAAATTTCATCGCGATCGGTTCAGCGGTTTCGGAGTCTATAAGGAATATACATAGGTACATCCTTTATCTTTTATATACATATATAGATAAGTAATTACAGTGCAATTGCGTTATCCACAGATGGGTTGAAATAAAAATAAAATATCCAGGGATATTCACATACCATCTGGTCCCAAACAAACCCAATAACTGATACCAAACTGATACTATGGCTACATAGATACTTACACCCAGATATAAGAACTAACAGAAATGTTTTAGCATACAAATGTTTATCCTGAGCGGGAATTGAACCCACGACCTGCAGCATAGCAGGCAGTGTCTCTGATATCCACGCCAACAGGCCATGAACGGGTGGACACATCTGTTGCTAATGAGGTAGGCAGATAGAAGAAAAAATAAATAATAAATCAACTACCGACAGGAAGAGGTGGTGAGACATGAGTTCCATCTGCCCCTGATAACTCAACATGAAGACCATGAATCTATCAAGAGCATAAGGGCCCATAGAGCGGACCCAGTAGCCCCAAAACGACCAATAAATAGTCGAAACCTAATGCCCGTATATTTTCGGTGAAGAAAAACATTCTAAGAAAACGCGGTGGTAGGGTACTTTGTAGTACCCGCCTGGCTAGCTACCACCCTCAAGTTAAAAATAACTTCTGGTGTGTCCCGGCAGTTGTACTTGAGAGCCAGTTCCTCCAGGTTTTGTGTGCATAGCACCTTCGGCCAACAACACATACCATAGAGTCTATATCGACAAAAAAAATACATTGCAAATTACATTTTTATTAAATTACATTACCTCCACCTTACAGAATACTGCAGCCAAATAACTTATAGTTGTGTTCCTGCGCGTGAGTAAGGTCGCCAGAGCTCGTCGGGGAGGGGGGAAGGGTCGGCAACGCGCGAGTGATACCTACTCCTCATAGGCTACGGCAACTGCTTAACATCAGGCGGGCCGTATGCTTGTTTGCCGACAATGTTGTATAAAAAAATACATTAAAATTAACCATTACCCAGAATCTCTTAGTAGGCTTTAATCACAGGTGAAACGAAGGCCAAAGTCAATGATATTTTACGACAATAAATTAATACTAAAAGATAAAGCCTCGTTCTGAAAATGAGTAAGCTAGTCAAGTTAATATATTAGTGCATACGAATTTGCCGGAATTAATTTTGGCGGAAAACTTTAAACACAAACCTTAAAAAAAAAAAACTGTTGGCTTTAAACAAATTGAACGTATACGTGTTTTATTTATAAATAGAACAACCCTTTATTCATTTAACTGTATATTACCTCCAAACAGTTCAATAGCAAGAAATTTTTTTTGTCGAATGGTACCAATCAGCTCTAAAGTAAAAAAGAAAAAAAAATGTATATATAAGTAATTTCATGTGAAATATGTATACTTACAGGTACAGACAAATAAAAACTAAAGTAGTTAAATTTAAGCCAATTAACCTCTTTTAGACAACAATTATGCAATAATGAATTAACAAAACTCATAACAAAGGTGTTTCTCAGTATAAATGAACAGGTTATAGTTATAGTGTTCAAAAGTGAAATTAAACTCCCATGTTTTTATTTAAAAAAAACAAAACTAGATTGTGATCGACCTGAGGTATTGTCTATGCTCTATGAACCGGTCAAGCGAGTGTTGGCACGTGGGAAACGTGTAGATTTATAATAAGAACAAATTCAGTCACGATTTTTGATTGAACACGAATGGAATTCATTGATAATAGTTTTTTTCTTAGTATTGCTGTGGGTTAGTAATATATATTTACCTAAATACGTCGATTATTTAACTTTAATTTAAAAATTATGCTATTTCCATTGAAACATTGCAATTTACTTGATGATAACTGATCACTGCATTCACTTTCGATGACAAACTTCATAACTTACAGCATTGCACTATTTAGATTAAAATACCTACCTAAAGTTAACATTATAAAGTCAATTGAATTTGAAGTTCAAAATAATGTTCACATAATAGGCTCTACCTGTCACCATATTTCTATTTGATATCGTTTGTTTATGTTCTAACGAAAGATTCACTTTGTAACCAAACCATTGGAGTTTTAGTATAGACAGCATTTATTGAAGAGTATGAAACCACAGCAATAGTATGAATCCATTCTTAAAGTCAGTTAAATTTAAATTCAGAACCTAGAGTTCATGTCACGTCCACCACCACGCGCGAAGTCGTTTAAAACTAAAATGATTACTTTGCAACTGGCCAGTACGATTTTTGCATTTACTGAGGAGGTTGAATAATTTTATTATGAATTTTATATTTATGGTGTTAACAGCCAAGTAACTTTTTTGAGAAACTTCTTTATAAATAGAACAAGGCTCCATGGTATAGTGTCAGTGCATTAATTAATTAACTGTAAAAAGTTTATTTAATTTTTGAAGATTGTGCATACTGGATTTTATTTAAGATGTGTAAGTAATTTTTTAATTGTGTTTGTGTATAAGCTAGCATATTATTTTGGATGATGTTTATCTCACTAACAATGCCCATTATATTAGGCATCATAAATCTCAAAGGCCGATTATAAAGCAATGTTTTAATAATATATCTGGCAAATCGAATGGACTGTCAAAATTTTAATTTTCATAAGATACTGAAACTGAAAACCGTGCCATAAACAAAAAAAATATAACAACCAACCATAATTAAAATCGACCTATTATAAAAGCAATTTAAATTCATAATGGATTCCTTTCTTGTGAATATTGTTATTAGTAATCGTTAAACATCATCTCATTTTTAAATAAACATTATAATTCTTTAAGTCGAGAGAAAGTTTCAGGCTATAAACATTTGAAATTTGCATAACAAGATAAAATAATTAAACTTCTGTATGCAACCAATATTAATTTTCTGCACAAATTCGCCAATCCACATTGGGCTCCAACGTGTAGCAAACTGTATTTTTTCAAATTCTTTATTTAAAAAAACCCCCCCGCTTTATGTAAAAACATCTTTTTTTTTTATTTACGAGCCATAGGCTAAGCTCCGACTACTTAGTATACACATATTCATACGTGTAATGCCTACTAAAATATTTAATTTTGTTACTTATTCCCTGTCATAGATAAATCATTTATTATTTTGATCGAACTGTCAGCTCATAAATATTAATAAAACAACGTGTGTCATTGAACAGAAGTTAGGGATCACCCACATGTCACGTCACAGGTTATACTTGCTAATCACTGTTCTGTTTTGAGAACATCTATCATTATCAATATCATTTACTGCGATGATAGCTAGATGATCGTGGGTTCGAATCCTACATAGAGCATGAGGGGGGAACATTTTAAGGTCACCATGACACGGTGGTTAGGTATTTTGTAGTACCCACCTGATTGGCTACCATCTTTAATTAGAAAATTTGTCGTGAAGCATGTTCCGGTAGTTGCGCTTGAAGCCAGTGGCCTTACAGGTTTTTTAAGATCATTGGACACATAAATAGATCCTTACCCTTGAATAATAGGGAAGATACCTGTATTCAAAATAAATTATCAAACACTAACCAATGTATAAAACACCAAAAAAAAATGGGGAAACCTTGATAATTTTTATGATTTTTAACTACCATCTAACCATAAAGAGTAGAGCATTTGATGCTATACAATAGGGATGATGACTGACACATCAAATCAGCAACTTTTTATGAAATGTTAAAACGATAGGTAAACAAACAAGGTAAAAATGGAGTTTTGTAATAAATACATAGTTATGACGTCATAATTATAAAACATCAAAAGTTTTGCTTTTTATTGGTCAATAAAAATCATAAAAAGGATAAATTTAATAAACTAATCGTGGTTTCGCCCCTTTTTTTGATGTTTTATACATTGGTTAGTGTTTGATAATTTATTTTGAATACAGGCATCTACCCCATTATGACGTCATAAAACTCCATACAAACCTAACGTTTTAACACTTCATAAAAAGTAGCTGATTTGATACGTCAGTCATTATTCCAATTAAAATGTAATTAGATCATTCAGAACGTGGGTAAAACCGCGGAATGGACACTAATCATAAATAATACTTTCTTATCTCACGGTAGCCGTCGGTCTCTGTACTTGTATTTACCAACATCACCGAAGATATAAAATAATATTCAAATTAGAAAACGCCCACTACTGTGAGCCAGGTCACAGGCTAGGCTATGTATATTTCTAAATAGGTAGCTAGGCCCCTTACCTAGGTTATTAACATAGTAAACTTGTTTGACAGGCAGAACACGGTAAGTTCTTTGTCTGTGTCTGTATATAAAAAAACAAGTCTTGACCGAAAATCAATGAGCCTAAATCAATGGTCATAGAATCGTAAAATTTTTAAGATGTGTTATTTTTGTAAAGTAAGGGTGTACTCTATAGAATAGGTACCATGGGTCTTCAATCATTCATAAGGGCTTTTTAAGATCCCAAGCCTTTGAATAGTTTCATTTTAAATCTAATAATTATTTAACTATCATGATTGTGTTATGAATGTTATATTATATAAATTAAAATCATATTACTTATAATGAAAATAGAATTGATTATACTACTTATAAGTATTTACTAAGCATCTAAATAATCAAGGTCTTCAAAACATTTATATTTTTTTATTGTTTTTTTTTCTAATTGCACTAAAATTTGTAAAGTAAACATGATATTGTAAAGTGTACTATGAATATGCAAGAAATAAAATGCTTTTTTATTTTAATTTTAAATAAAAACTCGAGTTTTACATTTATCTAACAACATAGACACCGCCATCTACAGTCAAAGATACTAAGAACTATGAAAAAAAAAACAGAAGAACGTTCTTTTTTCGATAAATTTGAATCGTCGAGCCTATCATCAAAAATGTCACAACAAAGTTCAAATTACAAAATATACACCGAATTAAGAAATTGTACCTTATACATATTCAGTACGTCATTAATTGAGGAGTAGGCAGCCATTACATACGCTCAAGGCACACAACTTTCCTTTAAAAACATAGTTATTATTCGAAACGATGCCATCCTTGCGTTAAAGCATGTATTACAAGGTTAAACGAGGCGAAATGTCAACAATTAAATTTTTTATAATAATCGATCGATTGTATTCTGTCGAAAGAATCTATGCTAAATTGGTTCACACGATTTTGAGCTGTATACATTCGGACAAAAAATCATTGTGTGGCTTAAATATATTTAAAGAATTGATCCAGAATACAACGTTATTTTACCTAATTTAGTTCGATATTACAGTTAACTTTAAATGATTATTATTTTAATCAGTAGAATAGATCTCCATTTAATAAGGTAGTACTTAAGTACCTACTTATTTTGTATGCAAAATATTACATTAAATTCACATAAAAACTGTATGAAATTATAAAGTATTTTATATTTTAAGATACTACCTTCCACCTGCAGTTTCACCCACGTTCCTGAGAGATCTAATGTTTATCCAATTTAATAAGTTTTTTTTTAACTATATTTTTCCATAGCACAAGCTCTGCTTAGTTTGGAATCAGATAGCCGTGTGTCAGGAATATTTATTTATAAAGTTTAAATCTAGGGAATGGTCTATATTAAGTGTCAAGTTTGATCCAATTCCGTTAATCCATTACGACGTAATTGAGTAACAAACATCCACACAATCGTTCGCATTTAGAATATAAAATAAGTTAAATAACTCTATAGTGAACCATTGAATAGCAAATTACACTTGCACTTTCTCTCCATAAATGACCCAAAAATCATGAAATCTCCTAATGGTGTGTTCCGGCAGCTGCACTTGAGAGTCAGTTTCTTCTGGGCTTCCGTTAATCCATTACGACGTAATTGAGTAACAAACATCCACACAATCGTTCGCATTTAGAATATAAAATAAGTTAAATAACTCTATAGTGAACCATTGAATAGCAAATTACACTTGCACTTTCTCTCCATAAATGACCCAAAAATCATGAAATCTCCTAATGGTGTGTTCCGGCAGCTGCACTTGAGAGTCAGTTTCTTCTGGGCTTTGGTGGTTACCACTTTCGGCCACATCATCACATAATATAGTGAGATTGTGGTCAAACACAAGCCTATACAAAGTAAAAAAAAAACTTGCTAGGTTAATGTACAAATAATCTAAGCAACGTTTTCTTTCCGAATGCATTAGAAAATTAAAAAAAATCTAGCCACATATTCAGTGCATATTGCGTAGTTGTATTACCAGTTTATCATTGAGTAGGTTGACGTATCCTATGTACTTATCATTTACTTAAGTACTAACCTTAATCCTAACTTAATATTATGAATGCGAAAGTGAGTTTGTTTGTTTTCTCTTCACGCGTCAATGGAGCAACCAATCGCAATGAAATTGGACACGTGGGTAGCCTATGACATAGAGATAGACATAGGTTACATTTCTCTCGGGAACCCGGTGGATAACTAGTATATAAAGTTGGGTTATCACACTAATATTATAAATACGAAAGTTTGTGAGTGTGTATGCTTGTTTCTTCATCACTCTCAAACGGCTGGATCAATTTTTATGAAATTCGGAGGTTACTACAACCCTGGATTAACAGATAGGATACTTTTTATCCCGGGAAAATATAAGATCCCTCGGGAACGCGGGTGAAACGGGGGGGCAGAAACTAGTTTATCATTAAAATTCACTTTCTACAAAAAGTGTTTAGGCAGTTTATGCACGTTATAAAAGGGCACTTTTGAAAGTCAGAACTACTGAAGTTTCCACCGGTTCGGAAGACAGTCTTCAACTGAGAAGAACCGGCAAGAAACTCAACAAGTTTTTTTTTTAATTTATCTCAAATTCGTATGATTGTGTTCATATTAACATATGTTAGAAACTACGTTATACTTTTTCACTACTAAAGCTAAATTCAATAATATTTATGGCATCCTATCATGAGCTAACTGAGTTTTTGATGTTCTCAAATTTCCATATCTGTCACATAAAATTATGTAATTGTAACATAGCATGTGGATGACCCCTATCATTATAGAATTTTTAATTCACACAAAAAAAAAATGTCAGTCGATTCAAGTTATAGATGCCTCTTACTCCTTACTTACTTACTTCCAATAAATTGACGATAAAATTAAATATTTCTTGGGGAAGTTAAAAACGCTTTCTTTATCGATCGCGAATCCATATCACATAAATTATATGCTGAAAAGTTTAACAAAAAAACCACGGAGCGGTACAGTATTTTATTATACCAATTATCTTGTTTCCATAGTACAAGTACTGTTTAATTTGGGATCCAGATGACCGTGTATGTAGAATGCCCCATGATTTTTGGGTATTATATAGCTATTCTCCGCGGTTTCACCCGCGTTCCCGGTTTAAAAAAGAAGAAAATAATCGGGAAAAAAATTATCCTAAATCACACATTTGGAAAAAAAAAAATACGTTAAGGTCGGATAAGTAGTCTCGGAGTTCTTCTATATAAAGAAGATGTTACAGGTGGACTATCTGCCTGCTTATCAACTGATAACTTAAAAAAAAATGATTTATTTATACATATAAGTGTCCCAGTATAACTCCAAATCGAACAATTCGAATAAAATATCGGGTGATCGCATAAGTATGCCGGAAGAGCGGATATATTCACGCCAAATTCATCGCACGAAATAACGTTTCATTACATCACTTCCAGTTTACGTAAAGTTGCGTAATCTCTTGTCATTTGTACTTAGTGCACATTGTCAGTGAGACGGAAGGCGAAATTCACTTATTCATGATGATAATAAATGCTTTGTGCATCGCGTCGCGTATTAGACCATTGTTAAAATGTTGCCTGTGTTTAAAAACATTGTGGTCATTAATATCGTTGGATAACATATTCACACACAGAGCTTTCGAAATTATATGTATACTTACTGCGGTTTCACCCGCGTTCCTGGATAAGAATATACTTGCAATATATTTTTGAAGTATTCTCATAAATCAAAATTTAAAGATACTAACAAATAATCATCTTTAAATGATGAAAAATCCGCTGGCCCATTTTCGATAACACTCGGCTTACTCAGCTTTATAACACAAGTAAAGTCACAGAGACACAAGTCAAAATAAATCCGGAACGTTTTTATTGTATAACAAAATATAATGACAATGATCTTGCACGATCATAGATTGCTATGTAATTTTCTATACGTTATGTATAACAATGGTATAGGGACATTTCCTGGTTATTACCCACACATTATGGTTTAAGTCTTTAAGACCTACTTTTATATTCAGTGTTGCCTACAATAAAATAACAATAGAACTCATTTACATTTTTTTACAGAGGTACGTGTTGATGTTGCCGAAGGTGGTCAGCATACAAAGCCTTTTACCGTAACTTTGAGGGTGGTAGCTAGCTAGCCAGGTGCTATGGTTTCCTCCCGATGTTCTTCTTCACTAAAAGTTCAAGCTCATAGTAGGATTCGAACCTTAGACCATCGCCAGGGTATTCGACGTCACTATCACTGAACTTTTAATTAAACTAACTTAGTTATTATATTAGTATGAACTTGCCATTATATGTTGGTATATGATAAGTTATTATATAAAATTATTCTAAGTATATAAATATATAAATGTCCTGGATGTCTTCACACGCGGCCGTCTGAACACAAACAAATCAGAGCTTGTTACTATGGAAACAAGACAAACAGTTAAAATAAAGCCTAAATATAAGCAAAATGATAAAAACCCTGTCCGTTGACAGGACGACGACCCTAGAATGCTATGATTATATTATAAATCATACCCAATGTTATAATAAATCAAAAAATATTTAAATGAATGCAAATATCATTAATTTATTTAACTACTTAAACGAAATCTTTATTAATAAGTACTTTAATATAAATGTGGAATATATTTCTACTTAAAAAGTCAAGTAAGACATAATTTACAATGACCTGGTAATTTTAAAATTTAATTTTATATCCGGATATAAATTCAGTCGCTCGATTTATACGATCTCATTGTGATTATGGACAATATATTTTCTTACGCAATACATATAAAGACATCCTTACACAACACTATTCAATGAACATATCCACTCAATATATTACTCTCTAATAACTACATGAAAAGACATTACTCGCCGCGAACGAAAAAATTATACACCAATATGACACCAATGCTCGAAGTTTACGTTAAAAAATAAATAATAAAGTTTTATTGTTACAACGCCATCTAGTGGGTAATTAACTAACTTTTTATCATTAATTAATATAGAGACAGAAATTCTAGTTTCTAGCTGTGTCAATGGTTGAGATGCTATAGTGAAAACTGATTTCATGAATCTATTACTAAATTAACTGCCAAATCACTCAAAAAACGCTTTGATATCAGTTCGGTTTTGCAGCTACGATACGGCAGAAAGACAAAGGCAATAGTTCAGTGGTAATGACTGCAAATCCCGTAACTGACCTTAGTTATGGGATTTGAAGTTAGGTTGAAAAGAGTTTTCGGTGAAGGAAAACATCGTGAGAAAACTACACAACGGTAGTAGAAAACTTTATACTCGTAGTAAAAATCTGTCGTCAAGCATTTACCAGTGGATTCCGACAACTGCATTTGAGAGCCAGTTTCCTTCTAGGCTTTGTGTGCTTACCACCCTCGGCCACATTATCACTAACCATACGAAAACCTATCAAAATAAAATAAAAAGTTTTAAATTTATAAAACGTACCAACTACATAATATTTCAGATACTGGCTTCCCCACAATATATTTTGTCTTGTCTTTGATTATTCTAAAACGTTATACTCAGACTTCGCTCATCGTTGACATTTAGGTCTGAACTTTAAGCCTAGTTCTAGCCGTGAGGTGCCATGAAATACCTCAAAGTTATTTATTAACGTGGCTTTAGTCGTGCATTCACGTTCACTTTGTCTAAAGTACGATATTATCTTTGTTTATGTCTATATTTGTCATTGAGTTGCATTCACATGCATTGAAGAATGGGAACTTTATTGACAGATTAAAAAGATACTATTTTTAATGCAGTGTGGGAGTCCCTAAGTCTATTGGATCGATGCAAGAGAATTTCTTTTCAATCGATCAATATTTTATTTTTGATAAACTCACGGGGGTAAGGTATTAATCAAACCTATAACCACAGCGTAAAAATATACTATAACGACTGTAAGAGTTACATAGACTGTGCTATAACTATGCAAAACACACATTACCATACTATCATCATGCACACTTTCATGTTGCACTTCAGAGACAGAGCCTTCTTCTTTGACTACAAGATTTATCACAGTGGCTCGCATACCAACCTCTCGGTCATAACAACATAGCACACTATACCTAGTAACCCTAAGGTCACCAAAGGGACCATCTACGGTAGGTCTTGTACAAATCTTGTAGTCAAAGATGAAGGGTCTGCACTTCAGAGACAAGAATTAATTGCCTTCTAGACTTTATAACGGTCGGCCACACATTGTCAATCCCTCTGGTATTGCTAATGTCCATAGGCGACGGTAGCCACTTACCATCAGGTGGGCCACCTGCCTGCTTGTCAGCCTTTTCACGATAAAAAATATAGAATATATTATTACAGTAAAACAAAGTAATAATAAATAAGTACTATGATAGGACGTCTTATCGATTAAGTAAATAGTAATAATTGTATAATTAAAAAAGGGAAATTACAAATACTTATTATATCATAATAATTGCAAAACAAACACGAAAAGCTAATAAGAATAACGTAAATCGTAGTACGGACGGACATAGGAACCAGTTTCCAATATATCTGCGCATACGCATGCGGACGGACAACGGGCAGGTCTCAGTGAAAGTATGAACTCATGGTCATTGCGCTTGAAGTACAGTCGAGGAAACAAACCTTAGCACATAATAGGAGCAGAATAAGTGTATTCAACTTTTTTTTTTATACCACTAAGTTGGCAAACAAGCGTACGGCCCGCCTGATGGTAAGCGGTTACCGTATCCTATTGACGCTTGCAACACCAGGGGCATTACACGCGCGTTGCCGACCCTGCAAAAATCTCTTCACACCTTTCTTGAAGAACCCCATGCTGTACTCCCTTGGGAAAACCACGGCGGGGAGCTCGTTCCACAACTTGAGCGTCCGTGGTAGAAAGCTCCTTTGAAACCGCACTGTAGGAGACCAGTTTGGCTCCAATGTGTGAGGATGAGCTCCCCGTTGATGGCGAGAAGTGTGATGGTAAAATGTAGCCGTGGGCATCAAGTCGAACAATTCCTCGGAACACTGTCCATTGTTCAAGCTTGTTTTATTGGATTTAAATCGTTTTCCATATCTAATGATGATATACTAATGGTTTAATTTATGATCGCTGAATGCAGAAGAGAAACATATTATTTTTAAATGACGCTATTATTATATTTTTGTCCTCTCAGAATTGTAATCCATAATGGTGGCCCTGCCGTAACAAGAAACACGTCTCTCTTTGATAAAATTCTAAATATAAATCTAATATGAGAACATTACGTTTGTTTGACAGAATAATCTACACTAATATTATAAAGAGGTAAAGTTTGGATGTAGGAAATTATATCTAATTACAGATCCGATTCGAGCTTAGAGCATAAAGCCAAGAGCAAATCTTTTTACCTCAACTATACTTCTAAATGATCTTGAATACGGACGTGCTTGCGCACATTATTCAATATTAATTTATATAATATCAATTACAATTGAGACTTTAAATTGTTTTCAAATACCTTTAGCATACAAAACCAAAATGACCATGGGTATTGAGGGTGTAGGCTCGTTGAATAACTTGCTTGGCTTTTGAAGTACGATGCATCGGAGATGAATATTTCTTTTTTTAGAAGCACATTAAGTGTAATATTATAAACCAAGCATGTAATAAACTTAATAAAAATCGTACCTAATATAACGCGTTATTATCCTAACAAATATTATAAATGCGAATTTGAGTTTGTTTGTTTGTTACCTATTCACGCCTAAACCGCTGAACCAATCGCGATGAAATTTGGTACTAGCTTATGGTATGGAGAAGGACATGGGTTACTTTTTTTCACGAGAACGCAGGTGGACCGCGGGGGACAGCTAGTAAGTAAATAAAAAGCTTTGAACTAGAAATTAAATGAGCCAAAGGGATAAACATACGTAACAATTATCTAATATGATAATAAAAGTAAGATTACAAGCAATTACGCATGCATAACCTAGTATACATTGCAATTACACGGATACCTACATTAGAAGCGAAAGTTTAGACATAATCTCATAAAATATTTTTTTTGCATAATAATTGTTATTATATAACGTATGACTGTTTAAAACTGATCATGTGTGATAAAGATTTATATATACGTTCCATAACATTAAGAATAAGATTATAAATAAACACCACTACCTACATACAGGGTGATTTTTTAGTCACTGGCAATACTTGCAGGAGTGGAAGTACTCATCAATATGAACAACTTTTATTATGGGACCAAATCTGATATCGCGTAAAATAAAATGGTTACTTCATACTTTTTGGTAGAGTAGGTATTGAACTTTTGTATGGAACAGCTGATAATTTTTTCGTCATTTCACAGTTAGTCTCATAATAAAAGTTGTTCATATTGATGCTTTGAGCATAAAGCTTATGCTCTAAGTATTGATGAATACTTCCACCCCGGCAAGTATTGCCAGTGACTAAAAAAATCAACTGTTAAAAATCACCCAGATTATAAAACAAAGTCCCCTGCCACGTCTGTCTGTCTATATGCTCGCGATGATCTCAATAACCATTGAATGGATTTTCATTCGGTTTTCATTTACGGACAGAGTGATTCATGATGAAGGTTTAGGTATATAATTTATAAAAGGTTTTGTGTCAATTGGTTGAAATATGTCGATGATTGTTGACGATGTCGGAAGAAATCATATCGACTAGGAACTTTATTCGCGTCGCCGTAAACCAATAGAGTTATAGTAGATATTTGGATAGGATAGGATACCTATTTAAAAATTTGACGTAGTAGCTCTTCTACCCGTGCGAGGCCGGGACGGGTCGCTAGTATTATTCTAGCTGTCCCCCGCGGTTTCACACACGTTCCCGAAGTCCCTTTCTATACCATAGGCTACCTGCGTACCTTTCATCGCGATCGGTTCAGCGGTTTAGGGGTTAAAAGGTAACAAATAAACAAACTCACTTTCGCATTTATAATAGATACTAGCTTCCGCCCCGTGGTTTCACCCGCGTTCCCTAGGGATCTTGTATTTTCCCGGGATAAAAAGTACCCTATGTTCTTCTCCATACCATAGGCTATATGCATACCAAATTTCATCGCGATCGGTTCAGCGGTTTAAGCGTAACAGACAGATAGACAGACAGAGTTACTTTCGCATTTATAATATTAGTAGGGATTAGTTAAGATTAGGATTTAGCATAACCTTATAATAGTCCTTGACTCAACGTGATATAAAAAAAAACAATTTAGTAAACTACCCAATTACCGTTTATTACTTACCAATTTTAATTACAATTTGTATATCATATTAATTAAATCGACACTTACACGGACAGAATAACAGACAGAGGTTGCGTTTTATAGGAAAGGAAAAAGATAATTTATTTACTTGAAACACGGTTAGGTACATACATAGTTCTTATTTTACTAAAAATTTATCTAAATTTTCTAAAATAAAATAATATTAAAAAATACTAAATAAATCAATAAAACCAATAATTAAGAAAGAAATAATATAAAATGTCAACAAACTCAAATAATAAGAAATAAATATTATAAAGAGGAAAGATTTGTAGGTATGTAAGTATGTTTGTAACGAATTGGCTCAAAAAGTACTGGACCGATTTTAAAAATTCTTTCACCGTTAGAAAGCTACATCTTCACCGAGTAACATAGGCTATATTTTATCCCGGGAACGCGAGTGAAACGGCGCGGAAAAGCTAGTGAGAAATATTTTAGTTATTTACAATGTTTTATATATGCCATAAATTCAGTCATAGTAGGAAAAATAACGTTCAATCGACCATTTTCTCAATGTCAAAGGCAATTCTCTTATTATCTTAGGAATTTTATTAGGGATGTTATTTGCGATCCAAATCTGTTTCTAAATAATTCCTTATAACTATTATAAAAGTCAAAGTGAGTCACTTGGTTTGTCCTTCTTTTTCGCAGCAACAGAGCATCGGTTCAACGTGATTTTTTGCATAGGGATAGTTTATAAGCCGGAAAATGACATAGGCTACATTTTATCCCGGGAACGCGGGCGCAACAGCGTGTCAAAATCCTAGCTGTTAGATATGTAGATAATAATGAGGTCTCATGGGCTCGGTTGGTGACCAAAACAACGATACTGATCGAAAACTGTTTCCTAAAAACTCGCTATTCGTTCTCAACACAATAACTGAACCAACAAAGGCTGTGAAACTCTCACGATATTAAAGAAAGCAAATATTACATGACGACGAGGTCGACATACGTTTACGACGCCATATTTTTGAATATTATCTATTGTAGTAGTAAAAAAACATCATATAGTCGAGGACAAAGTTATTTTATATATTTTTTATTTCGTATGCACGTACAACAATAAAATATAATTGTTATTAGTTATCTTTAGTCTTTGTAATTAACAAATTTTATAACCGGTTCTTTTCGGCCTAATGACCGGTATTAGACAATACATAACGAGGAAGGCGTATATTTACATAAAATATTTATATTCTGCCAATCTACAAGCCTTTGCCCACGGCTCCACCTGCATTGTTATTTTTGTCTCTTGTTTTACTAGAACTGTCACTGCGCCGCTCTTTTTAGTCACAGTACAATGTAACTTTTTCAAGGGAGTTTCCTAGGGTGTTCCTTAGGTAACTGTGAAACCAAATATAAGCACACTAACGTGCAGACAGACAAACAGATACGTTACGTATAATACTTAAGGAATTAAAGCGACATAAGCGTCTGTGAAATCTTTCCCTTCCAATACATTTTTCTCTAGTAGGTAATCTGACATTTGGGCGGGGGGTCTGATGCTGCGCTTGGGCAACTAATACGCGATTTCCATTCATAACTCAAATATTTAAAACTTATATCGTTTCTTAGCAGAGACAGGACAGTACGCTTTTTAATTCAAACTTTAAATAATTTAAATTAATGTAAGTACCACTTCACTTAGATTGGGTTGTTTTATCATTTTTTTATTTTTTTATTATTATTTAATTGGTCTACAAAACTGGGCGTTACACAATATTCCCAAAACTAAAAATCAAAATCATTTTTGCATTGTGCACGTTCTTCTAGATGTAGACACATTAATTAAGTTAGTTATACTTACTCACAATTACTTCAATAAATTTCTCTATGCTTTGTGTATTTACGTAAACAAATAACATTGTGACATTCTGGTGAAACATAAGTTTAAAAAAATTGTAAAAACGTTGTTTCTTTAATACAGATAGGTAGAAAAGGAAGTTAATTTACCTATCGATAGATCACTCCGCCATTAATTGCAACAAAATTAACATTGAACCTTTACCTTTTTTCAGACACAATGCTCAACACAAAAAGATATATCGAAACCACAGTGATTTTACTGCTATTAGTGCACGTAGCATCACCTAAACCGAGCAAAACCAATGCTAGTCCAGTCCATGAAATTATTAATGAACAATCAAGAATAGACGAGAAACGAAGCCCAGGAATACTGCCATATGGGAATCCACTAGCTGGAAATCTTCAACAGAATATAAGACTTCATGCACAAAATCAACAAGCAATGTTCAACGCAGAGAGAGTGAGACAACACAGAGCACAGCTACAAAGATGGACAAAACAGCCACAGCAAATTGATAGCTACATGAAAGCGTACCAGGAATCACAAGAAAATCATCAACTAGCATTAGAAAAACAGCAAGCTAATGCACAATCTAAAAGAGTTAATAACAAACAAGAGAAAAGAACTAAGTTACAGCAGGGCCCAGATCCAATTACAAAAGCTGATCATAAAGAAAAGAGTAGAAACCATAGATCTTATGGATCAGTTCAAAATCAACAGTATGTAATACCCAAGCGACAACAAACTATGTATATATCTGAAGCATCTGCTTATGATCGAGGAGTAACTATTAAACCGAACGGTAATGTCGGTATAAAGCAATTGAATGAAAAAGAAGAAGCAAATAAGTTGTATACTGAAGTATTTCCTAGTAAAACACAGTATATATATCCGAAACAATACAGTCAGATGCAGTCTTATGAATCGGCGCAAGATATTAAAGCTCTAAATTCTTTATTAACTAAGACACCAAGAGATCAACTTTTGGAGTTAAATGCTTTAATACAATCAGAGAAACAAACTACAGGTGAGAAAGATCCTCTAGAAACACCTATCGATCTATTTTTTTACGCAAAAGACCAGCAAAATTTACCAGAACATAGTGAAGAAGATTACGGTCAAGTTCCTCAAAATTACGCCAGTGCTTATTTTACTAACAATGAAATTAAAGACCACACTCCTATCACAGAAGAAGTAGACGATATAGAAGCCCCACATTCAAATAGCTTGCAAGTATTACCTACACATATACCAGAAGATGAGACGACTACCACAAAAAGTAACAATTATTATAAAGTAGAAGTTGCTAGTCAGATAATCAGTGGCGGATACAAACCAAGAGTTATACACCCAGAGTATTATGAAAAAGATGTTTACGAGACCATTAAATATGAAAAACCAGCTTATTACGTCCAAGATCCGAAGGAAGATGATTCGAAAGAGTATTATCATCATAATCAGCAAGGAGTTCAACATCTAACTTCTGATGGTGTAGGAGTATCAGCTTTTGGAGATGACAGTGTAAGTATCAAAAACTTGGCCAATAGTATAAGTTCCATTAGAATTCGTAGGTCCCTAGAAACTGACCCATTTCTATTACCAAACGATTCTGAAATAGATATAGCTACATCAGAATCTAAAAATAATTCAGAATCTTTAGTGGAAATCGAATTTTCAGAATCAAATAATACAGAACCAACATCTGAAGAATTGCGTAGACGGCCATTTTATAAAATAACTAGGCCTTTTCTACCAGCCATTCCAAGTGATGATTCAGATTACCATTATACGGATGATGACAATCGCAGAGATTACGACAAATATTATGATGACGAATATAACGGTGAAGACGATATCACTGCACCCGATTTTGAATATGGCGCACCTAATCATAAACAATCATCGTTATTTTCTTTTAAAAACAAAAGACTTAATGCAAATAGAAAGAAAATTCATAGACAAAACGCTGATTCAAGTACAAGTTCCTCTAGTAAATTCAGTAGTTATTCCCCACCGATTTATGGACCTACAATATCTACGGAATCTAATGATTTTTCATATGGTAACACTAGGTATGGGGAACCCAATAGGCACATGTCTCCTTTAGAAGCATTGCACAATTTAGAACCAGTTTATATGTTAACAGAGACGCAGTTAAAAGCCTTAGTTAATCACGGACATGGGCTAAATATTGAACATTTAGACATTTTCCAATTGCCTAAAGAAAGAAAACGTCATTACCCTCGGAAGCATAGGAGGCGTCCAAATCATGGTCCAAAAAACCTGAGGAAAAACCTATTCAAATTACAAAAGTTGCTACATAATAACTAGTTAAAATATTAATTATACAACAAGTCATTTATTCAAGATAATTAATTATGTTCGGTAAATGTTAAAAATATATAGTTTTTAACGATTATTTGGAAGAAATTGATTATTATAATATCTATCGAATTCAACCATAAATATTTTTTATTGTATTGAATTCTGAACGAGCAAGAACATCGTTTTGTGTAATATGCGTGATGTATGCATATGTTTAATTAAGCTATTTATTTATTTATACTATTAGAATAAACTAATCATTAGTATCATATCGTTTTATTATTTAACTAGCTAATCCGCGCGGTTTCACCCGCGTTCCCGAGGGATCTTGTGTTTTCAGGGATAAAAAGTAGCCTATAGCATTCCTCGATAAATGAGTTATCCAACACTGAAAGAACACTCAAATCGAACCAGTTGTTCCTGAGATTAGCGCGTTCAAACAAACAAACTCTTTAGCTTTATAATATTAGTATAAATTAAGATTATGTAAGGGGCGCTCATAAATCATGTGACGATATTCTCTGAGCTTGGATCCCCCACCCCCTTGAGACTGACACTTTTGTCATTATAAGTACTGCAAGAGCTGAAGTATCTTCGTTTATATAAATTATGAGGTTATGACACTTATGACCGATATAGACTCAATAACTCTTGAAGTTTGCCCCGGTCACACTTTTATTTTATTTTTCACTATTATAAGTCAAATGGCCCGTGTTTGACCACAATCTCTCCATCGAAGGTGGTAAGCACACAAAGCTTAGAAGGAACTGCTCTCAAGTGCAACTGCCGAAACTCACCGGTAGGTAAGTACCTACTTGATAAAATAAAATAAATAAATTGAGAATGGTAGCCAGTCAGGTGGGTACTACAAAGTATCCTACCACTATGCTTTGGTTTAGCGTCACTACTAATGAGCTATCGTCGCCGAATAGTAATCGTAAAGTTGTTGTTCTTTTGTAGAATATCACGTGTAATTTGTTTAGATCCCTCCCCCTCTTCGTGACATTGATGGAATCCCTTCCCCCTTACCACTTTGCATTAGCGTCACATGATTAATGGCTACCCCCTAACATAAAATGACGTAAAAGATAAAGCAAACTACAATAGAAAGTAGTTACCGATGTTATGATGTAGAAATAGAAATGGATTTATACTTCTTATGTAAACGATTTTTTAAACATTCGATAGGATAGTGTTTGACCACAAACCGTGTAAGCAAACAACGCCTAGAATGTAACTGGTTGTCAAGGTACTGCTGCCAGTGACTAATATTTAACTAGACTAGGTCCCATACCTCTAAGCTTTCGTTTTCCCGCAGTTTTTGAATAGGTACCTTAATTTCTCAGTAGATAGGTACTATAACTATCCCTTGAATAAGAGATGCAACTGTTAATCTAGAAACTTTAAAATGAAACAAGTTATTACAATAATTGCCTTTATTCTTTTCTTTAAACTTTATACCTACTTAAATAGTAAAACATAAAAATGTTATTTGAACAAATAATATATATGTTGCATATACTTACATATTTTGTATTTCTAAATAAAAAAAATCGTCGTTTATACAGTCTATGCAGGGCAAGTACCTATACAAAAAAAAAAAACGTTTATGCTAAAATACGTTTCAGTATTTTTAGGATATATTTTAGAATACAACATATACTTACCTATAGTATAGTTAATAGGAAGTACGATTATTTTCTATACTAATATTATAAAGCTGAAGAGTTTATTTGTTTGTTTGTTTGAACGCGCTAATCTCAGGAACTACTGGTTCGAATTGAAAAATTATTTTAATTTTGGATAGCCCATTTATCGAGGAAAGCTATAGGCTACTTTTTATTCCGGGAAAACATAAGATCCCTTGGGAATGCGGGTGAAACCGAGGGTATATAGCTAGTATCATATAAAATCGTTTTCATGGCTCTAGAATAAGTAACCTATCATTCCATGTTTTTCTAGGTACATTTCTGCTGCATCTATCATCAGGTCTTTCTTCATCAGTCATCACCTCGATGTAATTTTGTAATATATATTCTCACTATTTACAGTTACACTACGCAGCAAACTATGAATTCGGCTACCGGGTCCGTGATCACCACACCGGTAATGACTTCGGACATCACGAAGCAAAAAAAGATGGTAAAACCAATGGCCACTACCATGTTCTGCTTCCCGATGGTAGAATGCAGAAAGTCAAGTATTATGCTGGCCCTGAAGGTTATCATGCTGATATAACGTATGATCAGATGCATTGAGGATTGGGAATTCCAATGGGGATTCAGTAAAATTGACACTTACCTATTTATTTTACAGGTCAAAAGTTGCCAGTACTATTACTAGCAATTATTTCCAAAATACGTAGGTATATTTGTTTTTGGATTTTGTTTTTTTTTTCATAATTTTGAATGTCAGCATTATAGGTTTAAATATGTAAGTGTACAAACTTGTAAATACCTTGTATTTATATTTATTTTGACCTAATAGGATAATTATTATCTAAGTTTAAAAGTACATGTTCATTTTAAGTAGTTAACTATTCCTAAATATAATAAGATAGTATCTATTGTAAATTATTTATAAACAAGCAAGTAGTGAGGAAATAAAAAAACAAAACAGTAAACTTTTATTTATTAAAAGAAAATATTTCTTTGAAAACATACAAAACAAACTTTAATGTACAACAAACCTTAGGTAAGATTCCAATTTCAAATCGCTTTTTTCTGCTGCTTTGTTACTTTCGATTAATGGTTAATCACTTTTTTTTAAATAATAAATGTTGATTTTTTTGTGTTTCCATCGCGGCGTCCAAACTCAAAATGACGCAAGAGAAAATGGCGTCTTGATTTATACGAAAGGAGTTTCGCGCCAAAATGCCATACGGTACGGTAAATAGTAGATTCTTGAAATGTGAAAATAGAAAGTTACTGCTTATATTCATTTTTATGACGTGTCGTTACTTTGACGACATTTTTGCTTCAACATTTCCTATATGGCGGTTGCGTAAACTCATGTAAGGAACAGTTGTATCTAGACTTGTGGTTGAGATTAATTAACAGCTTTTACTCATATTAAAATATGTTAGAAATTGTACAGTTGTTATTTAATGTTTCATATTGAAAGTTGTCGCTGAGAATCTATTGGTGTGTTCCGGCAGCTGCACTTGAGAGACAGTTTTAGGCTCTGTGTGTTAACTACCTTCTGCCACATCGTAATGTATGGTGATAAAGAGTTGTGTGAAATTTTGAATATTTTAAAAATTAAGTTTTTATTTTCGGATTTGTGCAATGTAAAACTATATTTTTGTTAAGTTTAATAAAAATAAATTAATATTTAACTATTCATAATAATACCTACTCACTATTAAATACCTGCCTACATTATAACATTTCTTTATTTTAACTCTACTAATTTCATTTAATGGCGCGTCACATTTTATTATTTATCTAGCTGTTGCCCGCAGTTTCACCCGCGTTCCCGGTATTAAAAAATAGGAAATCGGTTTAAAAACTATCCTACCTTGTTGCAGCAAATCTCACATTATGAAAAAAAATACGTTAAGATCGGATACTTATTCGAAAATACTTAGTTACATTATTATATTTATGGTAGGTAGTGTATTTCACTGACTAATTAACTAAATTCCACGCAATATTGTAGCATTGAATTGCAATTTAATATTAATTAATCCCCGAAACGCACAAAGTATGTAGGTATATAGATAATAACTTATTATTTAGTTACATTGTGATATTTTAATGGACTTTTTTTTAAAGCAAGGTACCCACATACTAATTAATAAAATATTTGAAAATACCTAAATAATGTATACCTACGTTTTGAAAACCATTCTCATTTTTCTTTGTACTTAGTATATAGTGTATCGGTAAACAAATTACCTACTCCACTTTACTTACCTTCAATAACTGACTTAGATATAAAAAATAGTAAAAATTTTCGCGACCCAATATTATTATTGTTATAAATTATAAAGCTTTTATTTACCCATATTTTTAAATTCCTTTACCATAGCATAAAAAGGACGAGTTAACTCTTTCCGGAAACAATAAAACACATTAAATGTTGTTCTAATTATTTATTAATATGAGAGTATTAAATAATACCTTTCCTTTTTACATTTTACAATAATTAATGTTATGTATACGTTGACAACAGTTGTCTATTATGAACACAAAGTACTATGGAGCTAAAGTAGACATCATTCTTACTACTGAACGTAAGTTGATCTTCGACGCCTGAGCATATACTTAAGTCATAAATCTATACAGGGTGATTTTGTTATCACTGGCAATACTTGCAAGGGTGGAAGTACTCATCAAAATGAACTAACTTTTATTATGGGACTAACTGTGAAATCATGAAAAAAATATCAGATGTTCCATACAAAAGTTCAATACCTATTCGACCAAAATGTATGAAGCAACCATATTATTTTACGCGATATCAGAGATAGCCCTATAATAAAAGTTGTTCACATTGATGAGTACTTCCACCCCTGCAAGTATTGCCAGTGATAACAAAATCATCCTGTATATTGAGAAGGAAAGAAACCCCAGCTCCATGCATATATCAGGTGAATATTTCGAGATGACATATTTCCGTTAGGTTGGTCAATCTGACTAACTTTTACCAAAGTCTATGTAACTTTTACAGTCGGCCAACGGACACGTCTAGACAGAGCAATCGTGCGGGGCTTGCGGGGTGAGAGAGGGGCGGTAGCGAGCCCAAGCTTCCATACACTCGCTTGGGACACAATGGAGCAATTACGAATGCCTAGACAAGCGGCATTTCGCGTGACTTCAAACGCGATAGACCACTGTATGTTTTTTACGCTGTGCTTTTACTATTGGACCAACAGTGAAATACCAAACAAAAAAACTTTTTGTCAGCTCAAGAAGAAGCCATCTCTAATCCACCCAGTATACCAATATTGCACAAAAGTAACGAATACTTAAGCCAGTAATACAAAACGATTGTCAAAACTCATGCACAGATATAATAATTGAAAATTAACCCAATATCATAATTACTAGGGCTCAAATTCACTCGGCACAACACTTGGCTCATATTTTCATATTTACTATATACATTTGATTTTTCCCTTTGGACAAGCAAGAACTTATAAGTAATCTTCTATTTAACTATGTTATCTTGCAAAATTCGCATAGTAGGTACAGTCAGCCCTAAAAGTAAATAATAACTTTAGTACCCTGTCATAATTAACATTCTCTTCACACTTTGTATGAAATGAAAACTGTGAATGGGAGCTATCGTTTTTGTGCTCACCAGTTGGCGCCACTGTAGAGTAAGGTCCTATAAAAGTTAGTTATTACGGACATGAAAACCATGTATACATTTAAATCATATTTAATACGTTAAACCGTACCGTAAAAATATCGAGCATGCCTCAGATTTACGTAGTTCGTACGTTTTGTTCGAAAAAAAAGTAGGTAAAAGTTTCCGAAAGAAAAAACCGTCTCAAAGCACTGCCATTAACTGACCCGTAACTAATATTTGCTATAATTAATCTCAGGTATTGCAAAATATTAACAACATTATTCTAATTAGAAATAAACCCGCTTAGCCCACCCAGAAACAGTGAAGTTGGACATTCAGAAGACCTCACACTACACTAGCGCCTCTAGCGGAAAATTCCCACGCGATAGCCCCCATTGTGTTGACACGGACAAAGTGATCAGCTACTTTTGGAGTTGATTGTACCATCCATTGAATAAAAAAAACAGCTGTAATACTGACAGTAATTTCAACGCAAGATAGTATTATATAGATTATAGATATATTCCTTATACTTAATAATGTACTCAATTCAATTTAGTTTCTCTAAAAATAGAACTAACATAACATTTGACAGCTCTTATTCATAAATATATAATTGAAATATTTATATATTAGATTATTACGTAACAAAAACTATAACGCGTGTTGTTTTTTTGTTACGTTGTTGAGGCTTTAGTATAATCGACTAATACAAGGTTTATAACTTTTTAATGAATAAGTACGAAGTGATAATCAAAATCGATTGAGTTTAGGTTTGATAATTTGAAACAATTTATAAAATTCCCGTATAAGTAACCATTGTGTGAGTGAGTGTACTTAAGACTTGGCTTAGATATTACTTAAGATAAATTCGGTATTTATAATATAATCGAATCCCTCTTGTGTATGTGCTAAACAAGGCACCTATCAATACAATGCGATCAATTTCTATTAATCAATAAAAATATGTTTATCTAATACTTTAAAGGTGACATTTTCTATTGAATCTAATAAATGTTATAAACTTTTATAAAGAAATGTCAAGAAGCTATTGCATGAAATGAAACATCTATTTATACTACCTGGGCGACCGATCTCTGCCCGGGTGATAATAGAGAAAACGAATTTTACCAGATATGAGATCTAGCTAGATCGATTTTTCGCCACCGTTAACCCCTACATAGCAACATTCATCGAAATTGTCATAAACTCGGTTTGACTTCAACACAACGTCTAAAAATTCTAATATTTGCTATAATTAATCTCAGGTATTGCAAAATATTAACAACATTATTCTAATTAGAAATAAACCCGCTTAGCCCACCCAGAAACAGTGAAGTTTGACATTCCGAAGACCTCACACTACACTAGCGCCTCTAGCGGAAAATTCCCACGCGATAGCCCCCATCGTGTTGACACGGACAAAGTGATCAGCTACTTTTGGAGTTGATTGTACCATCCATTGAATAAAAAAAAAAAGCTGTAATACTGACAGTAATTTATGTAAGATTATGTTAGCCAAGTTTTACGCAAGCCAAGTTTGAGCAGTCTAACTACGCTCTATAGATCTCAGCCTATTTCGGTTCAAACCAAACTGTTATTCCTATTAAAATAGAGTTGCAAATATGCTAAAGATAATAAGAATTAAAAGAACGACGAACTCATTGCGTTTATTAAATATTTTTTATAGATCTTACTAGCTTCCGCCCCGCGGTTTCACCCGCGGTCCCGAGTGCTCCGATCGCCACCAATCCTTACCGGATTATCCGCTGGGTCAATCTAAAGATTGTCTGAAAATTTCATTGAAATCGGTGCAGCCGTTTCGGAGTCTATAAGGAACATACATACATACTTTCTCTTTTAAATATATAGATTATCTTATTATTGTATGTATGTTTAGATTTTGTCGCGTATAAACGGCTAAAGGGATTTGGCTGAAACTTGGTACAGAAATAGATCATATCCTAGGATAAAACTAAATGATACTTTCACCTGCGTCTCTGGTATGAATCGCCGTGTAAAACCTCTACCAATTGGTATGGAGTTTATGTAGACAAACAGACTTACTGTAGTTTTTTTTTAATTATGTAGGTTTAGAAATAATAAAGGAAAAGATTAAAATATAACTCTTATGATTCCTTGAATATATATATATATATATAATGGTCCTTATTAATATAAGATAGTTTTTAGTTTACCTATACATACATTTGCATTGCCCACAGAACACTATACTATTTTCAACTTTATTGCATACACATTAAAACACATTTTAAGAATATTGCAATATCCATACAAAGTACAATCTTGTACAAAAAATCTCTTACTCTCCATTTCATTTAAACATCTAAAGGCAACTCAAAAACATTTTAAGTTGGCAACATTAAATAAAATAAACTATGATTCCATAGATTTATCAAATACTACCGTTAGATTGACCATGCAAAAGAGAAAGAGCGTAGAATACCCCTATATTAGAGCGAGATAGGCGAAACCTGTAACTGGCGTCAGTCATAATCCCGCTTACTTTTGCTAAATCTTTTTTTTAGTGTAAATTTATGTAATTAGACGAAGAATTACGGTTACGTGTGAAGAAAGAACTACTAGGCGTGGTTGGTAATATACCTTACCTGTCACGCCACAGAAAAAAAAAAAAACTGGACTCTTCTTATATCTCATAGTCGATCTATACGGTAGCATAGACAAATAAAAGATACTAAATCTATTATACAACAATAGAGACATAAATATACCATTGTTAATCTATTTTCTGTTTTTTACTATCAGGTACAGATAAATCAATATTAGTCACAATTAACGGTCGTTTTAGTTTACCTTCATAACTTTTTGATAAATTACTCAAATGTCTTATTTCATTAGCGATCCCCCGTATTTTGGCCATGGTTGATTGACATTTAGTTTTTGGACTTTGATTTCTCTCCGTCGACGTGGATGGAGCCGGACTGAATCGGTTATTGTCGGTTTTTTGCACTTTCGGCGGCGGTTCCGAGTCTTCTGATAGGCTGGGGAGTTTGATGAGCGGTTTTCTGGGCTTCATGTTTGGTAGCACTGAAAAAAAAACGTTTAATCATACAATAAAAGTTTACAAGTTGGGCGTGGAAATGAAACGTCAAAAAAAGGCAACATAATCCTACTAAAAACTCTTTTAAAAACATAATCCTACTAATCCTATCCTATTTAATATTATAAATGCGAAAGTGAACGAATTAGGATGAAATTTGACACACAGATAAAATATATTTTTGATTGACACATAGTATACTTATTATCCTAAGAACGCGAGTGAAACCGCGGGGCGACAGCTAGTATGATAGAAATTACTTACCGTGGCGATATTATGGAAAAAAAAGCCTATTTTTTGTTGTTTTTTATGTGAACTCTGTATATATTTAATGCAGACAAATCCGCGAGTATATTATAACTTACATTTCTGATTCCTCTTGGAAGTTCCGATGGGTAGTACAGAGAGGTCCAGTTTGATTTGACTGGAGAAGTGACAGAGCGGTTGTGCTGATGTTGGTGTTTCACCACTAGATGTCGCTGTAATTGATAAGTTTTAATAATAATAATATTAACTTAATTTAGTACATTCTTATAAGTTCGTACATACTTTAGTTCATGTTCGGTCTATTTGCTAACACGCCGCATGTGCTCACAATTAACAAGAGGTAGTATACCATCTTTACATAAACTATATGATTAACAGTAAAGTGCGACGCGTGTACTAGTTATCTATCAATTGATTATTAGTTTCATTCAAATGAAATTTTTACTTTTTCGGACAAAAGTTACATTTAAAAATACAAGATGTTCTGTTCCATCTAACATTATATTGTTATTTTTTCATGTTCAATGACACTACTTAGTAGAAAATTTAACGTTTATTTATAAATAAACAAAGAAAAAACAAAAGATGTTTTCATTAAAAAAAAAACACCTAGGTTTTTGGGATAGCTAATTCATCAAATTTTTTTTACGGATTTTTATGTATATACAGAGTGTAACAAAAAGGGGGTTACAAGCCGAAAGTGGGTTGTTAGGGACATCATTCTGAACAACTTTCACTATGGGACCAACTTGATCAGAGCAACTTAATTTTTCTCATCTCAGTACATTTCGGGCCGAGCGCTCAGCTGATTTGTATGGTGGAGTGAAAAATAAAGTTGCTCTGATCAAGTTGGTCCCATATTGAAAGTTGTTCAGAATGATGTCTCCAACATTCCCTTTCTGTTACATCCTATATTTATCTAATATCCGTTTGATCAAGATTCGAAGAAATACATTGTAAGTGCCGAGAGAACTTCAATAGTGCGATGTAGGTTGTATTGTCATGTTGTGTTTCCATTCTTAAGATGAAGCTTTCGCACAGCATGCGAGTTTTTTTTTATATATAGATATAGTTACCAGTCATAGTCTTCCCGCCGGCTGCCTGATTTGTGTGAGTGAGTTCGCTATATTTTATGTCGCACTCTTCAATTCGCTTCTTCAAGTCAGCTGTAATTTAATACATTTGTTTTAACTTTTACTATGGAACCAATACTGAAATCGCAAAGAAAATATTTTTTTTACAATAGCAACACAAGGCTTGTGTATTTTGCCAATGTCAAGTTATAACATCCAATTCTATTTACATTATATTTGAATAAAAATCAATCAGGCTATAGTAAAATGGTGGCTGTTCTACTAAAACTTATCACAGACTTTTTGAGACAACCTCAAAGGTCACGATACACGCATTCATTTCATTTCTGTTCAATAATGCACTTGGTTTGATTTAATTGGACAAAACGCCACCAATATCCTACTATTATAAACGCGAAAGATTGTGAGGAGGGATGGATGGATGTTAGGCCGGGTTCCCACTTCGCCGGAGCTAGTGGCTAAAGAATTTCTATGAAACTGTTCACATTATACCGGATCCGGCAAAAATACCAAGCCCGGCATTTTAACCGAGCGTTTTGTTACTGCGCAGCGCCGGTAGAACAACCGGACCGGAGTAATGTGGACGAGTTTTGCAAAAAGGAGACGTGTAGCATGGATATAAACGCATAAACATTAATTACACTTGTCCAATGAGGATGCTGTCATTCGAAAATAATTGAAGAATATTGATTCGTCACTTCTCAGTTCATCCATTAATGTTTCAAATGTTACAAGTGAAAATCTTTCCCGTAAAATAGGATGTACCCAATGTTTTCTTTTTACTCTATTTCACCTTCTATTAAGATACCACCACAACACAACATCTTCGTCGTCCATTGTGAGCAAAGGTCCGAATTCAACTGAGGTGAGTAGACGACTGTCCGGTTTTCTTATGGGATCCGGTTTAATGTGAACACTATTGTCCGGGAGCCAGTTTCCGGCAAATCTGCCGGACCGGCGTACTGGGAACCCGGCCCTACTCTTTCACGCAAAAACTGAAGCACATAGATAGAATATTGGATTAACATATAGGATATTTTTTATCCCCGGAAAATATAAGATCCCGCGGGAACGCGGGTGAAACCGCGGTAGCTAGTTATTAAAATTCAAAATAGACGATTTCATGAACCCGCCAAAAAGACAGACTGGCTTTAATTATGCAGCCATCTCATAATATATCCCTTTGGTATGAAGAGTACATACCGATAGCATTGTCCTGCTCTCTCTGCCGGCGCGACATGTGTCGGATGGTCCTCTGTTGCTTGCAAGCCACCTTCTTATACTGCATCATCTGTAATACCGTCATCATAAAAACTATACATCTAGGCTCTCTTTCAGGATTACTTTCAATAAATACTTAAAGACTTATGCATATTGCAAATTAAACTTTATGTTAATGTCTTTTAAAGTTATATTTGTATGTTGTACTCGTAGATAGAATGAGATTGGACTAAGGACACGGGGAATCCTAGTGTAGAATTCAGAGAAATCTTTATATTATTGTACTTATGGCTATTATATTATTAGCAAGGTACCTAAACTACGATTAGGCTCTGCTTTGACTATCATCTGTCAGTCAGTCAGTCAAGATTCCTTTTATCTTCTACTGTATATATAAAATGGTAAACTGACTGACTGGGTGATATAACAAAACATAGCCCAAACCTTGAAATGCTAGAGACTCGAAATATTGCACATATATACAGTGTAGATCCACTAAGAAAGGATTTTTGGAGATTGTTCTAAATAAAAAAAAAATATAGATACTACTAGTGCCATCTTTATTAGTCTATGTATTATTTTCTTTAAATAAATTAATCGTTCTAAATCTCAGTTGAAACACGTTGTTTTATTACAGAATACAAGTCCTAAAGGGGTAAAATAATAAATAAATATTCTGGGACATTATTCCTCACACACGGCCATCAGACCCCAAACTAAGCAGAGCTTGTACTATGGAAGCCAGATAACTGATATACTACATATACTACTTTTCTTTTGTAAATACATACATATTATAAATAATTACACCCAGACACAGGACTAACAGACATGTTCATGCACACAAATGTTTGTCTGAGTGGGAATCGAACCCACGACCTTCGGCGTGATAGGTAGGGTATCTTACCAACCACGCCAACCAAAATAACCAAAATAGAAGTACGCGGGAGAAAACGCGGGGAATACTAGATATTAAATATTTTCTTGTTATCCTACTCATAGTAAAGTGTTAATGGTAACCTATATGAGTGAAGAGACAGTGAGTGGTGTCAGTGACTCACCCGCCTGTAGAACTTGTTGTACTGGCCGGCGAGGTAGAGCGACAGCTTGGCGTTGAGCACCGAGCGGCGCCGCAGCTGGCCCAGCTCCTGCCGCATCGCCAGCGGGGCCAGCACTGCCGCTGAAATCGACACTGACCACTAAATCATTTATAGATACATTCATTTATTAACTCTAAAAAAAAAATGTAGTCGGCAAATAAGCATACGGATCGCCTGGTGGTAAGCGGTTATCGTACCCTATGGACGCTTGCAACCCCCCGATCCTTCCCCCCACCCCGATGAGCTCAGGCGACCTTACTCACGTGCAGGAACACAACTATAAGTTATTTGGCTGCGGTATTCTGTAAGGTGGAGGTACTTCCCCAGTCGAGTAGAAGCCTATTTATGTTCATATATACGGTGTGCATGAGTTCATAATTATTCTCTATGTTTTTTTTGTACTAATGGGGTCACCTTATTTCTTAACTATAGTTGGACCCGGTAGATGGAGCTAGAATTTAGCTATAATCTATAGATACCTGCTATATATTGTATATGCATAAATACACATTGTTTGTGAAAACTTTTATTTAGTTGCAAATAGATTCTCGACAACCACTTACAAGTGAAAATCATCCTCATCGCTTTGAACGTATGGTCCAAATCTAGATTCATTGCACTCAAATTCTCCAATTTTACTATCAAGGAATTACACTGTATTGGTGTCAAACTCACCATGCGATGGCCTTGGCGTGGGTTGCACGGCCCCCTCCTGCAGCCTCTTCCTGAAGGCCGGCGATATCTTGTCGTCGAAGTGTTCGATCGCCATGCTGGAGATGTCCCTCAACTCTTGCAGCACTTCGTGGGCGCGGGGGGGCGTTTGGGACGTCTCCACTATCGATAGGACGCGTCGAATTTCATCTATAACCTAAAAATATATATTGGTATGTGATTTTGGGAGAAATTGTAATTTCCGAATCTAAAATACCTCCCTTACAAAAGTAAATAATTCTGTATTAGACTTCTTCCTTCTAAAATTCGTCTGTACCTATTAGACGGCGGATTTATATGAGAAACTAGCTTCCGCCCCGCGGATTCACCCGCGGTCCCGAGTGCTCCGATCGCCGCCAAACCTTACAGTATTATCACCTGGGTCAACCTATAGATTGTCTGAAAATTTCATCACAATCGGTTCAGCGGTTTCGGAGTCTATAAGGAACATACATAAGTACATACTTTCACTTTTATACATATAGATATTTTTTTCTAAGTTTGTAAACAAAATAATGTTTTTTTTTTTTCATTTTTTTTCTACACATTCATGTTATGAGTCCAAACACATGATAGCCAGTATCACCCTAAAATTGAAAATCTATTGCAAAACACCTACTGGTGTCTTCTGGCAGGAATCGGATTGGTGTCGGTACAGCTGCCAACATGCCGATATTGGGTCGGTATTTGGATCGTTCAGTATCGATTAAACCCAATATCATGGTATTTCTTTATGCTACACGGTAAGCGAGTACGTGCGTACGAGTTCGGTCTCTCATTGCGCAGTGAAGCAATAAGATCCATTCTCTTAACATCTCAATCTCACCTAGTAATGATAATGATATTGTTTGTATGATCAGCAATTACGTGCAGTTATGGGCAGCTGTGGGAAGTTCCATCATCAGTCAGTCAGCAGTGACACTGATGATGACGTCAGGGAAGCAATCATTGAAAATGTCTTCTAAATTTATGTTGAATAAAAAATTAAGAGAGAAATTAAGGGACATGCTTTCATTTCTATTTTACACATTCATATTCCGTCATAAAAAAAAAAGTAATTTGACGTTTAATGGCGGGTACACAGTAAGCGAATGAATGAAAACGAACGAGTTTGATCGTGAATGTAACAAATGCAACTGAACGTCAGTGTGTAGCCGCCATAAAAAAAATCATAGAAAAATAAGCTTCATTACTTTACAATAAGGTTCACGTATTGATATTTTTGTTTTTTACCGACCTATGACGATGAATTTTAGAGCTTTGGAAAAGTTATCAAATCTGTGATACCTAATTTGCCTTTACATACATTTAAGGAACGTGTTAAGTCCATGAATATTTAATTGACGACAATGCTTGGGTGTGACAACGCTCGCTCTTGCAGGATACATTCTATGTAATAAATCTAAGTTTGTTTTGAAAAGAGTAATTGCTGAGTTTCTTGCCGGCTCTTCTCAGTAAAAGCAACCTTCCGAACCGTGCGTTAAAGTCTGACTATTCACAAGTGCCTGTGAAGGCCTATTTGAATGAATACATTATTTCATTTCAAAATAAATAAATACACTCACCTTTCCAGGAATAAAACAGCACAAACCATTGTCAATGAACTTGGAGTATGTCATATTGAGCATAGAGATCCGAGTCTCGATAGACGTAAGTATATCGCAGTGGCGGGAGAGGTGATGGTATCTGGAAAACATACATTCTACAATTAATGAGTTTACCGAGTTTCATGCCGGAGTCTTCTCAGTCCAAGTGTATTCCGAACCGGTGGTAGAATCAATTGTAACGTTCATAAGTGCCTTATTAGGGGCTAAACTGAATAAGTGATGATGTAACCAAAGGTGGTAAGCACACAAAGCCAGGAAGAGAAAGGCTTGGTAAAACGACACAATGCTTTGCTTCATTGTTCCAGATCGTTCCATATGCATACAGCGCAGGAGTATAACCTAGATGTCTTCAAGGCCAGAGTGAATAGGCTTTTTCTGGGCAAGCATGCTACATCGTCGGTGTCGTCTTGACTCCCCCTGGGGTCAGTTGATGGCCAAACGTAAGCCCATTTTACATAAAAAAAACAACTTGAGGATGGTAACCAGTCAGGCACCACTTAATACCACCGCCCAATATTTTTATTGTCACTACCACGGATATCTTAATAAGGTCATGCATGACCTTTTGATTATATCAGGGACATGTCATTGAAAGGGTAATTACAGATTGTATGTTTATTTGTAAATAAATGATAAGAGATACAATCTGAGCAACTTGCAATTAGTTATAATATGGATAAGTAAAATATCTTGGGATATTTCTTCACTGACAAACTGAATACATTGACTTAGAAATAGTTATAAGCACGTAATAGGCTGGTGGGTGTGTTGGTGAGACACCCTAACTGCCACAGGTTGCAAATTCAATTCCCACCCAACCAAGGACAAAAAATTGTGTGCATGAACATGTCTGGGTCTAATTATCTTTAAAATAAAATTAAATATTTTAAAGAAGTAAGTATTAATAGTGTGTGAACAATGTCCCTGTCAATGTCCCAATTCCTTAAAAGAAATCGCTCCACTGATGAATCTGCTTCAGTGATGAGATTGTCAAAATTTTTCACTATAATTTATTTTGTTTTGTAGAATCAACAATAGAATATTTGTAATGTCTTGTGTTGTAAATTTAATACAGCTTAAAAATATCCATAAATAATAGACATCCATAGGTCTTCAGGCATTTCAACTGCAGTACACTTACCTACGCTCAGACTCTCTCCGAGGCAGTTGTGCCTTCACACTCTTCAACGCCAGAGCATGCCGTCGTTCTATCATCAAGAAACCACGGTTCAACATCCTCATGCATATTTCATTGAAAGCTCTTGATACCTGAAGATTTTACAATAAAATATCTTTACACATCCCACCAGGTAGACCGGTGACCAGGTCAGAGTTGCTGGAAACTGATCAAGACATAAGTTATTGTAGAAATCCATGGAGTAAGTTTATACTAAGCAATGAACTTCCCTAAAAATTATGAAGTTGATTATTTATTATTCCTGGACTAAAGACTTTAAAGGACTTGTCAGCCCATATGTGCCAAAAGGAGTTTTTGTATGTTTGTAATGAATAAACTCAAAAACTACTGGACCGATATCAAAAATTCTTTTCACCATTAGAAAGATACATTATCCCTGAGTGACATGGTCTATATTTTATCATGGGAATGCAGGTGAAACTGCACGTAAAAGCTAGTTATTAAATAAAAATTAAAGAGATAACTGTGATGTGAAATGCAATCATTCAATTTGATAATTAAATACATATCAGCTAACAAGCTACTTAACAAATAAATAAATTGGTCAGAGAGTAGCCTTAGGGGCGGAAATTAATTTTTACTTGGATATAAATTTAAAAAAGGGAGGGAATAAAATGCCAGAGACAAAATTAAAATAGGCTCTTAATAAGTAACCAATGTTTATAGAAGAATATTCTACTGTTTACAAACAAAAGAGGGAACAAAACCAATACTAGAACAATAACATTATATAAGATAAATGCATAAACCGGAAGGAGCTCTATTATGAACGAGTTGAGTAAGTACTGTATTTCTACGCTATCCGATAAAAATAGCAAATCAAGGTACGTAAGTCTGGGCATCTTTTTTACATTTCAATTACACAAGCAGAATAAAAGTCTAGTTGTAGTCACTTGTAGTGTATAGAAATGTGCGAAACTATAAATAAATACGACAAAAACACTTACTAATCTCTTCTTTGCAATTTCATCGTAGGGCAAGAACGAAAATACATTTTCAATCATCACAACAGGAAGGCTTAGTAAATCCATTGTCTGCTCGCCACGAGACATAGTTGTATTATTCACTATTTACCACATTCATGCGATAATCACAATTTTAACCAAACCAATGTTTACACATACAATTTTAAATAAAACAAAGTAGTCAGACTTCGGGATCTTTCTGTGGGTGGATTAGAGTTGTGTAGCTCACGAGCGATCAAAGAGGATTAAATTAAATCACTACGTGACGTGAGCTAATGATGTAAAGATATATATCAAGGGGTGGAAACTTAGTACTTAACTTCGATATGACTTATTTTTGCATGTAAGGTGGCTCCTCTTTATTGTGTTTTTTAAAATTAATTTGTGATTTAAAAGTTCACAAAAATAATCTAGATGGGAGTGCGATAGCAGTGTAAGCGTTTTATTCTACCCATAATTTACTTTGAAATATAAAGTTGTTCATATTATTCTACCAAACAAGAAAAAAAGACCAGTAATATTTTTTTATTAACTGTTTATATTTTCATCCATTTCATAAAATAAGAGACTGATTATTTGAGAAATAACTTATCGTTATTAAAATAAAAAATTAACACTCGAGATGGCTCTCTTTTCCTTTCTGGATAGTTACTATACTCTTTGTATATATCTTTACCGAAGATATAATCTTTCTTTAGCTCATATGATTTCAAATGATATCTTTAAAGATGTGGTTTCAATTTGAGTTACTGAACTAAAGGTGATTGAGACTTAGTTGATGGGTGGCGTATCTCACTAGCTCTTCTAGCTTAGATTGATATAGAAATTGCACACGACGTAAAAAAAAGAGACTAGCGTTACGAAGTACTGCACATGAGTGCTGGCCGGCCGTCCGTGCTTGGATAATAATAGATCATAGGAAAATTGACCTTTACAGCAAATGAATAGAGTACAAATTTTGAATCTCTGTTTTGTAAACATTCTAGCGTTGTAAAAACGTCGTCAAACAAATCTTTGTATCACTAGTGAGCTACTGATATAAAAGAGTGATATATTAATCAACGAACGAAACAAAATAATCTTGATATAAATTATAAAGGCAAACCTATTGTTGAAACTGATAGTACAAAATTTTTAGGTTTACATCTGGATAAACATATGACTTGGAAGGCACAAATAATTTCGATTTGCAAAAACTAAATAAGTTCGCATATGCCTTGAACAAGCTATCAGAAGTTGTAAATAGACCAACGGTAGTCAGCTTATCATGCATATGTCTCATCTGTTCTGCGCTATGGTGTTATTTAGTGGGGAAACTCAACGGACAAAGATCTTGCTTTCATAGCTCAAAAGAAATGTGTCAGGGCGATATGTAAAATACGGAAAATAGACAGTTGCAAACCATACTTTAGAGAACTCCGATTAATGACGTTACCGTCTCTATATATATATATGAAATGGCTATATTTGTAAGAAAACATATGCAGTTATTCCAAACCCTCCAAAATACACGACATGGGCATAAGATTCAGACTCGACCACATAAAACTGCGCTGTATGATAAAAATATTTTGGGAATGGCCCCCAAGATATATAACAAACTTCCGATAAAAATAAAGCTTAAAATAAAGGATGATTACAATTCTTTTAAAACATCTCTTATAAATTTTCTTATAGGCAGGGCATATTATTCGATTAATGAGTACCTCACAGAGGGTTAACATGAATAAAAATGTTATAGTTTTAAATAATTTTTATTTTATTTGTTTATTTAAGTCACCAATATGTTTTTTGTAATTTTTATAAATAATTGTTATTGATTATAAATAAATTATGTTTTAAATATTGTATGCCTAGGAGGCGGGACATAGTTGATCCTTAACATGTATATAACATCTGTACCTCGTCATAACCTATGACCCACAATAAATTACTTTGAATTTGAATATATCACTGAACTGAAATGATATATTTATATCTTTTCAATACAGTGATACATTTTGCGCATCTCTAGGGTGGATTCCTTCCATTCATTCAATCACGCCGTCGTATATTACGTATATATTATGGGTATGTTACGATATACACTGCGAGCACTGTAAGGTGTGTCATTTAGTATACTGAGAAGCCGTTCCTTTATAGTTATACTAGGTACTGTTTAAAACAGAACGCAGTCCAGTATACTGTCTGTCATACACGTATATGTAAACTGTCATTCTGGACGCCGTTGATCACGTGATCACAGCACTGAAAGCACCTTACCTTAAAAACGCCAGTGCTCACAGTACAAAAATGGCGACGATTTATGACGTCATATATTTCCCTAGGATATTGAGGCAGTATACTGTCATCTATAACGGAACGAATTTCTCCCCAGTAAGAGTACTGAACAGTGCTCGCAGTGTATAACGGAACATACCCGTAATATAGCTCATCTACCTCTTTTACACACGAGGGAAATGCAATTGCTAAAAAGAGATAGAAAATAATTTGACAGTTACTAATAAACACGCTTTACAGTAAAAATATTTGGGATTCAGAAGCGCCATCTGCATAATGTGCCACAAAACAGAGTTTTAGTGCTATCTATTTTTTTCAATAAATAAAAAAAGATTTCACCACCAAAACTAATAGCTAGTAGTGTAGTTCTACCCATATTTTGAAGACGGACACCCCTAACCATGTAAATAGTATAAATAGAAATTATCATTAATTTTCCATGCCCATAATCCCTGAAAAAGCAAACCGGCAGAAAAGCAGGTTTCAGTGCTGAAGCTTGCTGTGAATGTGATGGAATAGTAGATTTATTTTGTATGTAATTTCTTGTTATGATATTGTTATTTCTCGATCATAGATGCCGATGGCGCTAATAATAATATCACAGTCTATGTAATTAAGCTGTGATTATATTATATTCATGATCGACATTTATATGCGTAACATCCATCTAAAAAAAAATATGTTTTTGATTTTCATGTAATATGTATATAGTTACTGTAATAAATTGCAGGCTAGGTATATAAGCAATAAAATTATTTGTGTTAGTATAGCCGCGCCATCATACAAACTACCTACAAACCAAAAAGTTTTTATATTTCTATGGAGTATTTAATCACGTCGTATACAAACAATTATTGTGTATACTGTGGCGCATGGACAAATCATAGAATCTATAAGGATTTTTGTGCCATCTCTTTATATCAAGAACTAGATCATCTAGCGCAGTTCTGTTTCCGTTTAGAATTTGTGGCCAAATATTAGATTTTGTCGGTCCCTGATTCCAAAGATTTGCTATTTCTTTTATAAAACAAAGCTCACGCATTAGTCGTCACTCACACACATAAACCATGTAAATGGAGTTCCAATTACCATGTGCAATGTCTTTCTATTATTCCATGATCCATGGATCAGCGGCCTGTTGCATTAAAATTTCACCTCTACTTCTATAATATTAAAGTCTAAGTATTATGATTTGTCATACCGTGGCGTGGTATGGCAATTATGCCAATTTCGGCGAAGGTCGTGGGTTCGAATCCTACAATGAACTTGAGCTTTCGGTGAAGGAAAACATCATGAAGAAACCATAGCACGGTGGTAGGGTACTTTGTAGTACCCGCCTGGCTGGCTACCACCCTCAAGTTGAAAATCTGTCGCCAAACACCTATTGGTGTGTTCCGGCAGCTGCACATGAGAGCCAGATCCTTCTAGGCTTTGTGTGCTTACCACCTTCGGCCACATGCCACATCATCACCTACCATAGTGAGATTGTGGTCAAATAAGCCTATACAAAGTAAAAAAAAATTGAACAAAGATACACTAACTCAAACAAACGTAACGTTCCATTATCTTATCAATCTCTTTATAACAACTTAAATTAAGTATATTATGTTTTTCATCATTTGAAGAAAAGTAAAAAAAAAAAAACCTGGTTTGTGTAATGGAAGGGTGCGTACATAATAGATCAAGTATACGGGAGCAAACGGTTTTATGAAAGAAGAGTGCAACCGAACCTTCGTACGTTTGATCTTTATGCAAGTTATGCACTCGACTCGTGCGCGAGTGTATAAATTCATTCAGTCAGTTGTTTAACATACCTACCTACTTGCTATAAATGGTATAGCTTTCAGTTCGATCACGAGAAATACCTAAGCTTTTTAAGGATGTAGCATATAGGGTAACCAAACAAAACCATTCTATCTATATGATCTTATGAATTCCTAGCCAAAAAAATCCCAAAAATCAAACAAGTAACATCATAACACCAAATATAATAATAAATGTTTCTCTCCACATCAATAGAATAAAAATTAATAAGAAAAAAAAATACAACAATTACATTCAACTCAAAGTAGGGAGATCACAGTGTTTCTTTCTTACATGAAACCGCAACGACGTATTGTACTTCGTTGCAAACGGACATACTTCACACTTAAACCGCTTTTCCGTTGAATGCTTATATTTATGTTGAACTAGGTTCGCTGGCAAAATAGTTGCATAATCACATTGGTCACACACATAACGTTTCTTCCCTGTTTCATGGGCCTCCTCATGATATTTTAAAATATATTTATTCATAGATTGGAATGGACATTGTGAACACTGCAATTTTACACCCAAATCTGCATGTTTCCGTTTATGTTTTTCCATTGCCCCTTCATAAAATGACTTGTATCGGCAATTTGCATAATCACAGTGTAACGTTGCTGCATTCTTATGCCTTAACATATGCTGAGTCAAACTCACTCTAGTAGTTGTCTTAAATTCACAATATTTACACTGCATTGTTGTGTCCGTATGTAAATTCTTTATGTGCTTCTGTAATTCATTGCTGGGTATAAGTTCACCGCATATTTGACACTGTGTTTCCTCAATTGTTTGATGGTTTTGTTCATAGTGCAACTTCAATTGCTCCCACGTTAAGTAGTGATCCGTACACTTTGTGCATTGGAATGAATCTTTTATATCGACTTCTTCTTTCTTTATCTCAATTAGAGGTTTGGATGAATCTCCCTCTTTACCATGGACTATATTTATATGACGGCACAGTTCAAATTCGTCTTTAAACGTTTCTGGACACTGTTCACATTTCTGCATGTTTTCAGTAACAACACCATTGGCTGGATGTTTGAAAATTACATGCCTTCTGTAAGTTTCTTTTGTTTTAAATACTTTATTGCAATATCTACAATTATAGGATACTTTTAAATGCACCTTCATAAAATGCGGTTTCAATTGTCGTTTATCATGGAAACCTTCGTTGCATATGCTGCAGAAAACTGTCTTAACTGTATCAATTTTGTGCGTACACCTAATATGCTTCGCTAAGCCACCTTGGGAGGCGAAAATTAGTCCACAAATTGAGCATTCTTTTATCACTCTTACATGAGAATGGCTTAAGTACATTTCTCTTGTATCAAATTGTTTGTTACACACCTCACAATGGGAGCCTTGATCGTGTTTCCTTCGCACATGTCGCTTTAAACTCTCAATTTTATCATATGACAAATTACATATCCTACATTTTAATCTGAAATCTTCTCTCAGTGCATTATGTTTCCTTCTCATGTGCAATTTTAAGAAATTAATAGATGAAAACACTAATGGACACTCTTTGCAGGTTATTTCACCAGTTTGCTCATTGGTGTATGTATCAAGGAACTTTTGAGCTGCTTTATCTTCTTCATTCTTAAGACTTTCTTCATCAATAATCTTATGTTTTCTCTGTACATGTCTGACATAAGTTTCTCTTTTTGCAAAAATCTTTGGGCAGAACGGACAATTGAACCATTGGCTCATCTCTGGTTTCTTTTGATCTGAATGCTTCCTCTGTATATGGACGATTAGACTTCTATATTTATCGTATGTAAGTCCACAATCCTGACAGACGTGTGTAAAGGAATCTTCGAACGCGCCATGCTTTCTTCTCATATGCATACGTAACCTATTATGACCTTTAAAAACTAGAGCGCATATTTCACAGGTTTTTTCCTCGCTATCTTCTGGCAATGCATCTGGGCCGTGTTTCCTTTTAATATGGGCAACTAAACTATTCTTCATTTCATAAGACATTCCACAATAATTGCATATGTGTGTAAAGTAGCGTCTGAATGACTTGTGTTTTCTTTTCTGGTGCATCCGTAATGTTCTTGGTGACTGAAAGACTAGATGGCAGACTTTGCAAACGTGTGCGGCAGCTGCCTCCGCTGGCACGGCCTGGCCGTAAGTTAGCACCGATCTTTCGTTGATAACACTCTCAAATGTTAGTAAAACAGCTTCATGATTTTGCTGTTCTATTTTAATTGCCGGTTCTTGACTATCTTCACTATGAGGCCCTTCTACCATTAGGCCTGTGTTGTCGGCAAACTGGAATGATAGAAATTTTAGGTTTATTATGTGCAATATGTTCCACATACACTGGTTCGACACCTGCAAAAGAAATTTGTAGAGTTTCGTAGCCAAATGGTATTTGACTTATTAAATTCGTCATGTTCGACCGTCCATGTCATATTAACCATATAAATATAAATACAAATAAATTTTAACTGTCAGTGAAATAAACATGTGGAGCTCCTGTGTGTGGTTCGACACGCGAACGCTACGTGCTTGGTCGGTTTTATTACTATAGCTTGCATTTAAGCCTGCAACTCAGATTATTTGGAAATTCTATTTTATTCTACTAATATTGAAGTTCCCATTAGGTAGTCATAAATGTAAGGTAAGTAACACTTATACTTCTAATATATAATTTGACATGACAATTACTTACATCATTAAAATCCAATTCCACTTCTATATTCTCAACTTTAATATTAACTTCAGGATCAAATGCTGCCTTCTCAATAACAGTGACTAATTGTTTCTCTTCTACATCTTTGAATGGGTCTTCTTGCTTTTTCTTTTTCTTCTTTTTTTTCTTTTTTATTTCATACGACATCGCTTCTTCTGGTAAGAAAGACGTCGGATCCTTACGTGATTTCGTATCACTTGGATCCTCGCATTTTTCAACTTTTACGTTTTGTTCTTGTTTTATGGACATCATATTATTTGAGTATCCTGAAAATAAGAGAGAAATTTCATTATTAAAACTGCAAAATATTCAAAGTTGGATGACTGGACATTGGAATTATGATCTAAGACCCAACATTTAAGAATATAAATATTGATGAAATCAAAAGTAAATTTAACGTCTTATTAGTGTCCGACCGAAGGTCGATTTTTGGCCGAAGACGGCTATCGCCAAAATGTTTTTTTTTTTTTGCCGAAGATCGCCGAAGCCGAAGCTTTGGTCTGACACTACTTGTTATTTATATCTCCATCATGTGACTAATGATTCTGACAATGTCAGGATTAAAAGGGACAGTGGGAAAAAAAATCACCTCATATTATAATTTACAGACGAATATCTATCTATACATAATAAATCTGATAAATATTTTTTTTGTACAAAAATTGTGTGTGGGTGATGTAGGAAGAGTAATAGAATGCAAAGTTTTATTTCTTGTCTGTCTATCTGTCTGTATGAACATGCTAAACTTCAAAACCACTGAATAGATTTTCATGGAGGTTAATGCGGCTTGGCTTGAAACTTTGAATAGGCTTTATTTTATCGAAATCGGTTGAAAGGAAGAAAAGATATTTTATAATGTCTGTGCGGTGGAAGCCGCAGGTGAAAAGGTAGTTATTAATAATATTTTAATATTATTATCTTATTCATATTAAATACTGCAACTGCTTTGCACGAGTGGTGAAGGTACCCGATTTTAAAAACTTTCCCATTACATTTTTTTTACACAAACCTTGTCCTGACAAAAACGAACAAAACAAAAAATGAATTATCCAATTTGGTGCAGTCGTTGGGAAGTTATGGGCGTATGTACATTTCAGCGATTCATTTTTATTTATATAGATAGATAAATACTACTATCTTAATATATATAAATCTCCTGTCATAATATATATAAATCTCCTGTCATAATGTTTGTCCGCGATGGATTCCTAAACTAATTAACCAATTTTAAATTAAATTGGCACACCGTGAGCAGTATGGTCCAACTTGAAAGATAGGATAAACGGCTGGACCGATTTGGATGAAATTTTGTGTATGAGTTGGACAGGACAATAGTCTATAAAAACATCAATCAATTCTTAGGTCTCAAAATTTACGTATACAATTGAATTTGAATTCTAGACTTAGGTTAAGACATAAGGTTTATTTTTTATTAACAGAATAAATTCTTAAGACTAAGTTTTGTCTCTCTTCATTCTATCATGGGTGTAGAAGAGAATATGGCAATTCAATTGTCAAAAAAATATGGATTTTAGAATACTCTGTATATTTTGCCTGGCTGGCAACCAATCTCAAGGGAAAATCAGCTACGAAACATCTAATGGTGTGTTCCGGCAGTTGCACTTGAGAGCCAGTTCACTTATCATGATGAGGTTCCTGGCAAGATTATTATGTCAGATTTACAGGAGTTATCAGTATTCTATTGTTTCTACTTTGATCCTAAGTTTTCTTGTAGGAGTCCAGCTTAACTGGATAACTCCGACAAATTGCCGTTAAGAAAAAAGAATCTTATAGGAAGTGGAGAAAACTAATGGAAGCAGTAAGTACTTACTTACTAAAATACACAATCAGTTTTATTGATGTCATAACTAGATTCTAGAACTACTTATTTAGATATTTATTTAGTGATGATAGTTATTTTGATATGATATTGTCCTAAAGTAGCTTTGGAAAAGATACAGGGGATATGTTTTGTTTACAACTGTTTATCTCAATTATAAATCGAAATAGAGTATTCATTAAAAGATACAATCGCATGTTGATGTATTGAACGAAGGTTACACCTCAGTTATAACCAATGATTTAAGAAATACACGTCATTTGGTCATAAAACTTACCTTACTAAATTAATTACGTATGCATAATATCTATCACCAAAAATTCACAACTTAAGATACTATGGCCTTTATTTCAATGTAGTTAAAATTATTTTCTAGAGCTATTCTAACTAGGATTTAAATCTGCCTAACCAACACCTTAATGTGAGTTCAAATCAATATTATATATTATGATAAATCATTATGAAAAACAGTCAATCAAAATGGCCTAAAAGAACCGCTTTGACGTTTTCTTCAATATTATTTGACATTGACATCATAAATCATTGTTGCCATATCGTGCGTCTGTAGACTACTCTTTGCACAATTAAGTAGAAAATTAAGGATTTGGAAAGTTAAGATTAAGGTAATCTAAGTTAATAATTATAACAGCTGTCAGTTTTCGTTCGTTTAACTGTCACAATAACTCTGAACCTTACAACTTAGTGGCACAAACTTCTATCTATCTAATTATTTTAGGTCCGTCTATCTATTGATGACATGGCATCATTTTTAGAGTAAAAGAGTATTTTTTAAAATTAATTATCTAATCTAAGAGATGAACATTTAATCTTCTAGTAGACAGTTTTGACAGTTAGTATTTAATTTGATGTAGTCACTCACTAACGAGTATCGATTACGTTTCCGAAGCAAACTCATGATAAGGGTTGTTAGGACCGTAGGTTTATGGAATGAGCTCCCCATTACGGTTTTCCTTTAGCACCAGGATATGGGGTTCTTCAAAAAAGACGTAAATACAGCTTTTGAAAGTCAGCAACATATTGGAATTCCCCCTGGTATTACAATGTCAATAGGTAGCTGTGACTACTCTATCAAGACTATCAGATGAACCATTTTCTGCCAGCTTGTCTAACTACTTATTTCAGTACATAATTCAGTAATTTTCTTCTATTTAGAAGAAAATTAGATTTGGCAACATTAGTTTGTCGTCTGTCACTGTCAGCGAATTTCAGTAATTTCAATTGTGTTAATTTCATAACCAAACAAATTATAAAAAAATATATATTTAATGTAACATGTCCATTTAAACTACATAATGTTTCGAATATTATTAAAACATTCTCTTATATCTCAAAAACTGAAGACCCTACAGCCAATAATTCCTTCGCAAATCCGGCAATTTCACGTAACTACAAGTAAAAAAGTTTTTTTACTGTTTATTGTTCATATTTTAGAGAACACAAAGCTGATTTCTTGTTCATTTACAGGCTTAAAACATGGTGAATATGAGTGGCAGGATCCGAAATCCGAAGATCAAGTGTAAGTGCAAGCTATGATATGATTAAAAGTTGTGTGTAATTTGTTAAAAGTTACCTCATAGTCAGTCTTATCACTTCAAAACAATGACATTCCATTCTTTGGCTAAAATGCTCATACCAGTCTTATTATAACTCAATGCAAATCCTATTACAAACTAATTGCAACATAGTCAATTTAAAAACTCTCATGTTAAAATCTTGGCAAATAGTTATCAGTGTATTTCACCTGTTTCAATTCAGAGCCAGATCCTTTCTAGGTCTTGAATGGTAGCCTCCTTCAAGCACATCATTATATTCATTTACTTACCATGCATGCTGGGATTATGGGAAACTAAGCTTTTATGAATTAATTAACAAAATACTTATTTTCAGAGTAAATATTGTATACATTGACAAAGATGGTAATAGGACAAATGTAAGAGGCAAAGTAGGCGATAATATATTATATCTTGCTCATAGATATGGAATTTCTATGGAAGGTGAGTGCTACATTTTGTTTTTGAATAATAAATAACTATGCTCCTCACGAATATTAATAAATACCATTAAGTAAATAAAAATGGTAGTATTTTTGTAAATACTAACCCATTCATTTTTGAAGCAAAGCTTCATACTGCATGTTTGGGATCAGGCCCTAACTCACAGAATGCAAAATACAAATGTATCACACCACATTGGTTGCCCATGTTAGTGAGACAGAGTAAAAGAGAGTAGTTATGACTATTCATGAGTTAATTTTTTTTTGTCTGCTTTGTTGTTTTCAGAGTTGGCCTAACTTAAATATTGGCAATTTTGAGAAAATGTTTTCTATGTGATTATTATCCCCTGCAAGTTTATTGATTCAATAAAAACAACTCTTGTATTTTTTCTCTAGGCTTTTTGTTACTGCCAAGGTTAACACTAGCCTATATGTCAAAAGATGTTGATGATATTTATTTCAGTGAAATAAGTCTGTTAACAATTTTCAGGTGCATGTGAAGCATCCCTTGCTTGTACAACATGTCATGTGTACATAGACCATGAATACTATGATAAGCTGCCGCAATCTGAAGAGAAGGAAGATGATTTGCTAGATATGGCACCATTTCTTAAGGAAAATTCTAGATTAGGTAAGTTTTATTGTATTTGGTGAACCAATACTTTGCCTAATGAAGATTTATTACACTTTTATTTTCAACCGAAATATTGGTCTCTGGTATAATAATAAGATTATAAGATATGGTAATAAGTGTTAGGTAGGCCCTCCTTTCTCTTATTTTTTTTACTAAATATATGAAAAATGTAACCTTGCAGAGTTTCTTGCCGATACTTCTCAGTTGAAGGCGACTTCCGAATCGGTGGTAACTTCAGTAGTTTCGACGTTCATAAGTGCCATCTTAGGGCCTAAACTGAATAAATGGCTTTGACTTTGACTGATAATGTGAAATAAATATCTTTTTCTATTCTTCTATGAAAACAAGACAATTAATACCTTCATAGAAACCAACCAGCCTTAAAATTCCACCAGTTAATTTTTCCGACTATTTAGTATCTGGGGGTATATGAGTTACTTGTCAAAATCTGACAACGGCTCAATAGCCAATGGTAGATAGAGAGAAGAGGTGGAATAAACTAGTATTTTGTATAAAATCATGTTTCTGGTTTCAGGCTGTCAAATAGTTCTCACCAAAGAATTAGAAGGTATTGAAGTAAGATTACCGAAAGCAACAAGAAATTTCTACGTTGACGGACACAAACCTACGCCACATTGAATTTCTAATTATGGCTGTTTTTAATTTTCATGGAGATATCAGAAAGTCATAAGAAAATAATCATGTGCTTGGATATGTACAAAGGACAAGACGTAATTATAGCAAATTTTAAGGCAGAGCAGAGTCAAACAACCAATATTAAAAAAATAATCATTAAAATTGGTTCATAAACGACCACGTTATCCGCGAAGACATACAAAAAAATACGGTCGAATTGAGAAACCTCCTCTTTTTTTTAAGTCGAATTGAGAAACCTTTTTTGATGTCGGTTAAAAATGGTTTATTCCTTTTCACTCATCTCTGCAATAGAAGTGAGGGGAAATCATAGTTTTTGTTAACTATTAGCAGAACTGGCATAAAATCACTTGTTTGTTTGTGCACTGCAATTAATAATTGCCAAACAACATCATCCAACAATTTTCTAATCACTTTGGGCCACTTGTTTTTCAGAATTAAAAGTTTGCTTATAGAAAATATATAACTTCTCATTTTTTATAAATAAGTACAATATCAATTAATTACTATCTAATTTATGTAAATATTTAGTTAGAATATGTAAGTAAGATTATTGTTAATTTAAATAACAATGTTGTTGTTTGAAATGTAAAAATAAATTGTTTTAATGAAACATTTATAATGACTCCTTTCTCACCCCTTGCTTACTTCACAATACTTCACATTACTGATAAGTATACAAATAAAGTATAATTTAAACTCTTATTGGACTTAGGTACTTTGTAGTACCCACCTGGCTGGCTACCACGCTCAAGTTGAAAATCTGTTGCCAAACAACTACCAGTGTTCCGGCAGGCACTTGAGAGCCACTTTCTTCTAGGCTATTATTATTATCACCACTTACCATGGTGAGATTGTGGTCAAAACCTATAAAAAAAACAAGCCTATACAATATATATATTATTTAATTCTAATACTGTTACGACTATGACTAACAATATGTTTTTTTAAAGAAAGCTTATAAACTGTACTGTAACTACATTTATCACAGAATAACTTGTACACTTTACGATTATGCTTTAACTGGTGACTTGATAAACCCGATTTTGAAGCACTTTGATAAACACATCCTTTGTAATCACAAATATATGGGAATTCCTTTGTATGTATTCGTTCATGAATACGAAAATTAGGAAGGTAATTTGTTGAATAATTGCAATATTTACATTTCTTCTTATTTTCCTGCGAGTGAGTATTATGATGTTGATTGAGGTGTGATAATTTTAATGTCTGGTAACCACATATTTTGCAAACATATGCAGTATTAAATTTTATATCATGTATGTTTAACATATGGTCTGATTTCTCTTCATGTGTTGAGAACTGAGCCAGACATACATGGCACAAATATACATTATCAATATCGTGGATATCTTGTACATGACTGCTTAATTCTTGTAAACAGCTAAATCTACTTTTACATACATGGCATGTCTGTTTTTTGTTTCTCCTATTATTGAAGATGGCAATTTTTAAATTGCCAATTTCGGTTTTGTGTTTAAGTCTGATGTGGCGGCGTAAAGTGGCAACAGTTGTATAAGCCAGCTCACAATAATTGCAGATGTACCGTCCACAGGTGTCAATTGATTTATACCATTTTGGCATGGGTTCTACTGGATTCTGTAGCTGTAAAGAATATTTTTAAGTTATTTAGATAAAGGTATGTGTCTGAAGTTTATACCAATCTACAGGATGTCAAAACTAAGCATAATTAACTATTTAGAATTTAAGTTGTTAGCTAAGAGACAACCAATTAAACAGCGAAGATATGATTATGGTAAAGGTTATAATAATGCAAAATAATTAACCTGAAATAATTTGTTTTCTGCACTAATATGATTTATAGATACTTCATTACTTTCAGACTTATTTTCTGAATTATTTGCTGTATTACATTTTATCTGAAAAAAAAGCATAAACATTTTTTCTACATCTGCTTGTCTAAAATCTTGTTTCCTAGTAAGTGATAAATTGGCCAAAGGTGGTACACTAAGCCTAGAAGCATAGCTGCAGAACACATGAATGAGATCAAGATTTTTATGTATGTTACAGTTCATGTACATAATAAACTAACCATTGAACTGTTATTTTCATCACTATCATGATTTACGGGAACATCATCCCTTTCAGATACTTTTTCTGGATCATATTTAACCTGAAAAAATTATGAAATATACAATTTATAAACATATAAATAAGGATCGGATTGGCTATCTGTTTCTGTGCCCATAAAATAAAATAACATTTTAGTGGCATTCACAATGCCAGGGGGTTACTACTGTGACGTCGACTGTGAAGAGCTAACTCTTGTCCATCTGACTTGACTCGCTGATGAGTAAGTACCTATATTTTGATAATCACATGGTGATCAGCAGGGTCCAAAAATTATGATCATTATAATAGTACTAAGCGTCCTACACTCCTACCTTACTTACCGTGTCGTTCGTGATTTCAACTACACTTTCGCTGAGTGGGTCATTTTCTATGTGGTCAAAATATTCTATTTTTATTTCAGTTTCATCGTCAATAGCTAACATTGTGGTATCAACAACACATTCAATTAAATCTGTAATATTGTAGGTTTACAACAAACAAAGCAGCGGTTGTGAATGTTGTGATTGAATTGATTGATTAGTATTTTCTTTGTCTATGCAGCAAAATAACGAATGTTGGTAAAAAACTACAAAGTAAATAAAAACCCTATGGCGGAACCCAAGAATAATCATGAAAGAAAACAAAACTGCTGAATCAAATCAAAACTTCAGTGATAGATCACTATTCTATAATCTATACTAGAGTCCGATAGGTCCACCTCTATTTACGAAATGAAGTCTGTTAAAAATAAGATCCATTTTCATTAATTCCATCGGACTTCTGTGGTGGCGCGGAGTCTAATAATCACGCTAATAATAATGTCTTGTCTGACTGACTGACCGACCACAGATAGATGAACACTGACTGACAGACAGTGACAGATTCTGATCAGGGTGCCCGGCCGGCCACTGAAGTAAATTTTTCACCGTAATAATCAGAAAGATTATCATTTAAGGAATAAAATACATTTTTGAAAATAAAATTGCAAAGGAATGGCAAAAAACTCAAAATCTATTTCAGTTTATTCCTGTCACCATTCTTTTTTTACGCATGGCAAGTAGTATCTTGTACATTCGTTCATTTTCATTCCCTTTTCATTCTGTTTGTTCATAGTTCATTCACTCAGTCTGCTCGCGACCGTCGTAAGAGAAGGTACTCTCATTTCTGTTTTCGCTATAACGCGTCTCGGTGTGATTTGTGTTTTGTTTTGTGGTGCACGATGGCTTACAACGGTAGTGGTGGCAAGAGACTGTGTGCAGGAACTGACATAGACGTCGAAAGGGTAAGTTTTACATTTTGTTATACAGTTGTCAAACATACATCTACGTACACCCGACGAAAATGGCCGTGTTTTATACATTTCCCGTTTCATGTTTGCGCTACGGTCACGAAATGCTTTTGTAATGGTTAATTTTACGTTCAGTAAATGATAATTGCAGTTTTTGCAATAAAACTACGTTTGGTTTACAACATCTTGTCACATTCACGTTCCGTTGTTGATTTCGCATATTTTGAGGTTACGTTTTGTTGACACATGATTTTTTTAATTTTTTAAAGCACTACTTACATACGGATTGTCTATTGGAGTTCGGACATGTTTTGTGTTACCCGCGGTTTTTAAGTTCCCTTTCGTAACGGTCTTGTTGGAAGTACTGAAATAACTCCAAGCCAGACACTGTCAATTAATGTGATTGACATCCCTCGGTCATTAGTTCTTGGCTGTTCAACGTTTGCGGGAAACTGAGGCATTTCACGTTTTATAGGTCGGCAACAATACCTACGGAATAACCCTGTTTGGTGCTGAACTCCGTGGATAAAATTAAATTTAGAATCGAATTATGTCTGTACTTTATGGTCCCTTGTTTTCTTTCTTCACTTAGTATTCTTGTACCTACCTATCTATTCTATTGCAAAAAATCCAATTTTTAATATTTGTTACATTGTACAAAAACTAAATTAATTTTGTTTCGTCAACATTTCCATCACAACCTATTTTTTTTTAAATAAAAATAAATGTAATTTAAGATGTTTATAATTTATACAACGGATTTTTTTCTGATTATGCATAGACATCTATCATCTATTTTATTTAAAACTTGTAGGTATCTAAATGTAAATTAGCTCATGCTTTTTTAATATTATTTATTGTGTCACTTCTTGATGCACACCTGGGTTTAAAACATGACAAGTTTTTTTGTACACTTAATTATTCATTATGTTTATATTACTTAAGATATATAAATATCTATATTATGTTGATATATAGCATATTGCCAGATAAACATTAGTTAGACCTACCTGATATTACTTAATTAATTTCAGACTAGATATAGAATATTGATCTGAAAATAACAAAAAATATAAATAAGTTTTCACAAAAAAAGGATTAATATCCATGTAGAAACTTATAATCTGTCTCTGTAATTAATTTGGTACTATTTTGAAGTCTGTTAACTAATATTCATAAATTTTAAGCTAGGTAGACAGTAACATGATTCCTTGAAATTATTTAATTTTATTTGAAATATACTCAAATTGGTTTTGTTTATAACCAGTTTTACACAATGTAGTACTTAACACTTTTTTTTTCTTAGTTGTTATATAATCAAAAGCTGGTAAGTATCTTGATTTAAAAAACAAATGATAACTTCTCTATGGTTTGTTAATCTCTAGTAGGCTGTGTTAATATAAATGTCCATTAGCTTATTTGATTTAACATAATCTAATAGGCTGTATGCACAGATTAAGCAAGAAGTATTACTAAAAATCAGGCTTTTATCATTCCTATTTTGAATTTTATTAATTGAGATCAAGGCGAGTTCAGGCCTGACATTTTTGATATTTTAATCCCACATCAAAAGGGATTTCATATTGTTCAGTAATTCTTTGAAGAGTTTCGGATCATAAATTATGCTGATTAAAAGTCTTAAACTGTCACTGTTGAGTACCTATTTATTTCTAAAGTCTTCAAGTATTAAATTCTTCATATTCTTATAAAGCTTTGGTTGATAGATTAATTATTTCTTATGCCTTAAAGATTAAGTTCCCACTGTCCTCTCTTTCTACTAGAAAAATCTCTTTGTAGATGGTGTTTCAGTTGAAAAATGTTACCTATTTGTAGACTATGGGACATAGATTGCTATGCCTAAAAATAATGCCCTAAGTATTGGCTTAAGGCATTATTTTTCAATAACATATGTGAGATATTCATACTTCTTCATTTTACTTGTAACTGTATTGGGAGAAACTGACCAACTGACATATCAACGCATAGCTGAAACTGCAGGGTTGGTTGGTTCTTTATATCATAAATTTTATTATATAGACATCCACAAAGGGATTTCAAAATTCAACCCTTAAGGGGGTGAAACCGTGGCCGTGGGATGAGAAGCTAGTCATAAATAGTTAAAAAGCGTCGAATATCATTTTACTAGTGCCACCATTGTGATATGACTATCCAGGCTGGGAGACAATCCATTATGCTGTTCAGTAAATGGTTTCTTTTCCAGAAATTTGGTACAAAAATGTAGTGAAACCTTATACAAATGATGATAGATAAATAGAATTAATTCTGCTCTTGAGAGAGATATTGTTTACTAATTGCCATTTCAGGTTGTTTATTTTGTTGTACCAAAAAAGATATGTCTTTCACATTGAACCTATGTTTTCCTTCATATCAAATATCAGTTGTTATCAATATAATTGAGATAAGATAACTAACAGTTTATTGTTTATAACATATTTGTTGTTATTAAGGTATTGATAAAGTTATAAGAGACTAGCTGTCTCCCGCGGTTTCACCCGCGTTCTCTAAAAATCTTAATTTTTTTCCGTAAGAACCTTCTACAAAGTTTAGAGAACTTAAAAAAAAGTAGAATGAAATCTGTAAAGTCGTTCTCAAGTTATGGCGGGACCAAGGGAAATAAGGATTCATTTTAAATATATAGATATAAGTGTGTACTTGTCGCCATTTATTCTTCATCTTGCTTGACGATCTTAATTCAAAATTTCAAATAAGCTGAAAATAAAAATAAGTAAAAAAAACTAAAAAACCGTTAGAGCCGTTTTGCAATATAGGGGTTTACAGTGGCGAAATATCAATAGCTATAGTCTCATATCTGGGAAAAATTGTCTATATTTTTAAATATAATTATCAATCATTATTATTAAATATCTACCTTAGGTTAGTTTGAATTCAAATCCAATTCAACTTCAAACCAGTTCCTGCGTTATTATTCTATGTTCCTGGCTATACCAGATGTGCGCATCAATTCGAGGCTTCCATCCATAGAACATCTGCCGCCATTGTGTAATTAGTGGAATTCGCAAACTTGGCCAATCGATTCAGTTTCTTACATTCGCTTTTCAAATTAAAACCGTTAGATTCTCACTTTGGATTTGAAACCACTTATTTATCTGTTTTATTTTTATTTTCGCGAATCGTCGTGATTTTACCAACTTTCACCAGCTTTGTGCTAAAATTTATTTGATTCTAAGAATGATTTTCCTAGGAGCCACTTCATTGCCAAATCTTTTGTGATTGCTGACGACAAAATTGATAATTCCATTAAAAAAAAGCACATTAAATATAAAATCGGCCATGTGCGAGTCGAACTCGCGCACCAGGTTCCGTACCGCACCACCTTCCTTGGACGGATATTTTTTTTTACAAATACCGTCTTCAAAACGGGTTTCCACTGTAACTCATAAAATAAACTCCAATCAGAATATGTGTGTTCAATATCTCTCAAGATTTATCATTGAACGACAATATTATATATATCAATTACAAACAGGGAATGGTATCCTAATTTAGGTACTAATAATTTATCCCTACAATAATGTGAGCCGGAGATTTAACAAAATAATTACATTTCTTCACATCCAAGTGCAACCAATATTGCCTAAGTTGAGTTCCCATTACAAGTACTTACATTTTTTTTTCATTTGCTGCTAGGTTAGGTAGGTAGTAATTATCAAATAGATAGCATTAGTTGCTGAAATATGCCACTGTGACAGACGGACGGGCGCACGGATAGACGGAATCGCACCATAAGAGTTCCTATTTTACATTTATGGTACGGAACCCTAACAAAAACTCAATCCGAGGCCGCGGGGCGATGTAAAATTAAATTAAGGCCCGCACATCTGATCTGATCTGATCCTCTTGATATTCACGGGTAAAAAAAAACAACTTGTATCAATTCTGTAAAAACTTGTGAGTAATAGACAACATTTTATTTTTATAATGTGCTGCCGAACGTCGGAAAGTAATTTGAGTTACCGTTGAAAATTTTCAATTAAAATTTATTTTTATCGCCTGAATTGAGTGATGTTACCGTAACGTAAAGAAAACTGGTGTTTTTTTTATTTGATATTGTAAAAAATCTTTAAGTAAAACGTTTCTTTAGTTTTCTAATTGTGAGGTAACCTGCAAGTTTAAAAATAGTTTTTTTTTATAATTTAAAATTGGGTCAAAATACCGAGATGTCACTTAAAAATGGAAAACATCTCAATGGTTTGACTGCGTCAAAAAGTCTGAGATAATGACAAGCGCGTGATAAATTAGCGTGTAAAAGAAAATCGGTTAAATTTTGGCGGCAATGACATTTTTTTAAACTTTTTTTTGTAACTTTTTATAGTTACAGGTGAAATCTAAATTTGTATTCTACTATGCTTGTTAATCGTAAGAAATAAATCAGTAGTTCAAAATATATTATTATAGGTATTACTCGTATCTGCTTCTAACTAACGACAAAAATTATTTTGAAAGAAGTTTAAAATAAATGCTTTTGTTAATTATTATGTAAGAAAGGAAGAGAGCCTACTGTTTTATTTTTTTTATCGTGAATATACAAAATGTACAAAAAAATCATGACAGTTTAGTCAACAATAATAACTTATTTCGTTGCTTCTGACAATAGATCGATCAACGTTGGCATGCGTCTGGGCAATTGTGATCGTACATCTATGAATGTTTCGCCATCCAAAATAAAAAAAACGATGAAACTCTTTTTTTTAATAGGTACATATATATATGACTTAAAAATGTCACATGGTTGGAAATGATTATATTATTCAAGCGTTGATGCATGGTAAAATTAATTATTGATTTCAATTGTGGCTTGTATGCCACGTTATAGTAAAATATCCTTACATTTCGTAAAACAGCAAAAAATACAAAATGTTCATTGTGTTTCTGTCTATTTACGGATATTAAAATATATGATATTTGTAACTCGTCCTGCCATATATGGAGATTCCATTCCAATACTCTTCCAAAATTTGGATTGTAAAATATGTATCTACCTCCTACGTCCTGTCAATAAATTTATATTGACATTTATTCCATTTAACTGCAACCTGTACATAATAATAATCTATTTCTTATTTTGCTAAAAAGGTGACACAACACGTAACATAAAAACGCGCGCATAAAATGACGCGTCTTAAAGAGACAGAAGATTTTATTAATGTAATATACTTAAAGTAGATTAGTCAGACGCGATAAAAAAAACAAAGCGAAGATTTCGAACATAAATCAACGGGATTTGTCTCATGAGGTAGGTAAACTGGCGTAAGTTAGATTGGTTGCACGCCGCCGCATGTCGCGATGTTGCTTCAGTTGACGTTGCCTGACATTTATTTATGAATCATGCGCACCTACTATGCCAAGAAGGCGTGTCTACAAGTCACCTACCTACGATAATGTGATACTATTGGCTGTGGTACTCTTATAATGTCAGTTACGCCCTTTTTCACCTACGCCAGGGATGCGCTCGAATACTTTTTTTTTATTTGCATTATGTTGACAATAGATACGTTCTGCTGCCAATGTTCTGAGTCATCTGGGGGCATCCTAAAATAATGGAGCCCGGAAAGAGTTATCGTCTCGTGAATAATTACATGTTGTTCTTGATTTGCACCATTTGAAAATCGCTTAGCATTTTCGTGTTTATCGTTGTTATGTCGTCAATTACCTAACTAATGAATTATTTACTCCGCATCGTCTGTCTGAATAATAATAATGGGACGACGTTACACACGTACACATCGTTTTATCATTGGATAATACATAAACTTGAAAATTATTCTACTTCTTCTTTCTTTAATTAATTTTTCTCCATCACGTTACCTCTTTCAATAAGTCAGCTTTTTCGAAGAAATGTTTCTGTACGAATGGGAGATTTATGATGATCGATAATCGTTCGAATGAGACCTTATAGAAATTCATTGGAAATTTCATCCTTAATCGAACAATCTTTAATTGAATTTCTTTAATTGAACTACCTGTACCTTAATGTTAAGATATTGTTATTTGTACGCCTTGCAAGGCAAGCATAGCTGAACTTCAATATGTATTTAACATCGCTGTACCTAACTACCTATGTTTTACAATAAATAAATTGAATTGAATTTTTTTCCAGATTAAAGTACATAAAAACCTGAATTTTATAATACCTCTATTTTGGTTGTACTAAGTGATTCCTTCATTGACTCTCGGTCTATAAACAGCTTTTTGTATTTTAAATACAAAATAAACGCTTACAATTATTTCACTAATATTTACTTCAAAATGGGTACACAAGCGCCCTTGACGCACCTAAATATAATAACCATAAACGGCCCATCACCAATCAATACGGCAACCTTCAAACGTCACATCACAATGGAAATCAAATTCCATTACCTAGACGTACGAGTATCTGCTGTTATTAACCAATAAACATCTAGATATGAATTTACACCAACAAGTTCTAGATTTAAGGATGATTTACAATATTGGAATGTTTTGAATGTTCGCTCAACAATTTTAAGCGGCCATTCCATCTGCGTAGTGTTAGGCAAGCTTTTATATGGATTAAGGTAATTTTGGGTGCTATTCGTAGCTATTGCTTTACCAGCAACTGATTTATCTCGGCCTTGGAAAAGATTATTATGTAGATCTTAAACAACGATTCGTAAATCATCTTGTTCTAAATGTTGCCCTCCCCTGAACGCTTTTATGTTTGTTTATCAGCAGATACTGGAGTTACCATTATCATTTCCATTCTGGTAACTATCAAATAATGATGATTGGTTTTTGGTAGCAATAATATGATTGAAGTACTCTGATTTACTACTATTACCAATACATCAGCCTTTCATAACAAATCACCTAAATTTTTAAGCATTTATACAGGTTGATGATGCTACCTAGTATTTCTATTTCTGGAGCATATAATAAGCCATCTTTATTGTTAAAAGTGGAGCTGTAAACTTGGTTGTATTTGCCGTATCTAGGTCACACATACAGGTATAAAACTCGATCGACCGTATAAAGATAATATTCACGTTTCGTAAAATCCAGTTCTCAGGCTCTTCACCCCAACGATTTCAATGTAAATGAGACATGCGAATCACAACCGGTTTAACATAATCCAATAAACAATCATTACAATATCTGAACGCAGTCGTATTGTTATAATTATAATTGGCGTTTCTTTGGTATTTACATTTAATATTATATATCTAAATTGTTATTGATGTACTTAGGGCTATTTAGAGGTACAACAGAGATTCGTGATTATTCAGGATGAACAGATATTATATTTTGATGCAACCCAAAGTACATGAGTAACGCATGACGCAAAGTAAAAAGCGTTTGTGCATCAACGCATTGGATTTTAGTTTGGAAGTGAACGAAGGTATTGGTAACAGAATTAGCATTAGTGTTTCCTTACTTGATTTAAAAATCCAAAAATAAGAAATTTTAGAAATAGCGTCGATATTTGCGGTACATGATCACTCGACGGAAGTAATGATTCCCTTTGTGAATACACCAGAATATTCATAGCTTCAGTGAGTGTACCACTCGCAACTCAGAATTCGTGATGACCGCAATGCATCGTGCACAGAGAGACATATAAAGAATCACCACCATACATCCACATTTTGACACTTTTATAGCGCAGAGAGCATAAAAGCGCAAATTAATACGAAGGGTAATGACTCATAAAAGGTATGCGGTGTAAAAATAACCACGCAACATGTCACAGTATCTCGCTGCTAGCTCGGCTCCTGGCACCGATCAGTCGTATTGCTCTTTTAATGCTGATACATAGTACGTGTGTTATTTTAATGCCTCATTACTTGAGATGTAAAGGGGCTTTTAGTACTGGGTCTTATGGATGATTTGAAGTGTTTTAAACAATATCTTCGGGATTATTTTTCCAAAGAATCTAGTAAGTAGCATAATTAAGACTAATGGTGATTCCTGTTTTCTTGTTAATTTACAAAAGATTAAATATCTTTTAGAAAGAAAATAGCCTAGAAAAAAATCAACGCAGGGGATAAAAAATGCTGTAGTTATCTCCCTATACTATTTTTCACATGACATAGAATTCTATCTATAGCAGAAATGTGAACGGCAAAGCTTCGGAACATCACTTCACGTTTTCATGCACAATTTCATTAGGAACTACCTCCAGTTAGACTTCAATATTCCAGTGAATGACCATCTTAAAGCAGAACAACCAATTGCGACTCATATAAAATTCCAGGATCGTCAAACGCGCAAGATATTAAATAAGTTATACCCGAGAGGGTTTCAAAAGATATACGTAATAATTTTATATATATCCTTTTTGGCAATAAGGTCTGGGTGATTGAATTAAAGTGCTTGCTTTGCATAATCTCCTGGGATGGATGGTTCAATAGGTTTGACCTTTAAAAGATTTTTAAAGACTTCATATAATAACCATACTATACAGTTGTACTAGTATTATGACTGGGGATTGAGATGTTAGACCATTTCATGAATTTTATGTTCTGAGACATATCAAATTAGTTACCCATATTTCCATATCCCTGAAGCAATGTGCTTTTGTTATTTAAAGGAGCTTTGGCATGTAAATTCGGAAATTGCATTACACATTCTTACTAATTTGCTGAATAATTCCATTACGTATTCAAGATTATGTAGCTTTACTACCGAGCTGCTTTAGTCGCACCGTGCCCGTAACTGTGGATCCTGGTGCTCCTGTGGTCCTGAAGTTATTGGAGCATTTACTCAAATTCTAGTGTATAATTTCTCCAGGTCATTTATCCTGTAATTTATAAAGGCCAACTCTGTTTACTTTGGACGTGAGCAACGATTTTAGATGACACGTAATCAACACTATTTGTTGAACGATTCCAAAACGACAGATGTAGTTCGTTAACATGAAATCTTGGATGACATTTAAGAATGTTGTGCGTAAGTCTTTTTGATTTACGGCTGTGATTCATAATTTGTAGTGCTTTTTATTATAATTCAATAGAATATTATATATTTATAATAGGTTGCTTCCTTTTTATAAACACTTTGTGATCTATCTTTTGATGAAATGGAGTTCGGATATAAATCAAGGATAGGTGTTTTAGATTGCTTTTAAATTCTTGTTTTCTATTTGGTATTTCTGCTGACGTCGGGTTATTTACACCGAAATATATTGTACTATTGTAGTTTATTTTTTGATTTCACGTAATCACCATGTTCCTTCTTAGTTCTAGTATCTTCACAAATTATTACATACTAAGCACATGTACCAATATTGTAATAAAAATCTCTTAGCCCCTAAACATCCCATAGCGTGATATTATGGCGTGCTTACCGACAGTTGTACGACTAATGTCCGACTTCCCGTGACAAACGCGCCCCTTATTTGCTGTCCGCCATTTTGTTTTACTCCAATAAGATAATTTGTATTGTTTAGGCGCTGAAGTGTCTCGCGAATTATTTAATGGAAATTGGAATCTATGATGGCGATTTCAATTTCGGGCATATTGATGGTTCTCGTTATATTAGGAGGTAGAGTTTCTTCATCATCATCAAAAAGCTCACATATATATGTCCCAACTGGGCTTGAGTCTCCCCAGGATATTTACGTGAGTAATTATGGCTATAGTCATTTACATGCCTTCTCGAGCAGGTTTCGTCACGATTTTTTCTGCTGTCAATGCTCATTACGTCATCTAAATGATAGTTCTAGATTCCAGTTAAGTAATTTAGAAGTACCTAATGTCTATTCCTAACAGCTAAGGCCTTGTACACACGCTTAGTAAGTCCATGAACCAATGGTTCGTATCCAAGCAACATTGATTATACAATTTGGTAACGACCTATTGAATTGTCCCGTTGATAGATTGCCCTGTAATTCAGCTGTCATAAAGTACCCATTTTACTATGTTTGACTTTTCAATAAATGAACTTTACCTTTTAACGGAATGGGGGCGGGAATTGGGGGGAAACACATTAATTTGGTTGATTGATTGGGGAGTCTATCAAGTATGATTATGCTCACTTAATGGTAGTTTTGCTGGCATTGTAATTGGAATTATCTTCATCATCACCATTGTACCCTGAAATTGACGTAGTGCTTCTTACGCGAAAAAGTAGAATTGTTCTTAAATGTGGTATAAAAACGTAATAAACTTGAGGAGATAAAACGAAAAGTTATTCTTAGATTCCGCTTCCAGCGTGTGAGTAAACAGAAAAGTAAAATAAAAAAAACCTAATGTCAAACAATGTTCAGAACATTTAAAAAAAAGTATACTCGGTATGTTGAATTCCTAAGTGATTGTTGTGCTGATTATGTCATGGCACCAATTTATAAATAAATTACTTACTAAGATATTATAAAGCTGAAGAGTTTCTTTGTTTCAACGCGCTAATCTCAGTAACTACTGGTTCGATTTGAAAAAAATCTTATAGTGTTAGATAGCCAATTTATCGAGGAAGGCTATAGGCTACTTTTTATCCCGGGAAAACACAAGATCCCTCGGGAACGCGGGTGAAACTGCGCGGAAAAGCTAGTTTATTATAATGATTAAATTCGGTAACACTGCGCTGGTGGCTTCTCTAATGGTGAAACATTTTGCAATATTTGCGTTATGTCAAAGTCAAAGCCATTTATTCAATTTGACCCTAGGAGGGCATTTATGATCAGTGTTATGTTGTAGATAGAATTGCAATAATTAGTTTCTGAGATTGGTAAAAACAAACTGACGACAATTCATTTTTTAACATTAAAATTCGTATTCTCGGCACACGAGTATTTCATTTCAATTTAAAATGTCACATAGGTGTTTAAACTTAATTTATGTAACACCAAGTACAAGTCCAATCCCACATTTTATAAATATACATATGGCTCAATCAAACAGTTAGTTATTATAATATACGTACCTTGAAACGAGATGAAAGTGATGTTGTTTCCGAGAAAGTGTTCGTATTAGTCACGCGGATTTGTCAGTTTGTTCTTTGACGTTTCGCTGTATTAAAATATTTCGCTGTGAACTTTGATCGTATAATAATTATGTTTAATTTTGCGTGTATGTTTGAGATACAGATTGGTTTGTGTTGATATTATGTTTATACATAACGATTTGTGAACTTTGGGAGATGTGAAACTTAATCATTACCTTGGGGGTGTCGTTGGATATTCTTAGGGTATGTCACACAGGTTGCTGATAAGTTCTGGATAGTGTAACTGATGGATATATATATAAATCTGCCTCTAAACAACTACTGGTGCATTCCAACAGCTTCACTTGGGAGCCAGATCCTTCTAGGGTTTGTAACCACCTTCGGCCACATCATCACCTACCATAGTGAGATTGTGGTCAAACACAAGCCTATAGAACGTAAAAAAAAAGAATAAAGTATCAACAAACGTAACGATATTACTTACTGTAAACGCTCGCAACACGTCCAGACCTCCCCGCTCGTCTATTTTCTGTTTGCAAATACCCGACATCAGTCACAGAGTGACAATGTTCGAACTTGTCAACGGATGATTTATGTATGACCGGCGATATACTCTCTGTGTATTTGGTTTGGGAACCTATTGTACTATACTGTGTTGATTTTTGTAATTATTATACATAACTAGTGACCCGCCCCGGCTTCGCTCGAGTAGAATATATACACTTACATTTTTTTTAATAAGCAATCGACATGATTTTTTCCAACAGCTTCAACAATCATCGTCATATTTCAGTCAATTAACACAAAACCTTTTGAATTATAACTAAACCTTCATCACTCACTCCATCCATTGATGAAAACCCTATGAAAATCCGTTCCGTAGTTTTTGAGGCAGGCAGACAGACAGGCGCGGCGGGGGGCTTTGTTTAATAATATGTATAGTGATTTATACATTATACTTTTTATAGGCTTGTGTTTGACCACATCGTCACCATGGTAAGTGATGATGTGGCACACCCTAGAAGGAATTGGCTCTCTGGTGCAGCTACTGGAACATACTGGTAGGCGCAGAGGCCATCCAGGCGGGTACTACAAAGTACCCTACCATCTCGCACCTTGCGTTCCATTTTACACAATACAAAATATTAAAAACTTAATGTGTACCAGTGAACTTTTTATCATCGATATAATATATATAATCTGGGTCATATTGGCCGAATTGATTTTTGCTTTTTCCCTATTTTTTTAAAACCACAAATTGAGGCGAACTAACGAAAAAAAAAAAACAAATTTGTCAAGCCGTTTTTTAGTTTTAGCGAGACTAACGAACAGCAATTGTTTTTTTTTGTATATAGATTTAAGTATATAAATGGAGTGTGTAATATTTTGTGTACGATGTTATATATTATATAGTAATAATTTTGTTCTAATATCTTCTTATAGTCTTGTCTATATAATGTTTGGGCAGCTTTAAGTTATTTCAGATGAAATTTATTGTTTCAACAGTTTTAAAGTATGCACTGTGAACGTCGACACGTCATTAATAAACCATCAATATAAACAAATAACCGATTACTAAGATAGCAGTTAAAATTTCAACACTATAATTCATACTAGTAGTGTAAATATATTTGAGTTTAATTTTGAGTCTGTATTGCGTGATACATAGGAAGTTTGTGTATTGTTTTTTTTTTTATTTTGACTCTACTGTTTACATATTTTTTGCAAAACATTAATAAGATTTGCGTGAACAGATAATAAAAATTTAAAGGAGTTTTAAATTGTGTCACTGCATTGATAAATTGTTCTCTATATTCTTTATTTTTTATTTTTAACTCAAACACATGGAATTTTAGTCGTTAATGACCCAAATAAAAGAAACGTTTCTATTTAGAAGGTTCTTTAAAAAATTCTTCACTATACATGTTGTTGTTTTTTTTACACAATGTTCATTTATTTCATACTGGATGTAATTAATCAGCTGGTTGACAGTGTAAGTTGTAGCCGTGCATTAATTAGAAACTTATCGCGTTTCGTTAGGCGTTCACGTATTTAATATTTTTGTGTAAATTGATACCTTTCAACGCTTATGTAATTAAAAATCTCCGTTTTCCGTGTACAAAATTAAATTAAAAAGGTATTTTTTAAGCAAAGCAAGGTAAAAACAGAAAGTACATATGGGATTTTTGTATGTACTTAAGACATTGATATTATTGCGTTAGATAGCCAGTTTATTGAGTAAGGGTATAGGCAACTTAATATCTTGAGAACGCAGGTGAAACCGCGGGGGACTACTAGTAGTTTAATAATAACAATTGTCTTTAACTAAACAACGTTAGCCGTGGCCCTAGCTTCTTCCCTGTAATTTATATTCTGTACAAATTAAATGGTGCATGAGTACATTATTAAGAGTTTAAGTGTGTCGGTGTTACAATATTGGTGTATACATTAAAATACAGGTTGATCATTTTTTTCAACCAAAGTTCACTGTTCACTACTCCGTACATAGACAACCGGGTGTAATTTATCAGTTGGTTGACAGTATAAGCGCTGCGTTCATAATTAGTGGAGCTTTGGACAGTGGCGTCGGATTTTTGACAAATAACCCCCCGCTGTTTATTTGTTTTAAGAACAGAGCTGTAAACTTGAGCAGTAAACAGGGTTTAGTAATAGCAGGATAATTTACAGAGAGTTTGGTGTATCTGTTACGTGATATAGTATAATTGTATCATGAAATTATCGTAACTTAAGAAATTGTTTTCTGTTAAGGTTTTAGGTAAAGCTCTCAACCGTATTTCTACGGTATTTTGTAAAAAATAATTACTTACTTTATTTTTTACCTAAAATTAAACTTTAATAACCAAAGAAAGACCCTTCTTCGGTATTGTCATCATCCGTAATGGGCGGGCCAGTGGCTAAATGCAAGCACATATTATATTTATTTGAAAAATGCTCAATTCCTACATGATGACACATATATTAAAGTCTAGTTTTTTTTTTATATTCCAATGCACACTAACATGCCCGTAATTTATCTTAAAATAAATGTAACAAATTAATTAATTACGTATCAACTATATCATTCTGACGAGAGTAGGCTTATGTAAGCTAGTACACGAGATTTGCCAGACATACATGAATCCAATTAACAAAATTGTCTTACATACGAATGACGATATGTTTTAGCTAGAAATATTCTAGGCATGTGTGATGCTAGGCACATCTGTTGTGCTATCGGTCATTCATCATTCTACACATTTTTTTTCTATTGTTTTTTTTTTTAAATAGTTCAGTACCAATGATAGATGTCATGCTTTGAAGTGTTTCCCAAAATATGGAAAGGTGTCTAGGTAATTATGATTAATATGATCCGGTCAAGACGAAAAATTGTTTTCGATGTGTTATTTTGTGTTTATTACGTTCTAAATATCAATGAACTAAAAATATATTTTTATATTTCAAAACACACTCTGTATTAGTTCGGTTTTTATTTATGAAGTTTCAGTCTTACTTAATTAAAAACGTTGTATTTAGAATAAAATTTAGTTTATCCTCTTTCTCTACCTAGGTCATTGGACTCTTAATTTTTTTTTGTTAATGAATAACGAAGCTTCAGTTACTTATTTGTTTTCAAACACTTCCTCGCAAAATAAAATTGATTTGGAATTGCTCGACGTTCCAGAACATTTGAATACAATATAATGTTCATTCTACTTTAAGACACATGTGTTATTATAAATTTGTCAAAAGGCTTCCATTCCTTTTATAAACTGCCAATGTTTCGAAAGTACGATTTAGTAGTTTAAAAAAATATTAAAAGCGACTTTAAAACCCGCACCCGCCTCGAGAGTTCTTACATTATTATTTGGGTCACAAAACAGCTCCATTATTTTGTTAAATGAACGCAATTTTATAGACGAGTCCATAAATCAATTGATAACCCTCGTCAGTTACCAATAGACTTGTGATTGCCAAAACTTATCGATAACAAGCCAAACAACGACTTGTCGATAATCTTTCATAATAGGTTTATAACATTCACTTAAGTTACTATAGAAATTAAATAACTTAGTTAAGAAGTGGCATACTCGCGTTGATCACGTGACCTTGAAACGAGTGAACCTTGAAATTTCAGTTACTGCTCAACACAAATTAATTATCTTATGCACACATACACAAAATAATCATAATTATCAATATTCTCACGGTGGAGGGCTTCTGGCTGGCTATGAACCTCACTTGAGAGCCAGTGCCTATCCAGGCTTTGGGTGCTTCCCATTTTCGGACACGTAATCACTTACCAAGGTGAAATAGTGGTCGTTCGATTTCTATAATCCTACACTGATCGAGGGGATCTTGTGAAAGTAGGGGAGGTATATAATCCCTTTGTCTTGTTTAAACGCTATCGAACTGTCCTTTATTAAGGTCCTCGTTACGTAAATAAACCAATCATTGGAGGTCTTTAATACTTCTCTATAACAATATCGATAGGTATAAAGTGTATAATAGTGTTGATATATTATATAGTGTATAATTTTATGTGTCTAGACTTTATAACCTTTTTAGTGCTGAAGTTTTTATGATACACTTTTTATCAGGCGTTGGCGGAATAGACATGTCCACTGCTGACGCTTTGTTTAGAAGTCTATGTCTCTATTGATGGGCACAAAGCATACCGAGCAGTATTGAATTACTTTCATCAAGTTACCCTTATCATCATTATTGGCCCGTATTTTCCCAATGTCTGAGATACTGTGCCAATTGCGTCCTGCTCATTCCGGAGATATCTAACTTTTTGGCTACTGGTAAAACCAGCTCTGGGCTCAAGTCGTGCGATTAAATTACACTAATTTTAAAAGAAGCCAGCTAAGTGCGAGTCAGACTCGCGCACGAAGGGTTCCGTACCAATTATCTATAAAAACGGCAAAAAAAAAAATGTTTGTTGTATGGGGGCCCCCTTAAATATTTATTTTATTCTGTTTTTTAGTATTTGTTGTTATAACGGCAACAAAAATACATCACCTGTAAAAAAATCAACTGTCTAACTATCACGGTTCATGAGATACAGCCTGGTGACAGACGGACGGACAGCGGAGTCCTAGTAATAGGGTCCCGTTTTGTTTTTAAAAATCATCATAATATTAATACGTGGAGCAAATACTTTGGTACACCTTTTTATGAAAATTACGCCTACGGAAGAGTATCAAAATTGGCACAGTTTATATGGAAAAGGACTGCGGAAAGCTAATATTTTTATGTACCTATAATATGCATAAAAAATAAATAAACATGTTTATCTCTATGCTTTGTCAATAACGCGGCACAGGCAAACGTTCGTATATGAGTGAAGTGATTTTCTTTACATTTTTAATATTTACATAATTATACTCTTTTATTTAATTATGGTTGAATTTTGACCACGGGCGACCACTAGTATAAATAAACAAATACATAAAATGACGTAATCTACCACTTTTCAATAGTTCTGTTCATATATATGGCACCCAATAAATTGTATCGCCAAAAATAACAATCCAATAACGTATTCGAAAGAGTCAACATACCTAAGATCTTCAAGGATAATGCTTCCACCATAAAGGGACTCACGGAACGTATCACGCGCGGATTACAGGGTGGTTTCGAGGGATTTCAAAAGGTAAGGGAGGGGAGGGGGGGATTTAATAGGGTTGACCAAGGCGGGGACACAGGGTACTATTGCTAAAGCTAGCAGATTTGTCTTCGTTTAATGAGGGCCTGGATGAAGGGATGCGGGATTTTTAAACGTTCTGTGGTAGGGGTAGATGGGTTACGATGAAATGGTCTAGTTGGGAATTTGTTTGAGTTTGCTATAATATATTTATTTACTAAGTCACTTTTAAATTAATTAATTAATAAATAATTGTATGTAATAAATTGGAGTGATTTTGAAAAGAGTACTCTTCTCAGCAAAAGCAACCTTCCCAACCGTGTGTTAGAGTTGGATTATTTATAAGTGCTTGTGAAGGCCTATTTTAATAAGAAACTATTTTCTTTATTACATGCCAATTCTAACTTAATAGTATTTTTGTACCATTTGACTCATGGTGAATAAACATCAATAAAACAATCCAAACATACACACCATACGCTAAGTGCATAGGCCCTTTTGTATATCCCGTAATCATATAAGTATTGGCGATTCTACGACTAGGAAACAATTTCACTGGACGGAGTCTACAAATTGGTTTATAGCAATGTTAATTAGCATGCAATGCAACTGAACTGATATACAAACCGAAAGGGTTTTGTTTTAACACCCCCCATCTTATAAATCATGACTTAGGGTCGTGTTCACCACCATTTAATCGGCTGTTAAACCAGGAAGGTTTGTCCTTTAAAATGTATAACAGTGTCAATTTAACCATGGACCCTAATGTTGATGAACACTGGCTCAAGTTGGAGACTAACCAAGTTATATCAATGGCAAAGAGTCATGGCGTCCATTCCCTTGGATCCTAGCATCAGTTTACCCTCATCGTCACTATATTTTACGGTAAAACGGTAAAAAACTTTACTGCTCGTCAAGAACCGTGTGTATTGCCGTGATAACAAGTTTTGCCCGTTTTGTGTATGTAACTTGAGGTTTAGTTTAATAAGCTTTAGTGGTATTGTGTACTTGGATTTTATGTGACTAGCTTTCGCTCTGTGGTTTCACCTGCGGGATAAAAGTAGCATATGACCACCCTGAAAGTCCATTCTAAATATTGGCAAAATATTTTTGAGATCAAATGAGTAGTTTCGTAGATTACCTCCTAGATCCAAACATGCAAACTTTACCTATTTATAATATTAGAGTACTTAGATGAGATTTTTTGGGCAGCTCCATCCTCGTGGAGGAGTTGACGGACCAACTACCAATCCCAAGTTGAAAAATCTGTCTCTAAGCACCTACTGGTGTGTTCCGGCAGTTGCACTTGTTGCCTTCTAGGCGTTATATAGGTTGGCAACACATTGGTAATCCCATTGGTAGTGCTAATGTCCAAGGCTACGGTAGTCACTTACCATCAGGAGGAACGCCAACCTGCTAATCAGCCCACTGATAAAAAAAACCTCAAACATAGTATCTAAACAAGGTTCCGAAATTAGCAGATTATTTTAGTACCGACTGGCATACCTCATACCCTGGTAAAAGCCCTGGCTTTTATGGCTAGTCTTCTCTGGTCGTATTAACTAAAGGCTGCCTAGTAACGAAAGACATACCTTTTTTATCTGTCCCGTCACCATTAATGACTTAACCCCAGTACAGTTTGTGGACAGTAAATCAATAGGTTTGATGGACAATATCAGATCGGGTGCGTTGTTTTTCCACTGTTTCGGCCTTTTATAAAATAATATTTCATACGACACGGGTCGATAAGAGCTCTGTAAAGTACCTACTGAGCTTGTCCGTTATATTTTTTATACCTTTTGTGGTCGTTGCCTTCAGTTGAATGGGTGGAATACCTTGGACTACTTTGGGTAATAGTTTTAGTTTGTCCTGTTTTGGCAGATTTTTGAATAAGATTAACCTTATCAATTTATCTGTCTCTCCGGTTTACCTGTCTGGGGTCTTGGTATATTATCTCTTTAAATATTTGTTCAGTCGATCGCCTAAATCATGTTCACTAAGAAGCCATTAAAAAATATGAACTGTTGTTATCCGAGTATCATTAAGCTGCAGTGGCCCTACTTTTTTAATTTCACCTTTGGGTAGCGATAAAAATACCTGCCATTCGAGTTTTTTTGATTGCATCACGTCTCTTATAGTTACGTTTTTTATTCCGTAGCATAATTTGTAAGCGATCAGTTCCTAGTATTTTGTCACGTGCTTTGTACCTAACCTAATGCCATACACATGGATTGAGTGAGTGCTCATTTTAGCCGAGCATTTGTGGCCATTTGTCTTATTAATGGGCACTCGGTTGATGCCTGTCCGTCTGCCGGGCGCGCTGTTTCATTTATATACTAACATCGGGCGTGAGGCCCTTGAATTGACGAATATAGAAGCTCAGCGTGGTAAAATAATACCTGATGACAATATTGTTTTGTATTTCATGATGTTTGTGTTTAGGATCTGGCATATCTGATCATTAGAGCTTAAATTTTAATTCTGAACCTACGACGAACTACGCAGGGCTTATTTTCCTTAAAGTAAGATACAAGTATTGAATGAAAAAAAAAACAAAGTTTTCCGTATGATACATAGATACATCATGTCTAAAGAATCGGAAACTTTAAATATCTTGATGATTTCTGAACGTTTTTTTAATATTCGCACTAAATTTGAATTTAGAATAATGGCTTAACACATTGTATGTGACATCAACGAGCCACCTTCCTGGCCCGTCCTCGACTGCTCAGCTGTTCTCCCACCCACGTCACGGCACTGAGCTCGATTACACCCACCCAGGATTACACCGACCCCTGGGGGGGAGGGGGTTTCATTAGGGCTTTGTTTATTATTACTGTAGCCACATCATTGTACATTTTTAAGTAGAAACATACTTTGAGGTGATCTTGGTCGTTGCCGGTGGTGTGCCAAATTTAATACTAAAATGCCAAAATAAATTTATTTATGGAAGTAAGAATCACATATAATATTAATGAAAGTAACTCAAATTATGAGTCAGATCATTTTGATCAAAGTAGCACACGCATATTCAGTATTTAAAGACGTTATTAATCTGGGTAAATACAAAGTAGGTGCCTACTCGTATTTTTCGTCTACGCTTCCGATTGTTTACCAGAATTTCTTCTAAAAACAAAGATATGATCCGTTCTTTGTTGTAATGAAGCTATTGTTAACAATATCGATCATACGCTGTATTCATCACATCTATTATGGTGGATGGATGATCATGAGTCATTTGAAAGCACTCTTCATTCAATAATCTAGACTAAATATTGTACAGGCTTCATTCATGTCGTACGCAATCCCCACAAAACGTACGTACACTGATGATGCAGTCACAACTAATGTATAAATAGAATGTACGAAACTCGTGGATCGTTTTATTTGAAGATTTATTTACCGAAGTAACGAAAATAAATGAATGGGAAATATGAACGTGATGTCAATTAATGAATTCATGGAAGTTTAATGGGGTTAAAAAAAAACCTACACGTGTTTACATGTGCAGCATAAACGGATTTATTATGTTAGGTGTCTACGAGAGAAAAATATATTTTTGAAACAATATCTGATTAATAGATAATGTAAACAATAGGTCCAAGGTTCGACCCTTGAGGCACTCTTCAATACTACACCTAGTTAATGAAATACCAATTATAACGATAAAGTACAATTGTTCCCAAGCGTATCCATTATCGATATTAGTTGGAATTGAATCGTTTTCAATAAAGTTTTGCTCGAAATTCTCATCTGTTTGTCTCAAGAATTAGATAAGCTGTGATCAAGCCGTTTGAACAGACGCCAAAGCGCACATGAAATTGGTCGTAAATTCACTATAACTGTGGTATTGCCTTATATTATTTCTTAATGTCTTCAACTTTGTACGTTTTGACATATTTGCTAATTGAAATCAATAAGCATGGCTACTGGCGCTTAAAAGGGGGGGGGGGGGGCATTTAATTTAGCGCGAGTCGCAACTGTGTTGTGCTTGTGCATGGTGCAGTGAAGACTGGACTATAAACACGAATGATTTTCATTGTTTGTATCATTCCCTTGCGAGGGTTCGACGTTTACTTATGGGACGACGTTTGCGCACGTGGTTACATTGTTTTTTTCTAAAACTTGTTACTTATCTAATAACATAAGTATGTTTATTTTAAAATGTCTTCAAATACATATAAAAATAAAAGTGGATCAATTTAGTGATTTTATGTGAATTTTTTTACGTAACTAAGTAAATTGTAAAAGTTTTTATATGACACGGATATTTTCGAAAATCGCCATGCAAGTATTGAATTATTAAAAAAAAACCTTACATCTAAATTTAAGTTTACTTAAAAGTTCCAAACTAAATCCGTCCAAAAAAAGCAAACTCCTTAACTAATCGGTTCACAAAGTCAAGATATTTTGAAGAATTAAAAAAAAAATGTTTACGGAAATTATTCAACCAATTTTTAACTCCTGAGACTTGATGATTAAAAATCTCTAGATTGATAAACAGAAGAACAGTATTATAAAATGTCTAGGCAAATCTAAATATAACAATAAATATAACAAAAAAAAACTCAACTGGTCCATCAACTTATTGTATTTTTTAATGTGGCTAGAAATCTGGTTTCTTGAAAATACAAAATGTTAAGAAATTTCTATGCGGAAGTCTAGATGTTATGAGTGTTATGACAAATTCACTCATTTCAACCCACGTGTTTCTAATTTAAATATATATTTCTGTCGGAATTCATCAAGTGTTGTCTATTATTGAACTAACTACCTGTGACGTTGTTCTACTTTTACTCGTGACAAAAAAAAAATGAGAATAATCAAAATTCTCGCCATAAAAGTGGTTCGAGTAACCTCCTGCTCCGATTCCCTCCATTTAGCAAAAAACACAACGCCATTCTTCCAGAATTTTTCCATAAGTACCGAATGAAACAGCCTGAAACCGACGCGTTTAAATCTTCCCGTTCGTACACGCGAGCGGGACAGAAATACAATCGACCTTTAACACCGCCAGGTATTCGACCTGCCTTGTATATTTTTAGAGCAGTAGAAAAAATGCATGCTAATCTACTGGGTGTTTTGGCAGCTAATAGGTGATTTACGAGATAGACTATACTCACCAATTTCGCTCTTTCAAGTCTTTAAAGTATACAATATGGTTTATAAAGAAGATCTATGATGTCAGCTATGCCTTGAAGTTTGTTTACGACAGATATTTTTAGATCCAACGACGTGTTTGGGTTTTTAAGAGCTGCTCCTCAATCACTTAAATGAGTGTCGTTAGGATCCGTAAGAGCCCTATTTGATGCCTTGATACTTTGAAGAGAATTAAAATGGGTCGTTTAGGAAGGCGTAATGGGTCAGGATAACTAGTTTTTCACGTGAAAAAATGTATCCTTGTTATGTGAACATCTGGTGATCTTTTTTATATTACAGTATCTACATAAAACTTGAATTTGAAATTGGTTTCTTCTATGCCTTATTTCTACTTTTGTACAATCTATGGTGCTCAATAGAATATTATATTCCCCAAAAATAGCTTTGATTGATTATGATTCCTCATTACTAACTCTACGTCCCCACAATAATGAAATAGATCACTTCATCATATCCAGATTGTTCATATCTCAAAGTATACCAATACCCGAACTTTTATTTTCATTGACATACGTATCAGATGTATCAATACGTATTCTAGTTCTTTCTCTGTCTTTTATTGCATTAGCTATTAGATTGATTAGATAAATCCGTTTCTTCATTATTTATTGTTATATTTGGACGTCGTATTCTTTTTCTCGTAATGTTTTGTTGAATGACTTCTTTTTCTCGTGGAGGATTTATTTATTGTTGGCAGCGAGGAAAAGGCTGTTTTATTTATAAATATTCTGGGACATTATTCCTCACACCCGGCCATCTGACCCCAAACTAAGCAGAGCTTGTACTATGGAAGCCTGATAACTGATATACTACATATACTACTTTTCTTTTGTAAATACATACATATATACATAATTATTACACCCAGACTCAGGACAAACAGACATGTTCATGCACACAAATGTTTGTCCTGATTGGGAATCGAACCCACGACCTGCGGCGTGATAGATAGGGTATCTTCCCAACCACGCCAACCGGCCCGTGTTTTATTTATCTATATATTCATTAAATAGCTTGTCAGATAAAAATGGTTTAGTGTTCAAATATTATGTCAAACAGTAATAAAAACTTTTCTAATATAAATATAACGTAGCCGGTCCATTACCATGCAAACTAGGTTGATAAAGGAAAATATCGACCAAGATTTTCTTCAATACTTTTGAAAACCCAATGTAGTGAATGGTGAATGCTTGCAAGAATCCTGTTGTCTGTGGCCTTTAAGAATGTTTCCATATTATCGATATTTTTATGTACAATATCCAGAACAGGGTCAACAGTATACTACTGTCCAATTTGATCCGGATCGAAATCTAGAGTGTATATACGACTACTACCCTTCTTTTGATCCTTATTTTACTATAGATATTTTTTTGGATCTTATTTTACGAATAAATGCATCTCATAAAGTGTGACAAATTAAAGGGATCTGCGAACGAAAAACATATCAGATATCAAACAATAACTCAGTGTTTTTGTTTGTTCTGTTTTTCACGAATTTGTTTACAACAAAAAGAAATACTCCTTTGATATCTTCAATTTAGTTCATAACAAAAATAAAACTACAGGCAGTAGATTATAACATGGATGGATATGCTTTTAAAGAAAAAAATATATGCCATAGCGTGTTTTGTAGTTTTGAACTCTGATAGACATTATGATGATTGTTACGATAATGGCCTACATTCTAAATGACTAAATTTAAAACCCAAAGGATTGCTTGTCACATAAAAATTGTAGGTTATTAGGTCCAAATGTAATAATATGTTTAAATTAGGGATCCCTAATTTCCATATGGGTAACTTGAGTTCTAAAGGTCGGATCATTATTATATCGACATATTTTCTTTCATTCCTCAATTCCATTAAAAACATATTAAAAAATAAATAAACTCAAAAGTAATTCAGTTATTTAGATACTAGAGAGCGACATCAACTTCTTATATGCTTAAAATCCATAATGGGTGCAAGCAAAGGCGTACAATTAAAAGCGTGATAAAGGCAATGGAAATTAACTTACTCATTCTCCCTTTTTTGTACACGTTAATAATAAATTATACTCTCTATTCTACCTACTATGCATTGATCATTTGTTTGATCAGTTATGTCTACTTTAACATAGTTTATGAACATTATGCTGGTATTTTTTAGTAGCCACTGTTTCTTGTCATGATCTTTCGCACCCAAGGCTTAAGGTGGTGATCATCTTCCAGATATACTCTTCCACTTATCATTAGATGAATGAAAAAAAAAAACAAAGACAAGATAACGTGACCGAAACCAGTGTTTCACAAACAAAACAAGTAAATAGGTCAGGAACATTTTAAACACATTGAAGAAATTTCGCCAAAGCGTCTTAAGATCCTTAAAACTTTGGAACTTTCAAATCGACTTATATAAACAACTTTTGGTTCAAAGAAACGTGAGGAAACCTGCATGTAAAAGTTTGTTTTATATATAAAGGTTCCGGAAAGTGACAAAGGATCTAATCTTGTTATTGTACTGCTAATCTTTAGGAGTACATATATCGGTTTGTTATTTCCTTCTAAAGGTCTGTTTGTAGCGTAAAATCTATTGTCAAACATCTACAGGTGTAATCCTACAGTTGCAGTTGAGAGCCAGTTACTTTCTAGCTTTTATAAAAGGTTGGTATGGTAACACATTCAAAGTCAAAGCCATTTATTCAGTGTAGGTCCTAAAAGGGCACTTATGAACGCCGAAGCTACTGAAGTTACCACCGATCCGGAAGTTGCCTTCAACTATGAAGAACCGCCAAGAAACTCAGCAAGGTTACATTTTTTTAATATATTTGTAACACATCTGTAATTCCCCTGCTAATATTCTTAAACTATGGTGGCTACTAACCATAAGGACTCTCTGCTGCGTCATCTCGACACAAAAAATATAGTTTAGTGAGCAATGTTAGCGATAAGAAATATTAGGAAATGTCAACCCGCAACATACCTAAATTTATTTCTTACAAAAATAAGCCAATTATTGAATTAGAGTAAAGACATTCTGTTATCTGCATTAAACTTACAATTTAATCTTCGTTGATTCAAATTACTGTCCCAAAGAAGTTTAGCCAGTTTATCAAAGTTATTGAGCACTAGCTTCTGCTTTGCCGTTTTCAGCCTCATTTCCAGGTTAAAAAGCTCGTTAATCCGTTGCTCCGTTAGGAGACGTGAAAGAATTATAAACAAACACACTTTCGAATTCATTTATTTTGCAACTAAGCGTTCCTAGGTCTTATTCAGTTATACAGTACGAACAAAGTAACTCTGTAACCTTTAAGCAAAAGTTCATGCTGAAAACGATTTCATTTTAAAATGTATGTTTGAATTCTCTTTCACTTATTCCCATTTTGTAGAAGACCGCAAATTTAGATCGGGCGTTTATAAATTCGCCAACTTAGGAAAATAGACCGCGACCTAATATTTAACTGTCTAGACTACGAGATAGACTGATATGGAGTGGATTTTATTCCAGGTTTAGTCTAGAATAACTTATTAATTTACTGTGTCTAAAAGCTGAAATGTAGGCTTTGTAAGATGTTCTATATTTATTTTGAGATACGTCAGGTGTCTTTCTTCGTTTGCATTGGATTATCTAAGCCATTGTTTTGTTACGTTACGCGATATACCTTGTGTTTACTGTTTGGATTTAACAATTAATTGGTATGAGGAAAGCTTTGATCAATTACCGAGATATTTGATACATTTTGTGATTTGTTTGCTTTATCTTAAATCGAATAAAACAGCTTATCTTACTTCAAATATTTCTTTTAGCTTCTTTGTTTATTTTCTTGATGATCTTCCTACCCAAGTTTTATTTGCTTGCCTTCTGTACCATTGAATCTGAGCCTTACCTGTGTGATAGTGGTTTTGTAACTTTCCTTATTGCATTTAATTTATATTTATTTATGATGAGGTTGATGAATATTCATGTGTATACAATATCTAATATAATTAAATGCACTTCCTGAAAATAATTTCTTAAGAATCGATTACTGACCGAGTCGTTTTTAGCCACTTAATTTTTAGTTTTGTGTGCTTTTTGTTTATTTAAAAAGTCAGTTATAGGTACTTTACCTTGGTTGCAAGGTTAATTTTCGAAAGGTCCCTTAAATTTACTTCGTTTTAATTAACTATGACTCAAAAATACCTTTATTAAATAAAAATAGCTGAAATCGACTCGAGTACCCGATTCTTAACAAACCAGTTTGGGTGTAACATTTAACATACATAATTAAATGCACCAGGGCTATATGTAATGTATGTCACATATAACTCGTGCAAAGGTTTATTGCTTCATATCGGTTAGTAATTGAGTGAACACACCACTCGTAACTAGACATAGGGTACTAGGTAAATCATGTTTAATGAAAACAGAAATGAAGGCGAAATGCCTTGATTGCTTCTAGTTGGCCTTGGAAATAAATTAAGGTATATTGATATAAGGGACGTTTGTTTATCTTGCTGGTATTAGGTTTATCCATCGAGTACCTTTTAGATACGTAATGACTTTAAATTATTCGAAATCTATTCCACCATATCTCCTCCAATGATTACGCTCTGAGTGACTAAGTGAAGGACACACTAAACATTAGACACGGGTGCGATGCTAATTAAATCGATATCGATACTTGTTGCACACTGATTGTGATGTGGAGCAGTATGAAATCGGACTTGCACTTAAACATGAATATGAACATGAATATTAGCAGTGAAATTAAATAGATTAGTTGCGGAATTGGATCGTCCGTTATTACTTCTCTACGGCTATGTGTGCTCCTCCATATTTTTTGAAATAACATTTTAGAAAATGGTACAGTCGCCGAGTAAAGGAGCTGTTATCATGTCATCTTCTTTTGACGCCAATTGTTCCTATTCCTTATTTATATTTGAGTACTAGAAGTCTCCGAAATTGCACAGAAAATCATACATTTTGTAGCGAAATTATTAGGTCTGAAGTCTTTTAATTACAGACAGCAGCCGATATGAAGGCCGAGAATTCTGTTAAACATAATACTTAACTAAATTGAATACGGTAAAATGTTTAAGAACTTAAAGATCTATCAATCAATTTTGATTTTGATATGAGATGCGTGAATAATGATGACGATTAAACGGATATTGGTCAAGTATCTCTTCAAATATTTTAACTGACACTATTTTGCTACGATCTTATTGACGCACCCGATGCGCGTGGGTTTCAAAATCTGAAATCTTTAGATGTAAAACTAGCGCTCTGAGCCAACGCTAATTGAGGCGTCAAATCAAAGCGAATCGATTTGACGTTCGATTACACGTTGGAATCAGCTGCCACTGTTATGCAAATTAAAACGTGGAAATTGTGTTTTCAATCATAATATTGATTGGAGAAAGTATTTCTTCAATTCAACAACTAGGCGTTACTATTCTATTTCGTACATATTACTCAATTAACAATTTTCTTATAGAAAGTCAAAGTTTCGGGAGTTATATACACTCCTATATATAAGCTTTCTTGTTTAAGATGACCGTGACCACAATACATTCGAAACCTACAATATAGAATAGAGAATCTGATCTTCGGTTCAAAAGTCAGCAATGTCTAATTGCACGTCAGTATGAATTCCACAACCTCCAGCAGAAGCAGTAAACATAACGCGATGAATGCAAACCTTGCCGTAAAATGGCTATTAGTGGTCGCATGCCAGCTCACCCCAACATACAAACTCCACAGCTGTAATGGACCTAGCGGATATTGCCAAACCGACAAGGAAAACAAACATGTGCGATTAAATTCTACAAATAAACAGGGAACACAAAGGAGTAGATCTCAGAGACTCGCTTGTCAGTAGGTATGTTTTCTCTGACGCCCACGTGAATCTCGAACTAAGGATGGATGCAGGATTAAATATAGAATTTGTAGGTGTCGGCTACGATACGAAGGTCTTAACTGATAAGTTGGCGTTCAGGTTTAATCGGGTATAAGATTTTGTTGTGATTATTTTGTCCGGGTGAAATAAATCTTGAGTTGCTTACTTACTTATAAGTCATTCTTTGCGAAATATTTTTGGTAGGATAATATATTGAATAATTAATAGTGAAGATAGTTGATCAATAATAGATTGTGGGAAACGGTAGAACACTTGTGTGGTCGTGGGACAATCTCCAAGTATGCCTAATGAGGTTGCACACCCAAATCTCATTCACCAGTAAAACGGGACGAGTGTCGCCTTGAAACATACTATTTCCTCTACTTGACGTATTCTTCAAAAGCCGTAATTCAACTCTTCCACGACTGAGATGATTTATCTGACATTTATGGCTTTGTAAAATAATTTTTAATGCATGTCGTAACTTTCGATGAATGGAGGATGTGGGATGTGTTCCGTGGTAAGATACTTTGTTGTACCCGCCTGACTGGCTACCACCCTCAAGTTGCACTGTTGAAATAATTTCCTTCTAGGCTGTGCCCCTACCATCTTCGGTCACATCATCAAATATCAGAAAACAGTAGTTAAAACTCAGACTTATAATAAAAACGATCTCATTTATTTTATACGATTTATTTAAGTCGAATTAATAGAGTAATTGCTCGATTAAAAATAAATATATTCAATGAAGTGAGTACCTACAATCTGTTTGTTGGTCGACGTTTGTGATTATGAACTAACTGACTAATACTGGGAATGCCCCAACTTCTATTTTATCAGGTTTTTTAATACATCATTTGTGTAATATTTTACTTTCCCAATTCCTAGTTCTTCATCGTCGTCTTGCCAACTCTGTTCCCATCAATTTGAAGTCGACATATCAAGCACGTTCCTTCCATTCATCCCTTTTTGTAATCACTTGGCATTATCATAATGCTTCTCATTATATTCTTCTTCATTTGTCACACAATGTAGTTCCATTTTCAAATAATAGTACTTGTTTCAATTTGTCTTCAACGTGGTCAACGCCCAATAGAATGACAGCGTTCTCAGTTTAAAACAAGCAATAATCCCCTTATGAATCAACACACCGACTAATTCCGAAGTATGCACAATATCAGAATATTGGCTCGTCGCCAATGGCGGCTTTTGAGCGCGCGGCAGACGGGCGTCCCGGTCGCGTGACTCGTGGCGTTTGATGTGTGATAAAATTTGTGTCGATTTTTGAAGGAATTTGACAGGTGTCAGTGAATGACATGACGGTTATAGAACATTGATTTTTGGATATTGTGCATGGGCTATTTTTAATTGTTTAGCTAAACTATGTGTATTTTAACTATGTTCATTGGTAAAATTATTAGCACGTTCTGTACTTCATAAATAAGTCCGTTAAGTGAGTATATAATTACTTATCTAACAAAACCATAATTAAGATCACGATTTTTCTTCCCATCTATTTACTTGTACTTAATGTCTCGTAAACTTAACGATTAATAATCCACGTATTTGTTTTTCATTCTATTTATAACGTCTTATTAGGGCTAAGATTGTATATCATAACGAGAAATCGCATTAGGATCCCACGCCCGACTGCAGCCTACCTAACGTGTTGCATTGCCTAAGACTACACACAGGTAAATGGGTGCGTTTGTCCTTGCGCACCTACGCTCCACTGTTTGTTTTATTTCTGTTTCACCGTGCTCTAGAGTCACTGATGCGTGTGACACGTGTGCGATTTCTCGAGGTGACATTGTCGCAGGACGTCCCATTTGTTTAATAACCTTTTCTAATTATATCGAGTGCTTATTGACTGAGCGTTTGGCGAAAACAATTATATTAAGTTAATTTAGTTTTATAGACTATTTAGTTTAAAACTGTGATTACAATCTTACTAAGCCTTTTCAGAATTTGATGTTTGGGTGGGATCGTCTAGAATATAGAATTAGACTCTAAATTGACTTTCGAATCCCTAAATTTAAATGTTTGCGATGGTTTGGGTACCTAACGATTACATTGTTCCATTGCTGTACTTTAAATTATAATTTAGGATGACATAAAATAAAAAATTAGACAAAAAAAAAGCGCCAATCATCCTCTTTACAGAAGATTTAATCATAATATTTTGTGCTCCATTGAAAAATAAAGCGGAATTTAAAATACCGACACTAAAATATATAATCCCCTTACGTGTTCGTAATTTATACGAGCGGGTGGTTAAAATAAACGTCTAGTGAAATGCTGAAATGTTATGTGTCTGACGGTTTAATTATCCCTACAACTTACTATTTATTGCTAGAAATATCATTATTTTTGGTATAGTTGATTAAATATGAGTCTTTTTATTAGTCTATTTTAGATTCAGTACCTAATGATCTAATTGAAAATAACCTAGCATAAATAACATAGTGAAATAATGTATCCTATAAAGTTTGGAGTTTCTATCTATCTATGTCTTACCTACTTCTTAACATGAACTTCTTGGAGGTACTTCTTCTCGAAGACTTAGTACTATTAGTAAGTCTTTCCAACTCTTTTATACTTTACTGTATTAATGGGACTTATACCTATATAGCTCACGCAACTTTAACAGGTTATCAAGAAGACTTTGCAATAGGTACCCGATTTCGTAGCCGAGTATTTCGTTGCTTCACAAATCTTCTGATCTCCCCAAACATTTACAATATTTTGATATCGTTCGCAGCTAATCAAATACCACTAAAACATTTCGAAGAACGTACACACTCAGTTAAATAAATTATTGAAATTTTATTGCTTTAACACATTCTCGATTTACATTAAACCTTATGTGTAAAATTACACGGTTATTTTTCCCATGACAAGATGAACTTTAATTGAGCGAACGGGTTGGGTAAAATAAACACTTGTTTGACATTCAGTTCAGGTTATTTTCCCGCGGTAAATGTCGCTGGATGAGACGTTAACTAGCGTGAATATTGTGTGGAAAGCATAGAATTAATGATAGAAATAAACTATTGTTGCAATGAGATTTGCGAGCGGCTTCAGGATTGCTTCTATTAACTGTCATCTTGACATCAACCATTTTTATGCTCGATATCATACTGCACAGAATCAATTCTCTTTTTCAGCTTTTCCCCTCCCGTATCCATATTTTTGTTCAATCTCTCTTTTAGCCACATGACTTTCTTCACCACGAAACATGTTTCCCTCTAAACTTTTCTGTCACTGATGGTTTCTAACTCCATCATTTTGCTCAATTTAATTATCTTATAAATATGATAAATATTAGTCGATTTATCTGTTTTGAGCTTGACTTTTTTTTTTTTTACCGTGTATAGGCTTTTGTTTGACCACAATCTCACTATGGTAGGTGATGATGTGGCCGAAGGTGGTAAGCACACAAAGCCTAGAAGGATCTGGCTCTCAAGTGCAGCCGGAACACACCAATAGATGTTTGGCGACATATTTTCAACTTGAGGGTGGTAGCCAGCCAGGCGGGTACTACAATGTACCATACCACCGTGCTATGGTTTCCTCACGATGTTTTCCTTCACCGAAAGCTCAAGCTCATTGTAGGATTCGAACCCACGACCTTCGCCGCGGCGTCCGACGTCACTACCACTGAGCTATCTGAGTTTAAGCCATATAGCAAAACGAATTGATTTTCCAACTCAATCTGCACTTACCTTATCTTAGATATTCCATGACATGAAGTCAAAGCATTCTTCTCATCAAGTCCGATAGAAGAAATTAATTATAGCGTATTTTGTACTACTCCATTTTGTTCGGTGAAAACTTGCCCATTTGCTCGCGTTTCCTCACTTAAAGGAAGTCAGGGGCGATTAGCGGAAATGTAGCTATTTAATTAATTATGAGACGTGTTGACATTTTTTATTTGCAACTATAAGTCGGCGTATATAGTCTTAGTTGTAATTAGATCTGAATTTGAATGTTACAACTGGTTTAGTTTTTTTTCATGGGATCAAAGTTGTAGAATTCTTCAGCGTGCTTTGTGACTTTCAGATCGATCCAGATACTATTATTCTTGTAAATTTTTCATTTAGCCGATTACTAAAGCAAATAGTTTATGGAAAAGTTTAATATGTCCCTTTTAAACAATTAAACAGGTACGTAGTACTGTCCTTTTCAGTTTGTGGTTAAAAGATAGAGAGCATCTCAGATTATCTCGCGTGTGTTAACTGGTGTTAAATGAACTGCCGCACTGCTAACGACTTTATCTTTTAACTTCCACGATTCTTATCTGCAGTTGAAAACTTTTTGCGAGCTTATTGGTGTTCGGCAGAGTTTTGTAGACATTGTGTGCTCTATGTTGAATAAAATTAATATTTTAATATCTTGAATAGGTACCGTTTTCTGGTCATCGCTGCTGCTTGTGTGATTTGGTCTGCTTGGGTCTACTATTTGCTTCATCATCAGCTCGTCTCCAGAAGCATGGGTTTCAAGCTACAGTTCACGACGTGGGCCCAGTGCAAATCAATTCCCTCCCTCCCTTCCCTTTGAGTTAGACTTCTTGGACGTCACTTAGGTTGCCTATTTGCTAAAAAGTAAAATTATCATTTTATAGGTAAAGTACGCAGTTATTGCCAATGAAACTATACTTTCCATCCACCGCACGCCTTATTTTTCATCCTGTTTAAGTATTTCTAAAAATAGAATAGATTTTTTTATTTAAAAAATGCCCAACAAAATTGTACAGAAATTGTGTAGCCAATTTTAAACGAACATAATAATTGCTGCTATTCCATTATGGGCACTAAATAAGGCTTAAGCTGGGTGTACACTAGTGATAAATAATGTCGCCGTTGCACACCAGAGGGCGGTGATTCACTTTAGTGTTCGAGAAGCTTTAGTGTCCAATTTTATAACTTCTCGCATCAGGGAGGTATACAATTTTGTTTTTTGTCAAATGAATTCACCGTATTTTATTGTTTCCCCGTGTAGTTTGATTTTATAGGAATTCCGCAGTGAAGATACACTTTAAAATTTTAAGACTGACTCAAATTTACTTTTGTGTCTTTATTAAAATAAGATTTTGTTCATCACGTTTATTAAATTATATTTAATTTATTGTTTCCTCCAATAAAATAATACTTTTTTTTTTAAATAAACATTTCAGTATTATTTATTAACAATTTGTCTTTCTCTTTCCAGGTACGTAACAAGAACAATCGTGTCACATTCGTGCGTGACGAACTCTGGCGGTAAAACGAAATTTGCCTGTTATCATGCTCCTTTACATGTTTATAACCTTTTAATTTAGCTAAGAACATACGTTATATATACTTCGTTATATACATATATATATATATATATATATACATAAAGGTATTATGTAGTTAAAGTATTCATCCTAAACAACTAAACATCCGAACCAAATTAAGAACTGATTTTTGGAGGTTAAAACCCGCGGTGCAAAGCTAGTATTTAAAACACACCTTTATTAACGTCTCCACAGAATAGTTCACTTAAATTCCTTGCGTTTTGATATTATACTAAAATATAAATAGTCACGTTTCGTGCCAAACCGCGATAAGGCCCACTTGGGCGAAGGTCCGCTCGATGGACTCCAAATGACCCTAACAGCCTACAAGATTGGGGCAAGACCACAATTACTAGTGGGACATAAATGGCGGTAATATGCGGAGGGCCTAAACAGCCTGTTAGGGATTCCTTACGAAAAGGTTTGAATTGCCATTTTGTTATAAGCACATGTTCTTAGAAGCCGTTGCGTAGGATTACCATAGTTCAAAAATAATAGAGGACAGTGTTATATAAAATATCTGATCAGAGGCTTAAAATAAAATAAATAAACAGGACAGTGTTGCTAGTTATAAGTTTCAAACACAAAATATTTTATTTATAAATAAATTAATTATTTTCAGTCTACCTGGATGACCTCTGCAGACCAAAGGCCTCCCAACCCATTCCTCTCTCCATACCTCCCGGTACCAAAATCCATTATATATTTTTGTGATTAATGTTTGTTAATGAGATTGAGCAATCCATGGTTGGGTTCCGCCTGGCTAAATTACCGCCATCTAGTTCAAATCTGTCCACGCACCTTTTCATTTCATACCTACTCGACTAAAATGTATGAAGCAACCATTTTATTTTATGCGATCTCAGAGTTGGTCCCATAATAAAAGTTGTTCATATTGATGAGTACTTCCACCCCTGCAAGTATTGCCAGTGACTAAAAATTCATCCTGTATACTTATCATATTATAAAGTTGAAGAGTTTGTTTGTTTGGTTGAACGCGCTAATTTCAGGAACTACTGGTTCGAATTGAAATATTATTTTAGTGTTGGATAGCCCATTTATCGAGAAGACTGTATATAGGCTACTTTTTATCCCGGGAAATCTTAAAATCCCTCGGTAACGCGGGTGAAACCGAGGGGTGGAACTAGAACTGATTGGCCCTGATCTATCAGCATCGTGTAAGTAGATGGTCCCCATTTAGAATGTTTGTTGGATATTTTTTGCATATATTGTACGTAATTTTTTTCTTTGGGACGTAACTTGTTGATTCGCATGACATTGGATTATTGCATGTATAAATGATGCTTTTAAAACTATTAACCATATGTTGGTTCCCTATCAATATATTACGTATATTTGTATATTAAAGTACCAATGTATAGTTCTATAAAGTTTTAAATGCAATATGAATACATAAATCTATTTCCATAATACTCAAGCGCAACAGTATTGTGTCTCATGAGCGGTCGAAATTGATATTATAAATTAAAACGCATGAAATATAATAGTTAATGATTCAAAATTGGGTCCACCTACCTTAGTAAGATACGCGGTTTTACGGCACAATAAAACTCCAGTTTTGTTTTAATCGCACATTTACGAGTCTTGATGATGACGCTAGCGTAACATTTTGTGGTCACTGTCATTACTCTGTTGTATTTTTACTAGGATCGTAAAAACAAGGAGACGCAGCAAGAGCGCGTTATATATCTATGAGTATAATATGCAACTAATTAATTGTAAAATCAGCTTTTCGAATTCGTAGTGGAGATCCCATTCCTACTTATGTTATGCTAAACTATGTTTTTTATGCAATTGTTATCATGTTACGACTGTTGGCTTCCAAACATATTTTTTTGGTACTTCTGTAAGTTTCTTTCCATAGGTCGCTAGATCATATCCGGCTTGAAGGACCATGAAAATATATTAGCGGACTGTAGAGCTTTTATTGTCCTTTATAATAGAGCGAGAGTACAGTCAGTGTTGCAAGATTAAATTTACAAAATTAGGTACCAAAAATGATTGTTAGGATGCCAGCAACGGCTACGACTCGTCTTGCTTATCTCCATATTTTCATGATCTGAGCACACGTGCAATAAAGTTTACGTAACCGAATGGTTAATATATCACGGTTAGATTTACTGTTAAGTAACATTTTGGATTAAACTAGTTTTCACATTAATTTTGACGTGTATATTCATGTTATACAGTAACGTGACGTGAGTTTACCGGGATTAACCTTACGGTATTGTCGCCTGTTATAACTGTCGAGTATTTAAAGGATTTTGTACTCTATTTGATGCTGAATAAAGTTCTTAATGCGAATGGTTGTATGTTGATGTTGCACTAGTACTGTATAGATCGTATCATACTGTATGAATTAACACTTAGGTCACTTACACTTACGGCGTCAATCAAAAGTTAAGTCAAATTTTGAGTTGTGTATGTAGAAATTAAATTTGGATCTTGGTTCTTTCTATGATATATGGTTTATTTTGGATTAAGTATTCTTAGTGTAGGTACGTAGGTATAGCATTTTTAACTATTCATAGAACAGCTTATTACACAATGAATGGGTTTTAAAGAGTGCCCATACGGAGCACGATAGGCCCATGCGAAAAAAATAATTCTAGAATGTTCCTGAAATAATTTCGTCACAGCGATAAATAATATCAATTTTATAGGATACAGCAAAACTTCTATAAAAAAAATGGTTACCGCCATAACGGGCTTACGTCATAAATTGATTTGTTTATTATATCGGTCCTCCGATAACTTGTTATCGCCGGTTATCGCTCATTCATCTCAAAAGCGCTTATAAATTATATGAAGGAGATATTGTCGATTAAAGATTTAAGACGCAGGTAGAATAAAATAGGTACCGACAGACGGCCCGCTTGGCGTGTTGGTTGGTAAGAAGCTTATCACGCTACAGGTCGTGGGTCGATTCCCGCCCAGGATATACATTTGTGTGCTTGAATATGTCTGTTTGTCTTGAGTCTAGGTGTAATTGCGTAAATACGTATGTGTTTAAAAAAAGTATATACTAATATTATAAAGAGGAAAGATTTGTATGTAATTAAGTATGTTTATAACGAATTGGCTCAAAAAGTACTGGACCGATTTTAAAAATTCTTTCACCGTTAGAAAGCTACAACTTCCGAGTAACATAGGCTTTATTTTATCCCGGTAACGCGGGTGAAACCGCGCGGAAAAGCTAGTGTAGTATATCAGTTATCTGGCTTCCATAGTACAAGCTCCGTTTAGTTTGGGGTCAGAGGCCCGTGTGTGAGGTATGGCCCAGGAAAAAAATCTATTTATAAAGCAAATTGCTAATCTAGAATACTACAAAGAAGAATTAAAAAAAATACTTAAACATGTTTTTTTTTTTACATTCTCAACTCAGCCTCGTATTGTGCATCGATTTTTAACACTTGACTTGAGTTACGACTTATTTATCCACCCGATCTAATTGGCAATTGGCTAGTTATCGCTTACCCTACTCACTGGCTGATTATTTCGATTGCAGCTAACGCTGTCATCGCTTCAAGCTTTCAGCTCATTGGTTCGCGTAGTTGCCTTGCTACGGGCATGGCTTCGCTACGGTAGATGTCGTAGAGGTGCTACGTACGTAGCATTGTAGTAATATAATGTTATTCTTCTCCTGTCTTCTGTCTGTATATATAAAAGGAAAACGTGACTGACTGACTGACTGATCTATCAACGCACAGCTCAAACCACTGGACGGATCAGGCTAAAATTTTGCATACAGATAGCTATTATGATGTAGGCATCCGCTAAGAAAGCCTTTAGAAATTCGAGATCTAAGGGCATAAAATAGGGGTTCGCGGGTGAAACCGCGGGGCGGTAAGCTAGTAAATGATATTGTTGTTGCAATGTGAACTTGATTTGGTATGCTTTGCTTGACTACAAGCATATTTGTTGGTCACAAGAATGTTTACCAAAAATTTTACTTCTTAAAGAGGTACAGTATTAGCCCCCTTCGTCCTCCTCAATAGAAAGCCAAAAATGCCACTGCGCAGATTTTGCAGGCAATTTCGGGTAGAAAATCTACTGTCTTTTAGTAATCTCTATAAAATTATATTATCTATCTATTAAACATACTGTGCTTCTATAGTCCTTTGCTTAGTTCGTAATCGATTTGCTGCGTTCATATGAACTAGGTGGATTTGCTACGGTCGTAGAGGTGCTGCCGAGACACTAACGTACGTTAGTGGTGCATTAGCGTATTGTTTGCTTAGTTCGTAATCGATTTGCTACGATCCCATGAATTAGCTGGATTTGCTACGGTCGTAGAGGTGCTACATAGAAGTAGGTAAGACGAGTAGCGTGGTCGCTCACTGAATTTGTAATCGATTTGCTACGAGCCTATGAATTAGCTGGATTTGCTACGGTCGTAGAGGTGCTACAAACAAGTAGGTAGGGTGCGTACTGGATAAGTAGTGCGTAGTGTGGTCGCTGTCGGTTAGTTCGTAGTAGATTTGCTACGAACTTGGCGTGTTGAGGTCTCGGAAATTTAAATTAAATATTAATGCTACTGTTTGTAACACGTTTCTCCTGCCATAAAGATAAACTCGTATCTAGTGATTATTTTCTCTTACAGCCTTATGTATGTAGTAATGTTCGAGTTTTATGATTACACGTTAAGTGTACGGCTATTTCAATACTTACTCGTTTATTTATGGCAACTTATGCGTTTAACGAGCCAATATAAACGTTATGGGGTGGTTAAGCGCGGGGATGTCAGTTAAAAAAAAGTAAAATTGATGTTAAAAAATTAACCGTTCTAATATTTCTAAATATATCCGGTGTTTTCCCTTTGTCCCTATTTTTGTTATAGTGTTGTGAATATTTATAAAAATTTAATTTTTCATTGAAATTAAATCTTAAAATTTTCGACTTCAAAGTTGAACACCGCTATACGACTCAACTTTACTTGTTCCAAGCCATATATCGCAATATAACTGTTCAATATTTCATCAGGCAACCTCAAACAGGATAGATAAAGGTTCTTCGAAAACTACGGGTTGTAAACACGAAAAACATGGCGATATTAAATTCCTGGCAGTGAAATACCGTTTATGGCGCGAGAGCGGGACGATTTAAAATTGACGATACATGTTTCGTGTGTTGAAACAGTAGGATGGCAAAACAATAACTGTGTATGTGGTTTAATACATCAAGTTGTTGAACCACAAGTGTCTTAACTGGTATCTTAGAACCGCTACGGTTAAAATACCGGTTATTTTTAAAGGTGTCTCGAAATTGCGTAAGAGTTTATAAGAGATGTGTGAGAATTGATTGAATACAGTTTTTAAGGTTTGTTTGATGTGAGCGACGGTAGTAAGCACACAAAGCCTAGAAGGGAATTTATGGATTGCGTAATTAATTTCTACATCCTGTAATTCCATTGACAAAGGGTATAATAAACATTACCTGTACCTCTGTATTTTAATAAAAAGAATATGTTATGGCATACAAATTTGCGATCTCTGCCTATTTGTATACAATTGTTTATCCTACGACGACCTTATTATATTTAATCTATGCATACGATACTTTTATTCGCATTCTTTTCATTACATTTTATAGTTTTAAATTTAAAAAAAAATTGTTCGTTTGCATTGTTTTGTTATTTGTAGTTATTTTATTTGTTGACTTTTAATTTTGTTTTTATTGTTTTATTTTAGTTATTCTATGTATGGTTGTATTATTTTTAAATATCGAATATTTATACTAATAACGATTATTTTTCATGTATATACATATTCTTAACTAGCTTCCGTCCCGCGGTTTCACCCGCGTTCCCGAGGGATCTTATGTTATCCGAAACAAATAGTAGCATATAGCCTTTCCTCGATAAATAGGCTATCTAACACTAAAATAATTTTTCAATTCGAACCAGTAGTTCTTGAGATTAGCACGCTCAACCAAACTAACAAACAAACTCTTCAGCTTTATAATACATATTAGTACATTAAACGCAAGGTTTTGTTTTGGTTTCCTCAACCCTGCTCTAAATCGTCCGGTCAAAACAATGAGATTATAAAATTGTTTATAATTACGTCAGAAACAAACAAAATAACTTTATGAAATAATTCCCACGTCGCCATTCAGTTCATTAAAATGCCTGGAAGTCGACAAAATGAGTTAATTTTAAAAATAACATTTTCCATTGTTTCGTTTCGCAAAAGTTTGTGAACTAATTGAATTTGGGTAACAAATTAAAAGACTTGGGGTGCTTTAAAGTTTGAATCGCGACCCTTGAGGTACGTGAGTTTAAATATTGGATATTTTAAAATATTTAAAGTCTTAAATGGTTATGCCGTATCTAATATTTTTTGGTTCGATCTAAAAAATATGTAACAACTGGCTTCCCCCCCGCGGTTTCACTCGCGTTCCCGAGGGATCTTGTTTTCCTGGCATAATAAGTGTCCTATGTGTTAATCCAGAATATATTCTATCTGTGCGCCAAATTTCATCCAAATCCGTTCAGCCGTTAAGCTCTTGCATTAAAATGGATTATGGCGTATCATTTTGTCACGAATAAACTATTTTCCATTAAATGTCGAACAATTTTTAAAGAAATATAATACGCATAAACACACAAAAAAAATAACAAGATGCGAATGCGATAATAGTCTTCGTTAGTAGAAAAGCTAGTTTTGTATGGGTCTTACATATTAATTAGTTCGACGGACAATAGTGTATTTGCCTGTATTCAAAATAAATTATCCAACACTAACCAATGTATAAAACATCTAAAAAAAGGGGAAACCACGATTATTTTATTAAATTTATCCTTATTATGATTTTTAATGACCAATCTAACCATAAAGAGTATGCTATATAATTATGACGTCACATGCTTGTATTTCATACAAAACTCCATATAAACTTATCGTTTTGACATTTCATAAAAAGTTGCTGATTTGAATGTTAGTCAAATACCCTATTGACGAAGCCATCTTGTCTCACCCTTATAAGTTTTAAGGACACCTGTTAATTATACAATTAGTAAATCCATAGATAATCATACTATAGATTGAGCAATAGACAAAAATGTCCTCAATTCTGTCTAGCTAGAGTCCCCTTTATGAGTCCTAAAGGGGGCATACCGCTGACTGTTTTTATGACACACATCGCTTAAGAAAATAAATTGGATCCAGGCCAAATGATGGCGACGTGCTTGCACAGGGTAGTTATGTTTGAAGCTGGGTAAATAGTTTTAAAGAGGTTTAAATTTTATAGTTGATAATAGATAGTATCATAAGGGAGCAAAATAATATTTTTACGGCGAGGGCGCTTTTTTGAATCCAGAGCGAAGTGAGGGATTCTTTAGTAGAATCCTGAACGTAGCGAGGGATTCAAAGTACGTCGCCCGAGCCAAAAATATATTTTGCGCCCGAGTGTTACACTCTACTTTTCATCACTCTCTGTGAGAAAATAAAAGGCGCCTTAAGTTTTGGGAATATTGTGTAACGCCCAGTTTTGTAGACCAATAAAAACAAATAAATAAATTACGTATTTCTTTTGTTTTTAATCTATTTTAATCTAATTTTTATTTTAAAATGTTCGTAATATTCCGAATAAGATTTTTGGGGAATTTTAAATTTAGAAATTGTATGTTTGGATTTGTGAATCACGCATAAACAGCTCAATGGATTTGGATGAAACTTGGCACTTAAATAGATCATACCCTGGAATAACATATAGAGTGCTTTTTTTCCCAGTAAAACATAGGTCCTTCGGAAACGAGAGTCAAACCGCGGGGTTAGTTAAAAATAAACCTGCAAAGTTTATCTCATATTAAACTAACAAGAAATAGCGTGTGAAATGTTTTGAAATTTCAGGTCTGTCCTTTGAGAGCTTTGTCTTCCTCTTGTTTCTGTTTCCTATATATATACTAATTACCTTTATCTAGGCTTTGGGCTATTTAAAAAATCATTGTGAATGTCACTTGAAATTTTCATACACTTCGACCAACGACTGGTAACTTCAGTAGTTTTGACGTTCATAAGTGCCCTCTTAGGGCCTAAACTGAATAAATGGCTTTGACTTTGACGATATCATAAAATTGTCAACAATTTGATTCCCGATCATGACAATTCTGAAGATATGATTTGGAGAAAACCGAGCCGTCCACAACTAGATACGGAGCTTGATACGATACGGTAATACGGATACGGTGAAAGGATCGGACAAAAATGTTATATAACATTATAATTATTATATAACCGGGTCCATACCCGGCTTAAGTTGCGTACCTCTGTACATTTTTCAATAAACCTTTATATATCCTTTTTAAAATGGAATCCATCCATTGAGCGATAATAATGTCATTTTAGAATTCCATCTAACACTTATATGTCCATCATACAACTATTATTAAATTGTACCTACAACATTACTGATATTAGTGCGGCGCCCGCTATCGTACCGGTACGAATTCAATTACTAGGGTTGTCCCAACAATAAACGTGTTAATTTGGCAAGCGCAAAGCACGATCATTATCGTACGAGATGGTAAAGCTATTTGTACGATAAATTTGCCACCAATGGTCTGTTAAAAGTGGTTTGTTAAATTTTATGTTTTTTTATTTAAAAATTGAGGGCTTCTGTGACCATGTCACGATATAAAAATCTTAAGATTCTAAATTTTGTTACGATTTAAATTTGAATTAATAATATGCTTTTGTTTTACATTATACAAAAACTAAAAATTAGGTTACTTATTTGAATTTTACTTTTTAATAAAATATTTAGTTCTTCCCTATATTCCCCCAATTACATTAGGATTGGTAATTTTGAATCATTCAGATTTTGATTGCTCTTTACTTTTCATCTCACGTCCCATTGTACTTATCAAGCGAACAACTTAGAATTTTAAATATATCAATATAAAACCTCTTTTTCTTTATCACAGGCTAAAAGAAATATCTTTATTAATATTTCTTTTAAAAATATCAACATTCGTTTTTTGAATTTTCGTCTAAAAATACTTAGACGGTCCGGGCCTATTCTATTCTCAGGTCATAAAAAGGTTCTATTTAAGATTTATAAAGGTTTTTTAAATGTACCATGCAATATTTCTTTTATTCAAAGAACCATACCCTTTAACAAAGATTATTTATAGTTTTTATTCGCCTGAAAATTATTCTTTGTGAATAAATTCGTCTGGTAAATATTTACCTACATTTACCTTATTTTTACTAAATCCTTCGCAAAACTAACATTAAAAATATGACAGTGGTTACTCTTTTCTTTGAATGCGAATAAGAATGAAAATATCCTACTTTATTTTAAGTGTTTAGTATTACGAAACGGTGGTAGAGTCGATTTGTAAGTGCCTTGCCAGGGCCTTATTTGAATAAATGAATTTAGAGTTTTAGTTAAAGTTTACTCTACGTAGACAATTGCTATATTTATAAGATTATAAGTTTTCGCCCTGAGGGTCTATCAGCATTACAGATATTTTCTTAGGGAATTTTCTATGCTATAAGGTTAATTTCATAGTTACGTAGTTCCTTTGAAAATTAGGCAACAAGACTTAGACTATATTATTTTGTTCAGTTAAAGATAATTATGATAGTAAGAATCACATTTTATTGGGTCTTTTCCTCACTCTAGTCCGTCTCACAAGCCAGATAACCGCCATAATGAAATCATATAGAAACTGATTGCAACAAAGTTACTTAATAGACCCACTAATATACTAGTTTCAAATATCTACTTACTACGAGACAGTACAAACAGACATACTGTTATACACATTTTTTATGGTTAGGAATTGAACCCATTCCCTGTAAAGTTACATTCAGAGTTTCTACCCTATACACAAAGCTCGTTTTTCACATCCAAAGAATAAAGTAGAGAACGCCCGATACAATGTAGTCCGCTCGCCCGTACCTCCTCTATGTAGTTGGCAACACAGGCACGCGGCACAACTGTTATTTACTGCGATATTATTGAATCTGTATGGCCTGCTTGCTCCCACATGCTCGGAAGGTGGGGAATTTAACACCATTCTCTAAAATGTCTATTTATGAAACTCTATTCTGGAGGACCAAATTCAACATTTTGTTATATTTCAGCTATAGCTTTTGTCCAATTGGTATTGAGTTCGCATGATTTGGATTGTTCCAGGATATATAGCGTAAAAATCTAATTAATATCCTGGGACATTCCTCACACACGGCCATCTGATCCCAAATTAAGCAATGCTTGTACTTATAATGGAAATCAAAATATCTGATATAGGTATGTATGTAGGTATATATGTAGGTATATATTGTACTACATAATAATATACTTTTTTTTTTCTACTTACACCCAGACTCAGGACAAACAGATATATTCATGTACACATGTCTGTCCTGAGCAGGAATCGAATCCATGACCTTTAACGTAGATAAGGTATCTTAGTAACATCACCAAATGACCCGTCAAACTGATTAGGTAGGTGGGTATTTTAATAAATGGTTCTAGAAGAGCTTTATAAAGCAAAAAAAATACGAAACAAATGTAAGAAAAACATCTTCCAAAATGTCTAAATTTTAAACCTGCTCTCAAGTTGGTTTGTCTAAAAGTCTAAAGCTACCATTTAACAATATCAAAAGATATTCTTTAATTTAAACGAAAAGCACTCTCCTGGGTAAGTTTGTAAACAAAATGTCTGTTTTACGGAGTCCTCGGTGGCTTTTTAAGAATACCCCAACCCTATTGTGTGTATATTTACTTAGGACCCGAGGGCAAAGAGAACGTGGGGCCACATGGCCCTTACGCACCTTTCAACTATGATTACTAGGGTTGACTGAGGAAAACCTGGTTAATTCGCAAATAGAAATGACTCTTGAAAACGATTGGTGTTTGTATTTAGGAGATGTGAATTCTTTTGTATACCGTCAGTGATTATAGCTATATATGGAGCTACTATACCACTTTTAAATTAAATAGTTTGTGATAGATTTTGAATTGTGTAGCTTAACTTCCAGGGTACATTTTACAGCTGGTTTTTTTTCACGTTTTAAAGTTGGTATTATATTGAGTTATTTGTATTAGTGAGTACTTGCAACCCACTTAGCTGGACAATTAAAAATAGTCATATAAAGGGTTTAAGCACAATCGATTCTTGCCCGTGTTTTTATATCATGTTACTGGCTTTTATATTAAATTTGAGATTAGATGGTTGCATTTTACCAGATGCGTTCAAATAAGTAAATCCAAACATGTGTTAGTAACCATGGTAACGGTCATAGAAAAATGTTAACCAGCGTACAGACAGATAAAAGGTTTATAGAGTAATAGCAGCATAGAGCTGTACTGTACTGTATGCGCTTGAACTGTTCCCACGAGTCCTATTAGATTAAATGTCTAGTTTATTATACTACCTCTGCGTCCGCGGTTTCGCTCTCGCACCTTAACCGAAAATCCGGTGGTTTCGAAGATTAGCGTGTTCTAACGGACAGACAGATAGTTTTTATTAAAATGATCTATTTGCATTATTTTACTCTTCCTACCTACATTGCTTCTAGAAATCCTTAGAAGTTCTTCTTTTTTTACAAAGGGTTTACAAATGTGTTAGTATTATATGTATATACTAGTTTCCGCCCCGCAGTTTCACCCGCGTTCCTTAAGTATCCTATATATTAATCAAAATATATTCTATCTGAGTGCCAAATTTCATCTAAATCCGTTTACTAGTTTTTGTGTGAAAGAGTAACAAACATCCAGACATCCATCCGTCCTCACAGTAGGATATAGCTACTATACTCATAAAGTAGTAATGCTTGCTTATGTTTTAAATCAACATTTATTCTCATAAACTCTAACACTGTTATATCTGTGAATATTGCATATACATTTCTATAGAACAAGTAAAATTTTCAGATGCTCTATTTAAATAAAACATTAGACAAAACAAGTTTATTCAACTGAGGAATCCATCAAAAACATCTCGAATCCGGCGTGGGATCAGTTTGTCAAAACATCGATTTACCAATCGATAAATAGCATTCGAATAGGCGGTATAAACATTTCGATGTGTAAACATACAGAGATCGAGTTCAAATTGAGCTCTCAATTTAGACGTGAGTTGTTAATACTTAAAGTTCTAGGTATTTTGTAACTTGAGTAATCTAAACTAAGTAATATTATAAAGAGGTAAAGTTTGTATGTTTGGATTTAGGAAATCCGAATCTACAAATCCGATTTGAAAAAATCTTTTTGCGTTACAAAGTCCGTTTATTGAGGATTTTTTATCACGAGAACGCGGGTGAGACCACGGGGAATAGCTAGTTCACTACTGAACTTTACTTATGTTGAATCACAAGTAGAAAATTAAATTGTGTAAGCAAATTATGATACCAGAATTAGAAACCAGTTTGTTTTGCCGCACTTATTTAATAAAATACTTCCTACTCTGTACTGTTTCATACTGTTTGGGTCTGAATAAAAATTTTATTTGTGAGGAACGTTTAAATTTTCTTTTTCGCCCATATTTTATCTAAAATGCTTATTAGAGTTTGTTATTTGGGTCTGAACAAATATTTTGATATTATAACAATATCACCATACTATTTATAGTCAATAATAAATAGTTATCCTGATAATCAGGGCGAATCCAACAATCAAAGATCATAAAAATCGGTCCAGCCGTTCTTGAGTTATATATAAATGGTGTAACTAACCCTACTTTGTTTTATATACAAGATAGGTAGATTAACAATCAAGTATAGAGTATACGAAATATTCCTCAGCTTGTTAAACTTATGAATAACATTGACCCTCGAGTAAATATGTTACTAGACAAACAATAAATAAATATTCAGTTGTTGACAAAATATTCAAGACTTTTTATGTACAAATGTTTTTTAATTTATTCATTAGTCATTGGTATAACAGTTTAATATTTTCGGTTTTAAAATTTTATAATTCTTGATTATCCATCAATCTACAGATGTCCATAGTTGGTCATGGGTCTTCCCCTATTTATGTGCCACAAATTATCAGTAAAAAAATACTATGCATATATTAGTATTTCATTTATGCAGTTCTTTTCTTGAATAAACTGTTATTATTGACAACATAAAAAGTAATGGCAAAATGTTTGTCTTATTTCATGTAAGTAAATGCTGTAGCACAATAGATGTTTTTATCTCGAGTGACAAAACCGCTAAAAACATATTCTATATTATTTTCAGTTAATGTAATTGGTAACGACTGTGGAAATACTTAACACATAATGGGTAAAATGTGTCGTACTTGTAACATAAAAAATAAGCATGTTCCGATATTTTGTTAACCAACTTCAGCGTGCTTTATTCAGTCTTATTACCAGGCCTTTTTAGTCTGAATTAGAACAAAAACATCTCCGTGAAATGCGTAAACAAATCATGAATAGATGATTTGTTTACGATGATGATGATTTCCCATTATAAGTGACAAAACACCATGTCTACGTTTTAAACGTGATCCAATGAGCGTTGAAGACAGTTAACTGTAAATCAGCCATGACAGCGATCATTCTATTCAGTTACACACTTTTTGTCACGCACTAGGTGGCAGAGCAGATGGTGATTGTGGTTTGCACAAAAGAATCGTCTCTAGGCTTTTACTAGGCATTATATTTTTTAGGTTATTCCAGCGTCAAATTAACCAGTTTTTTTTTATTCTCTACGTGCTTGTATACCAAGTCAGCTATGTAATTTTCAATTTGCACGTCTTATTCAAGTCATAAATTTTCTGTTACTATTTTAAGATATCATCATCATATCTGTTTTTGCAGACCACAGTTGCCCTTAAAATTACAAAAAAAGGTAAAAAAAAAATATACCCGTCGACTTGAGAACCTCCTCCGTTTTTTCGTCGGTTAAAAAATAATCAGTACTCAACAACGTTTCCGCCAACACAACCGCGAGTCTTTGAGCATGGAGATTAACTGAAGACTTTCATATACTCCTAAGCTGATACGCAACCCTTTGTAATATCCTTGTAATGTCGTCGCGTGCATACTCATACGGTCGGATAATACAACGGCCAAGAATTTAATATAACGCGTGTGTAGGTCGCGCCAATGTTGTGTCGCGCGCTCTGCGATTAGTTGGGTGGGCGCTTTGTTTGTGCATACTGCCGGTTGACTTTGTAATGACGTACTTGTGGGTAGCGGTCGTGTATTAGTGAAAGTAATTTGACAATTAGATTATGGAGTTGCTGAAATTCTTTAATTTTCAAGTCTATAAAGATAACAGAAATGTAATCCGTAGGAGCATTTCATTTGCATGAGCAAATTAAGCATTTTATGATTTGGTGTTTCCTGTTATATAAGGTTTTATAACACGATAATATTCTCATATTATATGAAAGGCATTAAATGAGATCTTTAAGGAAACCACGGTATTGCACTAGCCATCAGTTTTTCATCAAACGTTTGACATAAAAAAATAAGCGTACCAACCGAAATCAAATTGTTAGAAATCTAAATTTCCAAAACAAACAACCAGCTGTTTCAATAAAACCTAAATGGTAATCAAAATTTTATATTTGAGCTTTTTGCGGATTAGCAATTTCACGGCAACATTTCTGTGCCTATTTTTAGGTGTTTCGACGAAAACCACGCACGTTCTGCTGGTATTCGGTCTAAAATATATTTTCAGCGTATTTGTTTAGTCACCTACTGGCTTAAACAATCCAAGATTAGGGTGACCATCTCGGAAACTGCACATGACAACCAGTTTCCAGTATTTGTTATGCATAATTATATAGGTGGGCGGGAAAGAACGAGAATATCGATACTTGAAAATTATTTTAGATATAAGAGACACAATCTGTTATAGTAGAGTATTTCGGTCGTTCAGTCGCATTTAGTATGACTATCAGTGTCACATTTCATCGTAATAAAATTATAGTTTCGTCATTTCGAATCAAAGAACGAGTCAGTATAACTATCACGCCGCAGGTCGTGGCTTCGATTCCCACTCAGGACAAACATTTGTGTGCATGAACATGTCTGTTTGTCCTGTGTCTGGGTGTAATTATCTATAAAGAAAGAAAGAAAGAAATATTTTATTTGTGTAAATTTGGGTATTACAAGGTGTTCTTAAAATAATAGAACGGACTATATATGTATGTATTTACAAAAGAAAAGTAGTTTTATGTAGTATATCAGTTATCTGGCTTCCATAGTACAAGCTCTGCTTAGTTTGGGGTCAGGTGGCCGTGTGTGAGGAATAATGTCCCAGAATATTTATTTATTTTATAATGGTTGAATATAGGATCCAGACATTTATGCAAGCAAAGTATGGTTACCCTACATTGGATTGGGTTTCATTTATCACGATTTACAAACAGTGTGCCACGTGTACCGATCCACTTGATAGTTTTGAAAACATAAATCGTGTACAAAATGCACAATTTGGCACATGCGCCAATGTAACAATCGTAAACTCCCGCCTGTATTTTTTATCCCAATCCGAAGTCGATAGCAATTAATAACTTGCGACATACTGTATGAACTTATGATGCACATGACATTGTTGTTTAAAATTTTGAAAATAGAACGTGATTTTAGTGGCAATGCACTCGATTAAAAGATCATCAAGGATTTGAGTTTGGAAGCTGTGTTGGCAATAATGTTGCTACAATTTATTATCGAAATAAAAATGCTGGTAAAAGTGTAAACAGCGTTGATATATTTATTTGAAGATGACTGTCATATTTACGATCAATCTGTTTGAAAACATTGCCTTAGGGTGGGTTGTTTCAACTTCTTTCAACCTGTAAATATTAATGATGGCTTTTACCAAAAACAAAATTGGTTTACTTAGGTCTCCATAGTATACAAATGAGTGGCAGCCTATGACGTCACAAACTGCGTCACAGCATGAAGTTACACAAGCAATCCAATTTAGTGAACATGCTACTCGGCACGGCACTAAATTTTGCACTGACCACCGAAATGACGGCTTTTTGTGTCGAGTGTTTAGCGTGGGCCACTTTGCGTTTAGTTTTAATTCTAGATTTGTGTTAAAATCACGCTATTACAAATTACAAATTACAAATTATTTTATTGGCATAAAACATGTTACAGCTTATTTTTGAATCCATAGGCTTCCGAACTAGTGTAAAACTGTGTTTCAGGAGCCAGTGGCTTCTCCCATTGTCATTGCATAGATATTGTCTTTTCCAATCTTACAAGAAATTTTTATATAAAAAATACGTAATAATAATTTACAAAGCAGTTTTAAATTTTAAATTTTATACAACCAAATTAAAATAATAAAAAGCTAACAATTATGTTGATAAGTAAATAAAAATAATTAAAATTAATCGATTATAACCATACTCATTATGCATTCATGTACTGTGTATGTGTGTGAGTGTGTGAATGTTTGTGTGTGAGTGTGTGAATGTATGTGTGTGAGTGTGTGAATGTCTGTGTGTTGTGTGTGTGTGAGTGTTTGTGTGTGTGTTTGGGGTTGCATGTGTGCGTAAACGCGATGTTTATGTTAGAAATAAAACGACGTTAATAAATGTTCTAGGTTTTCATAATCAAAATTTTTAAGCCAAATCAAAATATATTTTTTAATTTCGTTATTACTATATTTTTTCGCTTTGTACTCTTTATTAAATCTATTGTATAGGTGTGGGACGATAACGTTATACTGCTTTTGAGCAAATCTTGTCCTAACATAAGGAACATGACATCGGTCAACTCTTCCAGATGACTCAGGTAAACTAGGGACAGTTTGTCTGTGGTAACGGCGTAGGGTCTCATAGACAAATAATTTTCTTACGCTTAAGACATTAGCCTTTTCATAGACCAATGTTGTTGGGTGTCTATAAGGTAAGTAGAGTAGAACTTTTAAAATAGCGCGCTGTGCGCGTTCTGCCGTTATTATATGAGTTTTTGCAGCACTGCCCCATGCACAGATACAGTACCTAATAAGGCACTCACACAATGCTTTATAGGTCTGAATAACTAGGTCCAAATCAGCAACTGTTCTCAGTATTTTGAAAATATAAATAAGCTTTCTGATCCTAGAAGCAACTGCAACTATGTGACTACTCCAGTTCAGTTTTTCATCGATTAAAACGCCAAGGTATTTGATAGAATCGACACGAGTCAGGGCTGCGCACTCACAGGGATTAAGACGAGAACCATAGCGATTACAGGGGTAGGTATGGATTTTTAGACTAAAGTAATTTCCAGGACCTCCCGAGGCTGTCTTGCTGTAGCACATGTATTTAGTTTTGCTCGTGTTAAGTGAAAGCAGACTATTTTCCAACCACTGTGTCACATTGGACAGACAAAGCTCAGCCAACTCTGCTACATTTTGCCAACTTTTATCATGGAGGAGGAGCACTGTATCATCTGCAAACATCAGTAGATCCAAGCCAGGTAGCGTAGTGAGACATAAATCATTTATATAAATGAGGAAAAGTGTTGGTCCCAGCGTACTACCCTGCGGCACACCATGCGTACACTCTAAGCTCTCACTCTCATAGCCCTCTACCCGAACACGCTGCGATCTAACAGACAGATAGTCAGTGAACCAAGCAAGGGTCAAACCCCTGATGCCAATATTTTCTAGTCTCGTCAATAGGATAGGAATGGAAACAGTGTCAAAAGCCTTTTGGAGATCCAAAAAGACTCCTATACACTTGTTTCCATCATCCAGGTATGCTGTGATTAGGGAAGATAATTTCAAGACCGCATCTTCCGTTGATATACCCCCCCTAAAGCCATATTGGTTTTTACTTAAAATACTGTTTTTTTCCAGGTACTGCGTAACTCTTCTTTTGATCAGTTTTTCCAATACTTTAGAGAGGGTCGAAAGAAGAGAAATTGGTCTATAATTGGATGGACTAGTTTTGTCGCCACTTTTAAAAATTGGGCATACAACTGCTCTTTTAAAAACAGCTGGAAAAGTTCCTGTTCCAAGACTCAAGTTGCATATATATGCAATTGGTTCTGCCAGGAAATGTATACACGTTTTCAGTATATTTGCTGTAATATTATCCCAGCCTGGTGCACTATTTGATTTAAGTTCAAAGATAACTCTTTTCACTTCAACAGGATCTGTGGGAACTAGTGTCATCGAGTTAACTGGAGAGTTTGATGATTTTGCAAGAGATGCAAGTTTTTTTTCTGTTATGTTCATAATTCCTAAAGTCTTTTCCGCAAGTGCTCCACCAATAGAAGTGAAGTATGTGTTAATTAGATTTAATGATTCAATTTTACTACTTTTAATATTAAGTAAGTCACTATAAGCTACTTTTGTTTGTTTAAAATTGCACGCTTCCTTTACAATCCTCCAAATTTCTTTAATGTTTCCTTTGTTTTTAATTAATTTATTTTTATAGTAGTCTCTCTTAAGGTTCTTTATTACTTTATTGCAAACATTTCTGTAATTTATATATGTCAGTCGAATTCCTTCATCTTCTGGTGTCTTTTTTACCTTCATGTGGAGTCTATCTCTTTTTCGTATGGATTTAACTACACTGTTAGTAATCCAAGGCTTGAGAGGTAGATTCCTTTTGGATATTCGTTTGATAACTGTATTATCATTAATAATCTTGAGTAATTTTGTCGTAATTAACTCAGATGCGAAATTAGCATTATTTATTTTAAACAAATCAAACCAAGTCTCCATACCTAGTGATTTCTTGATTCCCTCGGTGTTTATAGTTATTTTATTGTATGTTATTAATTTTCTTTGTAATTTGGTATTATTAACGTAGAGAAGGATAGGAGCATGATCCGTTAACTGTTGTTCAAAAACAATGGTTTTCCATGTCCCAACCGATTTGACCATAAAGTGGTCAATGCACGTTGAAATTCTTGTAGGCAGATTTATTCCTTTTTTAAGACCATGCATAGCCATTATATTAAGATATTCCTGCGATGACACCGAGAGATTATCGGGCAATATATCCAAGTTGATATCACCAGTGAAAATAATGTTTTTAGTAGAAATATTCTCTAAAACTGTATCTAAGGATTCTAGATATTTACTAGCGTTACGAAAACTAGGAGGACGATATGAACAAATAATTGTATAGTCTGGTAAAATGTTAATAATAAGGCAATTGCCGTCAGAGAACAGTGGTTCCTGCGCAGAGGCTTCAATTTCATGACGAACATAAGCAACCACGCCATCATTTTGATTAAGACAATTTTTTGTCCAAAACAAATTGTAATTATCAATGCTGGGTGGTGAGTTTTGTGGACTTGTCCAACACTCTGTCAACACAAAAACATCCACTGTTATATCCAGGCTAGATATAAATGCAACAAACATATCAAAATTACAATGAATACTGCGAATGTTCAACGTTAATACTGTGAACGAGCATTTGTTGTTTACATCCGAGTTTAAATATTTCCGGCAACTACCTGAATCGCCAAGTGAGAGACATTCTATATTATCAGTTTTATCGACTTCAGTAATAATGAAGGAACTGTCATCCATTCACAAAATTAGTAGTAATAGGGTGCAATGGAGCAAAATATAATATAATATTATCATGGTTATAAGATAACCACGTTATTATTTTTTTGTTAAGTGGAACCTTTATGAAAGATAGGCAATAAAGAGATTTAGCTTGAGTCCCCGAGATGACATGTATGTGTAAAGAAATTATAGAATGTAAAGGTTCAGTGTATATGTGAAGTTTGAGTATGGGTACCGAGTAGTGTGTAGTGGTAACGTATTGTATGAATGCAGTGAGAAAGGTGAACAAAGAATAAAGTACTCGATGTAAGCACATTAAAACTAAAGCCAGAGAAAAAGTATCAGTAAACATATTTAAGTTAACATAAAAATAATATGATACCAAAAATAAGACAAACAAAGTAGGACAAAACAGGCAGGCCAATGAAAGAGATATAAGTCATGCAGTCTTAAGGCTTCCCAAGTCACTCTCATTGTTGACTCTAACTAATGGTGCTCCTTCAGACCTCCTTAGATATATTCGGCCTCGTGAAGCCCAGCAATATTTGTAGTTGTTCCCTTTAGCAAACTCCCTAGCTAAAAAGAAGAGCTTTTTTGTCTGTAAGGTGAGGCCTTCCGATACAAATATTGGTTTATGGGGTCCTTCAAGCTTTAGGTTAGAGGTGTTAAACTTACTATTTGGATATTTCTTGTTGTAGGCCTTGACGGACCCGACAATTTTATCTCTCAGGTTCACTGTCGAAAACTCTGCAATTATAGGTTGGTTGCTTTCGGCCTTTGTGTTAACGCGATATACATCACGAATTTCCATCCGCTGGAACGGCACACTGAGTGCGTTGCCCACTTTTTGTACGATACTAAGGAGGTCTTCCTTCACCTCAACGGGCATTTTAGGAATATTACGTACTTCGATAGTTGAGCTGTGTAGGCTCCGATCAATCTGCTCCAACCTAGTCTCCAAAGACTTAATATATTTGCGATCAACACATTTTTCCTGTTCTAATGTATTTATTCTTGTAACCAATTCGTCATATTTTTGCCCGAGAAATTCTATGGAACAAGAGATTTCCTTATTTTGTTCTGTGTGTGAATCTATACCACCCTGCACCTTGTTCATAAGTGCGGTAAATTTCACATCCTGTTCCTTTTCCTGGTTAAGTATTAAGGTCTGATGCTGAAGATATGGAAGTAGTTTTTATACTGACAATTTAAGGTAAAAGTGAGGAGTTGCTTTTATTATTGATTGAAATTAAGAGCCGTGGATTTTATTTGATTAATGAAAAATAAATATAATTATATTAATACTCATTATGGCTTCTATTTTTTTTTGATTCTTTATTGCTTTTATTATCCAACCATTATTTTTCTTAAAATTGCACATCGATTTATATTTTATTTTTAGAGAATTTAAAAAGCATTTAAAAGTGTTCGTATGTATCGTTACTAAACATTTAAAACTCAATAAAAACTAGAATTAGACTGAAAATGTTATAAATAATTGTTACACATGCACAGTAATACAAACGTTTTGCCAGCTAGAGGCAGTATAGTAACCGGGTTTACGGTCCCGCCCGCACTAAATATATATATTTGATTATTGTTATGTTTTATTAGAAGTAATGTGTAGAAGGAATATGTTTGTTGACTTTTTTTGTATACAAGTACAGGATGATTTTTTTATAACTGGCAATACTTGCAGGGGTGGAAGTCCTCATCAATGTGAACATCTTTTACTATGGGGCTAATTCTGATATTGCGTAAAATAAAACGGTTGCTTCAAACATTTTGGTCGAGTAGATATTGAACTTTTGTATGGAACAGCTGATAATTTTTTCATGATTTCACAGTTAGTCCCATAATAAAAGTTGTTCATTTTGATGAGTACTTCCACGCCTGCGAGTATTGCCAGTGACTAAAAAATCACCCAGTATTGTACATTATGGGTTTGGTTTTATTATGAAAATTTATGGTAAATCACGTGTTATATGGATATGTCAAAGCGAAACCGTGCTCTAAGTTGTATTGTTTTTTTGTAACCTGTCTGGATTATCCTGTTGCTTTTATGTCAGACGTCTGACAAGCAAGCAGGCGCTTATCAGGCAACTGGCTCTCAAGTGCAATTGCCGGAACACACCAGTAGGGTGCTTGGCGATAGATCTTCAACTTGAGGGTGGTAGCCAGCCAGGCGGGTACTATAAAGTACCCTACCAATGCAATGCAATATTTAAGGGTCAGTTTTCTTGTAAGTATTCTGAATTAACTACAGCTATTAACGTAATTTATTGGTTCAAGTAGAACTCATAAGTTTGAAAACCTTTTGAGATAATCTTTCGCAAACACCCGAAAAACACTTGCAAGTAATACTCCGTGATACTTAATTATATTATTAGCTTGGAGACGGCTTTTTGTCGCCTACGTGACGCTTGTACTCCATCACAATTCAACCTCATCTGCCAATGGAATTACTTAAATTGGGTTAGTTTTAGATTGTCAAGTGCTTAATGGCCACTTTAAGGCCTTCGAGATGTTTCTTTAATACCTTTTGGTGGTCGCTAAAATGTTAATTGTTTATGTAATTCGATGAAAATATTAAAGTATACATATAGACGGCCATTTGTGTCTGGTTTCAAATAAATGGTTTTTCGACCCGCTGTTTTGCCAGCATTTTACCCTCTTAGCGGTCGAATTCTCAGTTTTCAGTTCCCTTTTAGGCTTTTGAGTGTTTTCCACTGTAAGAGACTGCAATCAAATAGAATCCTAAAAAATGGCTTGGATGCAAGCGATTGTAGAATTTTATAGAAAAATGACTAAAATTACGAGTCTATATTTCTTGATGATCATATACCCACCTACGATACTCGTCCAACAGTGTCTTCGGGTCCAATAAAGCGTCATGAGTGCATGAAAGGGCCTGCCCTAATTAGAGGTTCTATTCAACCGTTGCTCACTCGCAATTAGTGGGTCTGGCGATAACGTTCAGTATCTGTATCAAGGTAGTATAACATACACAAGGTTATTTGTTATTCATCACTTGTGCTTATAGAGGTGATAATTATTAATATCGTCATCATTTAGCACGGGAACAACTCTTAAATCTCGAAAGAAAATTAACGTTTCTTATAGTGCATTCAAGAAGCAGGCGGAAATTCGTACAATGACCCGTTAATGCTTGTCTCTGTCATTTGCGCACAAATATATTGCTGTCGCGCTCGCACAAATGCGGTGACCGCGCCGCCTTGCGAGTTGACGGGTCATAGTACGAAATTCCCCCTGCTACATGAATGCACTTTACTTTTACTTGTTTGATTAAAATAAAAATCACTCTGTCCAGACAACTGATATACTACGAGTACTACTTTTCTTTTGTAAATATATACTTATATATATAATTACACCCAGACTCAGGACAAACAGATATGTTCACGTACACAAATGTGTGTCCTGAGTGGGAATCAAACCCACGACCTGTGGTGTGATAGATAGGGTTCTTACCTACCACGCCAACCGGCCCGCCAATAGGCATATATCGTAGTAAAAACCGTACAAATTCCAAATTCAAATTGTGAAATTGATACACCAAATCAATGGCTTCCCATAAAGTAAAACGTGCGTAAAATAAATAGGTCATATATGTCCCCAATCACGTTTAATTTGTCGAACCTATAGGGCACTATGTACCTTTGTGCTAACCAAGCATATTCAACCCTTATATTGAGAGAGAGAGAGAGAACGAATTAATGACTCGGATGTAGATTGAATTTATACTGGATGTGGTCATTTATTATTTATGTATAAAAATGTTGATAACAATAGTTACTTAAATTTCCCTGAATTCATAAATTAACAAATTTAAAAAGGTTTTTCATAAAGTATTCTTATTATTATGTAGTACAACCAAACAGGATTATGTGTTTATGTAGAATGATGTCACCGAAAGGCGTTGAATGAAAATTATGGCAGTATTGCTGCCCGGTTTCGGGAAAGTAATATCATCATCGAAATATCGAACCCACTTCTGTGTGAGCGAGTATGGCTTCCGCACTTAGTCCTTGAATTGGACCATTGTACGTGTAATCAACGTGGTTTTTATTCCAACTAGGAAAGCAATATCACTAAAGGCGTCAGCTGAAAATCAGCGCTGCTGACCAAGTCAGTAGCATTATGCTGAACTGAATGTTCTTTTTGGCGGCACAGACAACATTTTACTTTTTATCTTGTTTATTTAATTGTGTTCATCGAATAAATATTTTTTCTTTCTTTCTTTCATTGTTTTATTGAATCTCTGGCAGTTTTTGATTTCAAACAATTTGGTTTGGTATCAGATAGTCGTGTGTAAGGAATGTCCTAGGATGTCATTATTATCTTAAAAATATTTCTTTCTTTGTTTCTAAAATGGGAAAGGTTTGTGTGTGACTTGACTTAATTATAAAAAAATTTAGTAAATTAACGAAGCGTATTCAACTTACCTATCAAACCGCGAACCCCATCCAGTATATCTTAACCAATGGCATCCCTTTAATTAAGTACCGGGTACAGAGTCGAGTGTCCTCACGTTTGAACAATGTAACAGTTTCCAAATATATCACGACCCTGATTCAAGCTATAAAGGGTATTCGGTATTTGTAATATGTTACATTTTAAACAAGTCATGTTTTCGGTGAAATTTTTCACTATTATTTAGGACCACTGGTGACAGATTTTAACATGAGGGCGGTGGCCAGGTAGGTACTAGTTACCAGCACCGTGCAATTTTTTCCTCGCGTTTTTCTTCGAAAGCTCAAGCTCATTGTAGGATTCGAACATACGACTATCGTTGCGGTATTAGACGTCATTACCATCGAATTATTATTAAGAAAAAAAAAGAAAAATGTTTTATTTATGAATTTTATTATAGCATAGTTTCTAATCTAAAATATGCTAATTTCTCATATTTTTTTTAAACCCATAACAGACAATACTATTTATTTATTTTTGTCTAGGGCATGAGCAGACCCTTTAACTTAGTTGTCTGTATACAATAACGTGTTATATATAATAAAGATTTTATTATTATTATTTATTCGCTATGAACTCGACACAAAAAGTATCTATCAGAAAAGGATGCGCATGTCAAAAATATCTAAAATAGCTTGATAAAGGCCTAGGCGCGTGATTCAGCGTAATGTTATCCTTATCCACTTTCGGTCCACTAACTGGTCGGTGAGACTGAATGGAGCTGATTTGCCCAAGTGCTACCCTCTGGCCCTTTGAAGAGGGTCCAACTTTCATTAATTAACTATGTTAGTACTGTTGGTGAAAAAATGATATAAAGCAGCTGTCGCTCTGCGTTTACGCGGAAATACAGTGGGAATTCGAATCGAATTTCTTTGAGTAAAAGTAGGCTATATGCTTGGGAATTTCATGGTTATTGGCTACGTGGTTGAGCCAAGGAAGTAAAACAATGAAACTCACTTATTTACAATAAACCATTTATGTCGCGAAATATTAGAATCACCTGAAATATAGATAAAACTACGGTAACTAGGTTTCAATACCCTGAATGGACTTACAGTAACCATTATAAAGAAGGCCAGCGCTCGGCTGTTCCCCATGATATATGACACTACGTACCCTTTAGATTCTCTAGATTCAAATCCTGAGAGCTCTTATTTATAATATGTTTCTCTCTTTCCAGGTAAGAGAAAGTATTCCACTCCAAATCAAACAGGAAATAGATGATGCACAGGATATTAAAACGAGTGTCCCAATTAATTGGATCAATCAGGACGTAGATGATCCACAGTATCTTCATAAAATGGGCGTTCTACTGAACCCTGTCAAACAAGAAATAGATGAATTATTGGATTTTAAAATAACGAGGGTATCTCTCAAACGGATGAAGCAGGAGATAGATGATCAACCGCATTGTAAAAGACCCAGGGTCCCATAAGCAGATCTTTAAACATGAGGTAAAATGTTTATTATATGAGTGTATCTGGCATGAATATTGTCATCTGAATACTATATTCCTATGCAGATTGTAACTTATGTATATTACCAAATTATAGAAGACTTGCTCGAAAATGGGGACTTAATGTGTGAATGGGTCGATAATAAAAACAATCTGGTAACGAATACTTTAGTATTCCTGATTTAATGATATTCCTGTCACATATTTATCAAATGAGCTTTGACAAAGTAGTTTTGGTAAGTATTTTTTATTAGAATGTCGAAATAGTTGTCGTGAGGCGCTCTTAGAGTTCAGTGCCATCACTTTGATACCAGCCAAACGAAACTGACAAAGCTTATTAATATTACTAACAAATAACATTATAACACAATAACAAGCAATCACAATAACTAACGTTTATATCCCCTGTATAATGGTGTTATAAAACAATGGGAATTACCTTAATGCCTTGAGGTCGGCTTAGTTGATGGGTTCCTTGGTACCCATAATAGAGATTGTAATTTAAATTGTTAACAGTTGAGACAAACGGTTTCACACCGTCCTTAAACTATTGTAATATAACAAATTACACTTTGGTTTATTACAATGGAATCAGATATACTTTGAATAACGTACGGATATATTGGCTTTTTGGGAATACATCTTGTAGAAATCAGCATGAATTCATGCCCACTCGATGCGAAAGAGAAATGTATGAGCATATGTATGTATGTATATCTGCGCTTTTGGCGATGATAGCACAGTGGTAGTGACGTCAGACGCCACTTGCGCCATTTTGTAGTACCCGCCTAACTGGCTACCACCCTCAAGTTGAAAATCTGTCGCCAAACACCTATTCGTGTTTTCCGGCAGCTGCACATAAGAGCCAGTTCCTTCTAGGCTTTGTTTGCTTATCACCTTCTGCCACATCATCTCTTACCAAAGTGAGATTGTGTTCAAACACAAGCCGAAAGAGAAAAAAAAATAGATACTTTGTAGTTACTGGGTCTAGGAAATTAGTTCACAAGGTCACGAGTGCAGCTCTGTTGGAACAAGCCAATAAGGTGTTTAGTGACTCTCCACTTGAGAGTAGCCAGCCAGGTAGGCAAATCAAAGTATGGTACCACGCTGTGGTTTTCTCAAGATGTTTTCCTTCAACGAGAACCCAAGTTCAAACTACTGAGCTACCATCGCCTCAAAATTTAATGAATATGTTGATTGTGTTGTTGTATGTGTGTATTGTATTAAGTTGGAGAACCATTACTTGCTGAAACTTCGAAAATCTTTGGGTCTTGTTCTTTTATCATTGATTTTAAATCATCTAAAACTAAGACAGGTTCCGTTGCTTTTTGTAGATCTCGTAAAATCCCCCTATCTGCAACATCGGCATGTTACTCCAACATGAAACCTGGTTACGCCCCCCATGTCCGAAAATAAATCCCTTTTAGGATCTTGTTCAGGCACACCTTTATATCTGCAAATATCCAAACAGGCTTGTCTTAATTCTTTTCTTACGATGTTGCTAGACTAAGGTATAGCCACAATGGCGGATTTCCACTGTAAGATATTCGGTGACGGAATATACTGAAAATTGCATTTGTCAGCCCATGTCATTAGAATCTTAATAATCCCTACTAGTGGTTGTCCGTGGTCAAAATTGAGCCATAATTAAACAAAAGAGTATATTATATTAAGAATGTAAAGAAAATCACTTCACTCATATACGAACTCTTTTCTACGTTTGTCTGTCATTGCCGCGTTATCGACAAAGCACTTACAGTGGTGACGTGTGTGTGTGTGTGTATGTGGGTGTGTCAAGCGCATGGTAGTGTGTGTAATGTTCTTTTTATTAATTTAATTGATTTCTAATGTATTTTATATAAAAATATTGGCTTTCGGCACTCCTACGTATTAACAAAATGATAAATCCAAGAAAATCCGTCGGGGGGCTGTCATTCCCTGCCCCAAAAAGAACTAAAATTTTGCTATTTTATGAGTTTGTGACTAATTGAAATTGCGTTGGGTATTTAAATAAATACAGTCTCTAGTTGATATAAATTGCTGTATCTCTACGACACATAATAACTTTTCTATACTGCTATATATTAATTGAAATCGGGAACAGATATGGTAATGGCAACTCCCGACGGATTTTCTTGGATTTATCATTATATTAATATGTAGGTGAATATGTGCAGTATTACCTCTATATTTGATAATTGCTGTCGGGGGTCTGCTGAAATTTTTATTTAATCCTTTTTCGATTACAATTTTTACAGCCGTCGTGGGTTTTTTCAAATTTTTTAATTTTTAAAATTTGATGGGTCGATTTTATGTTTCATCGTCTTTGTCAATTTTATCACTTAACTCGTTGTTAACTTCATGAATGGTTTGGAGTTTTACTTTTGAACCTTCAGTTGCATAAACATTAATGAGTAAAAAATATTTTTGAATTCACTTTTTTTCACTTAAATTTTACTTCGATGAATGCACGATGAATGTAAATAATAGCGATGTGTCCCTCACTCATGAGTTGCCTCGTTTGAGGCCCTCGTGATAGAAAATTGAAAGAATCCCTCAAATTTTAAATATGAACCGCCTCACTCGTTCTTCGCTCCTCGTTCTCACTCGATCGCGAGTCGGTCGCGGTGGCGAGGTTGCGAGTGCGAACGAACCGAATGAAATGAATGAATACGCTAATATTGTTATTTCCGTGATCATTATTCGGTTAAATTATGAGCTTTAGTTAGTTTACATTTAAGGTTTGTAATCAACTGTCATAGTTTTGGCGATGCTGCGGCGTTTCAAGCAAAATTCCTCACCTCAAACGATGGGTCCCTCATGAGTACCTCGCGAAGTAAAATGAAGTACTCCCTCATTCTCATTTAAAATTGGCGAGTTACCCATTATTAGTAAATAATTAAATCCTTCCCACGAGTACAATTAAAAGGAAGATGGGCAAATAACTTCCTTGCTTAATAAATTGACATAAAGGAGCTCTACAAAACTCAGTCAATTTCTGCCTTCCTGGTAATGCTACGTAGCAAATTTAATCTGAGGATAATTTGAAATGACCTAATAACCTAATAACAAGGTAGAAGAGGCTCTCGTTGCTTATTTTCTACGATAACGACATAATAGCACTGTGTATAATACGTAATACTTGGTTACGCTAATGGTTAGAAGAATTATGCATATATTTTCTACTAGCATTCTGTCACACGGTTTCCCGATCCTCCGATCGCGATTTTACGCTTTTAGGGGTTGAATTTTCCTTCAAATTTCAATGTTCTAGGACCAGCGGTTTAGTCTTTGTATTATATGTATTAGTCTTTGATTTTCTACCACTGCAAGGCACAGGCTTTCTATACCTCTCTTCACTCCTCTCTGTACCTGTATTTGCCTAGTGACAGTAGTATATTCAAATACACTAAATAATAAAAACATTTATTCCAAATTGTTATGTCATAGATGATAGGAGCAAAAACATAAAGTAAAAGGTACATAGTATAAAATTTATCATAAAAGTAAATGAATACATGCAATGATATCATGATATACCTACTCCTCATAATTCATTCCGCAAAAAAGCTTCATTTTAGTTGGCGGAAGTTATTTCCGCCCACCAAAATTGTAACATACTATGGCGGAAGATATGACATATAGAATGTGGATGCATGACGACGTAAAAGAATTTCCTTAATCATAAAAACCAACGAAAATGTTGGATAAAATCACAAGTAAACGTTTTATTAGGAGCAGCGGGATCCATCCATGGCTTGTGCTAGTAAAGTTGTGTGATAACATTACTTGTTTTATATGAGACGACACGATTCTGTTACGATGTAAACAGACACAACTATGCTGGAAAATAACTTTTAAACTAGTAATTATTTGGAATAGCTTCCACCCTGCGGTTTCATCCGCGTTCCCGAGGGATCTTGTGTTTTTCCGGGATAAAAAGTATATGGGCTATCCAACACTGAAAGAATTATTAAAATCGAACCAGTCGTTCCTGAGATTAGCGCGTTTAAACAAACAAACAAACTCTTCAGCTCTATAATATTAGTATAGAGATGAATGATGTGTTTGACTACAAACTAACCATGTAACCACCACTTAAGCACACAAAGTCTAGAAGGAAACTGGCTCTCAAGTTCAGCTGCCGTAACACACCAGCGCTTGGCTAAAGTAGTACGTACGTAACCATGAGGATACCTGTGTATTACAAAGTACCCTACCACCATGCTATGGTTTATTCACGATGTTTTCCATCACTTAAAGCTAAAAGCATTACAGAATTCGTAACTACGACCTTCGCCACGGCATCCGGCGTCACTGCCACTGAGCTATGGTTTCATAGAGCTAGTAGTAACCTGCACTTTAAAAAATAAATAAATATCCTGGGACATTCTTCACACACAGCCATCTGATCCCAAACTAAGCAGAGCTTGTACTATGGAAACCAGATAAATAATATACTACACTGAACCGATCGCAATGAAATTTGGTATACAGATACCCTATAGTATGGAGAAGGACATAGGCTACTTTTTATCCCGGGAAAACATAAGATCCCTGGGGAACGCGGGTGCAACCTCGTGGCGGAAGCTAATAAATACATATAATGTATACCCAGACTCAGGACAAAGGTATCTTGCCAACCACGCCAACCGATCCGATAATCAGTTTAACCTCTCAGTTTCTATTCATATTAAGTAAAAAAAAAATTGACTTTGCGACTTTTTACAGTCGTATAGTGTAAAACAAAAACTAGTCCCTTACTAAACCCTTGCGGGGTTACGTTATCTCGGCGACTTTCAAGACCCCAAGTGTACATGCACCCACATTACGCAACCGTAGTGGATGGAGGGTCGATCCTCGAGAGAGTTGCGTTAAATGATAACTTTTTGTTTTGGGTGTATTATACACTCGGGAGAAATTTATGAAATCAAGAGAAGATTGCTGTTTGACACACAGTAAGAGAATTAGTTAACATTTATAGTTTATGAAGACTAGCTGTTTCCGGCGGTTCCACTCGCGTTCCAAGGATAAGAATTAGTCTATAACGTTCCTCAATAAACGGACTATCTTACGCAAAAATATTTTTTCAAACCGGATTAGTAGTTTGGGAGATTTCCTACATCCAAACTTACAAACTTTACCTCTTTATAATATTAGTGTAGAACGAGAAAAAAAGTGCATAAATTGCCCATAATTCTTTAATTCCTTTTTGATTTATTATGTATCCTATTCGATAATGGAATGTGAATGAATTATTAAATAAGTGAACATATTTGTATTGCATGTTTAGAAATGTCCAATTAGTCATTCGCGAATTAGATAAAGCCAAATGCATTAAGCTAATTGCAGACAAATGAGCATCCGACCACAGACAAAACCGCGGGAGTTAATGTAACAATCCCGTCGATGGTAAATTATAAATCAAATTAACGCAAAAACCCCTTTGCCCGCACCGAATGGTTACCGCAAATTGGGAATAATCTGGCATTTCCACTTTGCACCGGTGAAAACCGGATTGTTGCGATACTTTCAGTTTTGTTTGTATTTCGAATACGCTTGAAATATGAAGTGGTCGAACGCAGTGTTTATTTGCATTTTTATTCTTATTCATTCTTCTATTTGTTGACTCTGTTCGCGAGGATTTAATTTTGTACGAAATAATATTTTATTTTAAGAATGCAATTTGAAACTAGAATATTTATTTAATAACTAAAACCCAGATAAATATATCATATTTTTTTAATAAACTTGCTTACTTTTAAATATGTAATTGCTGTCACATTGGCCTTTAATCCATATAAAATAAAATAATTAATCGAATTTAAATAAACCCCCAAACTTTCCATCAGTAGTTCAACGTACGTGTATCCAATCAGTACTAATTTAAAAAATAAATGGATTTAAAGCGATTAAACGGCTTTTGTCACGAAATGCGCTCATGGAGAGTGCGTGTTGATTGTCTATTGTTCGGTATAATCGGTCTTTTCGTTACCATTTTTATTGATTTTAATTTTATTCGTTACGGATATGTATGTGAAAGTGCTGAAAGAGAGTTGTTATGTAGTTTATGGGATTAAAGTTAGATACATAGGTTAGTTATAACTTTTCTTTTCTCTTAAACGGCTGGACCGATTATTTTTTTGTGTATTTGAGTGGTTCCCTCGATGGTTGGTCACAACTGGCTTCGATAGGTGGCGCTGAGATCGAGATCTAGGTTTTTTTATTAGGAGATCGCGGGTGAAACCGTTGGACGACTAGCTAGTTATCTATATTCAGTAACGCTTTAACTTGAGAACGACTTTACCGATTTCATTCATAATTTTTTTAAGTTTTCTAATATTTTGTAGAAACTTCTTACGAAAAGAAAAATTAAGAAAATTGCGCAGAAAATTGAAAAATTTCAGAAAACTTAATAATAAGCGATCACGGGTGAAACCGCGGGGCGCAAGCTAGTATATAAATAATGTATAAAATAAACGGTATTTTGAACTCTATTGTAAGGAATTTAAGTTGATGCTGATTAGTCTTGGTGAGGGAACATAGGTAGTTAAGATCTGTTGTATTAGTCGATTATTTGTTTGTATAAATATCAATTTGAGTTTAGGTAAACTATCCTTACCACAATCTTTAATCTATTTCTCTTACCAATTTATTAGTGTAGTTACAAAAATCCGGTCGCCCATTATAAGGTAGCAAAGTACCTATTCAGTGGAAAGTAAAACAGTTTTTGTGGCGGAATCCGCAAAAAACCTCTAATAGGCATAATCTCTTTCGCCGTAGACGGTATTTTTTTTTACAAAAACAGTAAAGCTTAGTTCTGCAGCTTTATGAATAAAGCTTAGCATTTGAGCTTAGTATAATTATCCTGTTATGTTTGTTTGTTTCAGTCATTAGTTGACCTCCAAGCCGGTAGGTTGTGTGTTCTTTAATAGGGGAATTATTAATCGCACTAACTATTTTGCTATGTAATCAGTATTTTTGATTAGGATTCAGAATTAATACTTGAATGCTATGCATTTAAATATGAATAAGTAATAAAAATTCTGATACAATCCTCGCACACGGCTATCTGATCCCAAAATACACGGAGCATGTACTATGGAGACCAGATAAGTGATATTTACCTACTACATAATAATATATTTTTTAGTTTTCTTACATTTGTTTTTTTTTATTTTTTATTTATTATAACATACCTGTATATAGAATTATACCTAGACCAGGACAAACAGACATGTTCATGCACACAAGCACACGTCTGTCCTGAGTGGGAACCGAACCCACGACCTGTGGCGTGTCTTATCGTCTTATCTTACCAACCACGCCAAATCAAAATAACTTTTAGTTGATAATTACTTACATAAATTGATTCTGTAGTAACTTATGTACGTGTGAACATTTTTCTATGTAAAAAACCGAGTTTAATTTAATCCCGACTTATTGTAATCTGCAGCAGTTTTTAGGGTTCCGTACCCAAAGGGTAAAACGGGACCCTATTACTAAGACTCCGCTGTCCGTCCGACGTCTGAATTTTCACAGATGATGTATTTCTGTTGCCGCTATAACAACAAATACTAAAAAACGGAATTAAATATATATATATATATATATATATATATATGTTTATTTATATATATAAGAAAGAAAGAAAGAAAATACATTTATTTTGAAAATACACACAACACTACATATCACACATAAGAAACAGAAACAGTTCACAAAAAACAAAAGCGTAATAGTGTTGTGTGACCTCAAAATTGGTCAACGACTCAGTATAACACTGCTAGCCCGACATCGGGTAGCAGCACTGATTTTCAGTCGCTGCCATTTGTGACGTCACGCACAACCGGGCAGAAAACACAGAATAAAAAAATAAGGGGGCTCCCATACAACAAACGTGATTTTTTTGCCGTTTTTTTTTATAGATAATGGTACGGAACCCTTCGTGTACGAGTCCGACTCGCACTTGGCTGGTTTTTTAATAACCCGCAACGAAACGGTGAACTGAAAACCGATCAATCCACCCGGGAAAAAAAAGCCAAATTACTTTATTGTACCAAAACCGTTTTCGCTGAACGCCGTTCAGTATCCAACACCAAATAGCAGAATAAGTGATTATCGCCTTGGAACAATGGGAATTGAGCCGAAAAAAAGTAAAGGAAAACACTTGGGGTAAAATTGGCGGAGTATTTCGTTGTTTTTTTTTTTAAACGTCGGGTATCGCATCGTTAGCTCTGATTATAGGGTACATTTAGAATCCTGACTGATGATTTTATAGATCACAAGCAACCCGCCCCGGATTTGCACGGGTAGCAGAGCATTTACGCCTACATTTTCTTAATAATCATAACTATTGATTTACGCGGCGCACGCCAGTAAAGCTCCAGTCGGCATGATATTTTCCGACACGTTCAACATCCTCATATTTCAGCCAATTCACACAATTCACACATAATTAATTATATATACCTAAACCTTCCTCATAAATCACTCCGTCCATTGGTGAAAATCGTATGAAAATCCGTTCCGTAGTTTTTGAATTTATTGCGGACAGAAAGACAAACAGACGCAGTGGGGAACTTTGTTTTATAATGTAGTGATATTGAAACAACTTTCGTCAAATTGCTTCCAGCTGTTACAGGCACGTCTTTCATCACCTAATTTTGTCTATGACTAATTGGTCGTACTTGATTGATCTTTGAAAATTTGTTCAAGCTCTTCAAGGTTGGCAACACATGCCCATAGGCGGGCGGTGACCGCTTAACCTACCATCAGCTGAACGATCTGCCAGTTTGACATATTATATATCTACTACACTGTTAAACTATCGGTGATGAAATAAAGTTGGTTTTCGATGTTGAGTAAGATTTGCACATCTCTTTGCCTTTTCATTAATGTATATACAAATAAATAAAATGGAAGTGTCTGTTTGTTATTTCAAAATAACAGCTATCTACTAAATGCTTATTATTATTATGAATTATATACCTATACGGTACTTATAACAAAAAACTATTTTTATAAATCTTTTGTCTGTCTGTCTGCCTGTTTCTTCCGCCTAATGTCCGTAACGGCGGGACTTTCACTGCCATATAGCTGCTGTTATAAGGATTAACTTATACTACTTTTATTGGCTATAAGACAGACTTAACAAGCCTTAGTGATATATACGTCATTAATAGTACCAGATCAATTTTTGAAGCTTATCATTGATTTGTAGAAACTGGGGATTCCGGGGGTTTCCTAAAACATACGGGTCATTACATAGAGATAAATAACGGTTGAACAGCACTCGGGAGCAATCGGCCCAACTTTAGGGAGGGTGTTGAAAAATGAGTCCCTCGTTAGTGAAAATTCAATTCACCTCATTTCCAACAGTTTGTATAGAAGGTGGCAAGAAAATATTTTGTTTTCGTTATTAGAGACTGTGATGCAATCAGGTTGGAGAGGGCTTTTATTTTTACGGGAAGCAGCTTTTTGCAAGGCTTTATATTACACTAGCTGTCCCCCGCGGCTTCACTTGCGTTCCCGAGGGATCTTATGTTTTCCCGAAATAAAAAGTATCATATATGTTCCAAAGTAAAAAGTATCATATATATCCAGAATATATTCTATCTGTGTGCCAAATTTCATCCAAATCCGTTCAGCCGTACAGAGTTGAGTGGTAACAAACATGTAAACATGCAAACATGCAAACTTTCACAGTTATGTTATTATTAGGATGTTTAAAATAAAATTGTACAGTGCCAGAACACACCGGTGTAGTGCTTGGCGACTGTTTTTCAACTTAAGGGTGGTAGCCAGCCAGGCGGGTACTACAACGCTACAATCGTGCTATAGTTTCCTCACGATGCCGAAAGCTCGAGTTTTTTAAGCAGGGTACTCACTTAGAGGTGTAGCATGCAATGTATCTGATACTGTATGAACCTACAAGTGGATACGACTCGTCCATGGTCACCGCGTATCGAGCTACGAGCCGTCTACGAGCACACTGCGAGTGCCTTTGTGTTCGTAGTAAAACGAGCCAACGAGCGGCTCGCGGCAAATTCGCGCCTACGTACTCACTTGATACAGTATCAGATACATTACATGCTACACCTCTAAGTGCTTTATAGTATTCGAACCCACGACCTTCGTCAAGGCATTCGACAATTTTTACATGACATTGCATATTAACAATCAATATAGTTTTAAAGAATCTAAAAAATATGGCCTGTGCCATGAACAGTAAAGGTAGAAAAAGATAACTTAAAAAAGCAATGAACCCGTCCAGTTTATAGATAAAAAAAAGTTGAAGGGTCTACGATATAGTACGAGTAAGTTACGAAGTCGCAGTTCCCGAGGGACACCGGCCGAACAAAATATCAAATGACGTAGATTCCGCACTGGGGACTGGGGTGTCTATCCGATGCTGTTTTAATGGGATAATGCATCCGGTTATCCGGACATAAGAACTGAGAAAATTATAAAGCGTCAAACCCTTGCTACATATTTTGGTAGAACGTAATTTGCCCAGAAAATAATGGCAAATAGTTTTTTATGGTAATTAACGACCATATTTTTTTCAGTCAATCCTTAAAAAATATCTGAATAGCCGGATTGCATGCGGATTGGAATGTTTCAGCATTACTATTATTATAAATTAACTTAACCAACTAACTTTGCATTAATTATTTCAACTCTATTTTACTTTAAATCTTAAGTCTGATTTTCTGTGAACCCTGAATTTATTCGACATCCTAACTAATATTATAAATGGTTTGTTTGTTACCTCTTCATACCTAAACCGCTCAGCCGATCGCGATGAAATTTAGTACGCAGATAGCCTATGGTATGGAGAAGGACATGGGTTACTTTTTTTCTAGGAAACGCGGGTGAAACCGGGGGGAACAGCTAGTAGGATATAAACTGAGAAACCAGTTATATTTTCCCATACTGTATGCTGAATTAATTGCTTTATTGATACGTAACAAGCATAAGTCCTTTGAATAGAGAGCGAAGCTGTCCTTCGTTTATCCACCACAGTGGATAGAGCTCAAACATAAAGTGGCTTATGGTCACCCTACTCGTGTCAGGGCTCACCCGGACCACCCCGGTCCATGTAATCCGTCTTTCCAGTTCTACCATTTGATGAGATTATGGACACACTAACTCGATTTCCCTTCTGTATGGTATAAAGGGTTTATTACGTAGTTTTGGGTTCGCTTGACTTTCTAAATTATGCTCTGATATACGGATCAAAGAGTTTTGTTTAGGTTTTGGGTATTTTTAGGGTCAAATTATTATGGAAATTAGTCTTAACCTGATGTATGTCCTAGTCTTCGAAGGAAAGAATTTAATTGAATACATACTGTTCCGCGCGGCTGAAATATGACGATAATTGTTGAAGATGTCAGAAAAATCGTGCCGACTGCAAACAGAATAATAAAATGTAGGCGTATGTATATGCTCTGTTATCCATCCGTGGGATGCCGGGACGGGTTGCTATTTAAATAATAATTATGATAAAAGAGTAATGAAATGAAATGAAAATATTTTTATTCAAATAGGCCTTCACAAGCACTTATGAATAGTCTGACTCTAACGCTCGGTTCGGAAGGTTGCTTTTACTGAGAAGAGCCGGCAAGAAACTCAGCAATTACTCTTTTCAAAACCAACTCAGATTTATTACATTAAATTATTTATCTAGTCTCACTGACAATATATGTGTTATAAAAAAAAAAAAAAAAGAAACAAAATGATAGTTAATAAATAGACAACAAATTTAAGCAGACCAGCCCCCACAAGCAGCACCTGTTCACAAGTATGACGCAGTTATATAGTGTATCCAGTAGTTCTACTACTGGAATAAAATAAGAAAACTTTCTTATATATATCAAGAAAGTTACAATGAATCATAATGAATATATCAATGAAAAAGTCTAATTTTCCACATAAAATACATCATAACTTCATCAATGAAATTTCAACGCTGAAAATTATATTCAATGCTTGCTTGCTCCACACCTGTAACTAATATTTTAATAAAAAAAACGTAATGTAACTGAAACAATCAATTCGTCATCTGACTCACTGACAATCATAATGTTGTCATCGAATAAATAAATGTCAGATAATGAAATAAATGGAGATGATATGTATATGACATTATTTCTCTATCTTTATTAAATTGGCGACTTAATTTATCATTTAAATTTTTCTGTGATTTTTCACGTAAAATAATAGTTTGATTTGCGCGTTTTAAATTAAGTGTGTGTTTTTTTTCGTTATTTTTGTTTTTTTTTTCAAGGTTTTTGTCATACAATCAGCTTTTGCTTTCGTTTTCACCTGCATTCTAAGGAATTAGTGTTTAAACGGCTAGTTAATCTACTACGGTGTGATTGGGCACTGATTATTTTATTACTAGCTTCCGCCCCGCGGTTTTCACCCGCGTTCCCGAGGGATCTCATGTTTTCTCGGAATAAAAAGTAGGCTATGTGCTATTGCAGACTATAATCTATCTCTGTGCCAAATTTCATCCAGATCCGTTCAGCCGTTCTGGCGTGAAAGAGTAACAAACATCTAGACCACAAACTTTCACACTTATAATATTACTAGATTCCGCCCTGCGGTTTCACCCGCGTTCCCGGGGGATATTATGTTTTCCCAGGACCAGTAGTTCCTGAGATTAGCGCGTTCAAACAAACAAACTCTTCAGCTTTATAATATTAGTATAGATTTGTAGAATCTTTGGTTGCGAGGTTTCTTTGGTCCATAATTAATTAATTAACGTAAATTAATCGCGTAATTTATTTATAAATAATGAATAAATTTTATTTAATTTAAGGTTAAAAGGAATGAAATCTTTCAATGGATTTGGCTGAGGTTTTTACCAATGCCGCCTCCCCCTGACCAAACAAATAAACGCCTATTGTACAATAATTTGCATAATTTGTTTCATCTCAGATTATTACATTACATTTCTATCAAGGCGAAATGGCTTTTATAATACCCAAATCATAATTACTTTCGTCATAAAAATATATTGTTTATTTTCCATTTCCCCGATGGGTTCTTTCCCCAGATCATGAAACATGAAGATGTTGACTATTGTGGATTTGTGTAAACCTCAGTCGAAATCTAATCAGTTTTGTAATTTGTTGGTTGATTCGTAAAGTAGCATTTTCGGAGTGTGCTACCACAGAGTACAGTCAAAAAGGACTTTCTCTTAAAGTATTTATTTTCGAACTAATATATAATAATAATATATCTTAATATATATATTTCTTGTGTGCGTGTGTATGTGACTGAACTCCTCCTAAACGACTGGACCAATTTTGATGAAATTTTTTGTGTATATATGAGTGGGTCCCTGGATGGTTTTAAAATATAATTGGACCCGGTAGATGGCGTCGTAATCGAGTTTGGACAGGACAACGTCTGTCGGGCCCACTAGTATCCTATATATTTTTTTTATACTACATAGGCAAACAAGCTTCCGGCCCACCTGATAGTAAGCAGTTACCGTAGCCTATAGACGCTCATAACACCACAGGCAAAGAAAATACAATATTGTATCACTCACGCGTTGCCAACGTTGAGACATGAAGTTGTTAAGTCTCCTGTGCCTGTAATTTCACCGGCTACCCATACCCTCTTAACCGAAACAGTAATACAAGTGCACTACTGTTTCACGGCGGAATTAGATATGGTGGTAGTACTTCCCCGGCCGAACTGTGCACTAAGACTCTATAGGTGTTATCTCAAAGTTGCGATCGTATTTATACTTCTGTATCATCCTGAAAAATGGAGCATTCGTATTGTTCTATGTTATATCTCCATATTTTAGTAATCAGAGTACTGCATTAAAGCATCCACAATAATGCCACTCGGGGCTTATAAAAAAAAATCTCCCCGAAAAATCCCAGATTACGAGTCAAAATTGTGAAAAAAGGGGTTTTAATAAAGGATAAAAATTAGGCGACGCGGCCGTTTGTAAATTCTGTTTCGCTAACGAGGTCGATGTGGGCTCGTGTAACGTTTGCGGTGCAAACCCGTCGCTCTGACTTACCGATGTTTGAAAGTATTGTCCGCCATTTTGGTGTTTATTTTTACCTATGATGGAACTGAATATATGTGTTTGACCACTATCTAACCATGATAAGTGATGATGTGGCCGATGGTGATAAGCACACTAAGCCTTTAAGCTATCGGTCTTTTAAGTGCAACTGCCAGTACACACCTGTGCTTGTCGACAGATTTTTCACTTATAGTAAGCCGGGTTTCAACGACGTTTTGTTTCGTTATTATAAGGTCCTAATAAATGAAGTACGGTCCTTTTGAGGGATGATAGTATAGGTCATAAGTATTCCGAAAATGATAAAATAAAAATATTCGGTCATAATTTTAATGAAAAAAAAACCTGAAATTGTACTTCATCACTACTAAGCATTAATTAAAACCATTAACAGCATAATCAGGTGTAAAATTTATTATTAAAAAATAAAAAACGCATTTAAAAATACATTACTTTTATTTTATTTATTTATTACTTTTATTTATGAAGTACAATTTACTTTTAATTTTTTTCATTTTCGGAATACTTATGACCTATACTATCATCCCTCAAAGGACCGTACCTACTTCATTTATAAGGACCTTATATTCCTACTAATATTAATAATGTGAAACTTTGTATGTTCGAATGTTTGTTACCACACTACTCCGTAACGGCTGAACGGATCTGGATGAAATGTGCACACAAATAGAATATATTCTGGATTAACATATAGGTAAATTTTTAAAAGAATTTTTACTTTTTATCCCGGGTAAACATAAGGTCCCTCGGGAACGCGGGAAACCGCAGGGCGGAAGATAGTACGGGAATAAAACAAATAAATATTACACATGTAAATGAAGATTAATATGTAAATATGCTATACTTAAGTAATTTCACTTGTACTTCTCTATTATTACGTACGTTTACGACTGCGTGTTGGCGTTTACGACATCTTAATTTTGCTGTTTTGTGTTGCTCAGCATTAGTTTTTATTAATATTGACTTTAACGAGAAATTTTAACAAGACTCGAGTGAAATTTGTTGTTGCTTAATATACTTACAATTAATGTAAAAAATATAATTATGTTTGCAACTATTTTACACGCTTTATTTTATTATTTAGGCTTAATCAGTGTCACTTATTTCAGTTTGTCCGTGTTTTTGTTTCATCTTTTGTGCTTTTTTATTATATTTTGTTCCGTGGTAATTAGTGTGTCTAATAAATGTTTACTTATTCTTTATTCTTAATCTATGCGTAAATTACTGAGTTTCTTGCCGCCTGTTCTCAGTAAAAGCAACCTTCCGAACCGAGCGTTAGTCTGACTAGATAGATAAGTACTGTCTGTCATTGTGAAGGCCTATTTGAATAAAAATTTTTTTTTTTAATGTATTCATAAAGCTCATTCGAAATTCAAATATTTTTTAAATAATATCGGGTGATGCGTTCGATTGAACCGTGCTACAAATATTAATGGTGGGTAACTGATTTGTAACATGTCACACCGTAGCGCTAAGGGCGTTTTTTATGTGAATCTGTATGTATTTATGACACTTATGACAATTTGGTAAGGCTCAAAATTGAATATTTTTACATGTTTGTTGTTGTTTAATTAAACGCGGGTGCTGTAAATGAGAAAACATTGTTTGTTTTTTATACCTTTGTTTTTATATGTAAATTAATTAAATGCAATTAACTGAACTTTTTTGGGGTGTTATTTAAAAAATACATTGTTTTATCATTAACATCACATTCGTGTAATTAATGTTTTTCTACATAATCCATTGTTATGAGTTGTTTTTTTTTATCAAGTTCACAAAACTGGACGATACACACTACTGCAAAATATGAAAACCATTTGTTAATAAAATTCTATTGTAGTTAGTTGTGAGTGCAAAAAATCATAATATAATGAAACAAAAAAGTTAATATATAAATTCCCAAACAACTTATATTTAACTCCTTTGTAAATACCATAAAGCCAGAACAATATTTCAGTGTAACCATTAATAATAAAATTAAATTTAAATAAAGCTGAAACTACACTTAATACACCCAAATATAATCCCATTTCACCAAGCATTGTATAATGTTTGCATTACACATCCGATTACCGGCTTTATTTCTTCATGAATAGAGCTGAAGACAGATTACCTCCAATTTATGTAAAAACTTTTCCCACGTAATAATGTGAAATGTATTCTAAAGTGGATGGGTATAAGGTTGATTTTTTATTGATGCGTTAAGTTTGTATAGTGGAGATTGGCACAGGGCGTCAGTCGGGCGCGAAATTCAAATAAGAATCGGTTTCGTTAAGGCGAAGTTTCGACTAAAGTACAATTGAGTCGTTTTAGTAACAGTTATGCGTTCTGTTGCGCGTTCAAGTTACGTCGATTTATATTCCAATTTCAATTTTAACTATTTGCACGAGTTCGGTCACGTTTAAGTTTATTTGGAAGTGATCAAAGTGTATCTCTTGATTCAAATTGTTCCTTGTTGAACTTATGATAAAGTTAAATATTTGTTTTTGTGTTCGGGGCTCGGGGCTGGTTTCATATTGAATCAATTTGTATTTAATTTTTAATTCGCTTATTGAATTTTCTGTAAGTATGTATGAACTACCACTTTATTTTATCGTACGGGAAGAGAATTAATACTATTATAAATATTATTCGAAAATGTGTTTGTTAATTTGTCCTTCTTTCACACAGTAACAGAGCAACGAATCATAGTGAATTATTGTATAGAAATAGTTTATGGACCGGAAATTGACACAGGACTAGCTTCGCCCCGTGGTTTCACCCCCGTTCCCGAGAAAAAAGTAGCCCATGTCCTTCTCCATACCATAGGCTATCTGCGTACCAAACAAACAAGTAACATACAAACAAACTCACATTCGCATTTATAATATTAGTTAGCAAGACAAACATTAATCTTTTTTAAAGCGAAATTTTATTCCATTACGGCTCACCCTTAACAAACCAAACATTATTCGCTCCTGAAATAATCGTATGCATTATTCATTGACGGATGAATTATTACATTTATTATTTTATTACCTACCATTCGTCACCCGGGGACGAATCACCACGTGCTAATATTATTAAATTGGGTAAATTATTTCTATTAAGAATCCAGTTTCGGTAAAATAATTATGTGCTTCAAACTTTATTAAAATATATTTTTTGCACTGAAATTTACTATTAGTATATTATTTTGATCTTTATATGGGGTCTTTGGTATTTTAAAACAATATTTAAGAAAACAATCTTAAAAATGTATAATGCAGTTTAAGTTCCAGTATATTTGTAATATTTATTATCTCTATCATGGACTTAGAAAAAAAGGCGAACGCCACCTCATAAAACAATTACTGAAGCACCCACAGTAAGCCAGCTCGCTTAAATGCATACACGCCCGGCACGTACACATTCACAACACACTAAGCCGGACGCCCGCCATTACGCTCCGAACCACACAGTTACGTCGCCGCCGTTTCGGTGCTTCAATAGTTTCTTATCTATATAAACAAAACAAATATCAGTAACTAGCTGTTATTCGCGACTTGGTTCGCGTATTCAAAGAATTATTATTTCATTTTGTAAGCATAGACTGTACATATTGTAATCCCTTATTTTAGCTCCTTCAGGGATGAATTTCCAAAAATACTGAAACTCAAAAACGTATTCTTTATTTCTTACCAAAAGATTAAATATGAATAAGCATATACCTAACCTCAGGAATACGTTGTCTTTTTTCCACCCCTTAGAATTTTTTTTTTCGAGACAATTGCTAGCTAATGTTCCTTCCAATACAATATACCTCCTTACCAAATTTCGTCAAAATACATTCAGCCGTGATAATGTAACAAACAAACAGATAGAGACACCTTCAAAATTTTAATATTAGAATGGATTCATAATGTTGATCTTTTAAACCTATTTTAATATAAACCCATTTAACTCATTTTAAAACATGAAATCCCCGCCTTGCCTATCCTCCTAATTAAAGAATTCAGTACTGTTGCTGAGGAAAATTAGGGATTAAACTAAATTAGATCAGAGACTAAGTAACATCTCCCATTTACCTAGCGATTGTATCGCGTTTTTGTTTTGGTCCAAATCATAGAATGTAGCGTTTATGCTTAAAATACTATATTTATATTGTTTTATCATTAAAAAAGTTACTCCCAGTTCCAGAAGTCCGATTAATTTTAATATCTTATTAAAAGTATACCTGTCACAATGAATGGTGTACAAAATGACAATGATGGCAATAGTTTTGATCATGGATTAACTTTGATTAAGCTTTCAGAAACTGCCGGCGAGTCTTTCTTTCATTACAACTTGTGCCCTACCTTATAGTAAACACATTTTAACGATCGATCACTGAAACTTCACTTAAGATTTGAGAGCGTCTTAAATACTTATGAAACCCCTGTTCCATACAATCAAACTGTTAAATCACAACTTAAAATGTAAGTGGCCCTTCAGTGGGACAGTGTTGGCCTTATATGTCCTACTCATAGAGATATACATGTTATTTTAAGAACCATTTGTCTCTTCACTCAATAGTTATATCTGATGATGCGTGATAAAATCCTGGCAACACTCTGTCATGGATTTATTTCGGGCGATACTTTAGTAGCTATTTTTCTGATCGGCTAACGGCGCCGTCACATCTTCTGTTATATATAAAATGGTCAACTGACTGACTGGGATATATCAACGCACAGCCCAAACAGCTGGACCTAGACTTGAAAATTTGCACATAGATACCTTATACAGTGTAAATTTAGAAATTCAACCCCTAAGGGAGTAAAATAGGCTAGTTTAGAATACTGCTTATCGCTCCCGCTCCCGCCTATCAACCCGCTTATAACCTGTCCCCCACGCACCCATAACTGTGTCGCCAAGTCATGATGATGAATATTCATACCGCGACGTCTTATTACGTTTGTTTTGCTATAGTAACCTTGTTTGTTGCCATTAATTGTGCGAGAGGTCGCTTTTAAGGGAAGCTTTGATTTTGTATTGAAAAGTCTTCAATTTGAGAATTAGTTCCGCCCCGCGGTTTCGTCGACGTTCCCTAGGGATCTTATGTTTTCCCAGGATAAAAAGTAACCTACATGTTATTCCAAGGTATGATCTATCTATGTGCCAAGTTTCATCCAAATCCAGTGAGCCGTTTATGCGTGATTGAGTCACAAACATCCATACATCCGAAACTTTCACGTTTATAATATTACTTGCTGCCCCCGCGGTTTCACCAACAAAATACATAGCGATCGGTTCAGCAGTTTAAACGTGAAAAGGTAACAAACAAACAAACTCACATTTGCATTTATAATAGGATTAGTTAGGAAGTAGGATATTAAATATAAGAAATACTAACAAAAATACACAATACCCTCGTAATATAAGTAATAACGTAAAGTTCATAATAATAAAGAGTTGAACAAATTGAAAACGCAATGGCGTCGTAAAGTAAAGTTTTAATAATTAAATTTTATTTTTATGATATCTCCACCCACAGTCCCTTGAGTTTTATGAACGGCCTGAGCGTTGAATAATTTAGCTTTTTAATTTCTGTCTTATAATACGATATTTGTAAGTAAATATTAACACGTGAAGTTGCTGAGGAGTACTGCAAGAGCCATTTACAAAAGGAGCATGTTGCGTCTAAACAGACTAGGGCAAAAAATACGACTCCGAATTTTGAACGTAAATTTAGGCCTCGTTTGTGTTTTATAATTTCGAAACAAGTGTACCTAATTACATTCATACAAACACAAACATACAAGGAGACATGTTTATTTCATTAATATCTTAGAAGTTGGTTCATAAACTTGGGCTGTCAATGTCGCAGAATAACTGACGGTGACTTTGCTTTCTAACTACTGCTGCAGGGGTGGTCAACATATTTTTGGGCTAAAATTGAAACTAATATACAACACGAATGGTTTATTACCACTTAATCCCAGTTTCTGGAAGTCCAACTAATGTCAACCTCTTGTTATAAGTATACCTGTCACTGTTAATGGCGTACAAAATTACAAAGACGACAATAGTTTATTATATTAAAATTCCTGACATACCATTGTTTTCCCTGAATCACCGATTTTTGTCTGAAAGTACCTTCTGAACTTTTTAAATGTATAGGATAATTATATGAAAGTTGATATTTGGTTTTCTATTATTTGCACGGTAGTAGGGCACTTTACACTATGCTGATAAAAACTATTACCACCTAGCCAGTAAAATAGTAACCACACTTGGCCATTGTTCGACCACATCACCACTTGGTGAGATTGTAGTTAAAATACATTTCATCAACATCATCATCAGCGTCTTGTAGTCTACTATGGAACATGCCTTTTCGATTGTGCGCCACACACTTCGGTTCTTGGTCATCCGCATCCAACTCAGTCCGACCAGTACAACCAGATTCAGTACCCTGAGTGTAAAGAATTTACGTAAATAAACGCTTACTATCACGTTTGCGTTTACTAAAAATTTGTATGGAAGAAATGAGTTCCATGAGTATACCGCGAGAGGCGCTGTGCCGATTCCTATAGAAAAATGTCATATCGTGATAGTAAGCGTTTTCTAACATCAATTGTTTACACTCGGGGTACTGAATGTAATGAGCTGGATAGTCGTAATTATTATTTATATTAATTAAGAAAAAAAAGGTAGTAAACGAACGTATTATGTAATATATTCCACAATACTAGGTCTGCTTAGTTTGGTCCCAGGATAATTATTATTATTATGAAAATTTGAAGTCATACCAAAGGTTGACAACCCTAGTGCTAATGATTTACACAGCTCAGACGTTCGGTCGGGACGTTTAATTGCGACAAACGTCCGCGCACATTGATATATCGCCTGGTGATAGTTTAATGTGCTCTATTTGTGCTCAGTGTTCACATTGCACTTCGCATTAGAGCGGTTGCACATTCAATGTGCCATTCAAGAATAAGACGCAGTAATTTACAGTCTCCGATAGGAGGCATAAGGCTTAAGATAATTTTTTTGAGATATTTTGAGTCACTTAACTTTCTTTTGAACCAAACTAATTGAATGGAATCACATCGTATTTAATTTTTGATAATGTAAACGCAATTTAAACGCTGATTTACAATCAAATATCATAGATCCTTGAGTTCTGATGCATTTGATATTAATGTCAAGATGGATGCTGGAGTGACAAAAATGGATACGAAGAAGAATCATATTTAGAGGTTCAAAGGAATTGGATGAACTAACTGGAAGGATATACTGAAGATGAAGACCGGAGCAGGCATGTGACGACATTCTTTGAACAACGGTGTCAAGACATGGAGAAGCCTGTACTATTGTAGTAGCTGATGGCACTAGAGCAAGATGGACAAATCAAATTGAGGCTTAAATCATCGCTTTTCTTAAAAGTAATTGCCAAGCAGCTTTCTAGACAACTTTGTCTGTAAGCGCCTCTAATATCGGAAGCGTGCCTGTCCGTTTGTTTGTTTGTTTGTTATACAACATCGCGTTGGTGCCGCAGCGCTCGGCTCAATGGAGTTTTGTTTATAATACTTAAAAATATTACGTTATGTTACTGAAATGTTTGTATTTCTTTAAATTCAAAGATTTTGTTTATGTGTATAGGGAATTGGTAACACAGATGGTTTCCTGTTAGAATATTGAATGTATCCATTAATGGTTGGTTCATCATCATCATAGTCAGCCCAGGGAGCCTACTGAGAGCCTTTACCATAACTTTCAACAACTTAACGAACTTTACTGAATCCTGTCCTGAGCTCCAATCCTGCAGCTCCTAGCAGCTTATTACTTTTTAGGGGCGTATGATAATATGCCTTTTTAAATTTATACTGAATTAAAACATACCAAGCCGTTTATCAAATTAACGTCGCGTCGATGATATAAAAATAAATAATTCCATTAGATGTAAAAACAAAAATAACTTGATTTTGTTTTGAACACTTTTGGCACTTCAAATTATCACTTATGCAGTAAAAATTCTCATTAAATACATTAAATCCAGATTAATTGCAGCATTAACGTGACAAGGGACGTTGTCTCAAAATGTTTTTGAGAAACCTGCGCACGCGCATACGGCATATTTGTTATGCCGAATGGGTATTTTCAGCATACATTAGTGAGTGAGCTTAAAATGAACTGTTTATCAAGATGTTTATTATTTCCGCACTCCCTGAACTGTTGGATTTGACGTTTGTGTGTCATATTCTCATTAGTTTGGATGATGGTGCTCATTATCGCTTTGGTCTTTTAAATTGATGATCTTAGAAGTAATTGTTGATTAGTGGAGTCGACTCGGCATTTAGCTAATTAGCTAAACATAATTAGGTCACTTATAATCATGATAAACAGACGAGAGATGTCCACTGCTGAACATAGGCCTACCCACAGCTTTTTATATCAGGCGTTTGACAAGCATATTTCTACAGAGAACGGAATGGTCTTAAACCGTTTGTACCTAGTGGCACCTAACAATTCTTAATCTTCAGTTAACCTTTGAGTCAATCAGTACGTGCTCCCAGTGACGATTTACATTACAGATATGGTCTTTTTGCTGGCCAGATAAATAAGTACGAATGCTACTTCCCATGGCCTGATCAAAGGCCAAATCGTGAGGACTGCAAGGCATACAAATGTACCAAGCTTTCCCTCTAGTGTGTGGAAGACGCCAGTGATGAAATAAGGTCATGCGTAGACGTTCCCGTTGATTATAATAATATTAGCAATATATTTTCTTTTATTGCAGAGTAATGGCAACAATTACATGGCGGGTGAGCCGCGGCGCAAGCGCGAGCTCCCGGCCAGGCCTAACCACATATTGCTGTACACCATCATCAATCCAGCATATCCTATCACTGTGGTAAGTTACATGTTCTTGTCTCATGTTGTACTAGTAGTTTGGCTGTGTGATGGGAAGAAGCGAAAAGTATAGGTTGAGGGATGGGGTAATGTAATGGGTAACTAATTAAAAATTAACAGTTCTAATACGAGTAGAACTTCGGGTGGAAAGTTATGGCAAAATGTTTTTCTTTTCTTTTTTATATTACGATCTAACCTTTCTAGGTACCAAATTATTATTCTTTGATTTATGTATAGATATTCCGTTACGATAGAATATTATCGATTTCTCTTGATCGACTGTTAAGAGTTCACCTTTCAAATTAACTAAATTTATGTCTATATCATTGCAAATTCCATCTCGCATTCCGAACATAACATTTAATAATTTGATTCTCGAATGCGACGTGTTGAATTCGAATTTTGAATCATGTCGGCGATTCAAATTATGCCGAAATTGTTCCAGCGTTGCGCGCTATATGAGTTGAATTGTTATTTAAGTGGTTCGTGGAGGCGGGTTCTTATTTAATCGTTCCTCAGGAGCTGTGAGCAACAGGTTGCTATATTTCATCGTAGTGTGAACAATTGCACGAGTAACTTTCTTGGAATGGTCGGAATAATTTTTATTATGGCTAGGCTTTAGTTTTACCACAATCTCTACATGGTTTGTGGTATGCCAAGTAGGGCAGATATCTAGATTATTATAATTCAACTAGCTTCCGCCCCGCGGTTTCACCCGCGTTCCCGAGGATTTTTTATGTTTTTCCGGGATAAATAGTAGCCTATAGTCTTCCTCGATAAATGGGATATCCAACACTGAAATCATTTTTCAATTCGAACCAGTAGTTCCTGAGATTCGCGCATTCAACCAAACAAACTCTTCGGCTATATTATATAAAATTTGTAAGTATAGATGAAAATTATGCTATCCCTCTGTTAATTTTTATCAATACCGCTTTGTTAGTTACGCTGCGTAAACGTAACAAACAGACGGATGGACTTAGGAAAATTAACCTTATATATGGTTAAATTTAACTTGTATGTGAGTTTTCTTTGAATTAGGTATAGGAACGGATTTTTCATCTCTAACATAGGGACTAATTATAAGAGCGCCTAGATTCTCTTCGTTTAGTAGGTACTTTTCCTGTTTGTATATTATGTATATAATAAAGATTCCATTCTTCTGTATATATAAAAGGAAAAGGTGACTGACTGATCTATCAACACACAGCCCAAACCACAGAACGGATCGGGCTAAAATTTTGCATACAGATAGCTATTATGATGTAGGCATCCGCTAAGAAAGGATTTTTGAAAATTCCACACCGAAGGGGGTAAAATCAGCGATTTTTCACAAATTTATTGAAAAGAAAAATATCGATTTTTATATAATGGATTTTTTTCACTCAATGTCACATCCCTAGGAAAAATAGGGGTTCGCGGGTGAAACCGCGGGGCGGTAAGCTAGTTCAGCTAGCGCCCGGGCCGCAGCTTTACCGACGCCTCTAATGAAATTTGTATGAATTTCAGTGCAACAGATTTATACTTAAGTCATAGAATTTTATATAAACGCACCCGGAATGATTGTTATATTAGTGCCTTATAAGATTTGTTTTCTCTTTTTATTATTAGATATAAAAATACATAATAAAGTTTATGAAACTTCATAGACGCCTTAGGAAGCGGTGTTGTGTGTGTAATGTTTGGGGTGATTATGTGTGTGTATGAGAAATATGGGATATAAATAACATTGTATGAAATAATCCTAAAGGAATCATTTCGATATAATATACTGAAGACATCTTTGAAATCAAACTGTAAACCGCTGTCATTTTGAAAGTGCAATAATGCACCATTCCAAAAAAAAACAGTCCAAACTGTTTGGAACTCTAAAACTTACCGCTTAAAGGCTCTTCTCGTGTTCAGAACTCAGCTCGTACCAAATTCATAAATAGCCCAATCGGTGTTCACTTCCCCTCGATCGTTTGAAGGGTGCTTACATAAAGTACGTAAGTTTCCCGGTATCGAGATGTCAAATTAAAATCTTTTACTGTTTAGCTATTTATTATAACTAGCTGTACCCCGCGGTTTCGCCTGCGTTCTCGAGATAAAAAAGTAGCCTATAGCCTTCCTCAATAAACTGGCTATCTAATGCAAAAATATCGGTGTCTTTAGTTCATACAATAATCTCGTAAAAAAAAGCACTTTCAGTTATCCAATTTTCTAGGCAACTATTCAATATTACTTTTGCCTTTCAAATGGTTGCCATGGTAATCGAGTTGTTGTCACTTGTCACTCTTTTCTCTCGATGACCTCCTGGATTCTAAATAAAATAGAATTACACTAACGAATTCTAAATCAACTAAGGTGATATGCATTTCCTTATGAAATGGACTTCCAGGTCTTCAGTCCTGTTGCTTTCTATCCTCCATTGTATCTTAACAAAATTGTTTTATCTTATTTATGTTATTGTCTCTTAGTTATTTCACTCGCGGTTTCACTCGCGTTCCCGTAGGATCAGACACACGCAAACCTTTTACAATATTAATAAAGTATACTATGCAATGTCTCGCTTTTAAAGATTGTATCTAGTCGTAAAATCTTCGATTGCTATTACATAAAAACAATTTATTCCATTAATTGATCAGGTAGCAGCAAACAACCTATAGCTTATTGAATATTCATTACCAGTTTGCAACACTTGTGTAATTATCGTGCGATAGGTTGCTCTTTACAGCTGTGCAATCTTATGTATCGCGTCTCATCTATTAATTAAATAATTGTGTCAGATAATTTATTTCAGTTTAGAATTTTGAACATGTTTCATTTTTTAAAATCAATATTATGTCGACTTTCTAGAATAATCTGGATAATCAGTCATGATGAAACTGATAAAGAGAGAGATATTATTTTTGACTATCTTTAGAGGTTATACTCGATGTAATTTATTTTCTAGAAATATTCATTCTATATAATATAAAAATGAGTCCCAATTTCCCTTGGTCACTTGGTAACTTGAGAATGACTTTACCGATTTCATTCTATTTTTCAAGTTTTCCAATACTTTGTAGAAGATTCTTACGGAAAGAAAAATTAATGCGCAGAAAATTGGAAAATTTCAGAAAACTTAATAATAAGGGATCGCGGGTGAAACCGCGGGGTGGAAGCTAGTTCAATATAAGAAGGTCATACGAGTAGGTAGGTACATCTGTTAATAAAATTAATATATAAATATTCTTTTGTATAGATAAACTAATTCCAAAATGAACTGCGCTGTGCAATAATGCTTTAGTACTTATACCGATATTATTTTTGTTAATTTTATACATCAAGAATCTACAGACACACAGACAGGCTATTTGAATCCGTCCCCAAACTCCATTCAACTCGTATAGCACGCTCGATGAAGTACGCCACTATTGTTATGGTCGATTCGGAAGTTCGACTTTGATGGCAACAGATTGCGGGTGTATTACGACTCGGGAGTTGTGAAGCAACTTGAATTGTTGTTTAGTTTTTATATAGTAATGCTTTGAGGAAAGTTTTGATCGAGATATTTATTTTTGTATCTAGCTGTCCTACGTAGTTTCAGCCGCGTTCCCGAGAAAAATAGTAGCCCATGTCCTTCTCCATACCATAGCCTATCTGCGTACCTAATTTAATCGCGGTCGGTTCAGCGGTTTATGCGTGAAAGGTAACAAACAAAGAAACAAACTCACATTCGCATTTATAATATTAATGTTAGGTTACCACTGTCACAGGGAGGTATTATACTGAATAGTAATAATAAATAAAAAAAAGTAGGTACTGGTTCGAATTGAATTTGTTTTGTGTGTTAGATAGCCCATTTATCGTGGAAGGTTATAGCCTCCTTTTTATCCCGGGAAACATAAGATCCCTCGGAAATGCGGGTGAAACCGTGGGGCGGAAGCTAGTACTACTATAATAACTAATCCATCCGCTAGTGACAAATATGTTCATGAATTATTTTTTACAAGCTTCTCCCCCGCGGTACCACCCGCGTTGCCGAGGGTACTTATGTTTTCCTGGGATAAAGATTACCCTATACGTTATTCCAGAGTATGATCTATCTATATGCGATTTTCCATCCAAATCCATTCAGCCGTTTATGCGTGATTGAGTCACAAACATACAATTTACACATTTATAATATTAGTAGGATTATTCTTGCTTCTTCGAGCACAAAATTAATTCTGACGTACAAACCCCATAAAAATTTAAATAACCCACCCGCACTATTGTTTATCTCTACTACTCTCTTTATTACACATCGCCATAATCTCTGAGCCGGTGGAATTGTCCATCCTACACGAACTCCAGTCCTAACGTTCGAAGTTGAAACTTTTATCGCGCAGTCACTGGTGTTTCATAGAGCGTGAAATTTCTTAGGGCTGCCACTTGGATAGTTTCTCATCTATCCCTCTTTAAAAGCTTACTAAAACACGCGAACAAATTGCAGTTATTTATATAGTTCTGTTTGAGACAAAATTAGAAAAAATACAATACTAGCTTCCACCCAGCGGTTTCACCCGAGTTCCCGGGATTAAAAAATCCTATGTGTTAATCAATAACATATTCTATATGTGTTTCATCCATAACAAACATACACACTCAAACTTTCGCATAGTATATTTTAATATTAATAAGATTAAGTAGATGAGAAATAAGAGTCACACCTATATGCATTTTATTTATCTTAGAAGGGATCAGTAAGCTTAAATAAAAAAAAAATAGACGAAATAATCGTTCTAAAATTGCAAGTCAAAGTCAAAGCTATTTATTCAGTTTGGGCCCTAGGAGGGCACTTATGAAGGTCGAATTTACTGAAGCCACCACCAGTGACAACCCTATTCCCGTAATACCCCGCAAGTTTACCAATGTAAACTTAAAATTGTGTTTGTCTACGTGATGCATTGCATTGTGTCGCGTCGGGTCTCTGTTCATAACATATGTCTTGGATTTGGACTATCTTTGAATGGAATTTCTTGAGATATTACTGTTTGTTGTTCAGGTGGGGTTCTTGAATAGTTTTTGTTGGATATATTGTGTTTATTTATTGATGAGTAAAAGAAAGAGCAGCTAGTTTCATCCGCGTTCTCGAGAAAAAAACGTAGCCCATGTCCTTCTCCATGCCACAGGCTATCTGCGTACCAAATTTAATCGAGATCGGTTTATCATATCGAGTTTATATAAAGCGGTTACAAAAATGTGATACTCAAAACATATAAAAAGATATCAAATTCTGATTATATCATCGGAAAAGTAATCTTCATCGAGGCGTACCCTAAAAAACAAAGAGGAACCGGCGCGAAACTTAACACTGAAAATATCAAAGTCAAATAAAAGTTGCGCCAATACCGATAACGTTTGGAGCCAACGCAGTTTAATGATGATGGTCTGGTATCAGGTTATTGGGACTTGGCGAAACTTTCTCAATTTTGTGCGTAACACGCGTTTGGTATTGTGGAGCTTTATTGACATAGGTTTATGGGTTATCAACAGGTTGTAATTCAACAGTGTTTATAACGTCAGTTTTATTTGTCATTAGTAAAATAAATAAATAAAAATTATAAGGCATCTATTCTCGATTTACGTGGGACCACTTGTCTAAGCCTAAGACGAATAATATAAACAGAGAAAATTGCACAATCATTTTCATTTTCATTTTAGCTTTCGCCCCGGGGTTTCATTATAATCAGTAGCCTATGTCGCTCTCCGGTTCATAAACTATCTATATGCAAAAATATCACATAGATTCATTTCTCTATTGCGTGAAGGACGGAGAAATCAACAAACATACTTTTCATCCCTTAGCTGCAAGTTGCACCAACTAGGGTGTTTTATTGTATTGTAGAGTGGCACGGGGCGAAGACGACCTCTTTGTGACAATGTTGTAAAAAATATATCTTGAAATGATTGCGTTCTTTGTATTTGATGTTCGGAGCACTTCGGGGCGGTTCGCTTCGGGGTGTAATTCATTATTAGTTATACGTTATATTCATTATTATTAATACGGTTGTAACTTTATAGCCCTCCGAAGACCTAAATTAAATAAGCTTTGACTTCTGACTTAAGCGCTAAGAAATCTTGTTTCTGATTTATTTTAAAATATCTATTTTATAATATAATCTAGCTTCCGCCCTACTATTATAAATGCGAAAGTGTTTGTTGGTTTGTCCTTCATTCACACAGGAACTAATCGAGTGAAATAGGCTTATTTTTATTTCGGGAACGCGGGGCCAAATCCAATGTCTTGTACGGTTGGGAGGAAGATTGAAATAATAGGCACGAAAGTCGGTATCGAACTGAACGTTTATTAATAGATTCGATTATATATATTGACTACACACTACATCTTCCATCGCATAAAAAATAAAATAAAATGAATACAATTTTTATTTTATTTCTAAGTTATAATAAACACATTCGTAATGTCTAATAGGTGTATAATAATAATTTTATTATAAGGTTACTACATACATGTGTATTTTTTTATATATATATTTTTTTTTTGCTTCCATTAAAATAACAATAATATTGGTAGTACGTAATAAGTGCAGCTGCCTACTTACATACATTTATTTTTAAATAAACACATTTACACTACAGGAAAATACATTTTGGTACGATTTTTATGAATAATATCGGTTTTACCATCTTTTACAATTTGAACATTTGGAGACATATCTTTTAATACTATGTAGGGTCCTGAATACACGTTGGCAAGCTTATTACCAGTTTCATTCCTAACTAAAATTAAATCATCCTTTTTATACTTAATAGGATTAATATCCTTATCATAATTATCTTTCCTATGTAATTTAGATCGTAATAGATTATCTCGAGCTTCCTTTGAAGATATTTGGAGTCGATACTTCAACTCACAGGGATAACTATCATAATTGTAAAGGGGGTCGACCTGCCTTGTTAGATTGCTGGGTAGGTTACATGTTTTACCATATACCAACTCGAAAGGTGTATATTTCGTCTGCGTATGCACAGACGTGTTGTAACTAAAGCACCAATAGGGTAGCCAGCTACTCCACGAATCCTGATGGTTATCCGTTTGGATCCGAAGAAATGCACCTAGATGTTTATGTGAATTTTCTAGCGCGCCGATGCTCTGGTGGTGGTATGCTGTGGAGTTAATTTTATTTATATGTAGTAGATTACATACCTCTTTCATCGTCGTAGATATAAACTCAGCTCCTCTGTCAGTCGCGATTTCCCCTGGTATCCCATGACGTAAAATAAAATTGTTTACTAGACTTTGAGCTACCTCAGCACTACTCTTAGTTACTAATGGATAAGCCTCTACATATTTAGATAACTCACATTGGAGTGTCAATATATACGAATAATTATTTATATCTTTCTCTAAGGGACCAACTACATCTAGAAATATCTTATTAAATGCTGAATGAGCTGTAGTAGATATGCTCATCGGTTCTTTCACTTTTATCGAATGCTTTTGCTTTTGGCATTTATCACACCGCTTTACAAATTCGGTTACATCTCTTTCAATCCCAGACCAAAAGTAATATTTTTTAATATTATTGACCATTCGTCTAATACCTGCGTGGCCACTCGTAGGTAATAGATGAAAGTCGTTAAGTATAACCCTTATATCATCCTTATCTTTTATTCTTTCAACATCTTTCAGGATACACATCCGTGGACCGGACCAAACTTCAATGTTTTTTATTTCTTTTATAACTCTCTCAATAAATGAACTATTCAATTTATTCTTCAAAAAATATATTTCTTTTATGCTTATCCTCTCACAAAAAAATCCAAACTCTCTCACAAAGGCGTCTGGCGTCAATTGTGATTGAGAGTACGGTTTTATGTATACTGTCATTTCCTTTGGTACATACACAAATAACTCATTTTCTGTCCCTGTCATGTTTTGACTTTTAAATGTAATATACTCTTTTTCTGATATAAATCGGAGCTCATAAGACTCTTTTGGCTTGCTACAAGTTTCCACTACTTTTGGTTGATCAGACCAATTGTATGTAGGAACCGTAGCATCCGAAATGTCTTGTATCTCACTTAATTTCTTTTTCTGAGCTCTTGTCATTACATTCACCACGCTTTCATTCATCTCTTTCAGATCTTTAGATGTAATAACTACCCGAGACAATGCGTCTGCAGCCGCGTTGTCTGAGCCTCTCACATACTCTACTGAAAAATCATATTCTTCCAATAACATTCTGAATTTTAACAACCTACTAGATGGATCTTTTATATTAAATAAATAGACCAGTGGTTTATGATCTGTATAGATATTAAATTTTCGACCATAAAGATACGGCCTGTAATGCTTTACGGCCCAAACAATAGCTAGCAACTCATTTTCTATTGTAGGGTACATTTTTTCAGCTTTATTAAGTGACCTACTAGCATATGCGACCGGTTTCCTGTTTTGGTTCGCTAAAACCGCTCCTATTGCATACGCTGACGCGTCAGTTTGCACTGTAAATATATTGTTATCTGAGAAATCTGGGTATTGTAAAACTGGTGGATATATTAATTTTGATTTCAGTAAATCGAATGCATTTTGGCAACTATCGTTCCACACAAATTTAATATTCTTTCTACATAAATTGTTTAAAGGTTGAGCTATGTCAGCAAAATTTTTAATAAATTTTCTATAGTAATTGGCGAATGCCACAAATCTCTTTACTTCTAATGAATTTTGAGGAATCGGATATTTTTTTACAGTGGAAATTTTTCCTGGATCTGGTAGTACACCTTCTGATGAGATGACATGACCCAAATAAAGCATTTCTTTCTTTAAGAAATCACACTTTGATGGATTTAATTTTAAATTAACTTTTCGTAATCTTTCAAAGACATCAGTTAAATTTTTATTATGAATATCCAATGTTCGTCCATAAATAATCAAATCGTCCAAATATATCAAACATTTTTCATAAGTCAAACCAGCCATAGCTATGTTCATCATCCTTGAGAATGAATTTGGGCTAGTTTTTAGACCCATTGGCATTCTGGTAAGTTGATATTGACCAGAACAGAAGGCAGTGTATTTTCTACTATCCTTTTCTAAATTAATATTGTAAAAACCTTGTTGTAAATCAATGTGTGAAAAATAAATGCAACCTGAGAGAGAATCTAAAATATCAGCTATGTTAGGTAAAGGGAATTTGTCATCTTTAATGCGATCATTAAGCTTTCGATAATCGATAACCAATCGCCATTTCTTTTGTCCCGAGGAGTCAGGCTTTTTGGGAACTAATAGAACTGGGCTCGACCACTCACTTTTACTTGGTTCTATAATACCTTGCTCTAACATGTCATTAATTTGTTTCTTAATTTCCGTTTTTTGGGAATAAGGTAATCTGTATGGTTTGACATAAACAATATCGGAATTAGGTTTTAAGTTTATACGGTGCGAATATATAGGTGTAGTTGTTAATGTATCACCCGGTAAATGAAAAATGTCTGCATATTTGGCGCAAAGGTTTTCAATAGAGACCTGTTCCTCAAGGTTCAAATGTTTCAAGTTCAAAAGAGAAAATAATTGCTTAACACGATCTGCATTATTCGTACAACTATTGAAAGAACATATTTTGTAATCATGCAATTTATGAATGACAGGCTTAATATCATTCAGGGTCAACTCATTTTCGGTTGTATTTAATATTCGAATTGGAATCTTGCCATTGACTGGGGTTGCTAAAGTACTGGCCAGGAAAACTCCCTCACTTAACTCTGCTGCACATACCACACATTCCTCGTCAACACTCGTGTCCAAATAATGAATGGATTCAGATCTCGAAGGTATATTGAAAGAAACGGTATCATTACTATACAATTTTAAAACAATTTTATCGTTCCGAAAAGTGTATAAGGTTAAAGATTTATTATATAAATCAATGCATGATCTAAACTTTTTCATAAAATCATATCCAATTATACCATCTGCCTTACAAGGCAAGGTTTTGAAAACATAAAACTTGTGACGAAATATATATGTCTCAATCATAAGATCTAAATATACATATCCTATTGCTTCTACTTTGCCCCCAATACCGTTTATAGTCGTCTTCCATTTATGCAAAGGTATGTGTTGTTTTAAAACATAATCATATTTGATGGCTGAAATTGAAGCTCCAGTATCTATGAGCCACGAACATGGCTCACCATTTAAGGAAAAGTGAGCCTGCAAGGTATTATCGTAAGAAAAAATAAATTTACTTTTAGGAACGAAAAAACTGACTGTTGCTACTCACATTTGTGTCGTCTTCGTTATCCTCTGTTATCACTTGAATATTGCCTCGTCTGTGATGATTTCCAGATCTGTTGTCATCATTATTAAAAGAATGAGACTTACCCCTAAATCCTTGACGCCTCATAGTTTGTCCTCGGAAGGGACGAGTCCAAGACCGCGTTGCTCCACGTAGCTGGGCGCTGTAGTCTACCGGCGGACGGTAATTACGGTAACTACCTCTTGAAAATGTGCGAGGACCTCTGTAATTACCCCTATAATTCCTAAAGTAATTTATATTATTAGATCTCCTCATTGCTAAAATATCAGTGGAAATGCCTGACGATGAAGAGAGCTCTTCATCCACTGCCGATTGAATAGCATCATTTAATGTCGCAAAATTTCTAGCAGTTATGATTGTACTCAACCTACGGTTACGTAAGCCGTCGGCAAAGCGTTTAATCGCAAGTTTTTCGTTAACAGGCTTTAAAACTTCATAATTATCAGAATTACCTTCCGATTGGGAGATCGTAAGGTCAACAAATAAATTTGATATTTCATTTCCGAAATCAGAAATACTCTTATCATTTTGTCTGATGGATTGCAACTTTGAATGTATTGCAGTAAATGACTTTTTAGGCAGTAAATTCAATTTCATCGACTCGACTAACTCCGTTACGCTGTTATATTTACTTGCAAGCCTTAATTTTGCTGATTGCGACAACCTACTTTTTAAAATAAAATCGACTAATTTATTTTTGGAATCTTTTTCTAATATCGAAGCATAGTATTCTATGTTATCTATCAATTGTTTTGTAACTGACTCCTGATCATTCATGACTGGTAATAAGCTTAGTGCCACCTTTAAGTCAAATTGTTTCGTAGACTCCATATTTGTGTATGAATATCCCTCTTTTGAAATATTACATAAATTAGAAATTTGACTAAATAAATAATCAAACTTCTCACAATACTCCTCAAGTAATTTAATCTCAGTTTCACTTTTTAATTCCTTGATTCTACTTATATTTTCTACATAATTACTAAACTGTTTATGCAACTCATTAGCTTCTTCTAATTTTCTAGCACATATATTTTCTTTCCTTCCAATTGGGCCTTTTTTAACTAGATATACTTTTATTTTCGTTAATTCTTCAAATAATTCTTTCAAATATTCGGCCATCAATAACTTTAAAATATTGTAAAATAAACACTCACGTCTTACATATTTATTTAGAAAACATACCTTTGTTAATGCTATGATTCATACCCACTATTGTCCTTAAAATGGTCCAATGTTTTCTTAGTACTATGTGTAACTGCACTCTTACGCACTATATCGAAGTAACTTTGCACACATTTCCCGCACTTTATACTCATTCACTTTTCACTTCTATGCAGTGGTCGGGGCTTGGGTCGGGGTGGGACTGGTTTAGGCGACGTCCTCAGCTTTCCTTTGTCTTCGTAGGAGACTGGAGTATCTGCGCAGTGTCATGTCATTCACATGCCGCTGAACCATTTTACTATGGCATTTATAATAAAGCTTATATATTAAAATTATTCCTCCGATCGCCACCATTAGGCACAAGACTATCAACACGATGTTTGCTGTACTGGCATGGTATCGCAGTTGTTGGAAGTGGCTGGAATTTTCACCTGCAGCGGCGTTTTGGGCAATTATGACCTTCTCATTTTCGTGTGACTGTGAACCGCCCATTATTTCGGCAAAAGAGTTTGGTGTATCGCACAAGAAAATACAGTTGTTCACGAACAGTAACACAATTATATCTGCACTTATTCATTTTCGTTAAAATGTTCTTCAACTAAAATCACCACGATGTTTACAAATTCTTTAGTCCATATACGGGGTAGTATCCGATGGCGCGAGCGCGAGGCAGACCTGGCTTATGGTCGCCATGTACGGTTGGGAGGAAGATTGAAATAATAGGCACGAAAGTCGGTATCGAACTGAACGTTTATTAATAGATTCGATTATATATATTGACTACACACTACAGTCTAATAAATGCTTCAAAAGATTTGCATAATTATAAAAGTCCATAAACGCTCCGTTTCCATAAATTAAATTACATATTTAATTAAATAAAAATAAACATGTCAACAGTGCAGATAAATCAGTAAATCAATGCACACATCTCTAACTAAATCCATAATCCGCAAGCGGTATATAATAGCCGTAGCAAACATGTGTTGGTGGCAGTGGACCGCAAGATTGAACGCGTCGCATTTGTCCACTTGCATTGTTGTGCTGTGTTGTTGTTTGCCGTCATATTTTACCGCGCTCCTGTGGTTGTGTGCGATGTTCTGCATAGTTGAGCTGTGGCAGCGCGAGAAGTGATATTGGACACTGGTTTTCAGTTTCCATATTTCCTGCTGATTAAATTTATTATAAGCTCCCAGAGTACTTAAAAAATGTCTAGTTCAAATGTTGTGATTGGATGAAATTAATTTCAATTCTTATAATTCATAATTATTTTATCCTTATAATAGTAATTGACATAGTGAGAGATAGAACTAAGTACCTGAATTTCACACTCACTTCAATTAACATGTGTTCCGATACATAATCGCATAAAATATGTATTCTTCTTTTAAAAACTTTAAATTTCTCAAGTGCAAGCCACAGTAGCGTTGCTGTTCAAATATGAGCTGTGGCGCAGTGTTGATGTCGGACTATAAAATGTTACAAATGATTTATTTTCTAGTGTCACATTTATTGTTCGCAAAGAAAACGTATTTTTGTTTACGGAATCGGATCTATTCAATCTAGAGTTTAGCTTGCTATTATCTGATTATTATTATACTACCTATTCTCCGGATAAAATATAGCCTAGAACCTTCCTCATGCATTGGGCTATAAAGTGCAAAAATATTTTATTCAAATCTGTCAGGTAGTTCGAGAGATAAGCGCGTTCAAACAAACTAACAAACAAAAAACTCTTCAGCTTTATTATATATTATATTACCAATAGATTATGGGGCCCCCACACAGCAGTTATATAAGTGCTGTGTGGAGCACCATTACTAACATTAATATTCTAAAAGTTATTTTCTTATGAAATGAGTTCGCATTTAGCTTCAGACTGCGAGGAGCAATGAAGCCGAGGATGTAAATAATTTTACACAACAGGGGTATGTAAATGCTATTAGAACAACTTTCCTACTATAATTGAATAGAACTACAGACTTCAAATAAAGAGCGGATTTTTAAGGCTTTACCACTTAATTTGAAATTGGAAATAGAATTCAGTTTCATAATTCTTTTTTCAAAACTTACCTACAAGTTTTGTAACAGACACTCCGTAGCACAAACAGCACTTGCAACGGTGTTTTCTATAAATTTTCTTGTCCCATGCATTTTGAATTTATTGTTACTACGACTTCTCGATGCCGTTATTGTTTTTTAGGGTTCCGTAGCCAAATGGCAAAAAACGGAACCTTTATAGATTCGTCATGTCTGTCTGTCTGTCGGTCCGTCCGTCCGTCCGTATGTCACAGCCACTTTTTTCCGAAACTATAAGAGCTATACTGTTGAAACTTGGTAAGTAGATGTATTCTGTGAACCGCATTAAGATTTTCACACAAAAATAGAAAAAAACCAATAAATTTAGGGGGTTCCTCATACTTAGAACTGAAACTCAAATTATTTTTTTTTCATCCAACCCATAAATGTGGGGTGTTTATGGATAGGTCTTTAAAAATGATATTGAGGTTTCTAACATCATTTTTTCTAAACTGAATAGTTTGCGCGAGAGACATCCAAAGTGGTAAAATGTATGTCCCCCCCTGTAACTTCTAAAATAAGAGAATGATAAAACTAAAAAATATATATGATGTACATTACCATGCAAACTTCCACCGAAAATTGGTTTGAACGAGATCTAATTAGTAGTTTTTTTTTAATACGTCATAAATCGTAAACCGCAATTTACCTTTCATTCAATCAACTCAAATATAAAAAAATAAAAAATTGGCAAAAAGCAAGGTCTTACAGCACAAATAAAGGAAACATTCTAAAAAATTAAAAAAGTTGAAAATTAAAGGTTGTCCCCATACATACATAGGCACGCCAATTAATAAAGACCTCTGAGTTGTATCGGCGCTCATACAATTTAGAGGTCTAGCTTAATTGGCACCAACCTCAAATAAGGTAAATAAATAAAATTGTGCATTTCCCTTAATGGACGAAGTTTGTACGGAACCCTCGGTGCGCGAGTCCGACTCGCACTTGGCCGGTTTTTCTTAAATCAAATACAAATATATCTTTATAGTTATTACAGTGATTGTACCACTACACATACACACTAATACATTAATATTCAGTTACTTAACCAATTAGAAATATTTTATCTGTTGACTGCGACAAGCTTTTACTGGAAATACATATATGGATAAGCTAAAACACTTACTCACAGCTGTTAGATAAGGCCTATGAGCAATTTTATGAACAATATTACTATCTCAGATTGTCTACATAAAAAGGATGTCTAGTCAAAACACTTGTAACAACCATATCGCCACACGATCGAGTATAAAAAGTAATCGCTAAGTAATCAGATGGCGGGGCGCGATTGTTTATCGTCTTTTGTTCGAGTTCCCATTGTCTCAGCGAACAGCGTCGCATCCGAGACGCGGCGTCTCATTCCATCGAGTTTGCACTTAGTATGGGATAATGATTAAAATGCATTTAAAATTCGAACGTTCAAGTTTTTTTCTTTTTTTAATTAGATTGGATAGTGATTGAAGGTCGTGATGGTAATTGGAATTTCAATGACTGGAATCGGAATGTTATCTAATAGGGTGTTTGGATCACTGAGGAAATGTGTAAGAGAGAGACTCTACGTTAATTACCTGTCTCTTAGTACTTAATCGCCATTCATACTTATTTATATTTCATTCAAGCAAAATGGCGGCAATTTTTATCGTGAACTGACATTTACAACAATATACAATACAAGATATATAGCTTTCGTCCCGTAATTACAACATTTACAACCGTTTCCCCTGGATAAAAAGTAGCCTATATTACCTGCTGTCCAGACAATAAACTATCTCTATGCAATAACGTCTCGTTGGACGACCCATGAACACACACTTTCGGAAAGAAATAAGGAAATCTCTCCCAAAAGTCCCTGTTTATGTATTTTTCCAATAGGTTATTTGTCAGGCCCCCTGCTATCATCAAAGAACAACCTAAACATGTCCTTGAATGTAAGCTATCATGTATAGATACAGATACACCTCGTTACCGTATCGGGCATCGTTTATTCTGTCGATACGTTGAAGTGACGTTTGCTTATCCCCCTCCGGACGTCCGGATCCGCTCAGACTTATCTGAGTATTCTCAGTATACTTGGTAACCTCTAGGAGTACGGTATGTATTGGAGTTAACTATCTGATGGTTATGTGACAGTTATAGTTATATAGTTTGGGGTATTGTGTGCCTTCTGTCATATTTGTGAATGTTTTTACCATTTTATCGAGGCTATGTTTTATACAGGGTGATTTTTTTAGTTATTATGAGACTAACTGTGAAATCACGAAAAAATATCAGCTGTTCTATACAAATTTTCAATACCTACTCGACCAAAATGTATGAATTAACCATTTTATTTTGCGCGATATCAGAGTTGGTCCCATAGTAAAAGTTGTTCATATTGATGAGTACTTCCACCCATGCAAGTATTGCCGATGACTAAAAAATCAACCTGTATATATTTTTTTTCATACAACATTGTCGGCAAGCACCTGACGTATCACTCACGCGTTGCCGACTCTTCCCCCCTCCCCGATGAGCTCTGGCGACCTTACTCACGCGCAGGAACACAACTATAAGTTATTTGGCTGCGGTATTCTGTAAGGTGGAAGTACTTCCCCAGTCGAGCTGCTCTTTGAGCGACATATCGCTATGCTCTACCTCTCTTAAAGTATAGTCTTAGTTTATAGTTCGCGTTTGCGTTCTTACATCCATACATACTAACTATACCTCTTTATAATATTTAGTATAGGTAACGACCAATCAAAATTACCATATGCGATATCACGTAATGAGCTATCAAAGATTTGAACATCCCTTGCTCGTTAAGTTACTAAGTTCATATGAAACTTAGTCAATAACCCTGTCATGCACAGAACAGGGGCATTTAACTCGGAACTTACTCCTAATATCACTTGCCCCACATCTACCCGTGGTATTTGACTTGGTTATCGTCTGTTAAGTACTTTTTATGATTGTTGCGAATGATAAGTTGTTGATTTCTGGTGTAGTTATGTTTATGTACGTCTTGGTTTTGTGTTACAGCTTTTACCACATGGTACTTACCACGGTGTGGTCAAACTCCAAACACAAGCCTACGGTAAAGAAAAGATCGAGAACGGCACTGCTTTTTGCAATTTTCAGAGTAAATACTATCTACTTTAAGCCATAACAATTTGAACCTTTGCTTATTAGGTTCAGGATCTAAATTCAATTCATTTAATTTTATTTTATTTATTTAATAACTAGCTTCCGAACCCCGTGGTTTCACCCGCATTCCCGAGGAATCTTATGTTTTCCCGGGATAAAAAGTAGCCTATAGCCTTTTTCGATAAATGAGCTATCCAACAGAAAAATAATTTTTCAATTCGAACCAGTAGTTCCTGAGATTAGCGTGTTCAACCAAACAAACAAACTCTTCAGCGTTATAATATTAGTATAGATATTATAATTAATGCGAAAGTACTTATCTCTGTCTGTTATCTTGGGGGGCTAAATAGGAAGCTCGAGCAATATTGCTAATGCAATTCATTTTTCCGAATTTACTGCAGATTCATCAATACCAAATCTTTTAATGAATTAAATTGTATATATGTGACTATTTGTAGTGATTATTTTACATAAAACATATTGAAATAAGTAGGATCTGCCGAGAATTCGATAAATGAATTTCGCTTGAGCGGCCTTTTTAGAGGACCTTTTTTACGCCTGAACCGCCGAAGCGATACCCATGAAATTTGGTTCGCAGATAGCGTATGATGTAGAGAAACATAGGCTACTTCATTTTATCGGTAACGCGGGTAAAACCGTAGAGGACAGTTAAGTGTTCTATAAAATAATTATTAATTCAGACCTTAATTAATACTACTTGAAATTCTATTACGGCTTGCATCTTCTAAGAACCTTATTGACCTAGAAACAATAAATAGTTACCTACTATGTAGGTCACTCTAAACACGGTCCATACAACCGAAACCGCTTGCATCCACCGCACTACACCGGTAGCTTAGCACGACACATGTATACCATACCATAGACAAGTGGAAACGCTTTGAATTGAGATTCAACCCGTGTCATAGATACGGGGGTATTCTAACACCTGATCCGGTAGAATCGATCTGGATGCGCTCTGTCGCTTCCTACGTCGCTAATGTAAGGTAGACGTCCGACTGATAAGGTGAAGCAAGCTAAGTAATTTTAAATTTTTTTTTATTGAAATAAGGCCATGAACACCAGTACTTATAAATAGTCTGATTTTAACACACGGTTCGGAAGGTTGCTTTTGCTGAGAAGAGCCGGCAATCAAAAATTAACTTAGCTTTATATATATATTTTAAGAATCAATCGCTTCGCCACTATTACGACAGGCACCTAAAGCGGCCATCTTCGCAGGATAATCCGCTATTGTGTACTCCCAATTTAATGGGTGCCTGGTTGCTATCGATACACTATAGGGGTAATAATCGACTGAGCGAAATATTAGTGTTATCGTTACTGACCAACCGTCATTATGTATCAAAATGGTTATTTAGTCGATTTAATTCAGTGTGAGTATCACTGAGGTATGTTAGACTAGAGAGTTCAACGCTAAGCTATTTGTATCATTAGTAGGCGCAATACCTTAGATCTTTCATTTAAGTACCTACATGTCACTCAGTATTTTCTAGACATCATATGCTGGAGCAAAGTGGACTCTATTGTATCGCAATAGTTTATCATGCTAGTTGGTTTTTTCTTTATTATTATGTAAAATATAACAGCTGTTCCATCGTCTAACACGACGAAATTACCACTTGACTTTACGTGTTTTAGATTTTCTGGTTAATCTATAGGTACATACAAATAAATAAAATTCAATTGTCTGTTTGAAATGTCAAAATAACAGTTTTTTACGTACGTACGTATAACAATAGGACAGTTTTTGTCTGTCTGTTTGTTCCGGCTAATCTCCGAAACGGCTAGATAGATTTTGACGGGACTTTCACTGGCAGATAGCTTATGTTATAAGGAGTAACTTTTATTATACCTAGAACGCGGGTGAAACCGCGGGGAACAGCTGGTCTTGGATTTAAGCAAACTCAATTGGTTCACTATATCCTTATAACTATAGCTTATAGTGGTGCAGCGGGTCAATATTCAGTTCGAGTTTAGTTAGTGGGTAGTTCTAAGTTTACAACTTAAGACGAAAAGTTGGCGCGTAGCGATGGTCTTCTTTTATTAGTTTTTCAAATTCATTTTACTTGAAAAAGTGTACTTAACTTATTTTAGTTCAAGTTGTTCTTGCTTTGATATAACCGTAACTGTGTTTGGAGAAACTACGAACTCATCAATATGATCAAATTTTATTATGGGACTAACTGTATAAAAAAGTTCAATACCTAGTCGACCAAAATGCATATTGATGAGTAGGTTCCACCCCTGCATGTATTGCCAGTGACTAAAAAATCATCCTGTATGGGTAGAAGTCGCGGGGGAATTTACTTTTGTACATATATATACTAGTAGTGTTGGGTAGGACACGGTTTAAAAATGAGTTTGTAAGAGTAGCCTCTCCAGTACAATGTCCCACTTCAAATGAGGCGAGGTGTCGTGAAGCTCTGTAGTACATTTGAAGTAAAGAGTATGTATGTATCGGTCGCGTCAATGTCCGTCGTTGAATAAAAAAAAAGACGTGTTATGGAAATGAAGCATGACATGCCTCTCTGTCTCTCACTCACTCACCCTACAGTTCACGTCATGTGAAAGAGTACCGCGACATTAAATTTGAAGTAGTGCGTGTCAAAATCTCGTACCGCTCTTACATTTTTACGCCATGTACGGGACAAATGTACTGCCTCTTGTATGTCCTACTCAACACTACTAGTTTTCAACCCGCGGTTTCTCGGGATAAAAGTAGCCTATGTCACTCTCCGTTTCATAAACTATCTTAATGCAAAAAATGACGTTGAATCGTTGCTGCTTGAAAGAAGGATAAACCAACAAACACTTCCGTATTTATAATAAGTAAGGATAGGTAGAGTAATTAATCAAAACAACTAGCTATTCCCCGCGGTTTCACTCGCATTCCCAGGATGAAAAATAGCCTATAACCTTCTTCAAAAATTATGCTATCCAATGTAAAAATATTTTTTCAAATACGACTGGTAGTTACAAAGATTAGCGCTTTCAAACAAAAAACTCTTTGATTTATTTTATTATAGATTTTGTGTTTTACCGGGATAAAAAGCATATAGCCTTCCTTGATAAATGGGCTATCTAACACTGAAATAATTTTTCAAATCGAACCAGTAGTTCCTGAGATTAGCGCGTTCAAACAAACTCTTCAGCTTTATAATATTAGTATAGATTATTATATTAGTATATTTAGATTTGATTTATGTGAGATTATCGAACTATACACTTACCTTGATCTATTTTCGACAGATTTTGAAAAGGCGTTCCTAAATGGGATTTCAGTATCTTAAATCTAGGTTGAATCCTAGATCTAAATCTTTGTATAAAATGCGTTTCTTTCCTCCTGTCCGGCCGTATTCAACAAAATCGGACATATCTTTGGGGAAAATGTCTAGAAATCTGTCTAAAATACCTTTTAAATAAATCAAAGTACGTTTCAACTCGAGTTAGAAATATACTAGTTTTTGTTCGTGCCTTTGTTCGAATAGAATTCGTTAATCGCGAAATCGTATTTTTTTTTTCGAGGTAAAAAGTAGCCGTCCTTCTCCAGATCTAACTCTTTGCTAAATTTAATAACGAAACAGACAAAGTTACTTTCGTATTTATATTATTTTAAAATCCAATTTCACAGATCTCCTGTTTCGCTAACAAACAGTGTTGTGCAGTTTGGCGAAACTGCATTTTAGTTAAAGTCTTTATTGCATGAATAATTTAAAAAAAAACTCCAACACACTTATGTACCCTTCTCTTGCATATTTCTAGGGTTTCATATTTATTCATGAAGTTCCTAAGATAAGAATCTTAACTCTTATAAAGTTACTAGATTAACTATTTTCTAAGTGCAAAAAGCAATTATGCGGCTTGAGGCTGGCTTCTCATACATAATGTGACCAATCTGAACTCATAAAACTGACGAAATTTACTCAGTTTCGTTTGAATCATAGCTTAAGCTTTCATTTTTAATTGTATATCAATTTCTGCTTGAAAAATCGACTGGAAGTTAGGTGAGCGCTAGAATGCTCCCGGAAATAACTTTATCGGCATTCTGAACCGACGGAATTGAGTCTGAACTGAGAAAGAAAGAAAGATAGAAAAACATTTAAGATTTGGACTCGCCTCCAGTGTCACGGAACGTGCAAATTTTCACGGTCCTAGTCCCAGGAGTGTGGGCTGTGTGTTGATATGTCAGTCAGTCAGTCAGTTACAGTTACATTTTACACAATTACTTACCACCACATGATTCCATCATCTAATCCAATCGAAGTATTCAATTCAACCGATAATACTTTTAACTACACTTTTTTCGTTCGTCACAGAACCCTATATCTTTTAACGGCACACTTTATCCGAACTTGAAGTTATTTCAGTCTAAAACTTTCCGCCAACCCTAATTTTTTCCGCCTAATAGATTTTAACGACATCCTCGTTTACTTAGATAAGCTGTAGAATTCTTAATTCGTGGAAAGTTCGCGTTTTGCGTGTTTATTTAGAAAAGTTGCCTTTTTATTACAGGAAGGATGTTTTACTGAAAAATTGTTACGCATTTTACTTAATGTTTTTCGGTTTGAATTTACTAAGAATTTTGTATAATATGTTTTTTAAAGTTTCGTCCCTCAAAAGGAAAAAATTAACCCTTATAGGATCACTTCGTTGTCCGTCTGTCTGTCTGTCAAGACCCTTTTCATCAGGAAGGAGATATCAAGTTGAAATATCTAATACTCAGGTCTGCAATTTCTTGGAGCTGTGAAAAAATCTGACTTCCAAGTCAACGCAATCAAAATATACGCCGTTTATGGTGCATATTTTGACACTCCCAAGCGAATCAAAAAGTATAGTTATATATAGTTCCCGTTGACCTAGAATTATGAAATTTGGCAAGAAGCAATGTCTTATAGCACAAGTAAAGGGAAAAATCTAAAAGCCGTATTTTTTTTTGATACATTAATTTGAATAAATTAAATTTGCTTAATTTATTTGGAAATTAGATGAGGAAAAACCATAGATTTACAAATTCAAGACCACCTTAACAGCGACAAACTCGGCTGCGGCAAAGAATTCCAGCAAATTTATGCGTCTAAAACGTGAACAAGTGGATCGAATAAACAAACCCCAAACCGATCCCCCAACAATAAACATATTAAACGTTCTAAATGTGTCTGCAGTATAAGTGATGAAAATACTCGGAAAACGATGACTGGTGATCACAATTGTGTATCGGGATACAGATTTTATTATCCATTAAAACGCTCGATGCTCGAATCTTGTTCGAGGTGAGGTCGAATAAAAATATGAAACGAAATTTACCTATAATATATACATATAATCTGTACCAGCATATCTGTAAAATTGTGGGTGATATAGGAAGAGTAACGGAAATCAAAGACTCTTGTCTGTTGCACGCTAATCTTCGAAACCACTGAACGAATTTTCATGCAATTCCAAAGGTGAATGCGGCTTGGCGCTTCGAAAATGCCTTATTTTATCGAAATCGAGTGATAGAAAACATAAAATTATATAGTTCTAGCAACGTTATTTTATACTTTTTAGTGCAAACCCACGTTGTAGGTTTTGCTTTTTGTTAAAAGTTAATTTTATTTTTCATTTTTAGTTTCGTAATTGTGTATCAAGGTTTGTCACTGATCGAGGATATGCTTATTTATAATAATTGTCGACAATATTGAATAAGATATTTCAATCGCGGTAGTCGTGCTCCTTTTCGTTGAGGATTTCCGTCATATCTTCGAAGTCCATGATCAGATCTTATATGGGACCATTTCGGTAGTATACCCCTTCGTCCAAAAAAAAATTTTGAAAATCCGTCCATATATGACGGAATTATGCCCGAACATACATAAAATAAATATAAACAGCGGAATTGAGAACCTCTTTTTTGAAGTCGTAATCTGCGCAAGCGAAAAGTTAATAATAATTATAATATTTAATTTAATCATATATGCTATTTATATTTTAAACTAGCTTTCGCCGCGCAGTTTCCTTCGCATTCCAGACAAGCTATCGGTGTACATGATTTTACTTTAATGGTAACTTAAGGCGACACCTTGAAGAACATGGTTGCAAGGATTCCGATTATTCTCAACAATGACTGAAGCGAACGAACTGAAATTTATTGTAAGAATTCATCATGTCTTTGAATTTATTTTCTACGTTGCATAACATGATTGGTTAACTTTTATAACATAAAATAATTAATCAACAAGACCCCTTAATATAAGAGATTCCAATTTTACCGGCATTGAGGATCGATTTGAGGTTCCAAAATTTCTACATATATTAATTCAAACTGATACTATAAATTGTACTTAGGTTTTATGAAATATATTTGTAGTTTTTAAATTAAACAATAAAAACCATTTTGTCGCATACGCCCGTTCCGTTTACGCGGGTTTTCTTGAGAGGTCGCTATAGTAGGGAGCTGGACGCAGCACGTTGAATTTCAGATTTTTAAGCTTAACGCGGCTGTATCCTTATTCCTAACCTAAATACTAAATGTATCCGCTATCAAAACTAACCTAGATTTTTTTATAAAATTTTAGGTCGTAACCATTTGAAAAAAAAAACTGAACTCGCCAGCAATTGTTGCACTATACCAACCAATACTCAGCCAAATTCTGCGACGAAATTAGGTTCAAAATGGCATAGCAATGAATTCCTTCGTGATGTTTGCTAATTAGAGCAACCGAACGTGAGAGATAATATTTTTTTTTCTTTTCTTTTATTTTTAAGTATTGTACCAGTTACTATGGTCGTAAGTAATTAGTGTAAAGAATGGGGAAATTAGTCACACGACATTGAAAAAAATATGTTTTTTTTTTTTTTTGACGTGTTTTGCTTTTTAAATATTTTGACCCATTTCAATTTTAATTGGCTTTAGGTAGACTGGATCACTTTTCTGAACTTAATTTTACAACTAAATTATTTTGTTTGAAACTAACTCCTGAAGAACTTCTCTCTGTCTTCAATAACTTTACCAAGTATTTGGTATAGTTATATGTAAACAAAATCCTATGCCCTAAACACTAATCTAGCTATCCCCCGTGGTTTCACCTGCGTTCGTGGGATAAAAAGTACCCTTTTTTAATCTCCATGTCCCAGCCGTCTACAAATTTTCATTAAAATTAGTTATGCCATGAAATCGTAACAAACATATAGATTAATTTTCATTACTTTGGATTAAGTAAAGTTAGAATATATTATCATAGTCTGCTGGCCTTCTAGGCTTTATAAAAGTCGGCAACACAGTGGTAATCCCCCTGGTATTACCTACTTACCAATTAGATGGACCGACTGGCTGTTTGTCAGCCTTTCTAACACATAAACAAACTAGCTATCCCCAGCGGTGTACCCGCGTTCCCGACAGTTAAAAAAGTAGCCATGTCTCTCTCCATACCATAGGCTATATGCGTACTTTATTGCGATCGGTTCAGCGGTTTAGGCGTGAAATGGTAACAGAGTTACATTCGCATTTATAATATTATTTAGAATTTTGTGAGGATAAACGCTCTAGCCCGGTTCTATTGTAGATCCTTAGAGGAGGCCTATGTCCAGCAGTGGACGTCTTGCGGCTGAGATGATGATGAAAGGATTTATTAAGCGTCGTTGTTCACAACACATTGTTTAGCACGGTGGTAGGATACTTTGTAGCACAAACTGTCTGTCGCCAAAACACTTCTGGTTTGTTCCGGCAGCTGCATTTGAGAGCCAGTACCTTCTAGGCTTTGGGTGCTTACCACCTTCGGCCACATCATCACTTACCATGATGAGATTGTGATCAAAAACAGGCCTATAATTAGTAAAAAAAAAAATAGGGTAGGGTAAGATACGCTCCACATGTGGGTGCCCAGAATCATGACGTAGTTGTTTTTATACCACATTGTCGTCAAACAAACATACGGCCCGCCTGATGGTGTTGCAATATTTGTTCTTTCAAATAGGCCTTCGTAAGTACTTATATATATAATAGTCAGACTCTAACGCTCGGTTCGGAAGGTTGCTTTTGCTGAGAAGAGCACCGCAATAAACTCAGTAATAACACTTTTCAAATAAATATTTTTTACCATTTTCACCAAAAAATATCAACATTTCGTTATTATAACACAAAAATCACATACTTCTACTTATTAACGATCATAATTCTATTGGAAACATGTAGATAATGTGACGTGGCCAACACGGAACCTATGAATTACTGCCATGCCATAAATCGTATAGTAATTCCTTAGAAACGATTGTTATTCGTGTAATTTGCCCTAATACCTATGGTGGGTTGACATGACTCCTACCATTACGTTTAATAATAGTTTGTATTGGCGATTGTATCGTAGCTTTATGGGGTTCAGTTTTATTTGTGAAAGAACCCTGGGTTTCTTAGCCCAGATATGGTCAATGAGCATATGTCTTCATAGATCAATTAATTTCGGGAGCTACAGGTTGTAGCTGTTCTGTTCAACGTGGCACTTGACAAAAATATACGTGTGGCACTCGGGGACTGCCGCGGTAAAGCTATTCCATAGCATTTTTTATCAACTTATGCAATTATAATTTTTTATTTATGCAGTATTTTTTTTTTCTTGATACTACTAAGCCCGCGATAAAAGCTATGCAATAGCTTAACAACGGGAAACAAAAATAATAGGCTGTCAATAAAGGCTCATTTACACACTGAGAACACTGTGTCATCTCATGATTAGGCTGTATGGGCTAGAACCCTTAGTCTTCCCGAATTAAGGGAAAACAAAAGAAAAAAACTGATACTGACTGATAGGGATGCGTTCATTGAAAATATGGCGGTACTGTGCTCGGCCAATATGGCGACTGCCATTTGCACCATTAGAATTTAACAAAATCTCGATAATCCAAATTTTGCGGATATAGTATATGTTGTCGATTCGATTTTTTTTTAATATTTTATTATTCAGGTAAGGTTTCAATCGAGTCACTCGGCCGAGCTACATGGTAGGCGGAGTGGGGGGTGTCAGGTTTTATCGTTACGGAATTTCGTGATTCGGTCGCCGCGCTCAAAGCCCGCAATAAAAGCCATACAATAGCTTAAAAAATATCTTCTCGCAAATCACCTATGGAGGAGTAAGCAGGGGTCTGGGTACTGAGCATCGAAATGTGAGTCAAGTTACGTTAATTCCTAATGTGATATTAGGAGAGCATTGACCTTCTCTCGGGTACATTAACCATCATTAGGTAGTTGTTGGTTACCCATTTGGGAGGTTAGATAATAATTTATTATATTAAATACATATTAAATAGACTACTCCCAAGTTACAAAAATTTAAATCCGTAACGGCTGAACAGATTTGGATGAAATTTGGCAAACAGAATATGTTCTGGATTAACACATACGATACTTGTTATCTCGGGAATACATCAGCACCCTCGGAAACGCGGGTGCAACCGCGTGGCGGAAGCTAGTGACACAATCCTGACTTCACTTTGTATGTTTTGGCTTTAATAAAGATTATTAATATTAATACATTACCTATAAATTTCATTTTTAAATATAAGTTATAAAAAAATACATTTAAAAATATAAAAAAACCATTACCTATAAATTTCATTTTTAAATATAAGTTATAAAAAAATACATTTAAAAATATAAAAAACAGTTCCCCACCGGTATCGGGAACAGGGTCCTAGTTAAGGCTCCAGATAGAGGAACTCCCTCACTATGCGTGCCGTCTCCTGTAGCACTGCCTTCTAAATTTGGCCCTTGTGGTGTTTGTCGAGGCTTTTGGCCATAGCTGAAACGATTATCGGCACAATGGTTACCGAATCAATATCCTACATGTCCACAACCTCGTGTGCCAGATCAAGATACTTGCTTTCTTTGTCTTTCTCCGATTTCACGAGGTTCTCGTCATGAGGGACTGCAATGTCGACAATCATTATTTTAATTATATTTATTTATTTGGCCGGTTGGCGTGGTTGGTAAGATACCCTATCTATCACTCCGCAGGTCGTGGGTTCGATTCCCACTCAGGACAAACATTTGTGTGCATGAACATGTCTGTTTGTACTGTGTCTGGTTGTAATTATCTATATATGTATGTATTTACAAAAGAAAAAGTAGTATATGTAATATATCAGTTATCTGGCTTCCATAGTACAAGCTCTGCTTAGTTTGGGGTTTTTGGCCGTGTGTGAGGAATAATGTCCCAAAATATTTATGTCCCAAATATTTAAAATATTTAAAATATTACTGACTGTTGAATGTTACAAGTTCATAAATAATGCGTTACACGATACAGTCATGCTATCAACATAAAAATTATTGTGTTTTGATAATTCTATGTAGAATGAAATATCAAACTTTTATGATTAGACTAAAAGTTATGTCAGGGAGTTGTCAGTCGATTTATATAATAGTGAACTATATTTGCCTACCATAACTCTAAGTGCCTTTTACCGCAATTTACCGGTTTCAGCCATAAGTTCGTAAAATGTTGTTTGTGTAGATATTAGTATTTCATATGTTACTCTTTGCATGCCACATAGTATGGTGAAATGTTTGGAAACCTACCCATATATTTTTATACATTTATAAAATGTACCACATTTCATGCAATAAACATTTCCATAAAATGGCAAAACTAACTAAAAATATAAAAAAAGGGCTCAAAAAGAAAAAGTAACTTACCAAAAAAATAACTTTTTGGTAGAAACTTGTAAAATAACGTTGCATTTTCATTTTATTTTCATGTAATCTTGTATTTCGAGTTTTATTGAATAACTAGCTTTCGCCCCGTGGTTTCACCCGCGTTCCCGAGGGATGTTATATTTTCCCGGGATAAAAATAAGCCTATGTTCTTCTCCGTACCATAGGCTATCTGCATACCAAATTTCATCGCGATGGGTTCAGTGGTTTAAGTGTGAAAATGTAACAAACAAACTCACTTTCGGATTTATAATATTTATTAATAATAATAATAATAATTTATTCTTAACCCTTTCAAATAAATACGTACAGTTAGGTAACAATAAATAATGTACAAATATAACACATGACTTAAGACTAGGTACATTGTATGTTAGATCTCGGGCTGATGAAAGGAGACAATTAGGATAACGTTGGCGTTTTTTCCAATGAAGATGAACCAAGCACTAGTGAAGTGATGTGAAATGATTACGTGTAGTATCGTCTAAAAAGTAAGTACTAAAACCTGACTGACTGTATGTAAAAGTGATTAAATGTGACTAGAATTTTATATTATTACTCAACATTGGTGAAATACAGACACCGTGTGATGGGTCTTTAGTTTATTCTCACCCTGTTCTTTTTGCATTAGTCGATTCGGTCCGGTGTCAGAACGAATAAAAAACGATAGTATTGATACTGTACCCTGAGTGTAAAGAATTTACGTAAATAAACGCTTACTATAACGTTTGGGTTTACTAAAAAATTGTATGGAAGAAATTAGTTCCATGAGTACCTATTCCGCGAGAGGCGCTGTGCCGATTCCTATAGAAAAATGTCGTAAACGCTAACGTGATAGTAAGCGTTTTCTAACGTCAATTGTTTACACTCGGGGTACTGATGGCTAGAAGTATTATTATAGAAATATTCTATTTAAAAAACATACGCATACGCATTAAATATACATGTAGGAACTAATCTGACTTTATAATTAGGTACTGTTTTAAAGTAATTGTAATAAAAGTTCCATTTTATAGCTCTAACAAAGTCGTAAAGCTAGTTTTTTTTAGTAATCCAGTCGTAATATAAAAGGATGCTGTAAGCGATGGAGTGTATCACTACCGTTTTAACGACCATGTTGTGACGATCGTTAAAATTATATTGATTGCTATAATTAGATCAGGTTTTATGTGTGGATACTAGAAAAAATATTATTTTTTATCATCTATCTATATATAATCAAAGGCTGACCTTGAATAGCAGAACAAGTATTTAAACATCGGAAAAAAATACGAAAATTTATACTGGGAACGCGGGAGAAACCGCGGGGAGCAGCTACATTTTATTTTATACCGGTATTTTATATTTGGAAACCTATGATGGGTTTATCAAGCTGTACAACTTTTAATGAATCAACTCAGAAATCACAAAAAAAAAACATTTTTTTTCATATTAAACGTCTGCTTGATGAAAATATATGATTAAAAGTAATATAAAGCTATCCTATATACAGGGTGATTTTTTTGTCACTAACAATACTTGCAGGGGTGGAAGTACCTACTCATCACTATGAAAAACTTTTACTATGGGACCAACTCTGATATCGCGTAAAATAAAACGGTTGCTTCATACATTTTGGTCGAGTAGGTATTGAACTTTTGTATGGAACAGCTGATAAATTTTTTGTGATTTCACAGTTATTCTCATAATAAAATATGTTCATATTGATGAGTACTTGCAAGTATTGCCAGCATCTAAAAAGTCACCTGTATTTAGGTTATTAATTATGTGATGATGACAATATACCCTTTGTGTAAGTGACTGTTCTATCATGTAACTAGCTGGGTCTCGCTGTTCTCAGACTTCTGAGATATTAAAATATAAACTTAGATTCTAAAAGTTATTCACTTAGTAACGGTTGATGATACATAGGATACTGTGATTGGGGGCTGGTTGTTAGATTTTTAACTTGCTAAATACGTAAGAAATTACCCTCACCAAGTAACGACCTTTCAGTTTTCTTTCATAAACATTTTTTTTTTATACCACTAGGATGATAAACAAGCATACGGCCTGATGGTAAGCGGTTATTGTAGGCCTATTGACATTTGGAACACCAGGGGTTATCACTCGCGCGTTGTCGATCCAAAAAACATCCTATATTTAAGCAATATAGTACCAGTAGTTATTCTGTTATTCGAGGCGGAGACAAATCCTACAAATCAAAAATAAAAAAAATCGGTCCAGTCGTTCTTGACTTATAAATGGTGTAACTAACCCGACTTTGTTTTATATATACCTATAGATTGTAATGTAAATGTTTTCTTATTCTTATACTTACTAGTTTTTGCTCCTCTGTGTCAACATCAGAGGACAATCTCCTAATTTATTTTCTGGGTGAATTGTTAATTATATTACTAAAAATATCTGTCGCGTCGGTGGAACAAAGAAATGTGTTTAATTAAACAAGAGGGTGGGGGGGGGGGGGGGGGAGTAAAGGACAAGAAACCGCCGCGTTTACAGGGGAACTTACAAAATAATGAGTGTGAGTGTATGGTAGGGGAGGTAGCGGGAGCGGTAGCGGGGATTAAGGATTAGCTTTGTAAATTCTATGGAACACGACGTTCCGTCATGTACTTTGCTGATTTTTTGTATTTATACTTTACTTTGTCAAATAAAGAAGTAAGAAAAAGAGAAGAAAAATATTAATTTGTGATTAAAAAACCTTACTTACTTTTCAAAGGAGTGTGTAACAAATGGGTCCCTCAATTCAGCATGATGCTGGTTAGGTACATGAAATTTCGAAACAATAACACCAATTATATCACATAATCTACCTCTTTAATGTAAAATAACAAAACAAAAAGAAAATACAGGGATTTTTTTCTGACTGAAGTGAAATGAAAAGAGACCGAAAACGTCAAAGGACATATTCAGCAATTTAACCATATTTTTTAAAACGCTACCTCTCCCCGCTCTCACTCCATCCTCGCACCATACCGAAGCTATTATCAGACTCAAATTGGAAGAGAGCAATTAGTTACCGCCTTCGTACCGGCAACAAATAACCGAGACACGACAAAATAACAACTTTAGGCAAATTTTTACAGCTTCATATTGATTAAATTGTGTTTATTTGTTTGTTTATTGGAATTACAATGTGGTTTTTCATACCTTTGAAGTACCTATACAAAATCACTTACGCGACGGTGGTGGCCCGGCACTAGTTGCGCGCGCGCATCACTAAAACGCAATGTCAGTGATTGTCATGTACATATTTTCTGTAACCTTCTTATCTTTAATACAAAAGTTTCAATCTATCCACACCTTATTTATTGTAGTTGCGTGGGCTCTCCGCGCATTTGTCAATTACCCCGTTTTAAAAGGTCCCAATGCCACTAGCTTATATGACTACCTTATCAATGGGTCCCTAACTCTGGCTGTAGTAGTCGCAATAATAAAAATTTTAAAAAAAGAATATGAGGAAGACCTGGGTGCAGTATTTGTAAGAGTCGGAGCCATGGAATATGAAGAAGTAATAACTGCTTTCTCAACCACTCTTGTCCTTTACCTAACAGGTGGGCTATTCATTGCCCGATCGGCAGAGTGCTTAGGCAGAGGCAGAGGAAGTGGTTATTACATTACCCTAATTAGAGACTCCCTAATTAGGGCACTATTTAGATAGTAGTGCCGTTGGTACCCTAAATCGGAATCTAATTACGATTACACCTTCCGATTTCCTAATTAGGGAGTCTCTAATTAGGGTAGTGTAATAACCACTTAGACGTCCCGATCACCCTAAGGTCCTTTGATTTCCTAACTCTTATTACCCTTCCCTAACTTTAGGGAGTTATCAAACAAAAATGTTTTTAATTTCGCAATATGTCAACGTCAACATACATCACTCCAAAGTAGGTACTGCCAAGTAGCTGTGCTCAAAGAAAATGTTCCATCAATTAATTTTCCCCCCATTCAGGCTAAGTGTCCCTACATAGGTGTAAGGGTTCCATTCCAGTCATGTGATAAGATGCGCTAAGTGTTTATGTACTGTTTTTGTGTGTGGCTATGAAAATGGCGGTTTCATTAGAGGTTGGATATCGCTACTAATTTTGAATATTGGTTATTGAGAAAAGCATAGTTGTATATATTTATTATATGATGCATAGGTATGTTACACGATTTTTTAGGTTAGGGATCAATCTTTCTAATATTATGAAATCTAATTTATGACAATTAATCACGCAAAAATCCTCATTAAATTGACTAACGTTGAACTGATAGTGCATTTTCTTTTATAATCTGTCATATTAATGCTATTAAGTACATATAATTTTAATATAGGTACATATTTATGGCTGTGAATAAATAAATATAGTGATGACTCTTGTGTTCGTTTATGGCATTAAAATGTTTCTTTAAGAATTAGGAGCGATTTTTAAATTGCAGTTCATCTAGCTCCAAAATGAAAATCCTTTACATGCATTAGGTTAGGTAATGATACTTTAATAGAAGCGATGTTTTATTATCATTATCGTTATTTTAACGCGATAACGGTGGCATTAATCCTGCGGGGATGAAGTTCTGAGCTTATTTTCGTATCTATGTACTCTATTAATGGGGTGGGGGTGAACTGAGTACATTCTGTTTGGTGTTTGTGTCTCAGTTGAACTGTCTGCCTGCTTGCCTACCTATTGACTGACATCAATTTATTATTGTGCTAGTCGAAGTACCTAATAATCAAAATATCCTGAGATATTTCTATTTATGTTAATGCACAGACTTTTTTTTCAATGACTGGGTATCGGACCTACCCTCATGGTTAGACAGTGGGCATCAAGTCCACACCGACAGGCTCGACGAACGGACGGAAATCTATAATTTTCCAATTTTATATCGATTAATTTACAATTATCCTTCCAATTCCCGATATTTAAATATACAACTAGATTTCATCAAATTTCACTAATTACAACTAAAATGTTGCATAAAGCGTAATGTACAGTCAGCGTCAAAAGTAGATTGGTACTTTAGTACCGTGTCACATTACACAATTTTCATACAAACTGTCAAGAGAACGTCAATAGATTATTATGAAAGGGTACTAAAGTGCCAATCTACTTTTGACGCTGACTGTACCTAAGCTCTATCGCTAACTAACGATGATTTATTGCCTAGCTAGACCAATTAGTGGTGATATTAATACTGTTACGACATGTAGGCAACCAATTATAATGCTATTTAGATTTAGTTAGATCTGATGAAAACCAATTGATGGACCAATGATCTGAAGCTTTACCACTTAAAACTGGGCATTAGGCACTACGTGGGGAATCGAAGGGCTCTATTACAATGGTATTCTAGAAAATGTGAGCTCATTTAAATGAGGGCCCTGGGTTAGAGACGCTGGAAGCGTTAAAGGACTGATTTAGGCTGACATAAAGGTGCATGGATGATAAGAGACCACTGACGCCTATAGATATCAGCAATACCAAGTGGATTTCTTTCACACCAGTAGATGAGTCCGCTACAAAAATATCTGTGTGTGCAGACCCTAAAATGTTTTCCATTGCATGGATTACTTCCATGGTCGAAGCCGTTTGCTTCTTGAATTTCCTATAATATATATTAACAATTGTTATTTATTGTTTCAGGTATGTACAAATCGTCGATTAACTTTCTGGGCCAAACATTAGTGAGTGAATCTCTCAATACGACCTGTATGTACCTATGTTATTTATGTTTGTTAAGACTACCGACTTGGTCTCGTACTTTTTTTTTCATGTCAATTGTGTGATTCATTTTAATTGATTCGACGAAATTATTACTGCTACCAACCTAACAGATATGGACCGGTTAATTTACAAAAGTAATTAATATAAATCAATAAGCCTTTAATTCTGACCTTTAGGCTGCTTTTCCACCAGAGATGTACTATGCTGCGTTGTTACGGATGCGTTTGATATCCACCAATCATATTCATTGGTCCAATTAATATGGATGGAAGGTCGCGAGTGGTGTAGCTATGTGCTCCGCTACATAGCATATCATCAGTGGAAACGATCAGTAGAAACGAGCTGCATAGCACATTTCTGGTGGAAAAGCAGCCTTAAGGTTGTTGTCTAAAAATATTATAATGCTTTACAGAATGTCTCTCAGTTCAGTGTGCCTATTGGCATACTGGTACATCTCTTCTAACATCTTCCATTATTTTCTATCCCTAGCCACTCTTCTCCAGTTGGGACCGGCTGTTAATTTTGAAATAAATTAATTATTTCCTCGTGAATAAATATTGAAACTTATATAATACTTAAGTTAAAGAACCGATTTCTGACAACGTTTGATCATGAAATAAGTAAACAACTCTAATTATACTATAGTAAATAATACGTCTGTATAGTGTGGGCATCGAACCCGCCCCCTGTGGCGTCGCTGTCTAAGTATCTAACCTCCAAGCTAAACAAGCGTCTCGTCAATAATATGAATGTAATATCTTCCCACAAACTTGTGTAGTAATTGTGTATCTAATTGCAAGTTAAGGGTTCACAAAGAATTGTGAAAGAAGTGTCTGAAAAAGTTCTACATTTAAAATTCATTCGTACAATATCCTCGCACGAATCCCGCCACGTTTTAATAACGTTTTATTTATCACCTTTAGTCTACCTTCTATTTTTACCTCCGCTGATATAAAGTCCCACCGCCAGCGAACGAGCAAGCGAAGCGATAATAATTTACTTGCTACGTAAATGCCGCATTAATAGCTTGAAGTCCAAGACGTGTACTAACACGTCGAAATATTTTTATCTACTAAGATATGAATATTTCTTGTATTTTCGTATTTCGTAGCACCAACGCGGCACCGCATCGAAAGCAGTAGTATAATTAACATTGACAGAACTTGATGATTTAAAAAGTCAAATGTGTGCTTCTAAACTTTTACCTAGTATTTTTTTTACGATTCATAAGCCTGAGCTTGACCACAATCTCACAATGGTAAGTGATAATGTGGCCGAAGGTGGTAAGCACACAATTCGTAGAAGGAACTGGCTATCATTGTTCGCTTTTTACTCGCTTTCCGTTAGGGATGTCACTCATTAACTTATATCACTTTCCGTCACATAAACTATCTATACTTATGCAAAAAATAACGTCGATTTGTTGCACCGTTGCTGCGTGAAAGGACTGACCACATTTATAAATACGTATAAAGTAACTTTCGACTCGCTTCTCGTTGCTAGTCGGACGTATACTTAACTGGGGAAGCAGTAAGGGTACGCAGAACAGTTAAATGCACGTAATTAATTGTACAATTAACGTCGCCAGGCGCACTCTCTGCTATCCGGCGGGAATATTAAATGATATTAATATCGCGTTGGAAAGTTTAAAAGAGGTTATGATTTTAAGGCGGTGATAGATTTGGGGTTATATCGGACGTCACGGATCTCATTTAGTTGGTAGTACCTGATACCAAACTAAAATAGCTTACAATATGGATGAAAATCGGACGACTGATACAATTTTAATTATTTACAAACAGACACTTTTTTTTACTGCATATTATAACACCATTACAGATTATACCAATTCTGTTGTAAATAAAAAAATAGGTATGTAAATGTATTTAAAATTCATCATTCATTCATCCAAATCCAATCAGCCGTTTATGCGTGATTGAGTCACAGACAAACATACGAACTTTCACATTTATAATATTCGTAGAATGAGCATGAGCAAGCAGTTTTGCGTGTGGTTTGTTTATAACCTCGATTCAAAGGAAACGGTAAAAAAATCATACGCCTACATTTTTTAATAAGGGTATAGGTATAGTGGTTAACGCTGCGCTCGCCAGGAAAGCTCCCAGTCGGCATGATTTTTTTCGACATATTCAACAATCATCGTCCTATTTCAGCCAAATTACACAAAATCTTATTAAATTATATACCCAAACCTTCCTCATGAATCACTCCGTCCATTGATGAAAACCGTATGAAGATCCGTTCAGTAATTTTTAGTTTGTCGCGTATACAGACAGACTGACAGACGTGGCGGGGAGGCTTTGTTTTATAATATAGTGATTGTAGTACACCTCGATGGCTACCCTCGAGTTATAAGGACAAACAGGTGCTGTTTGTGAAGACTTGTCTGATTGAGTCTGCTATTTACTTGTTATTCAATTTTAATAGTTTCTGTTCACCCGCCGGGGTACGAAAGAGTGAGATTAAAATGTGTGTTATGAAATTAATCTATGTTTGTTTGTTTGTAATTGCTGAGCTTATTGCCGGTTCTTCTCAGCAAATGCAACCATCTGAACCGTGCGTTAGACTCGACCTATTCATGAGTGCTTGTTTAGAGATTTTGATTTTGTTTTTACGTATCTGTTTGGAAAACGCTGGATGCAGGCCGCCCAAGACCGGTCCTATTGGAGATCCTTAGGGGAGGCCTGTGTCCAGCAGTGGACGTCTTGCGGCTGAGATGATGATGATGATTTCATCTGAAGCCGAGTACCTATTGGAAACCAACTACAGTAATACTACTGTAGTTATAGTTAAGAGTAAGTTTTCTTCTCGGTTTTTTTTATCCACCTTTGGTTACAGCATGTGAGATTGTGGTCAAACCCAAGCCTATTCAATGTAAAATAAAAGCTAAAATTACGTTCTATAGGCTTAAAACCCTTCGGCGAACATAAATCACGAAGGAAGGAAACGCGGCAATATGTAAAGAAAAGTAAACTAATAAAACCGCGCCAAGTTTTCGCATACTTACTCGTGCAAGTATCTTGTATCTAAGTAGCAAAACTTCGCCGTGGGTTACTGTACTGATTACCTTATGTGATATAGGCTTGTGGGTATTTTTTTATTAAAATATCACTAAGAGGCTAAAGCATATGAACTTAAGGGAACTGCCTTCAAGTTCAGCTGACATTGTAAAAAAAAAAAACTAAATATACCTATAAAAAAAATACCTTGCCGAGTTTCTTGCCGGTTCTTCTCAGTTGAAGGCGACTTCCGAATCGTTGGTAACTTCAGTAGTTTCGACGTTCATAAGTGCCCTCCTAAAAGAAGAAGCTTAACCTCATTATAAGAATCGAACCCACGACCATGACACTGACTAACACAACCTAAACTTCAAGACGAAAACACATCCTGAAGACGCGCATAATGGGGCAACTGTTAGTAGTTAGTAAATAAAATATTATCACGTTTATTCCCTCTTTACACTTAATATTAATTAAAAAATAATACACTTATAATCTTCCGACCTGACCTGTGTGTCTCAGTATGTTAACTAGTTACAGAGTGTTTAATTTTAAATTCCTCTCATCGCCCGCCTCGTGCTGGTGATAATTTTAATTACACCCGTGCAACGCCATAAAGTATTGTGCGAGCGTGTTGGGGACACGTTCACAGCTTTTATAAATATACTATCTATCTTGGGAATGAAAAGAGTTTAGCTACGTTAATTAATAGAGATCAATTTGACGGTGGAAGTGATGGATTGGGTGAACAAACTATGACGACTACGATCGTTTATAGACTTATAAATAATAAAAACTGGCCAAGTGCGAGTCGGACTCGCACACGAAGGGTTCCGTACCATTATCTATAAAAACGGCAAAAAAACGCGTTTGTTAAATGGGGGCCCCCCTTAAATATTTATTTTATTTTGATTTTAGTATTTGTTGTTATAGCGGCAACAGAAATACATAATTTGTGAAAGTTTCAACTGTCTAGCTATCGCGGTTCTTGAGATATAGCCTGGTGACAGACAGACGGACAGACGGACGGACTGATAGCGAATTCTTAGTAATAGGGTTCCGTTTTGACCCTTTGGTTACGTAAAAAACGTCAATACAGATGTATCGCTTTTTCATCTAAAATTACTAGAAATTATTTTTTCTTAGAACACTTAATACTAACAAGTAAGTCTTGTTCTCAATGCCATATGGTATTTTTTTCTCATAAAATATCATATTCTATTTACTAATGCATTGTGAAGATGACAAAGGTTCCAAAAATAATAGCACATAAATATCCGCCGTGTAACGTCAAAACAAATGACACAGAACTGTCAATGTCAGTTTTGACACGTGTCAAAGTGAACGACCTGTATCCGCCGGGATCGGGTTGTGTCATGAGAAACTTGGGGTTATTTTAGACTAATGGATAATGGACACTTGTTATTCGGACGATGCAGATGATGTAACTTTTACAGCAACGTAACCGTTATTTTTTCACAAGGTTTTGCAGACCTGAGTATTTATATTAATTTCAACATGATACCTCCACGCGTTCCTTTAGGCTTTATTTTTTCCTTTTATGGCATGGAACCCTAAAAATCCACAGCATCGTTACTTTTGACACATAGAACAACACTTACCCTGACATAGTTTAAACAGCACGTGATGTCACAGATCAAAGACTGTTAATTTCACAGGCATTAGACAGTTCACACTCGACGGAATCGGGCACGGGTTGTTTGAATGTAGGTACGATGGGATGTATGTGGAGATGGTTTTACTCGGGCTTATTGGGAAATCGATGCGATTCAAATGATCGTAGTCATATGTGAAATGTACTGAAGAGAGTTGGTATTGAATGTATGTATTATTAGCTTCTGCCCCGCGGTTTCACCCGTGTTTTCGAATCTTATGTTGGCTCGGGATAAAAAGTGCCAAGTATATCTATTTAGCCATTTATGCGTGATTGAGTCACAAACATCCAAACATTCATCGTATTTTTTTTTAATACAAAGCAAAATAAAAATCATGAACCAATGACAATGACTACTAAGATACTAGTTCAAAAACATTTACATAGAAATGCGCTGATGCGATTCTAAAGTTACCAGCGAATGACGCGAGCGCAATGCGCATCGCAAGTATAACCACTCAGTAAATACCATAGATAATATGAATGATTTGCATTGTACAACAGCTATATCTATAATATAAAAATGAATCGCAAAATGTGTTGGTAAGCGCATAACTCAACAACGCCTGGACCAATTTGGCCAATTTTTTTTTAAAATGTTCGTTATTGTCAGGAGAAGGTTTGTATGAAAAAAAAATACACCGGGAACGTGGGTGAAACCGCGGGGAACAGCTAGTACTTAATATATTGTTGTTATTACTTATACTATGGGTTTCTTTGTCGTTTTAATACTCAGATATATATGTTATTTCCTGTCTTTATAGCATGACTAAGTACATTCCACCCCGCGGTTTTACCCGCTTTTCCAGGGGATCTTATGTTTTCCCGGTATAAAAAGTTGCCTACGTGTTATTCCAGACTATAATCTAATCTCTGTGCCAAACTTCATCCGAATCCGTTCAGTAGTTTTGAAGTGAAATAGTAACAAACATACATCCATAGTACTCACAAACTTTCGCATTTATAATATTAGTAGGATAGTAGGACTAGCTGTCCCCTGCGGTTTCACCCGCGTCCCGCAAAAAAAGTGGCTCATGTCCTCCATACCATAGGCTATCTGGGTACCAAATTTCATCGCGATGGGTTCAGCGGTTTAGGCGTGAAAAGGTAACAAACAAACAAACTCACATTCGTATTTACAATATTAGTTAGGATATATTCGTAGCATTAGTAGGATAGGATAGGATATTCATACATATTATGTAAAAAATGGTAATTAAGTTTGATTAAAGGTATTTGAAATATTATTAAGTACGCCAAAGCGAGTCTTCCTATCTATTTGTTACATTTTCAAGTCTACTGAATCGATTTTGTTGGAAATTCACTGAGGGGCTATCTTAGACCACGGAGATTAACAATAAGATATTCAACATTCTGTACTTACTGTAGCATAAGTAAGATAGGTGTCCTTTTGGCCTAATAATTTTGTATAAGACCTATTTATATTATCCCGGGAACGCGTGTGAAACCGCAGGGATAGCTAGTTGCATAATAAAATATTGTATTTCTCTTCTCGTAATAATCCATACTACTCATACTATTCCATATTTAATACTGGCTTCCGCCCCGCGGTTTTACCCGCGTTCCCGAGGCTTCTTATGTTTTCCCTGAATAAAAAGTAGCCTATAACCGCAATATAATTGAGTGTGCAGATAGCCTATGGTATGGAGAGGGACATAGGCTACTGTTGTTTTCTCGGGAACGCGGGTGAAGCCGCGGGGATAGCTAATTTAAATATAACTAGTCTGCTTTATAAAAGACGGTCCGGTTCCTTTCAACAAAATAAGGGCAATGAAAGCATTCAGGACATGTGGGCACAATTGCCATTAGTTCGTCATCTAGTCCACTGAAAGTATGTTGGAGTGGACCCTTCCTCTTGAAGTTCCGACTACAGACCACTCGAATGTATTGAATAACAATGTATTACCGAGCGTTGATGCGCTCTCACGGTTTATGTTGTAAGGCGCTTTGCATACGGAGCAACTTTAGTTGAGGCAACTATCAACTTTTTGAAAGGTTTCTTTAAAAATTGCTAGTTGCTACAATCAAATAGACTGGTTTAAATATGTAAAAAGCGAGTTGCCAGTTGCTGCAATAGTTGCTCCATGTGTAAAGCGCCTTACTCGTCTGTTGTTGAATGAGTTCTGATGAATGAGATCGGGTGAAAGAAAGTAAAGATATAGATATTTTATAAAGTCTGCGCGAGCGAAGCCGCGGGTGAAAAGCTAGTAGGTAATGAAATTGATGAAGAATGTAAATTACAAAATACTTGGCGTTCCTAAGACAGTAGTTTCCTATGTTTTGTAAAAACGTAACAGACAAAAAGACTGACTTATTATGTAACGCAAATATTTACGCAACTTATTTATTGTAAAAAGTTCTAGTAAGTACGGTGATATATTTACAATATTTTTTCCACTCCCAAGCAACGTTAGCTACTCGTATATTTTAATTGATTATATTCTCTTTGATAAATATTTCCCTATTCAGATCCGCCATTAAGTAATTTAATGATGACATCGCTCGCCCGAAATTTTATTTGAACGCGATTTTGTAAATATTTTGTATTTTTTTGTACGGCTACCCTCCGCTCCCTTGTTTGTAGAGGCTTCACTTGTTTACCACTTTACGAAAATTACGGATGAGTTGATTTATGTAAACAGAATCATGTTTTTCTTTCTTGATACCATGTTATTTGTATAATTATTGGTCCTTCGTTTTTAATACAGGAAGATTGCGACAATTTTATATTGAATGTAAATGAAATGGTTGCTTTTGCTCGGAAGGTTGCTTTTACTGAGAAGAGCCGGCAACTCAGCAATTACTCTTTAAATCAACATAGATTTATCATATGCAATTATTTATCTAGACTCACGACAATAAGGCGGAGAAAAAATACAAAATGATGAATGACTTAATAAATAAATACTTAGCAGCACCTGTGCACAAAATATGTTTTTTTTTATACCACATTGTCGGTAAACAAGCATACAGCCCACCTGATGGTAAGCGGTTGCCGTAGCCTATGAACGCTTGCAACACCAGGAGTATTACTCACGCGTTGCTGACCCTTCCCCCCTCCCTGATGAGCTCTGGCGACCTTACTCACGCTCAGGAACACAACTTAGTTATTTGCCTGCGGCTTATTATGTATTCTGTAAGGTTTTTATAAAACACAACCTTAATACAATAGACTAAAGAGTATATTTCACCTCGTTTTCTTATTTGAATTATGTATTACATTTTCAATATACGCGAGTTTCTAAGACGTGCGCCATTTTCAAAGTGTTGAAGTTACGCAATCGGTCGTGCGATAAAATCGCACAATTGTTGCTGTTTTATGTCTGCTGCTAAGTGATAAGAGACATTGCTTGACATCGGTTTTGTGTACATCAAGGGATCCATTATGAGGGTACAATACAATGCACTCACTGTACTTTAGTATACTTACGAGATATGTATAATGCTAGAGTGGAATAAGGGTATGTAAATAAGGTTTTACTTATGTTGTTTTTTTTTATTGCGTGATGTTTTTAATCGGTTACTTGCATTTTTTAGAATGGTAAAGTTATCCGATGCCAAATAATCCTTAGCTTTGTTAGTCATGGAATGGATTCATAGTTTGCTAAATTCAAAATCAATTAACAGGCAGACGGTCCACCTGATGGTAAGTTGTCTACCGACTTTGGACAATTGCAATATCAAGGTGACAGTCAATATGTTGCCGACCCTGAACAGCTTTTTTTACGCGCACCGAGGGTTCCGTCAAAACTTGTAAGTATGTAAATTTCAAAGAACAAAAAATATTTATCAATATTTTGGTATTTGTTAGTAAAATATACGTAATAATAAACATTATCACCAATTTTCAAGTTCATAGGTCAATGGGAAGTTAAAAAAATCTTCTGAACAAAATTTTGACAGACGGCGGACAGACGGACACTTAAGTGACAGCAATAGCCGTTTGGACCCTTCGGGTACGGAACCCTGAGAAGAAACGTTATAAGCGTAAAAAAATATCCTTAATTCGTCCCCGTCCAACCAAGAATAGTACCTGCATATAAAATATACCAGAAAACTAACAATGTATCATATAAATGTCGACACCCGGTGTCTAGCGAGCGTCTTTGGACACTTTATAGTGCTCTCAGGTGTCGTTACATATGATTTTATTGGTCCCACTACAGCCGATTTATGTCATAAAACTGTAATTATAATATTTTGTTGTGTTATGATGCAAAATAGTGAGAATTTTCAGCATCATGTTGGAATATGTTGCTGATATATGTATTATTTGTTTAATACTAGCTTTCTTTAATGCTAGGTACCGACAAAAACAAGTAACCTGTTTCCCTCTTCGTACCACAGGCTATCTCCGTACCAAATACCATTGCGATCGGTACCCTGAGTGTAAAGAATTTACATAAATAAACGTTTACTATCACGTTTGCGTTTACTAAAAATTTGTATGGAAGAAATTAGTTCCATGAGTATTCCGCGAGAGGCGCTGTGCCGATTCCTATAGAAAAATGTCGTAAACACTAACGTGATAGTAAGCGTTTTCTAACGTCAATTGTTTACACTCAATTGTTTATACTGTTTTTAGGGTTCCGTAGCCAAATGGCAAAAAACGGAACCTCTCCCCCCCGGATCGCTGAGGAGCTCAGACGTGTTTAAATAGTGACCCCTAATACCAAAATTAATTTTATATTAATTTGCATTTACTATTTTAAATAAAAACCAAAATAAACAGGAGTGCATAAACTGCAGGAGTTAACACACGCAGTCGAAAATCTCTACGGGCTGCCCCAGCGCAAACGCACATTGACACCCACACAGTGAGTCGTCTCGTTTTATTACATAAAATTGCCATCGTAGTCACAAACAAGGGCACTAAACTTGTGTGGAGATAGTGTCCTATTTCTGTCGGATTCATATAAAGAAAGAAGACAACGCTATTTTTAACCTTCAATTAAGGAGGGGTCTTGTTTAACTGGACGGAAGTGTGATTTGTTCCTGATTGCCGCGATACGACCAATTCACTTGACCCCTATACAGTATTACAAAGCATAGTTTTGAGTTACCTACTATTAACTACATCGCACTACTGCCTTCCTGGTACTTCGGCCGACTACACTATGCCAATTAACCGCTCACCACCGCATACGCCGATGACGTCATCAACGCCTGCTGTAACTATCCCTAAGCTCCAAAATGAGTTAATGATAACTCAGGACTCGGATACAGCTTCAGACAAGGTGATGTCAGATAATGATCATGTTATCACTAACATTACAAGGAGGATTAAACGTAAGCACGGAGAGGTGGCCAACTCAGAACTCAAAGAGCTTCTTTGCGACTTACAAAGAAAACAAAATGCGGATTTTGCTTCCATAAAACACGATATGGAAACAATCAAGCAACAGAACAATGAGTTTCAAAAATCCCTAGAGTTCCTATCAACCATGTACGATTCTTTGCTGCAAAAAATGGAATCAGTCGTAAAAGAAAACTCTGCACATAAAAACCACATACAAAGCTTGGAAAACAAGGTTGATCAATTGGAACGAGGACTAAAATCATCGACGATTGAAATTCGCAATATTCCATCTGTTCGATCAGAGACAAAATCAAACTTGCAAGCCCATGTCGTGCGTTTGGGTGAGGTAGTGAACCAACCAATAAAGGACAATGAAATTCGTAATATCTTTCGAATTAGAACCAAAACTGAACCGGATCCTATTATAGTTGAACTTAGTACAGCTTCACTAAAAGAAAACATTATCAAATCGGTCATCGACTTTAACAAAAAACAGGGAAGAGAGCAGAAAATTAATACACAACATTTGAAAATACAAGGAAAACCCGTTCCTGTTTATATTACGGACAACTTAACTACCAAAACAAGGCGGCTGTACTATTTAGCCAGGGAGTTCGCAAAGTCTAACCACTACGCTAGCTGCTGGACTGCGTATGGGAAAGTTTATCTACGTCAGAAGGAAGGACAACCTGTTGTCCGCATCGACTGTGAAAATGATATTTCTAAGCTAAGCATAAAAAACTGACTAGATCTCATGTTTAGGTTTTCTCTATACTCAATTACTTATTATAATCTTATTTTGTTAACATTTACATACTCACGCACTCACCAAAGATTCACCCAAACATTATTTTGCACACATAACAACACACACACTTCTCACAAAAATTACACACTTATTTCATACATAATAATTCTCCGGCCAACTTACATATCTAAGAATATATACTTTTTGACTTATTTACTTAGAATACAAACATTGCATACTGCCTCTCTAGTAATTAAAATAAACTACCTTAAATTTGTAACCCCGAATCAAGGAAATGTAATTAATAATTCCACTAAAAGTGCATAATAATGAGGATGACTTATATTCTGATTTAGACAATATAGCACTAGCTGATAGTAGCACTTGTGACATAGATAATTGCCCCAGTCTGCTTAGTAAGAAAAATAAAACAAAGTCTCTGGATATTATCGTACAAAACATCAGAAGTATCAAATGTAATTTCCCTCACTTCCAAACATTGCTATATCGCTCTAAAGTATATTGGGACTTTATCATTTTAACCGAGTGCTGGCTTCGTAATAACCAATATATTCCTGAACTGGAGGGTTATAATCATGCATTCACTACAAACAATAACACACAAAATGAGGGCGTTGTAGTATATTACAAATCCTTTCACATTTGTACTATATCAGAACCTTCCCTTTTAGATGCTAATTGTCTAATGATAAAAGTAAACACTACCACAGTTATTCTTGCTATATACCGTCCGCCTGGCGAAAAAAACACAACTAATTTCCTCGAATCACTAAACATCATTCTAACTAATTTGGCCTCCTTTAAGAACATTATTTTAACTGGCGATATTAATTTAGATATTTCAAATTCTTCGAAAGATCATAGAGCGCAAAATTATTTAAACCTTCTAGCCACTCACGGTATGCTGCCAGCACATTATATACCAACCCATACTCACACTTGTCTTGACCACATAATACTTAAGACCAAAACACCAGCACGATGTTTCGTGGCAAATACTACCTAACCGATCACTATAGCGTTATACTAAGCCTAGACATGCTTCCTTATATTGATCATCTTGCCAGGATTAGTAAAAGAATTGATTATGAAACCCTTGACACGATTCTTTCTAAAGCAGATCTAGCCTCGATCCTGTCGATGAAGAATGTCAACGAGGCAGTGAACTTCTTGATTTGCACGTTAAATAACCAGCTCAACATTTGCACAAAAATAATTACAACTTCTAGACGTAAACAGATTTTGAAACCTTGGATTACTTCAGGCTTATTGAGGTGTATGCGAAACCGAGATAAACTGCACACGAAGTCAAAAAAACAACCGGACAACGAAACTCTTAGACTGACCTATACCCGTTATCGTAACTTCTGTAACTCAATAATTAAAAAAGTTAAGCGAGATTACGAAAAAGCAGAAATCAACAAAGTCAAACATAACAGCAAAAAACTTTGGGAAGTAATTAAAACAATAACTCACACACGCAAAATTAAAAGTACAAACACTGAATTAATTGTCAATAACAGCCCCCTTGAAACAGCTAATATTGTGAACCGATACTTTGTAAATACAGGTAGATCATTGGCAGAAAACTTACAGGTTACAAATGTCATGTCATCAACCTACTCGACTATTCATTTCCAAACCACATCTCATCCGCACTCCTTTAGCTTACTCCTTACGGAAGCCGATGAGGTTGAAAGAACAATTTCAAACCTAAAAAGTGATTGTGCCCCTGGCTTGGATAATATCTCCAGTAATTTCATTAAAAGATATAAAAGTATTTTAGTGGAACCTCTCACACATATTTGTAACTTGGCTCTTACAGCGGGAGTATTTCCCTCGGCATTTAAACGTGCTCTAATCCATCCGATCCATAAAAGCGGTGACAGGGATCGTGTCAATAACTACCGACCTATATCCATACTACCAGCTTTCTCAAAAATTTTAGAAAAAATTATGAACAAAAGACTAGTTAACTACTTAGAGTCCAAGAGCCTTTTATCTAGTTCTCAATTTGGATTTCGTATGAACAAATCAACAAGTGATGCCGTTCATGAACTTACAAACACGGTAGTCACTGATATGGATGCTAAGAAAAAGGTCATTGTTATATTTCTGGATCTCGCAAAAGCTTTTGACACGGTCTCTGTCCCACTTCTACTTGACAAGTTGCAACGGATAGGAATACGTGGTACACAACTGCGGCTCTTTGCAAGCTACCTCTCGGAGAGGATGCAGTGTGTTCAGCTTAACGGGGTGTGTGGGGATGACCTTCCTGTCACTTTTGGTGTGCCTCAGGGCAGTATCCTGGGCCCAACGCTGTTTCTGGCTTACATAAACGATCTCTGTCAACTAAAGCTAACTAATGGTAGACTCATCACTTTTGCTGACGATACGGCACTTCTCTTTCGGGGTGATACTTGGGAGGAGGTCTATCGACACGCACAAAACGGTTTTAATCTAGTCACGAAATGGCTCAACATCAACCTCCTTACGCTTAATGTTGACAAAACCTAATATATAGCCTTTGCTCTAAGCAACAGGAACCATCCCTATCAATCAACCCTTCACATCCTAGCTCACTCCTGTTCAGATTTCATCCCAGGCTGCTCTTGCCGACAGCTGCAGCATGTCGATAAAATGAAATACCTCGGAGTTGTTATAGATAAAAATCTTAATTTTCAAGCCCATATCGATTTACTCACCTCTAGAACACGTAAACTTATTTATATTTTTAGAAATCTCCGCCATATATCTGATGAAAAAGTCCTAAAATTAACATACCTTGCATTATGCCAATCTATACTGACCTACTGCATTACGTCTTGGGGAGGTGCCTGCAAATCAACACTTATAAACTTGGAACGTGCACAGAGAGCAGTCCTCAAAGTCTGTTATTTCCTTCCATTCTTACATCCTACCGTAGACCTGTATCAGACAGCTAATGTACTCTCAGTTCGAAAACTTTTTGTTTTACAAACTGTCATTAAAACTCATTCATTAACAAAATATGATCCCTTGATTAATGAATCAAAGCGACGTAAGACCAAAGTATGTACAACCATATCAAACAGAACGAGTCTCTCACATAGATTCCCTTGTTTTCTTGGTCCATATACATATAATAAAATTAACTCTATCCTTTCTATATATTCGCTTCCCAAATATAAACTAAAACAAGTGGTGACTAAATGGCTTCAAAGTTTATCTTACACTGAAATAGAAGACTTCCTTACTCCTGTTTCCTAAATATCACGCCGGATAGTTAAACTTACAAGCAAACACTCTCACACGCTCACACACACCCCACACACACATGCTCACACGCTTACACTTACCCACAAATACACTTACACACACCGTTTCAGTTGTATTGTAATTGCAACTATATTTGTTTGGTTCTCTACAATCACAATCAACCACAATCACACGATCACTAGCTTCTAATATATTATACTTATATTTTCAAGTGTACAATAACTAATGTAATGCTTACAGTAGATAGTACTTACTTAGTATACAGTATTATTTAAAGGGGAGAGAGCCTGGTAATCTGTAATACTGGTCTTCCTAGTACAGACACCAGTCTCTCACAAAGGAATGTTACCTCAAAACTGTAATATTGTAATTGTCTATTTGTTGGATATCTACCTTTGTGAAAGAGAAATAAAGAAATTTATTATTATTATTATTATTATTATTCTCTGTCTCTTATCTGTCTGTCTGTCTCTCTGTCTGTCTCTGTCCGTCTGTCTGTCCATCCGTCCGTCCGTATGTCACAGCCACTTTTTTCCGAAACTATAAGAGCTATACTGTTGAAACTTGGTAAGTAGATGTATTATGTGAACCGCATTAAGATTTTCACACAAAAATAGAAAACAAACAATAAATTTAGGGGGTTCCCCATACTTAGAACTGAAACTCATTTTTTTTTTTTCATCCAACCCATAAGTGTGGGTTGTTTATGGATAGGTCTTTAAAAATGATATTGAGGTTTCTAACATCATTTTTTTCTAAACTTAATAGTTTGGGCGAGAGACACATCCAAAGTGGTAAAATGTGTCCCCCCCCCCCTGTAACTTCTAAAATAAGAGAATGATAAAACTAAAAAAAATATATGATGTACATTACCATGCAAACTCCCACCGAAAATTGGTTTGAACGAGATCTAATTAGTAGTAGTTTTAATACGTCATAAATCGTGAACCACAATATACCTTTCATTCAATCAACTCAAATATAAAAAAAAAATATTGGCAAAAAGCAAGGTCTTACAGCACTAATAAAGGAAAAATTCTAAAAAATAAAAAAGTTGAAAACTAAAGGCGTAACTATGTATGTCCCCGTACATACATAGTTACGCCAATTAATAAAGACCTCTGAGTTGTATCGGCGCTCATACAATTTAGAGGTCTAGCTTAATTGGCACTAACCTCAAATAAGGTAAATAAATAAAATTGTGCATTTCCCTTGATGGACGAACAATGGACGAAGTTTGTACGGAACCCTCGGTGCGCGAGTCCATCTCGCACTTGGCCGGTTTTTTTTTAATATTCTAGGACATTATTATAGACAATATTGGTATGGATTCTAAGTATGGATAACGCAGATGTTTATTCTTGAAAAAAGGGCATGTTAATAAAAACTTAACCGTCAATTTTCTTGTTAGCTGCGTATGCTTAACTCCTTGGGTTATGTCACTTACCACAGTGAGGTTGTATTCAAACAAGTCATATAAAAAAAAAGAGTTAATATCATAGAATGGTGAACAATCTATGCCTATGTCAATAATTTGGTGATGATGATGTTGTAACATGAACATATGAGGTATTGAATAATAAACAATCATCTCCGTAAAAAGTGCAATGCGCAAAAATATAATGAATCACAACCACAATGAATCCTATACTTATCCAGAGTACTTCACAAATATAATGATGACGAAGACTAAAACAGTACTAATGTAAGACATACACGGTGATTTTTTAGTCACTGGACATACTTGCAGGAGTGGAAGTACTCATCAATATGAACAACTTTTATCATGAGACTAACTCTCGAGATCACAAAAAATTATCAACTATCCATACAAAAGTTCAATACTTACCTCGACCAAAATGTATGAAGGAACCATTTTATTTTATGCGATATCAGAGTTGGTCCCATAATAAAAGTTTCAACCCCTGCAAGTATGTCCAGTAACTAAAAAATCATCCTGTATAAGTTTACTTGAATCAACATAATAAATACTTTATTAATTGATATATAAATCAAATTGAAACATTCATGAATATAGGAAATGGCGTGTATACTATAATGAGTCCGAGCGATTGCAGAATATCCATGCTCGGTTGGTTTGAGCGAAAGTGCGTGAAGATGTAATTTTATATGGAAGTGTCACTTGAGCGTAGCCAGTTACCGGATATCCGGATGTTTTTTTTGAAGTGAAAACTTCTTTAGCCGCGTTGAGCGTTTTTGGAGGGGAAAAACTTATAGGTTCGCGTCACCGACATGCTCATGCTAATAGTATATCTATAGCTATGAGTAATTTTTGCATATAATTTCAATTAGTCTTAAGTTAATAGTTTTCACTTCTATCGGCAGTCCCCATGACTGCCTGTTTTTTAGTTATTACGATGTGATTGATTATAAACATGTACGCAAATTTTCGTATTTATATTGGTTGGGTTAAATCAGTGATGTGGGACATCGTCGTAAAACGTATTCAAAATGAACAAGCGTTAAGTTCATGTATGTATATTACTGTAAATGGATACATTGTTGTAATATTATGTATACGAACCTAGATGAAGCAAGAATAAACCAGTTGACAATGTAGACCACAATAACTTCAAACATTACACAAAATTATGTCTAAAGATCTAAGTAACTAAGTATTTCTAACTATCCAAACGAGCCTAACTAGTCATATAACATTAACTACGTGCTAATTCAGTACCTACATAATAAATAACCTTGTCTAATTAATCACAGTGGCAATAAAATATTGTATGGTGTAAAATGTCGTTTCCATAATTTTTATAGCATTGTAACAAATTATATTACTGAATTAATCGGCGGACGTATTAATTTGTCGTAATCTCGATGTATATGCGACGTTGCACGTTATGGACGCTAAGAGATAAAGTTGCTTATAGCTCACGGGCTATTTTTGTTAATGCCTTTCTGATATTAGGCGTGGGAATTGTATTTTGTTGGTGGAATTCTTATTCTCTCGTTAGGTTGCTGGAAAAGGATGCTGTTGCTGATGATGACGATTAATTTGGACAATCATCATCATTTAGATACATCTGTAAAATACTGTCGTAACTCTAACGAATGGGAGAGTTAAGGAAATGCGAAAGTTTGTGGGTGTATGTTTGTTATCTCAAAGGTACGTAACAGCTGAATGAATTTGGATAAAATTGGCACATAGATAGATCACACCGTGAAAACGTATAGGAAATGAAATTTGGAAAAACATAAGATCCCTTGGGAACCGGTTAATAAAGTTTATTGTTATATTTAATTTGTAAAAAACCTAAAATGTATTAATGAGAAAATTCAAAGCTCCCTATAAACCGATCAATAGTGATTGGATAGCAAATATTAAACAGTCGTTTACACACTAGAGAGTAGGGTTGTCACTTAATTATTATTTGCTACTTTAATGTGGGCTAGATTTCATGCAGTTTCGGGAACTATTACACACATAGGTTGTCAACTAGATGCAAGTTTTCTGAAAGGTGCTAAAAATTATGATTTGCTTTTGTTTTTTTATGTTAATAAAAAAAAATATTGATATGGTATTTGTTGTTTGAGTAGCTAAGACTTTTTAAACAGTCAATTTAGACTAAATAATTTGTTATGTACATATGTAGTGCCTATATTCAAGCACAAATTAAAATAATATCTAAGTTAAATAAATAAATATTCTGGGACATTATTTATCACACACGGCCATCTGACCCCAAACTAAGCAGAGCTTGTACTATGGAAGCTTTATACTCAAAAGTATGGAAGCCAAATAACTGATATACTACATATACTACTTTTCTTTTGTAAATACATACATGATTATGATGATGAGTTATCTGGGGTAACTTTTAAATATATAATAATCTCATAAACGTAACAGTAATATTTTTTTCCATAGTTGACAGCCCTGTAAACGATACTTGAAGAAGTCTCTTTAATAGCACATACCTCTCACGTAGACCGTACAGTGCGAGCGAGACGAAACATGTTTGCTAAACTATGAACAGATTCACGGCAAAGCTTATTAAATTGAGGGTAGATTAAGATCGGAGCTTTGCAAACAGTGCGCGTCGACTTAGACTGGAATTAAGACTATATATTGTTGAGATATTTTAATAAGGGGCATTGACCTTATATTGGATGGATCTAGGTTTTATGTGCTTGCCACCTTTGGGTACATCATCACTTACAAAAATGTGATTGTGGTCTCACATAATCTAGAAAAAAAAACGTATTTATTGCCTAAACAATTGATATACAATTTTAAACAAACATTGGTTCTATCGAGCGAGTCTATAATTTGCCAGTACATCCCTCGTTTTTTTTTTAATATCAAGGTAATAAAATTCGGCTTCTAATTATACCTATACAATCATCAAAAATATATTTAATTCTGTATGTACCTACATCATCTGTACATGTCTGTCCCCTGAATTGAACTTAGTAGGTATTGATGGTTATGAGAATATATACTTCGAGTCTAAATATATATCTCTCTTGGGCTTGGTTATTATTTTTATGTGCCACTTAAACGTAAATTTCATATCCAGTTGAATTATATAACATCATTGAATAAAACTTATATAGATAAAAGAAATAATCTTATTTTACCCATAAACACATTTTGTTTACATAGATACTGGGTGACTTTTTAGTCACTGGCAATACTTGCAGAGGTGGAAGTACCCATCAATATGAACAACTTTTATTATGGAAGTAACTGTGAAATCATGAAAAAAATATCAGCTGTTCCATACAAAAGTTCAATACCTACTCGACCAAAATGTATGTATGCAACCGTTTTATTTTACGCGATATCAGAGTTGGTCCGATAGTAAAAGTTGATCATATTGATGAGTTCTTCCACCCCTGCAAGTATTTCCAGTGACTAAAAAGTCATGTATAACAGAAAGTATAACAAAAACTCATGTGCAGAGTATGTAATGTTTCGAATAAAGCTATTATTTGCATTCGTTTTTAACTCCACTAGTAACGCGTAGCCTATAGACGCTCGTAACATCACGGGCAAGAAAATACAACACTCATGCGTTGCCAACCTTGAGACATGAAGTTGTTAAGTCTCCTGTGCCTGTAATTTCACCGGCTCCCATACCCTCCTAACCGAAACACAGTAATACAAGTGCATTACTATTTCACGGCGGAATTAGATATGGTGGTTGTACTTCCCCAGGCGAACTCTGCACTATGAGTTCTACCTTACATACAAATACATGTATCCACAATATTATAATTTGTACGCCATTATACTGTTTCTAAGTTATCACCTTCGACCACATCATCACTTACCATTGTGAGATGGTAATTATTACCTAGTGAGTATAGATAATTGCACAGTGACCATTATATTGTAGTGTCAAAGATAAAACTTACATTGCGGGTGAAACTGCGGGCATAGGCTAGTACATTAATAACTAGCTTCCGCCCCACGGTTTCCCCCGCGTTCCCGAGGGCTCTCATTTTTTCCCGGGAGAAAAAGTAGTCTATAACCTTACTTGATAAATGGACTATCCAACACTAAAATCATTTTTCAATTCGAACCAGTAGTTCCTGAGATTAGCGCGTTCAACCAAACAAACAAACTCTTCAGCTTTATAATATTAGTATAGATAGATAAACAGTATTTAAGAGTTGGTTAAAATTACTTATCTTTCTTTTCAGAAAATAAGTAAATAAAGTATATTTTATAATAACTTACCTATTCTATTCATAAACATATTATTTATAAATCCTATTGACTGGGTATGAATATTCTTGTATCTAACATCGTCGACACCCACATACACCTAACCTACTATGTAACGTAAACTCATAAGCAATAACGATTCAAGTCACGCTCCACTGTTTGCACGGGGGTATATGATTGAAATCTACTTTAATATCGTCGCTTAAGTACGTCGGTTGATGGGGAGCCGTACATTTTTCCATGTTTGCTTACCCCTCAGATGGGTTAACCATACATCCGGATTTTCCGGATATGTCCGGAATCCGTCCGGATTTCCAGACATGTCCGGTCTCCGTGGATACTTTTTAGAAATAAATAAGAATAGTCTTGATGTTACTCTATTTTTATTTCCGGACTTTTTTTTTTTTCCGGTTGTCCGGTTTTTTTGAGGATTTTAAAATACATGGTAACCCTATCCTTCAGAGCACCCGTCGTGATAGCGTGCCACCACTGTCAATATAGGGATGAAGATTCAATTGAATGTTGTAATATGAGGAAGTTACCGATCCGGGACTGGTTCATTTCTTTACCTTCTGCCTTTTGTCTAATTTAATTAATTAACTTTGAAATAAATAAAAAATGGCAAATTTTCACCCACTCAAACGTTAGGCTGGCTTTCCATTGAAAGGCTACGTAGCGAAGGATATTCTATAAAATCACCCATAATTTTCATTGTTTATTTCATCTTAGCTATGGTAGAAAGTTAAGATAGTTCGATTTTTTTTGTATACCTACTTGTAGCGAAGAATGTAGACAAGTGACGTGTGTAGAATCCGCTAATAGGGTCGTTTCATTTACATAGCTTAGCTCATCTTAGTTTTGGTGTAAAAATACATCGTTGCACAGATTAGCTACGCGATATTTTATTTTTAAAGGAGTCCCAAAATCCTCGTAACTATAAGTTGTTGTATATTATAAATTAAAATTAACTACTTAAATAGCCCCCATCAATTTTTTGTTACATGTAGAGACTTTTTAATCTATTTTTACGTACAATAAATTTCATACAATTGAAATGAATCCCTGACTTCTGAGCTAGGGTTAAACCTGTTTTACATCATATAGTGACTTATTTTTTAAATAAAAATAACTCTCCGTGAAAAGGTAATATTCTATGCACACGGATTACTTTAACGAGCCCCAGGTGCTGCACAATATTAAATAATACACAGATGTATGGCATACAAATGGAGAGACCGAAGTTTACGTCTTACTTTTTAATGAGCAACCTTTTTTAAGCTTCACCGACAGTTCTCAGGTGTGACGAAGGACGCAGTTCTTTCGGCCAAAATTGCAGTTTCAGGATTTATAAATATGTTGTCTATGAAATTGTCTCTGCCTTGATTGAATGCACGTTGAACTGAAGAGTTAATAAATGATGATAATGATACGGGGTTTGTTTACGCCCACCACTACCATAAACACACGGTCTGTTATCATTAAAAAGTTATTGAGTTTCTCTTTGACTCCTATCGGTGAAGACATTTTTTTTTCTCTGTGGTAATAGGATCGAAGAACATACGGTGTTGTTTTGACTTTGTTTTTTCATTACTTTGGCTTAGAGACGCTGGCGTGTATTTGTAAGAAAACGAATACTCCAAGTGACGGGGATATATTGACAAATATTGATGATGTATGTTTAACAACTTCGAGATGAGTGAAAGTGCTTTTTCTGAGCAATAATAAGTATTTCATCCTTGGCTGACATAGCCAATGAAAGAAAGAAAGAAAAAACATTTTTTCCAGTGAATAAATGTTTTTTCTTTCTCTATTTATGTAAGGAAACACGATCCTTAACTTGTGTTACTTATGATTTCCAATTAAAAAATGTATTTTTCTTTCGTTCTTTCTTTGGCTTTGTCAGCGTCTATATGGATGGCGCAAAGCATAAAAGAGTGTAAATTAGAAGCTTTATTTAAATAATAATTAAAATCATCACTCTAAAATACCATTTCACCTTTATGTCACTCAACATAATAGCTAAAATCCCTTACAATTTTCATAAGGAACACAAGTTAAGGATCGTGTTAACTTACACCCGATCCATAGATTAACACGTCAACAGCACGCGCTCGTGATTTTCCGGTGGAGTTCGTTACATTTCGTGTGTGACATGGGTCGCGACACTCACTCGGACAGGTGAAAAGCACAATACAGAATAGGGACGTTATTTATTGCTTTCCTTTTGTATATTTTTTGGGTTGTTTTTCGTTTGAAATGGGGGTTTGGGAATTCTTGTTGACTGGACGCTCGGTGCTGGTTGAGATTTTGGTGTTAATCTTTAAGAAACGTCCTATATTACCTTCGAATTATTGTGTATGCAATTTTGTAGATCCCTGCAAGAAATGTAAATTCTTACCGAGATTCTCAGACTGTGTTGGCGGCTCTTAATACCAAGTTATGTACAAAATGAATTAGTATATAAAGTGTTTTATATATTTCTATACTACACTTATTATTGCAAGTGTTTGTTCAAATATTTGTGGACATTGGTAACTCAATCACGCTGTACATGGCACATATAAAACCGCATGACAGTAGTTACTTGAAACTAACTAACTAACGTATGATACCATACATAAACGAAATAATTTCCTCTAAATTACACTCTAACAGCCAATTAATTTCACTTTATCTAATAAAACACAGTTAATGGTTACAAAGCCTCCGTGTACCAATAAGTAAATTGTTACAACTTGTAAACTTACGAAATTTATGTCTTCATTCTAAGATCGAACTTGACTATACAGATTTTCCACCGGCAAGTTTTAATTAGTTTACATATATTTACTTAACTTGTGTCATTCGCAGGATGTATTCCAATTTGATCCTTATGTCTTCCTCGCTTTACGAAATTATATGACCATGGAGTAGGGTTGCCATCCATCCGGGTTTTCCCGTATTTGTTCTAGTTTAGATGGCGTCCGGGGAGCGTCCGGAAGGGTTTTGCAAAAAGTTGGTCCCAATTAATTGGAAAATAAGCAATAAATAAAAATAAACCTTAGTTGAAAATTTATTCGTAGTCGTGAACCGCATCCAAGCTAACTCCGGCGCTGCAATATAACTAATAATTGACTAACATTGATAAATAACGCGCAAACAGGCTGTTTAAATAAATAAATAAAAAAATATGTACACTTAGTGTGCAAAAATATTTTTTAGGGATGTCCGGAAAAAAGCTCAATTTCATCTAAATGTCCGGGGTTTTGTAAGTTTTTGTCCGGCGTCGGCAATTGAGGTGATGGCAGCCCTACCATGGAGTAATCAACCCAATGAGTTCGTCATTAATCAGACTATATTACGTACCTTTAGCTTCTCATTTTCATACGCTTTTCAGAGATTTTCTCGAAACATAATTGTATACCACGCAATTCCATTGAATAAAATATTATGCTTATTAAGTTTAATAAGTAGTTAAATCATAGAGCACACTTTATCATTTGTATCATGTTGTTAAATGTTTGAAGAATTTGTCTGTGTAAGTAGACTCGAACCCACTCAGAAAAGATTAATATCATTATTTCTTTGACGAAGTCTGTCTGGTATGAAGTTCTTTCAGTTAACTTGGCCCGTATATAATATGTATTGGTCATTGTAGTGGAGGCCTGTTACAAATGTAGTCCGACAAAGTAGACAAATTGAAAGACATTTTTAGATATATTTCTAAATCAATACTAACGCAACATGCACACTTAATTGCGTCTGTGTCATTAAAGATTTAGGTGAAATTTAACATATTGATTATACAATAATAAATTTTCAATCGAATTAAACAATAAATTTCAGTTTTGATAATATATGAGGATACTCATACATTATCAAAACTGAAATCTTAATATTCAGTAACACCATAGCGTAATTACATACAGTGGGTCTATCGCCTTTGAAGTCACGCGAAATGCCGCTTTGTATAGGCATTCGTAATTGCTCCATTGTGTCCTAAGCGAGTGTATGGCATCCCGCAAGCCCCGCACGATTGCTTTGTCTAGACGTGTCCGTTAGCCGACTGTAAGAGTTACATAGACTGTGGTAACAAAGTGTTAAGGAATTCACTTGAAAGCGAAATTTCTCACATATTGGCTAACGAGTTAACTCATAATTTAGCCGAAAATCGCTCCAATGTTACCAACATGCTAAACTTTACACAATCTTATTAGTGTAGTTGGTAACTAGTAGTTTTGATGAACGTTAATGGCTCATTTGCTTGTGGCTTTGTACAGGATGTGTTAATAAAGTATGTATGGATTTGAATTAGGATTAGGATGTTATCCTAATTGGTTTCTAGTGCGATCTCGTTAGGAATTGATTTTATTTATTTTTCTTGTTATGTAGTGTGTAAATTAAGTACCTATACGATATATCAGAAATATGCTTAAGAAATAAACTTTCGATGTTAAAGGAAGTGTGAATTTAATAATGTAATTTTTTTATATTCCGTTTTATTTATAACTCGACTAGATTCCGCCCCGCGGTTTCACCCGCGTTCCCCAGGGATCTTGTATTTTCCCGGGAAAAAAGTAGCCTATGTTCTTCTCCGTGCCTTAGGCTATCTGCATACCAAATTTCATCGCGATCGGTTCAGCGCTTTAAGCGTGAAAAGGTAACAAACAAACTCACTTTCGCATTTATAATATTAGTTAGGATAGTTAAGATTGTGGTGACTTTTGCTTAGTTTATTATTTTAACATCAATCTAATTTGTTGTTTATTTAATTTCAGGTAAGCATCAGAATACATCATTTTTGGTTTATTGGTAAGCGGTAGCATAAATATAGTTTTAATTAAAACGACTGTATACTTGCGAAAGAAGCGTATATAATAGTATATATAGTATACGCGTAACTTGCCCTGTCATGTCTACAGTGGGTAGTTCTAAATCTTTAAAACTTAGACAAGTTTTCAAGCAAGCGTCTCTTCGTAACAAGCTGGAACACGTTGCAGAAAATCCGTGCGGCGTTGGCGCCCAACGTGGGGCCTTTGAATAACTAGCAAACTGTTAGTAAAGTTTGCTAGCTCAGTCATTTAATTAGTGATTATTATTATTAAAGTTCAGTTGAGTGAGCCCTTTTGCGGAAAGTTTGATTGAGAATTATTAAAATGAATAATCATGTCAAATATAAACAAAGACCAGAGGTCGGTCTTTCCCAGGCCCGACCCAAGACTTTATTTGTTTGTGTTTGACTGTGCTGACAAACATCATGTTGTTAAAATATCTTGTATATCATGTACCTTATCTACATTCGTCACATCTGTGGTTCTGAACTCAATAGTGAGATCCCTGCTTACCTATTTGGGCATGATGGGCGTGAATATATTTGTATTTAGAAGAGTTTTCTTGAAAAAGATGCCACAGGCAGTTAGTGAAGAACAAAAAAACTTTATATTCCATCTAAAGATTAACATCAAAAATACAGCAGTATTTTTCTATCTACGCCAAAGTGCTTAGACTCGTTAAATATCAGTAATATTTATCTTGGATAGAATTTCTCGGTATATCCCATGCTATACGAGTATTTACAGAAGAAACCCACTGGTAAACAATGTTTCAGTGTGCAAATAAACCTCGCGTTCAATTGAACGTGAGAATTAAAATTATATGGTTGTATTATATTTATGAGCCATTTTGTATTGATCTCAAAATGAAGTTACATTTATATAAAAATAACTCTTCAAGGTCGGACACGTTCTTATTTTAAAATTAGTTTCTATTCCAAGTTTGAAATCTAATTCAAGTTTATTTGCTTATTCACTGTATTTTATAATTTTCAAACAGAATTCAGACTCTATAGTGTTTGACCTTCTTAGAAAATAGAAGACTTTTGAACGCTGTAATAGAGTTCCATTTGCCGTGATAAAATATTTTCTTTTAAATACTTTTCAGTAAAAAACAAGATAAATATCTAGAGCATGTTGACATGGCATTTGAATGTTACCTGTGGGATACTAAACTTGTTGAATGCTCTAAAGTATGTCCGTGTGTTGAATTATTCATAAAGAGTGACCTTGAGAGGTTAAGGAGGTACTTGAAGCCTTTTTAACTTTGTCTGGTAACATCTTGAGGTAAATGGAGGGTACATACAGGTGTCGTTTTAGAAAACTTCCAATAAACAACTTAAATTAAGTTTTTTTTTATTAGGTATAGGCTCTATTGTGTATGTATGACGTATGTGTCTCACTATGGTAAGTAGTGATGTGGCCGAAGGTGGTAAGCACAAGTACACAAAGACTGGCTCTCAAGCGCAGCGGCCGGAACATACCAGTAGGTGTTTTGGTGACAGATTTTCAACTAACAACTTTTAAAATTACTATTTTAATTAAAATATATAAGTTTTATTGTAAAATGCCATAATAACTAAAATGATTCATTTTCAAACTAGCAGTTAATTTATATAATTAAAAAAAAAGATAAATACATTTTTGAAATTATCCAAAAAAAACTATAGTTCCAAAACACTTGATTCCAATTCCGTACACTCAACTCCTTGATGCGTCTCTCGAACAACACCATTTTGGGGACCATAATATAGAACCCACTTCACCTTGATTACCCATTTCCTTTAACATAATAAGCACGTTTAGCACGCACGTACAAAATAGGAAATGTCCCGTTTTATAAAAACAACATGCCTTCGGGATATCACTCCCTTTAAGGTTAAAAGTAAAGTGTCATTCCAGATTTTCGATAAAAGTTCGAAGTTATAATGTAAAATGAGCAATCGTTGAGCAATTGCTTGGAAATTGTTGACAAGTTTGAGTGCGAGTTATGAAATTCAAGCTTTAGTAAAAATATAGAATTTTATGTAATTAATGTGATAACTTATCACTATTATCATGTATTTACGGTGTATATGAAGGTGGTCTGGAAGAGAGCGCTTCTGAGCGATAAGATCGCCCATTGTACTGTTCTTGTATTTCTTTTTTAACCGACTTCTTTGTTTTGGTGTATAATAAAGAGTAATCTATGTATCTATATTTAAATGACCTAGTCAATTAGCTTTATTCTAAACACTCCACAAACCACCCAGAACAATCATATCCTACAAACTAGCGATTGTGAAATTAAATGCGCTAGCAATCGATTGCAAGTTGCTAAAATTACACAATCAAGTTTATGTTCAAGTTCGAAGCACTTGTAAGGTTTAACTGTTAAGTTATTCCTGGCCCTCGCACACCATTATTGGTTACTTACATACAGCTTAACTTAAGAGCAAAGTCTCATTTTAGAATGTCGAGTTAAATGAAAGTAATCGAAAATTGAGTTTGTAAGAATTTGATTACCTACTTGTGTAGTTTCATCATTCACAACATAACTTCTGACGAGACTTTTTCTTTGAAGTTCTTTAATTTTCTAAAGTTGTTGTACCTATGATGAAATGACGCTTTTTACATCAGTTTCAGATCTTTTTACCGTAAGTCCGTCAGCTCGATAAATCGGCAAATTTTTGTTTTCCTTTTTTTTTGTGTTCAATATACAAATCATTACAAAATACCTTAGTGCCTTAAGACGAAAGTCTACAACCAGTGTGTGTTACCAGTGATGACATATGGCACAGAGACGTGGTCTCTCACTATGGGCCTCATAAAGCAGCTCAAAATCACACATTGAGTAATGGAGAGGGCTATGCTCGGGGTTTATCTACGCGATCAAATCAGAAATGAGTAGATTCGAAGACGATATAGGGTCACCGACATAGCCCAGCGGATTGGCAAGTTGAAGTGGCAATGGGCAGGCCACATAGTGCGCAGAACGGATGGCCGATGGGGCCGAAGAGTTCTGGAGTGGAGACCACGGACCGGCAAGCGCAGCGTAGGACGTTCGCTTACCGGAACGCTACATGCAGGCCGCCCAAGACCGGTCCTATGGGAGATCCTTACAGGAGGCCGATGTCCAGCAGTGGACGTCTTGCGGCCTTAACTAATACTAATTCTAATATAATTTTACCTATTATCTATGTTTGTCATATATTCTTAGTTATGGTTCTGGCCCTTAGATACTTAGGAAATGATAATAGGCAATTAATTGTTCACTGGTTATATTTGATATAAAACATCGAGTATACGGTACAGAGGTCGGACTACAACTAACTTAAGAATATATAAATGTTTTTATTAAAGAGTTCACAAATGGAAGGTGTGCCAAATCTTAATACATGATGTAATTCATGGATGAGTAATATTATAATGTACTGGATACTAAGTAGGCACAATACTTCCCCTCCTTTTTAAAAAAAAAGAAAATAATAATAATACAATAGTAACAAACATTTAAATAAAATTGTATAAAAAATCAACATAATAGGTATCTATCTGAAAATTACATTATAATCTGAAAGGATACATGGTTAAATAGCACTTAAAATTAACGGATACACATATTCACTTCACTAGGTACACTTCACTTCCATTAAAAAAAATATATATATATTATTTAGGACAGCATGCGCCCTTGTCAGGCTACTGCATACGCTGGAGCAGCGTGCGGCGGCCTGCCTCTGCGGCTAGCTCGAGACCCTCCAAACTCTCTTCTCAGTAACTTCGTGTATTGTGTTTTGCAACACTTTCCCGCAAAAACACAAAATGCCAAAAAGAATGCACCCAAAATAATAATAAATATCAGGTTCAGCTTGTTATGGGTGATGTCGTGTAGCACGCTGGTGCTTGCTTGGTTAGCACCATTCTGCGCGATAACAACGTTTTCATGGCTTTGAGGATTTCCCATTTTTTATTAATAAATAAATATCCTTGCACAGTCTTCCAAAGGTAAAATTGCAATGATGATTAATTTGTGTTCAGTTGTTACTCATGCAAAAACGCACTGTTGGCTTAATAAGTCGCCCATATCGACTTCTCATCTGATTGTTATGATAATCAATACCAATTTTGTTAGAAGTTATTTGTTCTGCAATTGTTTTATTTTCGATGGGCTTATTTGTATTGGCAGATTGAATTTCTGTATCACCGTGTACCAAATAGGCTGGTTTTAAACGATCAATTGAAATGGTTTTGATCATATCTGAAATCTTCACTTTGAAACATTTATCACCATGCTCTATTACTTTGTAGGGTCCAGAGTATGGGGGTGTCAAAGGTTTGGTGATATGATCAGTGCGAATAAAAACATGTGTACATGCAGTCAGTGCAGGATGAACAAATATTTTTTCTTGTCTGTGTGGTCTCCGAGGCACTGCCGCTAAATTGCGTATATATTCTCTCAAATTATTCAAAAATAGTCCGTTGTCAAGAGAGATTGGCCTTGACGGCTCGAAAAATTCTCCTGGCAGCTTTAAAGTGGTTCCATAGATAAGTTCGGCAGCAGATATTTCCGTATCGTCTCGTAAACTGGCTCTTAACCCTAGCAGTACAGTAGGTAGCTCGTTCACCCAATTTTCTGTGTTCCCTCGGGACATTAAAGCGGACTTAAGAGTCCTGTGCCATCTTTCGATCATCCCGTTTGCTTGTGGATGATATGCTGTAGTATGAATTTTAGAAATTCCAAGGCGTTTGGTTAAGTTATTAAATATATGTGATTCAAACTGACGGCCTTGATCAGTTGTCAACCTTATCGGACATCCGAATCTTGTGATCCAATGCGTATAGATGGCTTCTGCTACACTTTCAGCAGTAATGTCTTTTAATGGAATCGCTTCTGGCCAACTAGTAGCTCTGTCGATCATTGTCAGAATATACTTATAACCTTGACAGTACGTAAGAGGTCCAACAATGTCCACATGCAGATGTTGAAATCGGTCGCTTTTCGGAAACGAGCCAAGAGGAGATATTATGTGACGATGAATTTTCGACATTTGGCAATGCAAACATGCTTTTGTCCACTCATTAATATCCTTGTTCATTGAACTCCAAAAGAATCTATTAGTCATCATCTTTCTAGTACAACGAGTACCTGCGTGACTAATTCCGTGGATCGCTTCGAAAGCTGTAACACGAAACTGTTTAGGTAAGTATGGGCGTACCATTTGTTTAGACATTTCACAGTAAATTGGTTGGTTACCATTTGGATAATTGACTATCTTAAATTGTAAGTTTTTTGATGTCATCAATGAACGCAGTTCTTCATCATTTTGTTGAGCTCTAGATATCTCATTATAATCCAAAGGTGACGGCATGTCTATTTGTTCAATTCTTGATAACGCATCCGCAACGATATTTTGTGATCCTTGAATGTGTTCTATTGCTGTGCAGAATTGACTTATAAAATCAAGATGTCTCATTCTTCTCGGTGTGTCACTACTACTCGCAGCTTTTTTATGTAATGCATACACGAGCGGTTTGTGATCAGTAAACACCGTAACATTCTGGCCTTCTATCATGTGACGAAAATGTTTTACTGACATGTATATGGCAAGTAACTCTCTATCGTAGGCACTGTAACGTTGTTGAGTTTCACTAAGTTTGCAGGAAAAGAAACTTAAAGGTTGCCACTCTTGATCCACTCTTTGCTGTAGTACTGCACCCGCACAAGAGTTCGACGCATCAGTCATAAGCGCGAGGGGTGCACCAGAAATAGGATGATTTAACAGAACAGCATTATGCAAGCTGCTTTTACACTGCTCGAAGGCATCTTCAGCTTCCCTGGTCCAATTAATTTTCGTTTTATCCTTTCGTTTTGTGTTATGGAGATATGCATTTAAACTTGCTTGATATTTCGCCATGTTCGGTAAATTGCTTCTATAAAAATTGATCATGCCCAAAAAACGTCTTAGTTGTTCCACATTATTTGGTTTGGGGTATTCAGAAATAATTTTTACTTTGTCATCCAAAGGTCGTATGCCTTCCGTCGAAACGTGATATCCTAAAAAATCAAGTTCACTTTTCCCAAAATCACATTTAGCTAAGTTAATAGTTACCCCATATTGATTCAAGCGTTTGAAAACAATATCTAAATGCTCACGATGTTCAATTTCAGAATTTGATGCAATAATAGTGTCATCGACGAAATTAAATAAAAAATCCAGACCTTGAAATACCACGTGATTCATGAAACGCTGAAATGTTTGTGCTGCGTTTCGTAGTCCGAAAGTCATCCGAGGAAATTCGAATAGTCCGAATGGTGTTATAATGGCTGTCTTTTCAATATCCTCCGGAGCGATTGGTATAAAATGGTATGCGCGATGAAGATCAATTCTTGAAAATATCTTCTTTCCGGCCAATAGATAAGTAAAGTCGTGAATACGCGGAATAGGATATCTATCCGGCTTTGTTAAGGCGTTTAGATTGCGATAATCGCCGCATGGGCGTATTTCGCCATTCTTTTTTGCCACGACATGCAGAGGGCTCGCCCAACAACTCTTCGAAGGTTGACATATGCCCATTTGCTGCATGTAGTCAAATTCATTTTTCACTTTGATGTACTTATCAGGAGGAAGCGGTCGAGCTCTAGCGAAGACAGGTGATCCTCGAGTCTCAATGTGATGCACGACATTATGCTTTGGAGTGTCCTTGTAGCACACAGGTTTTGTTATATCGGGATAAGCTGCTAACAAATCGTAGTATGGATTTGTGACGTCAATTGTTTTGATTGTAGCATCTACACAACTGACTATAGATCCACAGACGTTTAGACTTGTCACTGCATCAATAAGTTTTCGACCGTGAATGTCGACCATCAATCTATGGTGACTTAAAAAATCGGCTCCAAGTATTGGCCGTTTGACATCAGCTAGTAAAAATGTCCAAGTATAAGGTCTTCGTAATTTTAAATTAAGCACTAGGTTCTTAGTTCCGTAAGTTCTTATTACACTACCATTAGCTGCATACAGCTTATAATTATCACTATCACTAGAACTGTTAGTATATGGTCTCTTTGTTGCAGGTAAAACGGATACATTGGCTCCTGTATCCACCAAAAAACGTAGACCACTATTTAAGTCGGCCACAGAAAGGCGGTGGGAAGGCAAAATAGTGCAGACATCCGCCACTGGCTGCACTTTTTTTAGTTTTCCTTGTCGGTCTTCTTCCAAGCGCACGGATCTGTGCATTTGTTAGCTCTATGACGAAATCGACTATGATAATAGCATAGTGCATTGGAATCATTTGACACTCCTCGGATAATGTTACGGCCACGCGACAATGAACGGCTATTAAATCTAGACCGAGATTGATGAAATTTCCTATAATTGGACCTTGATCTTTGTAATTCCATAACTTGCAAGTTTAATTGAGCGATCTGTGCTTGCAGGGCCGAAAAATCTTCCGATGTTGATGACTTGCTATTGCTGCTATTGACTTCTGCTACGTGAAGAGGTCGTGTATTTTCCAAAATTTTATCGGCAATCGCTGCTAAATTTTCCTGATCTTTAACCTCACTGACTGCGAGGACAGCGCGGACTGAAGATGGTAAATGTCCCTGCCACATAATGTTTAGGGTTTCATCAGGTACTTTTCCTCTTGCTAAATCACGCATATATCGCAATAATTGAGAAGGTTTTTGATCGCCTAGTTCTATTTCACTCAATAATTTTTGTAGCTGGCGGTTTTCTGATTCTTCGTATACCAACATCAATCTTGACTTTAAGGTTTCAAACTTTTTAGACTGCGGCGGAGACAGTAATATATCACTCACTTGTTTAATTACATCCTTTCCTAATTTAGTAACCACTAGATTAAATTTAGCGTCATCACTTAGCTTTTGTGGCGTTAATATAGCTTCTATTTGCACGAACCACAGACGTGGTTGATCGCACCAAAATTCCGGAAGTCTTGAAGAAACCGTAACTGATGCTAGCTCAGATATACCACTGGATGAAGCTGTATTTGAACTTGTCATGTTGATATTGAGAAATGAGTTGCCACCACAGGAGTAGTAGTCCCTGGGCCTTTGTCGGGGTCACCACTTTACCTATTATCTATGTTTGTCATATATTCTTAGTTATGGTTCTGGCCCTTAGATACTTAGGAAATGATAATAGGCAATTAATTGTTCACTGGTTATATTTGATATAAAACATCGAGTATACGGTACAGAGGTCGGACTACAACTAACTTAAGAATATATAAATGTTTTTATTAAAGAGTTCACAAATGGAAGGTGTGCCAAATCTTAATACATGATGTAATTCATGGATGAGTAATATTATAATGTACTGGATACTAAGTAGGCACATAATGATCCTAAGATAGATTAACCGTAATAAATTCCGTAACTAGATGACCAGTACAGATATGAGGTGTAATTCAATATGACTAGTGATAACATCTACCAGTGCTTGATAAGGCGTTTGTTCCTTCCTTTTGGAGTGATTTATGGTGGGTAACACTAGATTCATTATTTGATTGCTGGATTCGGGGCCGGTATAATCGTTCGCCAGTATTCAGTACTATAAAAACCGGCTATGTGCGAGTCGGACTCGCGCACGAAGGGTTCCGTACCATTATCTATAAAAACGCATACAAACAAAGGTGATTTTTTCCCTTAAATATTTATTCTATTCTGTTTTTTAGCGGTTGTTGTTATAGCGGCAACAGAAATACATCACCTGTGAAAATTACAACGGACAGACAGACAGGCGGACGGATAGCGGAGTCTTAGTAATAGGGTCCCGTTTTACCCTTTTGGTACGGAACCCTAAAAACACTTTAGTGGCGTTAAAGTGAATAATGATTTTTTGTCTTATCGTTTTTTTTACTAATAAGTAATGTTAGAAGGTTGACAAGCAAGTTTTTGGCCTTTTATAAAGTAAAATACCTTATGTTACCACTCAACTCCGTAACGGTTGAACGGATTTGGATGAAATTTGGTACACCGATAGAATATGTTCTACATTAACAGATTTTTTTAATCCGTGAAAACATAATCCCTCGGGAACCGCCCCGATTCCCCTTTTCTTGTCTTAGCCCGGGTTCACCCGCGATATAATATTTTCCAGGGTTAAAATGTGTCCTATAATCCAGAATATATTCTATCTGTGTGCCAAATTTCATCCAAATCGGTTCAGTAGTTTTTGCGTGAAAGAGTAACAAACATCCAGACATCCATCCTCACAAACATTCACATTTAGTAATATTAGTAGAATAGGATAGTAGGATTAGTAGGATAAGCATAAAATATTATAACCATCCTAACTAATATTATAAATGCGAATGTAAGTTTGTTTGTTTGTTACCTTTTCACGCTTAAACCGCTGAACCGATCGCGATAAAATTTGGTATGCAGACAACCTATGGTATGGAGAAGGACATAGGCTACTTTTTGTCCCGGGAAAACATAAGATCCCTCGGGAACGCAGGTGAAACCGCGGGGCAGAAGCTAGTTTTATATGAAACAAAACTAGTGTTTTATGTAAGTTATATATAGAAGTCTTAATATTATTTCGAAGTCTGCAAGGGTTTCCGTTTGCTTTCGTATTTAATTAATTCATTTCAACTGCAGTTACAACTTCTATATTTGTTGAAAAGACGTATTCGCTCGCCGCGTTTAGTGATGGGACACAGTCATATTGAATTGTTTATCGATTCGAGTATTTTTATCTTGAAATTAGAAAAAAAAACATACAAAACGTTCTATCATGGTATGAAATAAATATTCTGGGACACTCTTCACACGGCCATCTGATCCCATACTAATGAGAGCCATGGAAACCAGATAATGGATATCTTAACTAATACTATAAATGCGAATGTAAGTTTGTTTGTTTGTTACCTTTCCACGCCTAAACCGCTGAACCGATCGCGATGAAATTTGGTACGCAGATAGCCTATGGTGTGGAGAACGACATGGGCAATTTTTTTTCTCAGAAACGTGGGTGATAATGCGGGGTAGCCAGTAAACGAGAGAGCAACAGAATTTGTAGTATATGTATTTATATTTGCAAGCATTTTTTATTTTATTTTTTTACAATTCGAGTAAGTACCTACAAATCACTATACTAGTCCCATCTCCACGAGCGCTGAAGTTTGAATGAGAGAATAGCGCGTTCTATGTTTAAATTTGAATTCGGTACGATCCACGTTAACCGACCGTTATGAATGCGTTCTGAAATTAGCCATTTAATGGTTCTTCTTTGTGGTTGGCATATTAAATTTTCATTAAATCATTTTTGATTATGCGTGAGTGAATTTTAATTACAAAACGTTTTCGGTTGGATTATTCATTCATTTAGAATATATTTAGATTCGAAATGATAGCGGAAATTAAACATTAATAAGATTGCCGTACCCTAAAATGATGAACGTTCGCTTAAGTTCACACGAGTTCAAGAGTTAGAGTTCATTACCAAATTATACGAACACACTTAATGAATGGTAAAGTAAATAAATTACTATCACATCGAGCCTTTTCAGGAAAAAACATTATAAGCGACAATATGCACTTTTTACAAGACAGAGTTTTTCATTCCTAATTCAAAAGAATTTATGATTATTATTATAAAAAAATAAGATTTTTTATTCATATAATTACTGAACTATTGAAAAAGTGCATATTAACATACTGCTAGCAGTTAAGATTTAAAAAAAAAAAATTTGGCGCTTACGATGTTTTTCCTGAAAAGGCTCCACATATAGATTAGCCTAACCAAGACTTTGATTTTTGATTTTTGTTTTTATTGATGTAGTATATGCTTGTGATTGTAAAGGAAGAAGTTGCCTTACCATTACTGTTTAGGATACCTTTTGTGCTCGTCGAATAAATACTCTTTATTTTTTCTTTCATTTCATAAAGTTTCATAAACTCGTGACACATAAGCCAATATAGTAAAAAAAAAAACAAAAACTAAACAATCTTCCTTTCCCATTTATCACAAAAAATACTAAAGAGTGTGTCACTGGCAGCTATAAAAAGGCAGACGTAAATGTACCTAGGGCATCGCAAGTAAGGGGCCACAAAGAAAGTATCAAAAGGAAAACACTGTCGCAACATATGTCCGCGGGGGTATATTTTTCATACACGAGTTGGGGTTGCTATGTTAGCGGGGAAGGTTACTTTAATTTATTTATGCATTGTTTCGGTAATTAAAAAAAACTCTTTTGAATTAATGTTTGATTAATATTAAATTATGTTTAATTTTAGCATAAGCATGGTTTATTTATTTCATAGGATATCCAACAGCTACTTAAAACGATATACATAAACAAGTAGGTAGATTTGAGCCTTGAGCCTTGTCTATCCTAAGGCCTTAACTGTATAAATAGCTTTAACTTAAACATAGATAAAAAATTATATGCATATAAGATAATATTACATACTAAAAAATAAGGAAAACTACGAAATGTAACTATTTTAGTTTTTGCACTGGGTTAAATATGGATGAAGAGAAATAAATACTTGCCATATTATACATAATAAGATAATACTCAGTCATATCGAAGTAGAGAGTAATAAATACAGATAATAAAAGTCCTTCCAGCTAACAAACGCACCCCACCCTAAGCATTTACCGCCGAGTCAAAAGGAGGCCAGCGTGTTGCTAAGATTGAGCCTCCAAGACACTGCGGCCCAGAGCCATGCATGCAAATGAACATTTGCACCAACGTTGGCCAATGGCTTTGGAAAACGTCTGGAAAAGATGCAAGATTATCTAATACAAAAATATTTAGGATTAAATTTTCTTAAATGTTCCAAATGCGAATGCTGTTTTAAAAGAGTAAGTAAATAATCCTAAGAATAATAGTTTTTTAGGACAAAAAGTACGTACATAGTAAAGTTGAGGATAAAAAAAAGCAATTAAGAAAGAAAGAAAGATAATACATTTATTCTTACAACACACAACATTACATATAAACATTAAATCAAATAAAGGAACTATACACACAGACAAACAATTTAGACTTCGAATTCGACTTGGCCGACAAACTTTCGTCGTTTACGTGGATCAGACCCCTAATGAAATAGTTTCTATCTGATTATTATACTTCCAATTCAATTTTCAAATAATGTTCTAGAGTGTAATTCAAAAATGGAACAAGACAAGACAATTTCATCCGAAAAGTAATGAGGTAAAAATGAACCAACACAAAATTAAGGAGAATATTATAAATTTAATTAAGTGCCTAATTGTGTCACTCGAAGACGCAAAAAAAGGAAAATGGCGTCAAAATGTCAGATTATTATTATCAGTGGATCTCGACAGCGGACGGGAACAATTAACATGACGTCACAATCTGGTAATAAGGGGAGAAAAGAAAAGATTGGAAGAGATAATGTAATGTGCACGATTTCAGTGATGATGCCGAGGGGACGTGAAGCTGACATTTATTTTGCTTTGGGCTTGGTGTTGATTTTTATTTTGTACGGCATCGTTTTGTCATGAATTGAATTTAATATAAATGTTATTTGCGTATAAGCTGTACTGTATTAGATCAGTAAGGCATACATCTTAATATATAAAATGCTCTTGTCTCGATCATGGTCCGCGATGAACTCCGAAACTCTTTATCCGATCTTAAGGCGCTGTGAGACCAAACATACGTTTCTTTGATTCAGTTGTATGTAATGAAAATGAAATAGTTTTAGTTCAAAAAAAATATATAACAGTTGACAATAGACGTAAGTATATCCTAAGTTCCAGCGAGCTTCAACATGAAACACGACTGAAATAATTTCGCTCGATGAAAAAAAAATCGCAAAGTTACACCTTTTTCTTACTTTTATCGCGTTGTATGGCTATAATAAACAGTATTTTGAGAAGAAAATATATTACAATGATAATCATACTATAATCTACCACACCACGATTTTATTTAGTTTTTTTATTTCTTCAATTTAACACAAATTCAAAATACCTACATAATGTGCGGCCTCGCATTTTGTAGGTGTACCCACCCGCTCAGTCACGCTACAGCGCCTTAACGTCTTTTTTTTTCAAAATGTGTGATTTGTTCTAACTTAAAAGATGGTATAGTTTTTCCCAGAATATTTTCTATTTTTTATTGCAAAATTAACGATAGTATACCGGGAACGCGGGTGAAACCGCAGGGAACAGCTATTAGTTTTATATAAATGTACCCTTATTGAGCTTACGAGTAACGTTTCTCTATCAAGAAAACACACTTATTGCATTATCTCAAAAATCACGTTTTCCAAAACTACCTCAACTATAACAATTAAACTCTCGACAACCCTTCCCCCCCTAGATACCGCGCGTCAGTGTACGTCGTGCTCCGACACGAGTTCCCGAGAGCAATCTCAGCTCTAGCAAGTTGCACAGTTATTAATATCAGTGACATGTAGTCTTGAGGGAACTTCGTGTGAGTTTGGAACTTGTAGTCTGTGAACCTTAAGTTAGGTGGAAAACATCGATTTCAAATGTTTCTTTATAATAAACTAGCTTTCCCACATCCTATTAATTAGTTCTAGTATTTTATGTACCTAGCTTATACAACGTGTTCCTTTTTATATCCCATAACTCTAAAGTTATATGATATAAATAAAAAGAAAAGAAAACGTGACTGACTGACCGATCTATCATCGTACAGCTCAAACCACTGGACGGATCGGGCTAATATTTGGCATACAGATAGCTATTATGACGTAAATATCCGCTAAGAAAGGATTTTTGAAAATCCCACCCCTAAGGGGGTAACATAGGGGTTCGCGGGTGAAACCGCGGGGCGGTAAGCTAGACATTCATATTTAAGGCTGAAAAAATGCGAAGATGTGATATTACATTTAAGGGTGTTTTACATAAATAATCGTGGCTTTGTCGAGGAAAACGAAAAAAAAAAAGATTTATGCCAGTTGATTCATTGACATGATCTCAGTATAGGATATCAAAAGGAACACGTTGTATATGCACATGTGTTGATACTATGTGAGTTAATAAATAGTTTTTCTTTCTTTGATCCCCTATTTTATTACAATATTATAAACTAAACGACGGGCCGGTTGGCGTGGTTGGTAAGATACCCTATCTATCACGCCGCAGGTCGTGGGTTCGATTCCCACACAGGACAAACATTTGTGTGCATGAACATGTCTGTTTGTCCTGAGTCTGGGTGTAATTATCTATATATGTATGTATTTACAAAAGAAAAGTAGTATATGTAGTATATCAGTTATCTGGCTTCCATAGTACAAGCTCTGCTTAGTTTGGGGTCAGATAGCCGTGTGTGAGGAATAATGTCCCAGAATATTTATTTATTTATCCTAAAAAGCAAAACAAACCAACGTTGTTTACTTTTTTAACCAAAAAGTGGTAGGTAATACTTACAATATAAAGAAAGTCAGCGTAACAAATCCCATTTCGTGGACGTCCATCTTAATATGCAGGATCACTATAAATCTTAGTGTGGGACCTTAGTGGTGCTGCATTTAGTGTTTTGTTCGCCTCAATACTGTTTAGGAAAAACCCAAAAGAACAGCGAAAAAATCGAAAATATCTCAATTTTGTAACTCAAACTGTACCTACACGATGCGGCCAATATTAAATAAATAAATAAATATTCTGGGACATTATTCCTCACACACGGCCACCTGACCCCAAACTAAGCAGAGCTTGTACTATGGAAGCCAGATAACTGATATACATACAAATACTACTTTTCTTTTGTAAATACATACATACATAGATAATTACACCCAGACACAGGACAAACAGACATGTTCATGCACACAAATGTTTGTCCTGAGTGGGAATCAAACCCACGACCCGCGGCGTGATAGATAGGGTATCTTACCAACCACGCCAACTGGCCCGAATATTATCGATCTCACGTGGTATGAAGTTCACCGGGTCATCTAGTAATGAACGAATGAATGGATGACTTTATTTTCTTCTTTCATGTATTATATGTTATTTTGGCGTAACATAAAGTAACAAATAAATTGCCAGGTCTTTGCAGCTTAAGATTAGATACGGGTAAGTTATTCGGGGCGAAATTTGTGTTTATTTAAAACGCATTTAACCCCTTAGGGAAGCTCATCCCCCGACAGTGAGAACTGAGAAGAATAGAGATTATCATTCGAAATGTAGCTAAATTGACGAAACACGATTAATGAAAGTAAATTCGTTTCCAAATCGAGTTATTAATAAAATCGATACTATCACGCACATAATCGCTTTATACCAAATGAGATCTCGATTGTTATGCAAATTAGATTCGATACAGTTGATTGTTATTCGATACACGTCGATTCGATATAATCTCTTGAGTTGTTTCACTTAGCCTGAAGGGTTTTGGCACTGTTCTGTTTTATAGGATTTGGGTTCAACGAGTTTAGGTGACATTTTGTGATATTCGTTGCTATGGTTACGCAGTGCCAATAATTACGTAGTAGCATTTATTCTTTACTAGCTTTTCGCCCGCGGCTTCGCTCGCGCAGACTTTATATTAATTTCTATAACTTTTTTCCCTTTATAGATACCTTTCTAACAGTATAAAGTAAATTTTAAAAATCTTTAAATGACGATAACTTTTTTGCAACAACCGATTTTAATGAAAGAAATCATATAAGTATTCTGCTCCAAATTCAATCCATTCAGTAGTTCCAGAGATGTGCTTAAACGTTTAAGTTTTATTTAAACCCTTTCTATTTTTATTACTTTTCTTCAATGTACAGACACACCGGATTCCATTGTTTTATTATATTTATACAGGGTGATTTTGTTATCACTGGCAATACTTGCAGGGGTGGAAGTACTCATCAATGTGAACAACTTTTATTATAGGGCTAACTCTGATATCGCGTAAAATAATACGGTTGCTTCATACATTTTGGTCGTGTAGGTATTGAACTTTTGTATGGAACAGCTGATAATTTTTTCATGATTTCACAGTTAGTCCTATAGTAAAAGTTGTTAACATTGATGAGTACTTCCACCCCTGCAAGTATTGCCAGTTATAACAAAATCACCCTGTATAGGTATATATTTATTTATTGTGTTAAAATTAGGCGAAAGGCTAAAAACTCGTTATTATATCGTTTTGAAGTTTGGTCCCTCTTTGTAGATAATGGTGTAATTTGTAATTTAACAAAAAATACGCTATTAATTACTTTTTACTATGTATAATTTCCACTCTCATAGCTTCACGTGTAAAACTTATAAAAATAAAAGTAATTATGAATTATTCAGTTGGATATCCGATGGGAAATATCCGTCACACAGGCGCGAAATAAAAACACGTCACGTCAAATGATGTCACTCTGTCTGTACGCGCGTGCTAAACTCTGAAACAAGAGTTTTATTTCCCGTAGGACGTTGTTGTATTAGGTTTAATTTGAAAGTTGAAGGGAAATTAATTTTATAACGGGAGCGCGGGACGCATTTTAATATATGACTCGAAAAGTTGCATTTGAGGCTCAGAAGTGAACTCTGGACCTTATCTATTAATGTTTTAAAGGCTATGATAGCGTGGGAACATATCTTGAGGTAACCATACCACGATAGTAGGGTAATCTGTAGTACAGTCAGCAACATAAATAGCTGAACGGATTCAAATTTACATACTATTCAAATGTAGAAATTTATAATAAGTAGTAAGTACTTTTATCTATCTATCTAATACCTTTAAACGAGCAATTCTTGTATATATATATATAAATATATAATCTGAATCTCGGAAACGGCTCCTACGATTTTCATGAAATTTTGTGTGCAGGGGGTTTCGGGGGCGATAAATCGATCTAGCTTGGTTTCATTTTTAGAAAACGTCGTTTAAAAAAAAAACAGATACTAGACATTTACAAAACACCCGATTAGTTTATCTATCCATATTATGGACTAGCTCTACGCCCGCGGCTTCTCTCGCGCAGACTTTAAAATATATAACTTACATAGTTTCATCCTTTCACCCGATTTCGAAATAAGCTACGCCTAATTCGTAACGCCAAGCTGAGCCGCATTAACCTGTGGATACTCGATGAAAATCCGTTAAGTGGTTTCGTAGATTAGCGCGTTCAAACAGACAGACAGAGGGCAAACAAAAAAAATATCTCATTGCATTCTTTACTCTTCCTACATCACCCACACTCCACTACTCGCATGCCTGGCTACCACTCTCAAGTAGGTGTGTTCAGACAGCTGCACTTCAGAGCCAGTTCCCTTAGGCCTTTCACTTACGATGGCGAGATTTCAGTCCAAACATGCCTATCTCTAAACATAGCCTAAGTTTATTTTTGACTAGCTTCCGCCTCGCGGTTTCACCCGGGTTTCCGAGGGATCTTATTTTTCCCGGGATAAAAAAACCAGGGTGTCAGCTACCCCCATACGAAATTTCATCAAAATTGGTCCAGCTGTTTGAGCGTGAAGAAGTAACAAACATAAAAACACAGTGAAGTTCTGTCTGTGGTCAAACTAAGCAGAGCATACCTACTTCCTATTTTTTTTATATCTATAAAGGTAATTAGGTATACTAGTTTCCGCCTCTCTAACAAGTAGCCGTAGAAAACGCGACGTCTCTAATTAAAAATCGAATTAACCCTAAAAACACGTATTTAACTTACAAATTCAGTTAACCCACATAACATAACATACGGTCATAGAGACCCTTAAGTCAATTTATTAAATAATACGTTTATGTCCTCGTTTTGAAAACTCCCCGCGGTGTATAATTGTCGACCGAACAATTAATTATGATGGTAATTAGCTGAAGTCCTGCGGGTGTTATAATTAAGATGTATCACTTATACCCCGGACGATGTTTTAGTTTGTAGTTGGATAGGAAATAAAAGTTGCTTAAATCTGCTTAAGTTTGCAATCCCTTTATTTACTATGTTACTCATAATTTTGATACTTTTTCCTTTTTATCATATACACACACAAGTATTGTCAGTGAGACTAAATCAATAATTTTATGTAATAAATCCGACTTGGTTTTGAAAAGAGTAATTTTGCTGAGTTTCTTGCCGGCTCTTCTCATTAAACTATAACAGACTATTCATGAGTGCTTGTAAAGGCCTATTTGAAAAAAAAAATATTTTCAAAGAGATAGCAATACTCGTTACAGAATTGCTTCTTGCAAGAGTTTTTTGATGAGAAGTTAGCCACCGAGAAATATAAATAAATAAAGTAAAATTGTGATAATTAAATGGAAGATTTATTATATATACCTAATTAGTGTGAAATAACATACTTCATAAAACTTATTTTGAAATAATTTCAATTATAATTTCCAAATTAATTGTATAAATTTATAACTTAATTTATGTTATAAATAAGAAAAATATCATTATTATTGAATTCAAGTAATTGATTGTTAATTTATAATTGATTTATTTTTAAAGTCTATAATTTAATTTGCTGTGCCGTAACAAGGTTTCATGTTGTAGTTTTAATATTTTACACCACCTTAGTAATACCGCTTATTGCATATTATTATTTATATTAAACCTACCTTTTTGAAGTGAAACTTCTTTATCGACGTATGGGAGAATTTTTTGTAGCAAATCGTCACGTTTTTCGGTTACGCGCCATGTTGCTTTTATTATGTTTTCCCGTATTTTGGAAGGCAAAGGGTTCTAGCTCATACAGCCTAGCCATTTATCTTATTTATCTTCTTAGTTTTGAATTAATGTCTGACATCTTAAAATATAAAGGTATGAAGTTAGCTAGCGAAAAACATTGGTTGCCATCTACATAATGCCTCGTTGCATGCATGAACAATTTGCATATTTATTGCATTGCTTTAATATTCATTGACTTTGAACATCGTTCGTTTGTTTGTATAAAATACAGAAAAAGCAATGACGTGCCAATGAGAAATGTCATAGATAAGTTTAACGTGAGAATTTTCACACGGATTAAAAAAAAAAGAGAAAACATTTTCTTGTATGCTTTGATCTCGCTTTAAGGTCTATATCTAAATGAATGGACACTTCTAAATTTAAAAAAAGAACGCGCGCAACTCAGTTCATGTGACAGAAGTGAAACTATAGCGTTGCTAGGTGACGATGGCGGCCCTACGTTGCTAGGTGACGGTAATTTTCGTTACATATAACACTCAAATTCTAGTCCCATCGCGCCCAAAAAAGCTTCACTTATAAATAACTACTACTAGGTTAATAACTTACTAGGATTTCCTATTATCATTATTATAGCATTACTAGCTGTCCCCCGCTGTTTCACTCGCGTAGCGGTATAAAAAATAGCCTACGACCTATTGTCAGACCTACCGGAATATACATATAAAATTTTATAAGAATCGGTTGAGCCGTTTCGGAGAAGTTTGCAGACAAACACTGTGACATGAGAATTTTATATATTGTTATATTTAATATCTTGGTTACCTCCATTCTCTACATAGTTTTCAACAATGAAGTCTAAAAACATCCTCAGCAACAACAAGCCACGTTATCTCACGCTATTTTACAGTACAATAAATATAATATGACCCGACATCAACATAAAAATATTCGGTACGATAAATACGCGGGGTAAAAACGACCATCCCAAAGAATTTGAAGGGTTGATTGCGTACTGAGTTTAGTCTCGCGGTAGAAACGGGGCGGCAGTGGACGAATGAAAGGAGATATAAAATGCTATTTGGAGCTATTTTTATATTAACTTTAGCACTGGTTTCTGCGTTATATAGTGGTTAAGGTTTTTAACATGATAACCGAATTACAATTGCTAGAAATGAGTCATACTCGCTCACGTAGGGTTCCGTACTTTTACAATAATACCAACTCAATTTTATAGGTCTGTCACACAACACCTGTAGGTACTGTGAAAGTTTTTTTTTGTATTTTATATTTAAATACATTAATAGTATATAAATACGGAAATTAAAAGTTTCTAATTTATTTACATTTGACCCCGTAACAAAAATGGTCTAAAATTTTAAATTTATAGGTTTTTTCACATTCTCCCCGACGCTAAAGCATTTCTATCTTCGACTGTACCTAGTTAAAATGTCACACAAAATATATCCCACGATTTATTTATGAAAACAATAATAAAATAAATAAAATAGACATCGCCAATAGACATTTACGGCGGACGCTTCCGAAGTATGAGATTCTATCTGAGGTACACACGCGACTCGACCGTGAATGGTGGCGGGCGGTGCCTGGTACTGTTACGTGTTTATGAGCGTTGAACAATATTTTGTAGGGTAATTTAGTTTTTTTTTTTTAAATTTAGTACCTATTTTTAAAGTTTAGTGCCTCAAAAGGAGCAATTGAACTCTTATAGGATCACTTTAATTTCCGTCTGTCTGTCTGTTAAGACTCGCAAATAAATCAAAACCTATATGTACTTTTGTTGACCTAGAATCATGAATTTGGCAAGTAGTCAAAACTTGATTTAATTAATTTGTAGTTATATCACACTAGCTTTCGCCCCGCGGGTTCACCCGCGTTCCCGAGGGATCTTGTGTTTTCCCGAGATAAAAAGTAGCGTATGTGCTATTACAGACTATAATCTATCTCTCTGCCAAATTTCCAAATACGTTCTGTAGTTTTTGTGTGAAAGAGTAATAAACATCCATCCATCCAACCTTTCACATTTATAATATTAGTAGGATTAGTAGGATTTATCTTGAATGTTTTATAAGCCATACATGCTTTGTAAAAGTCGGGAACACATTCGCAATCCCCTTGGTAATGCTTGTCAGACTTCCAAAAAAAAAAACTATACTTGCAAATACTATTCCTTCCCTAAACTAAACTAAGGGCCGATTTTTCAATGGTTGCATAAACCTCGGATAAGCTATCCCTCCGATAAGTCCATACAAAAACTGTTCGAATTTCAAATTAACAGCCAGATGTCGTTTATCTGGCTATTGAAAAATCAGGCCTAAGTAGTTTAAAATACTCAAAACGAATATAAATCGTACTCATTAGAACGTACCAAAAATATCATACGGGAACTAAAAGCTATATAAATTCATATGAAGGCCAGTCAATGTCCCATCCCCATCAAACTAATGGTGGCCATTATTAAAAGTTACAACCGTGTTTTAATCCGACCGAGTGGTGGGGAAAAGTAGGGCGCACCTGTTCCATGTGACGTGGGCTCCGTAATAAATGTTTAGTGTTCCGTATGTGTGGTAGCGTCGGATGTTGGGTGATGATTTTGTTTTGACAGTTAACTTTTTGTGTCACGGATTTGGATGTTCAATGTCATTTTCTAGGGTTTTTTTAGGCTTATTTTGATATCTTTATATGTGTATAAACATATATATCACTAGCCTTCCGCCCTGCGGTATCACCCGCGTACCTCTATTTTACCCCCTTAGGGGTAGTATTTCCCAAAATCCTTCCTTAGTGGATGCGTACACTGTATAAGGTATAGATGTGCAAAATTTCAAGTCAAGGTCCAGCGGTTTGGGCTCTGCGTTGATAATCTCAACAGTCAGTCAGTTTACCATTTTATATATACAGAAGAAGATAAAACGAAATATATCTCTATCTGTTAGTGTGCTTATAATTCGAGAACTACTGCACCCATTTTTATGCATTATGAGTTATCTAGGTTGTTTCTTAAGAAAGATTTTATGAAAGCTGAACAGCGACCTTTTTGGTGAAAGTAGTCAAGTATAATAGCTAATACGCAGGTGGAGCCGCAGCTATAGGCTAGTTAAAACATGGTAGGATACTTTGTAGTAGCCGCCTGGCTGGCTACCACCCTTAAGTGGAATAGGTTTAGGCACTTGAGAGCCAGTTGCATTTCTAAGCATTGTGTGCTTACCACCATCGGCCACATCATCACTTACCATAAGCCTTTACAAAGCAAAAATACTTATTAGTCCGCCAAAAAGGCAATATAGTTTAACCAATTTAACATTTACTCCATTTTAAATCTCTACCCCTTTAAAGGAAATGGGCAACCTGTTCCCCAAACATATTTCTTTAACGAAAAGGAAAGAAACAAACCGTTCAGTTATCGTTTTGGCACGGTAATGACGCGTCATTCGTGGACAGGACAGCCATAACCTTTTATGACGCCATTACCACACTGACCGACCGGAATGTATCATTTTGTGACATGTATGTATGTATACATTCTTGACAGGTGTGTTTTTTACACTCGCTGGCGAATAAAAGCACCATTATATTATTTCCTTTTCCCTACTATGGAAACCAGATAACTGTCGAACTACATAAATTATGATCTATCATGGCTTAGGAAAAAAGAAAAATTGTAAAAACCAAAGAAATAGCCTAATAATTGAATAATAAAATTAACCTGATACTACTGCCGCACCCGCACTTTGCGCACCAAGGACGCGGCGCGCTTACGCATTGTCAGTAAGGGTATATAATCGCCACGCCAAACGGCCTGTCAAAGGGTTACCTCTGTTTTTTTAATTTTATTTTGTGCAGTTAAATATCAAGGAATATTATACCCCAGCAAAGTATTCAAAACAAAACAATAGTTTATGTCAACAAACAAAAAAAAACCGAGCGCTCTAAACTGACATTGCGACGTGACGTAGCGTGACATCGCGCCAGTCCGCGTTGCTTCTGTGACATTGCAGGACTAACATGAATGTACTGTGGAATAAATTTATTCCATTTTTCTTGTCGTTCATTGTATTCAGTGGGTCGCATCTGGAATTCGTAACTTTGAGTTGCATTTGGAATAATTGTCATAGTAACGATCTAATCGACAGGTTAACATTTTTGATTGGGTACTTTGTAGTTGGTACCCGCCTGGCTGGGTACCACTCTCAAGTTTAAAATTTCCCGCAAATACCTACCGGTGTCCTATTGGAGTTCCTTAGTCTAGTCTATGTCCAGCAGTGGATGACTTGCGGATGAGATGATGATGATGACCTATCGATGTATTGCGGCGGATGTACTTGAGAGCCAGTTCCTTCTAGGCTTTGTGTGCTTACCACCTTCGGCCGCAACGTCACTTAATATGGAGGGATTGTACTCAAACACAGGCCTATTAAAAATAAGTCATAAATCCATAAACAAGTATCAATTCACATTTATTTATATACATACCTTCTTAGAGAAACTGCACAGATCACAGATCTAATAAACGTTCTCATTATTGTCGCCCGAGGGGATTTTTATATAGTTTCCGGGAGTTCCCGAGACTTCTTGTTTACTCGGACCGCACCCTCCTTTGCTCTACAAATACTAATAATAGTTGAAGATGGCGCTGAAAAAAGAGTCTAGACATTGAGCTAGCAATTTTGAGTCGACATCTTAAAAGTATCGTGCTATGCCGCGATGGCGGTTAATTTTATGTGCTTATCTTCGAGATTTAAAAAGCTATATTTGGCTATAGGGTATCTCTCTTTGTCTCGCTATGTTTGTCTCTTTTGGGATAGAAATTCAAAAAGCGTATTTAGTATCAGAAATATACTAACAATAATGTTTGGTGCTGACGTCTGTCTACACTGCAGCCGATATTCGTTCACGTGCCACAAAGAGACAAATATAGCGTGCGAGAGAGAGAGAGAGAGACCTCCATGTTATGTTAGTGCCGTAGTTACAAAGTTACCGTGTGTCACACACTTCTACTGAATAAAGAAAAACTTAAAGTATTAATGCCTCGTCTAGCCTGTTAACAAGGAAAAAATCTATTTCCCCATGTCAAAGGGGAAAAGTTACCCCAATCATTATATCTCCCAAGTTGCTCCCGGCTAGGCTTCGGGCGAAACCGGAAAAGGCCGGATATTTTCGGTTGCGGGTTATAAAAAAATTGTTGTAAAAAAGGTGTAAGTGATTTTTATTAATTTTCCAAATATATTTTTTTAAGTTTTAGTAAACATATGTTTATAGTGATTTATCACAAATCTATGATTTGTAGGTACCTATTTACTTTTAAAATCAAAATCATAAGTAGAAAAAAAAAGAGAATAACTTACAGTTCGAACACGGCTTTTGTTCTTTACAGTCTCTTTCTACTTTTGTAACTGCCAATATTTCTCATACATAATTCATCGCTGGATGCATATTCAATTGCAACATGCCGTATTCTGTCTACTCGAAAATAAATCGGCCAAGTGTGAGTCGTAAACGTCCGTACCCCCATTCAACATAGGTAGATTTTACTGTACGCAAAAGAATCGGATGAAGTTTGACGTTTGTGTATATTACCATTTTTAAGATGCAAGAACAATAAAACGTTGAAATAATGTAATTTTTTCGAACTTTCTTTTATGTGTATCCTCTTAGGTTTTGACTAGTGGATATTTTTATTTATTTCCATGATATAGGCCATATTTACATGTTTTCTATGGCTACCTATTACGGTTATTATGATACAGTTCTATGATCGGCAGACAGACGGCGCGTAGGCTTAGTATTCCCTGTGTGTGGCTACGGAACACTAAAAACGAATTTGCTATGAAAACGTTTTTCAAAAGGTGACTGACTTGTAACTATTATAATAATATTACTAGCTTCCGCCCCGCGGTTTCACCCGCGGTCCCGAGTGCTCCGATCGCCACCAAACCTTACAGGATTACCCGCGGGGCTAATATGAAGCTTGTCTGAAAATTTCATCGCGATTGGTTCAGTGGTTTCGGAGTCTATAAGGAACATACATACATACTTTCTCTTTTATATATATAGATGTATGTAGCGCGCTGAAATATTACACGAAGTAATCTATTATGTTTAATATCCTCCTTGCTCGTTCCTGCAAGTAAATTAACTTGTGTTGTTAAATAATAAATAACGTTCGTTCGGGTAAATTTACTCCTCTCCTCCAGGAATTTAACAAAATAAAAGATTTCTTTTTTTCAAAAAGAGATTACTAAAATTTTTTTATCTAACCAAAAAATAAAATATTTTTCAACTTACACCCTTTTGTTTCCCGACCCCCATGCCTCCAGGGATGTACGGAGGAACTCGGCATCCCGATAACGGAACTAGACGTTAAATGAAATGTCCAATATTGATTTATTGCCCGCCACTTGTGGGGTGCACGTTTATATGAAATGTGGCGGTATTTTCTTTTATAAAGTGGAAATGTTGTAATTATGTATTGATTTTCGTTATCGATTACAATTACCCTGGCTTGAGTGATTAGAAACTAGACATATGACATGGTGACATCAGCTCTTATTGAAGATGACTGAACTTACTTGACAGAATAACACTTAGTATATCTACTTCGGTCAATTAATTTGTAGGGCCGGTTGACATTGAGTTACCTTTCATGCCACGCCACAGGTCGTAGGTTTGATGGGTGGAAACCCAGGACAAACATATGTCTGAACGTAACAATATGAAAGTATAAATAGGAGTCAGTCATCTGGTTTGATGGAATGATGCAAGTATGTGAAGAATGTTAAAGGATATTTAATTTTATATTCAAAATGGTTAAAGACAATTATTAAATATCGCAGTACTCATTGCGTCAATTAAATCGAAGGTAGAGTAGGGAAATAATCACGCAAACATCATATCAAATCTCATCCCATCAAAATGGCTGCATGCAATGATCTTATATGTTGCTATTATAACTAGATTAGCTATTTTTTTTTTTTAACTTTGTATAGGCTTGTGTTTGACCACAATCTCACTATGGTAGGTGATGATGTGGCCGAAGGTGGTAAGCACACAAAGCCTAGAAGGATCTGGCTCTCAAGTGCAGCTGCCGGAACACACCAATAGGTGTTTGGCGACAGATTTTCAACTTGAGGGTGGTAGCCAGCCAGGCGGGTACTACAAAGTACCCTACCACCGTGCAAACGGTGGCACCGACGCGTTGCTACTTTGTATATGCTTGTAGGAATATCTGCCATAGTTCCCAGCTTGACGTCAAGTGTCCCTGTCTCGTTTTTACGTAATTAGTTTGATCGTAGAAGAAACGAGACTGACATGGTTTTCAAAGCTACGTCTTTTTAACTCGCAAGTGGCCACGTATTTCAGCTAAATGCTTGCAAGGCGTTGCTACTCTAGTATTTGTAAGCTCACTGACTGCATGTATCCACGCTTCATCGTACAATCTAAAAGCAGTCTAACCAACGCAAAATTGCCTACAAAACCGATATAGCATAACCCACTGTATGAAATTTTTTATGAATTCTCTCTCTCTCTCTCTCTCTTTAGATATCTAGGAATAATAATAACATGTATTTGTAAGCCAGCCATGCATGTGGTTCTGTGAGGATCGCATGTGCCGAGTGATCGAGTAGTGTTCTTTATTTCTTTACCAGTTTATATGTTGTACAGGTTATGGGTTTTACGTGATTATTATTAGTGTTTTTTGTTTTTTTTATCTTTTTAGGGTTCCGTACCCAAATGGTAAAAACGGGACCCTATTACTAAGACTTCGCTGTCTGTCCGTCCGTTCATCCGTCTGTCTGTCTGTCCAGACTGTATCTCAAGAACCGCTATAGCTAGACAATTGAAGTTTTCACAAATTATGTATTTCTGTTGCCGCTATAACAACAAATACTAAAAACAAAATAAAATAAATATTTAAGGGGGCTCCCATACAACAAACGCGATTTTTTTGCCCTTTTATTTGTTTTGTGGTAGTTCCCGTTGACCTAGAATCACGAAATTTGGCAAAAAGCAAGGTCTTACAGTACAAATAAAGGGAAAATTCCAAAATATATAAGAAAGTTGAAAATTAAAGGGTGTCCCCATACATACATAGTTACGCCATTTAATAAAGACCATTGAGTTATATAGGCGCTGATACAATGTAGAGGTCTAGCTTAATTGGCACCAACCTCAAATAAGGTAAATAAATAAAATTGTGTATTTCCCGTGATGGACGAAGTTTGTACGGAACCCTCGGTGCGCGAGTCCGACTCGCACTTGGCCGGTTTTTTTACTTATAAGCAGCACCGTAACTGACTGACTGACCGATTTACTGACAGACAACGCACGGCCTAAAGTTTAGGAGAATAATATTCCTCGAGTGTCAGTATAGCTGCACTAAGGATTTTTCAAAATCAAAAAACTTTTGTTATTTTTTGCGAAAAATTATAATGTAGTTTTTTCACACTTAACGTAACTTAAACGTTCCGTGAAGTGCCCTCCAAGGCCTTAACTGAATAAATGATTTTGTAGAAAACATTCAACATAAAAAACCTAAAAAAATACAATTGTAACTGTTCAATTTGCCAATTAGTTTTCTATTGTATTTGCTTCATACATCCTCATTATGGGTACAATTGGATCGCGTAATAATAGTAGGTATGCGCAAAAAATGTTCACACGCCGTGCGCGGGCGTTGAATAAGTGCATACGGTGTAAGTTATAAGAGGAGGCGACAATGTAGGAGATTTACTGCCGTACTCAGAAACGTCAATGTCTAAATAATATAAAACGAAGTCTCTATATATCTCTTTCTCCGCTTCTTCTAAATCACGCAACGGATTTTGATACGGTTATCAGTAATAGAAAGTGAAATAGACAAGGAAGGTTTTTGTAAATTAATTGCACCTGTGCGAAACCGAGACGGGTTGCTAGTTCAGTATAATTTATGATTATCTCTATAGAACTGTCCCTTTCTATAGCTATTCAATAAACAAAGATGGATATTATCTGTCATTAAATTCTAATTCAGTTTTCCCAAGTTTTGTTTTGTTTTTGTTGTCGAAGGTGGTAAGCACACAAAACGTAAAACAAATTGGTTCTCAAGTGTACAATGATTTATATAAATGCTACATAAAATGGACTTTCTGAAGACTATGCACAAACTAGATTCCATGAATGATATCGAATATTCTTGTAAAGATTCTTATCACTTATACCACACATTAAACGCGACTTTTCCGGCATCGTGATAAACTTTCACTGGGGCTTGTTGAATGTATTTAGTGATTTCATAACTTACTCATTTTACAAACACATACAAGCTAAAATTAGGCTTGACTTATAAGCAGTAAGAAAAAAGGTTTGACTTATAAGCAATAATACTAATTGTATAATAGATATTATAAAATGACTTACCCTTTGTATTACTTATGTATCGTGACTTTTCGGGGCTCAAAAAGCCCGTGAATAGTTTTAGAGCAAAACGGCCATCATTTTAAACTTGACCGACTTCTTTAAATTTTACTTTACTATATAAATGAGAGTTGGCTTTGATCTTTATATTTTAAGATATCAGACGGTATTCAAGAAAAAAACAATTATTAAGAGTTATATGTATGGTATAGAAACCTTTGCCTTCCCTAGAAAAGGGAAAGTGTGAGGATGAAAAATATCATTTGCCATATATAAGATTAACGTCACGTATTGTTACCCAACAATCTCAGTTAAGTGCCCATAGCGGCACTAATATTTACAGCTAAGTGCAATCGCAAAATTGGGTCCAACCATACCAGCGCACAACATTATTTAACCCTACAAAAGCGTGTCTTACGTTTAACCCTAGAAGGGTGCAGTTAATCAGTCGCCAACCGTGGTACCGCCTCGGTAAATTAACCCGTTCAATTCGATACCAACCTCCGGCCATTCGACCGTAACCGGCTATAAGGGCACGTTCACACATGACAACACTGATACTCGTCTTATTTCATGAGTCGGTTTTTACCATAAAATGGACGTAGACAAATAAACAAGAAATGCAATCATTCTATTGCAAGGATTTGTTTTCTTCTAGTGTCAAATTCATAAATTTTCTAAATATTGGGTTTTTAATCATTTATTACCGCTAATGCCCGGAACAAATGTGACTATAGGTATGATTGAAGTAAAAAAATATTCATGTCTGTGGATTTTACCAACTTCTCATATAGGCCCACGTCAACCCACTGCCATTACCAGTCTCATCCATATATTACCCAGGTTTAAACTATAGTCTTACCATCGTACTGGTAATCTGCCGGCCAATATTCATCTGTCTTGGTCATTCTAACATAAAAACAATAAAATATAATTAAAATAAATTATTGAAGTTTTACTTCTTTTGGCGCGATTGGGAAAAATGGTGAGAGTGAATTTTTTTGAATGCGCGCGCACACCGACAGAAAAAAGCGACAGTATGAAGTTAGCTGCTAAAGCGACAGTATGAAGTTAGCTGCTAAATGAGATGTTTTAATACACTGTTTTAAGTGCATTTATAGATTTGAGGTTAATTGTCGGTATGTATAATTTATTTACATCGTAAATTATAAATTATTACATTTTTATCTAATAAATGTTATTTTTTCTGTTTTGTTTTATTGATTCATTTTAATAATTTATCGTTGATCACTACTGCATTTTATTTTATTTATTTTTTTCATACGCCAAAGGAGTATAACTTCTAACGCGTGTACATAAGTACACACACTCTTTTTTTATTAGTAATGCAACATTAAGAGTTTGCAAAATCATCAACCGGTTCCCATTCATTATATAGTGGTTACAATGTTGTTCGGTTAGCATACAAAAAAACGTGTCCTGTGAATCCGGCTTTATCATTTCGGTTAGATGCGGCCCCAGCGACCCGTGTTGCGATTTAATGTTACTTTAATTGGTCGGGTTTTGGGACACCTGGATGGATGTGTTGTAATGTGGGTAGGGTCTTTAAATAGTTTAGTTTGTATTTTAGTGTGCAACATTTTTGTCGTAGAATTATTTTTTTGAAAAGGAAATTCTTCTACTGAACTTTATGCAATTATGTATACAAAAGGAGAATTTATTAGCTCTCAATTCTAAAATAAGTCTCAATTCTAAAACTAATTAGCAATCTAATCCATATTTAAAAAAAGCCCAGAAATTTTGCACACAGGGTTCATGATGTAGAATTTAAAATAGGGAATGGTGGGTGAAACCGCGGGGTGGCAAGTTAGTATTAAAATTTAACAAACGGACAACACCCGTTTAGTTCAAGACATGACAAGTCCACGATCACGTTTCAAAGAACCATGAATACAGTTTGTAAGCGACAATTTGCAATTTATCCCCAGAACTGGGGACTTAGCGGGTCCGCTACGTGCCCCGAATTAATTCATGTTGTTTGTCTGTCCGTTGTCGAGTCACGAGGGTGAAGATGATAGTTGTAAACCTTTGAGTTAGATAATGGGGTGAGTTCTTGAGAAACGGAAACTGCTTTTGCTCTAGATTCACGGAAATATATGTATACTAATCTTTACTAATATCTATACAATATTATAATATTATAAAGCTGATTGGTTGAACGTGCTAATCTCAGGGACTACTGGTTCGGTTTGAAAAAATCTTTTAGTGTTGGATAGCCAATTTATCGAGGAAGGCTATAGGCATTTTATCCCGGGAAAACATAAGATCCCTCGGGAACGCTGATGAAACCGCGGGGCGGAAGCTACTCGATGATTATCTTGTCACTATTACATATGTATGTAGGTAATCAATAAAATCGTGTTTATTCATTAAATCTTCTTTTGACGTCCTTGAGGCGTGTAGCAAAGGGTTATTGTTGGGGACCGTCATGGCCATTTCAGAGTTTGTCCCATTGTAGAAGTTGTTCAATAATTGTGCAGCAAGGTCCGACTGATTGATAATGTGAAATCAACGCACATAAGTCATACCCTATAATTTTTGATTTAAGTTATTTTATTTCTTAACGTCTTTTAAAAGATAATGTATCTAATATCTAAAAAATATTTGTGTCATAAAATCTTATCTCATTTAATGCCGCAGCTATTTCGCGTTCATTTTCGCTTGTGTTTTTTTCTACTTTAATAACTTAAGCTTGCTTATCGCCGGCGAGGCAGGGCGACTTTGAAAAATTATCGCTTCACAGAGAATGTTGACTGACGCTGACGTACCGTAGTTGTTATATAAATCAAATTTAGAATATGGTAAATGAAAATAACAGTCTTATAAAACAAAATGGCGATTTTAAAAGATGTTGTTCTTGTATATTGTACAACACTTGTCTTAGGATGATTATTAGGATATTTATTTATTAATATAGATATTTAACATTCTTTATTTAAAATTTAATGTAGAATGCCTTTTATATTAATATCATTTTTGGTTTATCGATAAGGGTTATCTTAGATATAAATATATATCCCAATTTTAGGATATCAATTTATCCACGAGATATTTCAATATATGCTGTAGTCAAATCTGTATGCAAATAAAGAGCGAAGTTGGTAAAAAATTATTTTTTTTTAAATCTCGTGGATAAATTGATAACCTAAAATGGGATATAGCTGGTAAAATTTTAACTAAGTGTATTTTATTATTATTATTATTATTAAAGAAACAAACAGCTATTATTACACATATGATACTTAAAGGTTAAATATTACACTTGCCAAAAAAGTTTCTACTACAAGTTAAACATTTATCGTGTAAATAGACAGGTGCAGTATTAATCAATTAAAACAACAAATAAAAAAAAACAAGATATGATTTCAAATATACATAATATAGAATAAACAATAACAGAATAAACACATTCCGCAACCATTACATATCAAACCGACTTCAAAAGGTTTTTTTTTATATACTACTTAGGTGGCAAACAAGCTTACGGCCCACCTGATGGTAAGCGGTTACAGTAGCCTATAGACGCTCATAGCACCACGGACAAAAAAAATACAATATTATATTTTCCCAGCCATGGGTATCACTCACGCGTGGCCAACCTTGAGACATGAAGTTGTTAAGTCTCCTGGGCCTGTAATTCACCGGCTCCCATACCCTCCTAACCGAAACACAGTAATACAAGTGCATTACTATTTCACGGCGGAATTAGATATGGTGGTAGTACTTCCCCGGGTGAACTCTGCACTAAGAGTTCTACTACCTTGCGAAATAGGTTGCGGAAAGCCTTCATTCTCTCATGAAAAATGTCGATGTGACTGTAAAAATGGTTGTAACTAGCTATTGCTAGCTCTAATTATAAAACTATGTTACTTGAATGTCTGGGTGTAATTATCTATATATGTATGTATTTACAAAAGAAAAGTAGTATATGTAGTATATCAGTTATCTGGCTTCCATAGTACAAGCTCTGCTTAGTTTGGGGTCAGATGGCCGAGTGTGAGGAATATGTCCCAGAATATTTATTTATTTTATTATTCCACTTCTCGAACATAACACAAACAATTTGGGTAACGATAAACATTGCTTAATGTTATAATGTTATAATGTTACTTTCACTTATAAATGGGACACTTAAAGATATACAGCTCTTTGCATTTCTTAAACATATTTGTGGGTAAAATATCAATTTAAGTTCGCGACCAAACATTATTGAGAACATTCCTGGAGTATTTAAAGTAATCCGCGACCATTAGATACTTGACAACACCCAAGTCGTTCTCATTAAATGCTCAGTTTAACTTCGCAAAGTACAAATTGTTTCGAGCCTCCCCCCCCTCTGAGGAATTACTAATTTTGGCCTTCAACTGTGGTAGTAGGTATTACCTACTAAAGTTTTCCTTAAGGTCATTAAAAACTAATTTCATAGTGAGTCCACTGGGGTTGTCATGCAGTTAAGTGACTCAGATCCGTTTAAGAACAAGAGCTGTGTAGAATGTGTGACGAAAATGCTTGAATGTAGCGCTCACACTTTCTTACACAGGACACACAATAAGTTTGTTTTGAAAAGAGTATTTTATCAGTTTATTTTCGGCAATAACAATCTTTTGAACCGTGCGTTACTTTTATTACAATCCACGAGTGTCTGTGAAGGCCTTAAAATTTATTCTCTATGGAATTCCATGATATTAATTTCCGATGTATTTGTTTCAGGTAAGCTCATTTCCACAAAATACAATATTCCCCGGTATTGGTAAATATATCATGATATCTATACCAATATTATAAAGCTGAAGAGTTTGTTTGTTTGTTTGAACGCGCTAATCTCGGGAAATACTGGTTCGAATTGAAAAATTCTTTTGATGTTGGATAGCCCATTTATCGAAGAAGGATATAGGCTACTTTTTACCCCGGGAAAAAACATGAGATCCTTCTGGAACGCGGCTGATGCTATCCGCCCCGCGGTTAGTTAGTTTATAATATGATATGTGATATTCAGTGTGTTTACATGGTTTCTGTTTGTTGAAATATAATTTATTTACTATTTATATATATTCGGAATAAAACGTGCATGTTATTTTCATGGAGCTATATATCTATATAAAACTAGTTATTCCCCGCCGCACTTCTACTCCTGCAAGTTTTGCCAACAACTAAAAAAAACATCAGTATAGTATAATGTCATAATATACCCTTAAATAAGATCAAGTCAAAGTCAAAGTCAAAGCCATTTATTCAGTTTAGGCCCTAGGAGGGCACTTATGAAGGTCGAATTTACTGAAGCTACCACCGATTCGGAAATCAGCCTTCAACTGAGAAGAACCGGCAAGAAACTCAGCAAGGTTACATTTTTTTATATATTTTTCTTTTTTTTTATATAATGACTATTGGCTATATTTTTTCGATAACAGCAAAATGTACAATACAATATACAACTAAATCAAAAAGAAAAATACCAATACCAAGTAAATAATAAAATGTAACGCAAACAAGTTCTTATTAAATAATAGCGAATACGCTACATAATGGCTAAAACTAAAAAAAATAAATTAAAAAAAAACAATATGCGAAGTGCACCTGTGCAGAGTGAAACTATTTCCAAACATCCCTATCTTCAATATATTGAGCTACCTTGTAATAAGCCTTTTCCTTCAAAACCTTCTTTACGTAAAATTTGAATTTAAAATCGGTCATCTTGGTTACCGAGTTAGGATGTAACCAATTTTCAAATGAGTCAACCCTATGCTCGATTGGTTTTATACTTTTTTGTTACCCTCCGTGTTTAGGGGAGTACCTGTCGTTACCAGAACCCTCTCTGTTCCCCCGGATGCCCTCTGGGCTTGTATCCGTTAGGTACTCAGTGTATAAAAAAAGAAAATTAAGTATTGATACTTAGTTCAGTATGTTTTGTACGCGTGAAATTTAATTATGGAAAAGATTTTAGTACTTAAAAAGTACTGTTGGTAGGTACTGTAAGTAGTTACTGTATATGTCACAGTCAGAAATCTTTCATGGTCAAAACTACTTTTGACTGAAACTATTTGACTCAAAATTATTTCCTGGTATGTACTTACTTTAAAATCAACATTAACCTATGTGACCAAATACCTACTTATTTTTACATAATATAGGTTATAGGTTGTTTTTTTATTTACCAAGAAGGAGTTTTGACTGAGATAGTTTGAGTCAAATGTACTTTTGACCGATTAAGACTTCTGACTGTAACATAATATGTACATATATCATGGATGTGAGGATGTGATCATTAGTTTTATTTTTTAATAAATTACTTGTGAAAATTCCGCTTTTTCAGATTTGTAAACTATCTCTATTTTTGTTTGAATTCTCCACCCAATTTTTAGGGGTAATTATTAAGACTCCGCTGTCCGTTCGTCTGTCTTGTCCGTCTGTCACCAGGCTGTATCTCATGAACCGTAATAGTTGGACGGTTGAAATTTTCACAAATGATGTATTTCTGTTTGTGCTATAACAACAAATACTAAAAAACAGAATAAAATAAAAGGAGATATTGGTACGGAACCCTTCGTGCGCGAGTCCAACTCGCACTTGGCCGGTTTTTTAGTAAATGCCTTCCGTTTTCGAACTTATCCAAAAAACCCTGACGTATAGTCACCCTATTCCCAATACATTTATTACCAACCATATAGTTATTCCCGCGACAAAATTCGCAGAATCCTACAAAACTTAACCAACACAATGATAATAATAGGTTGGTATTTATACCAGAACCTTTGTACAGATTGTATTCTATCAATAAACACGAAGCCGTTTGAAGAGCACTTCAATTATAACAAGTGCAAACATCAATTCTGTTCTGTTTTATATAAGCGAACTTATATTATAAATCGGATCAATTCGAATTGCATTGTGTTTCTATTTTCATTCGACGCTCTCTGTTATTTTGGGGTTCAAATATTGAGAGGTAGCGGGAGCTGTAATTTAATAATTCTGATGAATTCATAAAATCATTATTTATCGTAAAGAATACTTATCTTCATATAATATAAATCGAAATGTTTGTCTACCTATTTGTCGTTTAGTGTGCTCAGAACTCAAGAACCATAACATTGATCGTTTTTGACATGTACTTAGGGGGTTCCCCGAGAAGGGCTTTTAGCTATGTAACATTCCGCTGTGATTATAAAGGGAGCTGACAAGTGACCATATTAAGTGGAACGAGTCGCATTACACGCGGGCGGGGCTGCGTACAAAGGCTAGTAATATATTTACAATGTTAATTTATAAATATTGTGAGACAATGAATCGCTTGACCTAAATGTAATAATGTGTGCAAAAAGGCGTCTGCGCATGTAGTATTACGTAGAAACCATAGTGCAACGTTGTGATGGAAACATTGCCTTTTAAATAATGTTAATACGATGCTTTATCGTCAACACTAGACTTAATTTGCCATTGGAGCTTAAGAAGCGCCATTATTTTTGCTTATTTTTGCATACATATAACAAAAACATACATCGATATGACTTATCCCGTTTCATGTATATATTACTAGGTTCTACCCCGCTGTTTCACCCGCGTTCCCCAGGGTTATCATGTTTTCCTAAAAAGTAGTCTATATGTTATTCCAGACTATAATCTATCTCTGTGTCAAGTTTCATCCAGATCAGTTGACCCGTTTTTGCGTGACTGAGTAACAAACATCCATCCTTCTAAACTTTCGCATTTATAATAGTAATAGCTGTCCCCTGCGGTTTCACCCGCGTTCCCGAGAAAAAAAGTAGCCCATGTCCTTCTCCGTACCATAGACTATCTGCGTATCAAATTTCATCACGATCATTTCAGCAGTTTAAGCATGAAAGGGTAACAAACAGACAATTTCACATTCGCATTTATAATATTAGTTAGGATAGGATGGTACAAACGATACGACGCCTCTAAAATCGCTACCCGCTACCGCTTCAGCCTGTTATTTATAATTTCCGCACACCACAATGCAGTGTAACGGAACCGCGACGCAAACAAAAGTGCGGCAGTTCAATTCGACTAATGGATGAGCAGATAAGCCTCATGCTCATATGCTCATGTAAAGTTAAACTGTGATGGTTAGGGTCACCACACGTCTTGATTTGTTGAGATAAGATTTTTTGACCGTCTGTCCGGACTTTATCCGGATTGTGTTATTTGGCACGACTTTAAGATGACAGCAGCTTTAATAAAAATAAAAATCAAAATATGACCTTAGCCTAGAAGGCAACTGGCTCTCCAGTGCAACTGCCGGAACACTGTACCAAACACCTACTGGTGTGTTCCGAACGACAGACTTTCAACTTTCAAATGTCTTATGAGACATTCAGTCGCATTTGTTGTTATATGAGACCATACATGTTACAACTTTTTTTTCGTACGTCGTATCAGACACGCGCATACTAATATTTTTCTTGTCTAGTGTTCCTGCCTTATAATGTGCAAAAGGCCTTACTGTTGTTGTTTCTGACATACATACCAAGGAAAATAAAATTATCCAACATCATAAAATTATATCTAATAATATTGTATAATACGCAAACCGCATGTAAATACCGTATCACCCGTTATCAGTAATGCCAATGACATACGAGAGATAAACTAACCATAAACGCTCAGTGTTCAACCTGTCGCGAACTGAATAACACGCTATGGACTTCACTGGAAAAGTTGTTATTGTGACGGGAGCGAGTTCAGGAATCGGAGCAGCAACAGCCCTTCTCTTTGCCAAACATAGTGCCAAATTGACCATTGTTGGCAGAGACGAGCAGCGCCTCAAAAAAATCGAAGAAAAATGTCTGGAAGCCAGTGGAATTTTGCCACTTTGCCTCCAATTAGATCTGACTACTTCAGGGAGCTGTGCTGCAGTTATAGCAAGAACTGTAGCCATGTTTGGAAAGATTGACGTACTAGTCAATTGCGCGGGAAAACTTATGATGGGATCTCTCTTCGATGACAACATCGATGCGTTTGACGAAATGATCAACATCAACCTACGTGTACCATACAAATTGACGCATCTTGCATTGCCGTATTTGGCTAGAACTAAAGGAAATATTGTCAATTTAATTGGAACAAAATATACCAGAGCTAGACATGGATTTTTACCTTATACAGTTGCTAAAGCTGGATTGGAAAGACTGACCAAGTCTTCAGCAATTGAGTTGGCAAGTGAAAACGTTAGAGTCAATTCTGTAAGACCTGGTATGACGAGGACGAATATACTTTCAAGCCTAGCCATGGAAGAGGAGGAAAGGAATAAAGTGTACGATTCGTTATTAAATAACCAACATACTGTTTTAGAGCCAGAAGAAGTAGCTAAAATGATTGTTTTCGTTGCTAGTGATGTTTGTCCTAATTTAAATGGTGCTGACATGTGTATAGATGGCGCCACTTCAGTGATGTGACATGGTACAAGATTATTTAGATTATTAAAGTTGGTTTTAAGATTCGTTAGTTGTGTAGCTAGTTTAAATGTGACGTTTTTTGGAGCTTTAGTTTTTATCTAAATTCTAGATTTAGTGTGTTTAGTTAATTGGATTTGACAAGTTTTCTGTGTGCTTCTCGTTTTAATATTATTTATGTCATAGTGCTATTGTAAGAAGTTTTTATAGTACTAAGTATTGCAATTGCTTGGCTTGATTTAGATGTCAAATATATGAATAAGAGTGGGTTCTGTGGTGAATTTACACTTTATTGCTGCCTGCATATAACTTGGGCGTCTATATTGTTTTGAAGCCCAAGTTCTGCTATTTCGATCACTAAAATGTTGGCAATACAGTGTGAATTCATTTGTAAAAAGTAATATAACTCAATCAACTGCACGTAACTTATGTTAAGTCCGGGGTGTGGTGGTGGATAAGGGTATCAATGCAACGCTATCATTAATATCGCAGTTTCTTTTGATAATAAATTTACGAATTTATTTGTGTCATTTAAAATTGCGTGGAAGATTATTTTCGAAATAGTTAGAAAATGTTGCCTGTCTGTTTGTTTGTTTGTTTGTTTGTTTGTTTGTTTGTTTGTTGGTAACGCATGCGGTCCTATATCATTCATCCAATTGCTATGAAACTGGTGAGTAGTTATGCGCACGTGCATGAAGGTCTCTGTCAGCAAAAATATTTGTGTCATGCAAAAAAAGGGCTTTTTAAAAAACATTTTTTCGGGAGAGTTGGAATGCTGTTTATGAATCTAATTATCTTTTGGGATCGATTGACCAAAATCGGGCATAGTAAATCAAAACGACCAACGTCGGGGGATGTAAGCTAGTGTTTTTAAATAAAGTGTCGATTTAGCACAGGTGTCAATTACTATCATATTATAGGTGTGTATTGTTTACACCAGGGGTCACCAAATGGCGGACCGCGGACCTATGTGAACTTGGCACCCGACTTTCAAAAATCGTTTTTTTTTTTGCGCATTCCTGTAGAGCTAGGTAGGTAGTTGATTGTAGTGAACGAATTTTTGATTGTAGTTGGACCAAAAAAAAATTATGGGTCACCCAAAAATAGCCAGCCCCCGGATTTACAGAAATTCAATTCTCACGGTTGATTTGTATGGCAAATCGTTAGTAGTTGTTTGTAGTGAACGAATTTTCGTTTGTAGTAATTTAGTTTTTTTTTTATTTAATTTTTTATAAAATAAAAAAAAAAATCAAAAATCTTTTTTTTTTTTGCGCATTCCTGAAGAGCTTGGTTAGTAGTTGTTTGTAGTGAACGAATTTTCGTTTGTAGTTATTTAGTTTTTTTTTCATTTAATTAAAAAAAAAAAAAAATATTCAAAAGTCTATTTTTTTGCGCATTCCTGAAGAGCTTGCTTAGTAGTTGTTTGTAGTGAACGAATTTTCGTTTGTAGTTATTTAGTTTTTTTTTTATTTAATTTTTAATAAAGAAAATCATTTAATCAAAAATCGTTTCTTTTTTTGCGCATTCCTGAAGAGCTTGGTTAGTAGTTGTTTGTAGTGAACGAATTTTCGTTTGTAGTTATTTAGTTTTTTTTTTATTTAATTTTTTATTTTTTTTATATTCAAAAGTTTTTTTTTTTTTTTGCGTATTCCTGAAGAGCTTGCTTAGTAGTTGTTTGTAGTGAACGAATTTTTGTTTGTAGTTATTTAGTTATTTTTTTATTTAATTTTTAATAAAAAAAAAATATTTAATCAAAAATCGTCTATTTTTTTGCGCATTCCTGAAGAGCTTGGTTAGTAGTTGTTTGTAGTGAACGAATTTTCGTTTGTAGTTATTTGGTTTTTTTTTAATTTAATTTTTAATAAAAAAAAATTATTTAATCAAAAATCGTCTATTTTTTTGCGCATTCCTGAAGAGCTTGGTTAGTAGTTGTTTGTAGTGAACGAATTTTCGTTTGTAGTTATTTAGTTTATTTTTTATTTAATTTTTTATTTTTTTAATATTCAAAAGTCTATTTTTTTTGCGCATTCCTGAAGAGCTTGGTTAGTAGTTGTTTGTAGTGAACGAATTTTCGTTTGTAGTTATTTAGTTTTTTTTTTATTTAATTTTTTATTTTTTAAATATTCAAAAGTCTATTATTTTTGCGCATTCCTGAAGAGCTTGGTTAGTAGTTGTTTGTAGTGAACGAATTTTCGTTTGTAGTTATTTAGTTTTTTTTTTATTTAATTTTTTATTTTTTAAATATTCAAAAGTCTATTTTTTTTGCGCATTCCTGAAGAGCTTAGTTAGTAGTTGTTTGTAGTGAACGAATTTTCGTTTGTAGTTATTTAGTTTTTTTTTATTTAATTTTTTATTTTTTAAATATTCAAAAGTCTATCTTTTTTTGCGCATTCCTGAAGTGCTTGGTTAGTAGTTGTTTGTAGTGAACGAATTTTCGTTTGTAGTTATTTAGTTTTTTTTTTATTTAATTTTTTATTTTTTAAATATTCAAAAGTCTATTTTTTTTGCGCATTCCTGAAGAGCTTAGTTAGTAGTTGTTTGTAGTGAACGAATTTTCGTTTGTAGTTATTTGGTTTTTTTTTTATTTAATTTTTAATAAAAAAAAATTATTTAATCAAAAATCGTTTATTTTTTTGCGCATTCCTGAAGAGCTTGGTTAGTAGTTGTTTGTAGTGAACGAATTTTCGTTTGTAGTTATTTAGTTTTTTTTTTATTTAATTTTTAATAAAAAAAAAATATTTATTCAAAAATCGTCTATTTTTTTGCGCATTCCTGAAGAGCTTGGTTAGTAGTTGTTTGTAGTGAACGAATTTTCGTTTGTAGTTATTTAGTTTTTTATTTATTTAATTTTTTATTTTTTAAATATTGAAAAATCTATTTTTTTTGCGCATTCCTGAAGAGCTTAGTTAGTAGTTGTTTGTAGTGAACGAATTTTCGTTTGTAGTTATTTGGTTTTTTTTTTATTTAATTTTTAATAAAAAAAAAATATTTAATCAAAAATCGTCTATTTTTTTGCGTATTCCTGAAGAGCTTGGTTAGTAGTTGTTTGTAGTGAACGAATTTTCGTTTGTAGTTATTTAGTTTTTTTTTTTTTTAATTTTTTATTTTTTTATATTCAAAAGTCTATTTTTTTTTGCGCATTCCTGAAGAGCTTGCTTAGTAGTTGTTTGTAGTGAACGAATTTTTGTTTGTAGTTATTTTTTTATTTAATTTTTAATAAAAAAAAAATATTTAATCAAAAATCGTCTATTTTTTTGCGCATTCCTGAAGAGCTTGGTTAGTAGTTGTTTGTAGTGAACGAATTTTCGTTTGTAGTTATTTGGTTTTTTTTTTATTTAATTTTTAATAAAAAAAAATTATTTAATCAAAAATCGTCTATTTTTTTGCGCATTCCTGAAGAGCTTGGTTAGTAGTTGTTTGTAGTGAACGAATTTTCGTTTGTAGTTATTTAGTTTATTTTTTATTTAATTTTTTATTTTTTAAATATTCAAAAGTCTATTTTTTTTTGCGCATTCCTGAAGAGCTTGGTTAGTAGTTGTTTGTAGTGAACGAATTTTCGTTTGTAGTTATTTAGTTTTTTTTTTATTTAATTTATTATTTTTTAAATATTCAAAAGTCTATTTTTTTTGCGCATTCCTGAAGAGCTTAGTTAGTAGTTGTTTGTAGTGAACGAATTTTCGTTTGTAGTTATTTGGTTTTTTTTTTATTTAATTTTTAATAAAAAAAAATATTTAATCAAAAATCGTCTATTTTTTTGCGTATTCCTGAAGAGCTTGGTTAGTAGTTGTTTGTAGTGAACGAATTTTCGTTTGTAGTTATTTAGTTTTTTTTTAATTTAATTTTTATTTTTTAAATATTCAAAAGTCTATTTTTTTTTTGCGCATTCCTGAAGAGCTTGCTTAGTAGTTGTTTGTAGTGAATGAATTTTCGTTTGTAGTTATTTAGTTTTTTTTTTATTTAATTTTTAATAAAAAAAAATTATTTAATCAAAAATCGTTTATTTTTTTGCGCATTCCTGAAGAGCTTGGTTAGTAGTTGTTTGTAGTGAACGAATTTTCGTTTGTAGTTATTTAGTTTTTTTTTTATTTAATTTTTAATAAAAAAAAAATATTTATTCAAAAATCGTCTATTTTTTTGCGCATTCCTGAAGAGCTTGGTTAGTAGTTGTTTGTAGTGAACGAATTTTCGTTTGTAGTTATTTAGTTTTTTTTTTATTTAATTTTTAATAAAAAAAAATTATTTATTCAAAAATCGTCTATTTTTTTGCGCATTCCTGAAGAGCTTGGTTAGTAGTTGTTTGTAGTGAACAAATTTTCGTTTGTAGTTTTTGTAATTATTATTTTTTTTTTTTAAATTAAATAAAAAAAAAACTAAATAACTACAAACGAAAATTCATTCACTACAAACAACTACTAAGCAAGCTCTTCAGGAATGCGTAAAAAAAAATAGACTTTTGAATATTTAAAAAAAAAAAAATTAAATAAAAAAAAAAAAAAATAACTACAAACGAAAATTCGTTCACTACAAACAACTACTAACCAAGCTCTTCAGGAATGCGCAACAAAATAAACGATTTTTGATTAAATAATTTTTTTTTATTAAAAATTAAATAAAAAAAAAACTAAATAACTACAAACGAAAATTCATTCACTACAAACAACTACTAAGCAAGCTCTTCAGGAATGCGCAAAAAAAAATAGACTTTTGAATATTTAAAAAATAAAAAATTAAATAAAAAAAAAACTAAATAACTACAAACGAAAATTCGTTCACTACAAACAACTACTAACCAAGCTCTTCAGAAATGCGCAACAAAATAAACGATTTTTGATTAAATAATTTTTTTTTATTAAAAATTAAATAAAAAAAAAACTAAATAACTACAAACGAAAATTCATTCACTACAAACAACTACTAAGCAAGCTCTTCAGGAATGCGCAAAAAAAAATAGACTTTTGAATATTAAAAAAATAAAAAATTAAATAAAAGAAAAACTAAATAACTACAAACGAAAATTCGTTCACTACAAACAACTACTAACCAAGCTCTTCAGGAATGCGCAAAAAAATAGACGATTTTTGATTAAATAATTTTTTTTTATTAAAAATTAAATAAAAAAATAACTAAATAACTACAAACAAAAATTCGTTCACTACAAACAACTACTAAGCAAGCTCTTCAGGAATGCGCCCAAAAAAATAGACTTTTGAATATAAAAAAAATAAAAAATTAAATAAAAAAAAAACTAAATAACTACAAACGAAAATTCGTTCACTACAAACAACTACTAAGCAAGCTCTTCAGGAATGCGCAAAAAAAATAGACTTTTGAATATTTAAAAAATAAAAAATTAAATAAAAAAAAAACTAAATAACTACAAACGAAAATTCGTTCACTACAAACAACTACTAACCAAGCTCTTCAGGAATGCGCAAAAAAATAGACGATTTTTGATTAAATAATTTTTTTTTAATAAAAATTAAATAAAAAAAAAACCAAATAACTACAAACGAAAATTCGTTCACTACAAACAACTACTAACCATGCTCTTCAGGAATGCGCAAAAAAAGAAACGATTTTTGATTAAATGATTTTCTTTATTAAAAATTAAATAAAAAAAAAACTAAATAACTACAAACGAAAATTCGTTCACTACAAACAACTACTAAGCAAGCTCTTCAGGAATGCGCAAAAAAATAGACTTTTGAATATTTTTTTTTTTTTTAAATTAAATAAAAAAAAAACTAAATAACTACAAACGAAAATTCGTTCACTACAAACAACTACTAACCAAGCTCTTCAGGAATGCGCAAAAAAAAAAACGATTTTTGATTTTTTTTTTTATTTTATAAAAAATTAAATTTAAAAAAAACTAAATTACTACAAACGAAAATTCGTTCACTACAAACAACTACTAAGCAAGTTCTTCAGGAATGCGCAAAAAAATAGACTTTTGAATATATTTTTTTTTTTTAAATTAAATAAAAAAAAAACTAAATAACTACAAACGAAAATTCGTTCACTACAAACAACTACTAACCAAGCGCTTCAGGAATGCGCAAAAAAAAAAAACGATTTTTGATTTTTTTTTTTTTTATAAAAAATTAAATAAAAAAAAACCTAAATTACTACAAACGAAAATTCGTTCACTACAAACAACTACTAACGATTTGCCATACAAATCAACCGTGAGAATTGAATTTCTGTAAATCCGGGGGCTGGCTATTTTTGGGTGACCCATAATTTTTTTTTGGTCCAACTACAATCAAAAATTCGTTCACTACAATCAACTACCTACCTAGCTCTACAGGAATGCGCAAAAAAAAAAACGATTTTTGAAAGTCGGGTGCCAAGTTCACATAGGTGGACCGCGGTCCGAATCCGGACCGCCGACCTATAATGTGCGGACCAAACTTTGACAAACAAAAATGTACACCTGGCTATTTTATTTAATCCCCGGACATCCAAACACAATAATTTGATATTACTAATATATCAACATTATAGTAGGATTTGTAGGAAAGGATCTAAGCTTGGTCGCCAGTCATCATCTACCAACCGGACCGCGATAATCTTTTATATTATTTAAACGGACCCCTAATAAACCTAATTGGGGACCCCTGGTCTACACTCAATTTATATGATAAATATTTATTTAAAGATACTAATAAAAATACATGTGGCTTATGGAATTGTTTTATTTAGGTACATAATAATGTTACCGAAAAATAAATAAAATTGCAGCTAACTGTTGCAACTATAATACTAACTTAGCTGCGTTATAATAAATAAAAAAAAAAAATATTCTGGGACATTATTCCTCACACACGGCCATCTGACCCCAAACTAAGCAGAGCTTGTACTATGGAAGCCAGATAACTGATATACTACATATACTACTTTTCTTTTGTAAATACATACATATATAGATAATTACACCCAGACACAGGACAAACAGACATGTTCATGCACACAAATGTTTGTCCTGAGTGGGAATCGAACCCACGACCTGCGGCGTGATAGATAGGGTATCTTACCAATCACGCCAACCGGCCCGTCATAATGAGTAGAGTTACTGAAAAATAAACACAGAATGTACCGACATTATTAATTATACATATTGAGCAAACAAACAAGAGCTTGTTCGAATAACAAACTAAAATTACGAAATAACTTAGCTAAGTTTAAAGTTAAAAAAAAAAAATACGTTTTACTTTAATTTTATATCTATTATTATGGAGTTTGTTTGGTTGAACGAGCTAATTGGAACTACTAGTTCAAAAATCGAAAAGTTATATTAGTGTTTGGATAGCCCATTTATCGAGGAAGGCTATAGGCTACTTTTTATCCCGGGAAAACATATGGTCCCTCGGGAACGCGGGTGAAGCGCGGGGCGGAAGCTAATATAGAATATTCATTACGTTATCTGTCACAAAAAATATCCTGTCACTATTCAGGTAAAACAGAAACAATAACCTATACCTACAACCATCGACTGAATCCTGAATACACTTTGAATCGTTAATTTGTATGCAGCTCGAGTTTCGGTGATTCGGACAGTGATAGACGTACGGACACATGACATTTTGACGCTAACTTATCATCAATGTTCGTGCACATTGTTGCCGGGACGAGGCGGTTCATGGATTTCAATCTGATAGTTTTACATTGGGAAATAGAAAATCATTTATCATTTTTATATTTTACGATTCCAACTGTGTTTTGTTTTTTTTTTCCTTCACTGAAAATCCATGGTAAGTACATTTTATTATGTCAAAGGGCTGACACCTGATGGTAAGGTACCACCGTTGCCTATGGAGATTAGCAAGTCTAGTGGGATTGACCTTTATAAAGCCTAGAAGTCAACTGGCTCTCAAATCCAACTGCCGGAACACCAGTAGATGCTTGGCGACAGATTTTCAACTTGAGGGTGGTAGCCAGCCAGGCGGGTACTACAAGGTATCCTACCACCGTGGTTTCCTCACGATGTATCACCATAAAATCAGGGTCAGTGATTTGAGATAGGTACCTACCTCGTGATTGTAGATTGGCGTGTTCACCACAGTGCATTACCGACAGTAATTTAGTTGATTACAAAATTACTTATATTTTAAGATTCTCAAAGGCTTACAAATACTAGAGTGGCGGTATTACAAACAATTCTCGGAAAAACGTAACCACATGCGAGTTCATAAGAAGTAGGTTTAAAAACCACGTGTGTTTCGATTCTTCTAACGTGAAACTAACTACAATAAAATTTGACAGGGACACTTGAAGTCAAGCTGGGAACTATGACAGATATGCCTGCAGGTATATACCAAGTGGCAACGCGTCAGTGTCGTACAGCTAATCTAGTAACGATAGTGCCTTATATCGTCATATAACACACATATTGTCAGTGAGACTAGATAAATAATTTGATGTAATGAATCTGAGTTGGTTTTGAAAAAAGTAATTGCTGAGATTCTTGCCGGCTCTTCTCAGTAAAAGCAACCATCCGAACCGTGCGTTAGAGTCAGACTATTCATAAGTGCTTGTGAAGGCCTATTTGAATGAAAAAATATTTACATTTCCATTTCATTCATTTTCATTCATCACTTACTTTTTCGCGCGGTTTTACCCGCGTTCTCGGGATAAAATATAGCCCATGTTACTCAGGAATAATGTAGCATTATATGGTGAAAGAATTTTTGAAATCGGTCCAGTAATTTTTGAGTTTATTCGTTACAAACATACAAATCTTTCCTCTTTATAATATTAGTATAGAAGTATAAATTGCTCAAAGGAATCAAAGCATGCTACATTTGCATCGCTTTGTCGTTATCGATCGCAGACTATTTTGGTATCGTCGTTTATTACCAGCAATTGCCGTTTGTTGCACGAGAATATTCTAGTGTCTCATTATGTTAGACGTTTGTCTAACTATTATATACTAATACGAGCTTCCGCCCCGTGGTTTCACCCGCGTTCCCGAGGGATCTTGTGTTTTCCCGGGATAAAAAGTAGCCTATAGCCTTCCTCGAGAAATGGGCTATGTAACACTGAAATAATTTTTCAAATCGAATCACTACTTCCTGAGATTAGCGCGTTCAAACAAACAAACAACAGAATATTTACTTCACTTTAAAAATACATAATTAAATTTAATTAAAATAAATATTTAAGGCGCTGACAACAGCTAAATGGCCTTGAGAAATTGAAATTTTAGCCACGCCCCTCTACATCCCCAATATATATATAGCACGTATAGCACAGCATAGCGCCACACACGAAGACGCGGTAAAACGGTGCACTTTTTCGGCCATCATCCAAACAGTAAACAAGTACAAATATATCTATGAAACTAACACAACTAGATGGCGCTATTATTGATAATATAAATATGTAATTACAACTAGCTATAAAGAAATAGTAATAACCGAGTACTCAATATATTTTAACCTAGTTTTGTAACTTTTCTATTTTATTTCCATCTTTCACACCATTATTTACAATAGTATTAGTAGTACTAATTTTAATGAAACCGCTTCTCTTATCATTTTATATTCGCGTCGCCCGTGTGGATATATAAATGTTTTTTAATAAGAAATATGAATGAAGAAAATAATGTACAAAATTCAAAATATATAGCTAGGTTTCATTTTTAGAAAACGTCGTTTTACCGTGTTTTCAATCAATGAGAAACTGCTTCAATTTCATTAGAATACCAAAGTAAATTTCGCCGCTAACTATAAGTAATTAATAGCTCAGGTGGGAGATCGTGCGATCCTTGAACTAGATGTCCATGGATCGAGTCCTGATGATGACTTCAGTTTGAGTACTTTGTTCGATATGATTCATCCTACTTTTGTAACTTTTTCATCTTTCACACCATTATTTACAATAGTACCACAGCGTAACAAGTCATACAGTGGTTTAGCGCGTTTGAAGTCACGCGAAATGCCGCTTTTGTGTAGACATTCGTCATTATTCGTAGTATGTGTATGTAGAGTACCAGGAATAAAATGAAAAAATATAGAAGCTATGTTAGTAGAACTAATACCTAACATATTTTTTATTGTTTATGACCTTTTAATAATATAATAGGATACCAAAATAAAAAAATACTGAGATACTTATTCTTTTAAAAACTACAAATGCGAAACTGAAAGGTATTTTCAACATTTGGATTCACTAATTTTCAGATTGCGATTGTTAAATTTGACGATGTAGTCAATTCTCATACGTAGAAATAATTTTAATAAAAATTCAGACGGGAAGCATGCCCATGGTTTTGTATTAAAATTAATGTTCTTTAGCTGTTGATATAATTGACTTCTAATGTTATTTCCAACAAACGTTGTAAAAGTTGTCTGTAAAGTGTCTTCTAATTTTTGGCAGTACGTTAAAATACTAATACATAATAGTTTGCTAGTAGTTAAATTAGGTCGCGCAGAGATATCACTACTCCATATTCGTAATCGGCACCCCTGAAAACCATGGAAACGATACCCATATTGATTTTATTTAAAAATTCACGTCCGCCATCTTGAATCGAAATATGTTATATATTCGTAATTGGCACCCCCGAAAACCATGGAAACGATACCCATATACATAGATGTTATTTAATAATTCGCGTCCGCCATCTTGAATCACGAAATATGTTATATATTCGTAATCAACACCCCCGAAAACCATGGAAACGATACCCATGTACATAGATGTTATTTAATAATTCGCGTCCACCATCTTGAATCACGAAATATGTTATATATTCGTAATCAGCACCCCCGAAAACCATGGAAACGATACCCTTATACATAGATGTTATTTAATAATTCGCGTCCGCCATCTTGAATCACGAAATATGTTATATATTCGTAATCGGCACCCCCGAAAACCATAGAAACGATTCCCATATAGATTTTATTTAATAATTCGCGTCCGCCATCTTGAATCTCGAAATATGTTATATATTCGTAATCGGCACCCCCGAAAACCATGGAAACGATACCCATATTGATTTTTTTTTTTAATTCTCGTCCACCATCTTGGATCCCGAAATATGTTATATATTCGTAATAAGCACCCCCGAAAACCATGGAAACGATACCCATATAGATTTTGATAATTCGCCTCATAATTGTACAAAATTCAAAATATATAGCTAGGTTTCATTTTGTCGTTTTACCGTGTTTTCAATCATTGAGAAACTGCTACATTTTCATTAGAATACGAAAGTAAATTTCGCCACTATCTATAAGTAAATAATAGCTCTGGCGGGAGATCGTGCGATCCTTGAACCAGATGTCCATGGTTCAAATCCGGATATTGTCTCCAGTTTCATTCATTAAATTCCTCTTTTTCAAGTTCCTTCTTTTGTTTACCAAAAAAAAAAGTATTTTATACCAGCACAGCTCAATCATCCAGGTACTTTACATTCATTATAAAACATGATGTCATCACATGGATTTGAATACACACATCCAAGTAGTTTTAGGTTCTTGACCTATAACCAGGACCGCTGAGCTAACAATGACATGACTTATGTGATGAAAATAAGAATCTTTCTCGGTCAGTGATGCGGCACGACAAATTTTATTCCCAATGCGTGCATGAAATTATAAAATTAATCAGTTATTATGCCCTTTTTGTGGTAAGTAAATCTTTAGTTTGAATACTTTTTTATGCGAAATAATACGACGAGATCATATTGTAAAAGTTATGTAATGCAACTCATTTTCCCTCCAAATATTGTCATTTAATTTGATAAAAATTCAATAAAAAGTTATAATGTGAATAGGCTGAATACATTCATAAATTACACTGCAATCTAGCGGCAGTGATATGACGCTTTGACAAACACAAGTATTTGTTTACTTTAATCATTGTCAATCACTGTGAAATAAATTGCTTACTACCTTACTTTACTCATCAGGCATTGCACATTTTTTTTAAAAGATATTTTACCCATTTATGGATGATAATGTTGAAACCGCGCGCTCGGAAAAAAACTGGTACAGGTCCGTCTAGCAACGCGGATCGCCGCGGAATGCGAGTGAGGGCAAAGCAAAATACGCAAGTAACGTGACAGAAGAGTGTGGCATAATGTTGACTCCTCCCCCTAACTGCTCCGAATTAATAACGTAAGCGACATTTATAAAAATAATTAATTATGTACAAATAAATTCCTTATTCCAAAAACTACGATAATAAATCATTTTCTAATTATTCGAACAATATTAATGTAAAATATCACATCGAAAAATACATTCATGTGTAGGATAAATTTGTTCCTTGATTTTCAGAGTTGTGTTTGGCAATTTTTTTTATCGAGACAATGAAATGAAATCGTGTTTTGAGATTAATAAATTTGTCATTTATATCCTTGAGTATCGTGTATTTAAATTTCAATACCGTACATTTAGTAGGATTAATATAGGTTGGGTTGCAATAGAGAGACTTCAGCTGTTGTCAGCGCCTTAAGTGAGGCTCCCATACGACAGGCATGATTTTTTTGCCGTTTTTATAGATAATGGTACGGAACCCTTCATGCGCGAGTCCGACTCGCACTTGGCCGGTTTTTGTTCCTTATTATGTCATGTTGTTATAGCCGTAACATAAATACATCATCTGTGAAAATTTCAACTGTCTAACTATCACGGTTCATGAGATACAGCCTGGTGACAGACGGACGGATGGACAGCGGAGTCTTAGTAATAGGGTCCCGTTTTACCCTTTGGGTACGGAACCCTAAAAAACGATTACAGAGACAGGAAGAGAGAGAGAGAGAAAGTAGCATAACCCACGACCGCATACGTTTTTTTCTCTAAAAATCAAAAAGGTGGGTTAAAAATTTAACCTCAATCCATACTTTAAAAAGACTAATATATTATTACTAAGCACACGTTCAAGTTGGACTTAAATATCCAGGACACAATGTTTTCATCTTAGAACAAAATGTACAATTTATTTTAGTTTATAACTGCTAGCTACTGCTTTCTACATCAGATAGTTTTACAGATGTAAAACCGTTGTCTCAACATTTTCAACAACAATATCATAATATAAATCATGTTCCGTATTGTTATTCAGTTCCTAAAGTGGACCCGCCTTCGTCTCAGGGCACTTTGCACTGTGAATTTCAACACTGAGATGGCATTATTGTGAGGAACGAAAATAGAATCCTTATCTCCGGTTGTTCGTGTTTACTACGATATTATGTCTGTTGTTTAACTTGTTCTTTTATTTATGATATATTTGTATGCTGGGTTCGAATTCGTTCGAATCCTACAATGAGCTATATCTTTCGGTGAAAGAAAACATAGCACGGTGGTAGGGTACTTTTTAGTATCCACCTGGCTGGCTACCACCCTCAAGTTGAAAATCTGTCGCCAAGCACCTATAGGTGTGTTCCTGCAGCTGTAAATGAGATCCAGTTCCTTCTAGGCTATGTGTGCTTGGGCACATCACCACCCTCAGGCACATCATCACTTACCATAGTGAGATTGTGGTCAAACACAAGCCTTTACAAAGTAAAAAAAAATATTTGGCCACATCATTACTTATCATGGTGAGATTGTCAGGTCTATATAAAGTAATAGAAAAAAAATAATTCTATTTTTGTATGAATGAGGATTTGACAGGACACCATCAAAATAATGAGTATTTGATATAAAGCAGTCGCGAGGAAAATTACGAATTTTATAAAAAGAAAAACAGGAGTACCTGAAAATATTTTACGTGGAGTCAAAAATAGCATCTATTCTATACTTTGACATTCGTATAAAATTGATAATTAATTAGAAGCAAATATAAATACCAAGCAAACATAATTAAGTACTCGCGGTAATTAAAATTAACTTTACTCTTAAGAGTAATTTAAGTGGCAAATGGTAGAAGCCACATTCAAAACAATTGGATTATAGTAATTTGTGTTCTGCTACATACACGGTATTTAAAATGCTATGCGAATGAAATTGACTCATTTTTAAATAGAATCAATGTCTATTTTGCAAATTGCATAGTCCCAGTGTAAATAGTTGAATGTAAATACTACATTTATAAAGATTCGGCTTGACATCGTTTATTTTTGCACGCTGACTGAAAATATACGCTCAATCGTAATTGATAGATTTATAACGATAATCTATTCCAATTTCAAAGCCAACTTCATAGAAGTTGTTTAAATCTGAAATTAATTTCCTACTCGGCGGAATGATAAATATCGTTTTAATCTCGTTTTAAAATCGCCACTCGCCACTTCGGGACGCGAAGCTATCAAAACCCAATAACTTTACTTCGTTGACAGGCGAAGATCGATTTACAACTTTATTACATTAGTCATACGATCTTGTGTCCAACGACGTGAATGTACAATGGGCCAGGCTTGTCTGTTATTTTGGACATCGGCCAGAATATGCGACCGATTTAAATTGATCTACGACGGACGGGACCTTTTGAGATTCTGCTATATATTTGACATCTGTATTATGATGTTGGCGGACCATTTTGTATTGGTCGCGTCTTAGTTTTGAGACTGTATTTACAATCGTTGGGTTACTCTAATCGTTGTTGTAATTTATATGAAACACTGCCATCTCTTTGTAATGAATAAAAATTCCTCTGTCTCCAATTTGTACGGAGCATTTTGTGTGTAAAAACAGCTGTTATGCATCGTGACACATTCGGGGTGTGTAAGTTTGTATGTGTGGCGTCTATTTACTAGTTTCTAGCTCTTACATTAATGATTATTTTTTCTCTATCATTAATATTAGTTTGTCAAGCACACGGGCACAGAATGGACTGTCTAACTCTAGATTTCTTTAATTTTATTTCCCAGATATTATAGGTTTTCTCACACTGTTTTTCTGCACTGAAAATACAGTAAAAACTTCATTATTCTTGACATTAGGAGCTAATGAGGTTAATTTACGATATGAATCCTATCACACCCAGTTTCAACGACTTCCAGCTTCCAAAATCATCATATTCAACCTATGTTAAATTGTCGCTTCTCCCTTTATTTTTCGCAATTAACAGTACTGTGGCGCTGTCATTCAGCAGCACCCAGCGTCTCTTACCAAGTCGTCAGTCCACATGGAATGTTACAACCCACTCGACACTTTCCGGCACGTAGTTACCACTTGAAAACCTTCCTACACCATTGGTTGCCGGCTCTTCGATTGTCTGTGTATTCCTAATCTGTATTTATAAAATGGTAAACTGACTGACTGGGTGATATATCAACGCACATTTTCACAGTTTTCCGCTGGACTTAGAGATAGAAATTTTGCACAATGTGGGCATCCACTAAAGAAGGATTTTTGGAAATTGCAACTCCTAAGGGTGTAATATAGAGATACGCGGGTGGAACCGCGGGTCGGAAGGCTAGTTCATGCTAAAGTCTACAAATGACATTTCTGTAGGTCATTGAAAGTACCTACACTAAAATTCTATTCATAAACAAACAAACAAATTGATCAGTGAAGATTTTGGTGACATTATGTACGTGACAATTAATGACAATCTGCGTAAATATTTCACTCATTATGATCCTTATTTACAACACAATAACGACGTATGTTGTTTGTTTTATTATTTCGCTCTTGTTCAATTATAGATAATGTTAATTGGAGATATGACCGAGATTTAATGATAATTTGGTAATCTACTTTATTTTTAAGCGACATCTGTCTTTTTTTTATTGAAGAAAATCTTAATTTAGTTAGTTAGTTAGTTTGGGCTAATTGCATCTGTTTGTTTGATTTGAAAATGTCTACTCGTGAACTCATTTTTTTGGGTTTCGCACAAGATAATATTTTGAAGATAAAAAGTCACTAAACGGACATCTCGTCATTCATAAAATCTTTACTTTGTGCACTAAAAATATCACAATAAATTCGATTCGAAAAAGGGTTGAAATTAAACTGTGCCCACTCCCCAAAAGTGACATTAAAACGTGTGAACTATTCACAGTTGAGTGGGTAGTCGGAGAAAAGTTTAAATTTCCGGCCGGTCGGCACCCGTCGTCAGTCTCGCACCGATACGCGGGCAGGACGGCCGTGGATCGCGTTGCGGAAATTAAATTCTATAATGTTTTATTCGATGCCACATTTGATATCGATATTTGTGATTGATTTTTGAATATCACTACTTGAACCTATATGAATGTAATGGAATAGGGTATATGACTGACATTCAAATCAGCAACTTTTTATGAAATGTCAAAACGATAGGTTTATATGGAGTTTTGTATGAAATACAAGCATGTGACGTCATATTTATATAGCATACTCTTTATGGTTAGATTGGTCATTAAAAATCATGATAACGATAAATTTAATAAAATAATCGTGGTTTCCCCCTTTTTTTTTGATGTTTTATACATTGGTTAGTGTTGGATAATTTATTTTGAATACAGGCAAATACCTACCCTATTATATTTTTCCGTCAAATATACTCTTCTTTCTGTAAAAACCGCCCAAAAATATAACACGTTTAGTATCTTTTTAGGCAAACAATGAGATAACATGATATCCATTATTTATCCTATCTGGCTTCAATATATTTTGGTACTATAAAGTCCATTAATTAACTGTCCACATACAATGTTTACCGCGAAATTAATTTACGCCATTAGTAAACCGGCTTGCAACGGATATCCTGTCATATCACAGTATATCTAATTTGGACATAAATACCCTAACGTGATCATGGTCATTATGTAATAGAATGGATTATGATTATAGTAATGAATAACAAAACCCAATGTACGTTTCATTTCAGAAGGTACCAGTAGTGCCTGTTTTGATCTAGATTAATGCTTTGATCCCAATCTCACCGAGTTGATGACATTTATCCAATTATATTCAAGACTCGAATATAATTGGATAATATCTATAATCTAGAGCTATGACTTGTGAGGATTTGTCACTTATAATTATCTAGCTTTTCCGCGCGGTTTCACTCGCGTTCCCGAGGGATCTTCTGTTTTCCCTAGATAAATAGCCTATAGACTTCCTCGATAAATGGGCTATCCAACACTGAAATAATTTTTCAAATTGAACCAGTAGTTCCTGAGATTAGCGCGTTCAAACAAACAAACTCTTTAGCTTTATAATATTAGTATAGATAAATTAAAATTTACTAATAAACCGATAACGACGAAATTTTATCAAAATCAACATTTTTACTAAAGGCAGTCGCATCGTAATTTCATAAAGAAATAACTTATTTATATTATAATTCAGTCACTGGATAATCTACCTCATAGCTCTTTCACGTTCTTTTCAAAATTTGGGGTTATGAAATCTAAGCTGTAACTAAAGTAAGGATGATCAGTGGTAGTGACATAAATAAATAAATAAATATTCTGGGACACTATTCCTCACACACGGCCATCTGACCCCAAACTAAGCAGAGCTTGTACTATGAAAGCCAGATAACTGATGTAATACATATTGTACTACTTTTCTTTTGTAAATACATACATATTATAGATAATTACACCCAGACTCAGGACAAACAGACATGTTCATGCACACAAATATCTGTCCTGAGTGGGAATCGAACCCACGACCTGCGGCGTGATAGATAAGGTATCTTACCAACCACGCCAACCGGCCCGGCGAATGCCTGACGTCATTCACTGCCCGAGATTGTGGGTTCGAATCCTACTTAGAGCTTAAGCTTTCGGTGAAGGTAAACATCGTGAGCACCATAGCACGGTGGTAGGGTAGGTACTTTATAGGACCCGTCTGGCTGACTACGATGCCAAACAACTACCGGTGTGCTCCGGCAGCTGCATTTGAGAGCCAGTTCCTCACTTACCATGATGAAATTGTGGTCAAAAAAATTGTGAAGTAGTAGCTAGTGAAATTACAGATTAAATTCTAAACCATAGGCAATCCCCTTGGTCTTGCTAATGTCCATAGGCGATGGACCTTCGGATATGTCAGCCTTCCGGAAAAAAAATTAACCAACTTCACGATTTTGTACTATAAATTCATAAGTACATTTACTATTTCGTCGCGGAATCTAATAAGACTCATTCATATTTGGACGTGAAACGTCAAATCGGATTCTCGATGGATTTCGGAGAATCACATTTATATTTATGACTATCTCACATACTTCTATTATATTCTTTATGATATCTTCTTTTGCTTTTTATGTTATGTACTTTGAATATAAAACAAGGGTACGTAATGACATATTGTTCAACAAACAGCAAAGAGAAACTTTGTTCATGACTTTCAGATCGACGCATTTACGTACTTTCTCTCAGCTTTAGTAGGCCTTTTCTTTGCCTTGCAGTAGGTCTGTGGGATGATGTTTTATTTTAAATATAATATATAATGGGCCTATTTTTGCTATCGATGTAGGCTAAGGATGTAGTACACTTGCCCAGAAAATGCCTATTCACTCTGGCCTTGAAGACAACTACATTATAGGTATCAGGAAACCTGAACCCGGAAGTAAGTTCAAGATGTATACTATCCATCCATCCCGTTTCTTCACGTTAATAGAACAACAATCGATTGATTTTTGCACGGCGATAGTCGAGTTGATAGAAAAGGACATACTTTGTATCCCGAGATTGCAGGTAAAACCGTATTATAGTAAAAACGTTCAATCAAATAACCAGCACTTCTGTTAATACCGCCATCTAGCGATGTCATCGCACATCACGTTCTATTATTTATTTCAAACTGTCAAACGGTCATGATTTGTAGCATGCATTAATTTAATTTTAGTAGCTGCTGTACAGCTATTTGTTTTCCTTTTGCTGTTTATTTTAAGTTGTCACGCATGCCAGCAATACGTATCGTTGAGTTTGAATTGCGGTTTCAATTATTTGAAACTAGATGGCGTTGGTTATGAATTAGATCGCGCTAATGACTTGCGTGCGACTTTAAATTAAAGGGGTTATTTTTATTAAAAAAGGATAGTTCTTGATTTGATTTTTAAGAAAACCGCCTTCATAGAATTTGGAGAAATAATATTTATGTGATGATTTTTTTTTATTATACTAAATATGTAAAAATAATTGGCTGGTGTTTCATTTAAATTATATCTGAAATTCATCACCAGACACATAATCCAAATGTCGACATAGTTAATTACAACTGTACGTACAAAGCAATTTAATTAATGACACAAGTCTGAAGTGAGAAACAATGGTAGACAATAGACCCGCGGATTTATTTAGTGACGATATTTCGACTGCCAGCTTACTAGAGCGGAATGTTTGTCTTTGATCGGGTGTGGGTTGACTTATGAGAGGTAGCGGATTCAATTAATCACGATTTGTATTATTGAGTTGGTTAAATGTCATTTCGGGATAATTGACAAGTTGAAAATAAAGTATATAGGTATACGATATTAAAACTCTCTAGTTTCAAAGAATATTTCGGTAGAGCATATAAATTATTACCACAGCTTTAAATATCCCCCTGCAGGCCTTATGTTAGTCGCTACAGGCCGGTTGACGTATCCATGAGGATTTTCCTGGGTTTTAACAAAAATAAGAAAAAAAACCGGTTGGCGTGGTTGGTAAGATACACTATCTATCACGCCACTTGTCGTGAGTTCGATTCCCACTCAGGACGGACATTTGTGCTGGAGGCCAATTCTCACGCTGGTAGAGATTATCTCTAAATAGACATTATCTCTAATCATGAATGTCTAAGAAAAATGTCACCAAAATGTCTACTAAACAAAAAAATTGCATTCTCAGTTACAATAGACATTATTACCTTCGACTTTGCTGTAGAGATCATAATAACACGTTCCGTTTTATCGATTTTGGTAGTATATAATCGAGAAACGTCGTCATTACAGATTTATAAAGTTTAAAAATATGAGCATGGTGTAAAAATAAATTACTTATTACTTCAAATACTAATTTATACCAATAATGTAAGCTACGATGGTTTTAAAAAATATTTTTCAAGTATGCGACTATGAGAAAAGTTTACCCGCGTGAAATGAAATTAGTTTTTATTTTTGTCTGGCATGACCGTCAATTCAATTGTCAAACACTTATTCAAAAATAAATGTTTTAAAAGACTGTTAAAGCTTGTTTTCTAGTAATGCTTTGTTGATTAGTAGATATCTTAGACATGTTGGTATAATTAAAAGACTGTTGCCTACTGTGATTTTACTAGGCTATATTGATAAGTAGTTACTATTGTAGTAAAATTGATATTAAATCTTCCGTTAATTCCTTGGACAAACGGAAATTTTTCTCAAAGGCTCTGTCGCTCAATTCCATAGCATTTTTACGCCACAAACATTGCCGCCGTGGAATTTCGACCGCCGCATTCTCTGTGGCCTCAACTAAATTGTTTATAAAAGCTACAATATATTCTTCGGACATTATTTATGATTATATTATAAACGTAAGCAGAGTAGATATCTAAACAGAGATCTTTAAATTGAAATATATGTTCTTGACAACAGTGACAAACATATTAAAATGAAGTCAGTGACGTTTAATGTCAATTTGTCATTCGACATCGAAATCTCTACTGCTCCGGACCATTCGTGGCATCTCGAAGGAAAGGGTTTCGACATATCTCTAGCGTGACATCCCGAGAATACGAAAATGAGTTTTTATTCGACATTCGCCATTTTGTTTCGACATATCTCGAATTAGAGATCATCTCTACAACGCGAGAATTGGCCTCCTGTGCATGAACATGTCTGTTTGTTTGTCCTGAGTCTGGGTCTAATTATCTATATAAGTTTTACAAAAGAAAAGTAGTATGTCAGATATCTGGCTTTGATAGCACAAGCTCAGCTTAGTTTGGGGTCAAATGGCCGTGTGTGAGGAAAAATGTCCCAGAATATTTTATTTTAACCTGCCATATCCTTCTGTAATTCTTAGTTACTTTTAAATAGGTACAACTAGCAACCCGCTCTGGCTTCGCACGGGTGCAATTTATAGACACAAACCTTCCTCGTTTAATGCTCTTTCTATCAGTGAAACCGTATTAAAATCCGTTGCGTGCTTAAGAAGAAGTAGAAAGACAAACATACAGAGGCAGATAGCGACATTGTTTTATACTATTTAGAGACTTTAATGAAATATTTAAAAATAAATCGCTGCCGCTACCGCCTATGATTGCACCACACCACACGCATACCTCTGCGCGGTCTATTTAATAAAGTCGTCTTGATCATACAACTGATTAGTCTGGCTCATCTCTCACACTAGGTATGCACATTTTAATTGAATCAGTAAATTAGGACAAGACCCTACAGGGTGATTTTATAGTCACTGGCAATACTTGCAGGGGTGAAAGTACTCATCAATATTAACAACTTTTATTATGGCACTTACTGTAAAATCACGAAAAAATTATCAGCTGTTCGATACAAAAGTTCAATACCTACTCGACCAAAATGTATGAAGCAACCATTTTATTTTACGCGATATCAGAGATGGTTCCATAATAAAAGTTGTTCACATTGATGAGTACTTTCACCCCTGCAAGTATTGCCAGTGACTATAAAATCATTATGTATAATAAAACTGTAGAACCGACGTGTCTATACATGTTTTTTTCCAAAAATGAAGTGTAGGAAGAGTTTTATTTACTTTCTTGTCTGACTGTATGTTTATTTGAACACGATAATCTCTGAAACCATAGGGGTTTCACAGGTTAATTAAGCTAAGCTTTTTTGCTTCGAATAGTATTTTTTCATCGACTGCGATTCATGAAGTTCAAACGTTTTTCAGTGACGTTAAATGCCTTTTGAATGTGTTTGTTTTCTACAAGCTTGGAAAATAGAATGACCGCTAGGAACCCATTAGCACGGTGGGTAAATACCCGCTTAGCTGACTATCACCCTCATGTTGACAATTTGTCGCCAGGCACTTACCGGTGTGATTTTGCAACTGCACTTGACCCTGACGATTAAGTGTCCTTGCCCATCTTCGTTAATAAAAAAAACTGTTAGCGCTCCAAAGAGCAATCAAAATATCTCCATTACTTTATTTAAGTTTACTCCTTAAGAATCGATTTTTCATGGTATGGAAATATGGATGATGACTGACACATCAAATCAACAACTTTTTATGAAATGTCAAAACGATAGGTTTATATGGAGTTTTGTATTAAATACAGTTATGTCGTCATAATTGTGAAGCGTCAAAGTTTTATTTTTTATGGTTAGATTGGTCATTAAAAATCATAAAATTAAATCTATCCTAGATTTAATAAAATAATCGTGGTTTCGCCCCTTTTTTTAGATGTTTTATACATTGCATAGTGTTTTAAAATTTATTTTGAATACAGGCACTTCACTATTGGAGGAGTGAAATTAATATGAGCGTTAACTCAAAAGCGTTACGGATGTGACGTCACAAGTTATGCTCCCTCCATGCGACTTTCTATTAATATACGAGTGTGTGTGAATTGTATAAAAGACGGACGTGACGTCACTAGTTATGCCCCCACCAACCTTTTTTTTTCGTGTATCTCGGAAACGGCTCTTAACGATTTATTTACCCTCTTTGCCTATTGGATATTCAAAGACAGTCGTGCTTAAGTAGTAAACTCCAGTCGTGTGTCGGAGTTGATACACACACTTTTGTTTTTTGTTTATGCTTGTATGTTACAATAATTTTTCATGTCATTTGTTACAGGTAAGCACTTCCAAGATAATTCACAAACCACGTGCATAAATCAACGGTAGGACGCGCACAGCGCACTTGTCGTAAATAACGCGATTTTGTCGCTATACCGCTCGACTGTGGGACACGTGCGTAATTTATGATTTAGAAATCGCACAATTATGACATACGCAAATTGGTCTGCGAGTTAATAATATGTATCTATGTATATCGTACCACTAGTGTGTTGTATGAAAACATATGTATGTTGTTTTGTTCTCGACATGTTCATTAATGATTCTGTCTAGCGGTGAAAACCGTATGATAATCAGTTCAGTAGTTTTTGATATCATCGCGAACATACTACATACAGACAGACAGACGCGGCGGGGGACTTTGTTTTATAATTGTAGTGATTAGCTCCCGTGGAACCTTATGTATTACGGAACTGAGTGGTCTATACACAAAATAAAGGTTTAAGAAAGGTAGAGCATAGTGATATGTCGCTCAAAGAGCAGCTCGACTGGAGAAATACCTTACAGAATACCGCAGCCAAATAACTTATAGTTGTGTTCCTGCGCGTGAGTAAGGTCGCCAGAGCTCATCGGGGAGGAGGGAAGGGTCGGCAACGCGCGAGTGATAGATACCCCTGGTATTGCAAGCGTTGCCTGGTGTTACATAGGCTACGGTAACCGCTTACCATCACACGGGCCGTATGCTTATTGCCGACAATGTTGTATAAAAAAAAAACAGTAATAACTTTGACAGTGTGAAAATGATTTTTGGCTGCTGATGTTTATCATAAAAGATCTCATAAGAATGTTTCTTATAGTTCTAAAAAGTCCTTCATCAATTATCACAATTTATCTCAAAAGACAACCGAGCACTTTGGCATTTTCTCAACACTACATTTACAACATTGTATCTAACTGGAGTTACTTACTACCGATTCATTAGCTTTTATATCTCTATTACGTCGCTTTAATGTGACCTTTATATTACCTGTTTCATTTGATGCTATGCTATTATAAACTTTAATGTTACTACTATAAAGGATATAATAGTTAATCTTACGTATAATGTTAATGTTGAGACAGATTTAGGGTTTGTTTCAAAGTTGTCAAGGGCAGTATTACGAGGTCTTACAGAATTAGATACAAATAGTATTTTGGAGATAATTGCAGATAACTAAGTGATAATGACAAAGGAAAACAAAGCATTGGCAGTCCGTCTGGCATTGGAATTGTCGGTGGCGGTGATTACTTACAATCAGGTGGACAGAAAAGGTCTTAAACGATGAGGAACATTATTAATAATGATAGCAGGGCCACCAATCAACTAATCATATATCTAGTGAACAAGAAAGCTGTTTCTTATTTAGAAGAATCTCCGTTTTTTTAATCCATTAAATACAGTGTTTATTGACTGTGGTTCAAGCAAAGTCTGTTTAAGATGAGGCCAATTATTAGAAACTCGCTAGCGTTCTCGAAGAAAATAAGTAATCTATGTCCCTCTCCATACCATAGGCTATCTGGGTACCAAATGTCATCGCGATCAGTTCAGCGGCTTAGGTGTGAAAAGGTAACAGACAGAGTTACTTTCGCATTTATAATATTACCTACCTAGATTCCGCCCCGCGGTTTCACCCGCGTTCCCCAGGGATCTTATGTTTTCCCGGGATAAAAAGTAGCCTATGTTCTTCTCCGTACCATAGGCTATCTGCATACCAATTTTTAGTCCTTTTTAAGTCTGTTGCAATGTCTTTTTGTAATTTGTCTCTCACTAATAAAATCAATGTCACATTTAGGTAATTTTTTCAAAATAATTACATTGTTCTTTATTCATGTCACAAAACAACTTCTCCACGTTTACTACGAGCAACGTTTGTTAAAACACTGATAAGCTTATCGGACATTATAGTCCGATGAGTAGTCATAACTTTGCCAAGTCTTTATTGTGTACCTACGCTATCTGTAACGTCCTTGATTGCATAAATATCGGTTTCAATTGTACAATCGATGCACTGTATTGATAAGTCATGATTGTGTATGACATGGGTCTTCATTTATTTATCTTATCTTGTCTTAACATTACTTGTCTTCTTTTAATAATCTAAAGTTGGAAAATAAAAGTTGGACAATTAGTCGCAATTTGTAGATTGAGAGAGGATTATCCGTAACGTGTGTTTAAATACTTTTAAACCCTAACATTATACGTCAGCTATATCTTATCTGGATGTGTGCAGCTGAGCATTAAATAGTGAAATGCCAATATTTAGCATTTTGATAATACGTATAGGTAATAGTTTTTAACACCTACTGTGATCTAATCTATTCACAAAATTACCGAGATGCTTTGACCTCTAGAATTTAAAAATGATCTTTTTCAGAAAAAATGTGATTGATTGTATGACGACAACTGTCAGTCGTTGGTCCGGAAGGTTGTCTTTGCTTATAGATCCGGCAATAATTTTGTACTGATCTAAATCATCCTTAAAATCATGACCGCTATCTCGTATCATGTAATCAAAGGCTTCCAAGAAATCTACCCTGTATTTATTCAGTTAAAGATAATACAGTGTATGAAAACTGCAATCCCTATATTTCTTAGCCCTGGAATGGGGATCAAAAATCGTACGACCATGAATCCCTAGTGGAAACAATGGTACGCCCGTTTTTCATTAACACTACGAATGAAAGTGTTGTATAGAAAAGTATATCTATAGTTCACTTGTTTTCGAGATGAGGACTATGTGTGACCGTGTTTTTGGCTGTAGCAGTTATTAAAAACATGCTGTGATTCAGATTTGTACAATTGAAAGTTTAAAGAATAGGAATTGAAATTTTGTGTTTTGTTTTAAAGGGAATTAAGACGATTTTAAAGAATTTAATAAACAAGTTGATTATTTATTGAAAGTATAAAATAAAAGCACATTTGTATAGAACATATGTAAAATTACTTTACATATTTTAACAGCTGCATTCAATGAATAAATAACAAGAAAATATAATAATTACAATATGAATATGTATATGAATACCATCTGTGTTCATATTATTATTTCGTATCTTTACTAAAATTACGTGTTCATTGTTATACAGTTGTATATACATTTGCAGCCAACAGGTCATTAATAATATCATACACAAGGCCTTTGATCTTTTTCATGTCATTAGCGCTGAAATCATTATTTGTAATTTTTCCTCCTATATCTATACCCTTAGTCGTTAAGTTAATTGTAAAGATTTTCCTGTTGTTGTTGTTGTTTCCGTCTCTGTTAGTATATTCATAATTAACTGTCTCATTTTTCGAATAGATATGTCGGATCGACGATAAATTCAGTAGCTTAGGCCAGCATGAGCGCCCTTATAGGGCCTAAACTGAATAACTATCTTTAACTTTAACTGACTTTGGAGATTCGTTTTATTTTAGATTAACTTGAGACAAAGTTTCGTATGTATCTTTTTATGACTTTATGAAGCAGTATAGTATTAATAGAGGTGAAGTGAAACAAGTCTAAATATAACTCCTTAAATAAACATTTTAAGTACTTACAACATTTTGATAGTTGTTAACCTTCTATTTTATCACAGTTTAAAACCGTCTTGTTATTATCACTTTCATTTATATTTATACACTGAATTCCTTTTCTTTTGCAGAAAAAGTTCGAATATCATTATGATTTTGTATTAGCTTCTTTTATTGGATAGCAATGTAGTATGATTCTGTATCGTTGTTTTGAAATTACTTTTCCGTCTTTGTTAGTCTTTTAAATCGACAACATCATTGTCATTAATTTGTTTAGCCTTGTTTAACATTTCTTCATTACGGATCTTAGCTTTAATAAGATGACGCAGCACCATCTACTATCAAATTAGCACCATTCAAATTAGGACAAGCATCACTTGCTGCGAACAAAATCATTCGTGCAATCTCATCCGGCTCTATAATCACATTATTTGGCACAACTGCTGATATTTTATCATAAGCTTGGTCCATACAATCATCATCAACATTCAAATTAGCTAGAAAGTTAGTTCTCGTTATCCCTGGGCGTACAGCGTTAATTCTCACACCTTCTGATATAGATTCTAGTGCTCCAGCTTTAGTAAACCTTTCTAATGCATCTCTGATCATAGCAAATGGTAGGAAACCAGGTCTGACTCTCATGGGTGCTCCGAAAACGTTCACTACATTGCCTTTAGTCCTTTTGAGATGTGGTAAGCATAGTTGAGTCATTTTGTACGGCACTCGAAGGTTCAGCGCTATTAACTCGTCAAAAATCTCAACATTAGTATCGAATAGCGACGTCACAGCTGCTTTCCCAGCACAGTTGATAAGTACATCTATCCTTTTATATGTCTCAACAGTTTTTCTAACAACCTCTTCGCAGCTATTGTCCAAAGTCAGGTCCAAGAGTAGACACAGTGGTTTGATACCTTTTGCTCCTTCGCAGGTTTTACTGACATCAAGCAGTCTTGTTTTGTTTCGTCCAACTATAGTTAGTGTTGCTCCATTTTTTGCGAAGAGTTTAGCGGATGCTGCCCCGATTCCTGAGCTGGCACCCGTTACGATGACTATTTTACCGGTAAAATCCATAAATAAGACAACCGTTGGTCTCCGTGTGCGATTTTGTACTGTTTTGCACTGAGATCGAGTTCGAAATGCCGGTCGGTAACCGGTTCAGCCGCTTGTTTAGTTTGTTTGCCGGCATGCGGCTGTCAACCTTTCAGGTTGTTGCCCCGTTATATGTTAAAGATGGTGTCTCATCTTTTGTCACTGAAGTAAAATACTAACTAGTAATTACATTATTTATTAAGGGTCTTTAATTTATAGATAAGCTTTTGTGTCGAGCATTCGACAAGTTTGAGCAAAAATATGAAATCTTCCCGGAACAAAATTTGTAATACTTACTGCAGTTTAATGCTTATATACAAATTAAGCAAGGTTTTATAAAATACATGGTTCATTGGTACAAATCAAAGTAAACTTGTCTTGTAGGTCAACAAGCTTGACAACTGTTGTACCTAACAATTACACAACACATTATGACGTTGTTGTTGCGACCTTCAACTTAAACGGCAATGATTTGAGCGTGTAGAAAATCAAGTTCATGATGACTAGGCTATGTAAATATTTGAGCATTTGTATGTCTATATGAGGTAGTAAGTAGTTGAATTAATTATATAAATACATGAAATATATGTTTTTAACTCCTAATAGAGGAGGTAGGTATGTAACTTACACTAATTCTAACTTAATATTATAAGTGCAAATGTGTGTTTGTTTGTTTGTTACCTTTTCACACCTAAACCGATTGCGATGAAATTTGGTACGCAGATAGTCTATGGTATGGAAAAGGACATGGGCGTATGAAACCGTGGGGGATAGCAAGTAAAAAATAACGCGATGATAGCTCAGTAGCCGCAGCGATGGTTTCGGTGGAGGAAAACATAGCGTAGTGGTTGTCTAGTTTGTAGTTTCGTTTCTCACAGGGATCTACCCTAAACGCGATGAATAAACCAAAAATGTAAATACGAGACATTCATGAATCAAATCACAAATATCATAACCATAAAAAAATATGCGAATCGTCTTCGATCCGAGCAATTTATCAGGCGGTTGCAGCGGGTCGCGGCAATCGTAAATCATTCTGTACTGCTGACTATCCTGAAATTATTCCGACAGGTCTATTGGAAATTTATTGACTTCTCTTTTGTGTTCGTAATCCGTTGGTAATTTTTAGGTATATGACTCTTTTAACTGATTTAAATTCGTTAAGGTTGATTTACCCCATAATGCATGCATAATCACACGAATTTCCAAATTAAGTGTTTATGAATTACATTATTCGAAGTTTTTGATAAAACTTATATATATACAAGCTTCCGCCCCGCGGTTTTACCCGCGTTCCCGAGGGATCTTGTTTTCTCATGATAATAAGTATTTTATATGTTAATCAAGAATATATTCTATCTGTGTGCTACGATTCATCCAAATCTGCTCAGTAGATTTGCGTGAAATAGTAAAAAGCATTCCGACATCCATTCTCACAAACTTTCATTTCGTTTTGTTTTAATTGTATTTTGTATTGTACATTTTGCTGTTTTTGAAAAAAATATAGCCAATAGTCAGATAATAAAAAACTAGCTTTTCCGCGCGGTTTCACCCGCGTTCCCGGGATAAAATATAGCCTATGTTACTCGGTGAAGATGTAGCTTTCTAATGGTGAAATTTTCAAAATCGGTCCAGTACTTTTTGAGCCAATTCGTTACAAACATATAATACATACAAATCTTTCCTCTTTATAATATAAGTATAGATATATAAAAAAATGTAACCTTAGCTGAGTTTCTTGCCGGTTCTTCTCAGTTGAAGACTGACCTCCGTACCGGTGGTAACTTCATTAAATTCGTCTTTCATAAGGCCTAAACTGAATAAATGACTTTGACTTCACATTTATAATATTAATTAGTTGGGATAGTAGGATTTTACATGTGTATGTAGTTAGTCTAGTGATCTAGTTTGATGTAAATACTTAAAGAAATATTTATTTATTTAAATCCAAGAATTATATTCAGATTCAAAATGTTAATAAAACATAAGTTGTACAAGAAAGGATACTATAAAGTTTCTGATTTTATAGAGGACATGAATGCATTTGAATGAATTGCTCGCTTCACAGACTATTTTATTAACATCACAAATTTTGATTATTTATTAGGTATAAGAGATACTATAAAAATAAAGTAAGGTACAAGTGACGATCAAATATATTGTAGAGTTCATTTTGATAAAGATGCTTTTAATTTGAATATTTCAATACTATTACTGGTATTTTTTTTCGAATGTATTTTTTTTTATATATAGTTTTGGAGCACACGTCCGTTTCGCGAGCCATGGGGGTTAAACCAACTTATTTTATCATTTTGTAGTTTCCTTACTACGCGCTCGTAGTATATTCGCTACGCTCGTAGTACTCCGTCACGCGTAGTCGTTCTAATATATACACGTGCTACGAATTCTACTTTAAAGTCGTATTGTATCTCATATACGAAGATGAATTTCAACGCAATTTCCTTGCGGAATTTTCTTCTTTCCTTGATTGATAGGCATTGCCCGTATTGCGACGAGACGAACCTCCGGTTTCCGAGGTGCACGGAACGTGCCCGATGTACTAATAAATAAATGTATTATTTTTATGAGACTCTGTGTAACTCGTGGCTTTACTTGCAAATTTTTTGTGTCAGTTTTGATGTGAAATAAAAAATACATTTCATTTTACAGGAATGTTTGTGAAATTAATATTGCAGTTACGATCAAAAATTATGGGTGTATACAAACTTATAAAGCTAATTTACTATATGATTTTTTTGCACAATCACATAATCCTTCACATTTTGATTTCTCAGCTCGTTTTATTCTCTTCTAACAAGTTACAAATCAGTAACATTTACATGCAAAAACTTTTAAGTGCTTTTTCCTTTAAGAAATCCGCAATTATACAGTTTCTTTAGTACAAAAGAGCCGAAACTGAACCGTTCCATGTTTCTGAATTAATGTTTCCTCGCCGACTGTACACCGGACGCGGGCGACTGTACCGGTGGAATTTTAAAACCGATACGGTATTAGCATATATACTATAATATGATAGGTACTGAAGTTTGTATGTCATTTTTATGTTACTATTTAGAGCAGTAACTGAGGAGATTATAATCCACAAAATGGTTCAATACAATAAAAAAAAAATAAACTATGGAAATAAATCTTTATAATTTTTTTTTATTATAACGGGACGTTTTGTCTCATCTTGAATATTTTATTTTGTCCATTATTTATTATCAATGCTTTTTGTCTCCCTTTATCGAAGTTTGTCAATCGTATTCATTGAAACCTTGTCTCCTAGCCTACAATAGGTGTAAAAAGGGGTTTGTCTCGTTTCCTTACTCCAGATTTAATTTGTGTCTACATTATGAATTCATAGTCTGCCTCGGAAAATTAAGTGTAATATTCCGATTTTATTCGGAGTTTTTTTTAGGGTTTTCTATTTTCAATCAAGATAGGGTTACTCATTAGGGGAATGTGATGTTATGATAGATATATTTTCCCCGCGGTTTCACCCGCGTCCCCGGTATAAAAAATTGCCTATAAACAATAAAAGTAGCCTAAGTAACATCAGCTATCTGCCAATGAAAGTCCCGTCGAAAAATCTGTTAAGCAGTTTCTGAGATTAGACGGAACAGACGGACAGACAGACAGACAAACAAAAAATTAAAAACATTGTTTTTCATATGCATTTAGTAAAAAGCTGTTATTTTGACATTACAAACAGACACTTCAATTTTATTTATATGTATAGATATAGATGAAACAGTAATAAAACTTGTTAGTTGATTTAAAATACTACCGACAAGTAACTACAGTAAACTTCGTCTTCATCCGAATATCTTGTTTCGCTCTATTTATTAATTACATTTAGTTCGAATTTGTTAATTAAATCTGTAATCTTAAATATTCTGTTTGTCATTGTTGTACTTCGAAGTTATTTGATTATACCATAGAGATGCGACATCTTTCATTAATAATAAATTAATTTAATTAAATTGACTGTTAATTAAAATGTATTTTTTTACTATACCTGCCCACTGCTGGTCCTCCTTTCACGAATAATGGTGAACGGGGATAAATATTCATCAAGAATTGGACTATCAAATACATAAATAATATTTCAAATCCGACTGGTAGTTCCAGAGTTTAGTGCCTTTAAACAAACAAAAAAACTCTTCTGCTTTATTATTTTAAGTAATAGATAAGGTGTTAGTGCTATATATTAGTATTACTTTCCCATCACTACGCCGAGTGATTTATCACTGGGCCCGATGGCGGGGCGATTGTTTAAGTGCGTTTTACATCTAATTACATTCTCAACTTTGTGATTTATATAATCTAAACATTTATTTGTAAGGTAGAGGGTGCGCGTGCATTAGGGTAATTAAATTGCTTTCGTTCAATGTTTTGAATTTGATTTCATTTATATTTAACTAGCTGTCCCCTGTGGATTTAACTGCGTTCTCGAGAAAAAAAAGTAGCCTATGTCCATCTCCATACCATAGGCTATCGGCGTGCCAAATTTCTTTGCGATCGGTTCAGCGGTTTAGGCGTGAAAAGGTAACAGATAGACAGACAGTTACTTTCGCATATATAATAAATATACTAGGTATGCCCGCGGTTTCACCCGCGTTCTCGAGAAAAAAAAGTAGCCTATGTCCTTCTCCATACCATAGGCTATCGGCGTACCAAATTTCTTTGCGATCGGTTCAGCGGTTTAGGCGTGAAAAGGTAACAGATAGAGTTAATTTCTCGCATTTATAATATTAAATAAAGTATGGATTTTTTAAAACATCAGGTAAGTACCTAATGTATTAAAATTTTAGACAAAGATCTCTATGTCTACTGTCAAAACGAAGTATAATCATCATGTCACAGTAAAACCTCTTTCCTGAACAAAGACACCGACATTTTTTTTCATTAAAAATTTATCTTGAAAATCTACAAAGTTTTTAGCATGTTTTATTTTTATTTTTATTTTTATTTTATTTATTGGGGTCAACAAACAGTTACACACTATGTTTAACAACAACAAGTAATACAACAATACAAATTCATAAATGTGTAACCAGCATCGTTAACCACTGGTTAATAACTGGTTATAATGTTGTGTTATATTTCCTTTGTATCAAAATCAAACGAGTGAGCGATGCGAGCGAGCTCGAATTTTATTCAATTATTAAAATGTAGAAAAACATTATTACTTTCTTTTTAGCAACTGAGAGGCTTTTTATGAGAGGTATAATTACTCGTAATAATTTTATAATACATATAAAAAATAAGCTTTGAATTGAGGACCTCTTTTATTTTCTTATATCGGTTAAAAATGAAATCTCACTCAAATTAGGTGTACCCTAGTCACAAACCAGGTAAATACGTTCAAAGCATAAAAATGGTTTAGAACTGAGATCAAAAGGCGCGGACACACTCGAGTAGCGAGCCTTTGATGGTAAGTGAGGGATCTTGAAGCGCTTTGAGATGCGGTTTTACCGAAATAGACGTTTTTAGGGTTACGTAGGCGTTTTACGAGTAAATAAATGTTCCAGAATATGTTTTAATTTTTACTAATATTATTACTTATGCATTTATTTGAAAAAAGCTCTTACAGTAATATGCAATTCAAATCCTATGTCTATCACATTGAAAAAAAATAAGGTTACCGTGACGTTACCTGGAAACACCGTCGTACCAACCCGCACTGGGGCTTGCTAATTACCTAAATTAGCGCTAGTTTATGTTTTTTAATTATACCTCAAATTCACGACGTAGTTATTTATCTTACTATTGAACACAGATCATAAAAAGATTTGGTATATAAGGTTGTATAAGTTCTGTAGTTAGGCGTAAAATTTAGGTGGCGTCAATTTAGATTTTTAAGCATTTTAATTGCCGTTATAATTAAAATCTACATTGAAATAAAAAAAATACTATCCTAATCCTAACTAATATTATAAAATGCGAAAGTGAGTTTGTTTGTTCCCTTTTCACGCCTAAACCGGTGAACCGATCGCGATGAAATTTAGTACGCATAGATAGCCTATGGTATGGAGAATAACATAGTCAACTTTTTTTTTCTCGGGAATGCGGGTGAAACCGCGTGCGACAACTAGTAAATAATGATTTCAAGTACCTAAAAATAAACTTACTTCAATAGGCATCGCTTAAAATATTATAATTTAACAAACAATCAGACCATTTAATTAATGTACGGAAATATACACACGTGCCTATAGAATGTGCCAAGATTAGCGCTGTAATAAATCGTCAGATGCAGCGCGGATGTCCCTTCCGTTTTATACGGAACCGTTCTGAGGTTGGAGCACACTGCCTTTGTTACATATGAATACAAACCATCCAAACTGTTATGAAATGAAAATGTGAGTTCTTTTTTTTTGGATTCGGCGTCTGTGGTTGCTGGTTTAACACCTAGTATAGAGTTTTTCTAGGAGTGAATATGAATATCTACTAATATATAAAATTCTCGTGTCACGGTGTTTGTCTGCAAACTTCTCTGAAACGGCTCGAGCGATTTTTATATATTTTTTATGCATATTTCGTAGGTATGAGAATAGGTCGTAAAGTATATTTCATACCGCTACGCGAGTGAAACCGCGGGGACAGCTAGTAAAAATATAAATATAGGAGGGAACTTCTGATTTTAATATAATCGTGTGCTAAGGCTTGCTTTTATATACATACTTTAAAATATATTTGTAAGATTTGTTACAGTATTTTTTATTTGTAAAATGATTTTTCCCAGTACCAAAACAGATAATTTATCTGTATTCCCGCTATATAAAACATAATCTTGATATATAAAATTCCCGTGTCACAATGTTGGTCAGCGATGAACTCCAAAACTTATCCGATTTTAACGTAATTTCTTTCAAAATGTGTGTTTTGTTCCAACTTAAAAGATAATATAGTTTTTAAGTGATTATTTCCTTCTTAGTATACCGGGACCGCGGGTGAAACCACGGGAAACAGCTAGTAATATAATATGTAATATATGTATCATCATCCTAACAAGATAATGATATAAAGGTACGTGCAAACCACACTGATACGCCGCTACGCTATGTAGGAGGCGGTTATGTGGCGGCGGCGTACGTCGCGTTAATTAATTACTCAATGTTTTGAATAACGCGCGGCTGTAAAACTCCGTAGAGAAGATAATTTTTAGGATTATGTGTCCTGTGGTTGTAATGGATTTCGAGATTAGGCTTTTTACCGCTACCAACAAAATGTATACAGCTCTATAGAGAGTGCCTCACCTGGTGTCCGTTTGGTTGCGCAACCATACGTACATTTTGTTGGTGGCGGCGTCTGGTTGCGCCGCCATGGTGTCCTAGTGAAATACGCGGCTTAGACATAGGTCTTTTTCCATAGTTACCACATTTTTCGGTCCTCAATTTTCCGTATCCTCTCACAGCCTACATAGCTTGGTTTCATTATTTGAATTATCAGTTTTATCATTAATTTATCGGGGTTATATAATAAAATGAAAACATCGAAATTTCAAATAATAAATGCAGAAATTATGTTCAGGTAATATAAAACCAAACGTCGTATCGTTCCATTGTGATAGAGCCTTAACATGAAACGTAGAGCATGCGAAATTTATGCATCCGACGTGCCTTTATGCATTTCCTGACGTCATTCGAGATGTCTATCTAAACTGTCTAGGTTAGTTTAACAATAATAATGATTACTGCTTGGTTGGCTTGCTTATTATAGGCGTTATGACGTCACTGGGTCGTGATTGAAGATGTATTTATTTTCAAGGAATATAAATTAAATTAACTGTTAATGTTGACCATGATAAAGATATCTACCTATAGTGGTCGGTGATAACCTGGCTATCTTCAAACTGAAAATTTGTCAGCATCTGTCTATTGTTTTTTAAAGGCCGCCATCTTTGGGTGTTATTTTTACTTCTTGTCTCTATTTAAACTGTTACTATTGAATATTTATCTATCTTTATATATATAAATATAAATGGAACGCCGAAATGTTTGTACGCGCGCATAACTTAGGAACGGCTGCACAAAATTGGATAAATCTTTCTTTGATGTGTTCGTTACTGTCAGGAGGTTTGTATGAAAATAAAATTACACCGGGAACGTGGGTGAAACCGCGTGGAACAGCTAGTTATTATTATATAAATTGGCAAAGACAAAATAGTTAAGGACCATTATCTCTTCTATTTATCATTCGTTTTTTTTAGTAGCTTACAAGCTTTGATAAATAAAAAATGGTTAAACCACAGCCAAGCGAAGCCATTTTATTTATCTCCCATGATATTGTTATTTAACATTATATTAATTGTTTCATCAGCAGACTTGAGAACTAATTATCTTCTAGGCATTAGTGATTTACTATCTACAGGCACATCACATACCGGTGAGTTATTTAAACTGGTAGATAGTGATGAAATGTTTAAAATCGAGTTAGTATACAACTCGCTGAAAAAGTCTGAAAGCAATGTGAATTAGTTACAGAGCTGTTGAGTGAACGCCTTTCTTTTTATGTACATACTGAAAAATAACCACTTAAACTTAAATTTAAACTTGTACAGCGAAATAGTTGAGCAGGGGTAGTCGACAGTTACTCTTTCTAGTTAACGACCATAATTTATCTTCTTTTTCTGTATATATTATGTTACCGGCCAAACTAGTTTGACCTGGGTCGAACTGATTTTGAATTATTATGCAAGTAAAAAAAGGTTTCCGTGCAGTTACAAAAAAAAACAACGAAGTGTATGGTAAGAGTATTCTAACTTTAAGTATCCAGGTCAGCGTAAATATCCGGTCTAATAGAAAGAGAAATTGATCACATTACGATTACTTACATATGTGAAAATATTGTACATGTAACTTCTAAAATTTCTTTTCTGAATTCAAAATCAGTTTGGCCTAGCACAAACTAGTTTGGTGACTGACTGACTGATCTATCAACGCACAGCTCAAACCACTGAACGGATCGGGCAAAAATATAGGGGTTTCACCCGCGTTCCCGGTATAAAAATTTGCCTATAACCATTAAAAGTTGCCTATTTTCTCCTTATGAGGGATTGAATATTTTTCCGGAATAAAATATATCATGTGTTAATCCAGAACATAATCTATCTGTGTGCCAAGTTTCATACAAAACTGTTTACCGTTGCAGAGCTGATTGCTAACAAACATACACACACACAAACTTTCACATTTATAATATTAGTGATATTAATAAGATGGCAAAACTGTGTGCATATCTTAGATTTAATTTCATCAAAATAGCGCTGCGCAAAGTGAGGTAACTCATAAAGATAAGAAATTGGGGGAATATTCCAAATATATTTCCTGAGTGGAATGCGCTCTTGATGGATTGGATTGGAAACATTCCGATACTTTGAACTTCTTCCACTGTTTAGTATTACTATACATGCTAGCTTTGGTTGCGAATCCAGCAACTGGTTTCTTTAAACTTAATTCACTTTTTAGGGTCCCGTACCCAAAGGGTAAAACGGAGCCCTATTACTAAGACTCCGCTGTCCGTCCGTCTGTCTGTCTGTCCGTCTGTCACTAGGCTGTATCTCATGAACCGTAATAGTTAGCAATAACAGTAACCGTAACAGTTGAAATTTTCACAGATGATGTATTTCTGTTGCCGCTATAACAAAAAATATAAATAAAAAACAATAAAATAAATATTTAAGGGTTAAAGTGTGCTTTCTCTAAACCATTACTTTGTAATAGAAAAAAATATATGTTGCAAGGGTCGAATTCAGAAATTAATAACTTTTTAAAGCAGTTTAAATAAGAAATTGATACGATTTTGAAAATATATATTATGTGATATATTATTATATTTATTATAAGATTTTTGTAGAGGACTTGCCGACGAATGTAATCTGAATATATTTCTTGTTTTTGTTATATTTTTTTCGTGGCGTGTGCATGAATGAGACCTTCTACGCGTGGAACGTAAATAGAGGTATGTTTAAAGCCTCACAAAGCTAATAAAAGTGGCGTCAAATTAAAAAATAAAATATGTATTGGAAACTTCAAATCTCACACTTTAAAATAACGTAAAATATATTTCTTTTATTGCTTTTCTGATGACTAAAAAAAATTATTTCTTTTCTGATAAATTCCGCAAGAACACTGAATTTAGGGAGACTAGAGCTTTAATGGTTTATGGTGTAAGTGGTAGATATATAAAATACTAGCTGTCCCAACAGACGTTGTCCTGTCCAACTCATACACAAAATTTCATCCAAATCGGTCCAGCCGTTTAATCTAAACCATTCTCGAATCTCCACGAACACACACAAAAAATTTCATCAAAATTGGTCCAGTCGTTTAGGAGGAGTTCAGTCACATACACACGCACACAAGAAATATATATATTAAGATGTCACAGTCAGAACTCTTTCATGGTCAAAACTACTTCTGACTGTAATTATCTTAGTTAAAACTATTGTTTTTTCTTTATGTACCAGGAAAGGTTTTGACTGAAATAGTTTCAGTCTAAAGTACTTTTGACCGATTAAGACTTCTGACTGTAACATAAATATTTTATTAGCTTAGTATATTTTTACTAGGTATGTCCTAATATATATTAAAAAATGTTGTTTGACCACAATCTCACCGTAATAAGTGATGATGTGGTCGAAGGTAAGCTCTCTAGTGCAGCTACATTTATCCTGAGATAAGATTATTTGCCTCGGGAATAGGGCCGTTACCAAATCGCACTAACGCTATCGCGAATACGAGATACATTCTCATAAGCATGTGGCGTGTGAATCACTGTTAGCGCCGGCGTAATGACACAGCGGAAAATGGCCCTTTGTTATTGTTAGTTTCATGTAAAATATGCTTGCGTTCATACATAAACTAATACAAATGATAGTTAATCACGCCAGGCACAAGATTCACCCTGTGGCCGTTGAATTTGCGTTAATCTCGCGGGAGTCGAAGAATATTATAAGGACTTAGAATTACCACTTACCAGTGATGATGAGTGAAAAGTCTTCAAATGCACTTACACCAATATTTATTGTAGTGTAATGATGTATTGTGTGTAATTGTATGCTTTTGGTGGTGTGTAGGTGTTTGGCGATGCACTATTATAGTATTAATTAATTAAATACATTTAAAAGGCGCGGGAAAATTTAACCAAATCTTATTAGGTCAAAAAAAACGAAATTCAGAGCAAAAAAAAAACAAAAGAATTAAGAATATATTCATAAAATTACCATAGACAAATATTACAAAAAGTTTTTATACATTCGATTATTCAAATTAAATTAAATGAAAAATATGTAGCGCCATCTATTGATAAAACTTGAAAACTTTGTGATTGGCGCGACTAATAGTCATCGTTGTTTTTGTTTGTACCTACAGTATTTATCTAGGCATATGCGTCCAAAAAAAAATCTGTTTTTTTATTTAAGTTTTTCTTCATTTCAAATAATTAACAGTTAAAATATTAATATTATTACTTTAAAAAAAATAGCAAGAACCTTAACAAGTTCATAATTTATAGAAATGCTACTGTCTGGTGCACTTGTGCAGAGTGCAGCTACTGCCAGACATATTTATCTTCAATATAATGAGCTCCCTTTTAATAAGCTCTTTCCTTCGAAACTTTCTTTATGTAAAATTTGAATTTAAAATAAGTCATCTTGGTAAACGAAAGTGATTTTTTATTTTAAAACGTACACTTTTTCTGAATTTTTAACTTTAGCTTATCTGTAGGTACTATATAATATTAAAAACCTGAAGAGTTTGTTTGTTTGAACGCGCTAATCTCACGAACTACTAGTTCTAATTGAAAAATTATTTTAGTGTTGGATAGACCATTTATCGAGGAAGGTTATAGGTTACATTTTATTCCGGGTAAACATAAGATCCCTCGGGAACGCGGGTGAAACCGAGGAGCGGAAGCTAGTATAGAATAGGGAACTAATTAATCTTTTTGTATCGTATTGTTATTATGGACCTCCATTTTTGATTTAAGCGTCTCTATATTTTTGCATTATTTTCATAAATTTAAAGTAAAATTAATGTCATAACGTTTATTTCCATTAATGATTCACATTTTATTGAATTGCCCTTTTTTCTAATAGCAAAATAGTTTAAATATCTGCTGGAGCTCCCAGTAAAACGCCAACATAAAATACAATGGAAATATGCAAAATAAAGTAATTTGGTAATCTCCACACTCCTCAATTGACTTACTTTTTTATCAGCAATTGCAGCAGAACTTAATTTACCAGCTAAAGATTTTACATGAGGACCCAATTGAAATATATTTGCTAAGCTAACACCTGTATCTCACATCATTGAGCTGAAAGCTCTTCCAAACCTGTGTGTGGTAACTTCTGTAACTTTAACTTTTACAACGACATACTAAAACCCAATCAATCAAAGATTTTCATTTCTTTTCTTTCTAATAACCACCATTGCACAATCAACCTGTATGTACAGTTGGAGCGGCAAGCAATTCATCATAACGATGTATATTGTCGATACCTGGACGGTTCCGTGGCGGATCGATTTTGCAATTTCCTCTCCTATACAGGGTGCGCGCCCGCGGCGCGATTCCTTTCATCTCTATGAGTTCTGTGACGTACCCAACCATTATGATCTGTATATATAGTGAGAAATGTTGATGATAGAATGTATTTTATAGTTTTTGAAGTGGAAGACTATTTATTATCACCAAGTGTTTTATTTGACAGTTTCTGATCACTCTTGGGATATGCCATAATATACCGTAATTCGTCTCGAATTAAGTAGAAAATTTTATTAAGGCTCTTATTTATAAACAAAATTATTCTATCTATGTTACCGTTACTTGCTCTAAACTCATCGAATATTATTTTATTTAAATAAAATCACTTATCATACATACAGACAATATTGTCCAATCAGAGCTTCGGCTCTTTCTTCTTGAAACTGTAGTCTATTATAATATGTTTGTATTATGTAATAAATATTACTATTTAGAATCTATCAAGCTTGAATTACCAACTAAGTCCAACCGAAAACTAACAAACATCCCACATTGTTTCTGGCACCGGCCAGCGAAGTGTTGTAACCGAAACTTTCCCGGAGTCGACACGGGAACTGACTCCGCCGCGGTCACGGCCGGGAATTAAACGCGGGAACTTGTTACAGCTGACAGATTAAAATAAAAGCATTTCTGTGCACGTGGAATTATCTAGTTATCTGCGGTAAAAACTTTCAGGCATTGCTATACCAATGATTTTTACTCAAGGTTCCATATTGGGACAATTTCTGTTCCTAGTTTATAAAAACGATTGAAAATATTTTGTTTTTTTATTAGTTTTAAGTTTTTTTTTACTGAAATTAATACCAAAGATGGATGAAAATAGATGAAGATACTATTGTCGATATTAGCAACATAATTAATTTATAAAATGATTTCAAAGCATAAGTTTAAGTTTAATAATTTTTCTTCATAAAAAATCCACCGCAAAAATGAAAATTTAATAACATTCCCCACGCAACATCCTCTAAGCCCCAAAGGCCTAAATACAGAGATTTCCCGCCGACCGCAACCTCGTTTCTGACGTCATATCCGTAATTGTCGCTCCTGTTTTATTAGCATGACGTTTTGCCAGTTTTCAGCATTGTGGGGCGCCGGACGGTAAAAACCGCACGGGTCATAATTGGGAGCCGGTATAGTTTGAGTTCAACATAAGGGTTCATTGTAATTAACATATTATTAGGTTTTTAGTGGGCTTTTAGTTAATTGCTAGTGTGATAATATAGCTGTTTAGTTAATTATTCGGCAAGTTCTTACTTTTTTATGTCAATATCTATATTTAAAACCTTTGATCATTTAAAATGTCATTTTGAGATGGTTTCCACTTGAATTGGAGTATTTATTCATTTAAGCTGAAATAAAAAATATATAAAGTGTATTTTATGGGTCAAAAACAAATTGAATGCATTCAGTTCAAGATAATTAAAAGTATCCTTCTATCTAATATTATAAAATCATGTGTATGTTTGTTAATATATCTCGCCGTGATGGCTTAACGGATTTAGATGAAACTTGCCATATAAATAAATCAGACTTTGGAATTAAATATAGGATAATTTATATGCTGATAAATCATAAATCCATAGAGTTAGAACATATTGGTCACCAAAAAGCAGTTTACAAAAAACAAGAACTTTTGTATGGAGAGGAATACGGGTAAAACCGAGGGGCGAAAGTTGGTAACATAGATACAAAATAGCCATAAAGCGTTGCTCTAAAAATGCATCCCTGTTCTTCGATGTCATATAAAATATTTCACACTATACAGCCTACCTTCAACAGGTGTGACGTACTCTGCCAAGTGCCAAGACAACTGGCATTACTGGCATCAATCGCCCGTTACTGGCATTCGCGACAGATTTGGCAAATTGTCGACATTTCCATAAATTGTTACCGGATTGCTATGGAAATGTCACGAATTTTATTGTTTGGTAGCTTCGTATTGTCGATATGGATGCTTTCTGTTTTTTTTTTTTTGATTCCATATTTAAATTTAAATAAAGATTTATTAACTTTTTGTATAAGATTGTGTTTGACCACAATCTCAATATGGTAAGTGATGATGTGGCCGAAGGTGGTAAGGACACAAAGCCTACATGGAACTGACTCTCAAGTGCAGCTGCTGGAACACACATCAATAGGTGTTTGGTGACAGATCTTAAACTTGAGGGTGGTAGCCACCCAGGTGGGTGCTACAATGAACCCTAACATCTACGTCATCATCATCAGGAAGCTATGGTTTCCTCACGATGTTTTCCATATATAAAAAAAAAAAAAAATCTCTTTTTGTGTGCTTACCACCCTGGCCCAAATCAGCACATACTAGAGTGAGATGTATCCATTGAAAAAAAATCTTAGGAACATATTTTTTTTCATTAGGTCTATGCTATACGGCGTCAGAAGAACCGCCCGTATTACATAAAACTCTTAGCAAAGACATCTTAAATATAACGAAAATAACCTTAAAATAGATCTATATAATGTTGCTATTTCAAAGAAAACAACCCTTTTCCCGCTTAAAAAATAACATAATAATTTGAAATAAAAACATTTGCAGCGCGCGCGTCGAAAACTTTTCCGGCAGATAATTGAGTTAAACCAACTTAGCAGCTCCTTAGCGCTTTTTTGTTGACCGATACCGACTCCCCTGTTTGTTCGGTTAATCCGATTTTTTCTAGACAACTTTCAGCACCGAGATATTTTCTACATATCAGACAAAATCACCAATGTGTATAATATATTTTTAATAATTTTTAAAATATACTTGATCTTGGCTTAATTAATATACCTACCTCTACACTACTACATACTGTATATGAATTTTATTCATTGTTATTTATTAAACGTAACAGTTACTTTAAAAAAAAACGAGACCATATTATATACCCATTACATATATGAGTTATACCTTTTTGTTTAAATAAACTAAATAATCCTACTCATAGTAGCTAGCGAGTGTATATTTGTCTGAATGTTTGTTAGTTAATCACTTAATGGCTGAACGAATTTAGATGAAACATCATATCCTTGACAAACATAGAATACAACATAAGATGCCTTAGGAACGAGGGTAACTAATATAATATAGTAATGTTAGCAAACCAAATATGCAACCGTCACGTTCCGTGCGTGATCGGTTCTGTTCGTGGAGAGATTTAAATTTAGAACTATCCGATCGAAATTCAAATAAGGGTGCGCTATTGGATCACGTTGGCCAATCGCATGAGATTACGCAAATTCTTTCATGTTTGTTTTTGGAATGTTAAATTCAGTTAGATTAGTAGATAAGATTTATTGCTTCTGATTATTATGCAAATCGAAAATTAGATAGACAAGAATTTATTCTTACACCACATATAATTGGAGAAATACTTGACAAAACTTAATTTAAAGTGAATGTGTTACAATAGTGATCTCTACCAGACAACTAACTCAACAATTATTTATGATTAAACCAATCTACAAAACCTGATGCCCCTTCAAATAAGAGAGCTGGCTAAAAACTCATTACATATTATAAATTAAAAAATATAAATCTATACTAATATTATAAAGCTGAAGAGTTTGTTTGTTTGAACGCGCTAATCTCGGGAACTACTGGTTCGATTTGAAAAATTATGTCAGTGTTAGATAGCCCATTTATCGAGGAAGGCTATATGCTACTTTTTATCTCGGGAAAAAACAAGATCCTCGGGAACGCGGGTGAAACCGCGGGGTGGAAGCTAGTATATCCTAATATGATTCATACACAGCATACCCACCAAAAACCAAATCTAATTAGAAGCCAAATCCAATATACCATTTATATAGAATCCATTAGTATTCAATTACAAAACATCGGTTGTCACGTCTATCTGTACGTAACCCCTAATGTGCTCTAATTTGTTCGGGCATTCTCGTTTTACTTACGTCTATCCTATTGTTAAATATCAAACGCATTATGATGATCAATGATATCAAAATACGCCTAAAATGCTTTCAGTAGCTTTATCACGTGTATTTTGATGTACTGTAGCCATAAGCGCAGTCGCAGTAATGCGTGTAGATCTATTAACTAACTTTGTTGAAATCAGTTCCTTTTTCAAATTGGTTGAATATGGTTGTTTTGCTCAGATATTTAAATCATTAGATGTGCCCATGCGCTTGCAAAAACGGTCCACGTTTTTTGACTGCGCGCAACGTGCACCGTTCACTGCTTCCTACAAGCGACTACGACGGAAAGAGGGAGCTCACTCTTCTCGACGATGACACATTTTTGTGCGTCTCATGTATGGCAAGGGCGCATTTTACGATTTTAATCTCTGGTTTTGCTGATACGTTCTGACAACTACATTTGCAAACACAGCTTATTTTTTTGTCAGGTTAAACATCTTTGTTTATAGAGATACCAGGGGGTTAGCCAATGTGCGACCAACCATTTCAAAGCATAAAAAGCAACTGGCTTCAAGTGCAACTGCCGGTGTGTGTCGGCAGTTGCACTTGAATCGGCGACAGATTTTCAAAATGAAGATGCCCGCCAGCCAGGCGGGTAATACAAAGTACCCTTGCACACACATAGCTTTATTTCTATCGATTACAAGCTGCTGAATATCGATATCATTTCAACTACTCTCGAAAATATTCCACAACTTTTCCATTTTACCTTAAAAGAATCTCAACTGTATACCTACTTTGTTTTATACAAAGTATTCTTGTGACAACTCCCAACATTACATGACATAACATACATCATACAAAACAAATAGACCACAGGAAATATAACCACAAAATATCCCCAGCTATACAGCGTGTAGCGTGACAGTCACGTCACTCCGGATCACGCGTGTCAAGCTAGTGTTACGTGACACAAATACTTGTTGAATTTTGTCTCGTGTACAAAGTATGATGGCAATGGGAATAGGCTTAAAAAGCTATAGAAGTGGTATATATGTATTGATTAGAGTTGGTTGTTTTGATTTATGTGTTTATGATTTTTGGCTAATCGTTACATTGTTAGCAGCAGTTATAAAATAGTTGGAGCTAACTAAACAAAATATTTGGGAAAAAATCACTGTCACAACGTAAAGTTTATTTTAAAGCCAATCCTTTATCTGATAGATACGTATTTTGCAAGCCAAATTATATATTTTTATTAGAGATCTGTTTTGCAATCGCCGGGTAATCTGTCTTTCATCTTACTTAACAATAACGTGCTACATTTCTTAAATTAAATATTCAACTCTCCTTTTATAGTCGCGGTCACTTGAGTTTGAATAGACAATGACCATTATGTATCTATCTCTCATCGCAAATGTTTTTAAAATTCACATTTAATTTAAAAGATATGTCCATAACAAAAGTTCAACTGCAATGAAACTGACTCGGCAATACAGGGTAGAAAAATATACGGTAACTTAATATCAAAAATGTCGTCTGGCCGATATCAAGCGACACGTACAGGGTGTACCTCTTACCCACGCTTGTGGCAGATATAAAACTGCTGCAATTTATGTCGAACTTGTATTGCAAAGTGGAAAGTTTTGCAAGAAGACAAAATTATCTCCATATTCTGTATAAATAATGTATGTACGCCATTTGTTGGTGTCATTTGCTTTTTAAACTAGCACCGTTTAAAAAATCCGTTACAGTTTATTTATTTGTTTTTACAATATACAGTGCTGCCATGGAATAACGAAATATTATGTTTTTTTTTTCATGGGGTAGGCTTATCACCATGGTGAGTGATGTGTATTTTATTTAAGTATTATATCATCTGTCGAGCGGCCTACATAAATCAATCAGAAATGTTCAATTATCCGTTGGTTACGCTAGAATTCTATAATTTTTATCCCCTTATCGCTATTTATCCAACGTTGAAACGAATAATATTCGAATCCATTTAATAGAACCACTGTGTTTTATAACATGCAATTTTTTCAACAAATATGGGAAATGTTTGCAATATAAACTGTATTTGTTATTTGAATACGTTTTTAATTTATTTTGCTAAAGTCGTTTGGGAAGTTCTCGTTGCGCCCAACGTGGGACTCCACATTCCTTTGAGACTGTGTTTTCAAAATAGTAACATAGCAATAATATACATGACATTGCTTTGATATTAATATATTTTTGCTTTATTATGCCATATATGATGGTTATAAAAACAGACATACTTAAATTACGCAATAACTGGATTAAAAGTAGAATTTTTGAATTCGATCGTTTGCTTTGACAGCAATCATACTCAATTAATTTTGCACCGAAATCGTCGAGCGAAACAGAGTAGACAGTTAATTATGCTTAATTAATATCAGAGTGAAATGTCAAAAAACAAAATGGCCGCGCTATCGAAACGCGCGAAACAATTTGGCGCGTCGATGCGTGGAGATGGTGTGACGTTTAATTATTGTACGGGCAAGATGAATTGGCACCCAACATGGGCTCCACGAAATTGAATTGCCAAAACTTTTGCTTGCAATAATGAAGTTGTATATTATTTGGTTTTATCAGCTGAATCTTGCGATTTTTTGTTGTTATTATCAGATGGTATGTACTCCTTCTACTTCTTTGATTATTGTCTTAGCTTTTCATATTCTCAGGTTTTATCTGCGTTCCCGAGGGATCTTATGTTTTCCTGGGATCAAAAGTTGCCTATGTGCTATTCCAGACTATAATCTATCTCTGTGATAAATTTCATCCAGATCCGTTCAGCCGTTCTGGCGTGAAAGAGTAACAAACATCAAAAACAACAAAAACGTTTATAATATTAATGTAAGGATAAAATAAAATAAATAATTATCAAGTGTCTGCACGCTATATGGCTAACTTCCTCATTATAAGAACACTCTTACACTAAGGATGTCTAAGCTTTACAATACTATGTACTTATTATAAGACCCAAGTGCAGGTTACGTAACGAACTTGATCCAGTCTTTAGCATAGTGCATGTGGAACGGTGCACTAATCGGATTTTAGATCTCCGAGAGAATGCACGGTGTTGCAAACTTGTAGGTTATTTTAATTCTTATTACAGACTAACTGTTGCCCGCGGTTTCACCCGCATTCCAAGTATAATAAAAGTAGCCTAAGTTACTCTTTATAACATCAGCTTCACCAGTGAAAGTCCCGTCAATCGGTCCAGCAGTCTCGGAGATTAGCCGGAACAAACAGACAAAATATATTTTTTGTTATAAGTACGGTATATTATACTTTCATATGAATTTTGTAAATAGCTGTTATTTTTTTCGAAATTGATAACCCTAACAAGAAAGTGGGCTATACAAGGTGTATCAACAAAGGGGTGGTGTTAAGCTGGAAACGTTACCAATAATATACGCCGTGAAAGCAGATTCCATTTTATATTTATGTTTTTCTTACACTACTATGGTGGCAAACAAGCATACGGCTTTTGTGCCATTGTTGTGCTCTGGATGTTTTTTTTTTTAAACCTATCTTATTTTTATTCATGAAATGTAATGTTGCTTTGTTTAAAGTGAGTTAAAATCGTATTTATAGAATTATGTCTTTTCTTTTACTACTTTGTGAGTTATATTAACTATTGTTTTTCATTTTTTACAGGTAAGTTTTTCTGCAATTTCTTTTGGATATTATTCCATTTGGATGTAAGTACTTATTTCTGAGAATAACTAATTTGGTAACTTTTTAATGTTTTTATTTCGTGATAACGTTATTTAAATCGACATGGTTTATTTGTGGGTTTGAAGAATAACTTTAATTTATTAGTCAAATTATTTATTCTGTAATAAAATAGATACAGTCAGCGTTAAAAGTAGATTGGCACTTTAGTGCCCTTTCATATTAATTATATCATATACATAAATACTTATAATGAAAGCACTTATTTCAGAGGTACAAATTCGATGTATTTTGTTTTAATATCTAATCTAGACAGGGCCTAAAATAGGCTATATGTTGGTTTCATAATAATCGATCGTATTACTTATAAATATCAAACGACTCAATGGGACCAACATTGCAAAATAGGTAACTCCAAAAATCATGGACGGTTTCCTAAGAACGTTTTCCTGTAACTCCAAGGGTTAGCTGCCCTTTATGTCCCAGCTCAAATTTCTGCCCTGTATATATGTAATAATAATTATTTATATTTTCTACGTGATCTCGTTAAACAACCTGTAGCTTTACCTACAGGGTTGCCTCTAACATGTCAATAATTAAAACCACTAAGTCTCCCACTTCATATATAGCTAAGCTGTGCGCTATGAAAATTGTACTAAGGCAATTTTCTTTGACATGCTTAGGGTTGCCACTTCCTTAAATTAAATACAGTATTTAATTTTTAATGTTGTTTGTGCGATGCAGCTTTCTATAAATATTAAAATTGGCTGTTGTTTCCCAGTTAAGAAATCATTAACATAATAAGTCTTATCTTATTAGATCCAGTTGCAAAAATGAGATATCTAATGATATTTCAAATCGTACAAATCAATTATAATACAATCTCGCGTTTTTTTCTTGTATTTATTTGCTTGTTTTATATTTTTGTGAAGTAATCGCCAACCCTAAAATTAAACTTAACTAAACAGATAAGCATTTCTCGTATCCGCCTTGTCTCACTTAAGGTTCTAATTAAATTTGCATCACCCTGTTATTTCCCTGAACATCGTTATCGTGCGTCTAGTTACCACCTTGTTGCGTTGTAATACGGTACAATTTACATTGCTGATATAGTAATTACGTTCGTAATTATGTGAAGCATGCATTCTGTATGTAATGCGTAAACTTACCCTACTTAGGAAATCATGTAGGTTTCTTTGTATACACAAAGGGCTTTTATTAACTCTAGCACTAGTCTTTTTCCGCGAATTTTACTACCATTTCTCAAAATGTAACCGATAAGAACTACTAGTAATTTAGAGGCTAAAAATACGTAATTAAAAAAGAAAATATAATTTGTTTCTACCCTACAGTACCTACATTACAGACAAGCCAAAGAATTATTTCCCCCACTACAGATTATTTTGTCTTACTTTCAACAACTTGGCCGGTATCTCTGCTACACCCTATACTTGTGCCAACGGCGCCAAATTAAAACGAATAGTCGTATGTAACAGACTTTACTATGCGGTCCAGTATTCGCAACTTGGTCGGGTTAGGGTGACCAGTTTTACAATGCAGTTTTGCAATATTTCAAAATTATTACTGCCGTCGGTTACTATTGTGGCAAAAAAAAATCTTTGATTTTGACGACCTATTAAATTATCGGATAAATTCTTAACAGAGAACTAAACATGACAGTTTATATAGAGAATGTATATGCTTTGGCGTGCTTCGTACAATAAAATACTTCCGGAGTATAAAAAAATGTTAAATTATATGATGGATTAGTTTCATCATCATCCTTCCGAACCGTGTGTAGTCTGACTATTCATAAGTGCCTGTGAAGGCTTATTTGAATGAATAAATTATTTCATTTCATTTCATCTGCTTGTACAATTTGTTCAATCCAAACATCAGATTTTCATGTTTAAATGTTTGGTAGCAAACTAGGACTGTCCCATCCAACCACATACCTATGGTCACCCTACCCCTGTATAAGTTTAGATATAGATAGTGTATAAGCCGGCTGAACGTCGCCACTACCACTTTATTGGCTCCGATTAACGCGAGCGGAGCCTGGCTCGTAAGCAGTGCAGCATTTTTATTTATGTTTGTTTCTGTTTTTGTTTTTCCCCTTGATATTCTCCATAAATATGCTTCTAGCTCTGCCCTCGGTTTTACTCGTGTTCGAGGAAACTTTATTGCGTATTGGTTCCAAAGGGACCATACTATTTTTGTGCTGGTCATTCCAAACGTATCGATTAATTTTGTGACGTAGCAATGTAATTGATATTGAAGAAGCATTTATCGATACACGATATTATATAAGGTATATGATACGTTATGATTAAATAAATATAACCTGAATAATGAGTTATTGTTACACTGTCTCAATATACGTTATAATTATAAATACATTACGTAAAATTGTTTATTAAATGGATCAACCCCTAACAGGAATTTTGAGCTCTAGGCAAATATTGTACTAAATAAATCACTCCCTAATATAAATTTATGCTAAAATTATCTCCGATGATATCACAATACAAAAGGTGATCGTTTATCATAGCTCCAACGAACGGAACCTTTCTAAGAAATCTTCTATTTTTTAATACGACGGCAACGAACAGTGGCGTAGTGTCGAGGGACCCGTATCTTAACTTCTTTAATTACATTTTCCTATATTACTTTTATGGTTTCGGAGTGTGTTTCAATGAATCCAGTGAAGCTGAATGAATGCTGAATGATTTGTATTTTAAAGACAGTCTCCAATCATCATAGATTTCTTCACCACATGGGTGTCGTCCAATTTTTTTTTTTAACTACCAAATTTCAATCATCGAACGTAACAAGTCTCCTCAAAACACATGGGCTATTAATATAAATATGTATTAATATAAATACACCCTTCCTCCACCCCCTTGGGCCCAGTGCAAATTGTTTAATTTGACTTATCAGGAATATAGTTCACCAAACAATGCTATTTCATTTTGACAACAGCTGATGTTCTTTTTCTATAACGTAATGGTTTTATTATCACCATCACAACAAACAGTGAACCCTAAAAACCCGGTAATCTATCATATCCGATGTTTAATTCCAGTCTACCACTGGCTGCCACATCAACCGGGTAGGCGCATTTTTTTTAAAATTATACCTTTGATATTTGGTGCGAAGGAGGGTAATATTTATCATTGATAAATAATTATACTATTGGATATAAAAAAAAACAGAAAAGAGTGTCAGATATCATTTATGTATTTAATCTTTTAATAGGTTTACCTATTTTTTGGATGAACTCAGACTAGTTAATAATTAAAAATGTGTGACGGGCCGGTTGGCGTGGTTGGTAAGATACCCTATCTATCACGCCGCAGGTCGTGGGTTCCATTCCCACTCAGGACAAATATTTGTGTGCATGAACATGTCTGTTTGTCCTGTGTCTGGGTGTAATTATCTATATAAGTATGTATTTACAAAAGAAAAGTAGTATATGTAGTATATCAGTTATCTGGCTTCCAGAGCACAAGCTCTGCATAGTTTGGGGTCAGATGGCCGTGTGTGAGGAATAATGTCCCAGAATATTTATTTATTTCATTTATAGTCGAGACGCCATTCTATATTTTGCTGATATTTTTAGTATCACTCAATGTTTTATATGCAAGCGACAGATTTTATTAATACTATACATTAAATTAACGATGCAAACGCTTTTTGTCATAAAAAGTGCTCATAAAATTGTTTGGATAAGCGTGTGTTGCTAAATATTGTATATGGTTCCGTAGATAATATTAATGACGTTATTTTTTCTGATTTAAAATAGCTGGCTTGTTATTTTAGCGTAGGGATAGCATAGTTAGAATTAATGTATTTTTTTTTTCTTTCTAAAATAATAAAATTTAATTTAAGAAAAATACTCTTGCAAAGTCGCTACACTGGTTACAGAAAAAACAGAAAATTATTTGTGAAAACTGTTCATGTAAAATAAATCTTGCATTTTTTACAGATATTAATATTGTGTGGTACCCTAAAACCATAACTCGTTATTATGATATTTATTGTCATCGCAGTACAGCTTATATTATTTGAACGGGTGATAGTGGAAAATTATATGTGAATATTTAGTTTTATGTGGCATCTGTGTGTTGCAAGCGTTTTATATTTTACTAACTTTAATTTAGAGTTTATATTGCAAGTATCAATAAAAAGTTACAGCTTGTATCTTGAAATGGAATGCCAGAAATTCTCAGATTTCGTTCTTATTTCATTATTAAATTTATTGGCTAGCTATTCGTGCCCCGTGCTGCAGCGGCGGCGGGGACGAGTCAAAGATTCGGTAAGATATCTATATATCGGTATAACTTGAAAACAAAAAACATTTATAATACTTGGCGTGGTTGGTAAGATACCCTATCTATCACGCCACAGGTCGTGGGTTCGATTCCCACTCAGGACAAACATTTGTGTGCATGAACATGTCTGTTTGTCCTGTGTCTGGTTGTAATTATCTATATATGTATGTATTTACAAAAAAAAGTAGTATATGTAGTATATCAGTTATCTGGCTTCCATAGTACAAGCTCTGCTTAGTTTGGGGTCAGATGGCCGTGTGTGAGGAATAATGTCCCAGAATATTTATTTATTTATTTACTTATGTTTTGATTATCCTACTACAATATTAATAAACTAGCGTATCCGCGCGGCTTCAGCCGCGTTCCTGAGATAAAATATAGCCTATGTTACTCGGTGAAGATGTAGCTTTCGTGTAGTTTTTGAGTTAAATCGTAACAAACAAATCTATCCTCTTTATAATATTGGTTTAAATGTGAAAGTTTGGATGCATGGATGTTTGCGATTCAATCACGCATAAACGGCTGAATGGATTTAGATGAAACTTAGCACATAGATAGATATATCGGAATAGCATATAGGGTACTCTTTATCCCGGAAAAACATAAGAACATTCAGGAACGCGGTAGTAACCGCGGGACGGATGCTAGTGTTTTCATAAACTCAATATTAAGGACAACAACTGTTTCTCTGTTCCATTTTAGGGTTCCATAATCCATAAATAAAATCCCACAGATTGCACATTAGAGGATGACTCATATTATAATACCAGGCAAGCACGAGAGGTCAAGATAGATTTTCCACGTGACTTGCGATCACGTCGACACCATGACAAGCATGACTGGACATATCTTGTTATATCCGCGTTTGGCAAGTTGCGGGTGAGGGTTGGGAATTTTATTTATATTAGACTAGCTGTCCCCCGCGGTTTTGCCCGCATTCCCGGAATAAAAAATAGCCTATAACCTTTCTCAAGAATTGGACTATCAAATGCAAAAAGATTTTTCAAATCCGACTGGTAGTTCCAGAGATTAGTGCCTATAAACAAACGAACAAAAAACAATTTTGCTTTATTATTTATTATATTGATATAGATAGGATTGCACTTACTGTGATAACATTAATTCCTTCAAAATTAGACAAAGCTTGAAACTTATATTTAGTTAAATAGAATATAAGAAAAGAATATATCTACACAAAATATATTTTTTAAATCTGGATCTAAACGTTAACTGTCGTCGTGAGAACAATTTGAGAACTTCCAAGAGACAACCCTTAGCCCAAAGCACCCTTAGCATCAAGTACCCACCACTTACCACTTTCCACAGTGGTAACGAGTGAGTCGAAATGTTTGAGAATGTTTACTGACGTCCAGCGGCTCTCAAGTTTAGCGTTTATGGCCCTTTGTGATAGAATAGAGTGACGGTTTTGTCTTTTGTCACGATAAACACGAGTAAAATGCCGTAAGATGATTTTTTGATGATTTTAAAAAGGTGCTTAAAACCGAGTGAAAAATAAAAAGATATCTTGAAACTTTACAGTGTTACTTCTTCACTGCTAAATTTATGGAAATAAGACATACGATTTTTACGCTGACCGGACACCACATGAGCGGCCACATCGTCATATTCGTCATTAAACGGTCAATGTAAAAAAGCTTAGATATCCGATACACATTGTTTCTACACTAACAGACTCTTTTATGTCCTAACTACATTAATAACTCTGTTATACGTAACATTTAATTTTGTGAAACAGTCGTTGGCGCCCAACGTGGGACTTCAATACTTTCGCATCGTTTAACTGCTTATTACTCGCTTTGGTAACCATCGATGCGCAATCACCATCACAATTCCATTCAATATTAGTCTTAAAATCTTATACCCTAAAGTCTAAACTACAATAACCTGCGTACAGGTTATCTAACGAAATTGGAAACGGGATGGTACAATTTTCCCTTGAATTGCTCTCCTAATATTCTTTCTAGGAATATCGCCAGTACCTTTCATAAGTGCTTCGCTTAACGTCTGCTACGAATAGAGATGTTTGGTTGTTTTAGTTTTCTATTAAAACCTTTTCTGCGCTTGACATTTGGTTTTTTGAACAGAGGATTTTCTAATTTCGTATCTGAATTTGACAGCAATACCTTAATGTGGGTATTTTAATTTAGGGTGGATTTAATTGACGGCATTCATTTGTATTACGTACCTATCCGAAAATTTCGTGGTAGTTCGTTTAAATCTCAGTTAAACTGGACTAGTAATTTGAACCTATTCCCTTATAATCATAGGTAGGAAGGAGCATTCACTAATAAGAAAATAGTTGTTAGGATGTTTATATTGCCTGTTCTTATAGGTACTTTTTTTTTTTAAATAGCTTACTCCCCGTTTTTTAACAGGTCTTTGTTATTATTGATTTTTGTTTTACTTATTTATTGAGCTCTTTTCGGCGCTTTTTGCGCGTTGTTCTTTAATGATTACAATTATTCTTTCTGCTATTACTATTTGTTTTGTCATTTTCTTATTTCAACATTACACTATTATTTCTATTCTTATTTATACATTACACTACACATTTACAGATTCACTTACATCTATTCTTTCCCCGGACTAGTCAAAATCACAGTGTTGTCACTTAAATACTAAATAACAGTTATAGGTACTTACTGGATATTTTGAGATAGAATATTTTCGAAATCTCAAATTTCGATGTACTAGTTTTGATTATTCGAGCCTTATTAAATGTATCTGTTGACATGACCTTGTTATACCTACTGTTGATACCGTCTTTGCCGCTTCAACAAATTTTCACCAATATTTATGTCTGTAGAAACTTGGATTTCCCTATTTACCTATGATACATAGCATAGAAATGCAAATTGGTAGACTCCTCCAATTAAAAGGGAAAATCTTCCGCCAGGCCGTGTTTCAACTGTAGATGTTGGAATCTTCTATATATAACGAGTACTCAGGTAACTTTGTTAGTGCGATGTAGAATTTTGTGGCGCCATCTATACACGGGTAGCGGATAGTTTCTTGTGTAGTCGACAGATGTCGCTACAACTTCAAAAGAGTTACTCAACTAACAAGATCAATCAAATCTAGACAATTAATGCAAGGCATATAAAAGTAAATGGACCGTCTCTGAGACTACATTCTGTGGACTATTAAATGTCACGAATGTGATTTAACGTTCGTAAGTGTCATTAAAATAGTTTATGTGGTCATCTGGCTCAGCTCTCAAGACATTGTGACAAGATTATTGATGTTGGACAAACAGACAGAAATAATTAGCTTTTGTATCGAAACCTTTACACTTATCGACCTAGTAGTTTATTTCTATTGGTATCTCGTTAGAGACGCTTTTCACTAGGCCTGTGACAAAAATCTGATCATGGTAAGTGATGATGTGACCGAAGGTAGCACACAAAGTCTAGAAAGAATTATCTCACAAATGCAGCGGCCGGAACACACCAGTAGGTTTGAGGGTGGTAGCCAGCCAGGCGGGTACTACAAAGTACTTTACCACCGTGTTTTATTTCACCGACAGGATTAGATTACCCAAAACCTCACTAATGAGCTATCCGTGAATTTAAAAAAAAACTAGAAAGACATGCATAGAATGAAACGCAAAGCTCAAGTTAAATAAAAGTGTGTAAAATTAATCTTCTTCAAATACCTTCATGTGATTATGACAACGGATACACAAACTGATGCAAAATGGTACATGAACTATATTTTAAAGAAATAAGAATATATTGTTAACATTTGGTATTTTATTTATATGCAGTATGCATTTTCCGAAAAAAATATCAAAAATTAACCATAGTTTTATTAGTATTTTTCTTGTTTTCCCCTTTTGCATACTTTTCATACAAATTCAAAAACATCAGTATCCCAAATAATTCTGTATTGATAAACCAACACACTGTATAGTCGGGGATTCCCCAGAGGCATACAAAAGAGCCGCTATCCTTTAGGCCGACTGCACACGACACGTATTTCCCATGTTGACGACAATATTTATTACGACCGAGCTTATGTTATATTGTTCCTTTGGCGGTTGATAGGGGTGTTCGAGGATTCGCGATTTGGCGATTGAATGATTTATTTTTATCGATGGGCTTATCGTATGTGGATGTTAGTATTATTGATAAAATAGGCTAGAGGTTTTTGTCGGGTCAGCAGAGGTCAGCAGACCCTGTTAACTACATGGCATTTCTCAATGTATTGAGTTGATTAGGGAAGGATCTTAAAATAAAATAAAAATTAAGAGAAAAATAAACTACTTCTTTAAGAATTGAATCAGAAAATTGTCGTCGCCCATTTAGAAGTCCAAACCATTCACTGTGTTTACCTGTCTGTCAGTTTGTCGTCTTTTCATTATGTAGTCGGCCAGTCGATACTCGTGTGCAGAGGTTACGTATTTATATGACAAAATTATGTATGAAATTGGAATACGGTTTTGAAACCTTGTATTGTAATTGATTTTCTATTAAAAAATCTCTTGATTTTTTATAGCATCTTTAAAATTAAATCTATATAAAAAAAAGGTAATTTGAACGAACGAATCCTCTCCAATATCATTTGAAATCTAATTTAAATTTCTGATGGTGTTAATTTATTCAGGAAATCGGAGGGCGTTTATCTGATGGAATTGGAAACTTGTTACTGTTATAATTTTATTCGGGTATTTTTCTTATTGGAAATTGGATTTTTTGACGAAATTAAGCGTATTTGACATTACAACCAAAGATCATCAAACACCGGCTTAATCCTACTTACTATTGTAAATGTGAATGTTTGGATGTATGGGTGTTTGTGACTCAATGATGCATGAACGCCTGAATGGATTTGGATGTGGTACAGAGGTAGATTTAATCTGGAATAGCAAATAGGCTAGTTTTTATCCCATGGGAAACATAAGATAAGATCCCTCAAGAACCGGAGCTTCAGCACCAAAACACCCACATTTCACCCTAGCTTTTAAATCCCCAATGTGATATGTACCTCTACCTAATAATTTGCCTCTATCTATCTTGCACATTACCAATCAAAAACCAATAATAGATAGTCAATTGTCTCACGGACCCGGGACGAACAAGTCGTTTTCCAACCTGACACCTCTAAGCTATCCTATCGCTCAGCCATCTAACCGATAATTAAAAAAATAACAGAACAAAGAAAGTATTCCTGAACATACCTTCGACACAAACCGCTAACTAACGAGTTGGGGTATTGGATCATCAATCACATGCCTCGATCTAGAGTCGATTACTCCTCGAATGCATCGTTAGATGCTATACCCTAACAGATGTTTTGGTGCACAGCAAGAATTTCATACAGTTTAAGTTTATTGACTATTTTTCGGACGCTCTCAGATACATTATTTCATTAATTACATTTAAGATAAAGATGTCTGTCTGTAAGTAGCTGCACTCCTGCACAAGTGCATCTTGTTCATACTGATACGAAAGCCAGTACTTAGTATCTCTACTCGTAATTATTTGTTAAAATTTTACATACAAATATTCTTTATTGTTTACATTACCATTACAACACAAGTTACAAATTATAGAGAAATCTTAGTGAAAACAATCAAGGCGGCCTTATCGCTGATGCGATTTCTTCCAGGCAACCTACGGTAATACTTTTTATTTATTTTTCTTGTTGATATTATTTTTTTTGTTAATGCTATTATAATATTGCATTAAAAATGGTTAAACATTTAATAATAATAAAAAAAAATAAAAAAAAGTGTGGCACTCGGGGACTGACGCGGTAAAGCTATTGCATAGCATTTTTTATCAACTTATGCAATTATAAATTCGCGAGGGTTATTACGTAATTTGATTGCAATCAGTTTCAATTAGAAACCGGTTAGATATAATAGCGTTTAACTGGTTACTTTTTTTAAGTTCTGATTACTGCATATACAGTGCTTCATTGCAATCATCATGTTTCAATTTGAAACTGATTACAACAAAGCTACGTAATGTTCGCCATAGAGCCACCGCGGCTATTATCAAAGTCACAAATCATCGTATCTCAAACTATACTCGTTTATCACAAATCGGCGATATCAGCAGCTTCGTAAAGTGATGATGACGGTGGATAGAGTGATACGAGAGACTATCGCATAGATCTTCGGGTATTTAGTGATTGATGGTCCCAGTGTCAGCTGAGATCGCGCGACGACTCCTCTGAGATTGCTTTTTGTGAATTTTCGGATATTTTGCAGTTTTTATAGTGAGTTTATGTTATAGAAATTGTCTTACCTACTAAAGTATTTTGTAGACATATACCTACCATATGACTTGTTGCGAACTGAGGAAGACGGGGAAAAGGAAAATGATAATTACCTAAATAAATAAATACCCCGGGATTTTCTTCACATACAGCCATCTGATCCCAATAATCAAACTTCTATAGCTAATTATTTTTATGTAAGTACTTACTTGGAAATATCTTCTTATCTTTTCCCGGGATAAAAAGTATCCTATATGTTAATCCACAATATATTCTATCTTTGTGCCATATTTCATCCAAATCCGTTCATTAGTTTTTGCGTGAGAGAGTAACAAACATCCATCCATACTCACAAACATTCGCGTTTATAATATTACTAGCTTGCCTCCGAGGTTTCACCCGCGTTCCCGAGAAAAAGAAGTGGCCCATGTCCTTCTCCATACCATAGGCTATATACGTACCTAATTTCATCGCGATCGGTTCAGCAGTTTAGGCGTGAAAAGGTAACAAACAAACTCACTTGCGCATTTATAATACACAAGCTTTCGCCCCGCGGTTTCACTCGCGTTCCCCAGGGATCTTATGTTTCCCTGGGATAAAAAGTAGCCTATGTCCTTCTCCATACCATAGGCTATCTGCATACCAAATTTCATCGCGATCGATTCAGCGGTTTAAGCGTGAAAAGGTAACAAACAAACTGACTTTCGCATTTATAATATTAATAATAAAGTTAGGATGTTAGATTAGTTGGGAAGTAGGAAACAGATTGGGTATCAAACACACATAATTTTTTTTAAATTCACTTGAGGTGCTGGTAAGGCATTTAAGAATGTTACATTACGGAACATTAATGTAAAATTTTCCCAATAGAGGCGCAACTGTGTGCACATAAACAAATGACGTGATTAGTTTCAATACCCTAAAGTCACTTAAATCGTGACACGCTGTTGGATACATTTCATTGTACATATTTATGCTCGTGACTGTACATGACGATACACTACATATACAACATATATTACTACTTGTAAATATATGTTTATACGGGGTGATTTTTTAGTGAATGGCATTACTTGCAGAGGTGGTAGGTAGTACTCATCAATATGAACAACTTTCAATATGGGACCAACTCTGATATCGCGTAAAATAAAACAGTTGCTTCATACATTTTGGTCGAGTAGGTATTGAACTTTTGTATGGAACAGTTGATATTTTTTTCGTGATTTCACAGTAATTGGTCCTATAGTAAAAGTTGTTCATATTGATGAATACATCTAAGCAAGCCATGCCAACGACAAAAAATCATCCTGTATATATATTTACAACGAGACTGTAGATTTAAACACAGTTTATGTTCTCAAATCAATACCGTACTATGTGTATTCCGTACTAATTGTTCAGTTGCTTAATGTAATGCAAAATTTAAAAAATCTAAATAGAGAGACTCCTCCGCTTTTCAGCAACTCGGACAAAAAAAAATACTGAACCGTAATCCAATTATTTTTATATACTAACCTGGAGATGTGTGAAGGAATAAAATATATATTCGGCGTTACATAATTATGTGGGAAGTTGTTGAAACAATAATTTTAATGAGTAGGTATTTCAATTGGTGATGTACGTACATACAGTAGGTGTGAGTAGGGTTGGCAATTATTTTAATCGGACATGTTGTAGTGTAGTTTGTAGAAGTTTTTAATATAACAAATAGATAATGATAGCTCAGTGGTAGTGACGTAATGCCGTGTCGAAAGTCGTAGGTTCGAATTCTACAATGAGCTTGTGCTTTCGGTAAAGGAAACCATAGTACGGTAGTAGTGTACTTTGTAGTATCCGCCTAGCTGGCTACCACCCTCAAGTTGTAAACCTGTCACTATACACCTATAAGTGTGCCGGCAGCTGTACTTGAGCGCCTGACTGTTAACACAATAGATAGGTTCTTAAAAAAAAAAAACAGTTATAGTATGATTTGATAAAATGGAATTTGGATTTTCTAATTTTACAAGTACTTACATATACTTTATACGACGATATTTAAAAAAAGAGAAATAATTGTCCGCAACTGTATTTACAAAGCTCATAAATATGAAACGTTTTTTAAATATAGAGATACTAAATCACATTCACTGTTTGACAACCCTAAAAAATTCGGCCACTTGCCAACATCGACGTGACAGTAAAAAGTGTTGGTAGTTGTAAGTTGTATAAATATGTTTGAAATTTTCATTCACTCACACTCGAGGAGTACTTACCTCTGAACGTCACAGTTGAGTGGAGACAGAAATAATTTTAATTATTATCACGAATTTAAAAAAAAGAAGTGTGTTTTGCTTTCTCATTAATTTAATTATGGAATAAGCTTTCCATATTTCGGGTTTTCACGCAGTTCTTCAAATAAGGCATGAGATGTGCTCTTCAAGATCAGCAATTGACAATCCCCCTGGTATTGCAATCGTCTATAGGTATATCATTAATCAATTGATCATGTAACATGCCTGTCAACTTTTTGACATAAAAATATAAATATAACAGGGTCGTGAACGGTCCCAGGATAAAAAGTAGTTTATGTCCGGATAATCAACTATCTCTATGCAAAAAATCATGTCGATGTGTTACGTGAGAACAAACCAACAAACACACTTTCGCATTTTATTTATTTATTTTATTTATTATGTTTTCCCGGGATAATAAGTACCCCATAGGTATGTTATTTGAGGGTGTGATCTAGCGTCTACATATGTGCCAAGTTACATCCAAATCCATTCAGCCGTTTAAACTTTCACATTATTATATACTATATATTAGTAGGATGCAATTGTGGACATAATAAATATTATAAAAGCTATAAATATTATGGCATTTTTTTACAAACATAATGACTTATTATCGTAACAGTGTATATTTTTTTATTTTACCACGAATACTTAATAAGTTTTCATTCTTCCTTTCTGATATAAAAATACCTAAATCATTATATAAAAGTTTCCCAGTATTTGCCATGATCCTCATCTATAGGTAGATATTATGCGAATAATTATTTGTACCCTTTTAAGGAAATACAGTGGCAACGTCCCTGGAGACGTGAATCTAGAAACCCATTCTCGCGCTGTCTCGATGTGCAATATTCACGGGGCTTACTAAGACAGTGTGGTCTAAGGTATAGACTGATGATGAAAAAAATAGAAAAGCAGAATTCTAAGCTCCATGATTTTTTGTGGTATACACTCAGGTGACAAATAAGCAAATTGCAACACCAGGGGAAACACTCACGCGTTGTCGACCCTGCAAAAGCTCTTCACACTTCTTTACACCGATACAATTTTTTTACTCTAATCTCTAATTAAGGAGTTCCAGATTTTGACTCAGTACGTTTTGTAATAAATGTTTTTTTTTAAGTTTATTATAACATAACCTTCAAGGCTTTAAGTGCTTATCACCATCGGCTTCATGTTCACCAACGGTGAAAATGTAGTTAAACACTAAGCTTCAAAATAGAAATATATACTTTAAGCGAATGTTTACACGGTAGCGATTCCAATGTATACCCTAAACGCTCGTCCTTCTCATACAACATAGGAACGCATTACAGATTTTATACATTTCGTATAGAAACACTTCCTTCGAGCCCGCTTATGTTTAATGACTCGAACCCCCGACGAACGGTGGTATTGTAGGCAACTTGCGCGATGCACACGGGACTATGGAAGTCACATTTGACATTACGTTGCAAATTGTTGCAATGCTGAATGGAAAATGTACTGTATTATATGTTTTTATTTAGTTTATTATTTCTGCTATACTTTGATGTAAATCAGAATACAGTACCTTGGTGAGATTGTGGTCAAACTCAAGCCTATATAAAGTACTAGCTTTTCCGCGCGGTTTCACCCGCGTTCCCGGGATAAAATATAGCCTATGTTACTCGGTGAAGATGTAGCTTTCTAACGGTGAAAGAATTTTTAAAATCGGTCCAGTACTTTTTGAGCCAATTCGTTACAAACATACTTACATACAAATCTTTCCTCTTAATAATATTATATTATAATATTATTAGTATTATTAGTATAGATATAGAAGTATGGAAAAAGACGTTAGTTTTTTTTTATATTGTCTTCCCATGTTGTCGCTGTTCTGCAAGCTTTCCTAATCTTATTTTTTCTCTATGTATTCTGAATATGAATTTTTGTTGGCCTTCTGTATCCTATGTCGAATGAGAGATATTTCTCTGCCCTAAAGGCATCTTATTGAAGTGAGAACTTTTAGCGCGGTACGCATATTTTGGATGAGGTAAAACCTCTGGACTCGCGACACCGTTACCGAGACGTAGTTTGACGTTTAGTTTTTTTTTTTTTTTTTTGTCATTAAAATAATTACGGCCAGTAATGTCGCTAGTCGCTGTCAGTAGTTTTGGCGCCAAATTTTAATGATAATGATAGTGATGATGATACAAGAGCTCAATCTCAATCAATTCATAAATAAAATGCAATGCATAACCCAATAACCCTAGTACCCATCTTAAAAATGTCTAACGCACCAAAATAAGTTTTCACTTCTGTCGGCACTCCCAGAGTGCATTTTTTTTAAATATTTCACTCCTTTCCACTAAATAAACGTTTAACACGTTTACCGTTAAATGGGTGTGTATCCATGTGACATCCACTCGGTACCAGCTGGATCATACATTTTAAAACCAATTTTTCACGCACTCTCTAAATCAACTGTTTTTTTTGTACTCTCACAGAGTTGATTTACGACTGTCGTTCCTATGTTTACGTTTCGTAGATTTGTATTACACATACATACATTTATAAAATGTGTAGCAATTTGTAGCGCACGTCGGGTAGCGCGTTACAAATTATTTAATGTTTTATTGGTTTAGCTGTGACATAAATTTTTGTCATTTAATTTGTTTTTTTTTTTGCATGTTTTACGATTTCAGGATTATTCTAGCGTTTTGCTATGGTATTGAACTACAAAAAAAATGTGTTTTTTTTCTGTAAACAATGACATGTATTATCGCCTAAACAGCAGTATTTATTTAAAAACCCCGAGAAATAGACTAAACGTTTTATCTGACGCTATTCTTGTTATAGACTACCTTTGATGCAACTTCAATCAAACATAGCTAATAACAAAGCCCATCTAAATTGATTTACTACTAGTCTTGAACGGACTAGATCATCGGCGCTTTTGAAACAAAAAAAATACCTCATAAATTACACAGTACATTGAACTTGCAGTAACATAAATAGGATCAAAACAAAAGGGTACGGCAACAAGTGAGACAACAAACAAATGGGATCGAATAAATTAATCGAATAGGCGGATAGTGAAGCATCGATTGCCCAACTCGCGTCTCGAAGAGCCTATAGGAATAGCCCACAATTAAACTATGGTAAATGCTATTTTTGCGGGGACAAGAAACAGACGTTTGGTATGCGTGGTGCAAGTCATACACCCATGACTTTAATGGGAAGTGATTAATTTATTTTTATTTGATTACAAAGTGATTTGTGTCTTTGTTATCGATTCACATGCTGACTTATTATTGAAGTGAGAACTTCTTTTAGCGCGGTACGCATATTTTTAGATGAGGTAAAACCTCTGGACTCGCGACACCGTTACCGAGACGCAGTTGGACGTTTAGTTTCTTTTTTATTTATTTTTTCTCCCATTAAAATAATTGCGGCCAGTAATGTTGTTAGTCGCTGTCAGTAGTTTTGGCGCCAAATAATGATAATGATACAAGAGCTCAATCTCAATCTCCATCAATTCATAAATAAAATGCAATTCATAACCCAATAACCCTAGTACCCATCTAAAAAATGTTTAACTCGCCAAAATAAGTTTTCACTTCTGTCGGCACTCCCGGAGTGCATTTTTTTTATGTAATAAATAAATCAATATCAAAATATATAAATATGTTTGCTGATTTTATTTGCTCTTTCAATAAATCTTTCTCACTTCTTAAAATACGCCCAATTCTATAACTTGTACTACAACCAGAGCTGATCGAGCTCATCGAACGCTAGCTGAGACAAATAGCCCGGCAACAGACCCATGCCAAGATTCAATCAAGCACACAGCTTCCGTCTTATATTACCCGACTATAATTAACTGTTCTACCGATTGATTTGTGTTTTTGATCCCTTGATCTTTTGTTTGCGTCATAGGAAACTAAGAAAGCTTCAAAAAGACTGTGGGGATTATGTCACGAGCTTATTAATGCAAGGTATCATGTACTACATTCCCTCCTATGCTATGTGTATAGTGGGCAAAGAGAGGACCGAACAATGTGGTAACTTGGGAAAGGCCTATTATCCATTAATGAATATGTTATGGCTGATGATTGTACCCATGTAGCTAGAACCAAGCTAAGCTTATTTTATTACCAATAAAATAGCTGACTTTATTACAGTTCTCAAATAATACGTCAATTTGTATGTCAAACTAAATAGGATTTTCTTATCATAAAAAAAAGACTTCATAAAAACCTCCAGTAAGTAAGCGAATTTCCCGGAATAATACCATTTCCCGTAATTAAAACCCTTGACAGATCCCCCCCCTATCGCTGACTGATTGTCGCAAACGGATGAAAGCTTCTTTTGTCTCGTTCGCACCCCTCGTTATATAGCTATGTATCTCGATAGACAATGCAAGCTGTGAAAGCCTTGCCGATGTTCAACCGCACTTTCATTACCTTAATCATCGTTTGACGTATCGCATTTATATGTGGCATGGATAAATGTGTTCATTATTGATACGAAATCCAGCTTGAAGTTGATAGTTCATATCTATACTAGTTTATACTATTACTAGCGACCCGCCCCGGCGTCGCACGGGTAGCAGAGCATATTACGCCATTTTTTTTTAATAAGCATAAATGAATTATATAACTGTAACTTCCGCCCCGCTGTTTCACCCGCGTTCCCCAGGGATCTTATGTTCTCCCGGGATAAAACGTAGCCTATGTTCTTCTCCATACCATAGGCTATAGCGCCATCTATTGAATAATTACTCAATCCAGTCAACAGATATCGCCACTGTTAGAATCGTTTGGAGCTAACAGATAATTGTGACTGTCAAATAATACACAAATAATTTGCAATAAAATAATAATAAATAAATATATTCTGGGACATTATTCCTCACACACGGCCATCTGACCCCAAACTAAGCAGAGCTTGTACTATGGAAGTCAGATAACTGATATACTACATAATATACTACTTTTCTTTTGTAAATACATACATATATAGATAATTACACCCAGACACAGGACAAACAGATATGTTCATGCACACAAATGTTTGTCCTGAGTGGGAATCGAACCCACGACCTGCGGCGTGATAGATAGGTTATCTTACCAACCACACCAACCGGCTCATTATAATCGGCGGATAATTTTGTGACTTTAAATTGAGATATCCTATGTTTCAATTTGGATCAAATTGCACACGGTGTGCTAATCAAATTTAAAATCGGTTCAGTAGTTTAGGAGTCCATCGCGGACAAACTACGTGACACGTAATTTTTATATATAAAGATTATAAATTTATACTAATATTATAATGATGAAGAGTTTGTTTGAACGCGCTAATCTCAGGAACTACTGGTTCGATTTGAAAAATTCTTTCAGTGTTGGATAGTCCATTTATCGAGGAAGGCTATAGGCACCTTTTTATCCCGGGAAAACACAAGATCCCTCGGGAACGCGGGTGAAACCGCGCGGAAAAGCTAGTTATTGTTATTTTTATTATTATCTTTACACTTACACACGTGTTCTACAATACAGAACGTAAAGCAAAGCTCGCTTCACAAATATGATTATATCCCCATTTAGGACCGGAAACCGGAAGTGCGCTCAGCGCCGGCACACGCGCCAAATTGTACATTCGAATGAAGTCTTCGTTTACTTTGCGTGAGACAGGTGTTGCCAAGCACAATAAATATTTAAAGGACCGCTTTGAATATGGCATTTATTTGAATAATAAGGGCTACTTAACGTTTTGTTACTTTTTGGAAGCATTCCAGTTTTGTTGTGTTTTGAATTTTAATTTGAAATAAATTACTTTTTATGTTTTTATACAATTCAAACATACTTAGGTACTTAGTTTGATTTCATTATAATAATATGTATGTACATGTCATGGACCATGTGATTGTAATTTTAAATTTAATTATTTATCACACTAAAATCTCTTCGTATTCAGAAACGACCCGGATACTTTATGTTAGAAGTGCCATACATTTCGTGGTTATTTTTTTATTACCCTCTCATATTAGGCAATTTATCAAAATGCCCGCGCATTTATGTATAATTCCCAATTAATCACTTAGTCCATAACACATTAATGTTTAGGTATATTTTACTACAGTAATGTTAATAAAATTAGATTGTCTCTTTTTGTTGTATGACGTTAGAATGTGACGGACTTATTTTAAACCTAGGTTTTCACTTTATAAGGGGGTAGGTGTTTAGCAAAATGCAGCGTACATTGTGTAGTATATGCTATATATGTTAACCATGTATGTAAAAATATACTTCACTGAGTTAAGATTAAGCGATATATCTTTTTTTTTATACTACATTGTCGGTAAACAAGCATACGGCCCACCTGATGATAAGCGGTTACCGTAGCCCATGAACGCTTGCAACACCAGGAGTGTCACTCGCGCTTGCCGAACCTTCCCCCCTCCCCGATGAGCTCTGGCGACCTTATTCACGCGCAGGAACACAACAATGAGTTATTTGGCTTCGGTATTCTGTAAGGTGGAGGTACTTCCCCAGTCGAGTTGCTCTCTGAATGCTCCTAAAAATCAATAGATAAAACAAATAAATATATCTTCCATTAATTTATTATTGCCATGCACTACCCCTAACGTAAAGTCTACAGCTGGCTTTATTCAAAAATACTTCCTTACCCGAGCTAATACGTAACCTACTAGAATAGTCTAGCCAAATCGATAGTCCAGACTTGTCTTATAAAGTATTTATTCACCTTAGGCTAGTGGCTGACTGCCGACTAGATAGCTTTTCAGCTGATCTTATTAAAAGTTTTTTGAATTTGACGTAATTTTTTTGATGTTTAACACTCTTTGTAATAAAGCACGGTTAAATTATATTATAAAGTAGTTCACACACGCACTAGTCCGAATGAGACAACTAAATAAAGATTAATAATAAAAGTAAGTAACTTGGTATAGTTGCTTGAGGAAATATGTGCGTTATTTAAAGCCTTTTCTCAGCTGTAAAATAATTATATAGTACCTTATATCACAAATTTTTATGAATCGTGGCGGTGTAGCATACGCCTTAATAGAAACCCCAGGAAAATGTACGCGGTTGTACCTATCCTTTATTTTAAAAATTCAACAGAACTCCAATAGCGCGGTGCGTCTGTGGTTTTGGTCTCTTACGAACAAGGGTTGCTTGCTATTGTTTGGAGAATTTACATTAATTCGATATAACATGTTAATTGTTATTATTATTTATTTATTAGTCATCAATCACACATAGTTTTACAAAATAATCAAAAAGGGGGTTTGTTTTCACTTTCTCTGTCTCCAAATTAAAAATACTAAGTATTTATTTACAGTTCACATTTAAGTATGTGTGGCAACCCTAGGTGTGTACTGGATTATTCATGGTACAAGGGTAGTGAGAAAATTATAGGTATTGTGTATTTAGAAGTAATTTGTAATACAATACAAGCTTACTTGAGAGGTCGTTTACTGCATACGATACGATTTGTACCAGTCGTTTCGATATTCCCGTACCTCTATGTTCTTAATTTACATGTAGACTCATCATTCGCTTTTCGGTGAAGAAAAACGTGCGGAAACCTGCACGCTAAAGAAGTCAATTTCAAATGCATGTGCATTCCACTAATTACAGTACACATATCTTGTGTCAATGCTATCGACTTATTCCTAAACGAAATATTCGTCTGGGTAAACACGAATTACACTATTTACACTCGGTAAAATCAATTCCTGTCAATAATATAGTGCAGTTTATTAAAGCTTGGCAGAGAAATCTAATTGATGTGATCTCGCATCGTAGTCGTATCGTAGTCGCATCGTAGTCGTATCGTAGACTCTAAACGTTCCACCACGCGAGCCTCTAAATTACGTTTGAATAATGTAAGTGGAAAGCTTTATTTCGATTTGTTCGCGTCGACGTAGCGAGATTGTTCTACCGAATAAAACATGTTGTTTACATGTCTATAGGAAAATATTATGTCAGTAAATATATGTTCAAGAACACTGTAGGTAGATCGTAGTTATTTTTAGGGTATTTATTTTTGTATTGTATTGATCTAATAAAGGTATTTATGTCGCGATTTTTGTAGAATTATTTCCTGTCTGATAGACTTCATCTGATGGTAAGTATAGTCTGGGCCGTGTTGTTATGGACGTTTGCAGTGCCAAGAGAATAGGTACGAGTGCTGCTATTTATGTATACGGAAAAACAGAGTGAAACAAACATTAATTATGGTTTTATTGCTTTACATATGACAACTACATGAAACAATAATGTATTCTTCAGCCAAAGAGTTCCTTTTTTAAATGTTATACTTACTTTTTTAATATTGTTCTGTAACTGGCCAGTTCCGGATACATAACAGCAGCCCTTGTAGCGTTCCCTGTATTCAAGATAAATTATAAAACTCTAACCAATGTATAAAACAACACGGCACACGGAATAATCGATTATTTTGTAAAATTTATCCTTTTTACCCGACTGCGCCAGAAGGAGGGTCATGTTTTTCTAGTGTATGTATTTATGATTTTTTTAATTACATACGTATCTAACCACAATGGATGAATCTTTTGATGCTGTACAATTATGACGTCATAAAAATAGTATTGGCTTTGTGTGCTTTTTTGTTTTTTTTATACAACATAATCGGCTTACCAACAAACCTATACAAACTAAAAAAGAAAAAAACCATTATGAACTTGAGTATGTAGAAAGAGGGTAATACCGTTATACCTGTAACTGTTATACCTACAGGGTGATTTTTTAGTCGTTGGCAATACTTGCAGGGGTGGAAGTACTCATCAATATGGACAACTTTTATTATTGTCAATTATACTCTGTAAAATCATTCTGTATAATTCTTAACATTATTTTTTGGTTTCCGAACCCCGATGTACCTATGTAGTTGAGATAGTATCTAGTTAATTATTTCACTCGATACCAAAGGTAAGCCACGGCAACTGAAATCAAAGGGTCAACCCATAAAACATTCAAACTAGCACCAAGCGGGCTGCGGGATTGTTCAGACAAAGGGTAAGGCAGCCGTCATGTTGCGAGCGGGTGGACTGACTGCGGTTGGATTTATGACTGTGCTGCTTGACTTATTAATGTATTAGCTTCAGCCCCGCGGTTTCACCCGCGTTCCCGAGGGATCTTGTTTTCCCGGGATAAAAACATGTATGTAATGTAATGTACAGTTAGTATTTTTGATATGTAATTAATATTTTTGTTGTAGGTACATGTTTTGATACTCAGTTAATTAGTAGTGCAATCATTTATTGTACATGTAGATTATTAAGTGTGCGGTTAATAAACCCCATTTAAGAACTCTATTACTTAAAATTCTGTATTCTCTTTTTGGTACCTACGTAATGAAAATGCGTGAAAAATAATTACGTTTGACTATCAACTGACCCCAAGAGAAGTCAAGACGAAGCCTAAGAATGTATTTCACTAGGACATCCAAATAGCGAAACGTAACCACTCGTCGTCTATGGCATATCGCTTATCGTACGAACGTAGCCTTACACTCATCCTCGAGGGGGCTCAGTTAATGGGATGAAGGGTACCGTACGAGATTGTATGCGTTTTACTGCTACCGTTAACTAGAACTAGGAAACTTGCCTTTGTAACTTTTGTATGTAGAAGTAATTTGAAAGATATAGGAATTTGAAGAACGTAAAATAAACAAAAAAAAATCTAAAGTGAAGCAAATTATTTAATTTTATGCAAGTGTTTTTTTTTTTTTTTTACATATTTAAAGACCTCCTCAGCGTCCATTGTAAACATTATAAAGGAGAATGAGCGCGTTAGTCGACCACTCTAGTTTCAATGATACATATTCTAAAAGAGTTCTTAATTCTAAATAATCTACTATCTTCTTCTTTGTTGTATAAAATGGTAAACTGACTGACTGTTGATATATCAACGCACAGTCCAAACCGCTGCTGGACCTTGAGACTTGACATTTTGCACATACATACCTTGTACAGTGTAGGCATCCACTAAGGAAGGATTTTTGGAAATTCAACCCCTAAAGAGGTAAAATAGGTGTACACGGTTGAAACCGCGGGGCGGAAGGCTAGTTTAATATAAATACGATGTCTTCCAGCTGTTAGTCCGTTTATATAATACGTCATATGTAGGTTACAAAAAATACACATAAGAATGAAATAATAGGGATTGCAATTATTCAACTTCACCACCAAAAATTACAGCGTTTAAAAGTCACCAAAAAAGACAACTTACGGTTTTGTGATACGGAGTGTTTTATTCTTTGCCTTCTCGCGTCGAGTGTCGGTTATGAATTTTAAATAATGTTTTTAAGAATGGCCCTTTGTTAGATTCAAAAGCTTGGGTTTCCGGTCTGCAAATAGAATAAGTAAAAAAGCCTGTCTGTTTTTCCTAAAAATGTCAACTAGTTGAAAAAGGAAAACTAATTATTGTCACCTGTATTGTGTCGTAATTTTGGCACTTACTTCATTAATTAAACAAGTGCCTATTGCCATTATAATAGAGAAATAAATGCCTTACATATAGAAAGCGTTTTAGGAGTCACGTACTCATCTATATGTATATATAAAAACCGGCCAAGTGCGAGTCGGACTCGCGCACCGAGGGTTCCGTACAAACTTCATCCATCGTTCGTCCATCACAGGAAATGCACAATTTTCTTAATTTACCTTATTTGAGGTTGGTTCCAATTAAGCTAGACCTCTAAATTGTATCAGCGCCCATACAACTCAGAGGTCTTTATTAATTGGAGTTAAATATGTATGTATGGGGACACCCTTTAATTTTCAACTTTTTTAATATTTTAGAATTTTTCCTTTATTTGTGTTGTAAGACCTTGCTTTTTGCCAAATTCCGTGATTCTAGGTCAAGGGGAACTATCACAAAACAAATAAAAGGGCAACAAAATCGCGTTTGTTGTATGGGAGCCCCCGGTTTTTGAGATACAGCCTGGAGACAGACAGACGGACGGACGGACGGACAGACGGACGGACAGACAGCGAAGTCTTAGTAATAGGGTCCCGTTTTTACCTTTTGGGTACGGAACCCTAAAAATGGATCGCCGAAATGTTTGTACGCGCATAACTTCCGAACGACTGCACCAAATTGGATAAATCTTTCTTTTATGTGTTCGTTATAGTCAAGAAAAGGTTTGTATGAAAAAAAAATTACACCGGGAACGTGGGTGAAACCGCTACTAAAATATATTTTAATTGAATTACTGGTTAATCTCCAAATTACACGCAGCCTTTCGTCATTTCCTTTAATTAAGGATTCCTTTCACAAAGGTTTACAATAATACAATATACAACTTAGTGGTTTTCAGTGTTATTTTAGCATAGATTGTTTGCTATTATAATTTACTAGCTGTTCCCCGCGGTTACACCCGCATTCTCGGGATAAAAAGTAGCCTATAACCATCCTCAAGAATTGGGCTATCGAATGCAAAAACTCTTCTCAAAAATAACCCGGTAAATAACAAAAGTAGTCCGGTTTGACATTTAAGAACCTGGGTTGGGAGTTCAGGTTCAGTTGAGCATCTGTAACCCAGAATATGTCATGTGATAGACTGCGATACCATTCACCATACAGTCTCTGTAAATATGGCGGTGATTCAAATCCAAACCTCTTTTATAGCACGTTGGGTGGAACTGGAACTACTTTACTGATCTTATTTTACTTCTACCAACCTCATTAGAGATATTGAGCCTAATGATATTATTTTAATGTAGGTACCTTATAGGTTCCGGTGGTTATGCAAAAGAAATTGCTAAACATTTTTTTCTAAAATGTACATCTGAAAGTTTTAAATCCCTTACTAGTTTATCATTTAAGCTCTAAGCTCAGGGTAGAGGGCATCAAAAATTTACCCTTGTTGTAGGGAGCCGGATTGCTAAGTCCGAGGTTCGGCAACTCTGGGATAATCTCTGAAAATTTAAAGCGCACCCACATTCCCCGAGTAGCCGGTGAGGTGGTTTTTATTTTTCATCGCAGGGCAACGTACCTACTCCCGTAAGGCCAATTTTAGTTACTTAGAATTTTTTACCTTCAAGTAAATTACACTTTGGGACTTTGCCATGAAATGGGCTCAGTTAAATATAGTTAAAAATTAAACGTTTAATGTATAAGGTAGGCAATTTTTGACTATAAAATTTAACTAAGCCTATCAAATGAGGTATAATAATTTAATTATCTGGATCCAACAGCCTTAAATCTGTACCTATACGGACAATCATAACGCTAACTAGCTTTAAAACAAAAAGGAAATAGAAGCTTACGTATTGGAGCTTGATGGACTTATTAAGCCTTTTTTAGCTTCGCTCGGGCAAAGCTTAATTCTCTTTTAGCTGAATAAATTGCACGTGATCAACCAACACTATCTACTTTTAGCTGCCCACCCGTATATCAGCTGTAGGGATTAATTAGTAAGTTAGGTTGAGTTATTTTAAGTAGAAAATTTTATATGCTGGACTTACTGCGTAATGGTTCATTAAAAATCATGGATGTTATGATGTCTGGTGAACGGAATTCACACACACACCTTCGAATTTGCCTTGTTGACATGAAGATTTCCTCTCGAGGTGATATTATTCTTCTCAGAAATATATATTTATACAGGGAGACTTTTTAGTCACTGGCAACACTTGCAGGGGTGGAAGTACTCTTCAATGTGAACAACTTTTATTATGGGACCACCAACTTTTGTATGGTACAGCAGATAATTTGTTCGTGATTTCACACTTAGTCTAATAATAAAAGTTGTTCATATTCATGAGTACTTCCACCCCTGCAAGTATTGCCAGTGATTAAAAAGTCACCCAGTATACTATATATATTTGTAATGAGGTACGGATAATGAGCAAGCGATACACTCCTTACTTAGAATAGAATACATTTGCTAGACAAATCTCTGGTCGAGGATTATGTAAAGTTTATATATATCAAATCAATATGAGCTTAAAGTCGTTACGGAAAGCTAGAGCTAGAGTACAGTGATGCTTGGCTTCGCTATGAGGAAATGAAGAGCAAATCGAAGTAGTATTAAGGATTCCAGTTCAAAGAATATTATTCTTAGGAGTTATTTTCTATCCGAGTTTTCCGTATTTTCAATTGGCTAAATAATAAAATAAATGGTAAGTAAAATTAATTTAAATTCTCAAATATATGTTGTTGTTATGTTGACGTGCTGATTGGCGTGGTTGGTAAGATACCCTATCTATCACGCCACAGGTCGTGGGTTCGATTCCCACTCAGGACAGACATTTGTGTGCATGGACATGTCTGTTTGTCCTGAGTCTAGGTGTATTATGTATATATGTATGTATTTACAAAAGAAAAGTAGTATATGTAGTATATCGGTTATCTGGCTTCCATAGTACAAGCTCTGCTTAGTTTGGGGTCAGGTGGCCGTGTGTGAGGAATAATGTCCCAGAATATTTATTCATTATTTATTTATGTTTAAGAAACTACATAGGGAATCACGTCTTAATAATGTATCAAATTTATATCGTACTTGCTTTCATCACACTGTAATTAACATAATTAATTATCTATTCAAAAATAAAAATAAAATTGTCCCACATGGAAAAATCCCTAAATAAAGACTGCACATGTTACGCACTTCTAAACGTGTGTCCGTCCCCGTGCAACCGCGAACCGAAATAGCAACAAAGTGATGCGATGGAAATAGACGACGCATGTCGCGTATGTGTCGTGTGTGGTGTCTCTATACATAATAGTGAGTCATGCGCGTAGGAAACGCCTCAGAGAGGAAAGTTTGAGACGCGCTGTCTGTTACTGGAGATATTTTTCACTGGGGTTTTAAATGGAAATAGATATTTTGGTTAAGCGATTCTCTTTAAGTAGCTAACCATGGATTGTTAAATTCCTTTGTGTTGTTACAACATACAGAATCCCATTTCACTGGGTAACAACAGAGTTGTATTTTTTTTTTAATTTGCTTTTGTTGTCTCTGTCTGCTACAAATCTCTCATAGATTGATTGACCTAGTTATACCGAGTTAAGAGTATGTTATTAAACAAAATAAAAGTGAGTCCATTGTGATAGAAGGATTTCTTCAAGAGATAACTCTCTTAGAAAATCTTGACAATCTCCTTTCACATTTTTTGTAAACAAATCTATTAACATATTTTAATGTCGGCATCTTTGACACGTGTTGACCTATAACACCAATGAACTAAACTACAGTCTAGCTACTGTCGCGGTTATTTTTAACTGTCAATCGATATCAATTGGTTATAGATAGAGCAAAGTTAAGTTAGTTTGGGTAGGTTTAAAATAAATCCGCGTAAATAATATTCAATTATACTTTTTTGTTTATTATGAAGTACTTAGTACAAATATAAAATTACAAATGATTATAATATTATAAATGTTTGTGAGTGTGTTTGATGATCAATCATGCTGTAATGGCTAAACAGATTTGGTTGAAACTTTGCGCGTATTTGGATCATACTATAGATTAAAACTTTATTCCTTTTTATCCCGGGTAACATTCAATTCTTCTGAATAGTGGGTAAATCCGCGGGGTGTTAGTTGGTAAAACTAGTTAGTTAAAAAAAATTAAAACCTACAATATATTTTTTTAATTAATTATAAAAACATCATACAAATTAATTTAAAATGTAAAGCATTTTTCTAAGCTCATATATCCCTTTGTCCTGAAACATTTAAAGCCAAGACTACACTGTTGAATAATAAACAAAGTAAACAAAAGCGCGCTTCCCTTTGCAACGCAACGGTATAGCAGTAAAAGTTAAGTGCGTTCCTGCCGTACCTACGACGACACTCTGAGGTTCTATCCAATCGAGTAACATCCCCAACATCAACACCCGCATAGAAAAAAATATATAATGCTCGCTGTCAGTATAACACAGGCACGGCGAATGTAACTGTTTGTTCATTGTAGAAAAGAAAATTATTTCTACCTTTGGTCGAGTGCTCATTGGGTTGGTACTACCAACACCTAGCTTTGTATTAATTAAGTTTATTCATGTTACAGGCCAATTTGTATAGCCTATTTATAAACTACTGTTTTTCAAAATGGCTTACAAATATTCAGGCTAATCGTTAATGTATTTCTTTTGACAATGCCCGTATGAATGTACCTATTGTCTAATTTAGTCGGTGGAACTTCAGATTGTTGCCGCACTGTACCCAGCTGAGTGTTGAGAGCCCGACAAAGTTTTTATTATGACATTTAGATAGATATAAAAAGTTTTCTGTTCCGCTCGTGTGCAACCGGGCTTATGCGTAACGCTTTGTATTATTTATTTTTAGCTTATTTATATTTTTTTTTATAACGTATTTGTACTTTTATTTATGTGTGTGTTTTAATGTACTTGCACGTTACCTACAGCGAGAGCGAATCGCCTACTATACAACTATTATACCGGATGACTTTTTACTTGCAGGGGCGGAAGTACTCATCAATATGAACAACTTTTATTATGGGACCAACTCTGATATCGCGTAAAATAAAATGGTTGCTTCATACATTTTGGTCGAGTAGGTATTGAAATTTTGTATGGAACAGCTGATAATTTTTTATGTAGTTGTATCTAAGAAAGAATTTTGTGAAATATAAGGGGTTAAAATAAAATAGAAAGGCGGAAATCTAGTCAATAAAAATTGCACTCCGGGAGTGCCGACAGAAGTGAAAACTTTTACTTATTTTTTTTTAAGAGTTTGAGTTTGAGATTGAACGTCAAACTGCGTCTCATCATAACGGTATCGCGTCTCATAACGGTGTCGCGAGTCCAGAGATTTTTTTCAAAAATCCTTTCTTAGCGGATGCCTACATCATAATTGCTATCTGTATGTAAAATTTTAGCGTGATCCGTCCAGTGGTTTGAGCTGTGCGTTGATAGATCAGTCAGTCAGTCACGTTTTCCTTTTATATATACCTACACAAGAAGATACAGAAGTAGAAAAGATTATTCGTGTTGAAAATGACAGACACTCGACTACTCATCATCTCAGCCACAAGACTACCACTGCTGGACATTGGTCTCCCCTAAGGATCGCCAATAGGACCTCTACTTAACCCTTAAAAACATATTTTTTGTGACATTTGTAACAAGATACCTACATTCATCGCAGCAATATTTTAAATACCCCAAGCGCCTTAAAATCCTTTGAAAGACCATTAACTAGTGAGTGATTGAAGTTCCGACAAGTAATAAGTCATTCAACCTATTTACTTGCTCCGGACTATTATTTACTCTCACAGAGTCAAATTAATAATCAGGGAAATTTACTCCTTATATATGGTGTCTTAAGGTTTTTTTTGGATAAAATCTCTTGCTGTTATAGTTTTATTAAACAAATCACAGTCATTATCCTTCCTAACTATAATATTATAAATGCGAATGTGAGTTTGTTTGTTACCTTTTCACGCCTAAACCGCTGAACCGATGGCGATGAAATTTGGTACGCATATAGCCTATGGCATGGAGAAGGACATGGGCTTCTTTTTTCTCGGGAACGCGGGTAAAACCGCGGTGGACAGCTAATAATATATATTGTCATAAAATATGGGACATTCTTGACACACGATCACCTGCTTCCAAACTAACAACTTACCTAGAACAAACGGACATGTTCGTCCAGTCAAATGTTTGACCAAGGTGGGAATCGAACCCACCGACTTGAGGCGTGCTAGGCAGGGTGTCTAACCTCCACGCCAACTGGCCTAATGAATAAAAAATATATAAAAAAAACGCAACCACTTTTTATGTTATTCCTACAAGATATTTTTTTTCTATATAACTTTTTTAATTTCAATAAACCCAAGTTTATAATAATTTAAGAATCACAAACTCTACCTCTCAAGTTGAGTTTAAGAATTAGCTAAGTGCATCGATACATCATTCTCACTTAACGCGAAGCTCAAGTCTAACTTGAGTCGTAAAGTTGAGCTTTCCAGTGGATTGCGTCTTTGAAACTTTGATATTGCAATTTGTTTTATATATTAAATTATTCAGTTATTTTCATGTTACTCATTTATAGGTACTCTATATATATAAATAAATAAAATTGAAGTGTCTGTTTGGATGAAATTTGGCACAGAGATAGATTATGGTCTGGAATAGAACCTTTCTCAAGAATTGGGCTCTCAAATGCAAAAATATTTTTTTCAAATCCGACTGGTAGTTCCAGAGTTTAGAGCCTTTAAACAAACAAACAACAAAAAAAGCTCTTCTCCTTTTTTGTTTTTTTTTTACTTTGTATAGGCTTATGTTTGACAACAATCTCACTATGATGATGTGGCCGAAGGTGGTAAGCACACAAAGCCTAGACGGATCTGGCTCTCAAGTGCAGCTGCCGGAAAACACCAATAGGTGTTTGGCGACAGATTTTCAACTTGAGGGTGGTAGCCAGCCAGGCGGGTACTACAAAGTACCCTACCACCGTGCTATGGTTTCCTCACGATGTTTTCCTTCACCGAAAGCTCAAGCTCATTGTAGGATTCGGACCCACGACCTTCGCCGCGGCGTCCGACGTCACTACCACTGAGCTATCATCGCCTTAAGATATACTGGGTGATTTTGTTATCACTAGCAATACTTGCGGGGGTGGAAGTACTCATCAATGTGAACAACTTTTATTATGGGACTAACTGTGAAATCATGAAAAAATTATCAGCTGTTCCATACAAAAGTTCAATACCTACTCGACCAAAATGTATGAAGCAACCGTATTATTTTACGCGATATCAGAGTTAGCCCCATAATAAAAGTTGTTCACATTGATGAGTACTTCCACCCCTGCAAGTATTGCCAGTGATAACAAAATCACCCTGTATGTACATTTATTTTAATAGATTTGTGCTTATAACATTTTTAATGACATAACATGTATGTATAGTGACATGCCTAAACATATTTTTTTAATGAAATACACAAAGTTCACCTTACCTTTGTGTAGGTCGGCTAAAAGCCCTTGTTTCAGTAAACAAGGGAGCTTTAAGCCGGAACGGGGCAAGTCGAAGTTAAACCGGGATTTAGTATAAACGGACTTCAATGTTTGCATTGCAGTATAAAAACCTTACTTTTTACTTTTAAATTATGTACCCATCTATACGTATACATATAAATAAAAACCGGCCAAGTGCGAGTCGGACTCGCGCACCGAGGGTTCCGTACAAACTTCGTCCATTGTTCGTCCATCAAGGGAAATGCACAATTTTATTTATTTACCTTATTTGAGGTTGGTGCCAATTAAGCTAGACCTCTAAATTGTATGAGCGCCGATACAACTCAGAGGACTTTATTAATTGGCGTAACTATGTATGTATGGGGACACCTTTAATTTTCAACTTTTAATTTTTTTTTGAATTTTTCCTTTATTTGTGCTTTAAGATCTTGCTTTTTGCCATTTTTTTTTATATTTGAGTTGATTGAATGAAAAAATTGCGGTTTACGATTTATGACGTATTAAAAAAAACTACTAATTAGATCTCGTTCAAACCAATTTTCGGTGGAAGTTTGTATGGTAATGTACATCATATATTTTTTTTAGTTTTATCATTCTCTTATTTTAGATGTTACAGGGGGGGGGACACACATTTTACCACTTTGGATGTGTCTCTCGCGCAAACTATTCAGTTTAGAAAAAAATAATGTTAGAAACCTCAATATCATTTTTAAAGACCTATCCATAGACACTCCACACTTATGGCTTGGATGAAAAAAAAAAATTCAGTTTCAGTTCTAAGTATGGGGAACCCCCTAAATTTATTGTTTTTTTTCTATTTTTGTGTGAAAATCTTAATGCGGTTCACAGAATACATCTACTTACCAAGTTTCAACAGTATAGCTCTTATAATTTCGGAAAAAAGTGGTTGTGACATACGGACGGACAGACAGACAGACATGACGAATCTATAAGGGTTCCGTTTTTTGCCATTTGACTACGGAACCCTAATGTCCTGGATAGGAATCAAATCACAACCCTGGCATGGTAGTTATCTTACTCTGTAGGTAGATACAGGTCGGTAAATACACAATGTCTGGCCTCGTGCCTTATTGGTACACTTAGAGACCCATGTAAACAAAACAACCGACGAGCGGCCAACCGCTGCGTACTGCTGCGGCAAGTTGCGGAAACAGGATGTGAGCACCCGACATCCGGCGTCACATCCGGTACGCGGTTAATACTGGGAAAATGTTATTTAGTTGTTGCGTTTAACTGGTTAGCCTTATTTTTGTTATGTAGCTTAGATTAAATTATTTAGTAGTCGTCTTCGAAAGGGTTTCTAGTTTCTAAGAACGAATTTGAATTAAATGTTCGCTCCACAAACTACTAATATTATGAAGCTGAAGAGTTTGTTTGGTTGAACGCGCTAATCTCAGGAGAGTTCCTGAGATTAGCGCGTGGTTCGAATTGAAAAAATATTTTAGTGTTGGATAGCCTTTTTATCCCGGGAAAACATGAGATCCCTCGGGAACGAGGGTGAAACCGCGGGGCGAAAGCTAGTATTATAATACAAAGTCCCCCCCGCCGCGTCTGTCTGTCTTTCTGAACGCGATAAACTCAAAACCTACTGAACGACTTTTCATACGGTTTTTACCAATGGGCGATATCTTCGACAATCATCGTCATATTTCAACCAATTTACTCGAACTTTAATTAATTTATTATACCTAAACCTTCCTTATGAACAAACATTAAAACTGTAACAAAATCCATAGTTTAGTTAAGAAAATCACAGACGGATGGATATGTTTTTAATGTTAGTCTACTCCTAATACATATGGCTGATATTTTTTGATGCGAAAACGATATTGGTATGATTTAGATAGATCAAATCTGATCTTTAAAACTTTTGGTGCCACATAACTTATGTTACACAAAAACTTATCTATCATTATTTATCTGTAGAAATTATCATGTGCCACTTTGGAACATAAGGCGTGTTTGGGAACTCGCTTTGCCATTCAAAACTCAAAAGGGGCCGATGACAATTTGATTGAAGACAATTGCTCCAGGCGCCAACCGTCATTTGTTTCTATACCGAGTCAATGGATTTTATGACTTGAGTTTGACAGTTTATTATAGAGATTCCCTTGAATTAATTTTGATTGTTTCCATCGTATTCCTAATTTGAAATATATATTCTTGAAGTGGCTTTTATTTATCGAAATCGGATTTGGATCTTTATAGGTATTACAGGAATGTCTTGAATGTGTATCTTTGTAGTTAATGAATGAATGAAATATTCTTTATTGTATTCACTATAATATACATACGAGAGAAGTAAAGACCTATAAAAGAAAGAGAAGAGAATACAATCTAAGTGGCCTTATTGCTTAAGCGAGCTCTTCCAGGCAATCTTTGGGTTACAGGAATTCAATGTGTGCGTGAATGCTTATTTTGAATATAGAACTATCTCACTTTTCATGTTCTTTCAAGATATACAGCCTTTCTTATCGAGAAGTATAAGACCATAGACTAGCACGAGGTACTTTATGAGATTATTTTCTTTTATGTTTACTCGGTCTACAGTAGTAACATCAAGGAATAAAGATTTGTTATAGAATATTATGCTTTATAAGTCTGCCTCACAGTCTTTTCCATTGCATATATCTTTGTTCGAAATTGTAACATCTGTTTCAGTTTATTATTGTCCTGTAGCTGATAAGGTTCAAAATGACGTTGAAAAAATACAATTACGGGTTCATATAATCGTAAATCACGATCATCCGACATTTAGCCAGCTTCGTAAACGTCAAAACATAGGTCACCTTGGTATAAATCTTAAGATTCCCCGAAAAAGCATTCAATAGTTACTTGTCTACTTGTTTTCCGTTCTATCTTTCAATCGCTAAGACTTAAATTTAAATGGCAGTTAATTTTGAGTGTTTGAAGATTGGTAGCACGTGCCATGATTTATGTTTGCGTTTACGGAGACCGCTACACCACATTTTTGACATATTGTGATGTTTTACTAATATGTACCACATGTTTATATCATATGCTGTGGCATTTAGTAGTTGATTAATCTGTTCGTAGAAGTAGAATTCGGTACCGAATTCGTTTTTTTTACGTATTTTTTTATGCGTTATTGCACAGTTTGTTGGTTTCACTATAATTTTCAGAGAAAGAAGTGCTGTTACAATGTATGCATTTATAATTACTATGTATGTAGATATCTTTAAAGTTTATTATAAAACTAGCTTTTCCCCGAGAATACCCCCGCATTCCCCAATAAACGGGCTTTCTAACGCAAAAAGATTTTTTCTAATCGTATCACTAGTTTCGGAGATTAGCTCCTACATCCTACCAAAACAAAACTATAAAATTTTACCTCTTTATAATATTAGTGTAGATAAGTTCATAGTTATCGATAAAATTGCTTAATTAATAGGCTATTAAATGGATGAGTGTGATAAGAAAATGGGTTCTAAAATTAAAAAGCCTTTCTTATATTTTAGGCCACAATCTCATATGAAAAAAAGTATCGAAAAAAAAACAACAATTACTACTACAATAGGTTTGATCTTTACTCCACCTCCCGCATGCTTTAATGGACCTCTTTCGTAACGTTTAAAGGCAATGCCTATGCCTCTATGGACACAAACATTAGCTACTTATCTCTGAAATTCGTTTTTACATACCCTCATTTCAGTAAAATATAATTCCAAAGCCAACCCAACAACAAGTTCCGGAATGCAAATAAGAATATTACTTTTTAATTTTTCAATTTCCCTTTTATGCGTCGCTCCGAAGCGCCATCTGCAATGTGTTGCCAGTAATTAAGTTACCATAGATTAATAACTTCATTCCGCCACTTCTATTTCCTGTCTGAAAAAGGCTGTGGATTAATAAAATCACTTTGTAGCACAAATGGGAATGAATATTCTATTATGGAATGGTTTGGTATAGTTGTATTTTGCTACTTTATCTTTTATTTCTAGCTGTTCCCCGCGGTTTCACCCGCGTTACCGGTGTAATTTTTTTTCTTACAAACCCTCTCCTGACAATAACGAACACATAAAAGAAAGATTTATCCAATTTGGTGCAGTCGTTCGGAAGTTATGCGCGTACAAACATTTCGGCGATCCATTTTTATATATATAGATGTATAGATATTGCGTAGTTGGTACTAATTATCGAGGCACAAACATTATACAAAAATATATGTACACTTTGCTAGTTTCGAATGCGATTTTCTTGTGAAATAACGACTGCATAATGTTCGTAAAACCATAAAATTGTAATCAATACTTTATGAGAAAATGCCTTTTTATAAGTGTAAATATAAAATAATTATGCTCTTGACTCTACAGAATGATTTCTTCTGACATATCGTCACTTACCATAGTGAGATTGTGGTCAAACACAAATCTATAAAAAGTAAAACAAAATATGAAAAAAAATTAAGCTGGGACTGCTTTGTTCCTCATGACTGTTTTTTTTTCTTATGCCTTGTCTCATTTCCATTTCACACAGCCACACGATACATTCTTTGGCCTTCTCCTTTTATAATAATTACTACTATTATTTAATATTTTTTTTACTTGTGCTGTAGTATTTTTTTGATAATATTATATTTAATTTAAATATAATATGGGCCTGAAAGAACCAAATATTATTACTGAAAAACATAAACATAAATGGTAAGAGAACAAAGAACATTCCAATAGATTTCAAAAATAATAAAATAAAAAAACATTTTTTATTCACCGTATCCTATACAATAGCCTGCCGGCTTTTCGGAATCATTCCTGAAAACTGAATATTTCAGTGAATTTCGCCGAAGATGGCCTTCTTCGTATCTTTGCTGGGGATTTTATTTCATTTTCAATTGAATTAAAAATCTGCGGTTTTATATCCATTTGGAATGGATCTATTTGTAGTACTTTCATAGATTTACAGATGGCATCGTATATCTTAAATAGTCTACTTTTTTTTCTCTCAGTTAATCTGCAATCAGCATCAGCTATAAGCAGATGTGTTGTAAGGTGTGGCTGAGTAGGTACTTAGGAATGTTTTTTACATGAATAATTTTATTAGGTCAGCTAGTGAACAATTCAAGGATGTGTTCAAGCACAATTTTTTTACACCTGGGCTCTTAAAAAGTACAGTCACGACCATACATATTTTTACACTTAGTAAATTTCGTAAGCGATTTTTCTGAAATAATGATTTCTTTGTGAGAAATCGTATGAGATACAATAGTATATTATCTATCTATCTCTTTTATATTTACCTATCGAAATTTTGATTGGACTGTGGTAACTCTAAAGACCTCTTTAAAAATATGGTAAATATAAATGTGATGTAAAATAAGAAATTTACATTTCAAGCCAACAGTTGGAATGTTTGAGTTCCCGCAGCTTCCTGGCGACTCCCGAGGTAGTGTATATTTGTATATATTATCATTGAACGATCTTTAATGTACGGGAAGAGTATTTAAATATACTGGGTGATTTTGTTATCACTGGCAATACTTGCAAGGGTGGAAGTACTCATCAAAATGAACAACTTTTATAATGGGACTAACTGTGAAATCATGAAAAAATTATCAGCTGTTCCATACAAAAGTTCAATACCTACTCGACCAAAATGTATGAAGCAACCGTATTATTTTACGCGATATCAGAGTTAGCCCTATAATAAAAGTTGTTCACATTGATGAGTACTTCCACCCCTGCAAGTATTGCCAGTGATAACAAAGTCACCCTGTATATATTTAATAGAAATGGCCTTTAAGGAAATACAGCGATAATTACTATAATTTATGTATACGATATGGAGTTCTTCAAAAAGAGCGTTAAATGTATGTATGTGTATTGTATTTTTAAATTTTCATCGGAATTCAAAGGTTTAGAGAGACTAACTTCCGCAGTTGTTTATAGAGAACTTGGAAGAGATAATTTTGTCTTTTTCTCTCAATTATATAAGTTATGCATGGTGTGCCAGGATCTGGCTTTCAAGTGCCACTATCGTAAGGGTTAAACTAAGCTTAAAACACTGTTCAACTATTTATACGGCCCCATATTTCATTGTCGGTCTGATGTTTTTAAACAAGCACTTACGGGACCCTCCGACTATGTTAATTATTCACACATCAATTCGTTACAGCCCTAACCTAATTTCAGGGTTGGCACAGAAAGGAAATGCGGGCTTGAAAGTTTAATACAAGAGCGTTTGTTTTGGGGAATTTTCGTCTTACATAATTATAGCTTCACAAGATGTAGTAGGTAACCTAATATATATATGTTAATTATGTATTGAAATCAGTTGCTTATTTATTAGATATTGGTAGTTATAATCTATATACGTGTTAGTGACACCATTTATAACTCAAGAACCGCTGGAACGATTTTATGAATAGCGAAATAAGTATTAAAAAAATCTGAAAACACATATAGTAAACAAGAAATTAAACAATACGATTGTGTATATTTTTTATTTCAAGATAATAAAAAAATACATCAAACATGTAAGAATAAAGAATACTTAACAAATATTACTTTTATTAATTAGGAAAAATAAAATTATGATGTTTTTTAGACAAGGTACAACCCTAATTTTAATTTTTCACCTGTCACTCAACAATTTCTAACCCTATCATTGTTATTGTTCCAGGTACGTCACTCTACACTATCGGGTCTTTATGACCCGAACGGGTAAGAAGTGGGGCACTGTACGCTAACCCCCCAAAGCTGGATTATCCGCCGTTATCGTGTCGGATATGTGGGATTAAGCGTGTCTGATATAGATAATTACATTTATTTTAGTGTAATATAATAGTATTAGCACAGTCTTTGTAACTCTTACAAATGGCCAACGGACACGTCTAGACAGAGCGTGCGGGGCTTGCGGGGTGAGAGAGGGGCGGTAGCGAGCCCAAGCTGCCATACACTCGCTTGGGGCACAATGCAGCAATGACGAATGCCTATACAAAGCGGCATTTCGCGTAACTTCAAACGCAATAGACCACTGTATGTAATTACGCTGTGGTATTAGTATAAGAATAAAGATAAAAAATACAGTTCTACATGATACCCGTGGATTGTGGTGAAAAGAAAGGCTTGCCAATTATATTCAACTAGCTGCCGCCCCGCGATTACACCCGCTTTCCCGAGGGATCTTATGTTTTCCCGGGATTATATTTTATATGTTTGCCAAATTTCATCCAAATTCGATCTGACGTTACGGAGTTGAGTGGTTACAGACATACAAACTATCACATTTATAATATTAGTAGCATTTATTAAACTACATAAATAATAATCGACTAAATGGATTTATTTCTTTTAATTGAATATAATCTTTATCTTATAAACAAAGGACTAAAATTAATAATAAATAAAGTAAAAAATATATAAAATATATTTTGTTCAAGTGAATCAATTTGGCATCGTTCCTCGCTAACCTGTGGAGCGGCCCGCTGTGGTTTTGTGTAACGCTAGCAAAATAAATAATTGACATAAAATATTTTTAAATTTTAAATTAATAGATTGAGATACAGAATGATATTTATTTAGTTACGACCGCAAATTTGTCATTTTTCAAAATAAAAAACTCCATATATACGTCCATTAATTTAGCAAAAACACATTTACAATGGTATTTCACATTTACTCGGATAATATCTACTTAGTCCAGTTTGATAATAAATAAATAATAAATAAATATTTTTGGGACATTATTCCTCACACACGGCCACCTGACCCCAAATTAAGCAGAGCTTGTGCTATGGAAGCCAGATAACTGATATACTACATATACTACTTTTCTTTTGTAAATACATACATATATAGATAATTTCACCCAGACACAGGACCAACAGACATGTTCATGCACACAAATATTTGTCCTGAGCGGGAATCGAACCCACGACCTGTGGCGTGATAGATAGGGTATCTTACCAACCACGCCAACCGGCCCGTCGATAGGTTTTGATATTTGTATAAGAATCCTTCAATAAATGATAACTTAGTGGTAGAAGCGTAGTCTTAGTTTCAAATGTTACAACGAGCTTGAGCTGCCAGCGAAGGAAAACATGGCTACCACCCTCAAGTTGAAAATCTACCATCAAGCACCTGGTTTGTTCCAGCAGCTTCACTAGTGACCAGGTCCTTCTAGGCCTTGTGGACCTTTGGCTACATCAAATACACTTGTTGTTATTTTTTTATACCACTTAGCTGACAAACAAGCATACGGCATGCCTGGTGGTAAGCGATTACCGTAGCCTATTGACGCTGCAAGCGAAGCTGCACCAGAAGTATCACTCGCACGTTTCCGACCCAGCAAAAAATATATAAATTAAATGAAATTCCACATAACAAAATTGAGGAGAAAAAAAAAAATGAAAATTGTATTCGATGATAGAACGTGATCATAATATTTAAAGAGAATAAAATATGAGACATATTTTTGCAGACGCTACTTATGTTTGAGTGCCGTACGTTATTTTCTTTGATCTCGCCGCGTTCCGACGCCATGTTTGTCTCAGAAGGATTCTTTTTTTTACGCTCACATTGCTTTTTCCACTTTTCTTGTGGAAGTCTGTCGTTAACTGGTTATTCGTTTATTTTTTTATTATTTATTATGGAAATAAAGAAAGCGGTATGGAAAGAAATAATGTAGAATGAGGAAGAAATATGATACTAAACTATTTCAGTTGTTTTACCTGCGCTTCCGTGTTATTATGTTTATTCTAGATAAAATGTATTTTATGTTTCTATTCCATCCAGGAACACATCCAAATTTCATGCCTCAGTCAGGCACTGATCAGTCAGTACCTACTTTAAATTTTATATATATACACGTAAAAAAAAAAGTAATATTACCGAACTAGTTTCTATGAAACCCCATACCTAATTTATCATTCGTTTAAACTGTATTGTATTTAAGTCCTCCATACATTATTATATTACACCTCTTAGTAAAAAAAAAAACCTTATATCCCTAACTTATTAAGCAATATCGAAAATAGCTCTAACGATTTCGATGAAAGTTGCAATTTACGGGGGCGAAAAATCGATCTAGCTAGGTCTCATATCTGGGAAAATTCGTTTTCTCTATTAACGCCACGGTACCTATTATGATATTATATGCATATATAGTATGTAAAGGTAAATTCAGCAGATACGCCCTGGGGCAAGGTAAATTACTGCCTTTGTCAAATGATATCATCCCTCGGTGACTACACCGTCTATATGCTACTAGTTTCAACCCCCTATGTGCGGAATGTAGGGTGCCAATATTAATATTATAAATGAGAAGGTGAGTTTGTTTGTCACTTATTAGCGCATCCGGCACAATTAATCGCGATGAAATTTAGCTCGCAGATAGCTTATGGCATGGAGATAAATACATATAGGCTGCTTTTTAGCCTCGGGGACGTGTATAAACTCGTGGGGGTGTATATTGGTCGCAGAGCCTAAACCGCTGATTCTAGAACCATGAAATTTGGAACAAAATATTCCTTTTGTAATGTAGATGCGTACTAAGGAAGGATTTTCTGAAATGCAACTATGAGTAAAATAGAATCGCGGGTGAAACCGCGTAGTGGAAAGCTAGTAAATATAAATTACGTACTGAGTTTTAGTATGTTTTGTTAAAAGTCTGATTAAAGAAATTCCCAACTTCCTGTGTGTGACTCTTCAATAAGTCACCAGTTTACCTGGTGATGAAACAGTGTTAGAACGTCCTAAGTTTTTTTAATATCTCTGTTTTTTTTTTAAACTGGTTTAGTAGAATAAATAAAAAAAAACTATCACACTATAATATCATAAATGCAAGTTTGCGAGTGTGTGTGTTTGTAGGTTTGTTACTTTTTACGCCCAAACGGCTGGACCAATTTTGATGAAATTTGGTATGGAGGTAGCTGACACATAGGCTACTTTTTATCCCGGGAAACTATAAGATCCCTCAGGAACGCGGGTGAAACCGCGGGGCGGAAGCTTGTATATTATAAAATCCAAAAAATGTTTCTACCTACCCATGTCCGTTATAAACTTTGAAACCATCCAACCGATGTGCCCCAAAGTGCCCCAAACCGGTTTTTATTAGAAAGGCAATAACGAGAAGATGATTTTTATTTTTTAGCGTAAGTAGCACTCGCCGGGTATCCACTAGTGTTATATAAATTAGTTTTTATGAGCCTCTTAACAACTTACCTTAAAGATAACTTCCTGTTATTTATCCACATTAACAGTAGACGACAGGCCACCCTACAGAATGAAACTATAAAAAAAATCCTCCACGAACTGGGAGCGTCGTCAGCGATCGTCCTCTCGTTTGTCATTCGCTACTAACTAGGAAACTGTTACGTGAGTCTACTATAGAACCTCTTTTTACATTTTTATCGGAAACTTATTCTGTTACTTTGTATTTTATGGTAATAATTTATTGCACTTGCTTTTTAGGGTTGGGTAAAATAGGGATGTTAATCATGAGGATGACTTTTTTTTAACTTGGTAGGAGGTAGGATTTTCCTACTATCCTACTATTCCTACTAATATTATAAATGTGAATGTTTATATGTATGGATGTTTGCGACTCAATCACGCATAAACGGCTGAATGGATTTAGATGAGACTTGGCACATGGACAAATCATACCCTGAAATAACATATAGGGTACTTTTAATACTGTAACAACATAAGATCCCTTGGAAATGCGGGTGAAACAGCGGGACAAAAGTTACTTAAAAATAAAAAAATAATAATTCAAATACATGCTGAATAATATATAGCATGTCTTTTAATTGTTGTTAAAAAATGTACAGTGTATATGATTGTGAATCATTGTCTTAATAACCTCAGTATCAACTATAGAAAAGTACATAATAATATTTTTTGTCTTATGCAGCCAAAAGGGATGAAATTGTTCCCAAATCGACTATTTGGGGCCCCTTTATACCCGTATATTATAACCCTGTAAATTTTACATACCCTTATCAAATAGTGAACCGATAAACCGATATTTTCCAACGTGTCTCGGATGAGGGCGTTCTGAACGTATTAAGCTTGCAATCTTGTTGGGACGGCAGGTGGCGCATCACTAGATTTATCGGTTTTCGAAGCAAAGTAGAACGGTAAAATAGTACGGTGAATTTACAAAATAGACTCCCATTTTGGTACCCAACGCCTCCACTGAGTTAAAATGTTGGTATTTCTTTTTTGTATTTAAATTGTAGACCATTTTTTAACCGCCTTCAAAAAAGGAGGAGGATGTTTATATATAGGTATATATATATTTTTTATTAATCATTTGTAAAGTGATATAGAAACTATATCGGAAACTACCTGTCCCCCGCATGTTCTCGAGAAAAAAAATGTAGCCTATGTTTTTTTCGCATTTATAATTTATAAGTATGGGTAATTTGTCTCAATTTATGATGCTTTATTATTTTTTAAATTTGGGTCATGGTTTTTTAAGCATATTCTTTATAAATTAATAAATATCCGGGGACATTCCTTACACAGGGCCATCTGATCCCAAATTAAACATGACTTTTACTATGGAAACCACTTATTACTTTTTTTATACATATACTTACACCCAGACTGAGGACAAACTGACATATCCTGGGCGGGAATGAACCCAAGACCTGCAACGTGATAGATAGGATATATTACCAATCATGCCAACTGTCATCAACCTATGATGGCATTCAATACAGGGACTGTAGGTCACAAGGTCAAGGACCTTGGATTAAAACATGGTCACTTTTATACCAGGAAAACATTAGGTCTCTCTGGAACACTGGTAAAACCGCGGCGCAAAACTAATCTCAAACGTAAACAAACACCTTTAACGCTTAGCTCAGAAGTTAGATACACATTTAACTAAGACACAGTTAACAATTTGAACCTTAGCATTATCCCAGAAGGCCCGTCAATTAGAAAACCCGGTAACTGAACGTCCATAACTTTGAAACTAACTGCGCGTTTAGTGAGTTAACTCTCAAAGGAGCTGATGGCTTTGTTGCTAGGGCCGAGTTTATGAGAAACGATGAGAGAAGCATACTAATTAGCTTTAGTAATTGTATGTGTCAAGAGATAATTAAGTGCTCGCCAAATTAAAATATGTTCGGTCGTATGTGTGTGTCTATGATGTCTGTCTATTGCTTCAGTGGTAATGGGCGTGAAAATTAGTTTTATTTTTATCTAGAACTACTAGGATAGGACACTACCCATAGTATTACGCTGCCAAGTCGGAACTGGAGTCCTGACTGTAAAATGTGAACATTGCTCAATTTTAGATTTCTTATCTTTTAAGGCGAATGACTTGGCCAGTTTTTACATTAATGTTTTGGTCGTAAAATTTTACTCAACGCGTTAATTAGGCTATTAGTCCCATGGTACTAGTTGTTTCTTGCATTGGGGATGTAATCCCCTAGTGAAATCAAACAAAAAACTATGTTTTTTGTAGTTAATTAGATGTAATAAAACATAGAATTATTTATCCTCAATACAAATTAAGCTCAAGTACATGCAGTTCCAACAAATCCAGGGCAAGTGAAGCACGTGCCCAGAACCCCCGGCCCGATGGATCAGTAAAGTCAGTAAGCAAAAGTACGTCTTTTATCATTTCTAAATGGGCTCCAAATCTTAGTGCCCAAGGGTCCCTGAATGACCAAAGATTGCCTTGGTTACATGTAAATATTATCGGTCGCTATCGGGCGGATGGTTGGGCGGGACGAGTGTTCAATTCCAACAAGTGGGTCCCGGGACTAGGGTGATCCTAGCGTGACTTATGACGTATTTAGGACTTGGAACTTAAAAACAGAGAGGTCTTTACCATTAGCTCGTTCATACATGTTATGCGAGCTAAAGAGTTGTAAAAAAAAATAATCATCCTTACATATTTATAGTAACTCATTAGTGATGTCGGATGTCGCGGCGAAGGTCGTGGGTTCGAATCCTACAATGAGATTTCGCTTTGCTATAGTTTCCTCACAATGTTTTCCATCACCGAAAGCTCACGAAGATAAAAACGTTAAGAAATTTGCAAGAGATATTAAAATAATATTGTTCTCACGTGAACAATCTCCATCTAAAACCAAAACAAATATCAATACAAATTCCTGTACCGTTTCTGAGGCACTTTACTGCATCGATTAACTTAATAATACGAGTACAGTAACAAGTAAATCAGACCAATATATCCGTAATATGCTGCCACAGCATGATACAATTTAATAAAATTTAACTTGATTCGCAAAGTTCTGTCTAGACAGATTTAAATTTTACATTGAAATCTTATGCAGATTTTACTGTTACGGAGGTTAAACAGGACACTTTGCTTATTAAGGTCCGAGTAATGGAAACCAAAGTTAACGACAAATACGTCGCTCGTGCTGTACTGATGTACGATCAAAACTAATATAATAATATAAATATTCTGGGACATTATTCCTCACACACGGCCATCTGACCCCAAACTAAGCAGAGCTTGTACTATGGAAGCCAGATAACTGATATACTACATATAGTACTTTTCTTTTGTAAATACATACATATATAGATAATTACAACCAGACACAGGACAAACAGACATGTTCATGCACACAAATGTTTGTCCTGAGTGGGAATCGAACCCACGACCTGTGGCGTGATAGATAGGGTATCTTACCAACCACACCAACCGGCCCGTCTATGTAATATATTCTTCTCATTTCATTGACGGGCCGGTTGGCATGGTTGGTAAGATACCCTATCTATCACGCCACAGGTCGTGGGTTCGATTCCCACTTAGTAATATATGTATTTTAACAATCGCTGGCAACCCCACCGTAAAGACGTCAAAATCTATATCGTATTTTAAAATTTATTAAATATTTCTAAATTTAAATAAATATTCAAAGTTCAAAGCCAAATACATTGTCAAATATATATAATTGATGTAAGAGTGTTTGTGACCTATTCACAATACAATAAAACGGCACTAAACTAAACTGTCACCCGACGGTTCAAAACGGACAAAGTTTGAATTTATCATCATTAAAACTGGGGAGTATTGTGATAATTTAGATTTATAAACACACACAACATAACATACACTGACCCTGCACACCGCTCAGTACGTTGAGCAACTTCCAGTACACACATTGGCAACTTTACAGTCTCACCTTGTTTGACTGATTGTGGAAGCAAAGTTGATGACAAAAGCATTTGCCTCAGACTCAAAAATACTTGACACTGTACACAGGTTCATGTTTTGTATGTAACTTTATCTTTGTAGTTAAATTACCCCTATTAAACATTCATATAATCATAATCCTGCTTATAGAAATATCTTTTTACTGTGAATAATAGTTAAAAATTAAAAAACAAACAACATCAAATAAATACCCTAAACAAATAGTTTTAAAGTTAACAAATTTATAAATAACTTATTATTGTTACAAGTTCCCTAATTGTTAGTGTTGCTTTCTCTTCGCTACTCAGTTTTCTGTATTTGCACTTCAGGGTCTGTGGAATCATGTCGGTAAACATGATGACTCGCAAGGCCTGTGCACGTGACTTGGAGGACAAACTTAGAAAGGCCCTACAAGATCTCAAGGCCTCCCAAGTTCTTTGTGACCAACTGATGCAGGAACGTGAAGAGAGCGAGGTTGAAGTTAAAAATATGAATAATAGAAATAGTCAACTGAAGAAGGAGCTGGCTGAGCTTCACAACAACTACACTGAAGTCCTCGATCAGCGGAATCACTTACAGGAAGAGGTATCATCTTTCAACGAATGCAGTGACACCTATGAGACAGCGCTGACTCGCATTACTGAACTAGAACTGAACTTGAGTCAGGCTAACAACAAAATCAGCTGTTTGGAATTTGAAGCGAGCTGCCACCAAACCAACAATACACTGAGCCTCTTTGATGAGCTGATCGGGAGTGATTCATGTTCTCAGCCGGCAAATTCTGTAGTTACTATTGATCTAACTAATGATAGCTCAGTTCATACTCATAATAAAATAAATATATTAAGTCACAATAAAATTAAGAAATACCTAAAATTAAATAAGTTTATTAGAAAAACCAACTCTATAGTTAAAAAACAAAAATGTTTTTATAAAAATGTAGAATTAAGAAAAGAGCATATAAACAACATTAATCAGTTAAGGGAATATAAAAAGCAACTTTACCATTGTCAAAAATTATATGATACTGACACTCAGCGTTTGATCTCTGACCTTGAGCACAAGGAGTATTGTCTTAGGGACCTGGTTTCTAAGTATGAGAATGCTCAGAAGGAAATAAATGAGCATATATTGGCAGCGACACACCTAGTTGACTTATGTAAGTACAATGAGGATAGACTAACATCACTAACCAACAATCACACTTGTGACTGTGACCATCTGACAACTGGTGAGTCGCTTCCAATATCTCCTGACGGTCAGAGTGCTGTTCAGGGTATTAGTTCTGAATTAAAATACAATTGTCCTCTAGTAAAAAAGACAATTATTTTCTCTGATAAAATAGGCACTGACTTTGGCTCAATCTTAAATAAACATGTAAATCATTCGGTAATTAATTATTGTATGCCAGGAGCAACATACAAACAAATAATGGATCAAATCATGCGTTCAAAATTTGATGATCAAACTATAATTATCATTTTAATTGGCCAGGCATTACATATATGTAAAAATGATTTAATAAATAGTTTTAACTCTTTGACCAAACTAGGGGTAATGAAAGTAATGTTATGTGCTTTTCCATACTCTTCTAACTACTCTGAAAAAGAGAATAATTATATTTGGCGGTTAAATAATCTTATGTACAATGTGACATGTCGTCATAGTGATGAATTTATTTATTTTGATTCTAACAAGTTTGTTAGTCATTTACAACTGACACAGGATACATTTTTTATTCCTAAAAAATGCAAGAAATTGATTGCTACTCTTGTAGCTTATAATATTAATAGGTTAAGGGATGAAACAGTTTTAACTAGTAAGACTACTATTAATACTGTGAATAGTTTTTTAAACATTTAGTTTCGACAACAGAGAAGCACAACAATTCAATTTCACTTGTACACCAAAATATTAATCGCTTCTTTGGCAAAATTCTTGATATTGATTTATTACTCGATTCTATAAAAATTGATGTATTATGTTTCACAGAGACATGGTTGAAACCGGACACCATGCTTTTTAATATTAAAAACTTAACGGTTGCCAGTGTATTTAATAGATTGTCAGCAGAGGGTGGCGGCTCAATTATTCTTTTAAATAATAATATTAAATTCAAGGAACGGAAAGATATTTGTAGCCTCTCTGTTGAGCGCGTCTGTGAGGTGTCTTGTGCAGAGTTAGATAGTTATATAATTCTTTGTGTATATAGGCCACCAGCATCAAATTTTATACTATTTTCCTCTACAATTGAAGAGATTCTTCGAAAGTTATTTAAGTCGAATAAATCAATAGTTCTATGTGGTGACTTTAATGTAGATATTCTTACTCATTCGTCTGAAAGTAGAAATTTCGTTTCTTTGTTTAAATCATTTAACTTAGATTTATTGTTTAATGAGCCAACAAGATCAACAGCAACATCAGCTACATGTATAGATAATATATTAACAAATAGCAATATATTGGGAAAATCGATCATAAGTGGTGTTCGTTCAGATCATATGGCTCAACTAATCAAACTACCATATAAAAGTCAAATTTCCAAGGTAACAAAAGTAATTAGGCCTACTACAAAGGTTAGATTAGATAACTTTAAAAATAATTTAGAGTTAAGACTCGAAAGTAAAGTTTATAATAGTAATCAGCCCAATATTTTGTATGTAGGTTTATTATCTGATATATGTGTTAATTTCAATAGAGCCTGTCCTTCGAAAATAGTGAAAGTTAATAGTAAATTGGTATTTAGTGACTGGGCTACTAAAGGAATTCGAAAGAGCCGAGATAAATTGTATGAACTTTACCATTTAAAATCTTTAACTAGAAACGAAGATTTTCATAAATATGTTAGGAACTTTTCAAAATTATTTAAAGTAGTATGTAATCTAGCTAAATCCTCCTACATAAGTAACAAAATTGGTAAAGCCTCTAACAAAATAAAGACAGTCTGGAATGTTATTAATACGGAAACTGGTAAAATTAAAGATAAGAGTGAACAGCTAACGCTTAAAATTAATGATAGATTGTTGTCAGATAAATTGGAAGTAGCCACTGCTTTTGAGCACTTTTTCTCCAGTATACCGGGCGAGACTACTCAATGTCTTAAATCTTGTCCTAAAGTAGCGGAATCATTACTAAAGCTTCATATCAATAAATCATATCCTAGTTTTAAATTTAGTTATATTAATGCTAACGATGTTTTAAAAACTTTTAATTCCCTTAATATGAAAAGTACTGAAGATTTATGGGGTTTATCGGTTACGGTTTTAAAATCAATAATTGCAGTAATAGCACCTATTTTGTCCGATATTTTCAATGAATGCATTCATCAGGGCTCTTTTCCCGATTTAATGAAGTTTAGTAAAATAGTACCTATTTTTAAATCCGGTTGTAAGTATAATCCATCCGATTATAGACCAGTGTCCGTTCTTCCAGCACTTAGTAAAATATTTGAAAAACTGTTACTCAATCAAATGTTAAAACACTTTAATGAACATGAGATACTGCATGGTCATCAGTTTGGTTTCACGAAGGGAAAATCTACTTCCGATGCAGCTGCAAAATTATTGAAATCCATTTATGAGGCTTGGGAGGGTTCACAGGATGCAATTGGTATATTCTGTGATCTATCCAAGGCCTTCGACTGTGTCGACCACCGTACACTGCTACTAAAGCTAGACTATTACGGAATTCGTGGAACTGCTTATGATCTTGTTCTATCTTATTTATCTAATCGTCAACAAAAGGTAGGGATTAGTAGTACAACATCTGAGGGCTCTTTAATCGAAATGGGGGTACCCCAGGGCTCAATACTAGGACCATTTTTGTTTTTAGTTTATTTAAATGATTTACCATCTATTGTAAATGGCCTCTCAGATATAGTCTTGTTTGCTGACGATACTTCGTTGATTTTTAAAGTTGATAGAAAAGACAAAGATCTTATAAGAGTAAATGATACCTTGTCAATAGTCTCCAAATGGTTTACTGCAAACAATTTGTTACTCAACTCTAAGAAGACTAAATGTTTAAGATTCTCTCTACCCAATGTAGCACAAGTAGATAGTCAAGTAATAATAGATAGCAGTAATTTGGACATGGTTAATAAAACGGTATTCTTAGGTTTAACATTAGATAATAAATTACAATGGGGTCCTCATATAGATTCTTTGGCAGGTAAATTAAGTTCTGCTGCATTTGCTGTAAGAAAAATTAAACAATTGACGAATGTCGAGACGGCTAAACTAGTATATTTTGCTTACTTTCACAGTCTGTTATCATACGGTATTTTATTATGGGGAGCAGCAGCCGATATTGAAACTATTTTTATACTACAAAAAAGGGCAATTCGTGCAATTTATAGTATGGGTCCTCGGGACTCATTAAAGCATTTATTTAAAGAAATAAATATAATGACTTTGCCTTCACTCTACATTTATGAAAATATAATGTTCATACGTAGAAATATAGGAATGTTTAAAACAAAAGTAGATGTCCATAATATAAATACAAGGCAAAGAGAGAAATTAGTTGTTCCATATTTTAGGTTAGCCAAAGTTAGCAAGTCATTCCTTGGTAATTGCGTTCGTTTTTATAATAAAATACCTAACTCGGTAACCAAGATGACCGATTTTAAATTCAAATTTTACGTAAAGAAAGTTTTGAAGGAAAAGGCTTATTACAAGGTAGCTCAATATATTGAAGATAGGGATGTTTGGAAATAGTTTCACTCTGCACAGGTGCACTTCGCATATTGTTGATTTTATTTTTTTTTAGTTTTAGCTATTATGTAGCGTATTCGCTATTATTTAATAAGAACTTTTTTGCGTTACATTTTATTATTTACTTGGTATTGGTATTTTTCTTTTTGATTTAATTGTATATTGTATTGTACATTTTGCTGTTATTGAAAAAATATAGCCAATAGTCAGATTATAAAAAAAAGGAAAAATATATATAAAAAATGTAACCTTGCTGAGTTTCTTGCCGGTTCTTCTCAGTTGAAGGCTGATTTCCGAATCGGTGGTAGCTTCAGTAAATTCGACCTTCATAAGTGCCCTCCTAGGGCCTAAACTGAATAAATGGCTTTGACTTTGACTTTGACTAACAGTTATCTGGCTTCCATAGTACAAGCTCTGCTTAGTTTGGGGTCAGATGGCCGTGTGTGAGAGATAAATGTCTATGATCAAAACTATTGCCGTCTTTGTCATGTTGTATACCATAGACAGTGACAGGTATGATGACCTGAGCATGTATACATGAGAAGGTAAATACAATGGCTGTAAATTCCGCCAATCTACACCGCGCCTGCGCCTGCGCTGGCGTTATTAATTATGGCCTTAATCGCCTTAATCCATAGTAAACATATATATGTGTACAGTGAACTGACTACTGAGTCTGACATGGTCAATAAACAAAATATTTTCTTAAATTATCATCCCATATTAAATAAGTCGTAGCTAATGTGTTCGTAGGCCTTAGTGGCTACGACGCTACGTAGCAGCTCTACGAGCGTAGCTATACATTATTTTGTTTGCTTCTATGACTGTATTATATCTATCTATCTATCTAATACCTTTAAACGAGCAATTCTTGTATATATATAAATACCTATATAATCTGAATCTCGGAAACGGCTCCAACGATTAACATAAAATTGAGTACCTATGCAGGGGGTTTCGGGGGGCGATAAATCGATCTAGCTTGGTTTCATTTTTAGAAAACGTCGTTTAAAAAAAATATCGAGCAAAGCTCGGTCACCCAGGTACTATTGTTTTATGTGCGAAACCCAATTAATAAGAAGTTTCTTATATATTTATTCTGAATCGATTTTTAAATAAAATATTATAATTAAAACTAAAACAATAATTTTGTTTGTTACAGGACGTAATACACACAATAAGCACGCCACACGGTCATGTACACAGGATCGTGGTGTTCAAGAAGAATGGTGTGCAAGCGATGGTTGAATATCCTTTTCAATAGATTTAATTTAATTTTAAGATACATAGTAATACGTTTTTACTTAATCTGGTGAAAAAATCAGATAATAAAATCGAAAAAAAGAACTCCAAAAATGAAGACGTGGAACTAACGTAACTTAAAGCAGAAAGTGTTTTCTAAAAAATCTAAAACCTCGATCGCACATTGATCAGTCAATAAACGCCAATCACTATAGATCAGAATAAATTGAAAAGTTGTTTGTCCATCAACGCATATCTGTTAACGGGTTTTTATATGTGAATACCAAGGTGTGGTTGAGCCTCTTTTGGAAAATGGGGCGGGCAATAAAAATAAAGTTGTATATTTCTCTACACCTTGCTTGAGGCGCGGTGGCAGTGAGAGCGGTGTGATAAGCGGAGCGGAATCTTGAAAAATGTGTAAATTCGATATTTCACTATACGACTTATTTTAAGTTATTGAACATTTATGTAGATAAACCTAAGTATTACATAAACCCAAGTCTTAATAAGAACTTTAATGTTAAGCAAACGCTTTGAAACCCAAGCTCAAATGTTTTTTTTCAGAAATTACTTAAACTTTTGTCGGACAGGATGAAATATTAAAAAAAAACTAGTAATTACTTATCCAGTAAATGTTTTTGTGATGCTTGAATCTATGCCGATTATAGTTATTATTATTAATTTATACGATCTACTTATTTATTATTTTAAAGTTAATTCTTTATAGGTATATTGTTTCCAATATTTTTTAAATCGCTTACAGTAGCCTCCCAACTTCACTTCGCATCGATGCCCCCGTTCCATGAACCGTAAAACCGAATATAAATAATCAAACAGTTAACCATTTATACTTTACAGTTGGTTGTAACACAGTGCATTGGAAAAATATGAATTTTAATTATTATTGTTACTTTTACTATTAGAATATTATCCTAATCCTGTTTGTTTATTTGTTTGTTTACCTTTTCACGCTTAAACCGCTGAATCGATCGCGATGAAATTTGGTATGCAGACAGCCTTTGGTACGGAGAAGAACATAGGCTACTTTTTATCCCGGGAAAACATAAGATCCTTGGGGAACGCGGGTGAAACCGCGGGGCGGAATCTAGTTGACAATATATTTCAGTGATAAAATAAAATTAAAACTATTTTAATATTTGGTGTAGCAAATCGTTCAATATTATACCTATTCATTCAAATATATTTTTATGAATAGGTATAATGTATATGTATGTATTTATTACATGGTCAACTTAAAACAAAAAATCAGAGTGTTTCTATCGCTAATTGTCCTAAATAACCATATTAATCATCGTTAATTCGGAATATCGTTAATTCTAGAAGTTTTTACGATGTTCATTGCATTTTAATGTTACCAGTCGTAAAAATACTGTTTACGTTTTAACATCAGGTAAAATTTAATTAGTTAGTTAATGAAACGTTTGTTTAATTAGATTGAATGTGGGAGTGATAGTTGGATAATGGATTAATTGTTAACATGGGAAATCGTGTAAACCGACAGATTTATTAGAACCAATAAAAAATATCTGCTTCATATTATAAAGCTGAAGAGTTTGTATGTACAAACATTGTATGCATGTTCGATATTTATCAAAAATCATGGCGGATATCTATAAAAATCGATTTTGGTATTCTCGAGATATCACACTCGATATTTATCTATTGTTCGCGTGCGATATGCAACGAGTAAGTATTGAAATAGTATATATTTATATGATATTTTCTTTCAATATGAGACTCGATATATTTATCGATTTCGATATTATTATCGGAAGCGCGAGAATTGTCCTCCAGGATTCCAGGACTCCTAACATTCTAATATGAAAATATATAAAATCCTTTTGTATTAAATGACCCGTTTATTGAGGAAAGATATACTACTTTTTGTTTCGGGAATGCGGGTGAAATCGCAGGGGACTGCTAGTTTATTTAGTTATTAAATGGTATCTGAAGTCTTAAAACCGGTTTTTTGATTAAAAATATTTATAATCTACGTAATGTTCAAGAAAAAATATTGATAAATGAATCACCAACATTAATCAGATCAATCGTAGCATCGTGTAAATATTAATAATAGAGAAATAAAATAAAAATATTTGGACGCTACGGCCGACATCGCTCGCCAATGAATCATAACCACCGCACGCGCACATTTGTATCGTTTCTATAATATAAATATCACTCCGATAGTGAAAATGGACGTGATTTATGACAAAACTGTTTCGCTTCAGACGCGCAGGAGAAAAAACGTTTATGAATTATAATACACGTGGGCTGTTAGGCCGTCTGTTATACTGGAGCGTATAGTTATAATGGGTATTTATTGAAATATTTTATATCTCTTTTTATCAGGAATCAAACTGTTTCATTATTTTTCCTCGATAGTTACATCAATATACTCGTATGTAGTGGTTTTGCACCACTATTACTTAGCTTAGCCATTCGTTCATTACATGAATTAGATTTATTAATTTACAGTTCGAATATGTTTAAGAACATCAGACTCATGTGATGAAAACCACATTGTACTCCTAAAATCCTACCCTTGAATTGATCCCTATCGACAAATTCAATAGAATCAAAATATCTTAAACCGCAATCAAACAATTCAAAACCGAGTAAAATGCTACGATTAAATCGATCGTATAATCGCTACACGACTTTTATTAGCCAATAAACATTACGCGTCGGTGTAATAGCGGGCCCGATCTGAAGACGCGCGTTCGGTATCAAGGTTATTCGTGCATCGACCCTCTTTCAGAAAGGACGTTGGTATATTCTACACTAAGCGTTCGCTTCATTAGCCATTTGTCTGGCGATTAATAGCCGATAGTCTGCAGAAGGTATAATTATACGTACATGAGAGAATGTTGCAGATAAATCATGAAGGCTTAAGTTACGCGTGCCACACTTTAATCACCATTGTCTTTGGCATCTACTTAGCTGCAGCGATATATACTAGGACAGTAAATTATCCCTGTCTAGTATGCTATAGCCAATCGCATTTGTCACGTTTTATTATTAAACCACATGGTGTTTCAAAATTAATAAATGCCCCAAGTTACGCTTCCAATTTTGTCAATATGTAAAAACCTTTACCATGTATAAATATTTAATTTTATACCACCACACCGCACCGTCCAAAAATTAATAAAATCTCGACTCAAAGTTGGCTCTTCCTAATTACATTTTTTTCTTAGTCTCTTCACGGAGACTTATTCAAATTACTTTGAAGTTTCGCACCCAAATTGTTGTATAAGAGACGCCTGCGAGTTTAGGTAGAGGTCTGAGAGACACTTGATGTGTAGCGGTTTTTATGATATTAATATTAATTACAATTATTAGTCATATGTTTAGTAAAATAAAGGATATAATGTACATCACCGAATATCTATAGACTGATTTATAAGCGATGAAAATAAACAAAAGAACGACTCTATATACTATGCAAAAACGATTCAAATTTTTTCAACATTATTGTGTAAGTAATGTTAAGTCTTTAGGCAACTAGGCCCACAATAACGTATTTTTTTTATAGTTTTGGTACTTATAAAAAGAAAAGTCTTAGATGAAAGCAATAAAAATATTCATCATAAAAATTGTCGGTTGGTTGGTACTACTACTCTTGAAGGAAAAAAAATCTTACGACTTAAGGTATTTAATCTCAAAATAAATTAATATAAACACAAAAAACATATTACAACAATCCTCTCTTCCCGTGTACACTGTGACCATACCCTATGCGATATTACAGAAAATAAAGTAGCATTTCTACAACGTCGGGAAGCTTTGAATAATCTCAATGTCTTCTAACTTATTCGCGTAATAACAGTTTGATGTTTGAATCCGAGCAGTAATCTAATTCGGATAGGTTCTGTTAACTTGCCCTTTCATCTGCTATCTCCCTTTGTGATTTTTACTCAAAAGGAATGTTTAATGTAATTTAATCACTTTTACGTTATTTAACTTTTCATCACAATTTTTCTATTTGTGATATTGACTGTTTAAGCACTCAATTAGTTAATGTAATCAATATTAATAATTAAATTTCAAATAACTTTTAAACTAAACTGTACCTCATTGCATGCCGTGGAAGCCAGTATTTAAGTCAGCATTTAGACTTATTTTGCAATTATGTAATTTATCCAACATTTGCCTTGTTCCTAAATATTTTTTTAAAATTTGTATGAAATAGTGTTTAAATGGTGTTATTTGATAATGCCAGAAAGTTTTTCGATAAATACGTAAACAGTATTTTATATACATAGCATTTTATGAATAAGAGCGATTTGCTGGTTTTAATTCTAAGAGTTGGTAATTGAAAACTTATTTCATATTATTAACAAATACTTGCGAAGCTTTTTTTTGCTATAAAATAGTTTTCTACATCTTAATCTGCCCGCCTAAAGAAAACGATTAATGTTAAATGTCGTGGTCCGCCAATCGCTCCGCTTATGAACCTCCCCGCTCACACTGACAACGTACAACCAATAACATTTACCGATACATCAACAAAAGGCTAAGATTATTTATTTTGTCTGCTATTTTGATTGATTGCGTCTGGTTAAAGCAAAACGTATGGTTTTCAACACTTCTGCTGAGAATTCGAGTGGGATGTATTAATATTTGAAGATAGTTTTTTTTTTTTCTTATTATTTTAATTCCCTCCTTTCGAAATAATTGCGGTGTGAAAATAAACTAGTGGTACGAATATCTCTCAATCTACGATGTTGCCGGTTTTTGATGATTGTCGATTGAAATTTTATTTAGTTTCGCTTGTTAGTTTGTTTGATATTTATTTCATAAACATTTACATGATATATTTATTTGATGTAGGGAAGTCTCATTTTCATTTAAATTTTGGAAGGTTTTTAAAATTATTATACAATAAAAAAAATACGTAACTTTAATAGAAATGATGGTGTCTGGAATTAAAGGTTGATACTTCGAGATGTAATTTTTTTGGAAACTTGTTAAGTACCAAAGTATGAAAAATAAACATTCTGGGACATTATTCCTCACACACGGCCATCTGACCCCAAACTAAGCAGAGCTTGTACTATGGAAGCCAGATAACTGATATACTACATATACTACTTTTCTTTTGTAAATACATACATATATACATAATACAAATAAGATTGTTAATGTATAGTATTTCTATATAAGCTCCACCATAGTTGTGGTTTTTGTAATAATTGCGATATAAGCGTTAGTCCCATAAGTACCTATATGACATTATATATTATATGTTTTTCTATTAAGCTTTACTCTCATTAGGTTTATAAAACCTGACAGGTTTTAAAAGACGACGTGTAGATATATCTACTTACCCGATTCCACTTTACGTTGGGGAAATAAAATCTCTTTGGCTATACTATTACTAATATCCCCTACCTGTACCTATGTCCCTACCTACAAGATGGCAAAAAGTTATCGAACAAAATGGTACCTACATACTTTAGTTAAATGTAAATAAACTATATTAAAAAATGTTTTGAATTTTCTTAAAAAATGCGAAGAAACTTTTTCCCCAACCTATTATTTATTGATATATTTTGTTTATGTGAAATGTGCCAAATCAATATGATCCTTAACTCGTGGTCACAAGTTTGACAATGAGGAGTCAGCGACGAGAGCTAAAGAGGCGCTACACGGCTGCGACATATACTCTGGATGCTGCACACTCAAAATTGAATTTGCAAAGGTAAGAAAATAATGTAAACAAATCTTTTTTTGTTAGAAAGCCCGTTTATTGAGGAAGGTTAGGCTATTTAGTTAGTCCCCTAAAGACCTGACATAAATCCTGACGTATAGCATCCCCTCCATGCATCAGCTAATATACCACATCTACCAATAACTAAGCTCACCCCGTCTGTCCATCGGTCTGTAACACGACCCCAACACCGCCACGTAAGTGCTTACTTTTAGTGCGTTTGTTTGATTTGGTGTCGCGTTGCTTCCCACTTAAACGCGACCGGATTCGAGTAGTCGTATTACATTTCTTTATTATTGGAAATCGGTCTCGCACTATATTTTTCATTACATCAAAGTAAAAACTTGACTTGATAATATTATATCGTCAATATTTACCACATTATCAATTACCACAACGATATTATGATCAAATGCTCGTGTTAAATAATGCTGGAGCTATGAGCAGCGCCTGGCGCGGACCGCGGACGCGTGCAACGGGTTTGTCTTACATCTTTCATAAGACAGCTCGCCGCGCCGCGCGGGTGCCCGCGCCGTGCACTTGCTTTACGCAAGACCGTGCTTTACGCAGCGCACGGACTCGAGAACCTACCTATTTATTATAAAAAAAACATGGTTCATAAATATAAGTCAGGAGGAAACATAACCATTCTAATATTTATATAACTATTTACTATAAATTCTACATTAAAATCTACCGACATTTATATCACAGGACCATGTTTCCATATATTTCATATTCAACTTGTATGTTTCTAATTTCAACTTTAATAGGTACTACCTCAAAACTACTACCGGTACGGATGCCCAAAAAATATTTTACTGTAGGTACTCGTATAATATAGCAAAATACCTCAATATCAAATTAAAAAAATAATACAAAAGTGCTGCTCATTCGTGAATTTCGCTTACTCGACCGCTTCCTTTGTCCAGGTTTCAGCGAAAAAAGTAAAAAATCCGCTCGCCCATAGCGCCATTGCCTCGCAAAGGCATCATTTGACGGCATTGTCAAAGATAGGCTTATTCTATTTTTAATGTACCGCGCTTTGGCGGTTTCAGGTTTGGTTTTGTAAGGTAATTGCTATCACTAATTAAAAAAGTCGTTTCGAATAATATTAATTTACAAATACAAATACAAATATACTTTATTGTTTACACTACATTACAACACAGGAGTTACAAATAATACAGACATCAAAGTGATTACAATTTATTATTTTAAAAGTAAATAAGACAAGTTAGATGAAGTCGGTTGATTTTACTAACTCACACAATATGTTCTCAAAACTCGCGCAAGCTACCTAATAGTTCGTCCACAACGAAACAAGTGAATTCGGTTCGTAACGAAATCCACTATTTACCAATTCCGTAAAATGGAAATCCCGGCAGTTTACGTACATGCCACAGCCTGGTGCAAATAATAAGATTTAAAAAAATATATATTGTAACCGGTTTCGATTTGAATTTCGAATGCACGTGATTTGCGAATTTTGCGATTCAACCGCTGCCGTATATGGACGCATGAAACGAACGATCGGTTTTAAATGAATACGAAATTTAAAAAATTCAGACTGGCTTTTAAATTATGAAAACTTTTGTTAGCATTTTTAAATATTTAATTTTGGATGTTCCTTTTGTGAATTTATATACCGTGTAATTTTTACAGCCATTCACTGTTATTAATAATATTGCCATGCTAAAGGTTTCTATTGCTGAAAAACATGAAATTCATAAATAGAATTCATCCATTGTCGTAGGTAAGCTATACAGAGTGAGCACAATGGTTATAAAAATTGTGATAATGCCACCCCTTATACAATGAGCGTGTAACATTAATCATTTTGGATACAACGGACATAAACACGATCCGTTTAGGTATGTATTACCTACTTACAACATTTGTACAGTATGTATTGTATAGGTATGAACTTGAGACAATTTTCCTAAAAAAAATAGACTAACAAAGGTTTTTTTCGCGCTTTCAGACTTCTTCCCATAGTAAAAGTTAGTTGTAATGAAATGAAAATATTTTTTATTCAAATAGGCCTTCACAAGCACTTATGAATAGGACTCTAACGCTCGGTTCGGAAGGTTACTTTTAATACATTTGTGAATACTTTCAACCCTGAAAGTTTAGCTTAATAATAAAACCCTATATTGACTGTATTAGGGTATCAGCTACCTCCATACCACATTTCATCAAAATTGGTCCAGCCGTTTAAGCGTGAAGAAGTAACAAACATACACACTCACAAACATTCGCCTTTATAACATTAGTGTGATAAATGCTTTTATCAAGTTATACAGTTCACACACACTCGTATGAAAGAAACAGAGAGAGAAAGTCGAATGTAGGGGGCATAACTGGTAGAATTTGTTTCGTTACATGACCATTCCTACCAGTCAACTCTTACCGCAAAAACTTCGTTCTAAAATCAAACTTTACCAACTCCATACCTCCCACAGTCACTCAACCTGTTGTAACCGTACATGACTTACACAAGGGTGTATACTAAGGGCCGTTTACACAATGACGTGGCAAGTAACAGCCCTTCCAATCGATCCAGCCCGGAAGCGGCATAATGGCCCTATTTTGTACCTTAAACGTTGTTACGCAGGGCTATTATATTCCATTTTGGTAACTTGTCGAATGGTGAAGGGCCATTAGAAGTATGTGGCCTTAATCTCATCATGGTAAGTGATGATAGAGCCGAAGGTGGTAACTTGGTGAGCACACAAAGCCTAGAAGGAACTGCCACTTAAATGCAGCTGCTGGAATACACCGGTAAGGGTTTGGTAACAGATTTTTAACTTGAGGGTGGTAGCCAGCCAGGCGGGTACTATAAAGTGTTCTCAAGATGTTTTCCTTCACAGAAATCTTGAGCTCATTGTAGGATATGAACTCACGACTTTCGTTACGGCATTCGACGTCATTACTACTGAGTTATCATCGCTTTAGAACTATAACGAGCTAAAAAAAATGTATGTTTGTTACCATTCTTTTGTACTCAACATAGGTACTAGAGGTCCTGGAATGGGATACCTAGATAGGTACTACTTTTATGCATTATCGAACGATTTTATTAATTAGATATACGACATTTTACATAGTATTCATTTTTTTTTTATACCACATTGTCGGCAAACAAGCATACGGCCCGCCTGATGGTAAGCGGTTACCGTAGCCTAGGGACGCTTGCAACACCAGGGGTATCACTCACGCGTTGCCGACCCTTCCCCCCTCCCCGATGAGTTCTGGCGACCGTACTCACGCACAGGAACACAACTATAAGTTATTTGGCTGCGATATTCTGCAAGGTGGAGGTACTTCCCCAGTCGAGCTGCTCTTTGAGCGACATATCACTATGCTCTACCTCTCTTAAACTCATTTTAGTTATATTAATTTGATCCTACTATCATGTTATAATCCTACTAATCCTACTATCCTACTAATATTATAAATGTGAAAGTTTGGATGTATGGATGTTTGATATGATTACGAATGTGTAAGTGATATAAGAGCCCTTGGGTACGCGAGTGAAACCGCGAGACGGAAGCTAGTATATATTAAAATATACTATGTCCAACTATTGCATTTTTATTTTTTGAATTCAAGTACTGAGAACTGAAAACTTTTTGTCGCGTGTTAAACTTGGCGTAAATTATAAAACGACATCAACAAAAAATAAAGTGAAAAGCAAAAAAATACAAAAGCGTTTAACTTCCGATTAAGAGGAAATAAAAAATTCTGCCTCGTTCCGTCCGACACGCGAGACAAGAGTACGGAATCAAGGTTTATTTTTTAAGGTTCCGTGGTGAAATGGACATAATACATATCCTTACGTCCTTGTTATCCTTCTAATATTAAATGTGATTGTTTATGAGAATGTTTGTTATTCAATCACGTGGCCTATCGAGTTAGGATGATATCTGTACATATATAGATCATACTTTGGATCAAATCATAGGATATTACGGTAATCGCTTACAATTAGGTACCGTATGCTTGTTAAGGGCATAAAAAAGAAGATTTAACCCGAAAACATTATGTCCCTCCGGAACGCTTATCTATCTATACTAATATTATAAAGCTGAAGATTATTTGTTTGAGTGTTTGAACGCGCTAATGTCAGGAACTACTGGTTCGAAATGAAAAATTATTTTAGTTTTGGATAGTCCATTTATCGAGGAAGGCTATAGGCTACTTTTTATCCCGGGAAAACACAAGATTCCTCGGGAATGCGGGTGAAACCGCGGGGCTAGGAAGCTAGTTAATATTATAAAAGTACACAAAATACACGACCAAATTACCAAGCTGAATATGATGAAAATTAGCAAAGGGTAGCTTTGGCCCTGGAGATGGGCATAATATACGTTTTTTTATCCGGGGAACACGGAAAAAAACAAAAACCAAGACGAAGTATTAAACTCACATAATATGAACAGCCTTCCTTCTATGCACTAAAAAGAGACAAACATAGCTAAAATGAGAGACAGGTAGCCCTCTTGTCAAAAATATGACTTCTTGAATCTCGTAGATAAATCCTAACTAATATTATAAATGCGAAAGTGAATTTGTTTGTTTGTTACCTTTTCACGTTTAAACCGCTGAACCGATCACGATGAAATTTGGTATGCAGATAGCCTATGGTACGGAGAAGAACATAGGCTACTTTTTTTTCCCGGGAAAACATAAGATCCCTGAGGAACGCGGGTGAAACCGCGGGGCGGAATCTAGTATCATCATAATGATGAATAGGTGCAAAAAAATTAATTATATCTTTTGAAATAAAAAGCCATTTAAACATATAACAAGAAGTCGGTTAAAACTCGAAACAATCGCTTATGTAATATCATAGCCGTAGCTCATAGCAGACAGATTGCAGGAGCCATTTTAGTCCTTTAGGAGTGGTTTAGTGCTTTAAGTGTAAAATACCTCTCGACATAAACGTCGGCGTCGGCGTCGGCGGATTGTCTTTGTGCGGCGCTATGCCACCGCCATCGCGGTTTGAGATGACAACAGTACACTTCGTGGAAAATAAATGGGCAATTGTTATGAATGGAATGAGACAAGCACTAGAGAATACCCTAATCAGTGTACATCTAATTTTAGGCCGATATGAATCATTATTATATGTGCTCACATCTTTTCATACAAAAGGCCCTTGCTCAATCAAAGTGTATGAAAAGTTTGATTTTTTTTTTCACGATTTCAGGGTTGGTCCCATAATAAAAGTTGTTTATTTTAATGAGTACTTCCACCCCCTAAAGCATTGCCGGCGAATAACAAATAACCCTGTATACGTATTTACCTCTTAAGGCGCTGACAACAGCTAAAGTCTCTCTATTGCAACCCAACCTATATTAATCCTACTAAATGTACGGTATTGAAATTTAAATACACGATACTCAAGGATATAAATGACAAATTTATTAATCTCAAAACACGATTTCATTTCATTGCCTCGATAAAAAAAATTGCCAAACACAACTCTGAAAATCAAGGAATTCCCAAATTTATCCTATACATGAATGTATTTTTCGATGTGATATTTTACATTAATATTGTTCGAATAATTAGAAAATGATTTATTTCGTTAGTTTTTGGAATAAGGAATTTATTTGTACATAATTAATTATTTTTATAAATGTCGCTTACGTTATTAATTCGGAGCAGTTAGGGGGAGGAGTCAACATTATGCCACACTCTTCTGTCACGTTACTTGCGTATTTTGCTTTGCCCTCACTCGCATTCCGCGGCGATCCGCGTTGCTAGACGGACCTATACCAGTTTTTTTCCGAGCGCGCGGTTTCAACATTATCATCCATAAATGGGTAAAATATCTTTTAAAAAAAATGTGCAATGCCTGATGAATAAAGTAAGGTAGTAAGCAATTTATTTCACAGTGATTGACAATGATAAAAGTAAACAAATACTTGTGTTTGTCAAAGCGTCATATCACTGCCGCTAGATTGCAGTGTAATTTATGAATGTATTCAGCCTATTCACATTATAACTTTTTATCAAATTAAATGACAATATTTGGAGGGAAAATGAATTGCATTACATAACTTTTACAATATGATCTCGTCGTATTATTTCGCATAAAAAAGTATTCAAACTAAAGATTTACTTACCACAAAAAGGGCATAATAACTGATTAATTTTATAATCTTTCATGCATTGGGAATAAAATTTGTCGTGCCGCATCACTGACCGAGAAAGATTCTTATTTTCATCACATCATCTCATGTCATTGTTAGCTCAGCGGTCCTGGTTATAGGTCAAGAACCTATAACTACTTGGATGTGTGTGTTCAAATCCATGTGTTGACACCATGTTTTATAATGAATGTAAAGTGCCTGGATGATTGAGTTGTGCTGGTATATAATACTTTTTATTTTGGTAAACAAAAGAAGGAACTTGAAAAAGAGGAAATTAATAAACGAAATTGGAGACATCATCTGGAATCGAACCGCGGACATCTGGTTAAAGGATCGCACGATCTCCCGCCTGGGCTATTAATTTCTAATAGATAGTGGCGAAATTTACTTTCGTATTCTAATGAAAATGTAGCAGTTTCTCATTGATTGAAAACACGGTAAAACGACGTTTTCTAAAAATGAAACCTAGCTATATATTTTGAATTTTGTACAATTATGAGGCGAATTATTAAGTAAAATCTATATGGGTATCGTTTCCATGGTTTTCGGGGGTGCTTATTACGAATATATAACATATTTCGAGATCCAAGATGGTGGACGCGAATTTAAAAAAAAATCAATATGGGTATCGTTTCCATGGTTTTCGGAGGTGCCGATTACGAATATATAACATATTTCGAGATTCAAGATGGCGGACGCGAATCATTAAATAAAATCTGTAGCGCCACATACCAAGTCAGAACATACCTACCTTAACCAATTACCATAACCTCAAAACCATACCAGAAATACCAGGATTTAGAAATAAAACAACATGCAAGAAATATGTATTCAAGACAGGGAAAGAAAACTCAAGACAGTCGCACAAGTATTTATTTTACCCATTAAAACCTTACCACGCAATGACGTCATGTGCACATAGAAACAATGAAAAGCGTGCATTAGAAACAAGCGAAGCAAACCATCGGCCTGCAATATGTGTTAATCGCCTCACTGCACTTCACTTCACGTCACTGCACTTTCATGACTTGCTGGACACCATCACATCACATTCACAATCTTCATTGCTGCGAGCTCCAAGAAACACATGTGAACACATCGGCGACTGCGGCGAAATGGGAGACGGCGCGCCGATGCGCGCGTTTTTATGCACAGGCGCGATGTGCGTTTGTAAGAGCGAGAGAACAACATCACAACAGCAGCGAGAGCGGGAAGAATATCCCCGTCCCGCTCACACCATCATCATCTCGTTTTATTGTTATTACACCGTTATAAAATTGTACTATAAATAGACCGTTACCTGCCAATAAATTCATTCCATTCTGATACTTCAAACTGGCGTTTCATTGTGCAACCTATGTCCCTAAAGTGGTGACCCCTACAAGAAGAACACAGCAAGCAAACCAAGATGCAAGATCAAGGAAACCAGATGGAAGACAAATCCACTTCAGTTCCTGCTGCATCACATCAAGAACTTGCCGGCATCGCTCTCTCAATGCGGATCCCGAAATTCTGGCGTGACAGGCCTAGCCTGTGGTTCTTCAGCTTCGAAGCCGCTACCGACGACATGAAACGGAGTCAGAAACAACTAGCTCAGATGGTAATCGCACAGCTGGACAAGATGGACATCGAGCAAGTCAGCGACCTACTGTATCATCCGACCGAAGACATGTACACCGCGCTAAAAGAACGTCTCATCTCTGTGTACGAAGAATCAGACAGCAAGCAGTTCCAGAAACTACTCCACGACATGGAACTCGGCGACCAGAAGCCATCACAACTACTCCGGCGGATGCGAAGTCTTGCCCGCGAAAAAATCCCTGATTCAACGCTACGTCTCATGTGGACCAACCACCTCCCAGCGCACGTTCGATCTGTACTCGCCGTCAGTGAAACCTTCAAGTCTCAAGCTGCTCTGAACGAACTGGCACTACTCGCAGACAAGATAATAGAAAATTCCAGCACGCAAGTTTCGGCAGTATCTTCCACGTCAGCGCCACGCACGCACACAGACACGCAGATCTTGATGGAAGAAATTCAAAAACTATCACTAGAGGTCGCTGCTCTCAAGTCGTCAAGTTCACAGCCGCAACACTACAATCCACAACCGTATCGCCGTCCATTTTATCAGCGAAATGCAAGCCGAGAAAACAGCCGCCCACGCAGTTTAACACCACCGCCATTCTGCTACTATCACCGTCGTTTCGGCGCCAACGCAAGCCGCTGCACGACGCCGTGTTCATTCAGAAGAAATCAAAATCCGGAAAACTAGAAACAACGTTGGACGAGGCGGATTCCAGCGTTTCAGAATATTCATACCGCCTATTTGTCACCGATCAGAAGACTGGACTCACCTTCCTCATCGATACTGGAGCAAACGTGTCAGTCATGCCTCGAAGAAAAGGCGAAGCACTCAAGCCACTCGATTTTCATCTCTACGCTGCAAACAATACAGTTATACCTACATATGGAGAACGAACGCTTGAACTGGACCTTAAACTTCGCAGACCATTCAAATGGAAATTTATAATAGCAGACATCAGTAAACCTATAATCGGTGCTGATTTCCTGAAACACCACCAGCTTATCGTCGATATCAAGAACCGGCGATTAATTGACGGAAAAACAAGTTTAACATCAAGTACATTCGTCAAGGCCACCAACATTCCAACAGTACGAAGTATCGACGTGCAACAGTCCTATCACGACATCCTAGCGGAATATCCGGGAACTACAAGATTGACTTCAATGAATTTGAACTCGAAACTCGCCGTAGAACATTTCATCGAAACCACCGGGCCACCTATTCACTGCCGCGCCCGACCAATCGCACCGCATCGTTACGAACAAGTCAAGAAGGAGTTTGAAAACATGAACAAGGCCTATGCCGACCAAGCAAAAGCCCGTGGTCATCACCATTGCACATAGTACCAAAGAAGAATGGCGATCTCCGAGTCTGTGGCGATTACAGAAGACTGAATGCCGTCACAACACCCGACCGCTATCCGATCCCGAGAGTCAAAGATTTCACATCGCAACTCACAGATAAGAAAATATTCAGTACAATTGACCTCAACAGAGCCTACCAGCAAGTAAACGTCCGTAATGGAGATATTGAGAAGACAGCAATTATTACACCTATGGGACTATTCGAATTTCCACGCATGTGCCCAGGATTGAAAAACGCCGGTCAAACTTTTCAAAGATTCATACATGAAGTACTACACGGACTCGACTACGCATTCTCATTCGTTGATGATATTCTCGTCGCAAGCTCTGATGAAATCAGCCACAGGGAGCACCTTCGCACTGTACTATCAAGACTAGAAGCAAATGGCATCACAATCAACCCCTCGAAGTGCATATTTGGTCAGCCAGAAGTCAAGTTTTTGGGTTACACAGTCAACAAAGAAGGTATCAAACCGCCTGCCGAAAAGGTCACAGCAATCAACCAGTACCCGAAACCGAAAAATATTGAAGAACTCAGGCGTTTCCTCGGTATGATAAACTTCTACCGTGATCACATACCTAATGCTGCCATGATTCAAGCACCTCTCCATGCATACCTACACAACGGGAAGAAAAGAGACAGAACGATAATAGAGTGGGACGAAGAATCAACCAAGGCGTTTGAGGCGTGTAAAGTAGCGATTCAAAATGCAACTTTGCTCGCTCATCCATCACATATTGCAACATTGGCCATTTTCTGCGACGCGTCTGACAAATGCGCTGGAGCCGTCCTACAACAATTCATCAATGAAAAATGGCAACCACTAGGCTACTATTCAAAGAAGTTCTCCGATGCGCAGCGAAACTACAGTACATTCGACAGAGAATTACTCGCTATCTACATGGCAATCAAGCACTTCCGGAAAACATTCGAAGGTCGAGATCTCATCGTGTTCACCGACCACAAGCCACTAACCTTCGTCCTACAAAAACCACCATCGGCAACAGAAACTCCACGTCGTGCAAGACAACTCATTTTTATCAGCGAGTTCACTACTGACATCCGACACATCAGTGGATCACAGAACATAGTTGCCGACGCACTCAGCCGCATTCCGATCGAATCCATAGCCTGCCCGTCATCGTTGGATTATGAAGAAATCGCCAAGGCACAAGAAAGAGACAGAGCTATACTACAAAAACTCGACGAGCAAAGTAACTTATCACTAAAACGAGTTACTCTACCGCAATCTCAATCAGCCATCTATTGCGAAACCTCAACATCACATGTCCGGCCGTACCTACCAGAAGAGTTCCGAAGAGTTGCTTTCGATGCCGTACACAACATAAGCCACCCAGGTGTACGAACTACGCGCAAACTCATGTCTCAGCGATTTTTCTGGCCTTCTATGAACACAGATGTCGGAAATTGGGCAAAACACTGCATTCGATGTCAACAATGCAAAGTTCAACGACACACGACGAGCAGTATCTCTTCATTCCCACCTACTACGGAGAGATTCCATCATGTACATATAGATATCGTCGGACCTCTACCTACATCACCACAAGGTCACCGGTACCTCGTTACAATGATCGACAGAGTATCAAGATGGCCCGAAGCAATACCTACCGACAACATCTCCGCAGAAGCCGTCGCGAGGATAGTCTATGAAAACTGGATAACTCGTTTTGGCCTACCATCAATACTTACGAGTGACCAAGGAAGACAGTTCCAGAGCCAGCTCTTCGCCAAGCTTATGACTATCATGGGAATAAAGACTACACGCACTACACCGTACCACCCACAGTCAAACGGAATGATAGAACGCTGGCACAGATCCCTAAAAGCTGCATTGAAGTCTCGCCTATCCGAACAGTCAACGTGGATCGACGAGCTACCTACAGTACTCATGGGACTGCGCGCCGCGACGCGCACCGACACCGGTACCAGCGCCGCTGAACTTACCTACGGTCATAGCCTACGCCTGCCTAGCGATTTCTTCATCGACACGCCTAATAACAACGACATGGACTATGACTACGTGAATCAGCTGCGTGCCACTATAAACGCATTGAAACCAAGTCTACCTACAACGTGGCACGGAAACAAACGTCCAATATTCGTCCATGAAGATTTACAAACCTGCGAGTACGTGTTTGTAAGGAACGACGCCGTAAAGAAGCCACTACAGCCACCTTACGACGGTCCTTACAAGGTGCTAGAGCGAGATAGCAAGACATTCGTCCTACAACTACCAGAGAGGCGCTCCGCTACTATTTCAATCGACAGGTTGAAACCTGCCTACATAATTAATGAAGAAAATGCAGACAGCTTACCATCAACACCAAACATTACCTTACCGTCATCACCACAGAACCAGATCACCGCACAGAAGCCGATTTTGAAGACTTCACGTCATGGGCGCAACGTGAATCTGCCGGTACGCTTTCGCTAGGGGGGGAGTCATGTAGCGCCACATACCAAGTCAGAACATACCTACCTTAACCAATTACCATAACCTCAAAACCATACCAGAAATACCAGGATTTAGAAATAAAACAACATGCAAGAAATATGTATTCAAGACAGGGAAAGAAAACTCAAGACAGTCGCACAAGTATTTATTTTACCCATTAAAACCTTACCACGCAATGACGTCATGTGCACATAGAAACAATGAAAAGCGTGCATTAGAAACAAGCGAAGCAAACCATCGGCCTGCAATATGTGTTAATCGCCTCACTGCACTTCACTTCACGTCACTGCACTTTCATGACTTGCTGGACACCATCACATCACATTCACAATCTTCATTGCTGCGAGCTCCAAGAAACACATGTGAACACATCGGCGACTGCGGCGAAATGGGAGACGGCGCGCCGATGCGCGCGTTTTTATGCACAGGCGCGATGTGCGTTTGTAAGAGCGAGAGAACAACATCACAACAGCAGCGAGAGCGGGAAGAATATCCCCGTCCCGCTCACACCATCATCATCTCGTTTTATTGTTATTACACCGTTATAAAATTGTACTATAAATAGACCGTTACCTGCCAATAAATTCATTCCATTCTGATACTTCAAACTGGCGTTTCATTGTGCAACCTATGTCCCTAAAAATCCATATGGGAATCGTTTCTATGGTTTTCGGGGGTGCCGATTACGAATATATAACATATTTCGTGATTCAAGATGGCGGACGCGAATTATTAAATAACATCTATGTATAAGGGTATCGTTTCCATGGTTTTCGGGGGTGCTGATTACGAATATATAACATATTTCGTGATTCAAGATGGTGGACGCGAATTATTAAATAACATCTATGTACATGGGTATCGTTTCCATGGTTTTCGGGGGTGTTGATTACGAATATATAACATATTTCGTGATTCAAGATGGCGGACGCGAATTATTAAATAACATCTATGTATATGGGTATCGTTTCCATGGTTTTCAGGGGTGCCAATTACGAATATATAACATATTTCGAGATTCAAGATGGCGGACGCGAATTTTTCAATAAAATCAATATGGATATCGTTTTCATGGTTTTCAGGGGTGCCGATTACGAATATGGAGTAGTGATATCTCTGCGCGACCTAATTTAACTACTAGCAAACTATTATATATTAGTATTTTAACGTACTGCCAAAAATTAGAAGACACTTACAGACAACTTTTACAACGTTTGTTGGAAATAATATTAGAAGTCAATTATATCAACAGCTAAAGAACATTAATTTTAATACAAGACCATGGTCCTGCTTCCCGTCTGAATTTTTATTAAAATTATTTCTACGTATGAGAATTGACTACATCGTCAAATTCAACAATCGCAATCTGAAAATTAGTAAATCCAAATGTTGAAAATACCTTTCAGTTTCGCATTTGTAGTTTTTAAAAGAATAAGTATCTCAGTATTTCTCTCTCTCATTTTTTTTATTTTGGTATCCTATTATATTATTAAACAATAAAAAATATGTTAGGTATTAGTTCTACATACACATACTACGAATAATGACGAATGTCTACACAAAAGCGGCATTTCGCGTGACTTCAAACGCGATAAACCACTGTATGACTTGTTACGCTGTGGTACTATTGTAAATAATGGTGTGAAAGATGAAAAAGTTACAAAAGTAGGAAGAATCATATCGAACAAAGTAATCAAACATAAGTCGCCAACAGGAATCGATCCGTGGACATCTAGTTCAAGGATCGCACGATCTCCCACCTGAGCTATTAATTACTTATTGATAGCGGCGAAATTTACTTTCGTATTCTAATGAAATTGTAGCAGTTTCTCATTGATTGAAAACACGGTAAAACGACGTTTTCTAAAAATGAAACCTAGCTATATATTTTGAATTTTGTACATTATTTTCTTCATTCATATTTCTTATTAAAAAACATTTATACATCCACACGGGCGACGCGAATATAAAATGATAAGAGAAGCGGTTTCATTAAAATTAGTAGGTACACACTATTGTAAATAATGGTGTGAAAGATGGAAATAAAATAGAAAAGTTACAAAACTAGGTTAAAATATATTGAGAACTCGGTTATTACTATTTCTTTATAGCTAGTTGTAATTACATATTTATATTATCAATAATAGCGCCATCTAGTTGTGTTAGTTTCATAGATATATTTGTACTTGTTTATTGTTTGGATGATGGCCGAAAAAGTGCACCGTTTTACCGCGTCTTCGTGTGTGGCGCTATGCTGTGCTATACGTGCTATATATATTGGAGATGTAGAGGGGCGTGGCTAAAATTTCAATTTCTCAAGGCCATTTAGCTGTTGTCAGCGCCTTAAAGCTGCGCGTCCACTTGGTTGACGTCGGCAGATACAGAACGGATTCCCTCTAAAAATTGCCAATCGCGTCGGACAACGGCAAGCAATCGCGTCTATCAAATGTACATGTCGCAGGGAACCCTTATTTAACCTGCAATTATAAAAAAAAACATTGCAATTTATTCATTTCGGCATTCTACAATTTGCGGGCCCTTTGTAAACGGACGAGTTGCAAATCGCCTGCGATATATACAACGCTTCGAATAGGTATATAATCTGTTGAAATTCATACAAATCTTATAGATGCGTGCCTAAAGCACACCCAGGGCACGCGCCCAAAACGCTTGCTATGACTAATCTATACAGGGTGATTTTGTTATCACTGGCAATACTTGTAGGGGTGGAAGTACTCATCAATGTGAACAACTTTTATTATAGGGCTAACTCTGATATCGCGTAAAATAATATGGTTGCTTCATACATTTTGGTCGAGTAGGTATTGAACTTTTGTATGGAACAGCTGATAATTTTTTCATGATTTCACAGTTAGTCCCATAATAAAAGTTGTTCATTTTGATGAGTACTTCCACCCTTGCAAGTATTGCCAGTGATAACAAAATCACCCAGTATATATAAAAGGAAAAGGTGACTGATTGAATGATCTATCAACGCACAGCTCAAACCACTAGACGGATCGGGCTAAAATTTAGCATACAGATAGCTATTATGACGTAGGCATCCGCTAAGAAAGGATTTTTGAAAATTCCACCCCTAAGGGGGTAAAATAGGGGTTCGCGGGTGACACATTATAAAGCTGAAGAGTTTGTTTGTTTGTTAGTTTGAACGCGCTAACTACTAGTTCGATTTGAAAAATTTTTTCAGTGTTGGATAGCCCATTTATCGAGGAAGGCTTTAGGCTACTTTTTCAAGATCCTTCGGGAACGCGGGTGAAAACGCGGGTTGGAAGCTAGTTCCTTATAATTTAGTGAAACACTTGCACTTACCTATATTAACTTTCTAGATTAGTTTAGTTACATTTTCTACCTTCGGTCATTTCGTCATTGACCATATTGAGATTGTGATCAAATGAATACATTTTCAGTTCTGACGATAATAAAGTGTTTTTTTGTTGGGTAAATTAGTATACTTACATAAATTTTAAATTAAATTGTAAATTAAACAGTTTATGTCATGGATTTTATTGTCGACATTTCAGGGTTGTATCCCATGGTAAAAGTAAAGTTCTTCTGGGTTATTCACCAGAAGTAATACCTGTAACAGACTCGATAGATTTCGAATACCTTATTATTTCATTTTTGTTGCCTGACGGATTTGCTCTATTATATTTATTATTTTGTTTCAGCCTGAAAGATTGAACGTGTTCAAAAACGACCAGGACAGTTGGGACTACACATGTAAGTATTTTTATTTGTTCATTTTATTTTTGACTCAATTAAAATCAATGTTTTCTATGTAATAATATTATTATTATTTATTTAATGGATGTACCTAAGTATAAAAATTACAGTTATTCGCGTGTTTATTGCTCCTTTTTGTACTATTTAATTGTTAATAGTTACCTGCAGTAAGTAGCTGCTTTAGTCCACGGTTTCACCTACGTCTGCTATTCGGGGCGGAGGCATATCCAACAAACTAAAGATCATAAAAATCGGTCCAGCCGTTTTTGAGCTATAAATGGTGTAACTAACTCGACTTTATTTTATATATATGTATGTACTAGCTGTCTGATTAAATCAGTTTGAAGAGCCTAAACTACTTTTAAAATATTCCCTTTGTAACGAAGGGGATGTACTTAGGAAGGATTTTCCGTAATTCAACCCCTAAGCAGGGGATCGCGGAAGAAATCGCGTAGAGAAAAGCTAATCCATTATAATACTTTCAAAATCCAAAGGTTTATTTTAAATAATACATTATAATTAATTAAACATTCAAAATTGAAAATCATTTCTGCATCTTGTAAATTGCAAGACCAAAATTGAAAAGAAAAAACATACCACAAGGATATAAAGGATATCAAAATAGGTAAACAAACAAACGTATGTTTTATGTTACATTTGATGTCGATAAACTAATTTATAAAACATATAAAAATCCAGCGATTATTTTGTAAAATTTATCCTGTTTATGATTTTTTATCACCAATCTTACCACGATGATCCATGTTTTGATGCTGTACAATGATGGCGTCACATCTTAATATATTTATATATGTTTAGTACAAAAATACTCCAGCATGTAAAACTTCAAGTATCTATAAAAGCTAACAAGCCGTAACTTAAAATAAATCCAACGAAATCCAATAATTTGTTTGTCTGCCTCTGCATAAACTCCGTAACTCCGAAGTGACTGCTAATACGAGTTAGTCGTGCTCGAACTTGTCTCGAAAGAGACAATTCGATAACATTTATTTTATTTGAGTCAAATTGAGTCAGACGGTTGTTTTTTCAGGGTTTTTTTAAGTTCAAATTCAGTTTCTCGACTTCAGTATAGAAAAAAATATAATAAAAAGTTTTTTATTTTTAAAAGTAAAAAAAAACTTAAATCAAATTAAAAATAGCCACATTTGCAATAGGTTAGTACCAACTAAATGGATCCACTTGATAAGATTTTTTCTATCCTGAAACCAAAGTATTTTTATTAAAATAATTATAATTTTTATTTATAATTAATAGTATTTTTTTTTAAATAAAAACTAATTGAGAAAATGAAATTGAACTTGATTAGGTATGTAAAGATTGTTTCATAAATTTTATATAAGAAGTGAATATATATATTAAAGATCTCATTTATTCGCTCTGTTAATAAAATAAACTTATTAAAAAAGTATGAAACAGTATTTTTATCTCTTTTTACAATGTTATTTAAGCATTCATAGACAATTATCAATTCTGTGAATGCTATTTATTATTTTTAATTTATGTGCATGTTTTTTTTTTATTGAGCGTAGTTTGCATGTAACCGTCGTGAAATAAATGTACAACATTATGTATTTACTATGTACACTTTGTACTCACATATACACAACTTACTATATTACACTTTACGACCATTCTCACAATTATACGCTTTGTAAAATTCAAATGGAATTTTCTCTTCAAGTATTGATTGTAATTTTATATTGTTAGGAATATTGTATTTTTGAAGCCGTACTATTATGATATAGGTCAGGGGTCACCAAATGGCGGACCGCGGTCCGACCTCTATTGTGCGCACCAAACTTTGACAATTGACAAACAAAAATGTACACATGATTATTTTATTTAATCCGCGCACATCCAAACATACAATAATTTTGATATATTAGTATCTAGCATTATAGTAGGATTTGTAGGAAAGGATCTAAGCTTGGTCGCCAGTTATCATCTACCAACCGGACCGCGATAATCTTTTATATTTTTTAAACGGACCCCTGGACCCCATCTTAATGCTATTTCCCGAGAAAATCGCCTACGAATTTTACTGTTGTACATACAATATTTATGCAATGTGATGTGACTGTACCTACATAACGCGGTTAAAATAGTTCAATTTTTTTTTAACAAAACCTTTCCTTTTTACAAAGCAATTATTATATACTACATAAAAATGTATACTTATAATTATTTTTACTTGTTCCCTTCAACCCGAAACATACAAAGAAATTATTCCATGCAGAAAATCCGTAACGGAAACTGAATAAATCCGGTTGACACTAGTTTAAAAATGAACGCAAGCAACCAGAAATGGTCTCCACATACTTTGAATATGAGGACTTTTAAAAATAGTTAACAAAAGGTCATCAGAACTCTTTGTTGGGGAAATAATACTTTGTGAATTTAGCCTTTAGAGTTTAGTACACTGATCATAAAAACAAAGAGATATAATGAGGTAACGTACAATGTAACATCGCTAGATGTTCACTTGACTCATGGTAATCAATTTGTTAACAATAACCAATGCCTTTGTTTAAAGTCAATGCTAACCTGGCAGTATTGAATCTGTACAACCTTCTGATTTTTAATTTCCCGCCAGCTAACGTAAATTACATTTTTATACGACATTTACAACTTGACCTGTTATGATAGAATTACTACACATCTATTTATCTTCATGAGCTGTGGTTCAGCGGCTAACGGCGGCAGTCCGATCTGGTCCCCTTTCAGTATTTTCAGAGCTAAATCCTCTGTGTAAACTTGGACCGGACCGGGTGTATGGAAATTCTATCCTTTCGCAGTCGACTCATGAATGTTACTACTGTATACATTTAACATGTTATTATTTAAAGTAGTAGTACGTATTGAGGTCATAAAATAAAAGAAAAATATCTAAACACCTACTGTTCTGTTCCGCTTCTATTCACTGTTCCATCCAAGAAATAGACGATGGATGTTAGAGAGGAATTTCTGTTTTGATACTTGTCCATTTTACTTTTTTTTCCCACCTACATTACATCACATTGAGAAAACCGATTATAAAAACACTCGTATTCCGAGCGCACGATGATCTCAAAGCATCGCAACTTTCTTCTTACATTTTAATGGTGGGAAGTGTCCGCCTGGTGGCGGAAATTGCAAATCTCGAGATTACTTCGAGAAAGTACCACGCCACGACCTTAGGTGAACGGTAATTTAGTGTTGACGCGCAATGGGGCAGCGGTTTTAGATGCGAAACCGCTACAAACGTCTAGATTGTATGACTAGTTTATTGTATTCATATAATAGCAACTGAAAACCGTTCGTTGTAATTTAATGGCTGGCTTATGTTCAACGGTGGACATTTATAGGCTGAATAATAATTATGATGATAATGTATTATGACACTCACATTTCCTTTTGACGATATCTCCTATCGTCATATATTATTAGAATTCGAGAGTGCTGTCCATTAAAATGAAATATTTTATGAGTGCATTGAGCAAAATTTACAACTTGTAGTGCCCCTTAATCGTCAGTTTATTTGAACGCAAGGAATAGAAAATATATATATGGCTAATACTACGTCCTAATATCTTTATGCAATGCGAGCGGTAACGCAGTATAAATATACCGCGTCTGTGCGCGACACAATGTATCTTCAGGAGAAATTCTAATAGAAGATAAATGTTAAGTATCAGAGATTAAGTTCTATGTGGTTATGTAGATATGTTTGAAAGCTCGTTATTATAGTTAAGTTATGACAAAGAGAAATGGGGTTTTGATGACGCTTACCTCGTAGTAAATTATATTATTATTCTGTTTCTTAGGTTCCATATTGATTAGTGTTTAAATATACTTAGCATTAACCTCATGTTCTTCATTTTCCACCATTATACTTTGTCATTTTTATTATTGCACTTCAATATATTGGGATTCATAACCTCTTTGGAAAACAAAAATTTGGCAGTAATACCGACTGAAAATCAGCTTTCTTACATCACCTCCAAACTCTTAATGAAATTGCAACTTATGAGATTGTAGAAAACTCCTATACTATGAATCTAATTATGAATACTGAGTAGAAGCATCGCGTGGATGGTCAGTTCGCTAACTGATTTATATTCATCGTACCCTACGAAAAAGTGCAAATTTATGCTAAGTGCATCAACATTTTGGCACTCAATACGGAACTCTTTTGCCAGTCCCTCTTCCCCCGGCTTTAATGGCCGCGAGAATGGGTGCCTTTATTTCAGAGTATGATGTTTATTTCGGACATATATTTCTGGGATCATATTTTTTACTTTTATGTTGTGTATTTTATATTCCAAAGCATAATATTCCAGTGTTATGAGTAGTTAGTTACATCGTTAATTAAGGTTTTCATAGTGTCCTATTGCCCTAATTTCTATGTTGTGGGGCTTGGAACGAATATTAATTAAATGTTAATGTTACGAGCTTACTCGTAAGGACAACTTGTGTACAAAACCCCGTTTTCGAATCTTACATAACATCCAATGTTGAAATCCCAATATTTTTGCCAAAATTTACCCCATAACAGTATCTTTGATATCGCAATCTCTCATGATTTACCTGTCTGACTTTCATTTTAAAATATGGCGTCGTAACAAGTTGGCTGCATTCTACCGGATGGGAAGTACTCACGTCGTTAAGGCATTAATTCTTAGAATACATTGTTGTGTGTATATTTCTCGATACATATTTCTTGAGTGGTGTAATGTTGATATATTCTTAGATCCCTTTTGCCGCCCAACGTGGGACTTTATTGTGGGAATGCATTTAGATTATAAGATAATCATTAGCTGTATTGTGATCATCATAGCTTCTTCGTTCCACACTGCAGGTGAAGAGAAGAGAACCATGATACATCCGGTTGAATGTTATGTGACTTCTCCACAAAACTGTTTTTAATTAAAAAATAAGTTGTTTCACTCACAAAACCAGAATTCAATTTAAAAGTTCACACCGCATATAAATAGACTTCAAGTTAGCAGGTAGTGACAGTTGGCACCGGTCAAGTCACAACTTAACATTAACTACACAAAAAGCTTTTGCGCGGAGACTTTCTGGAATTATTCCAAAGATATCACTGTACTTGTTTGTAGATTCTCTTTTGTTTTTGCCTTAAAATTTACTGGATGTTTAGTCTTCTAAACATTCAGACGACAAGTATTTGATCTCAAATTAAACAGAGGTTACTATGGAGACCAGAATAATGATTTCGCTATATTCATTTCCCAGGTTGAAAATAGACGAATCTGATACTTTATTGACCTTTAAAAAATTTCATACAATATTATTATAACCGGGTAAAGACCCGCTACACCCACGCCTATACTTACTTGTATACACAATTTTTATCTTACAGTAAAACAGTATTTTCTGATAATTTATTTTCAATTTATATTATTTAATTGCCTGTTATAATACCTTAAGATTTTTTTTTGGCTTTGGCTAGTGAGTCTGTCGATACCAAAGAGGTTACACGGTTGTTCAAATGATACCTATGCACTCTAGGCGTGAAGGATGCGTCTAAATTGATGTCAGGAAATGTAGGTGCCGGAAGTTTATTCTACTATATTTAGAAATAAAAATGGTATTTCATCAAATGCTCACATCAGGTTGTTGAAAAGCCTGAAGTGAGGATAGACCTGTTGTATCGAGCTGATTGTGTTTTCTGTTTGTTTTAAAGTGTACAGATTCAATTTGAATTGATTGGGTTTTAACGTCACAGGTTAATTTATTTCGTTTATTAATTAACTGACGAAACTTTGCGGTTGCATTCAGTATCTTGTAACTACATTATGAGTGATAATATAGGATATTTTAATGTTTTTAATAACAATTGTGAAGCAAAAGTAAATTGCGCCACACGGCCGGTGTAAGCGCGGGGCTAATTTGATTTAATTCTTATATATACAGGCTAAAGTTGAAATGGTTTTAGGAATAAAATGCATTGGTGATCTGTGATTAGCGCTGGATGCAATCTGCGGTCTTCACCGTTTAGTCTATGACCAGTAGTGGTCACCCTTATTCTGAATATGATGATAAGGGTAGGACGGTATAGAAACATTGCATTAACTGAAACAGTGACAGATATAGCTAGGGTTAACCTATTTCAGTTACGAGTTTTGAACTTACGTTTGTATGCGTTATTAGTTTAGTGTTGAAAAATATTGTTTTTCCGTAATCCTTTTGATGTAACCCTATCAGTTCATTTTATCTCTTACATGATTCTACTCTATTTTGCGATCGGAAATCCTAATCGATCAATAACGAAATAAGTTACTTGAGAAATAACAAAATATTGGCCCAAAAATCTTTGTTTCTAGATTCCATTAGGCACTTAAAAAACAGATTTTCCCACAACAATTCCAGCGAAACATTTCAACAAACCTAACTGATTTCCGCACCATTCATAGCCATTACATTTTATTTGTAACAAAAAAAACAAATACTCCCCACGGGGGTGATTCCCAGTGGAAGACCATTAGCCGTACGGTGTGAATGCGGTCGCAATTTCCATACAATAAAGAGGTCAGGAGTCGGCAAACGTCGCGAAGTGCAATTTCCTTCCCCCTCCTACTTACGACCTTCCGTCCATTAGACGCGGGTAGGGATATAGTAGATTTTTTATTAGAATACCCTTTTTGGGGGGAAACGGGAAGTGAAAACGATGAAGGCTGAGAACGGACTGTTTGAAATTGTACAAATTATTATATTGTATTTTGTTTTTTTTTCGTGGCAAGCTATTACCTACTGGTCTTCACCATTTCAAAAAGGAAGAGTTAAAATATATTTGACTCTATCTTAAGCATGAGCAGATTTTTGGGCTATACCTAGATCTTTCCTAATGATATATTCCAATCTGATCACGGCTGTAGTTCGATCAGAAGAGAAACTTACGTGAGCCTAATACATTTTTTTTTTTTTTTTTTACTTTGTATAGGCTTGTGTTTGACCACAATCTCACTATGGTAGGTGATGATGTGGCCGAAGGTGGTAAGCACATGAAGCCTAGAAGGATCTGGCTCTCAAGTGCAGCTGCCGGAACACACCAATAGGTGTTTGGCGACAGATTTTCAACTTGAGGGTGGTAGCCAGCCAGGCGGGTACTACAAAGTACCCTACCACCGTGCTATGGTTTCCTCACGATGTTTTCCTTCACCGAAAGCTCAAGCTCATTGTAGGATTCGAACCCATGACCTTCGCCGCGGCGTCCGACGTCACTACCACTGAGCTATCATCGCCTTGAAACATGTTTGACAGCTTGCTAAGGTCACATTTTGAAGTCACAATCAGTCTTACCTTAACTACTTCACTTTGGCAAAAATCGCCCCGCTTCATCTTCTTATATCCCCGCTTAGCTTGTACACCATAGTCTATATTTATATGGAGTCGTCGTATCTGAACGAAGGCATGATGTGTGCTCGTTGCCGTCGCCATAACAATATCAAGTGGCTCGATGTCGGGAGAGTCTCGGGCATCGATGTGAATGTGAGTGTAGATATGTTCTTAACAATCGCTGCTAATGTAATCTATGCTCAGTTGTTTTAAATCTCAAATCAAGTACTGACTGCGTCGACCTTTTACTAGGTGGAATACTGAGTAAGGAATTCGTAAGAGATGTTGATTGTAATAGAACCGGTTGGTGCATCTATTTGTGGGAATGTTGTACTTTTACAGCAACATTCCGGTTGTTAAGTCAACAGATGTTAATGATTCTGTAATATTGTTATGAAATAGCTCTGTGGTAGGGTACTTTATAGAACCCACCTTGCTGGCCCTCAAATTGAGAATTTAGCGCCAATCACCTATCGGTGTGTTCCGGCAGCTGCACTTGAGAGCCAGTTCTAGGCTTTATGTGCTTATCCTCTTCGACATCATCACTTACCATCGTGAGATTGTGCCTAAACGCAAGCCTATACAAAGTAAAAAAGAGAAGAAATGTTTTAAAATAACATAACGTTGCGCAGTTGATTTGTTTTGTCACATTGCTCGAGTACTTCTCCAACTTTTAGGGCTTCTTTAATATCAATGTCCCCCTGAAGCTACAAAGATGGTTTGTAACAGTATTAGTAATTTCGAATTCTTCTAAAGAAAAAGGTTATTTCTTTGAGGATGATTTCTTTGCCGACATTTGAAACAATATGTAAATAGAAAAAGTTACTAAATTATGTTAAACTTGATAACAGTATTGAAATGAGGTATGTAACATATGCCAATACCTTTTTAAGTTATGTCAATTTATGGGCAGTACTTTGAAAGACTGGTTTCAGATATGATTTTTAGAGCTTCTAAGAAGCTTTTGACTTTGATCAGTTTAAGATCCGAATACTTAATGACGCAAAAACCGTTAAAATTTTACCCTCCAGTCAAAACCTTGTATTATATAATAAAATATTGATTCTAATTATATAGGACGTTCCATCACGTGTAAGGCTTCAAGGCTTTCAGACAGTTTTGTGAAAGACAAATACAATGTAATGAGCTTAATTGCGTGTACCGTTCCTTCAGGGCCAATGGATATACCTAATTATGAAGGCTTTGGTTTTAGGATAAGGATTATGTTTTTTAGTAGAAATTGGGGAATTAAATTGCAATGGGCTAAATCTTTCTCTTCTTTTCTCTTCTCACATTTTTTATTATTCTCTTCAAAATCATTTCTATACTAGCTGTCCCCCGCAGTTTCACCCGCGTCTCCGAGGGAAAAAAGTAGCCTATGTCCTTCTCCATACCGTAGGCTATCTGCGTATCAAATTTCATCGCGATCGGTTCAGCGGTTTAGGCGTGGAAAGGTAACAAACAAATAAACTCACTTTCGCATTTATAATATTAATATAGTTAGTATCTCTGAGAGAAAATTACATATTACTAGCTGTGTGCTGCTTCAGGTATAAAAACTATTTAGCTCCATCTCCAAGATTCTAACTACGCTTCTGTTAAATAAAATCTATTGGGTATTGAAGCCGTGAAATGACATCGATTCTATTTCATATTACTAATATTACAAGACATTCCTGCTAGGTTGCTTTAAGCCTGCCAAAGCACCCAAAATACTAAATATGATACATGAAAAGCAACAAAAACTCATACAACAATGGCGGACGAAAAATACACCTGTCCCAAAAAAATTAAATACTCATCATGTTTGCATTCAACGAGGGAGGGAACAAAAACGTACCTTAATAAATACACGAAGGGTCATGATAAAGTGCTGTGTGAAAAAAAAGAAACAAGCCCCCATTTCAGTATTTCCCGCCACAACGAAGTCTGCGTAATAAATAACTGACAATTGTTGGTGACGTCACGGTTCGTGCCAGTTAGGCCAAGTACAAATATTTAACTGGAAGTTCAGAAACAGCCTGGTTGTGCCGGAGTTCATTATGGAAGATTTAATAAGTTCCTACTACCTAATACTATTTCAGTTGTGTTCATCTATCTATACTGGGTGATTTTTTAGTCACTGGCAATACTTGCAGGGGTGGAAGTACTCATCAAAATGAACAACTTTTATCATGTACAAAAAGTTCAATACCTATTCGACCAAAAGCAACCGTTTTATTTTACGCGATATCAGAGTTAGCCCCATAATAAAAGTTGTTCACATTGATGAGTACTTCCACCTCTGCAAGTATTGCCAGTGATAAAGAAATCACCCAGTATAGATAGATGAATATGTTTGGATAGAGCGAGAGAGACTCAATGTAACCCCACAAATACAGGATCATTCCTAGTTTGGGGCAAAGTGGTTCCTGGAAAAGTACAAAATTTTCTGAAAAACACATTATAATACAAAATAATTTGTACCGTTGTACGATCGTTTGGCTTTAATAAAGTTTCTATTTTTATTTAATAATTATAAGTTTGTTTTGAACAGAGTAATTACCGGCTCTTGTCAACAAAATAAACTTAAAAAAACAAAAAATCATATCATACTTTTCATGTCAGAAGAACCGCAAGTTCCTCTGGAAGGCAGTTGAAACCGTCACAGGACATTAGTTCATCAAAGTATTGAATTTGTTTTTATGTACAATTCACAACAATTCAATGTTAGTTTAGCTTTAGATAAATCACGAAAAATACTTTGTAACTCATTGTTTGAAAATTCAGGTTTCATTCTATTTTACAATTTTCCACATGAACCTTTAAAACCAAGGTTTCACCCCATAAAACTCTTTCCCGGTATTAAACGTAGCAGTTTACGTTGCTTCCAGGTAACATCCACCTTACGTTACCTTCGTGACCACAAGTGGAACTAAAATAAAACAAAAAACCCCGCATTTCTAACATCACGCCATGTGAATACTAGCTTGTTAAAATATTCATCCAACCTGCCCCATTAACTGACACACATAACAACCAATCTTATTGTCTTCAAAATACAACTCATTATCGTTTGTATATTACCTCACTGAAAAGAAGAAGCGCTGTCTTGTTCGCCCATCTAAATTGGACTCTATCCGGAATGTCTTTGGGTCATTTTAGACTGGTTGGTGGTGAAGGAAACTGAAATCGCTTGTATAGTTCATCGGATTACAAATTAAATGAATCGTAATGAAGTTGCTGATAGTTTTCTCGGAGTGGCTCAGCGGATGGTCGTTTCACCAGAAGTGCATTGTTACGGAAATCCACTCGGAAAAAGCTCTAGGTTTATTGACGTAGTGAATCTAGAATGTTATTTTAGTGTGAAGAAATAGTTTCACTGGATATTGTTTCTCTTTTGAAAGTAACATGATATAGAGTTAATTCTAATATGGTGCCCAACGTGGTACCAACATTTAAAACTGAAAAAAGTATTTGTTTTATTTCCTGATTGTATCTATGTTACAAGTGCACAAAGTAAATTTGGAGATGATCTACGTGTATTTCTAAAATATTCAGTATTAAGTGTCCCTCGGTTCTTCTCGTGTTGCCGGAATTCCTAGCCTGTCTATCTCCGGGGTTCATGCTAATCTTATGCTAATTTTCATCAAAATTGTCGTGAATGTGTATCAAATAGACAGACTGAGTCATATTCTCATTTATAATATTAATAAGCATCATGTGCATATATATTTATTCCATTATATTTGCCACTGGCACACATATTACACAATCAAATCAAAAAGCTTACCCAAAAAGTGGTTGGACTGATCATTCGTTCATTCCAATCACGAATCTAGGGCGAACTTAGGATGAACATGTAGTGAGGGGTAAATTAATGGATGTACCGATCATTTCCTCATGGTACACATAATAGTTTCTTTGTATTAGATACACAGTGTGTAGTCGTATGTGTAACGTTTGTTGTCTGTACTTTTTGCTCGCTTTACTTTAAATTTTTTACCACTTACCAACTAGTGTAATGTATAGTGTGTAGGTATTTTTAAAGTCCAATACTAGTCTACTATCATACTTAATATCAGTCCGATCATATTCCGTCCAGCCTTTACGGAGCAAAGTGGTAACAAACATGCGCACAAACTATTGCATTTATATTATCAGTAAGATAAGATAATAATAGCAGGAAGTAGGATTTGTAGAATAGAATTGCATTGACGGGCCGGTTGGCGTGGTTGGTAAGATACCCTATCTATCACGCCGCAGGTCGTGAGTTCGATTCCCACTCAGGACAAACATTTGTGTGCATGAACATGTCTGTTTGTCCTGTGTCTGGTCGTAATTATCTATATATGTATGTATTTACAAAAGAAAAAGTAGTTTGGGGTATCTCTGCTTAGTTTGAGGTCAGATGGCCGTGTGTGAGGAATAATGTCCCAGAATATTTATTATATTTATTATTATTATTTATAAAACCGGTGCGTCTCTATGATCAATGGTGCATAAATCTCGCCTAAAATTTACTCGCTATCCACCAACTCTGTGTGTCACCTTTTGTTAGTATTCATGGCTCGGCCGTTCCGAGCGCCGCAGCGTCGGTATTGACTCTCACTACCCTCAATATTTTATTCAATTATATGTAAAAATATATACCTACCCTATTTTTCTTTGTTGTTGTCGATTCGACGACGACTATTGAACATTCTTGTTTTACACTCGAGTCGTCGCGTTCCAGGAATCTTTCTTTATATATTGACGTTTATTGTGAATTCTACAAGGATTGAATGGCATGCAATGGTATTTGCATTCTTCAAAAAGGAGTATCTATACCTTGTGGTCCCCACTTTAGCTCGATGGAGATTGATTCAGATCTTTTGCCTTATTTCTATATTTTTGGAAAAAGATCATCAGTTATCTGTTTGAAGTTCTGAAACATTCGAAGAATACAGTAATAAACTTTTTTAATACTTACCCATCATCTTTATTAATCTATTGAGACCCTTTCAACATTTTTACCTTTATATTCACCCCTCCTGTTGTCGCTAAGCGTTGTTGTTTCATTATAACTTTTAATGAGGTGCCCTCGTTCATTATTCTTTGAAAGAGGATTTTTTTTTTTGCATTTCGACCCAAGTGAGCGGTCCCGCGTTGGGCGCCAATATGGTTTCGCTTTGATATCCTACCCTCTTATTTTTGATGAGCAGGATTTTATAATTGAAAAATTTGGAATGATATCTTTGTTTATCTGTATTTTACTGTATAATTTTAACGAATTTGTTACAGTATTTATTTATAAAAAACACTTTTATTAGGAGTTATCGAAGAAAGACTCATCGTAACTTCTGACTAAAATAATAACGCTCAAGTGTAGTATTAACAAATGTTAAACATTATAATGGGGCAATGTGTGTTCGTTCTAGCACACATAAACTACATAACATACTATGACAGGATTTCCATTGTTTGAAAGCTTACAATCTAATTTTAGAACTGCGCTCTCTATACGTACGTGAAATAAACAGTACAATCAAAACATCCTTTATATCAAGCAGATTACAGCCAAAAAAACTAAATTTAAAGCACAATGTTTCATAGTCGTATCACATACAGCAGACGAATGTAGGGTCAAAAGATTTCTATATAAACATGGTTCGTGAGACCATTGACTGCCGCGCCGACCGTCCCGCAAGACCTCGCATCGATGAATGTAAATTGAAAATCAAATCGACCGTGCTCCGAATAGACCGACTATATCGCGGAATAAACAAAATATTATTCCATTTGTATAGACTTGAGTGAATGTGACTGTAGAATTGAACCTTGGATATTTATGGTTATCGTTAACCTAGAAATAATGATCCCTGTTACATGGCGGACGACTTTATAAAAATAATTTCCATCAATTTAATTTTAGTAATAATTTGTTCGACCATAATTTGACAGTTTCCAAATTAGAAGCCATTTTTAACCCTATTTTAACCAGTAAATAGCATACATTTTATCATATCCTTGCTCACAGCATATGTGTGTCAGAAGCATTACCCTACATTGCCATGGGTAAGAAACATGTGCCTTTGAAGGCATGAGAGATTGAGGAAACGGATATATGCGAAACATTATTGCGTATGGCATCTCTCGCCAAATCTCAGCAAGACATGTTGACGCCATTTTGCTTTTATCCTACTTTTGTGAATGGTAGAAAAAATGGCGACATGATATGCGTGTAAATGATACTAGTTTTTCTACTTACGATTCTGGTTTGGGTAAGATGGAATACAGCCCGATGCTTATAAAAACACTCGCTTATTACATTCAAGCTTAATAGCTCTAAATTTATGTTTTTGGAGTATTTGTTCCAAAAATGTGTAACTTATTTTTTATATTTGTGTTTCATTCAATCTGGAAGGAGCAATGATGAGACTTGATTGGTCTTTGACACATGATGAGAACTGAGGTGTAGATTGCCAAAATATGCTTGTCCAATTGATGCATAGTCACTTACTTTATCTCACATATATTTCAGTCTACAACATACGCCAACTGTATTTCCTTAAAATTGTTTGCTGTGAATCGCACTTGTAAATGGGAGCTTGGAATATGAACTTATTCATTATACATAAGCTAAAAAGAAATGTTATATCTAAATAGCGTTTATCCTAGGAATAAGCGTCTCAATTACGTACCTACAATTAGCGTCTCAACAATTTTTTTTTTTTTGTATAATAAAGAACTTTTTCAATAAAATAACCTAATTACTTTTATGCTTCACAAAAAGCTTTTTTAAAAATAGTTAATTTTAACCACAAATTCTTTGTAGATAGAACCAAAGATATGTTGTCCTACTCTCCCCTGCACCATATAATTATCTCAGCAAAAATATATATATCTATACTAATAATATTATAAAGAGGAAAGATTTGTATGTAAGTATGTTTGTAACGAATTGGCTCAAAATGTACTGGACCGATTTTAAAAATTCTTTCACCGTTAGAAAGCTACATCTTCACCGAGTAACATAGGCTATATTTTATCCCGGGAACGCGGATGAAACCGCGCGGAAAAGCTAGTACTTAATATTATTAAGCTGAAGAGTTTGTTTGTTTGAACGCGCTAAACTCAGGAACTACGATACGGTTCGATTTGAAAAATTATTTCAGTGTTGGATAGCCCATTTATCGAGGAAGGCTATAGGCTATATTTTTTATCCCGGGAAAACATAAGATCCCTCGGGAACTCGGGTGTAACCGCGTGGAAAAGGTAGTATTCACATAACTATAAACATTTACATACTGTCTTATGTATATAAAAGTAGTAATATGAATACAATAAAAGTGTACGTAACTCGATATTACATATCAATATATCTAACACACATGTAATATATCGTGATATATCTACAGGGTATAGTTACAATTGATGTATAGGTCCATTTATAATAGAATGGTTGGATATTCTATACGATATGTTATCTAAGACCAATTTGGATCATAAAGTAGTTCTTATCCTAATTATTAGGTTCATCTACAATAGGGTATTTGACTGACATTCAAATCAGCAACTTTTTATGAAATGTCAAAACGATAGGTTTATATGGAGTTTTGTATGAAATACAAGCATGTGACGTCATAATTATATAGCCTACTCTTTATGGTTAGATTGGTCATTAAAAATCATAATAAGGATAAATTTAATAAAATAATCGTGGTTTCCCCTTTTTTTTTGATGTTTTATACATTGGTTAGTGTTGGATAATTTATTTTGAATACAGGCAAATACCCTATTCATTCATTAATTTGTAATCTTAGTAATTATTTTATAGTAATTGTGAGTTTGAATGAATGGATAATAGAATGAAATATTCTTTATTGTATAAACCATTATGCATACAGGAGGAGTGTGTGTATGTTTGTCCTCTCAGATCCATAACGGCTGAACGGATTTGAATGAAAATTGGCACACAGATAGAAACGGAAGGAAACTAGTAATATAAATTAATGAAAATAATGCAAAATAGACTACCTTATCGCTTATTTTTTAATTCCATGCTAAGTCTTTTCTAAGGTCCAAAAGTAAACAAATCGAATTGATTTTTCTGCTCTCTAGCATCTTCACCATTAATTAACAGGTCATCCAAATAAACCGATTCGAGCAGACTTCTAACGAACTATCGGGTTTCGAATCGAAATAAACGGACGACCGGAACCATTTTAGCAACGAACACACACTCGGCACAGAACCCTATCAACCTTCAAGTAGCTGAGCGTCTGATAGGGTTGTCACACTTCCAAAAAATCCGAAAGTTTTAATTTTTGAAAATGGTTTGGTTAGATATGTCATCACGACACCTTTTTTTGTGAGTCACGCCGCAGGTCGTGGCTTCGATTCCCACTCAGGATAAACATTTGTGTGCATGAACATGTCTGTTTGTCCTGTGTCTGGGTGTAATTATCTATATATGTATGTATTTACAAAAAAAAGATGGCCGTGTGTGAGGAATAATGTCCCAGAATATTATTTATTATTATTATTATTTTGTATAATACTGATCGTTAGGTCTACGTTTTTGCTTTAACGTAAGATAATCTTACGTTTAGGCTCTTACTACGAATGCTATAGCCTAAATAACAATTTCGCTAAAGTTTATAGTGTCATAAACTTTAAACTGAAATCAACACGATATCTTTTAATTTTGTAGTTAGTTATAGCCCATACCAATTTAATAAACTGAGCAACTTATATAACCCAAACTCTCATTATCAATGCTAATATCCATATTACCTTTATCTGTCTTTATTTCCATTTACCGTATGTTTGTTTGTCACCTTAGTGGTATAATACAGTGCCATCCTTACCTCAACCCACTCAGTCAGGTTTACGCGATCCGATTTGTCAGTAACCCGCGCACGGACCCATGTGCGCTTCTATCAATCGCTGAACGATCTTGACTCCATACTGGATGCTTCAGACGATTGAGCCGTGAAATATTTTAGATATCCTTGATGTGGGCCGCTCTGTGTATGATGTCTTTAATATACAGGGTGATTTTGTTATCACTGGCAAAACTTGCAGGGGTGGAAGTACTCATCAATGTGAACAACTTTTATTATAGGGCTAATATAATAGATAATATAATAAATATTATAAGGCTCTGATATCGCGTAAAATAATACATTTGCTTCATACATTTTGGTCGAGTAGGTATTGAACTTTTGTATGGAACAGCTGATAATTTTTTCATGATTTCACAGTTAGTCCTATTATAAAAGTTGTTCATTTTGATGAGTACTTCCACCCTTGCAAGTATTGCCAGTGATAACAAAATCACCCAGTATAGCTTGGTTGAACGAAAATTTCTGTTCTAGTTCATTCTGATTATATCGGTTACAAGTGACAGTTGTTAAAACTAAAGGAATTGGAATGAGGCCTGCAGCTGGCATACATATCAAACCTACAACTACAACCTACTTTTTGAGAAAGGTCAAAACGATGGCGTTTTGTATTACATACTTAATTGTGATGTCATAATTATACAGGGTGACTTTTTAGTCACTGGCAATACTTGCAGGGGTCGAAGTACTCATCAATATGAACAACTTTTATTATTAGACTAAGTGTGAAATCACGTAAAAATGATTAGCTGTTCCATACAAAAGTTCAATACCTACTCGACCAAAATGTATGAAGCAACCATTTTATGCGATCTCAGAGTTGGTCACATGAGTTAGATTAGATTTTTTTAGATATTTTATACATTGGTTAGTGTTCGATAATTTATTCTGATAACAGGCATCTTCCCTATTGAATTATATTAACCAGGTTTGTTGGTAGTTTTGTATAGCGCCTAACAAACCCTGCCACAAAAGGTAATTGATCTTTGTGTGCTTACCACCTTTGGTCACATCATCACTTACCATGGTCAGATTGAGGTCAAACATAGACCTATACATAGTAAAAAAAGGTAATTAAAATACCTATAACAACAGTTTCTCGATATTCAAGCTAATTACACCAATAATGATTAAAACTAAAATAAAAAGGGTCCACTAACACCAGGCTAAATACTTATTCAGTTTCATAAAAAAAAAACCCAAAAACCCAGCTAAAATATTCGATTAACTATCCTCAAGAAAGGATCGGGGATCCGCAGATATTAAATCCGTGCTCGCTTATTACACTCGCAAACATTTCCATAAATTCCAGTAGATATGATGGTAGGCAACTGTAGAAATCTAAATAAATAGTCTAGAAGTAATATTTTATCGTGTATTATTTTGTCTGTGTAATGAATGTTTTTCTCTTTTTTCTCTCTACTACATACGTGACACAATTTGCAGCTTTAAAATTACCTACGCCACAATAAATCTTTCCATAAAACAATGCTTAAAATTAAACAATAGTTAATGTCATTATTTGCAATACAGGTAACAAAAGATGGATACAAAGATATAGATAATGTATTTACCATGTGTGACGTACAAGTTGCTGGTACACACACGTACACTGGGCAAATACAAAATAGTCAGTTTTCCTTTATTTCAATAGATTAAACTCAATACAATATCAAATTCAATCCAATACCAATTCATACACTAGTCTCTGCGTCAACTCCACGCGGTCATTGTAAATAGCATATCCCACTTTCATTCTTATTTAGATTTCTATCATAGTCACCATACGTTATATAACCTCTCATCCCTAGAGGCTATTGAATCAAATAACATTACATCTTTGTTAGGGACTCTTGAATTGAACTCCCTTACCTTACGGTTGAGGGTTGAGGGATTGAAAATTATTTAACACATTCCCGTTTTAGTTTCTTTTTCAAATACCTTTTTTATGATCCTATCCCTTAACTGTATTCTGATATATGATGTACTTTATACAATTTGGATAAAAAATATGAAATTTAATTACTTCAGTTGTTTATGTTACGTTTTGTAAAAAGCAAATAGATGAAATTATATTTTATCATAAAACCTCTTGGAACAGCTGTTTTCTACTATATGTTTAATACTTTTGAAAATAATTTAACCTACCAAATATTTTACAGAAACTATATATTCATTACACAGGCCTTAAACATTTTTTAACCGTAGAATTTGACTAGATTTGAATCTAATTCCTTTTCTATTGCTTCAGCTTGCATTTCATCATAGCTTTATCTACTTATCACCTTCACCTCATCATCATGTGTGATGAGGATTATGGCCCAAGCCAGCCTTTTCAGAGTTAAAAAATAACTTATGAAATGGGTATATTTTCTCTAAATTCTACACCTGATCCGGCCATAGTACCTTTTGGAAAGGCTTTTTTAATCTGGTCAAGTTCTACACAGACATGCACACACACATTATGAAATTCAACAGGGTCACGTCATTGCTTGGGCTACATTACATATGGTAAGTATTGCTTACAATAACTTGTACATTTAACAATATCTAGTGTCATAGTTTCAACATTATCTACTTACAAAAGATTTATATCATCTATAGTATCTTCAAATTGATCAAGATCTCCTTTTGAATGACCATTTTCTTATATTTGAAACTATGGCACTTGAACATTTATGAAAGCTAAAGAAGCAGTTTTATTGAGACAAGTAATTTGATTTTTTTCACGAATTATTTCCATAAAATATTCTGAATACAGAACTAGTAGATTCTAATGGAGAAGTAACTTGAATATGTGTTTGTAAATAAATTATTTGTCTCAATTCGACTTAATATTGCAGCTTCATTATTTACTTATATTTAGTGAGCTTTTACATAGCTATTAATTCACTACAGCGTTTTACTTCTAACATACAGATGTACACTAGTAGGAGGTTTAATGTTCACCACCTTTGTTCTGGTATCAAATAAGATATCAAATTTAAGATGACTATGTGGTGGACACTTTTCCTTCTCAATTGTACGACTCCCGAAAGTGATATCTTTATATTTATTAGAAATCTTCCATGCACATATAAGACTAATGTCAAACACACTCTTTTAAATGATCATCATAGATAACATAAATAATGAAGAGAATTAAAACATTTTCCTAATGAATTGTGGACAATCGAAAGCACAGAACAGCAAAAACAGTACAATGTTATCAATTAACACAAGACACAAAATATAAATCAAATTGAACACGTACAACAACAGAAATCGATGTACGAAAGAAATGATATTGCGGAACATTTAATTCGTTTTTGGTTGTTTTTTATTGTTATAATATATATATTTTATTTTTTATGTAGCTTTTTCTTAATCATGAAATTGGCATGACAGTTAACGCTATGCGTCAGAAAGAGATAGAAATAATGGAGATTATAACAAGTTGGAAAGAGATGATGATAAAGAGTGTGTTCGTCTTTTTATATGTGCAGGGAAGTGGCTGGGGTGGTGATGATGAGGTGGTGAGGAGTTACCGTTCACTGAACTTAACGGTAAGTGATTTTAGCAAAAAATATTTAACACTAGAAATGGCATAATTGGGTTCAGTTGGTGGTTCACTCCATTACATAGCTTAGTATATTATATTGTAGATATTTTTTTGTGCATCTTGATATAAAGTATGATACTTATTATAATCACTGGAATTTGTGATGAAGGATCACTTTTACCGCCTTAATTATTATTGTGCGGTGTTTTGCGATATTTACTAATATATAATAATATTTTGCTTGGATTTTAAATTAAATTGCCGTTTTCAGATTACTTTGTGTACAATGCACGTGCGTGTGCAATAGTCATTTTGCTCATAGTAACGCGTGTTGATCTCTTATTGTTTAGATATCATGCAGATTTCGGAGTTTAGTTTTTGCTTTATTTATTTTGTAATCAGTAGATAAATATTGGTTTATTTTTCCATCATTATTCTTATTTAAAATTTTATTATTCAGGCATAATTTTTCATCGAGCGAATTGACTTCGTATTGCTAACTATAAGACGCCCACGGACCATCGATTTTGATACTAATGTCGTTAGCAGTATGGTGAAAATTTGATTATGAAACGATACTGCACACCTGAGATCCCACTATAATTTCAACTCTTTATGCTACTCTCTCTTCATTATAAAACAGTAACTATACTGATAAGGCAGCAAAGGGATACAAAAAACGCCTATTTTATTTCAAAGTCAAAGTCATTTATTCAGTTTAGGCCCCAGGAGGACTCTTAAGGAGGTCGAAGCTACTGAAGTTACCTAGGTATGAGAGTCAGCCTTCATTTAAGACCTAAGGAGCAATCAAGTCAAAAACCTTAAAGAGTTCAAAGTTCGCTCCTCGTTAAAAGGCCAAACACGTATAATTTAGGTGACAATTTATAATTTAGTTTACGCAAATAAGTTAAGTTTCACGCGTAGGTAGGTACTGATCAACACATTAGATACTAAACTTCATAACGACAGAATTTTCAAAGGTGGTTTTTGCCAATGAAAATGTTGGAAATTACTGGAGTTGGGAAGGTTTGAAAGCCAGGAAAAGGTGATTCTAGAAGATCATTTTCAAACAATCTTATTACATAAAACACGTAATTTAATACAGGTGAAGCCGGAAACCGTTCTTATAGTTGTGTCCCCACAAGTCGATCACGTCTTCGATTTACCACTTGACAACTATATCTGATCGAAGACTCATCTTGCTTTACGGGTTGTCGGTTCCACTATATTTTGGTTTAAGTTCCCATTATATTGTCCACAGTATCTGATGATGTTCAGCCAGTACAGCGGAGTGCACCGTTGCTTCAGTCGCCGCAGTACACCGGTGGCAGACCCCAGCCATATAGTGAGTACCATTAAAAAAAAAACTTATATAATTATTTACAAACTTTTGTTATCTTCTTTATAATATTGTTTTGAATATAATACATTTTTATTTACATATTTACAATTAAAGTAAAAAATACAAACTATGATACATAGAAAACATCCTCAAAGCCCTCGCTGCTGTCGATAGGCAAGGTTCCCAACAGGCTGGCAGCGTTCCCTTTTTGGATGGCCAAGCTTATGCGTTGGCGGAAAAAGCTCCCAGCGCGTCGGTCTCCCGAAGCCTCGATGAGCTTGGATGATAAAATCCGAGCAAATCGGCGAGCCTCAAACCCCCATGGACCCATGGTTTCAACTGCGAATGGCATGAACGAAAAATTAGAATATAATTTTTTGTATATTTAGAGGATTTCAAAAAAATATGAAATTAAATCGAAATATTCCTGTAAATATTTACTTACATGATTACATGCAACCATATTTTCTACTTCATCAAAAAGCATTTAACGAGTCTGTACGTACTTTTGAAAATACAAGGTAGTCTGTATGAATTTAACTATCTCAAGGTAAATCAAGGGTTGCGATCCTAGTAAGCTCAGTGATAGAGAGGTCGGATGCCGCGCCAAAAGTTCGTGGGTTCTAATCTTACAATGAAATGAGCTTTCATTAGCAATTCATTAGCAATCCCCCTGGTATTGCTAATGTCCATATGCGACGGTAGCCACTTACCATCAGTCGGGTCGCCAGCTTGCTTGACAGCCTTCTGACGATAAAAATAGTCGATCACTACATTTTTCCATACATAACTAAGTCATAAACTTCCTTCAAACTGGAAACAAAAGGCTTTTATAGTGTACAGCTCAATTAACTCCTAAAGCCCTGAGAACTATTTCCGAAGATATTTTCAACAAAACAGATGGAGGTGGACTATATGAGAAATTTGAAAAACTCCATTCAAGCAGGGACGAAGTCGCAGCAAAACTTTTGTAGACATTGTCACTCGTGTTCCTACACGATTGGATTGTAGGGCGTTAGGAACATTTGGAATAGCTTTTGTGTGGACGGTAGCTTTCTCGTTGTTTACAAAGATATATTTATCTCTTTGTATGCATTTAAACTTTTTTCATGTTATGTTTTTAGATATTATTATTTTTCTTTTTTCTATGGATTTTGATATATTTGTAACACTAGGCAACGAAAATGCTGATTTTTAATGTTTAAAAATATTTACTTATATTTACTTTTAGGGTAATAATATAAAAGAAAATTTTGTAGACTTGATAGACGTGTATAGTCGTTGAGATCTTGACGATACGGTAGTTTATATCAAATACACCGGGACACACGTTTACTCCCACGTGTTTCAAACGGCCTGGATCGAAAATTCCAATAGACTACAATGAAGCATATGTCTCAGCCCCGACAAGCAAGCGATAGAATTTCCCGTTGTTTTTTTTAGTATGGTAAGTAATGAAAGTGGCAAGCACATAGAGCCTAGAAAGAACTGGGTTGCAATTGTCACTGCCAAAACACCGCTAGGTGTTTAGAGACAGGTTTTCAACTTGACGGTGGTAGCCAGCCAAGCAGGTACTAAGAAATACGTGGGGTACATCGTACTGTGGTTTCCTTACGATGTTTTCATTCACCGAAAACTCAAGCACATGGCACTTGACGTCACTGAGCTATCAACGCCTTACTGGACTCGTAAATAAATGTGTGATTACAAACTATGACTGAAAGATTTTTTAAAGATTGTGGTCATACACAGCGTGTGACAGATTTATCAATATAAAGGTCATAAATTAGGGTAGTAAACTCATCCACTCTTTCTTCCTCTTCTCTTACGGCCATCTCTACACTCTTTTCGTAATATGATTCAGACGAAACGCAAGTGTGACAGCTATTTTTCTCGCTCTCTCTTTGCTCGCTTCTCACGACCAGTCTGGCAGTTGCCTGGCCTCTCGTCTCCAGATTTTAAAGCGTGAGTTTCGAAGGCTCTATTAGAACATTGCCGGCGACCGGTTGGAGGTTGTTAAAGTTTTCAAACTTTACTGCGGGCCTATTCTGATCTAGCATGTACACGATTTGTCGCAGCGATTTGTTATTCCCTGTGATATTGTCTCTTGGTCTCTGACATTATTTTACGCCTATAATGCACGATAATGATACAAAATATTCACATGTTATAGGTACCACTTGCTTTTACTCATCTTTTCGCATATGCATTGATACAGCAATCAAATCCTCTCGCCTTTCAACATTTCGCATTCAACATCCATTGAAGAACATCCTCAAGAATTTCCTAAATATCCGCCAATAACGCCACCATATTTTTGGTAAATATCAATTATGATATTGATGTCTAAGATACGGTCCCCAGGTATATAATTTGTTTTTTAAATTATGTAGGAAATGATAATGATGATATTTAAATCACCGACTTCAATTTTGGCAATATCACAAGAATAGGTATCCAGTATCCAATAAATCGATGCAACAAACTTTGGCAGTAAGGAACGGGAATCTAACCGAAATGAACACCGCACAGACACTTGCGGTGATGAACTAAATAGTGCTTCTCTATTTATTCGGATAATACTTGCCAAATGAAATCACAGACTCATGCTCGTATAGATTTATCAAATAATAATACAAATCAAGAGAAACGCAATGTATTTTATTAAACAGACAGAGAAGTTATTTAATTTAATGCAATGCTCCAATTAAAGAAAGGTACTGAAGTATTTAGACTTGGAAAAAAGATGAAAGATGTATCATGTTCAAGTAAAGCTGGAAGCCACTATATGCCTAGTAAGTGCTATATTCAAAGCGATGATAGCTCAATGGTAGTGACGTCGGACGCCGCGGCGAAGGTCGTGGGTTCGAATCCTTCAATGAGCTTGAGCTTTTGGTGAAGGAAAACATCGTGAGGAAACCATAGCACGGTGGTATGGTACTTTGTAGTACCCGCCTGGTTGGCTACCACCCTCAAGTTGAAAATCTGTCGCCAAACACCTATTGGTGTGTTCCGGCAGCTGCACTTGAGAGCCAGATCCATCTAGGCTTTGTGTGCTTACCACCTTCGGCCACATCATCACCTACCATAGTGAGATTGTGGTCAAACACAAGCCTATACAAAGTAAAAAAAATGAACTTTGCGTAAGACCTCGTTCGGAGAAATTATAGACAATACATTTTAGAAAACTTGTATTGGAAGATGAAATAAATAACTTTGCGTTTTATAGATGTGGCCCTGGCCTATAATCTCTTGAAGCTAGATCCTTTTGTCTGTATAGGAGAGGCAATAAGCTGCACATAAGCAACTAACTATGTTTCTTACTTCAGTTTCACCTACGTTCCTTATAAATAAATAGGCTCACATATTCTCTTAATTAAAAATCAGCCACGTTTGTTTGTATATGCATAACTCGAAAAGTAGTCGATGGATTAACTTGAAATTTTTACACAACGTTGCGTTTCTATATAAGAATGTTTTATATACCACGGCCACGGGAAATTCCAAGCGTATTAGGTATGTAGGGTTAATTTTTAAAATAATACGTTCACCACTCTGCGCCACGTCATCCGTGAATGAAGTGAAAATTTTTCATGCATAAAAGATTAGTATCATTTCATCTCATCTCGTTCAGGAAGTTACACGACTCGTTTCAGTTGCATAAAACTGAAATTTATATTAAACGGTACGCAAATGGAATGAGTGCTAGAGCCTTTTTACAGGCAAGCTGAATTGTAGTTAAATATTTGACATTACTTATTCCAATTGGCAGTTTTGTTTTTTAGGATAGCGTAAAATAATTAGACACTGTTATTTTTGTGTTTTCTGAAATAGCCTGAAAAATAAAGTTTACTTAGAAGATTCAAAGGTGCCTCTGTATTCGAGCGACTCAAATCGTTGTAGAAAAATAAGAGAGACCTATATTTAGCAGTGGAATTTTGATGAAGACCAAAAAATAACGTGAAAATATTTAATTAATTTACTGTATTTTTATAACGAAAGTAATAAACAAAATATCTGTACCTGACGTAACAAAGCTTTACTGAGAGACCATCTCATAAAAATGTAACAGTCACTTTGTAAGACCGTAAACCTTTTAGAACCTTGAGACTGGAGAGACGACCTGCAAGAATAAAAAGGAAAATAAATAGACAGGCCATACAATCTCTTGCAGAAAAGATGCATGAAAAGTAGGTCGGTTGTTTAAAGAAATAGCGGCGTCATAAACCCGGGGAGGAAGGTGAATGGATGCGTCCGCACGCGGCGCGACCTGTCGCCAGAATGAGCGAATCTACTGGGAATTGTTGATAGTGGAGTGGAATTTAGGGTTGTCAGATTTCAGTTTCATAAAATCATTAACCCATAGTATATCCTATTTCATATTGCGTTACAAAACTTAATAAATGCTCTGATTTGCCGCCAAAAGTCACATACCAACATACTTTGATATTACTCCTACCTCAATGACCTTGATTCTCGCTTCAAAATTCTGCTTTTTCAACTGACTTCAAAAACAGAGGCTGTACTCAAAGACTTCCAACACGATAATATCAGTAAATTCGCCCTACATAAGTGACCTACTAGAGTCGAAAGTGAATAAATGGCTTTGACATGAGTTTTCAGTCTTATATTCCTCTGATAACATAGTGAATAAATATTTCTTAATGTATTTATAAAAAAAAAGCAAAAAGAACAAGACTGTTGACAGCCCTGACACGATACATATAGCGCGAAAAGTGTTGCCAGTTTTAAATAATTCATAAATTCTGTGGAACGCGTCGCGTACCTTTTGCCGTTGCCGCGTCACTGGTTTCGTGAAGCGAATTGATGCTGTGGAAACGTGGAACAGCCTATACTGGCGGGAACTTTATTTAGTGTTTTTGTTTTAATAATAGAGGCGAGCAGGACGGCCATTTGATCTGGTTGGGTCGCTAAAAACAAATGGCTCTGGGTCAACTAGTAACACGAACTGTGCTCAGTAGGAAACAGATTTCATTACAAGAACTGGACTTTAAAAACTGAAAATCGAACGCCCTGCACCTACCTATATGTTGCATTTGTATGACAGTTTTACAACTTTTGGGCTCACTATCTTCGGTCACATCATCATTTACCATTCAAAGTCAATGCCATTTATTCACTTTAGGCCCTAGAAAGACTAATGAACGTCGAAGCTACTGGAGTTACCACCCATTCGTATGAAGTTACCATTGATTGAGTTGTACTCCAAAAATATTAAAAAAATCCTGTATTAAATATAGCAGTCGTAGTAGTTTTGTTTTGTAAGGTACTTTTGTGTAATCAAATATTTTTATGGAGCGATCTTCACTAGTTAGAAGAGCTGGCAGGGTTGGTACATATAAATTATATTTATTACGATTTATGTAAATCATAGCTTAATGATCTGACTCAAAATACATTTGGTTTAGATTTATTTACCAAGAGATCTAATAATATATTTTAGGGTATTTATAAATATTAATTTTAGCTTATGACATATATAATGTTAGCTTCATAGTATCGTACAAATTGAAAATGATCACTTGCTTTTATTCTAAATATTCTGAAACGGATTCCGAATGCATGAACTCAGCTGCGGCAACCCTAACCATTTCTGAAAATTGAAAATAATAAAAAACCAGTGGGAGTGTACCCCTGCAACGTTTTCCGCTCACACCTGCTGGTGTAATGTTTTAAAAATGTATGGATTTTTATGCTTTTTTTTCATCTGCCGCCCGGTCCTCCTTGCATTGCGATCGTCGAAATTTCCCCCGCAAAGCGAAATTGAAATGAAGTTATTCCGTGTTGGGCTTTTTTATATTTATAAATTATTCCTTTGTCTATATTACGGTGCTGATTTTTTTTCAGGCTTAAATGAATGTACAGACTACAACTATAAATAAAATAATCTTCTTTATCGATAGAGTTCTTTCGTTCTGTATTTAATGAGCTGTACTTTGGATGGTGGATAAATAAAAGAAATTGAGTAAGAGTAAGAAAAGGTTGTAATTTCACTAAATGTACACATAGTCTGAAAACTAAATCTACCTAAGTCGTAAAAATAGTCCTGAAGACATTTATAATGCTAACAAAGACATCAAATTGCCGAAGCCTTAGTTTTGCAGCTTCACATAACACTGTCACGTGACATTTTGTGTGTATTATTACAAAACCGCACGTTCACTTTATGACCGCGGTTTCAAGCAATTACAACTAGTACCAGATGCTTTTAAACAATTAGTTCTGTTGATATCAACCCGTTGTTTCTTTGTACGTTCACTCTAATGGATTTTATATACAATTTTGCAGGTTATTTTGATACAGAGAGGTATTTATAAAAGCATTTTTTAAGGTTTATTTTGGGGCGGAAATTGGGTTATTGACTCTAACCGACATTAACTAAATGAATCCCAATCAATAGAAATCTATAATCAACCAAACTTTGGCCATCTACAGTACAGTCAGCAACATTAATAGTTATTTTTTTATCAGAGATTACCATTAATCGAGTTTTTAGAATATCGAGGTTAAAAAAATATTATATGTATGACCACTCGGTTTATTTTTATTCTTTTCAAGTGATTTGCTGTCCCAAATTTTATGTGCAATACTACAAATATTTCTACTTTACAAACTTTGGACTTGAAGCACAATTTTTTTTACGAATAAACAGTAGAATAATCTTCGCACAAAGAAAGATTAAAAGATTTTACATCGAAGTACAAAACACACAACGATTATAATTTATAAACCAACAAAGGTATTTTATAATCACTTATTAAGATATCGAATATTCCGGATTGATTCGTCAAATGATTGGCAGATCCATCGACTGTACCGCAGGCTTCCAACAGATCCTGCAGTGAAGATAACTGTAGTCAACATAGTCAGCATTCATGCGAACAGTCACAAAACGGTGTGTATATTGACGAAATGAAATAAAAACCACCCCATTTATATCCAATTAACCCCACTAACCCTACTAAACTATGAATCACATGTCCAATATTTGTTTAACTAGATGATATCATGATGTATTGCTATGTGTTACTGTAATTGTTTTTAGCTATTATCTGAAAGTGTATGTGTTATTACTAATGTATACAATTGTTACATGACAAAATACTACGTTTTATACTGACAATACTACTAAGATACATATTTATTACAATACATTTATCTATGTTACAAACAGCTGTCAAAATTTTAGTTACATCAGTATTACTATAACTTAATTCATTATCATCAATTTGTTACACTTGTAGTCTTCATAAAAGTGTTTGTATAACTAAATTTATAACTGCACGTTTGCACTGAAGAACTCGGAAGCACAAACAGTATTATAAATGTTATTTCCACCATTTTCATTTACATCATTTTGTATTGTTACTCGTTATCATTTATCAACATTCCTTAGACATATATTTAGACAAACAAATACATTTTCTGTATTTATTTATATTTAAAAATACATTCATAATTGTATTACAGTGTAAACAAAAACATTTTATACAAATAAAACATTACCTCAATTACAGACTTTCATTTTACTACCTATTATATCCTCAGCATGCACATTGACGTTTGTGATGATGCAAATGACTTCCTTATGTTTGTCAGTATAATTAATTGTTATGATCTGTCTATCTGTCAGTCTGTAGTCTACTAAATTTATGTGGCTACCTGTATCCTTTTCTATATGTTTTATAATTACGCTAGATTCAACGACTCCTCTAGCTATATCCTGACATCTAAACATATGTACCTAGTCATTAGCAGAACCTCCATAAATATTTTTGAATCCCTTTTTTATTTTTTCAGTTAGAATTGTGTAAAAAAGTTAAAATTATCTTTTTCGTTGCAGATATGGATTATGGGAGTGGCGGGCCTCCGCCTCCGGGGATGATGAAAGACAGACATGGCCCTCCACCTCCTCATCACCCAGTAAGTATCGTCATCATCACCATTTATAACAATAAAAGGGAAACAATTATTACATGACTGAATGAATTATTTAACAAAACTTACTAATATCTGATGACTCGTAGTACAATAATGATAGATACCTACTAGAAAATAACAAAATACGAAAATTTACTTCTCTGAAGTTGTTTATCGACCACGAAAATATGCCAAAATGTAAAAAATATGGTTGCAACTTTTAGCTTGCCAGAATTCTAGCAAACGCTTTTGTAAAATATATCCGTTCCTAGAATTTATAGAACACTCAATTCTATAATTACTACATTCTTAGAATTCAATAGGCCATTGAAAATTACCGTACAAATGTTACATTACACGCAATGTAGGGTTGATACGGTGTTATATTACTTAAATCAGATGAAGTCAATAAATCAATAGGCCTCAAATTATACAAACGCATAAATTAAATAAGTCTAATAAAAATTAAAACATTGAATTGTACGCAAATAAAAAATATATATATATATATATACGCGTCGACTTGAGAACCTCCTCCGTCTTTTTCGTCGGTTAAAAAAAGGTGAAGAAGTAGTTCCTCGTCTTACCGGCTTAATAATCGGTTTATTTGATATGATTCTCCATATTTACTGATTTCCTGTAAAATTTCTTGCAGTCTTCAAAAGAAATACATTTAATAAATTATGAAGTATATCTGGTAACCTAATTCCTCGGTTGTTTCCAAATAAAATTTATTTTATTTGTGCCAGACGTCTACTAAAATCACAAATTTGTCGCACATGACATCCAATATATTAGAAGCAACCCTAGTCACATGTTGTTATATTCTCATAAAAGTTAAATTTGTCTTTCCTTGAAGAAAATTGATCTATGTTCTTTGAAATTATTAATTTGAAGACGTATCGAAGTTAGGGTTGGGTATGTACTATCTCTAAATTGCCTTATTATTCGACTTATCGTCTTCTATCATCGTAATTAGCTTAGAAATGGCCTGTACTAGATCATGGGCCTCTTCCATCCCTCTTCCTATTGATGTAAGTGCTCTAGTATCTGGCTATGATGACTCGAACGAGATTTGAAGTTGACACTACTTTGAGAAAGGGCTCAAATGCCCACACGAGAAAGAATTTCCTGGCAAAGAACTTTAATCTCATAGTAAATATCTATCAAAATGTATTGAATTTCACAATGCTTTATAGATATCCGTCAAATTTTTCGACAAATTAGTTGAAAAACATTAGCCAAATTCTTACTGATACTTGAGTTCTCTGATAAAAAGTAGCTAGTAGGTTGTAGATAGTAGAACTCTTAGTGCAGAGTTCGCCCGGAAACGTACTACCACCAATCTAATTCTAGTGAAATAGTAGTGCACTTGTATTACTGTGTTTCGGTCAGGAGGGTATGGGAGTGAAATTATAGGCACAGGAGACTTAACAACTTCATATCTCAATGTTGGCAACGCGTGAGTGAGTGATACTCCTGGCAGGGAAAATTATAATATTGTATTTTATTTGCTCGTGGTGTTATTAGCGTCTAAAGGCTACGGAAACCGCTTACCGTCAGGTGGGCCGTGAGCTTGTTTGCCACCTATGTAGTATAAAAAAAAATATGTCTACAAATTTGTTGAACATCTGTACCCAATACTGATATACTTAAGTCAGACCTTGAACACTTGGCGTGCTTACCCCTTTCGGCTTCAATATCACAAATCACGATGAAAGGCAAGCCCATCCAACTAACCCGTTAGCCAAGCGTGAAGCACTAACTCCTCTAGGCTAGGCCCATGTTCAGCCCTCAACGTTTTCAGGTCGAAGATGAATCTAAGAACTATATCTTGGATTTCCAGCGCGATGGACGTGGCTACGGACCTGAAGGTTACGGTGGTGAAGGCTTCGTTCCACCACCGCCGATGCATCATCCCTCAATGACTCCACAGAATCAGGTAATTAGAATATGATGTTTTGTTTTTTCTTTAATATCTAGCTAGGGTAGAAATATGAGTGCCATGAACTACCAGACATCAATTTTATTATAACCACTATCTCTACATGCACATCTAATAATGGTGTAACAAAAATACAATACAAATACAAATTTTTGTTATTAAACGATCGATTTGAAAAATTCTTTCAGTGTTGGATAGCCCATTTATCGATGAAGGCTATAGGCTACTTTTTATCCCGGGAAAACACAATATCCCTCGGGAACGCGGGTGAAACCGCGCGGAAAAGCTTTTTTGATGAAATTTGGTATGGAGGTAGCCGACACCCTGGATTAATACTTTTTATCCCGGGAAAACATAAGATCCCTCGGGAACGCGAACAAAGAGATTTTATGCCACTGAAAATCTATATACATTTTTAGAATAAATAAATATGTACGTCTTTAATCAAGTCAAACAAACATTTATTTATTCAAATTATTCATTATTTACAATAATGTGTTATAAAATATTAAAATATTTGCATTTTATCACTTAAAATTATAATTTTGAAGTAGGCTGTATGTTCATTGACCATTCATTTAGCGCTTGAAAAAAAACATGCGCGCCATTTCCCATAATTTAGATATTTTGTTTTTATCGCATGTCGCTGTGTGGTAAAAATTGTGTTTGTTTTCTCCTCGCAAATGTATTGAAAAACGTCGTATGAAACTCATGAGCTCTGCTCATTACACATTCGGCTGATTTACGCTTGCAACTCACAGCCTCGTGCGTAATGAGCAATTTCGCTCACTTGTATCATAATATACTATTGTTTGACTAACTATGTAGAATTTGATCGTTTCCAGGGCGGTCCACCACAACAAGGCGCCGTCATGATGGTTTACGGCCTCGACCCTCAGACTGTGAACGCCGATCGACTCTTCAACCTGTGCTGCTTGTACGGAAACGTCGTCAGAGTGAGTCCTATTTGGTATTTCATGTACTTTTATTTTGCACGGTGGTAGTACCCGCCTGGCTGGCTATCACCCTTAGTTGAAAATCTGTCGCCAAACACCTATTCGTGTGTTCCGACAGTTGCACTTTAGAGCCAATTCCTTCTAGACTTTGTGTGCTTACCACTATCGAACACATCATCACTTACCATAGTGAGATTGTGGTCAAACACAAGCTAAAAAAAACTCTTATTATTCTGTTATTTCTCTTTTGATATGATGTAATTTTACCCATCAGGGATACTTTCGATGTCAGTTTAAAGATTTTTCATATCTCCTATATTAACGGAATAACGATTACACAAGGACGGTCGATTTATTTAATTCTCTCGTCTAATGTTCCAGATAAAGTTCTTGAAAACAAAAGAAGGAACAGCAATGGTACAGATGGGCGATGGTGTGTCGGTGGAAAGATGCGTACAGAACTTGAATAACGTTACCGTCGGAGACTACACGTTGACATTGGCGTAAGTATTGATAAATCAATATAATAGACACTGCAGAGCTTTGACCCCATGTAATAATCATCTATGTATACAGGCTGTTTTTTTTTTCACTGGCAATACTTGCAGGGGTGGAAATACTCATCAGTGTGAACAACTTTCATTATGGAACTGACACAACTAACTCCATCATTGGGAATCGAACTAGTTAATTTTAACACTTCCAATAGTGTTGCTAATATGTACCAATTTCTGAGAAGTAATGACATACCTAATTTTTATCTACCTACTTACCTTCTAAGCTAGAAAGAAGTTTGTAATTTACTGCTTATAAAACTACTCTAAAAGTCACTCATCATTTTCATCATGTCATTTCCAGTTTCTCAAAGCAAGCATACCTATCGGAGGTGATGAACCCGTACCCACTCCCGGACAAAAGTCCCTCGTTCAAGGATTACGTCGGCAACAAGAACAATAGGTTCCTCACACCAGCGTCCATTCACAAGAACAGAATACAACCGCCGTCCAAGGTTTGTACTGCTTTCATATAACAATAACTGTATTCAGTGATAATACTAATATTCAACAAAAAAAAATCGCTTCCATAGGTTTTGAAAATATGCCACCTAAAATATTCACCCTATATAATCGTGTATGTCGGCGGATGGTCGCCGTGGGTATTTAAAACACCGTTATTGTTCATTATATTTTAATAAAAACAAACACATAAAATATTTCTACAATGATTAAGTCACAATCACAATAATAACAATAATAAATTTGTACTTATCTCGACGTTGAGACTCCTTCACGTCCAAGCACAGAATGAATCGTCAAGCTCTTTTTTTTTTTTTTTTTTCGGCAGGAACAGAAGGTGGTGGGTCCAGGGGACCTTCTTCCACCCTTACGCGGACTTTGCGGCGAGCGCTGAGGGCTCTCAACCGCTACTTAAAACTAAGATAAATTTAGGGTAACGGTAGCCTGAGGGTGCCCCCTGTGGGGCTCGACCTCGGCTCAGGACGTTGCCTGGGGAATATGTGGGAGGACTTAGCATACAAATATATTAATATTTGGGGAAAGGTCGGATTGCTAATGATGTGCAGCTCGGGCCGCTTAAACGGGACGAGACTGAGAGGGACGTCGCGACGGTCCTCGCCGGCGAGGACGAAATCTTGGTTGGCGGTTGCGCATTTGTATCTGTTTTCGGGCTTCGTCAGCCTCGATTTGTGCTAAAGTGGTGGCATCGTCTGGTTCGCTGAGGGCGAACCTAGGCCTACGGATGCGGGAGATGAGGGACGGGGTGATGGTTGTATGATTAAAGGATTCGCGTGATGTGCTGCGGTTTCAAAATATCTGCGTGAGGCGCGTTTCATGAATTGTTTGATTGTAGGGAGACCTAAGTCAAGGTGGAGGTTTTCATTGCGCATGTACCACGGGGCGCCCGTGGCTTTGCGCATGAATCTGTTCTGAACCACCTGAAGGGTGTGGAGGTGTGTTGGAGCAGCGTGAGCGAACACGGTACTCGCATACGTCATGATGGGCCGTCAAGCTCAATATTCTGTCGCTTTTATACGCGTCGAATCTACCTCCACGTGCAAAACACTTACTCATTTCAAATAAAAACAGCGACTTCCGGTTAATTATAAATTGTACAATAATTTGCTAATAAAATCACTACATTGTGTGTAAAAATCAACTTGTGGTAATTACGTTTGAAAATATTTATATTCTTCAATTATTAATCAATTTGCAAATAATTCAAAGCAATTTATACATGACATGTAAAAATTAAATCTTCTAAATAATTAAATTATAATAAATATTTTCTTATATTAATTTTGATTTTAGAATTGTAATAAAAATACATTTTAATATTATTTGTGCCGAAACTGAGAGCTGAACTGTTTGGCGCCCATATGTACTTATTTAAAATAACTGTGGTAGTCCGCCTATCTACTGCTTCCTTCTTGTTATATCAATATAATGAAAACTTTTAATTGGCCTTCCGTTTGTAGCTAGTAGGTAATATGTATTTGTATGTACTAAGCTGTAAATATCTAGGTACCATTGCTGGGGCATACCGGACTCCACCATCCGGACCCAATGTTTTCACATGCCTTCACGAGCCTGCAGAAGAAATTCTCCAGACTAAAGGCATAGATATGTTTCTGATGATGATGTTTTAAATATAAATTGGTTTACCACCGTCTCCAGGTACTCCACTTCTTCAACACCCCACCAGATGTATCGGACGACCAGCTCCTGCAGGTGTTCAAGGACTACGGAGTAACGCCACCACACACCATCTCTAAATTCCCCTTGAAGAGTGAGAGGTGAGATTCTAAATGTTAACCCAATTATACCGTAGTCTTACCCACAATTCAGTGAATTTTAACGTGTTACTGAATCTTACTTCTTTATTTATGGAAAGAGTGAAATAAAATATTATAAATGGCGTCAATTACGAAATATGAATAACTAGTTTCTGCCCCGCGGATTCACCCGCGTTCCCGAGGAAACTTGTGTTTTCCCGGGATAAAAAGTAGCCTATAGCCGTCAAACAAACGTTTATTTAATCAAATTATTCAAAATTTACAATAATTTGTTATAAAATATTAAACTATTTGCATTTTATCACTTAAAATTATAATTTTGAAGTGGGCTGTATGTTCATTGACCATCCATTGGCGCTTAAAAAAAACAACTTGCGCGTCATTTCCCATAATTTTGATATTTTGTTTTTATCGTATTTGTCTCTGTGCGGTAAAAATTACGTTTGTTTTTTCCTCGCAAATTTATCGACAAACCTCGTATGAAACTCGTGAGCTCTGCTCATTACACATTCGGCTGATTTACGCCCTCGCCTACGGCTCGGGCTGCAACTCACAGCCTTGTCCGTAATGAGCAACTTCGCTCACTTGTATCATAATATACTATAGTATTAGTATAGATTTGAGCATAATTTACATTACATACAAAATAAGTTCCAGTAGTCTCCAATTGGCTCACACAACTATAACAGTATATGACTTGAATACTATCTACTGTTGTGTTCCGGCAGTTGCACTTATGAGCTAGTTGTTTTCTAGGCTTTATAAAGGTCGGTAACATATTGGCAATTGGTACTGACGAAAACTCGCTGGATTAATAAAATGACAGCTTGACAACCATAAAGTGAAATATGAGAATGAACGATTCAGTTGCCCCAGACGCAATAGGTAGTATGAAGTTGGCAGGACATGTGCCTTGGTTTCTTACAGATATCAATGAAGTGAATTTAATGTGATAATGAAGAAATCATCAACCAATATTTATTTATAGTTAGTCCCATAATAAAAGTTGTTCATACCCCTGTAAGTATTGCCAGTGACTAAAAAATCAATCTGTATATTCAACAAATTAATGTACAGTTTATCAAACTATCCCATTTCATGCCGTTTATTTAGATGATATAATAGTTGTATGTAATGCCTTTGCAGATCATCTTCGGGTCTCATGGAGTTCCAAAACATATCCCACTCGGTGATGGCGATCATGGCATGCAACCATGCGACCATACAACATCCAGGTACATATCATAATTTTTATTTAAAAAAATCTGTGATTGATTTTTGGGACTACTCTCTCCGATACTTGAAATTACATCTATTGTTTATTTTTTTATGTTACTACTAGTTTTTGTCGCCCTAGGATTTCAGAGTGAAACTATATTTCAAGAATAAAATTGCCCTAAATTATTCACTAGACTAACAAATAAAAGTTTTAAAAAAAGTGATGGTTCCTAATCAACCAATAAAAAGAAAAATAAGACTGACACGGGTTTTACTAATTTGCAGGCGCAAAATTCCCGTTTGTAATGAAGCTGTGCTTCTCATCGTCACGACAAATCGGGCAAGGCAAGGGCCAGCTGCCAGCGCCGGGGCAGAAAAACGACAACTCAAACCAACGGCAACCACAGAACAACGGAATGACCGAACACGAATACTAGTAAGATACCGAAAATTTTAATAATAAATGTATAGAAAGGCAAGTGGTTTAAAAAAAAAGACATGTAAATTGTGTTTTAGAGGACGTCGGACCAATTAAGTCGATTCGGAATGATTTTTAATGTTGGCAACATTGGTGTTGCTATTGTGCAATTATATTTAGAGAAATGATTAAGTTCGCTCGTAAGCCAAAGAATTGTTACCAGCTTACTTACGTTAATTAATTGTTATATATATAGAATTAATATAGATTTTATTGATAAAAGAAAATAGTTGTCAATTTCTTTGTTTGTTGATTTTATGTAGTGAAAATTGTAAGTAAAATAATGATATGTATAGTTGATTCAAATTTTGTGACGAGTTCTGAAGTTCCGAATGAGTTAAATCTTGCCAGTTTTAATAAAAGAAAACTTTAAATTATTTTATGTTTTTTTAAAGTGATATGTAGGCCTAACCTTTTCCTATAAAGTCTTGACCATATCATACGCAACACTTATACAGTGATTGATTTCTTCTAAAAACGGATATTTTTCATATTTTTTAAATATGAAAAAAAGAACAAGGCCTCTAGAATACGTTATAAGATTTGAATCAACCCTGTATATTAATTACCTACCTGCACAAAATGATGTAGTTAGGAGCAAGTGTATATTTTAGTGACGTCGATGACTTTTCCAATGCATTGATACTCCTGCCATTGACTATGATTTTTAGGTACACTCTGTATTGTGCTGGCCTAATTTTTTAACGGAAAACATTTACCCATGTATTCGTTAACGCATTTTAACAAAATGAGCGTCTGTATGTATCCGTCTCTTTCTTCTTTACTTGTAAAGTTACGTGTTAAAAAGAGAATTCGAAATGTTTACAAATAAACGTATTTTTTTTGTAAATACGGGGCTATATTTTTATATTTTGTGGTTTGTATAAAAAAGCTGCAGCTATTTTGGTTTAAAGTTAATTGGATAGTTTCCAAATGCCACGTACTGTAAAAATAATACCATATCTTTGAGCCGCTTCAAGTGTAATCTGAAAAAATCGTTTCTTTACCCCTTTGTTCTTGATAATAATGCCCTTATTACAATAATTAAAATTAAATCTGAAAATAACAAAAAAATGTAGATTGACATCTTTATACGTGGTGTATGGAGGAGTCCTAAAAATAAAACAACTTTCCTCGGACTCTATTATTATTATTGTAGAAAATTATTTACTTGTTTTTTAATCTAGTCAAAAATTCTAAAGCATAATAACCACGCGGTGTTACCAGACTGATATATTTTCAACGGTTTTAAGGATTTTAAGAGAACATAAATTATATTATATATATGTTTATTATGTATTCGTAGGGACCATAGATAAATAATGATAATCTCAGATTTTTGCTTGAATAATATTGTTTTTATAGTCGGCACTAATTGACAATTTATTGAAAATAGTGGATAAATTTTAATAAAATACTTTCTTTTATATAATAATATATACTAAAACAACTGTTTATGAATCGTTAAAATGTCTTGTACTGTCACGAGCATAAATAATATATACACTTAGCGAAATTCAAAAGGGATTTTCCCTTAAAGTTTTTGGTTGAATTTTTATGGTGTTTCGAACAAACTGTTTACGATATTATGATATAGGTGTTGTCTAATAGTTATTTCCCGAGAAAATCACTTGAATTTTGCCAAGTATCTATATATTTATGCTCGTGTCTGTACATTTATTATTATTGAGGCAAAAATATTGATATATCAGAGCTTTTTAAATAATATACCTCCGTCGTTATTTTAAAACTAAAATTCTATCTATTCTTGTATGAAAAAAATGTACACAATGAAACTTTTTTATAAAATTTTAAGTTTTACTATAACTTTATCGCTGACACTGGAGCATTTGACAGTTAAAAAAAGTTTATTAAAAGTTATTTTCTAGTCTGCTTCGTTACTTCTATCTCTCGTCTAAGCCAAATAATAAGCCAAAGTTTAAAAAAGGTGTTAGAATTTAAAGTACTATTACTGTGTATAGAAAAATAGTCTGTTGTACATACTAAAGCTGTTGGTATGACTTATTTTGCTTTCAAAGTACAATCGAGTACTTAAGTATCAATAAAAATTAATTGTTTAAAAAAATATCGGACAAAATTATATATAAATTAGAAAAGGTACATACATACATATCTTTGTGACTATACGTCGTTGATGGCTATAAAATGTCAATTTCTTTATTTTTAATGTACGCCTGTAGATATTGTATTATGATGTACAGTTGTGCACAACTTTATTTTACTGGGTGCAAAATTTATGTTAGGTATAAGATATACTGTGAGTCCTTTGCAAAAGCAGCGTTTTTATATTTATGATATTCTATGGTAAGTACATAAGTAAAAAAAAATGTATGTTTATTACCAAGGTATTTTTTCGATACAAAAAAATAATGTACTAATAATCTAAATTAATAATGCTTTATTAATTTAGATTTTTAATTAAAACGCTGATCTAAATAGAATAATGCTAAAATTAAAATAGTATAGATATGTCGTGCTCGACTGTACTGATGCTTGTCCTCTTGTGTTTAGTAGAAAAGTATGTAAATGTGGGCTTACTATACTTACGCGACAATGTTAAAATGTCATGGTGGTGTCAACATGACACTAGACATTTATCAATGTCAATTTTCTCCAACTTGACAATCTTGGCTAAATATGTTGCCAGCCTCCATTAACAGTATTTTTCTATTTATTTATGTTAAGCAAAAAATTGTATCAATTATGCTTCGAAATTACATATCAAGATGACAAATAATATTTTAATGAAAAATATTGTAATATTAATTGTAAACAGCGAACACAACATGTCAAAATTACGGATATCATTACAAAAATCACATTCAGGCTAATTTTGCTCAAACCGTTTACTCCTATTTTACCACGTTTTTTTATTTTAGTTTTACGTTTTTTTTTCTTTATTTTCTTTCTCGTTCTCATTTATTTTGTCACATACATACTTAACAGTAGATACTTACAATAACGGGTCGACCGAAAAAATAAAAGATCACTTTAACCATGGAAATGTATACAGTGAACAATAGTATAATACCTTTACATAAATTCCAAAAAATATTCAAATTAATGATATATATTTTACGATAGAAATACCTACAGATGATTAATATTTATATTTACACAAGTTATTATTTCGGTCGTTAACGTTTTCCTATCAAATTCCAAATACATGCAACTCACATAAGACTATTTGCTTCTAGTTAACGGCGAAGCGGCGGAGCACACACACTCACACATATCAAGACGGACGGCAACACACTGACACACACAGGCACACCACAACGAGTGGGGGGGCTGGGGTTGCCATAGTTGACAAAACATAAAAACGTTGAAAAATTCATCATGTCCATACCATTGAATAAATTGTTCTGTTTTTCTTATTTCAAAAAATTGATGTGATTATTTGGGTTAAATGTTACCAGGGGGCTGATGAATTATAACAACGGCAACATCATATAATTCCTTATTTCTTACCAATTTGTGATCTAGATCACTCTTATAAAGACATTAACAGATAGTTTTTTAAATATAATTTTAAACACAGTAACATTTTTTGTTCATAATTATTAACACATTTATTACATTTCCATTTCTTTTCTCGTTTTTTTTTTTTATTATTATTATTTAACAGGGCTACGCTCTGATTAATGCATCATGCATTTTTTGTTTTATGAAAAACTTAGTTGCTTAGGTAATTTTTAAGTAATATTCCCATTTTATTTGAGTAATCTTAGAATAGTTTTGTATTATTTTTCCAGTGCCATTTTCAAGCACTCGTGTGTTGCAATTGGCAAAAATTAATGTGCGTAGACTAGAGTTTTCGTGAGTTTTGAAGATGGTACTGATACTTCCCGTTTTTAGAGACGATTTCTAGTAAAATGATATTAGTTTTTGTAGTAATGTTGTAATTAAAAACATAGTTTTTGTTTCTTATATTACCTTTTTTGTACGTGCACTGCAAAATGTTATTAAAAATAAATAAAAGTAATTAAATATTTTTCAAAAATAAATATTCGGAAGTGGATGGTTCGAGAGTGGACGTTTTAATACTCGGCTAGTGATCTCTAAATTTCATCAGTTAAGCTGTCAACGTCAAATTTGACGCTTACACTTATCAGTCCAGTAACGCCATCTGTCGTTATATTGAAACTAGCTCTCTATCCAAACACTCGGTTGTTTTTGTAAACATGACAGTTGTGAAAATGTACAAGAAATAAAGAAAATGAGGTTTAAGGTAGAATATTTGAGTTTTATTTTTGGTTTTGAATTAGGAGGTCCACGCTTGGAGTGTGCATGTTTCTAATTTTATTTTTGCATGTACTTTTCTTGTAATAGTCGCTTTTCCTTTACAATTTTAATCTAATATGTTTTAAGAACCAAATAATGTGTCTAAATGTAATATAGTAATAGCACTCTTTAGGCTAATAGTAAGTGTCATTGCAATGTCAATTATATTCGATTAGTGGAAAAAAATATGACAGTACGGATTTTCTATAAATTTTTCTTAAAAATTTGAAAAATAGTGACAATTTGACTTTGAAGAGTAACTCTCGCACGTGGATTTAGAGCTAGGTCTTGTCGATAAAAGATATGGGACACCATAATCGCGCTATTTTATCTACTTATTTTATGTTTCTAAGGTCTAATATTAGATGTTTGTATGGTGTGGATTTTGTGCTACAATGTCTGTATTACTGTTTATGGTAAAAAAGATAAAATATGAAATACTATACCTACTTCTCATCTAACTCTTTATAACCATGAACAGTTCCATTGTCAATCGTAAAAGGAATAGTCCTCATAATAGCTGATAAAAAAAAAACATTTAAATCAATGTTATCTTCTATCAGGTAAATAGATGCATATCTTTTTACTTTAGAAAGTATTTTCGAATGGAATAAAAAAACTAAGTGTTTAGTGTTAGGACTTCGATGTCGTGATAGCTTATATATATTTTGTGTTGGATGTACAGAAAATTATATAATAATTTATTTTATAAATATTCCAACAATATATGTCAAATACTAACAAATACACTATTTTACTCATTATATGCTATGTTCTCATAACACTAGTTTTTGACACTGAATTTTACAGTTTATCGATAAATTAATATTAAATTCAATGTCAAAAGCCACATATAAACTACAGAATTATCAAAAATGTCGCTGAATTATCGCTTGACAAAAATAAAACACAGAAACTGCACTCGGGCATTATACCTACATTTTATATAATAATGTAATGATTTGTTTTTTTCTAGAACTACCCTTCATTGGAAATTTAGGTCTTGTAAACATTAAATACATGTCAACACAACAAAATATTCTTTCATTTCAACACTACTTCAGTACACTATGCTACCACAAGTTAACACCAGTGGTTGGTTAAAAGAGGCAATTGAAAAAAAATACAGTTGCTGATTATATTTTATCAGATAGTCCACCACTGCGTTCGACAATGTTTTTTTTTTCGTGTCAGTCAAGTTGACACCTAGAAACACTTGTGTCGTCGACCGTACATTTGCATGGAAGTACATCTACCCTCATTTCCTCACACTCCTGCAATCTTACTAACAAAGTGACTGGACACAAGACTAATTTGGTTTCGTAAATATTAATATAATTTTCTGAATCGCTAGCCATGCCATGCCATTCAGCATCATCGACTTATTCGAAATTATGTCAAAATATTAAATCGTAAGTATGCAACTCCATTTAAACTATAACTTTAATTAATTTACAACAAATTGCTGTGGTACAGCTTTTGATCTAATCTTCGACTTTCCTATAATACTGAAACAATATTCAAGAAAATGAACATAATGGTCAGTATCTGCTATTCAAAGTGGCAGCGGACGCTACCACCTATATCTGAATACGCCTTAATTTAGAGAATGGTATTTATTGAGCAAACGTGCCATTAAGTAAAAAAATAAATTGCTCAATTTCTCTATATCAAAATTAGAATATTCATTTCATACGTACCTAGATTACACATGTTAGATAATAATTTGCACAGCCTTACTCAAAACACAAAAAAAATGTATAGAGAAATTAAATATAAATAATTTTAATGCGGGCAAGAAGAATATGTTCATAATGTAAATATGTTTTAATCTAAAAGTAAAAGCAGTAAGTAAAAATGTTTTATTCTCAAAAATATAGATTTATTGTAAAGTTAAATATTTAAAAAGCTATTTATACATTAGTGGGCTGCACTCGAGACGCGATGAAATGTAAATTGTATAGAAAAATAAATAATGTTTTTGAATTACATACGTGTGTTATTTTTACCTTAAAGTATTGCAAAACATGGACATATTTGTATTTTTACATTGTGCGTGTGACTGTTTGAGGGCTCAAACAAAATTCAAGAAAGTTTTTTTAATCATCCCGCCAAAATCCGGGTACTTCCGTCAAATAGATGCTTTTGACAGTTAGAATAGGGAGGATCTTGTCTCGACTCGAAACCGACTAGAAGCGAGGAGTGCGAGGACACTGATTACACAATAGTTTACGAAGAGAGCTGTAAATATAAAAGAGTGGAATGGTACGTTTACAAGTAAACGAGGAGCGTGATTCGTTAGGAAGAAATGTGTATCTTGGGAGCGTGATGTTAGAGAGGCACACTTATAAATATTTTTTTTTGTCACTAACGTTTTTTTCTTTTAACTTTCACACTTTTAACAATTTCAATTCGCAAGGATTATTTAAGGGGTTAGGTATTTAAACTTTAAATTTCATTACCGTTGGTCTGGAAGATTTTGTATTAACCCAAATTAGCAGGCAGAATACAGGTCCGTAGTTTGGGCAGCAATTCGGTACAGTACAATAGCAACTAACTAAATAACATTAATTTACCGAATTTATAGCAAATATACCTATTGCTGATGCACTATTTCCTCAATGCCTTTGGAAATATGTGTGTCAGCAATAAAAACATGAAAAGGCATATACTAGTGACGTAACAGTGCGTAAACTCTAGATTCATATACAATTAAAGTTCTTACAAATAGTTACCTTATTAGACACAATAATAAATACAAAAATAACTTTCCATGCTATGCTAGAATACTTTCATAAATCTTATATAGTGGATTATTGAACATTAATCTGGCGCAACAGTGTTCTTTCTGATAAAATGTTTTACCATAATAGGCTTTATTCGGACATAAATAAGAGTGCTCAAATTGAAGTATAATGGATTTTATTATTACTAAGCTTATGCTGTCCAACCCTTGGAGTTCCTATTAAAATGAATACTTTTAGTTCCAGCGTAAATTATTTAGTTTGAAAATAAATAGTACAAAGAAATATCCTCAGGAAAAAAATATATTTTAGTGTAATGAATAAACCGTAATTTTTACTAAAAAAAACCGTAAAATAATAGAAAAGCGTAGAGAGTGAAACGAACGCACCCGGATGTCAGTGGCGCCACTCGCGTGAAATTCGGTAACATTGAAAATGTAATGGTGGCTGCTCGTCGAACGCATTGCTGACAACATATTTTATAAAACCAACTGAAAACCTTCAAATACTAATAAAAACTTTGGAAAATTTACTATTTTCGCAAGGTAAGCTAAACATTTGTGAGTTTGAGTGATAAAATCAGCTATAATAATTAACATGAAATTATTTCTATGCTAAAATGGCTGCCATTGCTTACAAATAACTGAAATATTTCTGATCAGATATAAAGAATAATTTAGTGTTGTGTTGGTGGTAGTAATTTTGAAATTATTGACTACTGATAACAATGTAAACAATGCAATAGTTAAATGATAGTACATTAGAGGACAAAAACTACAAAAAAGCGGGTCAATTTGTTTTTATTACGTAATGAAAAGGAGATTACGCAGTTTATGCTAGGATTTGTAATATTGGACGACAAAATCTATAATAGTGGTGGAATTCTATAAATTCTTAGAATTTGGGTAAGTAATCATCAATACCTCATTAATATGTCCTTACTACATATAATAATATTGATTAAAATTACTGTTCCATGCTTGCTGCAAGAAGCCATGGACCTGTCCCTTGTGTTACGTACGTACGAGCCCAGTGCAGTACAGACGATTTTACATTAGTTATGATTTTGACTTCTTGGGCATAAAGGATCTTATAGGTTGTCCTTCTCCCAAATGGATTGGCCAGCAGTCACCTTTCAAAAAAAGTAGACCCGTAGATTTTAGTTTTCTTATTTTAATAAAAATGATTTTTTTACGTATGAATAATTTATTAATTAATAGTAGGTAATGTATTTTTTATGTTTGTAGGTTTGGTTTTTTTATATTTAAATAACTTAGCTAGTGCTAGGCTGACTTGGACCAGCTTGACATTTAAAATTATATTTTTTATTCTAGCGGGATTCTTTTAGAATCTTTTCTTGCTCATGTATTTTCAAAAATTCTTGGCAATTCATATTGTTAATAACCTTTACAATCAACTCTGCCTTCACCATGTCCACTGACAAGCAGTTTCGCTTGTCTATCCACAAATTTTGCATTGAATAGAAAATGTGTTCTACGAAAGCAATGCTTACAGGGATTGAAAAAAATCCTATTATTTTTGGCAGTTCGGTGAAGGTTGAAGTGACTTTGAATAACTCAACCCATCGTAAATCAACAGATAATGTAGAATTATTCGATTGTACGAATTGAGGAAATACTGTGATTAATATATGAGTCTCATCATCTTCGTTTATCTATTTTTAAACCTAGTGTTTCAACAGCTTCCACAGCATCTTCGTAAGTTACTGCTGTGATGGTCGGCTGTCACTGAGATATTGACGTTAAACCCATAGCCCGGATATGCACTATGCAAACTCGTAGACTCTGGGTCAAACCCAGAGTGGTAGTAGCCCTACCACTAGTGATTCCATACTGTATGCAATTTTTTTTAACTTTTAAAGGTATTTCATGACCAGTGACAGTAATCTGCCCAGTTTTAATGATAATAATTTGATATAATTTTGTTAAAATTACTTCTATGGGTGTTTTTCAAATTAATAAATATATAAATAAATATGTGCTTTTGAGGATAAAACTTCTCACAAGAGAATTTTGTTCCCAAAGCTATTGTCTAGGACCTGGACCTAGGTTATATTTTCTCAACCTTTTTAGTGCTGCAATCCACAAAATAGTCAAAAAGATATATTATAAACTTTGCAGCCCCCTTAATTATTAACAGCTGCTTGTTTATATTATCATTTATTATTATAGATTACCTTGTAACATTTAATTTTGTAACAATAGGGAATATACAAAATTTAATATTCATAGTCTAAACTTGTGAGGTAAGCTCAACCATACCAACATAGTAGACTAAGATTGGACGCAATTTATGTACTAGCTTCCGCTTTACGTTAATCCTACTTTTTTATAATATAAAATTCCTACTAATCCTTCTATATAATATTATAAATGCGAAAGTTTGGATGGATGGATAGATGTTTGTTACTCACTCGCGGCAGAATGGGTGAACGGATTTGGATTAAATTTGGCACAGACATAGGTTATAGTCTGGAATTGCACATAGGCAACTTTTATAGAGGAAAAACATAAGAATCCTCAGGACCGCGGGGCGAAAGCTAGTGGCTATATATATAAATGATCGTTTTTATTTTCAGAATGAATCCATGTTGTTTTCTATGCAACAATAGAGCTGGAGTCTCCTTGAGGAATGCCATTAGTATTTTTGGGGAACAAGTAAGCTTTTATTTTATTTGATTTTTTAGTTGTTGGCAATACAGAAGTGGTATTACTCGTCAATATAAATAACTTTCAGTATGGGACCAACTCTGATATCGCGTAAAATAAAATGGTTGCTTCATACATTTTGGTCGAGTATTTGAACTGATATTTTTTTCGTGATTTCACAGTTGGTCCCATAGTAAAACTTGTTCATATTGATGATTCCACCCCTGCAAGTATTGCCGACAACAAAAATATCACTCTATATGTATATTATTATGTAAATTGTCACTTGTAAATTAAATACTTATTTATTTTATACATACATTACTTTCATTCAAGGCGATGATAGTTCAGTGGAAGTGACGTGTCGGATGCCACGGCGAAGGTTTTGGAATCCTACAGTGAGCTTGAGCTTTCAGTAGGAACCATCATAGCACGGTGGTAGGATACAATGTTGTACCTATCTGGCTACCAGCTACCACCCTCAAGTTAATCTGTCGTCAAACACGGTGTGTTCCGGCAGCTACACTTGAGAGCCAGTTCCTTCTAGGCTTTGTGTGTTTACCACCTTCGGCCACATCATCACTTACCATAGTGAGATTGTGGTCAAACACATGCCAATAAAATGTAATAGTAAAGTGGTAGTAAAATGATTTATATCCATAAATTTACAGAACACACATTCAGGTAAAAATCTATTGGAAGTGCTCAGTGATATTTTGGAGAAATCAGTGCAAGAGACTAATGCACATTCCAGTATTATATGCAAGAAATGTCACAAGTCTTGCATGGAATATGACAGCATGCAAACCAAGTAAGTAAATACCTATCCCTACTCGAAAAATTTCAAAATCATTTATAAAATATATTAACTAAATAAACTGCTGAGTTTCTTGTTAGTTCTTCTCAGTTTAAATTTTAGTAGTATCTTTTTTATGATAAGCCCTAGGGATGTGACATTGAATGAAAAAAATCGATTACTTAATAATCGATTTTTCTATTTACAATATAAATAAATCGATTTTAGAAAAAAATAATAATCGATTTTTTCACTCAAAGTCACATCTGTAACCCTGCGGTTGCCACCTCAAAAATCATCTTGTCACTAGATCCAGTGTAAAATATCGCTTGAAGGAAACCCTTCAAAAGATTCGAAACTATTTTACATACATACATGCACAAATGGCGCCGTCTTTTGATCGACTTGTTTATTTTAGTGAATTTACTTTGTATTTTTTCATTCGTCGTACAGGTGGCGCTGTTTACAAAAATCGATTTAAAAAATGGGCTTTGAGGATGGTTTCTATATATCATAGTTTGTATTTTTTACTTTAATTGTAAAAATGTGTGAATTATATAATCGATTAATATAATAAAAAAAATCGATGATTAATATCGATTAATATGATAATCGATTATTTTTCACATCCCTGTGAGCCCTTGAATAAATATGTTTACATTTAGATTATTTTTATACTATACAGGTGGCAAACAAGCTTACGGCCCACCTGATGGTAAGTGGTTACCGTAGCCTGTAGACGCTCATAACACCACCGGCAAAGAAAATACAATATGTATTATATTTTCCCTGCCAGGGGTATCTCTCACGCGTTGCCAACCTTGAGACATGAAGTTGTTAAGTCTCCTGTGGCTGTAATTTGACCTATGATTTGTTATCTCTTAAGTAATTTATAATATACATTTGTAGGTTAAAAACAATAAAATCTGAGTTACTTGAACAATTCAAGCAAACTCTACCGCAGCACAACTTGTCGTACGATACGTACAACAAAAGTGTTGCCATACCGAGGATATTGAAAAAAGAAAATGGCACTGATAGTAACAAAGTGGTTGGTAAAAGGCTTGTGTTGCCAGCGTCAAAGTTGCAGCCTATACCACCAGACTTATTGTTGAAAGTGGGAAAATTAGCTGCCGCGACTAGACCTAACTCGTTAAAGTCGGGAATGACTAAGGTGAGTTCTATATCATCACAAATCTTGATGAAATTGTGGTCTAAAATCCAAGTCTTTCTTAGTAAAATTTAATCCTATAGTCCTATCCCACTTCCTACTATCCTATCCTAATCCTAACTAATATTATAAATGCGAAAGTCAGTTTGTTTGTTTGTTACCTTTTCACGCTTAAACCGCTGAACCGATCGCGATGAAATTTGATATGCAGATAGCCTATGGTACGGAGAAGAACATAGGCTACTTTTTATCCCGGGAAAACATAAGATCCCTAGGGAACGCGGGTGAAACCGCGGGGCGGAAGCTAGTATATAAATAAATGTGAAAGTTTGGATAGATGGATGGATGTTTGTTACTCAATCACGGCAGAACGGATCTGGATGAAATTTGGCACAGAGATAGGTTATAATCTGGATTAGCACATAGGCTACTTTTTATCCCGGGAAAACATTAAATCCCTCGGGAAATCGGGTGAAACCGCCGCGACATCGGTCTGTGTCAAATTTCATCCAAATCCGTTCAGTAGTTTTTGCGTGAAAGAGTAACAAACATGCAGACATCCATACTTTTTCAAAGCTTTCACATTTATAATATTACTAGATTCCGACCCGCGGTGTCACCCGCGGTCCCGAGTGCTCCGATCCAAAACTTACAGGATTACCCGCGGGGTTAATATAAAGATTGCCTGAAAATTTCATCGCGATCGGTTCAGCGGTTTCGGAGTCTATAAGGAACACACATACATAGTTTCTCTTTTATATATATGGATAGTAGGATGTATTTACAACAGCAAAATCGCATCATAAATGAGCATTGCCCACAAGGAGTAGAGAATATGTTAGAAATATATTTTTTCGATGGTGGACATAATAAATAACTAATATTATTTGTATTTATTACAGACAATAACACCAACATTATCGACTGTAAATTTAAAAGTAACTGTTGGCTCTTCAGTCCTGACACAGGGTATAAAAACAACAGTAGCGAAACCGCACATAGATGCACAATTAAACAAAGAAGTAGAAATTACACTGGATAAATACATACAGAAAAATAAAATGCCAACTGTCAGCAAGAATCCAATTAGTTATGATGTAAGCTCATTGCCCAAGGATTTTCTATCATCAGCCATTTTGACCAAAATGGAAATTGATAGCAATGTGAAAGCTGAAATACCTGAAAATGATGATCAGACAATGGAAATTGATGAAGGTAATGTCTTTTATAATAAATACTAGCTTCCGCCCCGCGGTTTCACCTGCGTTCCCGAGGATCATGTGTTTTCCCGGGATAAAAAGGAACTACTGGTTCGAATTGAAAAATTCTTTTGGTGTTGGATAGCTCATTTATTGAAGAAAGTTATAGGTTACTTTTTATCCCGGGGAATAGCTATTTGAACAAATTTGTGATTTACATAGGCTCAGTGTGGATTGGGACTCTTCGTATGCCATTGAATTTGACCAGGTCTTGTAGTTTCCTCAATATATATCCCAGTGGTGAATCCTTACATATGTTTATCTCTCCATCATACGGGTTTACCACTGAGCCACCAAATAATTAATATTGGTCGTTTTATATCCAGAAACTATTTCTTATTTTCAGATTGTTCGTTATCAGTGGTGCCTGCTACTTCTGAAAGTGATTTAACATTTCATGTGGAAAGTGATAAGGTACCTAATTTCCTCACAATATCCTTCCTACTATCTAATATATAAAGAGTTATGTTCCGATATACACTGGGAGCACTGTTCAGTGCTCTTACTGGGTAGAAATACGTTCCGTTATGGACTGACAGTATACCGCCGCAGTATCCTAGGAAAACATAATGACGTCATAAACGCCGCCATTTTTGTACTGTGAGCACTGGCGTTTTTGAGGTAAGGTGCTCTCAGTGCTTTGATGTTGGACGTCTGGACTGAATGACAGTAGGATATATACATGGATGACAGACAGTATACTGGACTGCGTTCCGTTTTAAACAGTACCCAGTATGGCTAACTATAAAGGAACGGCTTCTCAGTATACTCAATTAACGTCACACCTTACAGCGCTAGCAGTGTATATCGGAACATACCCAAAATTCTCGTATCATAGTGTTTGTCTGCAAACTCCTCCGAAACGGCTCGACCGATTCTTATGTTTTTTTTTTGTGTATATTCGGTAGGTCTGAGAATCAGTAGGCTATTTTTTTTATACCGCCATGCGGGTGAAACCGCGGGGGACAGCTAGTAATATTTTAAACGTGAAAATTTATATGTTGCAATGTTTGTTAACAACTCCGTAGTGGTTCGGATTACTACGTACGTTCGTACTTTTTACCCCAGAAAAACGAAGGTGCTATCTTATATCTCTCAGGAACGCGGGTGAAACCGGGGGGCGGAAGCTAGTAGAAATAATAAGCGTTCGTTGGGCCAGAATACATAGCTAATGCTCCTAGCTACATCCTTACCGTTTGGCACACGGTCTTCCTAACACTCTGTATACTATATAGACGAGCCGATTGGCATGGTTGGTAAGATACCCAATCAACCACACCACAGGTCGTGGGTTCGGTTACCACTCTGGACAGACATTTGTGTGCATGAACATGTCTGTTTGTCCTGAGTCTGGGTGTAATTATCTATATATGTATGTATTTACAAAAGAAAAGTAGTATATGTAGTATATCAGTTCTCTGGCTTCCATAGCACAAGCTCTGCTTAGTTGGGGTAAGTTTAAGAGAGGTAGAACATAGCGATATGTCGCTCAAAGAGCAGCTCGACTAGAGAAGTACCTCTACAGAATACCGCAGCCAAATAACTTATAGTTGTGTTCCTGGTCGTGAGTAAGGTCGCCAGAGCTCATCGGGGAGGGGGAAAGGGTCGGCAACGCGCGAGTGATACGTCTGATTTTGCAAGCGTTCATAGGCTACGGTAACCGCTTACCAACAGGCGGGCCGTATGCTTGTGACAATGTTGTATAAAAAAAAGATGGCCGTGTGTGAGGAATGTCCCAGAATATTATTATTATTTATTATATATTTTCAGGACGAATCAACACATACACAGTCTAATGAAGGTGAATACATAGAAATAAGATCTCTAGACGAGCAGGAGACTGAAGATGCACAGGACAAGTATATTCTCGGCAAGTTGGAGTTGCTCAATGAAGGTGATGAAGGTGATGATGATGATGAACGTGAGTATACATTGATGCTACGGGGAAAAATATGCTGTACTTATAACAAAAGATGTTTTTTAATTAAGGTAGTAGAACTCTTAGTGCAGAGTTCGCCCGGGAAAGTACTACCACCATATCTAATTCCGCCGTGAAATAGTAATGCACTTGTATTACTGTGTTTCGGTTAGGAGGGTATGGGAGCCGGTGAAATTACAGGCACAGGAGACTTAACAACTTCATGTCTCAAGGTTGGCAACGCGTGAGTGATACCCCTGGCAGAGAAAATATAATATTGTATTTTCTTTGCCCGTGGTGTTATGAGCGTCTATAGGCTACGGTAACCGCTTACCATCAGGTGGGCCGTAAGCTTGTTTGCCACATAAGTAGTAAAAAAAAAAAAAAACTCCGAAACGGCTGGACCGATTTGACGGGTCTTACTCTGGCATATAAATAAATAAATATTCTGGGACATTATTCCTCACACACGGCCATCTGACCCCAAACTAAGCAGAGCTTGTACTATGGAAGCCAGATAACTGATATACTACATATACTACTTTTCTTTTGTAAATATATAGATATTTACACTCAGACTCAGGACAAACAGACGTGTTCATGCACACAAATGTCTGTCCTGAAAGGGAATCGAACCCACGACCTGCGGCGTGATAGATAGGGTATCTTACCAACCACGCCAACCGGCCCGTCAAATTATGTTATATGGAGTAATTTAAGCTATTTTTTATACCGGGAACGCGGGTGAATTCGCGGGAAACAGTTTACAATAGTTAAATATGAAATGTCAGCATGATCCGGGAATCAAACCCAGCACTCCTCTATTCAAACTCATGTATTGCATTACTGATTTTCAGACACAATAGTACTGGACAGTGAAAACGGATCAATACTTCGGATGGTAAGCGGCCAGAAGTTTTTGTACGAAGGTAACGAGATATCACTGGTGATGCCGCAGAACGAGTCGCAAGATGATGATGATGATGATGACAACGATGATGGTAATGCGCAAGGTTAGTTCACTTTTGTAGTGTGTATATTTGAGAAGTAGGTATTATGGAAATAATCCTACTATCCTAACTAATATTATAAATGCGAAAGTGAGTTTTTTTTGTTTGTTACCTTTTCACGCTTTAGCCGCTGAACGGATCGCGATGAAATTTGCAGGTAGCCTATGGTATGGACAAGAACATAGGCTACGTTTTATCCCGGGAAAACATAAGATCCCTGGGGAACGCGGGTGAAACCGCGGGGGCGGAACCTAGTTAATATTATAAATGTGAAATTTTGTGAGTATGGATGTCTGGATGTATGTTTGTTACTCTTTCACGCAAAAACTACTGAACTGAAATTCGGCACAGAGATAGAATATAGTCTGCAATAACACATAGGCTACTTTTTATCTCGGGAAAACCTAACTCGGGAACGCGGGTGAAACCGCGGGGCGGAAGCTAGTAATAAATATATTATTGTGTTGTGTGTTTTAAGTAGGATACCTACACGGGAGCATAAAAGGGGGGGTAGTGGCTCTCAAGTGCAGCTATCGGATCACACCTTTAGGTGCTTGGTGATGGATTATCAACTAGAGGGTGGTAGCCAGCCAAGCGGGTATTACAAAGTACCCTACCACCGTACTATGGTTTTCTCGAAATGTTTATGTTCACCGAAAGCTCAGCTCATTGTAGGATTCGAACCGACGACCTTCGTATGTGTGTGTATATTTGGTATGTATATAATTTCTCTAGGACATAGGATAATTTTCACTACGGGAATGCGAGGACACTAACTTATACAATCTTAACTACTGAATTTATAAACCACCATAGTAATAGTATCATAATTATCTATTTCAGATTCGAACGACGAATCGCAGATAGAACTTCAAGTGTCGGGTGATGAAGAAACGGCGAACGCCATTATAGCAGCCGCACAGGAACAAGGTAACTTGATCATCATCATCTCAGCCGCAAGACATCCACTGTGGACATAGGCCTCCCCTAAGGATCACCAATAGGACCGGTCTTAGGCGGTAACTTAAAAAATGATAAATATTCCGGGACAATCAGGGTTACTAACACATGCGAATATTGCACTAAAACCTACTTAACAGTAAAGTTTAGATTACGTACGTTATATTAGTCTTTATTTCACGTAATTCTAAGCAGTATTACGGAAGTTATGATTGTGTGAAGTTTTGAGCACTTTTAAAATTTCCAAGATAGCGCGCGCAAATAAATTATCCAAAACTAACCAATGTATAAAACATCAACAAAAAAAATGCACTCCGGGAGTGCCGACAGAAGTGAAAACTTATTTTGGCGCGTTAGACATTTTTTAGATGGGTACTAGTGTTATTGGGTTATGAATTGCATTTTTTTTTTGTATAAATCATCGTTAACAATTTCGACAACTCTTGTATCATCATCATTATCATTAAAATGATTACAATCTAAAATAGAAATTATAGGTGCGTCTCGTAACGGTGTCGCGAGTCCAGAGGTTTTACCTCATCTAAAAATATGTGTACCGCGCTAAAAGAAGTTCTCACTTCAAAACGGGGAAACCACGATTATTTTATTAAATTTATCCTTATTATGATTTTTAATGACCAATCTAACCATAAAGAGTATGCTATATAATTATGACGTCACATGCTTGTATTTCATACAAAACACCATATAAACCTATCGTTTTGATATTTCATAAAAAGGTGCTGATTTGGATGTCACCCTATTCCGCGCGAAAATGCGCACTTTGATTGCTTATTATCTCGGCTATCTTTGCGAATATAAAAAAAAGTAAAAATGCAGATGTTCTTGTATTTTCTTCTAGATTACTTTGGCATATTTGGAATAAAACATTGGTCAGGTTGATTATTCACACACTGCTATCTGATTCCAAACTAAAGATAGCTTGTGCTATGAAAACCAGATATATGATATATTATATTCCCAGTAATTTAACCTCGGCTAATGTCAACATTGAAGAACATTAAAAACCACTAAAATTTGTCCTTGCTTACCTGTATACATATAAAAAGAAATTGACTAACTGACACTGATTTTATACATAATTTTATAACATTATTTTGAACGGTTGATCCACCCAGTTTATACTGAGATATAGTATGGAAGGGTATTTCAAAATTCAACCCCTAAGCGGTAAGTAGGGTGAAACTAGGGCGGGAAGCTAGTATACTGACCTTTAATTTGCCGGATATCATTACTTCCCACAAATTGATCCTTATTAGCAACACTATTGGATGGTGTAATAATACAGTGTGTGTTTTATTTCAAATGAACGGGTTCGATTCCTGGCTAGGAATATTGATTTTTAAAAAATTCAATGATGCAGTTTTAGTTTTCATTAAAATCGGGCTCGAGACTCCTTTGAGTATTTTTCGCTATTCCTTATAGTTTAGGATTTGGTTGTCCACGCCCACTTGAAAAATTCAACCTGTATTATGGAGACATAATATTTTTCAGGTGGTGCCTTCATAAAAGTTCAATCAGGTGAAATGTACCGCGTGAAGTCTGTGCACAGTAAAACTGTGGAGTCGGACCCAGCGCTGCAAATGGTGGCCCGGGACGGTGATGGTGAACACTTCAAGTGTTTATTGTGCGAGAAGGCCAGTGGTATGTTTACGAAAACAAATCATAATAAACTAATATTTAACAGGTAAAGTTTGTAAGTTTGGATGTAGGTGGTAATCCTGATACTACTGATCCGATTTGAAAAGATCGCTCGCTCTTGCAGGACTCACCTCTATCTTGAGTTGAAATGAAAAAAGTAATTGCTTAGTTTATTTTCGGCTTTAATCTATCAAGTCTCAAGAATAAACTCAATCTCATTAATTCAGATTAGACCCTGATAAGGCACTTATGAACGTTACAATAAAATTGACTACCATAAAATAACAGATTGTGTCAATCAAAATTAAAACTTACATCATAGAGCCAAGTTCCTAATTAAATTGCTTTAATCTCAACTCAAAACTTTTAACTGTCGTTTTATAATACAGACCTAAATATGTTATTGACTAAATATTTTCATCCACAGATGCAAACACCACAACTCTAGGTGACTCTGAGACTATAGTGCAACATTTGAAGGCCGTACACGACGCACGCATTTATATATGTCAATTATGCGACGCCATTATGCGAAAACGAAGCGATTATACTGCTCATATCGGTAAGATTTCTATTATTCAAATAAATCCTTGTAAGGCTATGAAAGCCCAGTGATAGTGACCTCGAATCCCATGGGGAAGATCGTGGGTTCAAATGTTACTTTGAGCCAGAATGTTCGGTTAGTGTGTAGCGACATCTACCAACTAAAGTAACTTTCACTTAGATAGATAGATTCCACACACCCGTGGATAGATGGCGCCCCAAGATTCTATATCGCGCTATTGACTTTTCCTTTTAATAAGAGTTTTTACCGCGGTGCCCAGATACGATAACCTACCCTGGTGGAAGATTTTCCTTATTTAATGGAGGAGACTACCACCTTGCTTCTCCATAATTATAGGAAATATGGAAACCACGGCGCTCTATCTACGCTATAAGAACTTCAGGTTTATCATTTATTTAAAAGATGGCATTACTTGTAACATACTCAATCACCCTAAAGCGGCTGAATAGATTAACTTGGCATATTTTTTTTAATCTTTTTGGAAAACAAACAGCAAACAATATAGATTTATAGAACAAAAAAATAATACAAATTAGCCTTAAATTATTTTCACTAATAGAATATATAGAGATCATACACTGTAATAACATGTACGATAGTTTTTGTCCCAGGAAAGTATAAAAACGAATCGCAACAAAATTTCAACTTGATGTTTTACGGGCTGGTTTTCAAATTGGTACATTAAAAATCTGCCCGTAAAACTTCAAGTAAAAATTTTGTTGTGATTCGTTTTTCTACTTGTCCGTTGCGAATTGGTTAGGTTAGGTATAATGTAATGAATGCATTTTTTATTTAAACATATTTTATTTTATCAAACAAAAAAACTGAATTCAATCCGGAACCAAAAACTAGATGGCGTTTTCACAATCAGACCCTGGATACCATATAGGATCAAAGTACTCGTCAATACAAATCAAACGAGCCCAAACTCGATGGGGCTATGTAGTTTTATTGCGGAGTTCCTATGGCCACCTCGCAGCTCCAGCATCAGACCCTGGTTGACATATAGGATCAAAGTACTCATCAATACAAATCAATCGAGCCCAAACTCGATGGGGTTGCGTCGTTTTATTGCGGAGTTCCTATGGCCACCATCCAGCTCCGGCATCAGATCAGATCCATGTCATCATAATATTGTATGGTCACGCGATATACATAATATATCCTAATACCCCCCCGCCTAAATAGAAGTTTCACTTCAATAATGTGTATAATGTAACGTCGACAGCCATGCACGCAATGAAGCTGAAGTCGGCCCGCAGCGGTCGCGCTCACTCGTGCCCGACGTGCCACAAGTCGTACAACTCACGCACACTGCTGCGCGAGCACACACACACGCACACGGGCGCGCGCCCCTACACGTGCGCGCACTGCGACAAGAGGTTCGCGAGCAAGTACACGCTGCAGGCGCATCTCAAGACGCACTCGGTATGTACCGTACCGTACCGTACCTACCTACTAGTGTCCCTACACGTGCGCGCACTGCGACAAGAGGTTCGCGAGCAAGTACACGCTGCAGGCGCATCTCAAGACGCACTCGGTATGTACCGTACCGTACCGTACCTACCTACTAGTGTCCCTACACGTGCGCGCACTGCGACAAGAGGTTCGCGAGCAAGTACACGCTGCAGGCGCATCTCAAGACGCACTCGGTATGTACCGTACCGTACCGTACCTACCTACTAGTGTCCCTACACGTGCGCGCACTGCGACAAGAGGTTCGCGAGCAAGTACACGCTGCAGGCGCATCTCAAGACGCACTCGGTATGTACCGTACCGTACCGTACCTACCTACTAGTGTCCCTACACGTGCGCGCACTGCGACAAGAGGTTCGCGAGCAAGTACACGCTGCAGGCGCATCTCAAGACGCACTCGGTATGTACCGTACCGTACCGTACCTACCTACTAGTGTCCCTACACGTGCGCGCACTGCGACAAGAGGTTCGCGAGCAAGTACACGCTGCAGGCGCATCTCAAGACGCACTCGGTATGTACCGTACCGTACCGTACCTACCTACTAGTGTCCCTACACGTGCGCGCACTGCGACAAGAGGTTCGCGAGCAAGTACACGCTGCAGGCGCATCTCAAGACGCACTCGGTATGTACCGTACCGTACCGTACCTACCTACTAGTGTCCCTACACGTGCGCGCACTGCGACAAGAGGTTCGCGAGCAAGTACACGCTGCAGGCGCATCTCAAGACGCACTCGGTATGTACCGTACCGTACCGTACCTACCTACTAGTGTCCCTACACGTGCGCGCACTGCGACAAGAGGTTCGCGAGCAAGTACACGCTGCAGGCGCATCTCAAGACGCACTCGGTATGTACCGTACCGTACCGTACCTACCTACTAGTGTCCCTACACGTGCGCGCACTGCGACAAGAGGTTCGCGAGCAAGTACACGCTGCAGGCGCATCTCAAGACGCACTCGGTATGTACCGTACCGTACCGTACCTACCTACTAGTGTCCCTACACGTGCGCGCATCATCACACATTTCCTCTCATATAGTAAAAAAAAAAATATTAAAGGGCCTGTAATAATAACTACTTATTCTATTCAAATTTTAAATTAAATTGGCATAATGTTTTTCTTTGTACAGGACCGGCCTCGTCCATTCAAATGTGTTCAATGCGGCAAGTCGTTCCTGACTCAACAGAACCTCAGCCAACACGAGAAGACCCACTCGGGGGTCAAGGATTTCATTTGTAATGTATGCAGTGAGTATTCATTCTTATTTTTTATTGAAATCTATACTAAACTATACTTATACTACAGTATACTATACTAATATTATAAAAAGGTTTTTTTTTTGTATGTTTGTAACGAATAAACTCAAAACTACTGAACCGATCTCAAAAATTCTTTCACCATTACAATGCTACATTATCGCTGAGTAACATGGGCTATATTTTATCCCGGGAACTCGGGTGAAACCGCGCGGAAAAGCTAGTGTCTGATAATGCAGTTAAAATTTTCAAAACCTCATAAATCATTGACCATTTATGCCTATTTCCTAAAGATACGCTATAATTACCCCCCCCCCCCCTCCCTTACGCGCTTTTAGAAGTGACGCTCTTGTGTACCCCCCCCTCGCACGACAGACTTAGAGTGAATATAATTTGGTACAGATAAGGCATTCAGCACGCAACACAACCTCGAGGTGCACGGCGTGGTGCACTCCGGCGCGCGGCCCTTCAAGTGCGACGCGTGCGGGAAGGCCTTCGTGAGGCGCACCGAGCTGCGGGACCATGCCCGGACACATACCGGTACTGACGTCACGCTTACATTATAATATGCGCGAAGAGAAGAGGCCGGTGGCTGCCACCCGCCTCATGCTTGCCGACTGTGCCGGTGCTGCATGTGGGGGCTGCTCGGCCCGAGTTTGATATCCATTTATTTATTATCATTTTCCTTTTTTTTTCTTATAACAAATATTGACAGTGACTAGATAAATAATGTTATGTATTTATACACCTCTTCGGAGAGAATGCTCGAAGAATACTTTTTATTTATATTTTTCTCACATTTCTAGGTGAGCGTCCATTCGCCTGCGACATATGCGGAGCGACGTTCGCCCAGAGATCGAACCTGCATACCCACAAGCGAGCGACGCATCTCGACGACAAGCGATACCACTGCACACAATGTCCTAAACGGTTTAAGCGAAGAAGGCATGTTATATTTTATTTCTTAGTAAATATCCTCTATTAATAGATGTGATGTGAAATGCCAAAGGTCGTGGGTTTGAATCTTACAATTAGGTTAGGCTTTCGGTATAGGGTAATTTATAGTACCCACCTGGCTGGCTACCCTCTTGAAAATCTGTCACCAAATACCTGCTGGTGTGTTCCGGTTTATTACGAAATCGTTTTTTTTTTTTGAGTTACAAATTCACACCTCAGCTTCCTTTAAAAAATAGTTACTTCACGAACTACAGGAAAACGAAAGGTTGGTGCGCATCAATTCATACAACAAATATCCCGTTTGCCTTCAATTCGTCAATAATTTGTAATCCATGTGAATCTTATTAATACCTATTTACAAACTATAATGTTAAAAAAAAAACTATTTACGCCCCAATTTTTTACCGTTGACTAACTTGATAAACACTTGCAGGTTATTAGAGTACCACATAAAGGCGTCCCACACCGGCGAGCGGCCCCTCGAGTGCGAGATCTGTCACGCCACGTTCGTGTACCCGGAGCACTACAAGAAGCATCTGCGCATACACAGCGGGGAGCGGCCATACACGTGTGAGGTGAGACTTTACCAACTTATTAATTACTGAACCCACCCACACTCGCATACCCACCCACACACAAACCCACCCACACACTTACTCGCACACCCTCCCCCCCCCCCCACACACACACACACACACACACACACACTCGCACTCACACTCCCACACGTGCCGATATTTATATTTACAGTGTTAATTGATTGTGTTCCCAGATCTGCGGCAAATCGTTCAACTCGCGCGACAACCGCAACACGCACCGGTTCGTGCACAGCGACAAGAAGCCGTACGAGTGCCTCGTCTGCGGACAGGGCTACATGCGCAAGCAGCTGCTCTACGCGCATATGCATGCCAGCGTTAGTTACACATTACATATACGTTACTAACTATATACTACGAGTGCCTCGTCTGCGGACAGGGCTACATGCGCATGCAGCTGCTCTACGCGCATATGCATGCCAGCGTTAGTTACACATTACATATACGTTACTAACTATATACTACGAGTGCCTCGTCTGCGGACAGGGCTACATGCGCAAGCAGCTGCTCTACGCGCATATGCATGCCAGCGTTAGTTACACATTACATATACATATATACGTTACTAACTATATACTGTCGCTCTTGCAGAATAGATCTTATGTAATCAATCTTGAGTTTATTGTGAAAAGACATGTTTTTTTACTATGTGTAGGCCTATGTTGTACCAAATACCATAGTGATGATGTCGCCGAAGGTGTTTAAAATAATATTGTTATTTTTCAGGGTCATTTAGCTGAATCTATAGTAGTGAACCATCCAAGAGTCAATAAAGTAACAGATAATGTAAGTTTATTTCAATAATGAATTATGAAGTACTACTAATGATTCTATATCAATATTTAGCCGACTATAAGAGCTCGTGTGTAAAGAAATTCAAGATAGATTTTATACTCTACTTCATATTTGCAGGGTATAACGACGCATCTAGTGAGCATACAAACAGAGGTGACGGAAGAATCGCAACAGAGTTCAAACCAATTTGACACGGTGAGGCAATTTTATATAATTACTCTTCAATGTAAAATCATATTACTTGTAAATAAAATCAATTGAATTAAAAACCTATATCGATTCTTGACTTATATTTTCTAAATTTGTTTTAACTTGTTTTTTACAGATATTTGAAGCTGAAGAATTAGAATCGGAGTCTAGTGAAGAGAAACCAGGCAAGTACTCATAAATGTTCAAAATCCTAAGTTGGCTTCGTCATTCGGAACGACTTTAAATTTTCATACATTTTGATGGACTAGAATCTAATTTAATTTTGTCTATTTTCTTCCAGTTAAAACAACTTTGAATCTTGTCCAAGACAGTGAAGATCCAACCTTGTTGACTTTCCGTAAGTATACTCAAAGTTATGTGCATGTCATTATTGGAACGCGTTATCCGCGAAAAAACAAAGATTTATTTTGAATGACAACAATTGAGATGGTAAAAAAAAATCAAACAACTCTACGGCGACATTATACACCATATTAATATCGATAAAAAAAAACTATGAAATCAATATTTTTCAGATAATATTGGCGACGAGAAATCCGAAGGCACTCTGCTAGAAGCGGTGGACGCCGAACAATTAGCGGAGGGTGCACAAGTAAGCATTCACATTTTTCTATTTACTTTACTACATAAATTATGTTATTACTTTCGCCCCATGATTTTACCGCCCGGAATAAAAAGTAACCTTTGTCACTGATCCCCATAAACGATCCCTATGCAAAAAAAAACATGTCACTGAACACATCAAATCCTGGAATAAAACAGTATTATATTTATATATTTCTAAAAAACATAAATTCCCTCGGGAACTTCGATAAAAACAGGATGAAAGCTAGTTTTTTTAATAATATGTTTTTTTCCACAGATCGTAACGAGCGTGGACGGTGAAATAATGCGTTTGATACAAATTAAACTGCCAGATGGAAACCATAGGTGGGTGGCGATCAACTAAAGACTGAAAACAAGTTCAACAACTGTTTCATACACTCAAATACTTTTTCCAATGTCAAATCTAAAACTCCGCGATATTAAGAATCAAGTTATTTGTAAACGTCGAAAATGTTGTGAATATGTACATTATTGTATTTTAAAATCATGTAAAATTAAGTATTGAATAATATATTTCTTATTTATTATATATTTATTTCAGTAATTGACGAATTATATATTTGTCTTATTGTCCCAGCTATACAGGGTGATTTTGTTATCACTGGCAATACTTGCAGGGGTGGAAGTACTCATCAATGTGAACAACTTTTATTATAGGGCTCTAACTTTGATATCGCGTAAAATAATATGGTTGCTTCATACATTTTGGTCGAGTAGGTATTGAACTTTAGTATGGAACAGCCGATAATTTTTTCATGATTTCACAGTTAGTCCCATAATAAAAGTTGTTCATTTTGATGAGTACTTCCACCCTTGCAAGTATTGCCAGTGATAACAAAATCATCCTGTATAAAAATAAAAGTAATATTTCTTATTTTTCTTTTTTTATTTCATTTTTGATTATTAAAAAGATTAACAAAGTGTAAATAAAGCAATGTTTTTAATTGTGCAAAGGCAATATTAATGTTTTAATTGATTGACGACAGAAAATGAGTTCAATATTAGGTAACCTGAAAAGAAAGAAAAATTACACTTTTATTATTATACTTTCTAGGGACATCAGGGATCCATCCAATTTTAGGATCAACTGAAAAATGGATCAATTAGGAATAAACCCCACTTTTCACAGATAAAAATTTATATAAAAAGGCCCTTGTTACAAAACACAAGTAACGAGATCAAAACAGTTGACTTTTAATTGATTTTGAATTGATAACTTTTAATATAGGGTTTAAGATTCAATTTTTTTTAATACAATAGTTGAAACTTACCATTTATCATTATTATCACAAATCTTTGTGAACAGGACATATGACTCCAAAGCAGACGTCCCCATAGTCCATACACGGCCTGTCTGATATCTTCAGAGGCTCAGCTTTAGCACAGAACTGGATCACTCTGCAATTATAACGTTATCATTTACATTTTATAAAAAAAAACTTATTTGCATTTGGTAAACTGACCGCGACCTATGTCTATGTATGGGGACAACAGTTTACCAACGGCAAAGTTAAGTCTGACCCTCAATCCAGTTTATTTTTCGTTATTATTCGCGTGATGGACGAACTAATACATACATACAGAGTCTGACTCGCACTTGGCCGGTTATTTTTGTTTAGCATTCACAATATGAATCGACAGACTCACCCGTAGTCCCCGGTTTGCATCCATTTCTCGTCAATTTTGCAGAGCTGCTCATACTTGCCCGGCAGCTTGGCGGTCGCCTTCGGCAGGCCGCAGATGAGGTCCGCCTTCACTGTACGCACCGCTATTATAGGTGCCGGAATGAACCCTGCAAATATAATATATAGTCTGTCTATCTTACTTATACTAATATAATAAAGTTGTACAGTTTTTTTGTTTGCTTAAAGGCGCTAATCTCCGGAACTACCAGTCGGATTTGAAATATTCTTTTTGCGTTTGATAGCCGAATTCTTAAGGAAGGTTATAGGTTATTTTTTATCCCGGGAATGTAGGTGAAACCACGGGGAACAACTAGACTATACATATAATAAATTTGTAGAACTGACGTGCCTTTTGACAAAAATGGAAAGTGAATGCAAATAGTTTATTTTCATGTATATATAAACTGTACCTTGTAACGCTGGCTCAAACCCGATGGTGGGGTTCCAATTCTTTTCTCCCAACAGTTTGCGATAGTTCAAGTCTCCTTTAAACATAATGGCGACCGCGTATTGAAGCTTTCTATACAAATTGTAGTCGTATTTCTTCATGTCCTTGTAGACGTGAGGTGATGTCCAGAAATCATCGCTCTAGAAAATGAAAACAGAATTATATGAACGTTTAAACTGTACTTACAGTACCTTTCTTTCTTAATTATGATAATACTAAGAAAGAAAGCTCCGCCCCGCGCATTCGCTCGTGATCCCGAGATAAAAGTATCCTATATCTGTATGCCAAATTTCATCCAAATTCGGTCAGTAGTTTTTACGTGAAAGAGTAACAAACATCCAGACATCCATCCTCACAAGCTTTCACGTTTATAAATGTTAATGAACGGTCCCTTTATGATATAGACAAGGAATAAGGCTATATTTTTCGAAATTCATCCCCTAAGGGAGCAAAATAGGGGCTGCAAGGTAGTAAGATTATATTCTTTATTATATACTACATAATGGGACCCTGCCAATGTCTTCTGACATTCCCCCTTATTCAGACCCATTCGGTTGCCATTCCGATCGGAAAGGACGAATTTATTTAGTCTGATGCTGTGTTAGTTGCAGAATTCATTTGTGGCGATCGTGTAGGTAATTTTTTTTTATACAAAATTGTCGGCAACCAAGCATACGGCCTGCCTGATGGTAGACGTATCACTCACGCGTTGCCGACCCTTCCCCCCTCCCCGATGAGCTCTGGCGACCTTACTCACGCGCAGGAACACAACTATAAGTTCTTTGGCTGCGGTATTCTGTAAGTTGGAACTACCCCAGTCGAGTTGCTCTTTGAGCGACTGCCTCATTCTAAATGGATGTCTAAAATGAGAAAATAGGTGCCATCTTTCTTTTTCAGTAGACAACTCAATCGGTTTGTCTACCCGATCGGGACCGCAACCGAGCAGATCTGAATAACCCCGATTAACTTCAGTAGATGTAGAAAATCAATAAGAACTCACAAGTACAAGGAATGTGCCATCAGCGACGTACTGGGCCCACTGATTACCGAGCTGTCTCAAGTTTGCAGAGTTGATTTGTCGAGGCGGCTCGGGTTCTTGACCCTCTGTTATAAAACATCACCATATTATTTATAGTTTGACCACAATCTCACTATGGTAAGTGATGTGGCCGAAGGTGGTGAAACAAAGCCTAGGAACTGGCTCTCAAGTGCAGCTGACAGAACATCTACGTGTTTGACAGATTTTCAACTTACTCACCAATATGAATAAATTATAACACTGAAGCAGAAAAAATTCGGTTGCTTTATATTTTAGTCAATCAGGTTAGATTTTTATTCAGATTAGCATTTTAGACTTATTTTATTTAAAAAAACATACTGTATGTATTACTGTTGGTCAATGGACCCAAAAAACAAAGGTGATTTAGCCCTTAGTACTAAGGCATGCAACTTTTCTTTCAAGCTATAGGATTCGAACCACGACCTTCGCGGCAAACAACCACAGCTGTCTATAGTACAGTAGAAATGTAATTTACCTACTGGTTCCGATGTTACTTGCTTACTGAAGTTAGCACTCTTACAGGAATCTATCACAAATCTGTAATAATTATTTATTACATTATTGATTGCTTTTGACAAGTTTGTTGGACCACAATCTCATCATAGTATGTGACAGTTTAAAAAAAACATACCCTATATAGGGCTATTTTTAAAACACCAGCAGTGCTGGAATCACGAAAAAAATATACAACTTTTCATACAAAAGATCAACCTTGCTCAATCAAATTGCTTTTTTTTTCACGATTTCAGGGTTGGTCCCATAGTAAAAGTTTAAAAATAACCCTGTATATTCAGACTACATATATATTTTGTATTTCAGTATTATCATATAAAACAAAGGCCTTAAAATATATTTTCTTCTAATATCAATAGGCATTGCTTCCTAATATTTAAAAAAGCCTATCAGTGCACTTATAATCTAGTCAAATTTTGTAGAAATTATGGTTGATTCAAGACAAACTCTCTTACTTGAAATCTCTACGTGTGACGTCGGACACAAACCACGGTATTTTCTTAACGTGAAATCTGACCTGAAAAATATAATTTAGTAAATTTTAAAAACATCTACAAGGTACTCAGTAACAAAAAGTAAAGACGTGTTCACATTGTTTATATCTTTTTAATTTAGGCAGTACGTTTTTGATTAATTTGTTAGTCGTACAGTCATGAACATAAATTATGTACACTTTTAGTAAAATTCAACAGGGATATTCTCTAAAAGTTTTGATTGAAATTTTACGTTGAAACGAATGTTCGAAAATACTGAGATATATCTCAAAGTTGCAAAGATATTTCTCGATAACATTCGCCTTTTACTACGTTAACGTATATTCTTTAGGTTCATTTTTCTTTGACATAAAAGTAAAAAATAATTATATATTGGACATAATGGATAAAGTAAAATCTATTTACCTTTTGTACAATATTTTGCGATATAAGGAAATGCGCTAAGCAGAGGTCAGCAAATAATTCATATCCCGCATTATCGCACACTATATCTGCAAATTATAAATGTACAGTCAGCAACATAGGTACCTGAACACTAAAACTATCCATAATGTAGAAATTTATAGTATGTAGGTACACATATTTACAAAACACCTGTTTATTTTGACGCCTCAGTTCACACCGCAGGTCGTGGGTTCGATTCCCACTCAGTACGGACATGTGTGTGCATGAACATGTCTGTTTGTCCTGAGTCAGGGTGTAATTATCTATATAAGTATATAAATATATATATTTACAAAAGAAAAGCAGTATATTATGTAGTATGTAACGTTCAGACATCTATTCATCTATCCTCACAAACTTGCACATATTCTATACTAATATTATAAAGCTGAAGAGTTTGTTTGTTTGTTTGGTTGAACGCGCTAATCTCAGGAACTACTGGTTCGAATTGAAAAAATATTTAGCGTTGGATAGCCCATTTATCGAGGAAGGCTATAGGCTACTTTTTATTCCGGGAAAACATAAGATCACTCGGGAACGCGGGTGAAACCGCGGGGCGGAAGCTAGTTTATAATATAATTAGGAAGTAGGATTAGGGTTAGTGAAATATAACTGACCAAACATAACTGCCTGTGGAATGACCATTTTGGCTGGACAGGGCACTTTCTCAAGCTCCGCGACCTCCGCCTCTGGTTGGGCCCCCGCCGCGGGGGGGGCCGCGGTGGGGGAGCCCGGGCTCTTAGGGGAGCCGGGGCTTTTAGGGGAGCCTTTTATAACGTTTAGTGGGGTGGGCTGAAAATAGAATAGTTGGTAAATACCGTTGAAAAATTCAAATCCCGAAGTCTTTCTTCTGACACGAAACGTGAAAGAAAGAGATAAATACTGATCTAGTTATAGACTGTATTAGATTGTAATTTAGGGTCGGCAACGCGCGTGTGATGCCCCTGGTGTTGCTAGCGTCAATAGGCTACGGTAACCGCTTACCATCAGGCGGGCAAAATAACATAGCATTATATAATTTGACTAAAAATACTCAATTTATTAAAATCACTAAATAATACTTTTTCATGTTATGTAAGAAACTACTGATTTTTACAACAACTTTTATAACGAATTTTATATAGTATTACATACCTACATATTTTTTAATCTGATATAACTCGTTAAAGCGGCCAATATAATCTAAATCTAACTATTTCTTACTAATATAGTAATATTAACCTCTTTGCATATAGGCATACCGAACGCTGTTGCCAATCTATGACAACTGCATTGAAATTTAAACGTAGTATTCTGAAATAAAAGCAGTATTATGTTTATACTATCTAAACCCAGAGCTACGCTTCGCTGTGGCTAATTTAAACTTAGGGAACTTATGTATAACAAGTATATATAAAAACACTCTTACATAAAAATGCAACGTGTACAAATTAAAAAAAAATACGGATGTTGATATTTTATATTATAAAAGATTGAGTACTAGCTTAACGACCAACGGCCTCACCTGCCATCCTCTATTTTATCCACTTAGGGGGTTGAGAAAAAATCTTTCGCTAGTGCACAACTAAGGTACTCAATGAATATATAATAATATTTCCTTTAGGTCCACCGCGTAGTCTGACTGTCAGTCAGTCACAGTAATGTTTTATACAACATTTTAGGATATTTCACTAATATATTTTTTTGTTTGTATTAAGTCCTTTATGTATTTTATGAAGGTTCGATTTCACGAATTTTAAAGTATTTCAACAAACATTCAAGCATCGAAAAACCGGCTCTCAAGTGTAGCTGCCTGAATACACGGGAGCTCATAATGTTCTAGATGTTTTTGTTTTCACAATAATAATTTTCATCGAACTCTTGTTATCGCCGGTTTCAAACATCCAAGATACCTCTTAATATAATAGTAGACTTAAGATAATGTTGTACATACCCCCTGTACAGCTTTCGCCATAGCTTCAGCTTTTGCGATGACTTGGTCTACAATTTTATTTGTGTCATCGACCAGTAGCTGAAAATCAGCAAATATCAAAAATATACTCGACGGTAGATGGCGCAACAAGATTCTAAATCACGCTATCAAAGCTCCCTGATCACTCGGCATATTATATACACGCTGGGCGATTGTTGTAAAAAACAACATTTGAATAAATCGACAATTATAATTACGAACATTCGATTGTCGATTCATTCGAGTGAAAATTGACATTCGAATGATAATCGACAAACAACGCAAATGCGCAGGGCGTGAGCGCTTTAGATTGTACCACGCGCGCGCCATGCTCTAAACAAGTTGACAACAATCGACCAATATTCGAATAATTGAGATAGTCATTCGAATACATACGGATAAACCGGACATTCGATTAATTTTAGTAATAATCGCCCATTGCTATTTGTCTACTACCTCGCTCCTACATAGATATCTTTCAGGTAGATAGACAGAGTTATCAGTAAAGAAACTCATATTCACCGAAGATACTAATTGGCAATTGTTCAATACATTTCGACCGAAAAAGTATTGAAAGTGCTTTTTTTTCATATACACGACTCGATACAATGTATTTTTTGGCTAGTTTGTAAAAATCGTTAACTTTAACTGTAATGCCTACAATGGACTCAAATATTAAAGTAAGTTCATTACCTTATCTTTAAAATCGACGATCATCTGGAAAGGGTCTGTAGAGCCCGACGACGCATGGGGGGGCAGCGGCGTCCCCTTCTGGGGGGCGGCGGCCGGGGCGGGGGGCGACGCGTCCTTACTGCTCAAGGTCACTTGTTCCCCCATTGAAAGGGATAGGTCACACTTGTTCGCCCATAGGCATATCTGAAATTATTATTTTTGTTATAAATTCTGGTAAATGTAGCGTAGTTTATTTACTACACCTAAAATAGAATATTCGAGACTCAGTGAAATATATGTATGCGAAAATGTAATGAGAAACCGCGATGAAAAGAACTGACAATAGGGATGATGATTGGGTAAAAAAAGTCATTCTAATTAGTCCGTCAGTTAGATTATAAAAACACGTATTTTTTCGTTTATCAAATCAATAAAAAATTACAAAGTTATGTTGCACCAAAGTTCAGGAGTGGGGGCTTGTGACGTCACTTGTATGTACAATTTTTACATACAAGTGACGTCACTCGAAATTTCAACGCACTGTATCGTCGACATTTTTGTATTCGGAACTAAAGAAAAAATATGTGTCCAATATTTTTTGGTAATCTAACTGACGCATGACGGACTAAATAGATTTTTTTAGTCATTATTGTTACGAGGTGGACATTTAGCAGATCGTAATTGCCAAGCATAAATAATGCACATGTGTAAAAAAACTAAGAAAGGCCTAGAGAATTGTTAGCAAAACCGTGGGACAAAAGCTAGAGTATTATCTACATCTAACCTTCAACAAGGTGATGAAATCAGCCTTCCGCTTGTCCTTTTCAGCTTGCGGAAGCATTGTGACCAGCTTGTCGGCCACTATGCACATTAACTCAAGACTGCTTGTAAACGACGTGTCTTTCTGACTGTCGAACGGGTCGAAGTTTTTAAGACCTTTGCTGTGAGTAAAAAAAAAAGAAAATGTGATGAACCTATGAAGAGTATATAGAGGAGCAAGGTAGTAGTAAGGGAAGAGCTTCCGCACAGTAGATGTTGGAAACTATTATATTATGCCGCGAGCTCAGGAAACTTTAATAGCGCGATGTAGAAACCTGTGGCGCCATCTATCCACGGGTAGCGGATAGTTTCTTATATAGTTCATAGATGTCGCTACAAGTGCCTCTCGCGAGTTTTAAAACTACATCACTTTATTAAAAATGACATGCATACCTTAACTCACAACCTTCCCTAAGTCTTCTATATACATAACATTCGGAAAACACCCATATATTCGTGAAATAATGCGAATTACTAGCGTTTCCTATCCATTCGTTCCATTTCTTTGCTTCATCAGTGTCAACTGTTAGTAGATCATATTGTTTATTGGTTACTAAATCGTTTTTCAACTTTGTTACGTATTGTACGTAACCGCGGATGTCTTCATCACTCTGAAAAAAGAAAAGCCCTATATAAATAGCTAAAAATAGGAGTAGGTTAGGTATATTACTTTTTCATTTCTACAGATAATTCCATGTTTCTCTTTCTATACTAGATTGTTTTGTGTCAATAACCTTTCGAAACCCGGTGTATATTTATTCAAGATTTTTGGCTAAGCGCCATCTATTGGGTGGATATAAAATTTATCATTTTCTTTACAAAAAAAAAACAATGTACTTACAGCATTATTGGCAGATTTAATTTTCGAACCTGCTCTTGCCAAATAATCTATAACTTTGGTCAATATCACTGGTAATCTTTCCTTCAGCGAATAATAAGCAAAACTCCTGTAAAAAAAAAAAAAAATTTTATAAAAAACATAAAAATAAAATATTCCACAACAAAATAAAAAAAGCCGCCCGAACAGGGACTTGAACCCTGGACCCTTGGATTAAAAGTCCAATGCTCTACCGACTGAGCTATCCGGGCTTCGACAGATGTGTTGAAATTATAAAACAGACTATGAAAGCTATAAGTGTCAGGAATGCTAATAAAAAAAACGTATTTATTTTGTAATACAAATAAGTTGTGTTTTACATATATATGTATTAGAGTCGAGTTTCATCCGGTTTTTTTTTACTTTATAATAATGCTTTGTTGATTAATGAAATACTCAAATCCATATATAGAATTTTGAACAGTATTAATGAGACATAAGGTTCATAATAAGTATAAGAACTAATTTAACATTTTATTTCTAAATTTTCAACTACATAAAACTATTTCATGATCTCTTCATAATATAATCAGAATAGGTTATCTCTTTATTACTTGTTTATTGGATGGAATGAGTACAAGGTCGCACAAAATTGTTATTCTTATTAAAACAATTCTTGGAATTTATAGGAATAGTTAGAAGTAGAATTATTTGATATATTTATAAAGATACTAGCTGTCTTAGGATTGGATTGCACAAGGTTGATGATGATGATCAAATGTTGAAGTGTGGAAGTGTAGAAGCCGAAGCCAGATGAGCGCAATTTAACAATAAGCAAAATCTATCAAGTATTTTACATTCAATTGAATTACATTGGCTTGTACCTAAATGGCTTACGGCAGACATACTAGCATGCAATACCAATCTGTCTGGCCCCCTAGTTCTTCCCTCCTCCGCTAAGGATATAGTTCGACCAAAATTCAGTTGTAACGTCAAAGCAAAAGACCCATTTTGCATTGTAGTGTAGACCTACTACCAAAGTCTGTATGGGGATATAATATTTTTCAATGAGTAATGGAATAGATATTTAAGCTTTTCTGAACTGAAGTTATATCTTGCCCTGATGTCAGCCACTATGAATAAAGTAAGTACCTATATAAGATATTGCCATTTTCTAGATTTGCCTACGGACTATGAAAATGACAACTTTTTTATACGATGTTTAATTCAAAATTCAAATTCAAAAATCATTTATTCAGTTTAGGCCCTAATAAGGCACTTATGAACGTTACAAATGATTCTACCAGAATCTTTAGAGATGATATATTTTGATCTTTAGGTATCAAGTTATTGCTACATACAATTATTAATGTGCAGTTATGATCTGATAGTTATCAAATATAATAAAGTTCAATAAAATAGTTAATGAGATAATAATTTATTATCTTATTATAAATGTTATCATGATATATTAATTAATTATATGACTCTACGACAACGTGACTAGATTCCCCATGTAAATGTACCGAAAATATAAGTCAGAGTAATGCCTTAATATTAATATTTTACTAGCTTCCGCCCCGCGGTTTCACCCGCATTCCCGAGAGATCTTATGTTTTCCCGGGATAAAAAGTAGCCTATGTGCTATTCCAGACTATAATCTATCTCTGTGCGAAATTTCATCTAGATCCGTTCAGCCGTTTTGATGTGATTGAGTAACAAACATCCATCCATCCAAACTATTGCATTTATAATATTAGGAAGTAGGATTTATTATGTCAGTAGGTTGACAAGCCCACCTGATGGTAAGTGGTCACCGCCGCCTATCTATGGACATTAGGAATACCAGGGGGATAGTCGATGTGTTGCCAACCTTGAAGAGTTTAGCAAGAAAGCTGTTTTCTGTGATAGAATTATCGTAGCAGAATCAATGTAATTTTAAGGAAATACATACATTTTATAAGTCCCTTGCAATTCCATATTCAATGGAGTAGCGGTGTTCAAAAAGGGTGAAGGCTTTTCAACTTTAATAAATGGACCCCCATAAATAAAATCTGGTTTACAGCACTCGTCTACATTGCAAACATTCCCAAGACTTTGAATTGTTGGTAATCTAGATACACTCGCTGACGGAGTCTTGGGTGGACTAGCTTTTGGTGAACTCATTTTCTGTTATATTTTCACTATAATTTATATGCCATAGCCAAATAGATGATAATTTAATCTTATTTACACATTTTTAATTAATGAACATGATTCGAATGGAACTAAAATAATTTTGAATTGACAATATTGACATTGAAATGACATTAGTGACATTGACATTTAGATAGAATGTGCGTTTACGAAGCTTGATAATATATTATTTTTAAAAGTACATACATAAAGTGTAAGTTGAGCCGATTGGCGTGGTTGGTAAGATACCCTATCTATCACGCCGCAGGTCGTGGGTTCGATTCCCACTCAGGACAAACATTTGTGTGCATGAACATGTCTGTTTGACCTGTGTCTGGGTGTAATTATCTATACTGGGTGATTTTGTTATCACTGGCAATACTTGCAAGGGTGGAAGTACTCATCAAAATGAACAACTTTTATTATGGGACTAACTGTGAAATCATAAAAAAAAATATCAGCTGTTCCATACAAAAGTTCAATACCTACTCGACCAAAATGTATGCAGCAACCATATTATTTTACGCGATATCAGAGTTAGCCCTATAATAAAAGTGGTTCACATTGATGAGTATTTCCACCCCTGCAAGTATTGCCAGTGATAACAAAATCACCCTGTATATGTATGTACATATTTACAAAAGAAAAGTAGTATATATCAGTTATCTGACTTCCATAGTACAAGCTCTGCTTAGTTTGGGGTCAGATAGCCGTGTTTGAGGAATAATGTCCCAGAATATTTATTATTTATTTATTAAGTGTATCGTACTATTTCAAAAAAGAAAAGAGTTGGGAATGCGATTACAGCAGGTCGGTCATAGTAGGAATTTGTGTAGTAACGGAACCTCACCTCCGCCTCTGAAAAGTGTGGAACTTCCGCAAGAAATCGAACCTCTGCCTCCGTAAGATTTTTGCGGAGTTACAACGGAGATTGGTTTACGTTACGTCAACGCGCGAGGAGCGACGATGGGCGACGCCGCGCCGCGCCGCACGGTTGAAGCTGGAAACAAATTATCGGACGCGGCTGATAAATATCCACAGTCGTGTGAGATGTAGCTTCGGCTGACGAAAACATCTAGCGCGCCAGATTTCTGTCGGACTTCCGAACACTCAAGGTCAGCCCAAGGTTACGTCCACGACTTACGTCCGATAGTTTGCACAGCTCAGTGTGCATTCATTAGCTGTCAGCCGCGTCCGATAATTTGTTTCCAGCTTGAGTCTTGACTCTTGCGCACAGGCAAGTCGGTAGGAGTGGGGGTGTCACATGTATCAACTTGTTCGCGAAATATAATTTGCCACTTCTTAATTTTTATTGTTAATTATTATTAATAGTAAACTTTACTGGTGTACTATGATTTTGAATAAAAACTTTTTGAATATGATTAGGTAGATTTTATTTCATTAAAAACATTACCCTCCTTCTGGGGCAGTCAGGTAATAAATGATAATTGATCTTTTTCCCTACCTCCGCTTCCGCTTCCATTAACCTCCGCATCCGCTAAAAGATCTCTGATATACAACTCTAGAGGAATGTGTACCTATATTTGCACTTGATAAGCTTTATGCTTGGGTTTAGGGGGGGAGCATGATCCCTTGCGCCTCCACCACCTGGAGCCGCCCCGAGGCAACAAATATAAAAATCTGATCCCCACAGACTTCAGGAACAGAGTGAGATCTACAGCATTCTAAATATGGCCCCTGATCCAGCCGCCTAACGCGAGCCTTTTATTATTATTATCTGGTACTCACATGCCGTAAACTCCACACATTACAACATTCCGAGGAGTCACAATTCGCATCACTGGTAAATTCACAGTATCTATAGGCCAGTCGTAAGGCGCCATTTTGTTTGGAAAAATAAATAGGTAGGTAGGTACCCACCCACTTTTAATTTTAAATAAGGCGCATTTCACGCGTGGTAAGTTTTCACACTGTAGGTATATTGTTAACTGAAATCTTCACGAGAATGAATGAATGACCATGGATTGGCGCCAAAAATAAACATTGAATATATTTTCAGTCTTGCTGTGTTGTCGTATCATAGTTTTAAAAATTTCGTTAGGTTTAGCGAAATATAATTATTTTTCATTGATAGATGGCGCTGTTTTATCATATGGTAAGTTCAAAAAATAAAATAGGTTTACAAAACTATCGATCGCCTATTTTTCGATAAATCCTAATATGCCTAGTATACTTTTTCTTCACTACGGTTTTGTACATGGCAAAAAGCGAATCGCGACTGGCGCCACCAGGATGAGTCACGCACGAGTCGGATCTACAAGATTAGTAGGTAAAGTAATTTAAATTTCAGAACATAAAAATCATTACCAAATTTAAAGTAGAGGCAAAAATTAGGTTAAAGTTAAATAAAAACATTTGTTAGTACTTATACTATATTTATTAGTTATAAAAAACATGCGAACACACCAATGTTCATAAAAAAATCTCACAATTAATACAAAATAGTACATAAAGTACATTTTAAAATATCAACAGGAATCAGTGTTCCAGTAAAAGTCTTTTAAAATCGAAAAAAAAGTAACTTCTTAATTTGAAAAGCATTCTGTGGCAATCAAACTTAATTCTATGAAAACTTACCAACTACGTTATATTACATGCTTAAATTTAAAAAAAAGTGAAGTGTGAAGAGGAATAACTAGACAAATTGACAAAACGGAAGTTGTTTACAAAAGAAATTAGTTTCCTTAGTTCATTGAAAAGGCCATGCATCAAAATTCTTATGTTGGAATAAAATTGAATGCAATTTTTTTTTGTAACCGCTAATTCATATTATTTATCAATTGCTTATCATACATAATCAATATGTAATCATTTCATAAATCAATAAGCTTTTTAAGTTTCACACCTTATTTCTCTATTCTTTAAGAATCAATAAAATATCTTTTAAATATTTTTTTGGTAAAATGGTCTTACGTTTGGTCTCCTCCTCAATTAATATCAACATAATATCAAAATTTTGAGTTTTACATAAAACATTGATGAGTCGAGTTCTGATAAAGATTTTTATTTATATTAGTCAAAATTATAAAATGATGATAAATTTTTAGATTTTAGATAAAACAATGCAAGTCAAAAATCCTGATGAATATTAATAATTATATTTGTCAATTAATTATCCAAATTCTAAAAGCATCTTCATCACTATAAGAGCATTAAAAGATTTCAGATTTCTTTTAAAGATGTCACAATAAGGTCAAAATAGTAATTATGTATTTGTAAAGAATTATTCATAATAAAAATTATGCTTTTTACTACGACATTTGACATAAGAAAAAAAAATCATAGTCAATATTAAAGTCAGTGCAGTGGAACAAGAAAACCATGGATAATAAATAGTTAATTTGGGGGCGCTAGCAGTCTATAAAAAAATATTACATTTTCAACCACATCGATGGAAATCCTTTATACAACATGATGTCTGGCTGGATTAAAATAAAATAAATGATGTCGAAAATTAAAATAAAATAATAAAATGAGTCAAAATGTGTTCATGATTGAGGAAGATTTGCAAAAAAAGTTGTATGTATAGGCTGTATCAAATTCAAGGGACAATATTAAACTTACTCAAATATAAAAGTCATAGATTTTACGCAAAAAGCAGCAATAAAATCTAGAATGACTGCCCATTGTATAAAAAATTACGCGACATATTTGTTGCATGTTTTTGTGATTAAAATCATATTAAATTAATATTAAGTAAGGCACATTTAATGAACACTAGCAAATTCTAATTTAAGATCCTTATTAATATTTAAAATATAACAAACGAAACTACATATCAGTTAATGTTTACAAACATATTTATGTATGCAAAAACTGTTGCGAAACCATTATTTCGGGATTTTTTTTTTTTTGTAAAATATTATAAAATGCAATTTTAAATAACTTTTTTAGTTTGACATTTTAATTTGCTATAAGTATTTGGTACCTGTTTCTATGGCATTTGGTATTTTATGTAAAAAAACGAAATCGTTAAATGAATTGAAACTACAGACATCATCATAACTTGTCCCCTCGTTTAAAAGTTGGTAGCCCTGTTATTCCAATATATTGTCAATCAATAGTGCCAACATAAAGGCTAGGGGATAAGTTATGATGAGACTGTAGCTCACAAATCTTGAGCTGTACTTTTACAGCACCTATTATACTGGGTGATTTTTTAGTCACTGGCAATACTTGAAGTACTCATCAACATGAACAACTTTTATTATGGGACTAACTGTGAAATCACGAAAAAAATATCAGCTGTTCCATACAAAAGTTCAATACCTACTCGATCCAAATTGTATGAAACAACTGTTTTGTTTTACAAGATATTAGAGTTGGTCCCATAGTAAAAGTTGTTCATATTGATGAGTACTTCAACCCCTGCAAGTAATACCAGTGACTAAAAAATCATCCTGTATATGTAAGGTCAACAACGAAAGTAACTGAACAGATCCAAATTTACTAAACATCTATACACTAAAACTATCCATGACAAGTAGGTTTTTACACACACATTTACAAAACACCAGTTTACATTATCTTTCCATATTGTGGGTAGTTTTGAAAATATTGATCTGAAATTTACCAATAGTGGTACAGTTATCAACATAAATAGCTGAACAAAATATTTTCAATGGTACAGTTATCAACATAAATAACTGAACAGATCAATTCAAAACTACCCACAATATGGAAAGATAATGTAAACTGGTAAATGTAAATGCAAGCCAAGTACAGCTCAACTCTTCTGTATTTCATGCATTGCCATAACCTTGTTAAAATCCAAACCCTGCATGCCCGTTTTAAAAATACTAGTAACGTCTCCTACCGTTGCTCTTGATGCGCGTGTTCTTGAGCGTGATGGTCGTGGACTGTAGTGGTTGACCATTGTTGGAGGTGCGCAGAATTGGGCAGTAGGTTCTGGAAATTGAAAAAAAAAAAAATGAAAATAAAATATTAAAATGCTAAAAAACTATAGGGCTTTAATTAAACCTCCTGTATAACGTAGGCACCATCTTTACCTTTTTTCAATAGACATTTCCAATCCAAATAAAATCTTTTCATGTCTTTAGGATTAAATATTTAAAATAATATCATTTTTCACCCAGTTTACATAATTTTGGAACTGTTTGGAATATTATTTTAATTTAAAATGTAATGTTTAAACAGATTTATCAAAATTGTTTATGAATTTGGACATTTCTATTGAAAATCTTGTAGAATTTGGCTTAGAGCTATTTTCCAGGATGAAATGCACCATGTTTATCCATTTGCCAAATCTGTTCAACTATTATAGTAATTTCTTATATATTATAAGTTTCTAGGGTGTCCCCAGGGTTTCATCCACGTTACTGAGAGAAAAAGAACAAAATGTTTCTCTCCTTACCATAGGCTATCTATGTACCAAATTTTATCGCGATCGGTTCAGCAGTTTAGACGAAAAGGTAACAGATACCTAGTATGGAAGTAATGAAATGAAATAATTTATTTATTCAAATAGGCCTTCACAGGCACTTCAGTCAAGACTAATGCAAGGTTCGGAAGGTTGCTTTTACTGAAAGGAGCCAGTAAGAAACTTAGCAATTACTCTTTTCAAAACAAACTTAGATGTAAATCATCTAAGTATTTTAAAATAGTTAAGTAAACTTACATTGTATGAGCATTATCCCCTGAAGCTCCACAAGTAGAACAGACATGAGACCTCAGTATTGGACATGTCACTATTTGTCTTTGGCCAATTCTTTCCTTCACCATATGGGTCATGTACACCAATGGTGTCTCCCCATTCTTGCGGCAAAAGGTGCACATCCTTGATGGCCCAACATCTTGGCTGAAACTTGATCTTGGTCCACTAGACGCCAAGCTTAAAGTAGGTGATGGAAACCTTGATGGATATCTTGGACGATTAGCATTCATTATAGGGGAGACATTGGACATTGACATATTTGAGGTACTTGGCGAAATGGCCATGTTTGGCGTATAGTTGGACATTGGTGAAGAGAAGTTGGATGGAGTTTTAACAGGCGTTTTAAATTCGAAAGCTCTGTTTTCAGCTGGAAATAACTCATAAAAAACATTTTGAGTATAATTTTTGTTTTCAATAAAAACATTGCTGGCCCCTGGTGGAGTTTGTTGTCCATCTGGCTGCCAAATTGCTAGGTCTATATCTAGACTTTTGGCTTGGTTAAAACTAGATTCTGTTTGCATGATTTTCCTGCCAACAATAGGACGTTGGCGTCTGACAGCCAATGGTGTGTCAAACATTGGCTGGTCATGCCTGTATTCAGAAGTGAGTCTATGCTGGAACAAGTCGGGGAAGGAATCTGGAGATGTAGAGTCAGCTGAGCTGGAGGACCGATTAGCAGGTTGGCTGAATGGTGAATGGCTCGTGTTTGGTGTTTGAAATAAATCTGAAAAGTAATTAGTTGATATAATTTGAGGGTAGTTAACAATTTTAAAATTTTCTTAGTTCGTATTTTTGAACTACCCCTTTAGACTCGACTCAAATTATGTGACTTTTATTATGTCTATAATAATTACATACTATACTTGCATATTTTTGTACGTACGCAATATTACGTAGTAAGTACATAGGCTTACTTTATAAAAAAAATATCGTATTTAGGCTCTCAGAGGTTTGGAATTATTGTTTTTAATTGTAAACTTATCATTTTTACTTTAGAAAAATAAACTTAGCTACGAAATAAAAACAAAATTGTGACTTACCATCACCGGGACTCCTGGGAAACAATCTATTCATTTCAGTCATATAATCCAACATACTTTTGGATGGGTTCATTTTGATTCTGTAAATATCACAAAAAGTTCATTACTATAGATAGTTTCACATTTTTTTTGGTACAAAAACTCCGATCACCGTGTAACCAAACCAAGCAAATAAATACGTGATGAACTTAGTCAAATTTTATTCTTTATGACTTTTTATTTACAATAATTGTACCAATAATTTAATTAAGTATATGGTTTATTCAAAGTAATTCATAATTAAACACATAAATTTATCCAGTATTCAATTAGAAATACGTTGTTTAGGTAATAATAACAAAATTACATAATAAATACGTAAAAACAAAAAGGAAAAGCGGCAAATTTTGAAAATGTTCTTGTAGGTACAACTATTTCTATTTCCCATCCTTCCTTACTACTTTTTGAGTCTGACCTGACCTGACTGTCTGTTTGTTATTTCACAGTAGAATTACCGAACTGGAACTCTGATGAATTTACCCAGCAGGGGGGTAGTTTGGCCCCGGTGAAGTCTACTCTGTGACCACGATATTTTAGACGTATCTACTTATACCCAACCCTAAGGATTTATGATTGCGGTGCAAACAGCAGGGACCAGAGTTAATTTAGTACCTAAGTATTAGAATTATTTGATAATAGGTAAGTAAGTACTTATAGTTATAAGTATTCTAGCTAGGTAGCGGAATAACTTTTTACTAAAATTCTTTATCTTGATTGATGTCGCAAATAGAGAAAAAAAAACAAAATAATACTTACAAATCGATAATTAATTAGGAAAATACAACTATTTCCAAAATTCACTAAGCACTTGTAACACGTCCTTTCGACAGAAAAATTCAAACCAAATAATTAAAATAATTGACATCAGCCGACGAGGCGAGGTAGGGGGCTGGAGGGGGCGGTGGAATCGTTCTGCACTGCAAGCGACGAGATCAAAGGATACCGACAGACAAAACACTGTTTGACCTGTGGTTTGACGCCGCGTGCCGCGATGGTTCGGTGAATGAAATGTTCTAGTCAGTGGTTTTCAGTTCTATTCCAGCATGCAACCATTTTTAGACTTGTTATAAAACAATACATAGGTAAGTAATAAATATCTTCAACGCCGATTATTGCTGATCGAAGAGAAAGATAGAAGTATTTTATATTATAATTAAGTTTAAAGGTGTAGGTATATCTACTCTTGAAGCTGTTGAAGAAAATCTATCGACAAACAAAGTATCCATATTTTTATCACTACGAAATTATTATATAGAAAATTTATTTGGTTAATTTTCCAATATGACTAACAATTTCAATATGAATAAGAAATTTTATGTATCAAAGTAGGTATTGTTTAAAAAGTACACAAAATAAAAGCCTGGTCATGCTTTTTTTGTGTTGCAATCGGTTGACGTCTAGTAAACAGAAGTGAAGCTACAATTTTCTCAAAGAAAAACCGCCTCCTTTCAATTTGCCGATACTGTCTGCGCGGTTCTACTAACCACAAAGAGAGCCGACAAAATGTTGACACGTGTAAGATTATTTTATATGACACTAGATGGCGCTGTAACAGAAAATAGTAATTTGATATTTACTTGTTTAATTCAATGTAATTATTATTAAGTAGTTACGTAAACATATTTTTTTCTTGTTAAAGTAAATTTTAAAGCTAATATTTGGTAATTAAAAGGATTTTTTATTTAATAGTAGCTGATTTTACCGGTAAGTAACGCCATCTGGTTACAGTAAATTGTTATCCCACCAAAAACATAAATGTAAAAAAGGAGAGCCAAGTTCAATACAAAAATTATTCTCATCTGTGGGCTTCGCCGCAAAAAGAATGGAGATCTGAGATTGAGTGCCAAGTTCTATGCAAAATCCAAATATGTAGTCTAAGGGCTGACTTGGCTGGTTTTCCCATACGAATTATTATTAAGTACCTACTTTTACACAGTCATGGAAGAGCCTTATGTTCGATGGGTAGTTTCTACCAGCAAGCCAAATTTTCGGAATAATAAAATAAGAACCGAAAGGTAACAGGTTTAGAACATGCGAAGGCTATATAATTCGTATAGGAAAACCAGCCAAGTCAGCCCTTAGACTACATATTTGGATTTTGCATAGAACTTGGCACTCAATCTCAGATCTCCATTCTTTTTGCGGCGAAGCCCACAGATGAGAATAATTTTTGTATTGAACTTGGCTCTCCTTTTTTACATTTATGTTTTTGGTGGGATATCATTACTTTTTGTAGGTAAGTACATATCCTCGTAACGCCGTGGGTCCTTTTAAAAGGACAAATTCAAAACTAAAAGTAGACTTTATAAATATAAAACAATTGCATTGCTAAGCCCACAGCAGAGAATAATTTTTGTATTGAACTTGGCTTTCCTTTTTTACATTTATGTTTTTGGTGGGATAATATAATAATATTATTTTATCATTATTTATGATTAGGTAATGTTTTTACACTATTGATGTGCGCTAAATATAAAAATAATAATTAATCCCAGTTAATAACGTAGGTACCCTAAGTAATATTAGGTATTTATGTTAAGCGTTCATAATAGAATCTAATTATTTAAAAATTGCCAGTTTTTTATTTATTCCTTTGTATTCATCTAATTACCTATCTGCATACCAAATTTTAACTCTCTACGTCATCTGGAACTGGGTTAGAGTTTTGGTCTATAGGTCAGTCAATGATAAAAATTAGGAATTTTGGACATTAATAACTAAATAACCGTTTGAGATAAGCTTATGAAATTTAGAACACATATGTATCTCGCAAGTCTCAATATATGAGCCAAATTTGATACGTTTATGTAAAATAGTTTTTGATTTATGAGGGGGTCAAAAGTGGCTCCAAATGGTTCGTGTAATATTACACACGGTGCGGCTCGCCAGTTCTGTTTCTTGAACTTGGCTTGACACGCTCCCGCGTGTCTAGATAAACTTTAATAGATGGCGCTTGTGATGCGATTCAGAGGGGAATCCCTATTTCATAACCGATTTCAAAAATGAGGAGGAGTCAGGAGATTATCATTTCGCGTATTTCTATGGAGGTGGTACATACATACTTGCAACCTCTCCTGGACTACAATAGATTTTAAATAATAGGTAAGGTACATTTTCAAATATAAACCTGCTACTGTGCTAGGTACCTAATCTAATCCTTTGATTAATTATTTATTATATACCATACCTATGTCTAGAATCTATTTAAACAGTCGAAACTGTGAACGCGTCGAAAAAAAACTGCGTCCAACGGTTGGCTCCACACTACTAGGACAAACAGAAGGTACTTATGGCGAAAAACACGCACACCAGCCACACAGCCAGCCAGCCTGCATAAATATGTTGGTCTCCTTGCTTTAGTTCTATCTACGTAGGTAGTACTTAGGTATCTATTTAGTACTATCCACGTACTCACTACCCATCTAGTTCTAGACATATGTAGGTATAAATAATCACAGGATCACACTTATGTACCTATGCCACAGAGGAAGCCTATGCTTTGTAATCAGAACATTTTGTAAATTCTACATGTAGGTAGGTAGTTAAGTTCAAAGTTACGCCTACAAAACATTTGAATGCTTATTCGAATGTGATATTTGGTAACTACCATAGGTAAGCACGGAATATATTGCTGTAAGTCATAGAGTGGAACAAATCGTCAATACATAGATAGGACAGTCTTTTCAGAAAGCGATGATGGTTGTGACGTCGAATGCCATGGCGAAGGTCGTGGGTTCAAATCCTACAATGAGTTTGAGCGTTCGGTGACGAATTTCGTGAGAAAACTATAACACTGTGGTAGTTTTTTGGTTGGTTTTTTGTCAACTAGTACCGGGGTGTATTCCAGCAGCTGCAAGCTTTGTAAAGCTCGGCATCACATTGACAAACCCCCGGGTCCTGAAGGTTCCATGGTTAAAATAAAAGAAAATAAACTGGACCGCATAACCATGGATCTAGAAAAAAAGGCGGACAGATGGCCGCTAAGAAACTATTGAAGCACCAAAATGGCGGCGATGTAACTGTGTGTGTGTGTGTGGTTCGGAGCGTAATGGCGGGCGGCCGGCTTAGTGTGGTGTGAATGTGTGCGTGCCGGACTTGTATGCATTTAAGCGATCTGGCTTACTGTGGGTGCTTCAGTAATTGTTTTATGAGGTGGCGTCCGCCTTTTTTTCTAGATCCATGCTCATAACTAACTATGTTTATTTGTGAAGGATATTTGAGGATTTCTAAAAAACTGTGGTTTTTTTTTACTTTGTATAGGCTTGTGTTTGACCACAATCTCACTATGGTAGGTGATGATATGGCCGAAGGTGGTAAGCACACAAAGCCTAGAAGGATCTGGCTCTCAAGTGCAGCTGCCGGAACACACCAATAGGTGTTTGGCGACAGATTTTCAACTTGAGGGTGGTAGCCAGCTAGGCGGTTACTACAAAGTACCCTACCACCGTGCTATGGTTTCCTCACGATGTTTTCCTTCACCGAAAGCTCCAGCTCATTGTAGGATTCGAACCCACGACCTTCGCCGCGGCGTACGACGTCACTACCACTGAGCTATCATCGCCTCATATTTAAGTAGGTATATATATTTTATCAACTGTAATTTCGGAGATAAGGGGACAGGAATGGGTTTTTTTTATAATAAATCGACAACTACGCGGCATATATTATGGCGGCATATAAAACCTATTTAAAAATAAAAAAGCACAAATAATTTTACATATTTAAATCGGGTGTGTTTTTATAGGGACACATCTATGTTTATGACTATTCTTTGCCGTTTATAATCAAATAAGTATATGATGAGATTTAGAGCAAGGTCGTCGCAATTATGATCCGATTGTGTCCGAGAGGCTTCGGTATGGTCTATGCTTGAGATCTATGGTACAGGAGATAGCGGAGGAGGTGAGAAGCGGATACCTTCTCGGCCTGCAGGCTTACTCTACTCTTGACTCTTTAAATTCCGATCGATCGGCATTGGATTTTGACGATTCCTACTCTCGAATTAAACACTAGGGCCTAATTATTTCAAGATTGCGTGTCCATTGAGGGAACGAAATATAATTAGGTAATTAGATTGACAACATTGATTTGAAGAGTACCGAATCACGGGACTCTCAAATTAAGGCGACGCCCTGAAGATTATGGTTGCAAGGATACCGATTTTTCTCAACAATGACTAAAGCGAATGAAATGAAATTTATTGTAAGAATTCATCATGTATTTTACATTAATTTTGTCCATAGCATAACACGATTGGTTAACTTTTATAACACAAAATAATTAAAATAATTAATCAAAAAGACCGCTTTAAAATAAGAGATCCCAATTTTACCGACATTGAGGATCGATTTGAGGTTCCAAAATTTCTACGTTTATTAATTGAAACTGATACTATAATATGTACCTACATAGGTTTTATGAAATATATTTGTAGTTTTTAAATTAAACAATAAAAACCATTATGTCGCATACGCCCTTTCCGTTTATGCGGGTTTTCTATGAGAGGTCGCTATATTAGGGAGCGGGACGCAGCACGTTGAATTTCAGTTTTTTAAGCTTAACGCGGCGTCACCTTAACATTATTGGATTATTTTAAAATTTAAATTTAAATTGGTTTGAAGAGTAAGCCTCTAGTAAGTATCTACATGTAGAATTTACAAATGTTCTGTATGGAACAGCTAGCATTTTATTTAGATTGTTTAAAATGTGTTCGTATTGGTGAGTACTGAGTAGATACATAGTGTAGATACTCTGGAAAGTAATAGGAAGTAAGTATTAGAAATACTTACTACTATTATTATAAATTCGAAAGTATGTGTGAATGTTTGTTTTCAATGATATGCTATCGCGTGTGAATTTGCCGCTACAGGCGCTAGTGTAGCGTGAGGTCTCCAAAATGTCAAATATCACTGTTTGTGGGTGGGTTACGCGGATGCATGCAACTTTTTTTTTTTACAATAATCAATATCTTATAACTTGTACCAAACGTACAAACATACAATAAACGTTTTGTTTATTGTTTTTATGTACATTTGACGACTTGACGTATCCAGATTGATCAGGGAAAGCAAGGACAGGTCGCTACAAGATTATTTCAATACATGTTATGAGGATATTACGCAAGAAATAAATAACAATAGGTAGCAATTATTTTAAGATAATCTTGTTTTAATACGTATACTAGCGACCCGCCCCGGCTTCGCGCGATAAACACAAACCATCTTTATACTGTGCTTATAGCTCTTTCTATTAGTGAAAACCGTATGAAAATCCGTTGGGTGATTTAGAAGAAGTAAGCGGAGAAACTGAGAAACAGACAGAGGCAGATAAGGCCATTGTTTTACTTTTTTTTTTTATTTAGAAATGGTCATGGGTCGTACTCATGGTACTTACATTAAACTGTGCTATTTATGATCAATGATAAAGAACATACAAACAATGTCATATTATTTAAGGTAATAGCGATGCCAAATATTGATAACGATGCCTTAATTCAGAAACAATGTGGTAATAGAATGGTTTACTTTTACGGACTCAGATTAAAAGTTACTAACCGCCCGAATAACCTATATTACGAAAGAATTACATACTATAGCATCCCTGTTTCAATCCCACTATAACCAATAAAAGTAGCCTATGTTACTTCTTATACAGGTATCTGCACGTGAAAGAGGTATCTGCACGTGAAAGTCCCGTCAAATCGGTCCAGCTTCGGAAATTAGCCAGATCAAACAGACAAAAAAAAAATTAAATGTTTTTTGTTATGTAGGTACTTATACCGTACGATACTTGACATATTATGCATTTAGTAAAAAAACTGTTATTTTGACATTATAAACAGACACTTCTTTATTTATTTGTATACTGACTGACAGTACCTACTGTCCGACTGACCGGTCAGTAGCTGTATTACTTGTATAAGCATACAGGGTGACTTTTTAGTCACTGGCAATACTTGCAGGGGTGGAAGTACTCATCAATATGAACAACTTTTATTATTAGACTAAGTGTGAAATCATGAAAAAATTATTAGCTGTTCCATACAAAAGTTCAATACATACTCGACCAAAATGTATGAAGCAACCATTTTATTTTACGCGATCTCAGAGTTGGTCCCATGATAAAAGTTGTTCATATTGATGAGTACTTCCACGCCTGCAAGTATTGCCAGTGACTAAAAAGTCATTCTGTATGTATAAGTAATACAGCTACTGACCGGTCAGTCGGACAGTAGGTACTGTCCGTCCATCTATGCTATTTTCTAAAACAAAACACGTCGACGACCCCGCGCAACGATGCCGCGGACAGCGGACGTCTCACGTAATTGCTTAGTTAACGATAGAGACAGAGCATAGTATCGTAGAGATTTTGACATTTATAGAATCAGTAGATGGTAACTGGTTTGCTGATCTCGCGGGCCAGAAACTAATAAGCCTTTATTAGGCTTAATTTAGTCTGTGGTCCTCAACTAGTTTCTGCCTTCTGATTGTATGGTCTAAGTAGGTGAACAGATCCAAAATATCTACTAAGTATATGGATACTATCCATATAATATGGAAAAATAAATGATGTAAATGTTTGTAAATGTGCGTCAAAAATTCTGCATCCTACCATATCCTAGTATATTTCTACATCATGGATGTACAGGAGCTTTGTAAATCTGTTCAGCTACTTATGTTGTTGACTGTACCCACGTTCCTGAGGCATCTAATTCTCGGGATAAATAGTTATTGTTTTCCTGGATGTGTATCTTTCTATGTTCCAAATTCCATCGCTATTACAGATAGAGTAACAAAAATTCAAACAAATTCTGTACACCACCAGTAATTGCTACATTTGCTATCCGCACGCAAGAGTCAGCACAGTTTCCAGTTACTTACAGTAATCAAGTCATCACTGCACGAGCTTTCCCTTGAGCTCCATCATACACCTTCCGTTCGATATCAGACATCCGATAATCGGAAACGCCTTTATTGTCCGATTGTAATCCAATTTTTAGGGAGATTACCACATTATCCGATATTTTGACTATAGCCCATCTGATAATTAAAAAAAGATGATAGGCGAGGGGAAAATCAGCTTAAAAAAGGTCGTATATCAATGAAAGCAATACATGTAACATACCTACTAGTTTCTTGAAGATTATTTAAAAAATCAAGTTAAACTAATTGTATATTTCGGTCCGCTGGCTGGCAACAATTAAACCAATTTATCATTGGTAACATTAAAACAAATTGAGATTGAGCAAATTGAAATAACGCAATGAAATTCCATTTGCAAATACAGGAAGTGAAAATTATTATGCATTTGTTTTTATAGTTTTATTTCGTATGCATCTCTATCTAGCGGGATCTCAAGTGTGAGTGCCGGAGCTCCGGTGCTTGGCGATGAATCGAAATCTCAATGCTGTGAATACTAAACTATACCTACTTAATATTATAAATATGAAAGAAGTAGAAGGATATTTATTAATTGATCACCAAATCACGATAATACAATTCTTATTATAAAAATATAATATACAATTCAAGACCAACTTATGACTAAAAGTAAGAAGCTTAAATAAAATAGTCTAAATTAAAAAAGTCGCTATCAGAAGGCAGCGTACCCAGAATGCTGGCGGCATTGCCACGTTGGATGGCAATGCTGATTCTCTGACCAAGATATAAGCCAGCATTCTGGTCACAAGTTGCTTCGACCAGGCGTTTGGATATTTCGCGAAAAAGATGGTGAGCTCTCGACGGACCCAGAGTTTCAACCCGTTTCAAACGGCTCAAATATATAGCTTGTATCTATGTTACTATATTTACGCCGCTTGAGGTTCTCTGCTGATAACGCAGCGCCGCCAGCCTTATTTATTGTTTCTGAAAGATGAGACGGTGCCAAAGTATCGACACACGTGGCATCCCATACCAAAGGCCGTCCCAACTTCCAAGGGATAAGTGTCATTCCGTCGGGTCTCTTACCATCGTCACGAAACAGGCCATTCGGTTCTAAAATTGCTGTTACGTTGGCGCTGGTAAGGGCCCGGCGGATGATATCGTTGAGACTGGCGTGTCTGGCAAATCTGCCAACGCTTTTGACACATGATAGTCCGTGGTGACCGAGTTGGTCGACAGCAGTGCCACACTGACAGCGATGTGGTGCGTAAACTGGTATTCCCAGACGTAAACATACTGATGTTCTAAAAGTGTTGGAGTCCAAGAGTGTGCCTGTATGAGAGGATGGGTGAGCCTGCAACCATAGTCCTGATTCCCAAGCACTTACAGCAATGAGACGGGCCTTATCTGCGGAACTGGTTGACGTTTCTAATAAAGTATTCCGTACCAGCTCACAGAGGGGACCATCCCAGAGCCGCTGCGAGGAAGGGACCTTGGGCAGATCCACATTCGGGCAGGCCAATTGCCAAGCAATAAGTAACTCTGTCTGTTACCTTTTCACGCTTAAACCGCAGAACCGATCGCGTTGAAATTTCGTACGCAGATAGCCTATGGTATGGGAAGGGACATTTTTTTTCTCGGGAACGCGGGTGAAACTGCGGGTTATAGCTCATCTTTTATAATTTTCAGCTTACAAACGGATATAGGCCATAGGCCTCCTAAGCTTTGCATCCAGTTTTGAGCCAGTCGTAAAGGAGGCCATAATAATAGTTACTTATTCAAAAAAAGAATAACCATTAACAACATTATCAGAGACATTATGATGAAAGAAGTCATTACCAAAATTTCGAAATTCGAATGTGTTTGCTTGCGCGCTTTATTGTTTGAAATGAAATTCGAACTTCGTGCGTGGTCTACAAGTCCTTGATTAACTAATGAAGAGATTCTGAACTAACTTTTGTTGTTTTAGTTTTGGAACTTTTTGCTTACCTATTAAAAATATATAAATTAACTAGCTTCCCGCCCTGCGATTTCTACCCGTGATCACCAATTTTTTTTTTTTAATAAGCATGCGCTTTAGAGTTTGGCTTCGGACTTTCTCTGGGATGAACGAAGCCGAAGTCGAGGATACAGAAGATGCTTATTCACACTAGCCTTGAAGGTATTTCTGTGGTGTCCACATTATAGGTATCGGGAAGTATATTCCACTCCATTGTCTTGAATTTTAGGGGTGTTATAATTATTTCCACTGGATATTTAGCTAAGACTGTTGTAGTGTGTAAAATTTTTAAAAATCGATTTTTTTTTGTTATATGTAAGTACAGTTTAAGTATATTAATTACATTAATATACATTTACTTAGTAAAATGCTATTATTTTGACATTACAAACAGATACTTCAATTTTACTTATTATAGTGTTCGTTATCGATTCCTCAACACAAGTTGTAGTATTCTAGTACAAAGATACCTATCTCTTTGTTCTTTATTTTATATGAAGATCGTGCTCAGTTTCAGATCAAAATTGGCGGACAGACCGAAAGGCTATTTTGTAAAGCTTGTATTATGGTTAACTAACTTAATTAATCCCTTGGATTGAAATAAACTATATTTTCTTCCTTTGAATCGATTTCGATGAATTAAAACCTTTTCGAAGCGACAATATAACTTGTAAAACTTCATGAAAATCCGTTCAGTGGTTTCGATGTTTAAATGTGTGTTTTTGCGTGTTCAAACAGACAAAAAAAAGACTCTTTGCATTCTGTTACCCTTTCTACATCACCCAAACTTCTTTTTTTTTGGTAAAAGAAAACTACAGATTTTTAATGTTAGTATGTATAGATACAGGGTGATTTTTTAGTCACTGGCAATACTAGCAGAGCTGGAAGTACTCATCAATATGAACAACTGGGACCAACTCTGATATTGCCTAAAATAAAATGGTTGCTTCAGACATTTTGGTCGAGTAGGTATTGAACTTTTGTATGGAACAGCTGATAATTTTTTCGTGATTTCACAGTTAGTCCCATAGTAAAAGTTGTTCATATTGATGTGTACTTCCACCCCTGCAAGTATTGCCAGTGACTAAAAGATCACCCTGTATAGATATACCCGATTGTTAATAATATAAGATGGAAGTAATACTGCAACCTTATTTCACCAACCAAACTAAGTAACCGAAGTTTGCGGTCACTAATAAATGAATGCAAACTTAATGTGAAACAAAATAATCTAAGTAGGAAGAGCAATAACTTAACGAGATTGCATAATTATAAACGGTTTGTGGCCAAAGTATGTAATTAAACACTACATTATTGTTAACAAGATCTCATACATTTTAACTATTCTCACAATAAAATGTATTGCGTTTAATGTTATATCAGTATAGGTACGGTTTCATACGAACCGTACGTACCGTTGTGGGCACGTTGCTCCTGAGCGCATAATTGTTGGAAGGTATTTGGAGGAATAGATTTCAAACAATAGTCTTAACGTCTTTAAAGTGCAACTCGACCCGCATAAACATACGAATTGATAAAAAAAAAATTACACTTCTCATCAGAACAATCGAAACACCACTGAAGTTTGGTTTTGAATGAGTTTTAAGTTTCTTTTTACATTCAACAAAAAAAGTAATAATGCCAGTTAATTGTGGATATTATAAGGAATCGTTTAACAAATATTAATGTTTCAAATTAAAATCAAACTATCGTGTTTTTTTCAACATAGGTATGTTTTTTTTCCAAAAAAAATTGTAAGCTTTTTGAAACGAAGACGTAAAACAAAAAAAAATGTTTATAAAAAGTGTATTCAGTATCTCGTATTTCCTCCCCGGGCTCTAATGTCTGACTCCATGCGGTTCGGTTTCTAAAATTTTACAAATTCTTGACATTCGATAGGTAACTATCGAAAAAAACACGATAGTTAAACAAATTTAATTTTAATTTTAAACATTAATAAGTATTCGAACGATACCTTATTTATAATACCTAGCATTATTACTTAATTTTGTTTAATGTAAAAATAAAACATAAAATTCATTGAAAACCAAACATCAGAGGTGTAGTTGCAGTACCGTTTCGATTTTTCTGATGAGAAGTGTATTTCAACGATTCTGTGGTGTAACTCGTTGGGGTATACTATTGTAAGGGTAGATTTTTCAATCTCTGCTGGATACACCATGGATAAGATAAGCTAATCTTTTGATAAGTCTATGCAAAACTGACCATTGCAAAATCAAGTCTAAATCATGTATGCTTTAAGCACGTTTTTCAGCACTTTTTTTTGGTAAATATTTATGATCGTACTAGCTTTTCCGCGCGGTTTCACCCGCGTTCCCGAGGGATCTTGTGTTTTCCCGTGATAAACTCTTCACCTTTATAATATTAGTATAGATTAGGACAATAGATCATTTCTTTTTACGATTTTGAACAAAATGGTAAACTTTGTATGAAATCGCACCTACGTTCTATGTAGATTACAAAACTACAAGGCATGGTGCTGGCACGCAAATGATATTGTTAAGTCGAGATCAAAGAAAAGTTTGCATTCAAGGTCTCTCTCACGATTATAGGTACAAAAATAATAATAATTATACATACCTACTATGAATTTTTAATAACACAACTCTATAAAGATTTTTATTAAAATTTAATATATTCTTTTGTTTTATCACCAATCTACCTACTTCAGGGCTTCCTTACTTTAATACAAGGGGTTCCTTACTCATTCCAAATGGGAATGTTGAGTTTTTAACCAATGTTAATGTTTTTTTTTTATTATGTTTATTACTAGCGTATAAGGTATGTACGTAATTTTGTGATTTGCGCTTGAGACGTATGTTACTATTCCTTTTGAATAGGCCTATCTATCTATCTATCTATAAAGAGAAAGTATGTATGTATGTATGTTCTAGACTCCGAAACCGCTGAACCGATCGCGATGTAATTTTCAGACAATCTTCATATTAGCCCCGCGGGTGATCCTGTACGGTTTGGTGGCGATCAGAGCACTCGGGACCGCGGGTGAAACCGCGGGGCGGAAGTTAGTACTATCATAATTATATCATAAAAGACAAGAGGCTACCAGCCTTGCTCACCAACAAAAATAATTTAAATGAAAAAAAAAATCGCTGTCAGAAGGTAACGTATCCCAAATGCTAATAATTGCAAAAAATTGTAATAGGGTCGGGAGAAAATCTTTTTTCTTTTTTTTACAGACAGAGATAAAGTCCCAGTAAGGGACATAACAGGTGACGTCTCGTCTATCTTTTATACAATTCACACAAACACATATTTTCGATTCGTTACCTTTTCTTTTTTTAAAGGACCTTACAAAAATAGTAATGAGGATTTCATAGAATCTATTCTACCGATACCAACGCGCACTTGACTACTTATATAATTTACATGTGTAGTAATTAATAAAATACAATGGTATAACGTACTGTTTGAGTTTACATAAGGGTTTAGCGAAAGTTGCGTCAAAATCGGTCCAGTGATTTTCGAGATCACGATCCAAACCGACCATCTCATTACGCCGAGACAAACATGTAATTCAATCTCATTACGATGCATTTAATTTGATCTAGTTTTGCAAAAATATAGACTTACAACATGATATCATTATGTATATAGTCTTCTTCATGTGTTATAATTTTTTAAACAAAACAATTGTTATTATTATTGACTAATTGGTAATTTTTACCCGACTGTGCCAGAAGGAGGGTTTTGTTTTTCGAGTGTATTTATGTATATACAGGGTGATTTTGTTATCACTGGCAATACTTGCAAGGGTGGAAGTACTTATCAAAATGAACAACTTTTATTATGGGACTGTGAAATCATGAAAAAATTATCAGCTGTTCCATACAAAAGTTCAATACCTACTCGACCAAAATGTATGAAGCAACGATATTATTTTACGCGATATCAGAGTTAGCCCTATAATAAAAGTTGTTCACATTGATGAGTACTTCCACCCCTGCAAGTATTGCCAGTGATAACAAAATCGCCCTGTATACATAAATACTCTGTAGCCTAATCGGCTTGATGGATTTTGGCTTGAGAGGTGTTGTTAGGTTCGTCTTAATTGTTAGAGTGACACTGGGTACATCAAAATTGAAAATAAAAGTTTGTAAAATATGTTGGTTTCATAATAAATTATTTATTGAAAAACTCGACAGAAAAAACAATCATTTCATTTGGAAAATAACTTGGGGCCAGGGGGCCTCCACTCCTTTATTGCCCCGAGGCCTCCAGACCTCGAAATCTGGCCCTGCCTCTAAGATCTACCCACATCATCTTAGATTTCTTTATGTCAAGAGGCTGACAAGCATGCAGACGGTCCACCTGATGGTATGTGGCTACCGTCGCCTTTGGACATTAGCAATACCAGAGGGATTGTCAATGTGTTGCCGACCTTTATAAAGCCTAGAAAGCGACTGGCTCTCAAGCGCAACTGCCGGAACAAACCTGTATTTCAGTGAAGGAACATCGTGAAGAAAAACTTCAAAGCCACCAAAACGCGTTGTCTATGTCGAAATTGATACAGATGTAGTTAAAAACTAATTAGTAAATAACAAAGGTTAGAGAGTACTGATTAGGGTACTCTAGGTTAATGTACGATTAAGCAATCGAAACGGTTCGGTACCTACTGTCGATCTTTGATTTATTATCGGAATTGTACAGATGCGCACAACCTTTAGTCAGATTTGATTTTAAGGCGATGATAGCGCAGTAGCGGATGCCGCGGCGATGGTGACGGATTCGAATCCTACAATGTGCTTGAGCTAAGGATAACATCGTGATGAAACCATAGCACGGTGGTAGGGTACTTTGTAGTACCCGCCTTGTTTAATATTGATAATAATAAGCAATGATTTAATGAAACAGGGTAAAATGGTGTCAAAATAAAATTCTAATTTACCTTATTTCTCTATTATTTTATTAATCCCGAACTCCATGTAGATGCTGAATCTCTTTCTATAGGCGAGTCGTTGAGACGGAAAACAAGTGCAACTCTAAAATAGGTTCGAACTAAAAAGCTACTAATAACGATGCAGGTACTCTAATCTGACTAACGCTAATCAACAACAAAGTGTGTGGGCCCTAATGGGACACTGTATTGAGCAAGCACTCAGTATTCGTGACAAAGGCGTGCAATATGCTGTGAGGCAGATATAGACACCAATACATCTCTTGTGTGAGTGCTATGCACATATACGTAAACGTAATACTCACCTGGGGAGACACCAATTACACCCAGTTGGAGTAAAATCAATTCCTGACAAGAATATAGTACTAAGTATAGTACTGTTTATGCAGGTTTTGGCAGTGAAATCTAAATTATGCGGCGATCTCTGGTCGCAGTAATACAAACTCTGGAATAACTTGAAACAGCCACCTAATCCAAATAATACTATGATACGACGGGCTGGTTGGCGTGGTTGGTAATATACTGTATCTATCACGCTACTGGTAGTGGGTTCGATTCCCACTCAGGACAGACATTTGTCTGTATGAACATGTCTGTTTGTCGTGAACCTGGGTGTAAGTATAGAAGTATATATTTAGAAAAGAAAAGTATTCATATCAGTTGTCTGGCTTCCACAGCAAAAGCCCTCCTTAGTTTGGGGTCAGATGGCCGTGTGTGAGGAATGTATTTTTTTTTTATTAATAATAAAGGGTTAAGATTCGTGACCTAGTCCTGGTGATGCACTCTCACTGTTCGGTCAATATATAAGAAGCCATTTTGATGACTATATTTACACTTAAAGTAACTCGCATATGCTCACGACAGCTCCGTTTACAACAAAGCTTATATTATAACAAAGAGCTGAGCTAATAATGCAGTAAAAGGTATTAAATGTTGCTCACCACTGCGCGTGCGGCGTGATCTTCTTACTGGTACAAGGTTACACATAATTGCGGTACTCTGCTCAATGGGCGATCGAACTATGACCAAATTAGTGTACAAAATGTGCAATTATTTACTATCTTCATGATATATCTGTGAAATATGGATCTACTTTGTGACGTAATAATATTTTTTAATTTATACTGAGGCGAAGGTCGTTTGTACCAAAATCTAATCCTGCAATTGTAACTTTCACTGGAGGAATAGTGATGAAACCCATACTATTGGTGGTAGGGTCCTGAGCTTCCCACCGTGGTTCTTGAAGAACCCTATGCCATACTCCCTTGGGGTTATTAGTGTGAAGAGATTCTAGCAGCGTCGACGATGCGAGATTGATTCCCCTGGTGCTGCAAGCGTTATAGGCTACGGTAACCACTTACCATCAGGCGGGCCGTATGGCTACCCTCAATTTAACAATCTGTCGCCAAACACTTCCTGGTATGATCCAGCTGCTGTATATGAAATGAGAGCTGGGTTGCGTGTGTAGTAATAATTTTATACTATCCTAAATCTATATCCTTACCTTTTCTCATAGTATTATAATAAATCTAACACTTTATTTGGATGAAATTTGGCACAGGAAAAATTTAGATACATGGGTCACGCGAGTGATGAAGCCGAGAGCAGAAACTAGTAGAATAGGCAATGACTAGAGTAGTCGTGTCGTGAATATTACTACCATTTTTATTATGTACCTACCCGAAGTTTTTTGACAAGAAACTCTTCTAAATCCTGTTTAAAATTAAACATGAAGTCTGGTTTTCATATATTTTTTGTGTGGACACCATAGATTACGATCAGCAAAAGCACTCAAAGGTTCACCGAACCCGGTTCCCTTAGAAACACATTTGTGTGTTTCTAGAAACGTGAATTCTGTACAGAGTTAGAACAATCACGATTTTCATTGCGAAGACAATGAACTTGAAGTATCTTTGACCACATTATTTTGTCACGGTGAAATTGTGGTCGAATGAAAACAGAAAAAACTGACCAAGTGCGAGTCGGGTCTCGCTTTATTAGGGTTTCACACATATAAAACTACTCTACTCAGTGAACTCTAGCTAGACAATGACGAGACAACTAGAATTACAGGAATCGGGAATCATTAATAAAGATCCACAAAAAAAATAGCTTGATGTTCTGCCTGATGTTTATTTCGAACCGGTGGTAGAATCAATTGTAAATTGTAGCATTAAAAGGCATCAATATTTACTGAACCTTGGCCTCACCCATGGAATAAGGGATAAAACGTTAATGTAGCAATCATATGTCCTTGGTGGAAATCGAACTTACAGGTAGTACCTTACCCCCACGCCAACAGGCTCGCCATAATTTTAATAATTACATTAGGTATTCAAATAGGTATAATAGGCATGCATAATCGATCAATTTAATCAAACCATCAATTGTGTGGATTGAAATTGATGCACTAAGGTGTCGATATTAAAGATAGAATAAAGAGATGAAAATTAGACGAGGCCATAAAAAACACGCTGTTATTAAAAAATACACAATAGGCTGAATGAAGATGCGCCCTCCACACTACTCCGTATAAAAAACAACATTTGCCATAAATTGTAACAGTGCGTTGTATGAACTAGAGCAGTGCGTTTGATACAGTTTTCGTACGTATGTGATTTGCGCGCCAACATATAATTTTTTTTGTTTAAATTTCGAACGTTGGAATTGCCAGTGTTTGTTTTTTGTATTAAAGTTTTGGAAGTCCGTGTGGATTTTTAGAACAAGTCAAAAGTTTGTGAGTATATATTATATTATGTACTTACTTTTTATTATTATATTTTTATAACTCAGAACTTGGACTCGGGACTTGGACTCGAAATAACAGGACTTTTTTTTTGACAGGTTTTTTTTTGTTCTTGATGAATAATGTGTGGTCTAATTGTATTCTCATTCAACAAAATAACTTTGTTTTAAACATAAAATTAATGAACTTACACACAACAAACACAAGCTTTCGCATTTATAATATTAGTAGGAAGTAGGACTAGTAGGATTAAACATAAAAAATAATAATTTCATAATAGATTGTATTAGTGTATCTACCTAGGTACAGCGCACCAAAACATCTTCCACGGGGACTCTAGGAGTGAAACCACAGTGAAAGACTCTAACAGTGAAAACTACAACACAATCCGTTTCTTATTTCTGCTCAGTAGGTTAGGTACTACTTTTTTAAAATTTATTTACCAGAATTTAATTAGTTAATTTAAAAAGTATCTCTCGCGCCTCTACCGCGTGTCTCGACGAACAAGTACCTTTGGAGCGGACCATATGCTGCAGATTAGATAGAACATACTTCGGAAGAACATAATAGTTGAATTAATATATATTTACAATAAAAATATAAAACATAATTTTTATACCGGGAATATATTTTATCCTTCACAAACTCGGGTTATATCACGGGGCGGCTAGCTAGAAGATACGGACCAAGCATTTTGATAAATTGGCCAATATGAGAGGGCAATAAAAAAAAACCGGCCAAGAGCGAGTCGGACTCGCGCACCGAGGGTTCCGTACAATCTTCGTCCATCGTTCGTCCATCACGGGAAATGCACAATTTTATTTATTTACCTAATTTGATGTTGGTGCCAATTAAGCTAACCTCTAAATTGATACAACTTAGAGGTCTTTATTAATTGGCGGAACTATGTATGTATGGGGACACCCTTTAATTTTCAATTTTTTATATTTATTGGAATTTCCCCTTTATTTGTGGTGTAAGACCTTGCTTTTTGCCAAATTTCGTGATTCTAGGTCAACAGGAACTAAGTACCATATAGAAATAAAAGGGCAAAAAAATCGCGTTTGTTGTATGGGAGCCCCCCTTAAATATTTATTTTGTTTTGTTTTTAGTATTTGTTGTTATAGCGGCAACAGAAATACATAATTTGTGAAAATTTCAACTGTCTAGCTATCGCGATTCTTGAGATACAGCCTGGAGACAGACAGACGGACGGACAGACGTTATAAATTGAATCAGTTATCATTCGTGTAACATCTCCGCTCCACAATACTTTCGCATGAGGCATTGAGGTGATGAGATATGATCATCATTGTGATGTAAGCGTAAAAGTACCACGGATTTAATTAAAATAATTAGCTATAGACAATCCTATGGGAAATGTCGTGGTGGGTCAATGGCGAGTGAATTTTGTCTATGATAACTTTTTTTTTTGGAATAGTAACAATAATGTAGCACAAGGGCCACAAATTTTTGAGACTGTCTTAGGAATTGTTGAAGTTATTTGGATGAGTAGATTATGCGAAAAACTCGAGTAGGTATTTTTGTAAAAAGTTTTACATTTATTTTCAAACTTTATCAAGTAGTGAACCGTCTGCTGCTTATAACTCACTAGCTTCCGCCCCGCGGTTTTACCCGCGGTTCCGGAGGTTCTTATGTGTTTCCAGGATGAAAATTAGCTTATAGCCTTCCTCGATAAATGGGCAATCCTACACCAAAATAATTTTTCAATTCGAACCAGTAGTTTCTGAGTTTAACGCGTTCAACCAAACAGACAAACTCTTCAGCTTTATAATATTTGTTTGCGTATCCAACTAGGTGTCCTAATAGATAGGTACTTTTACTGTCACTCATTTAGTTAGGTATTCTGTAACAGAGAAGTGTTAATTTGTGAAACTGCCCTCTTGTATATAGGTACATACATACTGTATGTATAGTCTAGGATTTGCTTTGTTTAATTTTGTTTATTTTTTTATTGTCTTGTATAATGCTTCATAGATTAGACCAGTGTTTCCCAATTAGTGGTACGCGAAGTTGCATCAAGGGTTACGCACGGCAATCTCTTGACTAAGATAATTGAATCAGGTCAGCAACGCGTGAGTGATACTCCTGGTGTTGTAAGCGTTCATAGGCTACGGTAACCGCTTACCATCAGGTGGGCCGTATGCTTGTTTGCCGACAATGATAATGTACCTACCATTCCATCCGGCCGTGAATCACCCAAGTTTCAAGTAAAAGTCTGCTGCATAAGCTGAGTTGGGCCCGTTAGGCACCACGAATTCAAACTCTAAGCTCTGTCAGTGTTACTATGTAGTTTTTCATTTAAGCTCTTCTATGTTTTGTTTTATCTTTTGTTCTCTTTGTGTTTGTTTTTATGTGAATTTGGGTGTTCAAAATGTTTTCTTATTTATACCATAGCGATCGATATATTTTTTCCAGGCATGCCTCATGCTCTTTTTGCACGTAGTGGTTCATTATTTTCTCTTTCCTCCCAAACTGAGTCAATTTAACCCACGCACAAACACAAAATAAAATGAAATCTTAATCCTTTTTAGACTTGCCGCGGTAGGGTAATAACCGTATGACTTTAGTTTTTGAATGTACTTTAGAATCTAAAGTTTAGATAATTTGTATCTTATGTGACTATAATTGCCCCAGTACCCAACATTAATAAATAAAAATTATTAGGCATCTAGGCCCATGGATCTAGTTTTACATGGGAATTCCCTAAGACCCTAAAATCTATATTTGGGGAGATGATGCTAATTTTACTAATGATCAAAAGTCAAAGTCAAAGCCATTTATTCAGTTTAGGCCCTAAGAGGGCACTTATGAACGTCGAAACTACTGAAGTTACCACTGATTCGGAAGTCACCTTCAACTGAGAAGAACCGGCAAGAAACTCAGCAAGGTTACATTTTTTATATATTTTGTTTTTTTTTTTTTGGACAATCTGACAATTTTGGCTTTTTTTCCATTAAATTTTTAACAATTTTTAAAGAAATATAATATACATAAACAAAAGATGAAAAAAAAAACAACAAGAAAAATAAATAAAAAATATATTTATAGTATCTCTAAAATACTAAGTACTGGCTTTATTATGTATATGTATGTAGAAGGTGCACTTGTGCAGAGTGCAGCTATTTTCAGACATCTTTATCTTCAATGTAATGAGCTACCTTGTAATAGGCTTTTTCTTTCAAAACTTTCTTAATGTGAGATTTGAATTTGAAATCAGTCATCTTGGTAACTGAGAGAGGTAATTTATTATAAAAGCGTACATTACTTCCAAGAAATGACTTTTTAACTTTGGCTCATCTAAAATACGGAACAATTACGTAAGCTATCTTGTATATTTTTTTAAATGACCTCTTATTTACAGATTCCTGAAGGACATCAATATCACCATGGTTTACTTTAAGGTAATTAATTACTTGCTTATCTCTTCCACTCCTCTTTTTTTTCTATATTAGAAACCATACGATCGCGGGTGAGCACAACAACTCACCAAAATTCATTCATTCATTCAAAGAATTATCGCAATTGGATGAATGGTATAAGTGCGCCCATGTTACAAACAGATAAACGGACTAACAGACAAACATTGATTTTGATGTATGTATACTAGCTGATATTCCCCGCGGTTTCACCTGCGTTCTCAAGATAAAAAGTATATACAACCTTCCTCATGAATTGGGCTATCAAATGCAAAAATATTTTTTTAATCCGACTGATAGTTCCGGAGATTAAAGCTTTCAAACAAACAAATATATAATAAAAAGAGAAGGAGCTAGCTATCTTAAAACCTGGGCTTTACAACCATCGATAGCGGTTAGCCAAGCCTTAGGCAAAAATAATTCATTTTTATGTAGGTACTCAAAAATCATTCAAACGTATACTTAAAAGTCATTACCAACTAAATAAATGCGATATATCTGTACGATAATAATACCCAGCTAGGTACCATTTGAACCGATTTGGACTATTTCATAACATGACCTGGTTAAATTATGTAGCAATGCAAATTACTGTGTGGTTAAAATGTAACCCAATAACTATTAGTTTACTACTAAAGTCCGGCCGCCGAGAGAATGTGTTTCTGACACCTGTACCCCAAGTGTAAACAATTGACGTTAGAAAACGCTTACTATCACGTTAGCGTTTACGACATTTTTCTATAGGAATCGGCACAGCGCCTCTCGCGGAATACTCATGGAACTAATTTCTTCCATACAAATTTTTAGTAAACGCAAACGTTTATTTACGTAAATTCTTTACACTCAGGGTACTGGTTATATCACGGAAACGGCTCATCTGATTCCGATATGACTTTTACTAAAACTATGCTTAAGAAAATATAGAACATTCCGTGAAAGTCTCATCGAAATTTGGATTAGCAGTTTCTGTGATATGACCATTATTAACAGGTGTCAGAAACGCATTCTCTCGGCGGCCGCAATTGAGTAGATAGGAAGTTATATAGGGGTGAAAGTACACGAGTACTTTGTGGAAAGATGAATTAAAATAGTTTTGTACAAAAATAGAATAGAATAGAATAGTTTTTTATTTGACAGTATATATCAATTTCTAAACCTATTACATGCTTATACTAAAATTATTATTAATTATACTGCCAACAAAAGGCAACCGCTCAGCAATATAGTTGCGGTATAAATAAACCCACAACGCTGATTTTCAGCGGCAACTTTAGTTGACGTTTGGACGCCCCTGCGTCAATATGGATGCACTTTAACCCGTTAAAAGCAAAATATATTAATATCAATTACTTAAATAATTTTATATAATTGAGAAAATATTAAATCTAGTTTATCTACTATATAGTGTTGTTTGTAATTTACCAGCAGTGCTTTAATGCAACTTTTACAATGGGATTAACTCGGGAATCGCGAATAAAACAAACCAAATTTTACATTTTCGTTCGAGCAATAAGTTGAATGCTCAATCAAAAAGGTGAATTACAAATAATATTGTATAAGCAAAGAATCTGTGTTATCTGTGTCTATCTATATTGTGTGGCAGCTATTGTGCCCTTAGTGCGTGAGTTCACCTAAAATTTGGCCTGTCACAATCTCACCACATTGAGATGATGTGGTCACATTTTAGCCTAGTCTAGAAGCCATGTATGTAAACAACACTGGATATTTTCATAAATCATAATGCAATCTTGTTGTCCATCTTTGTAATGGTGGTCTTACATGGAGTTTTAATGCTTTTATAAGATTAGGGTGACATGAACTCTCATATAAAGGTAGTAACTTTTAGTTATAAGGGCCACCCGCATTTGTGTTCTAAAAGCGTGTCCTAGACGGAAAAAGGTTTTTAAGAAAATATAGCAGAGTCCATAGTTTGTGTCACAGGTTTTAAGTTACTGTATTATTTCAAAGGATTTGCACGGGTATAGAATTTATATTTACGGAGTCATGTAAACCAACTACTTTAATTTAACAAAGAAGGAAATGATATGAAATTACTCTACCTTGTAAACCATTGTTTGCAATCTACTACACAGATAGAACTACCATAAACATAAATCTGCCATTCTTTTACAATGATCTATTTGTTTGGAATGTACAGTCATGATCATAAATATTGCAACTTTGAGATTGCAAGTTCGAAAATACTATGATCGTAACACCATAAACTTTCAATCAATAGTTAAAGAGAAAATCCCCTTTAAGTTATGCTAAGTGTATATAATTATGTTCTACTAAGAAATAAGAAGATTTTATTCAATATAAGGATACACTTGGAACACTCATTGAACATAATTTTTTTTGTCTACTACCATTTCGTAAGTATGAACCAGTCATGAGAAGAAACGGCAAAACAAACTCCCCGGTTTTTTTTACCTCAAGTGTTTACAAAAATTAATACCTTAATTAAAGGTTACGTACTTAGTATTCTTCTCTAATATCCATCTCTTTTTCGGTGTTCCACTTTCCGTATAAGCACCCACCTTCATATTTATCTTAACTCTTTTTGTGACGTGGTGACTCTAAACTTTTCACTAGCGCGCTACTTTCAAACCAGCTCTTATGCTACTCATTCTTAATTGTATCCATTCTTGTTACTCCACTAATCTTGGACACTATACTAGTCTTTGATGTGAAGCTGCGGATGTCATAACATTAATCTCCCAGTTTGTTATCAGTTGCAATTTCGCAAATGATTGTTGGTTGCATAAACCACGTAACGTACCTACATGCAAATACCCAGCAGTTACCATTACCCAATCCTATGGGAACATACATTAGAGGTAGGCGAGCGTACCTCGTGGGAACATAATGGTACATCAGTAATTACTAACTTTGAAAGCAGGGAAATTAACTGTTTAGATTAACTTTAACTCGATCTTTTGTGTGGTAATCTATTGTGGTGTGAAATTTTACGCTTACTATAAAATTAGTTAGATATAGTCGGTCGGTTATCGTATCATACTATCGTGCTAAAATTATAATGGGAAAGTTTGTTTGTTACCTAATGATACCTCACTGGCATAAGCAATCGTGATGAAATTTGGCAGGCAGGTAGCCTATAGTATGGAGAGAAACATACGTTACTCTTTACCCGAAAAACGCGGGTAAGTCCACGGGGGACAGCATGTAGACAATAAGACAGATAGTGGGGACTTGTCAGATGTCACTAGCAAGATTTACGTACGAAAAAAGATGAGCTCCTTGATGCCTATAAGGAATGCCTCCTTGGAACCTTAGATTAAATATATGAAATTCTATGTAAATATTATTTGAAACGGGACTAAAATCTGTTATATTTATTATAGAATATCATTTGTACAATTCAATATAGAATATTTGCTTTGAGGATGTTTTCTATATATCATAGTTTGTATTTTATACATTGATTGTATATACTTGTTGTAAATAAATAAAAAAGTTATTTTTTAATATAAAAAAAACAACAACAAAAAATCAAATATACATTATAAACATGTGGAACAAAATATACACACCGCCAAATAATGCCAAAAAAGAATATGTAGGTAGAACATCACCTAATAAGATATGTAAAAACCAAAATAAAATATATTTATACAAATAAATCTTTAATGATAAAATCCGAGCAAATCGTTGGTTCCCAAAAAGGGAACGCTGCCAGCCTGTTGGGAACCTTGCCTATCGACAGCAGCGAGGGCTTTGAGGATGTTTTCTATATATCATAGTTTGTATTTTATACATTGATTGTAAATATTTGTTACAAATAAATTATATTGATCTTAAATAAATCTTTTCAATAAATAAGTCCGTCATTTAATCAATTTTACTGAACATGTACAACATACCTACCTTATTATTATATTGGCAGCACTGCCTACCCATGTACCCAAGGGGTAGCGTAGCTCTACCCCTATTATATACAAAGGCCCCGTTTACCATTTCCCTTATGTAAATACAATTTCTATTACAGGTGTTCATCATCACAATGATAGCTGCTATCACAAACTGCGAACCTCCTGTAACCGGATACAATTATCCCAGAAATAGCTACAATTCGCCCACCAATAGTTATCTACCACCGACTGCAGGTAAATATATAAGAAATAAAGATACATCATATAAATTATATATTGGCTCATAGGTGATGGGGCACCCTAGCACCCTAGCATAATATACCTATAGGATACTTTTTACGAACGAACTTAAGATTTTATAGCGATGCTTGTTCAGTGGTAGCGACATCGAATGTCGTGGGCTCGAATCTACAATGAGCTTGAACTTTCGGTGATGAAAAACATCTTGAGTGAGAACTAATAGTAGGCTTGCTTCAACATTATGGGGTCTGTAATATAATTAAAGTAAACCTCGTCAATAGAAAAGTATGGCAGAGAAAATGGTAGATACCAAACTATTTTGTCTTCGGTTATTTTTATACAGATTCACTATTCATTTTTCTTAGAATCCCAGTTACCCAAATGATTTGAAACTACATACATAATATCCTTGCGAAACTTCAAATGATTTCCTTTGTTTCAGGTTACGTACCACCTACCAATAACTATCTTCCACCCAGCTCCTTCACATCTGGTTCTGGTCATGGCTCGTATGACCACGGTCATGGTCATAGTGGTCATGGGAACGACCATGAAGTGGTAAGTTTATTATGTAAAATTTTGAATTGTTTTATATTCCATTGTTTCATGTTTTTTTTTTATTATTTTTTTATGTATGATGTGTTTGTAGAGTGTCGCCCTGTGTTTGTTTTTTGGTAATTCAGATCCAATTCCATTGTCTTTTTCTTGTATAAGATTCCCCTTCGTATATCTTTATCTAACGTGACATTGGCGAAATTGTGCTACAGTCGACTTGGTCGCCATATATTAAAAAAAAAAGTGCTTTGCTGACGTGACATTGAAAATTCAGCTGAAAGCTCAGGGAGCCTAACGCCTTGCAATTTTTAAGGTGATGATAGCTCAGTGGTAGTAACATCGAATGCCGTAACGAAGGTCGTGGGTTCGAATGAAACAATGAGGTTGAGATTTCGGTGAAGGAAATCGTGAGGAAACCATAGCACGGTGGTAGGGTACTTTGTAGTACCCGCCTGGCTGGCTACCACCCTTAAGATGAAAATCTGTTGCCAAACACCTACCGTGCGTTCTGGCAGTTGCACTTGAGAGCCAGTTACTTGTGTGTTTACCACCTTCGGCCACATTATCACTTACAAATAGTGAGATTGTGGTCAAACACAAGCAAACACCTAGTAAAGCTTGGCCTCAACTGCTATTCATTCAGCACCCCGAGTGTAAACAATTGACGTTAGAAAACGCTTACTATCACGATAGCGTTTACGACATTTTTCTATAGGAATCGGCACAGCGCCTCTCGCGGAATACTCATGGAACTAATTTCTTCCATACAATTTTTTAGTAAACGCAAACGTGATAGTAAGCGTTTATTTACGTAAATTCTTTACACTCAGGGTACTGAACTCAGTTTGGCTAGATTCGACTAGAGCTTTAGTTTAGTAAATTCAAGGATTGTATCAATAAGATGTAAGGATTCTATACCATTACCACACGCCTTTTATTCGAACGGTCTTGTTCAAGATAAAGTGTGGGTAAGTCGATTATATTATGAATGAAGCCTCCGAATAAAATAAAATATTATCCGACAATTACAAACTCATTTAATTATTAAGTACCTAAGTCTTCTTACGTATATTGTAAACAAGATAAGAGCGTATTGGCCTTAACCTGTAAATATTGTCATCTATACTATAAAATATATCACCGTAATCACCCAAAATAATACTTCTTGGAAAGAAGTTCAGATCAGCAACTCTGTTCGCTGTCCCGTTTGCACAATCTATATCGTATATGCCGTTCTCTGTCACACCATATGTTTTCACATTATCCACTATGAAGTGATATACTGTATTTAAATGTATGTTTTTAACAATTTCATGTCCTCCAACTGCGCAATAAACACCGCATATTGTAACTATATGAAGATTCCTAGAATTATCAACATCAAATTGTAATACAGTCTTTAAATCAATAGCTTTAACTGTACTTTTGCCTTCATTAAAAACTTTGTACACCATATGATTATTGGCATCTAAAAGGTACATTTCATTATTTCTTAGCACAAGTTTCATTATATTAATGTTATAAAACCCAATATTTTTTGCTTCGTTAGTAAATGGATCATATTTATAGAGTCCGTCATCAGAACCAAAATAAACTTCACTTGTTTCGGTATCAACAGCTGTGGCTTTGTTTCTTTCGATACCTGGAATCTTCATAGCTTGTTTTGTTATCACGTTAATGTAGGCTCTTCCAGAGTTCTGTATACGATCGTCCATGTACATGAAAAATAGATTTCTGCTCGTTGAGTCGTACGCTAGCTCTTTAGGGCTCTGAAATTTATCTGTAAGCAACTCCTTCTTGTACATCCTATATCCAATAATCTCTATAGGTCCATCTGTTAGTAGAATCTGTATTTTCGCCTCCACACTTATTGTGAATATTAAAACTAATAATTTCAACATTGTTTCGCGACACAACGTACCAATTGCCATCAAGTATTAAACTGGCAGATTCAATTGTACGTTTTGATTCGTTATCTCATTGCATATTGTTATTTACTCATGTTTCTAAAAATGTCACACAGTTTTAGATCTTATGGTGTGGATTTAAAGTATGTAAGTATGTTTTGTTATTAATACATTTAACCTTGTTGATTGTATACGGTCAGTCCGGTCTGGGTAAATGAGTAAATTGGTGTAAACATGATTGGAGGTCGTCTGTAGGTCTGTGCATTGTTTTGGTTGTCGTTATTTGTGCGAAACATACAATATGTGGTCATATAAACATAATAAGAATATTTTATTACTAACTAGCTATTCCCCGCGGTTTCAGCCGCGTTCCCGGTATAAAAATAGCCTACTCTGCTATTCGGGGCGGAGACAAATTCAACAAATCAAAGATCGTAAAAATCGGTCCAGCCGTTTTTGAGTTATAAATGGTGTAAATAACCCGACTTTGTTTTATATAGATATATATATATATATAGATTAGGTATAATAATTTTGTGTCGTAAATCTGTCAAAGGACGTATCGTTCCGGCTTTGATAACTGCACTTGAGAGCACGTTCTTTCTTTTAAAACGTTTTATTTAAATTCCAGCCCAAATCTTACGAATTCGGATATTCAGTAAAAGACGCAGAGTCTGGCAATGACTACGGACGCAAGGAAACCTCCGATGGCAACGTAGTTCGAGGAGAATACCGGGTACAGCTGCCTGATGGACGCACACAGATCGGTAACGTACCTATAACCTACCTTGATAATGAGATTTACATCTAACAAATCAACTCTTATTTTACTGACGTTTCCTATAAAAAAAACAAGATGGGACAAAGATGATTTATGTCCAAATCCAATCCCTAATTCCTGGGAAGATTTTATTTCTCTGATATTTCTCTTACTTATCCATCCTAAGAAGGTTAGATAGAGGGGAAACCCGCAGGGGGTGCGGTAGGGTAAAAATATTACCTATTACAAACATTACCATACTAGGTACCTATTACCACTCACGCATTCAAGTTAATCTTTAGAGACATGTCTTAAATATGGGCGTGCTTAAATACTTATTATTTTTTTGGAAATTAGAGTGCGAATACTTAGTACTTATGTCAAAAAAAAATTAGGATAAAAATATGGCTGAAATCGACGGTGTTCATCAACATTTAAATCAGCCGTTTATTAACAACCGTTTAACTAAGACACGTCGACGATGAAGGGGACGAACAAAGGACGATCCATAGACACATTTTTTTTATTCCACCCGATCCTTTGACGATTCATTTGCATAGATTTGTCGTTTGGAAACACAGAAGTAAAGCCTCTTCACGTCACTAACTCACTGACCGAGTAAAAATTAATGGTTTTAATTGAATTTTCAGTAACCTACCACGCTGATTGGCAGACTGGCTTCCATGCGGACGTCAGGTACGAGGGCGAAGCGAAGTATCCTGAACCTCAACAGAACATAGGTTTGTAAATATAATAATTTATAAGGATTGTAATTTTTAATGACGACCCAAACTCGACGATGTGAGCAATCACTTGTGCTGCCACTGTCAGTGGCATCGTTGCGGAGCTCGTAAACGATTTTTTTCTTAGAGATTGCAGATTCTCGCCCATGCCTAATTGATTTTGGTTCCCATTTGCTGGACGAAACGAGCTTAAGGCTGCATTTCCACCAGAGAAGCGTAGCGAGGGATGTGTTTTATCCGCCGATAGGATCTCTTCTACGTATCTCTGGTGGAAAAGCCTTAATTTCCTGATAATAGGTTTTGGACGACAATTACAATATATTGTAATTTTTATATAAAACGACAACTTTTTCGTGAAATTAGCAACATTTTTTTCAGGCTACAACTACAATACACCTAGCGGGTTCAGCGGGTCGCTCACCGGTTTCCATGGAAACCAGGGCTACAAGCATCCGTCAACCGCATACGGACCACCTGGTTACCATTAACCGGGTCATTTATAACAAGAATATGAATAATTATTTGCTGGATCTGTTTGTAAATAAAGTTGACCGAGTTGATTGTGGTGACATCTACACGCACAGTATTGAAACTAATTACTAAAACATAAGTTAGTACATAGATATGTTTTAAGTATCAAATAAATATAATATAATGAATCACCGTTTCACGCCGTAGGCAACTAATTATTATATTTATTCATTGATAATAAAAAAAATCCAATCTAATTCAAAAAGTTTGTCAATAAAAAAAATCGAAGACTTAAAATTTGGGCTTTAAACGGGCTTTCAATAATATTTTTTTGCCTACGTACAAATACTTAATTAGATCTTACTAAGGATTTGGTACATTAGGAAAGTACCTACCTCAGTTGTAAGTCTCTTTTGTACCTGTTGTTTTCTAAATAAAGTGAAATAAATAACACCTCTCGTATTTTTATTACACCGAAGCCACTGGTTTTCCCTTTAGGTTGAAGCAATATAACAGTATTCTTTGATGTATGTAATGTTTATGTAAGTCTGTGTGAGACCACAATCGTCAAAGATTATGTGGCCAAAGTTGGTAAGCACACAAAGCCTTGAAGGAAACGAGCTCTTAAGTTCAGTTGCTGGAACACACCCATAGATCCTTTAGAATTAGGTAAATATAAAGATAGAAATAATTAAAGGAGAAAATAATTAAATAAAGTAAAATAGAATAAGTAAAAGAAAATACGCGTCGAACGATAGAACCTCCTCTTCTTTTGAACTTGGTTAAATAGTGTAAGTAGAGAAGACCAAAGGAGAAGACATACTACATTCATGACATTTATGGTTTGTACTGTGGTACTGTATTATATGGATTAAATTGTTCAACGTAAACAAAATCCCCATCAAAGAAGACGTCCCGAAGGACCACCGAAATAAGATCGATTTTAATTAATTCCACGGGACTTCTTTGGTGGCGAAAACAGATTCATTACAAAACTCTCACAAAAAATATCCGTTACACGAATAAAAAAAAAACAACCATGAAAGGTTGTTTATTTTATTTTAAAATATTTCATATCTCTTACAAAATCCGATGCTCAGAAATATCTTTATGGAGAGAGCATCAAGCCAAGATACCTACTAAACCCAAACCCAAAAAGGTTGGCTTTATGCTCAAAGCCAAAAAGGGATTTAGTCATAGTTACCATATCTAAAATAAAATAATTTTATTATTCTCTTCTCTGTTAACTTATGGCAACACTTACTGAATCAAAATCAAACATGGCGCGCATACACACGGTTCCGAAAATTTTCCAATTTTCCATTTATTTTACTGTTATTTTATGTTGTTTTACGAATTATGTTAGTGCTAATAAAGAACTGGACGAAGATAATTGGAGGGACATCCTGGATGGAGAGTGGATGGTCGAATTGTGAGTGATTTCATATTGCCGGTTGTGTAGGTCGAATAAAAAACGTGTCATAATTTTTCCTCAACTAATTGGGCGTAAAATTCATCGCAATTAGTTGAAATAGATGTTGATCTGACAGTTTAGTGTCGGCGATAAGTTCCGCTTTGTATATATTTAGATGTTTTGCAAATCTTTGCGAGCATAGAAAATCGTTCGTCCCACACCTAGGGTTCAACAAACTATCACAAGGTCGGTAGGGTCTATGCAAGATTGTAAGAACCGTTTTGAAAACCGTCACGTCTATTGTCCAGCCATGATTTTCTATTCAACCGACGATCAGTCTTAGGATGAAATATAAATTTATTTTCAGTAAAGAATCTTAGGGCTCCAAATCTCATTAAAATTTTATTTATAATTTTAAGCAGTTTTTCCTAATATATGGTCTAATTTAATTCGGTATTACATCATTACATGTTTTGCCTAAAGCTAATGTAAATGATCACTCATACAATGCACACTGCACCTTATGATTAGTTTGAGTTGAGTCATTGGATTGTAGGAAGGAATGTCTTAAATTAAATTATTGATGACCTAATAATATTTGAATATATTATTTTAACATTTTAAACAACAAAATATGTTAAAAATTTGTAAAAGCAAACATAAAAATAATAGAATTCAAAATAAATTATTCGAGTTAAAGTTGATCCCTCCCTTATCTATTTTTTATACCTGCAAAGTGGTATACATGGTCGTAATTGTACTACTTTATAGTACTCCTAAGTACAAAATCTAAATTTTATTGCCAAGCAAGTAGTTGCTTAGACATTAGTGTCTTACTGCAGCTCCACAGCTTCCCTCAGTAGCAGATCCAGGGATACAGGCAGGCAGAATCCAGATATTCTCTTGACTACTCAACCCTTAGCTGGGTCAAGCCCCTCCCAAACCAAAATCCTGGTACCGTCACTGACTTCCCTAATAAACTATGTGAGGTTTTGATTGAGAATATGCCTAATCATTCTATAGTCGGGCAGGTTGGCGTGGTTGTTATTTACCCTATCTATCATGCCCCAGGTTGTGGGTTCGATTCCCACTCAGGACAGACATTTGTGTGCATGAACATGTCTGTTTGTCTTGAGTCTGGGTGTAATTATCTATATAAGTATATATTTACAAAAGAAAAGTAGTATATCAGTTATCTGGCTTCCATAGCACAAGCTCTGCTTAGTTTGGGGTCAGATGTGTGAGGAATGTCCCAAATATTTATTTATAATGTTTAAGAACAGTGCTTTTTTGGTACTATCTGCATGACTCTTAACAACATTTTGGCCCTTGCATTTATACAACTTCTTTAGGAATGCATACAAAGTACAGATGACCACATAATGACTTCACATTAAGAAAACACCTTAACCAATGACATCATACATTAGCATAAATTATAACTACTGTGTTTATCACATGTTTTTGTAGTTTCTATCTACTTTGTCGGTTAATTACTTTTATTTAAAATCATGTTTTGAAAGTTATGTTCACTCTTTTGTGTTATTTTGTTAATATGCAAGTTATAATATAAATATTAAAAATTATTTTATTTATTTTTTTATCTTAAGACTACTTTTTTTATAACATTAAGGCTCCAGTCTCCCTAAAATCAGTGTTCTTGCGGAATTTATCAGAAAAGAAATATTGTTTTTTAGTCATCAGAAAAGCAATAAATGAAATATATTTTACGTTATTTTAAAGTGTGAGATTTGAAGTTTCCAATACATATTTTATTTTTTAATTTGACGCCACTTGTATTAGCTTTGTGAGGCTTTAAACATACCTCTATTTACGTTCCACGCGTAGAGGGTCTCATTCATGCACACGCTACGAAAAAAATATAACAAAAACAAGAAATGTATTCAGATTACATTTGTCGGCAAATCCTCTACAATAATCTTATCTAGTTACTTTTTTTCAAAATCGTCTCAATTTCTTATTTAAATTGCTTTAAAAAGTTATAAATTTCTGAATTTGACCCTTGCAACATATATTTTTTTCTATTACAAAATAATGGTTTAGAGAAATCACACTTTAACCACTCCGAAAGCAACTACTTATCTGTCGAATAAAAAATATATGCATTCAAAAAATCATTTGAACTAAATTTACCGAAACTAAACAAATAAAACATAAAATGAATCAAAATTCCATTCAATTTCGCTGGGAATTGACAGCGTTCGTTGTGTTATATGTTTAGTCTCGGTAAATTTATTTTAAATGATTTTTTGAATGCTTATATTTTTTATTCGACAGATAAGTAGTTGCTTTCGGAGTGGTTAAAGTGTGATTTCTCTAAACCATTACTTTGTAATAGAAAAAAATATATGTTGCAAGGGTCAAATTCAGAAATTTATAACTTTTTAAAGCAATTTAAATAAGAAATTGAGACGATTTTGAAAAAAAGTAACTAGATAAGATTATTGTAGAGGATTTGCCGACAAATGTAATCTGAATACATTTCTTGTTTTTGTTATATTTTTTTCGTAGCGTGTGCATGAATGAGACCCTCTACGCGTGGAACGTAAATAGAGGTATGTTTAAAGCCTCACAAAGCTAATACAAGTGGCGTCAAATTAAAAAATAAAATATGTATTAGAAACTTCAAATCTCACACTTTAAAATAACGTAAAATATATTTCATTTATTGCTTTTCTGATGACTAAAAAACAATATTTCTTTTCTGGTAAATTCCGCAAGAACACTGATTTTAGGGAGACTGGAGCCTTAATATCAAAATCAAAAACTTTTTCAAAAATCTAGCCTAAAAAGAATATTTTTTTTACAATATTTCTAAACAAAAATAATAATATTATAAAAAAACCTAATCCTAGTACAACGCCAGTAGCGGGGCAGGGCCCAAGCTACCGGTGGTTAGGGCTGCAGAGTGAGGAACCTCCTAACAATCCTAGCCGTGTCTAGGATTACTGCCTTCTGCATCCGACCCTTAATTATTAAGTAAGGGAAAATACCTCTTGTGTAGTTAGTTGCCTTCTATCTATACTTCTATACTAATATTATAAAGCTGAAGAGTTTGTTTGTTTGAACGCGCTAATCTCAGGAACTACTGGTTCGATTTGAAAAATTCTTTGTGTTGGATAGCCCATTTATTGAGGAAGGCTATAGGCTATTTTTTATCCCAGGAAAACACAAGATCCCTCATAATCTAAGATCATTCTGAATTGGATGAACTTACAATCATTGCTTTTGATACAGTTTTCATCAACATATAATTTTTTTCCGGAATGTCCTTCCTTCTGAAAAGCTGGTAAAAATAAAGTTTGAAGGTGAAGCCAAAAAACTCTATATTGTAATTGTCCACCCACAGCTATGCCCCCTGGTGTCCAGCATGCAGCGCGCTCGCTCCGGCATGGAAGGAGCTATCGCTGCGAGCGGGTCGCAAGTCTCTCCTCATGAAAGCGGCCGCCGTCGACGTCACCAAGTCTCCAGGGCTTAGTGGACGCTTCGTGGTCACTGCACTCCCTACCATCTTCCAGTGAGATCATTTTATTGTACAACTATTTTATACAATTTCCGCATTATCCTATAAAAGAGTATGTCTATTTGTTTGTTCCGCGTTCACGGCTAAAGTACCTTGAAAGTGTCATTAGCAGAGAGTAGGTTTGATCCCCAAGATGGCCATAGGATATGTTTTACCTGGAATGATGGAGAAACCATGGGGCAGAACAAATATTTTGTCATTGTTTCTAAATGTGCTGATATCATGCAATACCTTTTGTAGTCTAAATACTAAATTTGCAGACACTATAGGGTCTGCTTTGCACAAAGTCAATGTCCCCAAAGGACCCGTCATATAACAATATTTTTTTATAAATTGCAGTGTAAAAGATGGCGAGTTCCGCCAGTATAAAGGTCCCCGCGATGTGGACTCCATGCTTAGCTTCGTGGAACAGCAGCGTTGGAAGCAAACCGATCCCATACCGAGCTGGAAGGCACCCAACTCCATGCAGATGGGACTTGTAGCGGAGTTCTTTAAACTTAGCCAGGCACTTAGGGTGAGGTTGCTTAGTGTATATTATGGATTGCTGTGGATCTTAGTTTAAATAAGTCAAACTTATGTAGGAGACATTCTAAGTTATAGTGAATCTAAAAGTTAAATATTTATTAGCCTAGACAAGAAGGCTAGATTTTTTATATATTCTCCAAGTCACTAATGTAAATGACTTGGGAATCATATTCCTTTAAGATTTCAGAGTTTGGCAAGAAATATTTTTTTTTATACCACTAAGGTGGCACACAAGCATACGGCCCGCCTGATGGTAAGCGGTTACCGTAGTCTATTGACGCTTGCAACACCGGGGGCATCACTTGCGCGTTGCCGACCCTGCAAAAATCTCTTCACACCTTTCTTCAAGAACCCCATGATGTAAAACCACGGCATTATTAAAAAAAAACATTTTAAAAAGCTACTAATAATGTTTATATGTTACTAATTTCCTAGATGTGCCGATTCACTTGATAACGAACATGCCGGCAAAACTTATCAATCTTGCTCTCTATAGTGATAAAATATAAAAGCCTGTATTGAAATTAAACCTTATTACAGACTGTCCACAACATGTTGATGGAAGAGTATGGACTACCCACGTGGGGATCTTACCTGATCTTCGCTATCGGTACCATCTTCTTTGGAGCTATACTCGGATTGGTATGTATTTTTCATTATCTTTAATTTTAATGAAAGAATTGTTCAAATGGGTGATGATAGCACAGTGGTAGTGGTGAATAACAAACATCGACCGATAGAGACAATGCAGAGATTACCGGTCGGTCTAAAAGCATGAAAGGACATGGCTAAATACAGTATGGGCGACTGCCCTAACCATGTATAAACACTGTACCTAGTAATATGTAATGTTCAATAGTTGAATATTGGTATTTCGTATGAAAAAAGTTTCAGGAACTATTCGTATCGTTAAAATCTTGAAAATAAAATTGTAGAATCTCCTACGTCAATAGCTCCTACAAAGTATACAAGAAAACGATTTTGCTATGAACTTTTAGTTAGGCGTTTGTTTACAAAGTGCAACATAGGTAAAAAATAAAAAACCGGCCAAGTGCGAGTCGGACTCGCGCACCGAGGGTTCCGTACAAACTTCGTCCATTGTTCGTCCATCAAGGGAAATGCACAATTTTATTTATTTACCTTATTTGAGGTTGGTGCCAATTAAGCTAGACCTCTAAATTGTATGAGCGCCGATACAACTCAGAGGTCTTTATTAATTGGCGTAACTATGTATGTATGGGGACACCCTTTAATTTTATTTTATTTATTATGTAGGTGATTATACTATAATTTATTTATTATGAAGCAAAAGTGATAAATCGAGATTATTCTGTTAATCTACAAGTAGGTACATTACTTAAAAATGTAGCTGGAGCAGACAACACGTTCTGGTTTCTCGACCACTTCAAATACCAAATCACAGTCATAACTAAAGAGACTCTTTCTAATCATAAAGCAGCAACCACTGTTCCCCACAATACAACTGCAGGAATATGCAAGTAAGTCCTCTAAGGGATTACTTGTAATAGTTTCGCTTTGTTCTTGTCGATCTTTATTCAGTCAACATTCTTCGACATAAAACAATAATGTAAGTATGTTATATAATTATTGCGATGGTTACATATTGAATTATTTGAATACATTAAACTGAGTTTTTATTTGGTTCTAAATCAATCAAGTGTAATCGAGTAAAATCGGTTGTCAATTTTTTATTGCAGCACTATTTAATTAAGTGGCGTTTCTTTCCAGATTTTGCTAATGATTTCTAAAAATCATATAAAGACAATCAATGAAATCTTTGAGAATCGAAAGTTTTGAGATATACCGTTCGTAACTACCATTCACGAAGATGTGGTCAATAAACCTACTTTTAATGATATTTGCGTAAGCTGAAATTATCAGTATTATTTATTATATTATTTATAATCGTGCTATACAATTATTAGTATAATAAATAATAATAATATAATACAAGACAATTTCACGCAAATATCTTCGAAAGTAAGTTTATCGACCACATCTTCGTGAATGGGACGTCATATCATCTTTATGTTCTTCTTGTCAAATAAAAAAACACGAAAACAACTTTTAACGATTCGATTCGTTCACAAAAGTTCTAGGAGAATAATAACATCGTAATAATTAATAAATGGATATTTAAATTCGAAGAGCCAGTGTGACATTTCTATACATGCTTAGGGCGGTCGTTTAGCCAAGTCCTTTTGCACCGATGAACTCCCGGGGCTCATCGGTCAGCATAAGGAGGAACGGCTACTCGGTATACTAAATTGACGTCACACCTTCCAGTGCCAGCGGGGTATATACAGTTGGGTCGTGTTACAGCTGCTGGTGTGCGTGATAGACCTGCTGTACCCGCCGCGGCGCAGCGACAAGGCGTTCGTGCCGGCGGCGCGCGCGCAGCTGGCCGGCGAGCGCGACCGCGGCGCGCGCGGCGACCAGGACGGCGCGCCCGCCCGCGCCGACGATGATCGACTGGTATGTATTCGCTTTGACTATTACGACCCGACCGTAGTCACCCCGGTTGGATCGCGCCCGTCTCCCCGGAACGAGATTTTCGACGCCATCTCAGGAATGGTACGTCGGTTCTTCCTCCCCGTCTTCCTTACGCCCATTGTTATTACGACACTTTTGACCGTTTGATTTTATACGAGCGAAGCCGGGCCTCGAGCATTTTTTTCCGTTTAATGAACGTTATTCAAATCATGAGCTCCCGGATCTATCGGATCGGGGCCGAAATGGCCGCGATAGTGTAATGGCGACTGACAGTTCGTCGGTCGTCGTGAAAACTCAGTCGACGACCGAACATTACCGAATCGATAGAGTGAATGAGACATCCTAAAATACCTCGATTGCAAAATATTTAAGATCTATGTTATAATTTATAAAAATCGAATGTTAATGAATCATCTAGAGTTCTAGATATATGAAAAACATTTTTTTACGTTATTTTGTACATATTTTTTAAAACATACTTTATTCTCCCAGGAACTTCTAAATGACGACATTGTGGACGACGAGGAGGAAGACGAAGCCGAAGCCGACGTCGCCGCCGAAAACGGCGAAGCGAACGATGCCGAAAAGAACTCTAACTGTGATGTGAGTACACAATTTTACTAACCTTACACGTTTGGTATACAACATGGAGAGAAGCATAACCTTATTTTTATCCCTAAAGCTGGTAAAACCGCTGGGTACAGCTAGTTTAATATAAGGCTAATATTAATTGGTGAAACTTTACTAACGCATTGCGCAGGCCCGTGATAGTAAATTTAGTCAATCGGCACTGGGCCCACATGAAATACCTTAGTTTCTATTGATGTTAGTGCTTGCCTATGACTGAAAAATTCATCCAAAATATATATTTATATTTCAGACATCAGACGAAGACAAGGAAGCGTTGAAAGAGGGCGGCGGCGACACCCTGCCAGGGGATGGGAAGGCCGACGCGAAGCCCGAGGTCCGCAAGCGCAGGCCGAGGAAGGCCGACTAGACACACCACACCACACCACCCCATACGTATGTAGGTCATACACTACACCCCACGCCTAGATACATTTGTTGGTTTGTATGTGATTGGGTAAACGTTTAACTTGAAAAATCACAGATTACGCATATAAAATTAACGAAATATGTCGAACAATATCCATCTTGAATGTTACTAATAATATTTTTTAACATTACAAAGCTATGGATATTAACCGGTTTTAGGTGTATCACTGGAGGAAATTACAAAAAATTGGGGGGCTTATAAATCTTATAATGTTAGTATGGACAAAGCAAAGAAATATTGGTAAAATTGTGTTGTGGAACTCCAAGGTTATTGATTTAAAACATTATAACTAAAAATAATATAAAAAATGACAAGAATATTGTCAATCTGACCATGAAGCTAACTTATTAAAAAAACAAGTCAGACTTGATGAAATATTGTTGATCTAAATTAATATTGTAAGAGATAATTAATGGTAACATTATGTGAGGTATTTATAGGTATAGTGTATGCTGTTAGATCGATAAAAACGTTATTACGAAGATCTAAAAACATATAGAGACAAAATAAGATTTATATGATCATTGTAATTAGCTAGAGCTTTTCCCACATAGTGGCTACCGTGTCAGGAAAATTTCTGTAATATTTGCTCGAATTATTATTTCACTAAACTTTAGAGATGGGGGGGGGGAGTTATATGAAATGAGATGAGATATAGCAGGGCATTATATTAAATATAATGTGACAGACGGACAAAGCTCATGATTTATATCAACACTGACAAAAGAATAACACAGTAAGCAAGCGGGGTTAGTAACCTATATTCCTCTTATCTATCCATAAATAATTATCTCTTTTCAATATGTATTCATAAAGATACAAACTCATTTTTACCCGATCACAGACACTGTAAGATCGTAGATTAGAGTTTGAATCCAGTATAATCCATTCATATTAGACATTTAATGAGTGGTTCAGATCTGTAAAAAAAAAACTAAAGAAGGTTTTCACCTACTGACTGATACGGATCAGTATAGCAGTGAGGAGCAGTATAGCGGAACGAGTAGCACAAAAATGAGGTCTAAAATTTTAGATTATAGGTTGTCATAATAACCTGAAAGTAGAACCTTATTTAGGTAGATAGGTACAATTCTGATCTTTAGTTTTTTATTTATTCGGCTTTTTATCATTTTATCCTATAATAACTGCGAAAGTTCCCTATGTTTGTTAATCAATCACGCATGAACAGATTGAGATAAAATTTGTCACTAATATAGATCATACCCTGGATATGGATCCCTGGAAACAATTAGATCCCTCGGGATAAAAACTACGATAATATTTTCTGGATTCAACCACTCAGTTGCGTTGGTGCGAAAACTGCGTTTAAAACATTAAATTATTTACTTTCTGGTTTCAAGGCAATATCGCACCAATACAATAGAATTATAAATAGTAACAGTAATATTACGTTTGATTCATAACATTGTAAGCTCAAATTGCATTTCTTATACCGCTTTAGCTAAATAGTTAATTATTTAATATATGGATGCGTTTCGAGGAGGCGATATAATGTGAGAAATAAAATGTCGATACTGTAAAAAAAAAAAACAAAAATCTTGATTTTATTGAGATTGTAAATGTATTGTTATCATGACAGTATTTTTTGACAGAATTTAAAAAAAGGAATCTTTATACGTTAAATGTTCAAGGTACTTCATAAATTATACATACATACATACTCTCGAAAAACAACCCTCCTTCTGGCGCAGTCGGGTAAAAAATAACACTTTTAATGAGTTCATTTTTTAATAAATGCTGTGAATTTTATTTTGTGTATGGCTTTGCGCAATTATATTAAGTTTCCCCTCGAAATGCATCCTATAAGCATTTATACGCACCGAGTGACTTTGTTTACGCACCAAATTTTAGTATAATAATAATAATTGTAATTGTACTATATGTAATATTAGTTTTAATTGTCTACTTTGTGAAAGTATTACTTCTCATTAAATAATTTTATATACATTTATTTATAAGATCGAACATAGGGCGTTTCCATAGACCATGTAATCAGTAAACTGGCAGTAAAGATATCAATCTGAATGAATTGTTTGTGGACGACCAGAATGTCGCACGATTACGTTGAAAATATATTTTTATGCAAAACAAATAATTATATCTGCATTTTTATTTTTACAGAAATATTAAAAGTATTTGAAGACGTGAGATGGAATGGAATCATGTACATTTAAAAAAAAATCTTACACATTCCTAAGGAATTATCGAATCTATAGCTCAATGAAATTAAACTGCTGTAAGTGTACCGTTTAGTTGAGATGCGATCGACCTCAGGCAAACGTTATGCCTATAGTTTCGTGCTACGTACTTACGAGATTTTATATTGTAATATTATATGGTATGTTGCAATACTCATTATATGTTCGCTTGTATCTTTTATTAAATTTATACGTATTTTATTAATCGATTCGTTCGAAAGTTTGTTTTAGTGAAATGAAATTGTAAACGTTAATTTGTAGATGGGTAGCGGAAGACGGCGGTTGCGAAAATTAACAAAAAATATTTTATATATATTTGTTTTGATGTAGTATTCAAATGAATAAACTTATTCATACGTCTGCCTACTCCTTCGGGTATAAGTTTGGTTTTATACTCGATAAAATGAATACTTTGTTAATTTACGCAACTCAATGTAGTGGGGATAATGTAAACACAAAAATTGCCTTGTACAAAGACTTAAGATTGTTTTGTAAGTGTTGCGTTTATTAACTATTGACCTAGACTTGCTGAATAAAATTGTATTTATAATATTTGAGTTTAATTTATCTAATAAATGTTATTTATGTTCGTAACATTTGTCTATGGTTATACTATATTTACCTACCTACATATAAAAAGGACCCGACTATCAAATCATCGCTGATCTGAATACAGGAGGTAGCTGCTTATTGGATATAGGGGTGTACAAAAATATATTATGTGTTCCGTTCGACGTCCGAAGTCCATTATGAGAGAGAGTACCTCGTTTTTATTCCGTGTTTTGTCGCTAGATGTCGCTAAACTTCATCACGCAACCCCGCCGCCAACGCCTCCTAACGGCAATCTCGCGAACTAGGCACACAACTAAAGACAAGCCGCCATATTTAATGTCATTGTTGCGTCGTTTTTCAGACCGATTGCAAGTCGTTAGAAAATTTTGAATTTTCGAGATAAAAGTAGAAAGTTCAACAAAATAATAGTTAAATCAGTTTTTCCATCACGTAAGAGTAAATTCGCGCCTTCGGAAGCAGAAAAAGCGGAAAGTTCGTTGTCGAGTGAAAGTGGAGGTACTTCGTCAGATGAGGGGCCTCCGCCAAGTAAACGCCGACGCAGCAGCCGCTCACACACATCCATAGGGACACAGGAATTGGATCGAAGGTTTGAGATATTGTCTCAACATTGCAACAGTTGGTGAGTCATGTTAATAATATTTTACGTGCAAATTATTTACCACTACCGTCAACTTCAACAAATTGCAATAATGCACCACCGACTGCGACTTCATCAAGCGAAACGAGTGTTCTACAAGACCCTTTTTCGTGCCCACCACTAAAAGTGGAATATTTCGGAATTAACCGTGTCGATAAAAGAACCATCCATTTCGAAAGCGAAGCTCGATCGCGTTGAGAAAATATCTTCTATGCAAAGATTCGATACAGTAGACTGGAACGCGGTTCGTTATACTGATGTGCAGAAAAAATATTTGGCATTTCCTGCATTTTCCGAGTTAAAAGTAAACGAAGAGTTAAGGCAACTTGAAGATCCATTTGCTCCGCTTAGATGGTTCCAGATGGAGCGCAGTTTCGCGGCTTCATCTAATGCCTTTTTAGCTCAAAACGAGTCTGTGAATATTGCTTTACAGACACTTATTAACTGGTCTGCTAACTCCGATAGTAAGGTAACTTCAACGGTATTGTACGACAAATTAAAATAATTATTTGGTAGTGAATCTAATTATAAGGCTGTATCTCATGATATTCTTCAAATAATATGCGGAAAACGCGCTGAAGTTTTAGAATTGCGCTGTAAGCAACTATTAAAAGGATTGAAAGGAAAGTTTCAGCGTGAAGATTTAGAAAAAATACCCCCTTCTACCGAATACATGTTTAATCCCGCGGATTTGTCCCAATACATACAAAAAATTGGTGGCATAGATAAATTGCACAAACAAAGTAACATAGCACGTTTGAAGTCACCAATGCGTTCGAAATCACCTATTCCATCTACCTCCCGTGATAAAAATTTTCGTCCGCAACACAACAAAACCGTACAGGGAAAAGAAAGAAAACGAATTTTTGACTACTCCGATAGAAAGAAAAAGGGGGGGGGCAAAAGTAAAAGCTTATAAAAATAAACGTTCAAATAAATGACTCAAAGATGTTTTCGAGCGGCTGTCTTTATCACTATCGAGACATGTGAGCATATTACAAGCCACCCAAAATGATTTTAAAAATAATATCTGGTGTCCGAATACCTTTCGATCAAAAACCACCGTTAATTTTTCCAACGTTACATATTCTAAAGCAGTTTCAAGCTCCGATATAATGTCGTCAGAAATTCAAATTATGATGCAAACACAGGTATTAGAACCAGCACCCCTGACTCCATCATTCATTTCTCCCCTATTTGTAATAACCAAGAGCAATGGAAATAATCGTGTGATTTTCAACCTCAAGCTTTTAAACCAATACATGCACCTGAAACATTTCCATCTTTTTCATCACCAAAAAATGCCGAAATTCCTACAAGCCGGGGATTGGATGATCAAGCTAGATTTAAGTCAAGCGTATTATTATTTGCCAATAAAACAAGAGCACCGACGTTTTCTACGAGTCAGTTACGAAGGCCATTTGTTTCAAATGACGTGCCTGCCATTTGGGCTAGCAGCCGCGCCCAGAATATTTGCGTCTGTAACAAATTGGACAGCTCAAGTTTTACGCGAAAAAGGGCTACGCCTCGAGGTGTATTTGGACGATTATTTAATGGTTCATCAATGCAAGAAAACGCTCAGAGAACAGGCCATAATGGCGATAGAATTCTTGACAAGCTTAGGTTGGTGCGTAAATCTCGAAAAATCGATGACAACGCCTCACATCAAGTCTCTACCCCAAGACAAGGTGAGAAAAGTACGTCAGAGCCTGTTAACACGACTAGCAGCTGGCAGTTGGACCCTCAAGCAGGCACAATGCCTCTTACGGCATCTCAGCTTTGCATCCTTCATCACCCACCGGGGAAGGTTGCATTGCCGCGTCCTACAGCAACACAGCAATATTTTACGAAAACATCCCAGAAAACCCATGCTGTATCCGAAAGAGGTGCGCGTCCAATTAGAATGGTGGCTGGAAAATATCAGTCAGAGTACCCCGATTCACGTCAAGAGAATGTCTACAAATTACGTTGTCACAGATGCGTCAGATGTTCAATGGGGTGCCCTGGTAAACAACAGCAGAATAACGGGCTCGTGGAGCAGACACCAGAAGAAATTGCATTGCAACTTAAAGGAAATGCATGCTGTGATAGAGGCTATAAGGTCGGAGGCTTCAGTTCTCAAGAATTCAACCGTAGTCCCACAGAGCGACAACAAATCGGTTGTGTCTTACATAAAGAAAGAAGGAGGAACTAAATCCCAGCCACTTCTGGACTTGATAACTCAACTCATGGCATTGACGGACAGCCTCAATATTGTGCTCCTCCCTCACCACCTTCCGGGAGTGTACGAAGCCGACCACCTCTCGCGCAATCGCGCCGGCTCGGAGTGGCATCTACTGAACGAGGCAACTTCGAGAATATTCGATCTCTGGGGAACTCCAGAAATCGATCTGTTCGCGTCACACAGTGCTCACGTAATTCAAAACTATGCTACGCTAGACTTGTCAAGACTCGAACGCCTGCTTTCAAGACGCTTTCAGCAAATATTGGCAATACGACCTTGCCTGGATATTCCCTCCTCCTGGTCTACTCCCACGAGTGTTGCAGCACCTCAACACAACCTCAGGAAGTTTCATAATAATAGCACCCAAGTGGAAGAAACCTTTCTGGCGTCCAGACCTAAAGAGCCGTGCACTAACGCGCCCAATCAAGATAAGAGATCTGGAGAAAACTCTAGTGGACACGATGACGGGACAAGCTCCAGCTCATATCAGCAGCCTGCAACTGGAAGCCTGGCTCATTTCGGGTGGGATTCTTTGACAGTCAGTTGGTCCATACAGGAAAAAGAACTTCTTTCATCATGTTGGAGAGAATCTACTCTTAAAACTTATTCTCCCATCTGGAGTAAATGGTCACAGTGGTGCCAGTTAAATAATATAAACATTCGCCGCCCTTTACCAGCGGATGTAGCTATTTATTTAGCGAAGTTATATTTGACGGATGGGTTAGCTTACCGTACTATTCTTGTTCATAAGTCAGCTATAGCCTCTATTTGTGAAACTATTTCCGATATTAAGATCTCGTCAAACCATTTAGTTAAGCATATTCTTAAAGCAGTATCAATTGCCAGACCGTTACCCCCTAAAGTCCCCATATGGGATGCAAGAGTACTTATAAGGTACTTAAGAAATTCTAATCCAAATATAAATAGCCTATATGATGTTTCAAGGCGTACTGCTACAATTCTTTTACTTTCGTCGGGTCGTAGGGAATATAAACGAGGTACTCTCTCTCATAATGGACTTCGGACGTCTATGGAAACATAATAAAAAATTTATTTGAAGGTAAAATTTCCATATTTTTTAGCGTAGTAGCACGCCGGGACCAACTAGTAGTCAATCAAACACAAGAATCATTCAAAGGTTTCTTTATTTAGAATATTTACATAAAATAATTAAGTATTGAGATAGTTTCACGTAATTGCAGTTTAATATTAGTCAATAATTTAGATTTACATAGAAATTATAATATAGTAGGTAATTTATATTTAGATATAAGGAAGATATTCGCTGTGGATTAACATTTTACTAGTTCTATTATTGAAGAATTGCTTCGGTTTAGTAGGTTCTTGAAGAAATACATACGAGTGACACGTTAATTGAATTTAGCCTTAAATACGATTGTGATAAGGTGCTAAGTTGGGGTTTTCTCAACTAAACCGATAACAACATAATATTTCTCTAAATTACAATTTGCAACTGTTCATGATGGCACCTATCATATTGGAGAAGCGGAATTCGTAAATTACTTTAACTATGAGTATTGGAGAGTTATATGACAGAGAAGGCGATACAGCTTGCATCTCTTTTCAACGCGAAACCAAAGTGAGTATATGATAAGCATTTCATGTATTTTTCTTTATATAAAATGCAAAATTTCAAATATCAATTTTTAGCAAAATCTACGCCTAAATTACTTTCCCCGTGGGTAAATTTTTACATACGCCATTTATTTTTTTATTTAACAATACAATTTCTTAATACTAGTGGATTAATTGTTTTAACAAATTTTGAGTTTATGCGATTATTAGGTTATACATGTTCGCCAATCGTCATTATTCATTTTTTTTTTAAAATTTCAATTTAAAATGTAAATGCATGAATTTTGAATCTAGGAAATGTTAGCTTATAAACAAAAATATATTACCGTTTTTGTTTTACTGACAAAATTGTTGAATTTTTTCATTGTCATGAATAATAATACATACATAAAATCTAAGATGGACAAAATATCAGTAATAATCCAGTATTTTTATTATAGTCTGAAACAGACGAAACGCATCGATACAAAACATTTAAAAAAATATAAATACACAAACCAATACACGTATAAAACATTACAATCAGTTCTTTTGAATACACGATTAAATATGAAATTATATGGACATTAAATATACATCCATCAAAAGATTCCCATTCGACAATCCATATATGTCATAAAATAAATTTTATAATTATACAATTTCGACATACAAATTGCCGCTCAAGAGTTTTGAAAAACAGATCTTTGGATTGCTTAAATTATAATATTCCATCGATGTGTTAAAAACATTGTTCATGTAAGACGCCACTTTTATTTGAGGTAAAGCTCAGAAAGATACATTTTCTACAGATCAAATATAAATATGGACGTGCGCCCACCGCTATACTATACGGCACGGCAGAAGCGCAAGATCTCACCATGCCTTCTTTCATACACCGGATGGATGCGTTACATTATTATTTTCTTATTAGAAAATGTAATCAATCTGAACCTAATAAATCAAATCAAAATGACCAATATTTATGCTTAAAATTAAACTAAAAAAAATTATCTCATTTTCACTAAACATAACTAATTTTACACTTAAAATAATTATAATTAAAATTGAAGAGACGAGTCGTGATAATACATTATGGTTCGTATAAACAAACAAATAAAAAGGACTAGATTGTTAAAAAATAATTACAATTTGTATGTAATATTATCTATTACGACGATTATATTTAATTAAAATATTATTACACGCGAAATGTGATAAATGGTAGTGAAGCGAAATGTATCTATCGATACACCAAATAAATGTTAAACGTCATTATATATCCGAACACGTTTATCGAATGTTTGTTTAAATATATCGAAAGATAAACTAACGCTAAAGCATGTGTCAATGTATATTTTTTTAATGAATAAGAAACATCCGTGGGTATCCTTAGTCACATAATCAATATTGCGCCGATGTTACAATTTTTCTCATAACAATCGACTTGAATTGTGTGCTAAATAATAATATAAATAGGTACACAGAAATCAATTCATCAAAGTATAATAAAGTGCTATACTTTAATATAAAAGTAAATACGATAATTAATTTGGTAAATAAAGATAGAAATATTATCGATATCGGTAAAATAACTACAAGTTACTCCGTTTAACAACGACTTACTAATTATGAATTTACGTTTTTCATATAAATAGTTATTATATACAAACTTAAGTATTTAATACACTATTCTAGCGCAAACATTGAAATAAAATGCCAATTAAGTTCCATATATTATTATCGATATTTTACTTATTCATATTGAATATTTGCTATAGAACAACACTATTCATGAAATGAAGTAAATAAATACTGGTAATTTAGATAAAAACTTTTTTTTAATTAGTCATATTGGCAGAGTTGTGCACAAAAAAGGTTTTATTTTTAATAATATTTAAAGGTAAAAGCAGTTACTTGGTATACATTTTTTGAGTACTTATCGAATGTTACAATAGCACACTTAAACATTTAATATTACATGTTCGCGCTATTGGGCAGTGTCCATTATTTGACATGGTCATTCCGTCGATTCATTTTTTTTTACATTTACAAATTTCACTTCAGTATACGTCTCAATTTTCGCATACTTTCAAGTAATCGTGAATACTTTACTTACTTTACTACATTTACATGCGAAATCTATCTATATAATAAAAAATACATTAGAATAATATCGGCGGCGTTATTGGTACAATACAAAAAAAAAGATTATTAATATAAAAAAAATATCTTAGAAGCGTTTAAATTAAAAAACGGATTTGGTTAATAAAAATCTACATCTATCGAATGATATTTATAATATGTATTTAATTTTTATTATAATATTATTCCCCTTTTATAAAATAAGTCGTGATACAAAACGTGGGGGCTAATTGACCTACAAGTCACAATGGGTCAATATTTTAAGCATAGGGACATGACAATTTATTTCAATGGATGGGTACTTACACTGCTATTTAATTTAAACTGGGGGAGTGGGGAGGTGGGGGACATTTTCTAAATGTAATAGTTATCGTCTGTATTCCAGATACCTACTTAATTATTTAGTTTTTACATTAAAAAAATAGACTGCCATGTCCCATATTTATTATAAATCGACCGCACTGAGTTCTCACTTATGTATATGAGCCTATATTCAATATAAATCTATTTATTACTTTATTTACTATATTTGTCCTTCAAATGAGACAGTTTTTATGACTAATGTTACGAGAACCTTATGGTGTTGTCGATATTTTATTATTAATATTTTATTTTATTTTACATTTTCATTATTATTATAATATAAGGTTTTGTATAATAAATGTCATGCGAAACTCAATTAGTAAATAATTTAAATATTGCAAATAATTTGACATAATATTATTTTCTTAGGAACCAAATACAATAAATAATAATGCCAAAGCATTACTTTATAAAACATTTTGTACGCTTGCTATGCGGTTATAGACCCTATTGATTTAGAGTAGAGGCGAATTCTAAATGCGAGCAAGAAAAAGAGATGAAAAAACAGTTTTTTACTATATTATTTTTGTTAAGAAATTAACAATCTAGCGAATGACTATAATAAAGTATTTTCCCGATTTCCTTTTCATAAATTTTCCTGAAATATGGTTATACTTTAAATCTATTTAAATTTTCAATTTTTATCGTAATTTATTGATTATTATACCACTATATATATTCACCCGCTCATTCTTTCCGTTCATAAACGTTACATATTTATATGTGTTTATGTCTGATTGTCACTGTAGCCTCACAAATGTCGTTGTGCATTATAATATTTATAATAAATAGTTTAACAGAAGCAAGCGTAGAAACGGGACATGTCTATTGTCCAATATGTCTCCAGTTGGTTTCTGGAAGCGAAAATAAAAAATGATGATTATTATCAAGACAATATGTTTTTGCACGCAGTTTCACTGTGGTAAGTGCTGTGGCAGAAAGTGGTCAGGACACCGGAACACTAATAGGTACTTGACAATATATTTTCAACTTGAGGGTGGTGGCCGGTGGTGGTGGCCGTGTCTCCAAACAGGTGTAATTCTTATACGCAGAATGTAGAATTTTCTACGAATTACTACAATTTATGTGTATTTTTTTATTTTGATACTTTGGTAGTTTACGACCAAAATATTTTTTATACAAACATACCGCCTGATGGTAAGTGGTCACCGTAGCCTATTGACGGTTGCAACGCCAGGGATATCACTCGCACTTTGCCCACCCTCAAATCTACCACTTGGCATCAAAATAAAAAAAGATATAAAAAATATTTTTTTTGAAAAATACCGGAACAGCCCCCCTTTCACCATCACTCACCATCAAGGATCCATGGGATGCGGCGGCGAGGCCCCGCAGCTGCTGTCCTCCGAGTGGAGGCCCTCGCCCAGGTCGGTGCCCACCTGGAACGTCAAAGCATCGCATATCATTACTATATTAATTCCTGTAAAGTATTTCGAAAGACCACATGTGGAAATACCCACCTTGTTTCAATTAACAAAATTTACTTCTTAAACATTTTGCTGCAATTATATCCTAGTAATATTTTATGGGATGTTTGTGAGTCAATCACCCATTAACGGCTGAGTGGATTTAGATGAAACTTGGAACATGGATAGATCATCTATCCATTGGTATCAAACATCAAACTCCGAAACACGTAAGTTCATTCTGCGTTTTAAAATATTCATCAACTAGCTTCTCAAATTTTTCCGGGATAAAAATATTCTATATGCAGGGTGATTTTTTTAGTCACTGGCAATACTAGCAGGGGTGGAAGTACTCATTAAAATGAACAACTTTTACTATGGTACTAACTGTAAAATCATGAAAAATTTATCACCTGTTTCATACAAAAGTTCAATACCTACTCGACCAAAATGTATGAAGCAACCATTTGATTTTACGCGATATCAGAGTCGGTAATAGTGTCAATAGTAGCAATGTTACCTTCAGCACATCATGTAGCGAGCTCATGCTGCCGAGACTGAGCGGCGTGATGGACCTCTCTAGTAGAAGAGAACCGCTGCCCTGCGATCCGCCGCCTATTGACCTGCAACCATACATTCATATTTAACTGAGATTGACATGGTTGCAAGTTTAAAAAAAATTATTCGGATACATTTAGTATTAAGTATGTATAACTTAACCTTTATCTTATGATATTTTTTGTATTTTTGTTCTAAAATAAATTATATTCTGTATGGGCAATTCTATAAGGTAAAGGTTACAAAATTAATTGCGAATCCGCCTTGTCTATATATTGTTTATAATCACGTGTGAAGTTTGTTGCCCGCGACATAATTGTGTCGAGATATCGAATTTTACAAACATGATCTGTAAAATTTTAGCTAGCTAGCTATAACCGTTTCTGTGATATAACCATGACAATGATAGATGGGCAGCAGTAGGCTAATTAAAGTCCAACACCTGAATTGTAATAGAACCATAAAAAAATATCCTAATACATAATAATAAAATTAACGAAAACTAGTGATCTATGAAGGTATCAAAAATATTTATTTAAATTATTATACCTTTCCATGGGTCTGTGGTGCGATAGTGGCGGGGAGGGCGGCGCGTCCGAGCCCGGCCCCGGCCCCAGCCCCAGCCCCTGCCCCGGCCCCTGCCCCGGGGCCGCCGGGGGGCACTCGCGGGGTCGTGTGCTGCGCCATGATCCTGAAATTAAAGTTCATTTGACTCACCGTGGTAAAGTGAAAGTGGCAATTTACTTAAAAAAAACTTTTAAAGTATCTAAAACTGTTAAAAATTTACGTATTTATCAGCCACCTTCTGTTATCTATATCTATCTACACTAATATATAAAGCTGAAGAGTTTGTTTGTTTAGGTGAACATGCTAATATCAGGAACTATTGGTTCGAATTGAAAAAATATTTTAGTGTTGGATAGCCCATTTATCGAGGAAGGTTATTGGCTACTTTTTATATCGGGAACGTGGGTGAAACCGCGGGCGGAAACTATATGTCAAATAATGAGACATGCAATTTTATTACACCGACATTATAGTAGTCGCATCGATGCGTTGATCAACGTCGACCGCGCCGGTGTAGTTCAGGATGAACAATGACTGGCTAGTAAAACACGTCGAATGACAATTGACGTTGAATGGTGTACAATCGACACGTTCAATAACACACTTAGATTGAGTTTACTTACTTATTTTACATTTTAAACCTTTATTCTGTGCACAATTGCATTGCACAAAATCCACATACATACATAAATTTACATTTAGCAACGTAATTCACAGCATTTTATATTTTTTATCTGATATTTTTGCATGTTATCGAAAATATTATTATTACATATTATTCTAATGTTAAATCCAATTTACAATATTAATATTACCATTGTAAGATCCAGTGCCGTGGGTTATCGTCAGTGGTGATGTTCGTTTACTGCTATCTCGACTGCTGTACATCTGTAAAAAATATACATTTAGATATTATTTTTTTTGGTACTTTATTAATTTATTTACATATTTACAATCAATGTATAAAATACAAACTATGATATATAGAAAACATCCTCAAAGCCCTCGCTGCTGTAGAATTATTAAAAGTTATCAGATAATATCAGCAAATAATTTATGGCACGTGCAAATAAACCTCAAGTACTTATTACACCCCCGTAAGGGTAAGGGGCCCGTGAAAACGGGTAGTAGTACTAACATACCCACTGATTTTTACGTTTATTAATTTGTCATGCAGTGTAGGTACACATGCTTGGGAATGCAGTCCTCTACGAAGCCTCGTATTGTTTTTTTTATTGCCAAATAAATTAATATCGTAGTTCTAAAATTAAATTTTTACAATCTCGACTAAAATTAATGTCTCTCTCAAGGCTATATTATGCGACCAATTCTGTTTCTCACGCATATAACCGATCTTATTTGTATAAATCTGAGGTCTCCACGAAACTGGCCTTGCGGGGACAAAAAGTAAATTAGAAGCTGACATAAAACAATCTTCTTACTCTTTTTTTTCTTTAGTTAGACAGTTAAGTATCTATAATATATATATTTTTTTATTAGTTACTCAATTATTTGTAAATACATACTTGTGTATGTTCATCTGCTGTCTCCACGGTGGTGGGAAGGTCAAGAAGCCGTTGGGACCGGATGCCGTCCCCTGGGCCCATGTGGGATAAGTGGGCGAAGTTCGTCGGCGCTGAGATAAGGCGAGATCGACGCTCTGACCTGCAATGTAACAATTACAATTTTTAATAAAATAAAGAATATATAAAAAAAAAAGTCACCTAGCTGAGTTTTTTTGCCGGATTTTCTCAGTTGAAGGCGACTTCCAAATCGGTGTTTCGACGTTCATAAGTGCCCTTCTAGGGCCTAAACTGAATAAAGGGCTTTGACTTTGAATATATTACAGAGAAAAACAATGGAAATTTGTTTTTACTTATTGGCAGGATACAGGAGACATTTATACATCTATATTTAAATTTAATACAAATTTTGAATCATGGATGAATGATGAATTAATGATTTACGAATCTAATTAAATTAAAATAAAACCCAACAACTGACAGTCTATTATGCGCTTCGATGGCTTGATGCGACTGCTCCCGCACCGAGAACCGTCGCTTGCTGGCGCCCCACGACAGCACCTGCTCCGAGTTCAGGGGACCCTCTGTAAAATTACATTTATTTTTTAAATTTAATTAAGTGTGCTAAATTTATCCCTCAAAGGCATTTTACTTACTTTAGTAGGATCTTTAATTGCGCGAATTGAAGCTACATTGGCTATCGTTTTTATTATTTGTAATATCGCTTTTTTTCAGGAGACGATACACTTAAAAAGCAACACCTATATAAATACAAAATTTGATCATTAGAGCCGTTTCCGAGATAAACGAAACATAATTTATAAAATTATATTCTTCTGTACGTGTATATGTCACTGAACTCCTAAATCCTAATCGGTTGGATCGATCTTGATGATTTTTCTTGTGTGTTTGAGTGGGTTCCTGGATGCTTCAGATTTACAAATTAACTCGGTAGGCAGCGCTGCGATCGAGTTCTAGGATTTGAATTAGGGTATACTAAAATATTTGTATATACTTGCGTATAAGTTTGCCATCCTGCAAATTTCACTCGCGATCCTCTAATTAAAATACCTACATATACAAGTATTACTTGTTTAATGTTATAAGATACTGCAGTTAAAATTCAATACGTACTTGTAAGGAGTGGTCGCAGATATATGATATAGGGCGCTGAGTCAGTGGAGAATGGGAAGGCGGTATTGCCGCCGCCGCCCACGCAGCAGATCCAACCACACTCGTCTAGTGGACGCGCGTTCGCTGTAAATATTATATACATAAGATAATAAATTAAAATAATAGTCTGCCATTTAATCAGTTTAGGCCATTTAATCAGTTTAGGCACTTACGAACATCAAAGCTACTGAAGTTACCACCGGTTCGGAAAACAGCCTTAGATTCAGAAGAACCGGCAAGAAACTCAGCAAGGTTACATTTTTTAAATGATTTTTTGAACATTGGTTATTTTTCTATCAAATGTTAAACATATAGTTATAATCATATATACATTATATCAAGAACATCATTTACATCCCCACTGCTGGGGTACTTCCTCCCCCCCCTAATAACGAGTGGTTTAAGCCCCTAGTCCAGTATGTGGGGACTTTGAAATTCTCGAGAATGCAAGTTATCTCATGATATTCCTTCACCAAACAGAATCTGACTAAAGCTACATTTCACCCGATAAAACTCGGGTGAAACCGCGGCTCGAAAGGTAGTATATAATATAATACTTACGTATGTTAATTGTTTGCACCCACTCCCCAGTTTCTATGTCGTATATGTCGATGTGAGTCGCTGTGAATATTAGCAGGTGCGTTTCGTTGATTGCTGTAAATGTAAGATATTCAATTATAACTTAATGCAGGCCCAAATAAAGTACTTACTCATGATCGTATTAATAGCACCCGTTCGGTGATCTAACTTCAATACATATAGTAATTTTAGTTAGTTGACGGACCGGTTGGCGTGGTTGGTAAGATACCTTGTCTATCACGCCGCAGGTCGTGGGTTCGATTCCCAATCAGGACAAACATTTGTGTGCATGAACATATCTGTTTGTCCTGTGTCTGGGTGTAATTATCTATATATGTATGTATTTACAAAAGAAAAGTAGTATATGTATTATATCAGCTATCTGGCTTCCATAGTACAAGCTCTGCTTAGTTTGGGGTCAGATGGCCGTGTGTAGGAATAATGTCCCAAATAATGTCCCAAATATAGTAATTTGAATTAACAGTGAATATTCCCCCTTATTCAAATTGAAACAATGAAAAAAAAATATTGTGACAGTAAATTAAATGAACAAATATATTGTTGATATTGTTAATGTTATACTTATATATAATTTTTGGCGTTTGTTACTGTATTTCTACTTCCCGAATGTAGATGGCGTTGGAGTAGACTCCCTAATAGTATTTTGTAATCCATAAATGGTAACACTTCTGCCGGCATTAATGGCGTCACTCTTTCGTAACGAAATTTCGTTACGAAACAGTAAGTATTTTTGTGCTTATTCTATTATTTTTTACAAAGAAAGTAATTGACAAAGTGCAAAAACGATTTTACTTCATCATTGATTTTTATTTGTCTGATTTGAAGTACCTGTCGGCGCTCAATAACAAACGTTGTTTGCAAACGCGCGCACGTGCAATGTGACATCATCGCACCACTCTGTGAGTCAGGAGAGGTGGGGACGGACAATATAAAGCGGCGCGCTGTACGGCCGAGTTCATTGCTGTCGAGGCGCTCGTTCCGTCAACATCTCCTAATTGTGACGCAGATCACGCCTGATTTAACTGTATTGTCTATACTTACTAAATTATACTGTTTTAGTGTTTATATTGTTGCTTAAGTGGTTATCAAGTTAAATTTAATAAATTCGTTTTCTATGTAATCTCGAAGTTTTAGTAAAATTATGTCCGAAGACCAGTCCAGAGCTGATCTCAGTGGTGAGGATCGCCGCCCACCATCACCAATTCTACAACAAGCTTCGGTTCCATCCGAAATCAGAAGTGAGATGTACCATGGGGCATCATCAGCCCCATCTACCCGCACAGAAGGAGATGGTAATAACTTTGGCGCCGGCCAGGCGCTCTCCGCATTGGCCGGTATCATAGAAAACCTAACGCGGCAGCAGCAAGCAAATATTCAAGCTAACCACGAGTTTCTTGCTGGACTTTTAAACCAGGCAGCGGCTCCAACAAGACGACCAAGGTTGAGCGATATCTACATCGCATCGTTCAACCCTGATGGTGATGTACCAATACGAGATTGGTGTGAGCACGTGGATAGAGCAAAAGCCCACTGGAAACTGACTGATTATGAAGTGTGTACAAAAATTGCTGGCTTACTGCAAGGTCGAGCTAAATCTCTTGGAGATACATGGTTAGTAAAATCCCCAGTATGGTCCGACATGCGAGAAGCTCTGATACAAACTTTTGAGCCAGAAGCACGATATTCAAACGATATATTGAAATTGCGAAGTTTTAAATTTGATATGGCAAATCCAGCTGAATCCATTACCAAAGCTTGGAATATTTGGAAACGAATCATCAATGGTGACAAGGATAAAGATGCTGTAGAAGCTGTAATTGGCTGCATAGACAATGAGTTCCTTCGTCTACGTTTACTCTCTAATAAATGCTCTTCTGTTCCTGAATTGATTTCTGTGGCGGCTACAATCAAACAACGAGAACCCCGACATGGAGAACCACCAGCTAAACGACCAAGACTAAGAAACAATAGGGATGACACTATGCTTTGCTTCAAGTGTGGGAAACCTGGACATATGCAAGCACACTGCCACCAAGGTATCGATAAAGTGAGTGACCCTAAGACATTACTGAGTGCAACAAACACGAAGGAAACTTTTACCCGCACTGAACGGCCAAAGCCCAAATGTAGTTATTGTGACAAAATTGGACATACTGAATCAGTTTGTTTCAAGAAGATGGGAGATGAAGCTGAAAAAGTTAATTTGGCCAGAGAACAAGAAGAAATATTAACACCAATGGCTGTTATTATCAATAATCGCAAATTCACAGCATTCTATGACAGCGGGGCAGCACGTTCTTTAGTGAGGCGTACTGTCAGTCGATCAATTCCTGGAAAGCGTGAAGATTGTTCCTTAATACTTAAGGGCATTGGAAGTCAAAGTATCCCAATCTTATCCTGCCAAAGAATTAATGTAACGTGTGATTTGAATGGTGTGTTTGTAGATGTTGCTTTTCATATTGTAGAAGACCATGAAACACCTTGTGATCTTTTGATTGGGGCAGAAATGGTTAAAGGTACAGGTTTAAACATACTCGTCAATGAGATGGGTGCAACTGTAATGAGACATTCACCTATTTTAAACATAAACACGACTGAGGACCTCTTCAAAAACCTGGACACTGATTTGACTAATGTCGATGAAATATGTGAGTTGAGAAAAGTATTACTAAAATATACTGCAACATTTGCTACTGGTACTCCAAAACACAAAGTTACCACAGGATGTTTAGATATTCAGTTGAGAGATCCAACTAAAATAGTATCCAGAAGACCTTATAGAATGGCGCCAGTGGAGCGGCAAAAATTGAAGGAAATTATTAATGAACTCATGGTTAATGGGATTGTCAGGGAAAGCACGTCGGATTATGCGAGCCCAGTTATCCTAGTTAAAAAAAAGAATGGGGAAGATCGAATGTGCACCGACTATCGTGAGTTGAATAAAAATACTATCCCCATCAAGTTTCCACTTCCAATTATTTCCGATCAAATTGACCGACTATCAGATGCTACTTATTTCATCAGTTTAGATATGGCTCAGGGATTTTACCAAATACCCATTAAAGAAGAATCTATATCAAAAACTGCCTTCATTACACAAGATGGCCTATATGAATATGTGAGAATGCCGTTTGGACTGATGAACGCACCGGCTGTGTTTCAGCGTGCTATAATGACTGCATTACGACCCTTACTGGATCACGTCTTGGTTTATATGGACGATGTATTGATAAAGTGCAAAACATTCACAGAAGGATTGCAGGTTCTGGACAATGTCTTAGCAGCCTTAACCAAGGCTGGGTTTACTATAAATGAAAAGAAGTGTTCTTTTTTCAAGACATCGATTGAATATCTTGGAAACCTTATCTCAAAAGGCACGGTTCGCCCGAGCCCAAGGAAGGTAGTAGCCTTAGAGAAATCTACAGTACCCACAAACGTTAAACAAGTACGACAATTTTGTGGCTTGGCTGGCTACTTTAGACGTTTCATACCATCTTTCTCTGAACGTCTCATTCCACTCTACAACTTAACTAAGAAGGATGCAAAATTTCAATGGACTGCAGAATGTGAAAGCGTTAGACTTGACATCATTCGGCGACTAACTTCAGCACCTGTCTTAACCATCTTTCAAGAGGGACTACCTATTGAACTCCACACGGATGCTAGCAGCACTGGATTGGGTGCAATTCTTATTCAAATACAGGACGGCCGACAGCATGTGATAGCTTATATGAGTATGAGAACTACTGAACCAGAGAGTCATTACCACTCTTATGAGCTGGAAACACTTGCTATAGTAAGAGCAATAAAACACTTTCGACAGTATCTCTACGGCAGATCATTTACAATAATTACTGATTGTAACGCCATAAAATCATCGTCAAATAAACATGAACTCTTACCCAGGATCCATAGGTGGTGGTCATTTCTCCAGCACTACGATTTCAAAATAGAATACCGCCAAGGATGCCGAATGAAACATGCAGATTTCTTCAGCCGTAATCCTACAACGTGTATTAACCTAGCGCAAAACGTTGATACATGGCTAAAAATTGAGCAAAGGCGTGATGTAGAATTAGCCAAAATCATAAAAAAGTTGGAACACAACGAAGTAATGCGTGAGTATCGGGTAAATAACCTTGTTTTGGAACACTGTCTTGACGAAGATGAACCCGGTTGCAAAAAGTGGAAAAAAGTAGTTCCAAAAACATACCAATGGAGCATTATTAATGCCTATCATACCGCACTGAAACATTTTGGATGGGAAAAGACTCTAAGCAAGATTCGAGAATGTTATTGGTTTCCTGAAATGTCCTCAACAGTAAGACGCTTCGTAGACAATTGCGTTATATGCAAAACAAGCAAAGGTCCTTCCGGAGCCAAACAAGTAGAAATGTATCCTATAGAAAAGAAACCTATTCCCTTCGATACCATCCACATAGATATGACTGGTCATCTTACCAGAAAGAATAATAAGCATGAGTACGTTGTTGTCGTCATAGACGCTTACACTAAGTTTGTCACATTAACTTATGCAATCAATAAGACTGCCAATTCAATGTTGCGCGCATTGAAACATATTGTATCCCTATTTGGAGCTCCTCGACAAATCATAAGTGACCAGGACACCGCCTTTAAAGCCGAATTCGAAGAATTCTGTAGAAACTACAATATCCACCAGCACTTCATAGCTCCAGGAGTTAGTCGTACAAACGGACAAGTGGAACGGATGATGGCTGTTGTAAAAAATGGATTAACTATCATTCGCAATTATGAAACGCAAGACTGGAAGAAGGGTTTGGAAGCACTTCAGTTAGCAATAAATTGTACCAAAAATAAAACAACAAACGTGAGTCCAATCAAAGCTCTCACCGGAAGACAATGTGCAGTACCCCCAGAATTACTAACATTAATTGACGAAGGAGAACAGACACTAGGTCGGAATGAACTTGATATTTACATACAAAAGAAGATTGACAAACGAGGAAAACAAGATAAAGCAAGATTTGACCACGGTAAAGCGAAAGTGAAGAGGTTCCAAAAAGGCGACATTGTTTTATTTAAGTCAAATCCCAGGTCCCATATTGGACTTGACCTGAAATACCCGGATGCTTATATCATTTGGAAAATACTGCCAAACGATCGTTATCAAGTAAAGAAGATAACGGGACGCGGACGCCCAAAAAAAGTAGCCCATGACCAACTACGGCTTGCGCCCAAACCAAACGAAGGCGTAAATCAGGATTCCATGTCGGCGCATGATGAACCATCTGTGACACCAGAATCAAATGAGGTCGAACTGAACACTCCTGATCTGGTTCAAGTTCAAGAGATCTAAAACACTCTATACTAAAGGTAATGTATGCTATTTAAGTACCAATATAGCACTTAATAATTCTTCATAATTGAAGTATGTTGAGGACAGGGGCCTCCTTACTTAAGAAGTATCGTAAGTTGAGGACAGGGGCCTCCTTACTTTTGCAGTATCGTAAGTGGAGGACAGGATCCTCCTTACTTTTGCGGTATCGTAAGTTGAGGACAGGGGCCTCCTTACTTTTGAATTAACATAAGTTGAGGACAGGGGCCTCCTTAGTTTTGCATTAACATAAGTTGAGGACAGGGGCCTCCTTATTTTTGCAAGATTGTTATGAAGTAAATTGAGAACCTCTTTACTTAACTTAAGCTAGGTGTGTGTTTGATATACTGCGCATTCTTCTTTCTTTGACAGGTCGAGGGCGACCTATGTGCAGAATGGCCGTGTCGGCGCTCAATAACAAACGTTGTTTGCAAACGCGCGCACGTGCAATGTGACATCATCGCACCACTCTGTGAGTCAGGAGAGGTGGGGACGGACAATATAAAGCGGCGCGCTGTACGGCCGAGTTCATTGCTGTCGAGGCGCTCGTTCCGTCAACATCTCCTAATTGTGACGCAGATCACGCCTGATTTAACTGTATTGTCTATACTTACTAAATTATACTGTTTTAGTGTTTATATTGTTGCTTAAGTGGTTATCAAGTTAAATTTAATAAATTCGTTTTCTATGTAATCTCGAAGTTTTAGTAAAATTATGTCCGAAGACCAGTCCAGAGCTGATCTCAGTGGTGAGGATCGCCGCCCACCATCACCAATTCTACAACAAGCTTCGGTTCCATCCGAAATACCTAAATAAATAAAACATTAAAAACATTTTAGTTTTCTTTTAAATAATTGATTATGTTTATGTAACACATATGCAAATAGTATACATACATAAAATAATAAAATGGATTTCATACAAAATGGATATATATATCAAATATTTGATGATGCGATATCAGAGTCGGTCCCATAACAAAAGTTGTTCACATTGACGAGTACTTCAACCCCTGCTCGTATCGTCTCATCAGTGAGTAAGCCCGGTATACCGTGTCACATACCGTGGTAGGTAGGATGCGCAGTGTACATGAGCTCGGTGTCGCGGGCGCGGTGGCCGGCGCGGTCGACGTAGAGCGCGAGCGAGTTGAACACGAGCAGCGTGTCCGTCGAGTGCGGCACCGCCGCCACCGCCAGCGGCCGCGCGCCCGAGTGCGCCAGGAACACGTTCACCTGGTTCTCTGGGTGCACTAGCGCTGCGGAGGGGATATAGGGCTTGTTCATAGACCTACACATAGTAGTACCTGCTTGTCTACCGAGTGTTGCGGCAGATGTACTTGAGAGCCAGTTCTTTCTAGACTTTATGTCATTACCAATTTCGGCCACATCATCACTTACCATTGTGACATTATGGTCAAACATAGACTTAAAAATAGTAAAAAAAGAAAATCTTGTATGGAGAATAATAAGCGGTCGAAACTAGGGTAGGTTTCTGAGGGCTAATCTCATTTCAAAATAACTTAAGTCCTGTAACGAGTTTGAGTTCTCGGTATAGGAACACATCGTGAGGAAATTTGTTATCCGTCTGGTTTTAGTTGAAAATTGGCCCCAAGGTTCCTTTGAGGTGTTCTGGCAAGGTAAGTTCCCTTTTAGAGTTTGTAGATTGTTCAAACTCAGAGGCTTTAACAACAAATCAATCAATCAATCAACAGGCAATCAATCATACAATCAACAGCCAATCAACCATTCAATCAAAACAGCCAATCAATCAATCAAAACAGTCAATCAATCAACAGGCAATCAATCAACAGCCAATCAACCAATCAATCAACAGCCAATCAACCAATCAATCAAAACAGCCAATCAACCAATCAATCAACAGCCAATCAACCAATCAATCAACAGCCAATCAACCAATCAATCAAAACAGCCAATCAACCAATCAATCAACAGCCAATCAACCAATCAATCAACAGCCTATCAACCAATAACCAATGAATCAACAACCAATGAACCAATCCAAACATGAGGGTAGAGAGGGTACAGGGGTACTGACAGAGCGCGGGTTGGTCGCGGTCGGGGCGGCGCGGGTCGGGCAGGCAGTGCGCGGCGAAGCCCCCGCGGTACCCGAGCACGAGCCGGCCGCGCACCAGCTGGATGCTGTGCACCGCGCTGGGCGCGCGCAGCTCCGCGATGCGGCAGCGCCGGGCCGCCGTGCGCGTGATCTCGTACACGTTCACGAAGTACGAGTTCTACAACCAACCAACCGACATACAACAAACAAACAAACACGACCTACAATATACGAGGTGGACAAAACGGTCGAACGTTCAATGAAACCAGAGCATTATCACGTTGTTTTTAAACCGTCTACAAAAAATCATTGAAATCCATCGAGTAGTTTAGCCCCAGTAATTAATTTTCGTTTAATCAATTTTACTCATCACGTAGAAGCGTAGTCACGTAGAAGTCGCTGCCTCCATTTCTCTGTCTAACACGTTACGTGAGACGAAGAAAGCTTACTTACTTTCTTTCTTTGAATTTTTTTTTTCTATTTTGTTTTAAAATAGTTTTCGACTGTGTTGTAATGCTTTGTCACGATATAGAGTTTAAATTTAATGATCGACCGTCGTAGCCACCCTGTATACGACAATGCTGCAATCAATAATTAAACCGATACATGTAGAAATGTTTTAGAAACAACTATATCTTAGTTGTTATCACCATATTTTATTTTTTTCTTTATTATGTTCCGTCATCTAGTGTATACAATAAAATATATTCTATTCTACACTATAGTATACCAGTAGACCTGTAAAATTAAAATTGAAGTACCCTACCTGTCTCTTACACAGCACAGCGAACCCATGGCCCGACGGGTGTAAGGGCCCAGCGGCAAGCCCTAGGGCTCCCTTGCTCTCTGCTAACTTGACGCATTCCACTTCGGAACATTCCAGTGCCCGAATAGGCACCAGTCGGACGTGCCGACCTCGCCCCGCTATCACCACTGTGGAAGAAAATAGAATCCAGGTAAAGTTTAAATTAAAACGTTTTAAGTGTTTTAAAATAATAACAAATAAAAAATTGGAATCAATCCTGCCAATATAATAAATGTGAATGTTTTGGAGGTTTCAGACTCAATCCCGCATAAACGGTTACACAGATTTGGATGAAACTTGGCTCAGAAATAGATCATATCCTGGAATAAAACACGGAATTCTTTTTATCCCAAAAAATCATAAGCATCCACGGGAACACGGTTACAACTGTCGGCCGAATATCTAATAAACACGTGTTGCCCTCTAGACCCCACCGACACCCAGACCCTGGCACTCCCTCACCGAGCAGCTGCTCCCCGGGCACGTAGAGCAGGCTGGCGACGGGCGCGTGGGCGCGGCGCGGCGTCACCTCGGCTCGCTCCAGGTCGACCAGCGCCAGGCCCGCCTCGCCGCCCACGCAGATGCGCGACCCCTCCACCACGCACGCACACAGCGCCCCGCGCAGCACCGCCGCCGACGTCGAGTCCATCACCACCGACGCGCTCAGTACCTGGGTCAGTAACCGGGATTTGTTACATTTTAGCTTAAGGCCTAGACAGACATCATCATTTTTGTAGAGAGAACTTAATAGCCATGAAAAAGAACATCGACGTCGATGCTATTTGTAGCGATCTAAGGAAAGCATTTGATAAAGATGACCACGACATACTGGACCACAACTATTAAACAAAATGAAACATCAATGTAATATAGATGACTCTCTTCTAAGGTGGTTTCTATATAATAAATCTAACTATGCAGTTGCCGGTTACTGGATATAAATGTAAAAAGTGCATAGTGCGTTTTGGCGTTCCTTAGGGTTCTATCTTAGCCCCTGTGCTATTTTGCATGTTTATTGACGACATCAAATTCACAATTAAAAATTCTGATTTTAAACTTTACGCAGACGATTAAAAGCTCTCAAAAAACCTAAACACTGACAAAAACGATCAAAGTCTTTCAAACTCTTGAAAACGTTAACAATATTAATGACTGGTGTCTCAAAAATAGCTACTACATAGAATTTTCAATAGCAAACACATATTTACCATATATTACACAACCACGTCATTTAAAGAGTCGATATAAAATTCAATACATCAGAAAGTACCACAGTATTATACTTACTTCTATATGAAATTTAATGGTGTGTAGGTATATAAATTTATTATTTATTACCATTAAACTTCACATTCTCCTTATGACAGGTACATGCTATACATACCTACATGGCTAAGACTGTTATAACATCTGGAAATTTAAACCCAATATCTAATATATAAAATTCTCGTGTCACAGTGTTTGTCTGCGAACTCCTCCGAAACGGCTTGATCGATTCTTATGCAAAATTTTGTACATATTTGGTAGGTCTAAGAATAGTTCGTAAAGTATATTTAAAACCGCTACGCGGGTGAAACCGCGGGGACACTAGTAGTAATATAAAAAAATCACTCACACATTTGTCAGGTAGATTGTTTCTCTTCAATATCCTGTGCAGTTCACTGAGTGCAACAACCCATTTGGTCTTCTCCGACTCTGATTCAGCCAACATTAATGTGTGAGATCTCTTGCCACCTTCTAGTTGTGATGTTGATATCTGTTGAGATGAAACATAATATTTTTTTTCCCAGTCCACGTAAAACATTACATCCTTTGAGAATGATAGTAAAAGCAAGGGGCAGATGCTAGTTCAGTAGGACTGTACAAAAACTACTCACTCTAAATATACATGGTATATCACGTTTGCTCGCGTGTATGACGTCGGACTCTTTCACTGACGTCACGCTGAAATCTGGATCACGCATATCTAGTACTTGACTCACGCTCACTGATGGAAGGGCGTTCCTGTGAGAAACATACATTGGTAATAGTTGTTGAATTTTCAAATTAGAAAACATAAATGGTGAAAATGTAGGCAGTACCCAACACTGTTCCTGAGAGTCAATAAACTAACCTGTCTTGTGAAATATCGTATAGGAACAGTTTGAAGTCGCACACCACGACAAATTGCCTCATCCAACCTTTCTTCACGCCACCTGGCTTTGGTACCTGTCAACGAAATTTGTTGTTAATTAAAATGAAGAATGAAAAGGTAAATTCGACTCTTTTAATAGATTTAAGATGTACAAACGCGGCAATGTTTACGTGTACAATGTTTCATGTTTCATGTGTGTGTGGGTACCTTGACATATCCCTCGTAGGCGGTGCCCTGCCCCCTGGCGGGGTCGATGCCCAGCGGGCGGCGCGACCGCTCGGGCGGCAGCGGGCAGCGCGCGGCCACCCGTGCACAGCAGCGCGTGTGCACCGCCAGCCCGCACGTCTCGCACACCACGCCTTGCCGGGTCAGACCGATCTGTGCCCCGACCATAACTCGGTTAACTCCATCTACCGTTCACCGACCGGTATTGCCCGAAACGAACAAAACTAATAACATTTCTTTTGGACTCGGACAACACTAACGGTAGTAATACAAGCTGCTGCATGGAATACTACAGAGCAGTTTTTCTGACAGAGTCTAACTTAGGCAGTTGTACGCGGACTCTTAGCTTCGTCATAACTCACAAATATATGTACATAAATAACCTTAAGGTAGATTAACTACTAAACTATCCGGCTCGAAGGACCAAAATATAGAAAGTATTCTCTGAACTAACTGATTTAAGTATTGGATGCGAAACGCGTGTCTTGACTTTCTAAATATAAAATATGGCGCGTATCGTATTCTTGCCCGATACGCGCCAAACTTTATGTTATACATACCTATACGAAACAAATAAATTTATTTAGAGTGTAAATTAATCATATTCTACGATCGATACGAAATACTTTTAAATCAAAATTTTATTTCTTAATTTTATGTACCATTAAAAACACAACATATCTCACAGTTAACAACCTGACTAGCATTTCCTTAACAGATATGATTAAAGATCCACTCACCATAAGCGACGTACAATGATTACACTTTGTGGGACTGCTGAAGGTCCTCACGAGGAACTGGTGCAGCTTCTGCTTGCCAGGCACCGTGGGACCGAGAGACGGGTCCTGGAATGAGTACTGAAATCATAAATTATTTTTTATATTTTTTAGACACTACAATATAAAAAAGGTAATTGGGTAGTCATAATACGGTCAGCAGGTCCAGTACGCCACGAGAAAATTATCTCGACTCGATTTCCCGTCAGAAACAAATCTGTCTATTATATAGAAGGTACTCACAGTAGACATTTCACTAGGCGAACTTTTACTGGATGCTGGTGATGCGGGTCTGGGTTCTAATTCATCTTGGGATTCAACAGAACCACTCAATGCTGCCGATTGTTGGGATCCGTACATGAGCTGTGGGGATTTATAATTCATATACAACAGTTTCAATCAAAATCCGCTGAAAAGATTTGAGTCAAGATGCAATTGAATTTGATACCTAGCCTCGTGATATAAAGTTTATTTTCGATTAACACAATATATTCTTGATACTTGAAATAAGTTTGAATTCTGTTCTATACAGGCCTTTTAAAATATTGAAAGGTGGTAAATAGAAGTTGTTTGTCTATGCTACATCCCTGTACAGTACTACAGCTTTTATAAGTAATAACGATGTACCTGCGGAAGGCGCGAAAATATTTCATTCGCAATTGATTGCCAAATAGTCCACAAATTTATGAGCGAGACAGCACGAGTCTTTGTTGTTATATTTCTTATCTAAACGTAAAGCATGTATTTCATAGTTGTTTTTAGTCGACGTTAGATTACTTTGCGCTAACGAATATTGTCTATGTAACATAAAAATTGTAGTCTTGAAGGTTTTTCAACCTAAATAAAATTATGTCGATTTATGATAAGTAAAACAATCGTGTTATGTTATGGCTATGAATGAGTATGAAATAATTAGTAAAATATGGCCAACACCGAAATATCAGACATACGTATTTTCCAATGCAAGGAATTGTACTCAAATTGATTAATATTGTTATTATAAGTTAATTCGAGTTCAGTTTCTTGCGTTGGAAAAAAACATTAGAGGGCATAGAAGCAAGAAGTAATTCAACATAAGTAAATGAAGATTTAGGTAGAAAAAATATCGTAAATTAAAAAAAGATACCTTTGCATTGCAACAATGCTGGGCATTTCTGTAACGGTACTGCGGCGACATCTGTACGACAAATAAATAAACAAAAAATACGCAAATAAATGATAAAGCAGTGAATTTTTTGCGCCATTTAGATATTACGTTTTTAATAATTATTGATTCAATAGAACATTCAAATTTTACAATATACTTATATAACTTTTCAGTTATCTCAAAAAAAATACTATTTTACTTTGTATTAAGTTTTTAACGCAAAAAGTTTTTAATGTAAAAAAAAAACAAACTTCTACTTGAATCACGTAATATAAAACGACACAAAAATAACAATAACAGTCACCATTGATTAGTTACAAAATGGAATTAAGCGCATTGCGGAAAAGTTTGAATTTTTTTAGTTTTAGTAAAATTCCAATACATAACGTACTAAATTTAACCAAGCAATTCTGTTGGTAGTGAAATATTGTAGGGTTTTCCTGCAATGCACTTCTTAAAATTAGGAAAAAGACCCACTCTTAACGAATGATGCACATTTTATCTACAACGTACCTAATGTACGTGTCACATTCCTGGTAGATAGTTCGACATGGCTTCTATTTTCTCTGAAATCGCGATAAATATTTGCTTGCTCGATCAAAATTTATGAAAAATATATCATTTTTAATATTCAGAGTTGGTTCCATAGTAAATGTTGTTCAGCATGACTAACCCAACGTAGCCATTCAAAATATCTAAACAGTATAAACGTCGGAGGCTGTCGGTGCTTTTGTTAGCACAAAATTTTGTCAGATTTTTTGTCTCATAAATATTTTGTAAGTACAAACACATGCTATGTTTCATTTTCATCTTCAAAAAAAGGAGGCGGTTTTGCAATTCGTCGGATTCTTTATTTTTTATGTATGTTCCCAGATTACTCGAAGACGCCTAGATCGATTCAAGAAATTCTTTTTTCACATACAAATTGTGGGCCGATAAAATGTGCGTCATTAAGGCTGGGCCTTAGAATGATATCTGAGAATAACAAAAGCTTTCTATACAGTATAATATATTTTTTATTATTTAAGCTACTATTAAAACATGCCATGGGTAAACCTACCTTTTGCTCGTTGATTGAAGCTACATTGTCGTAATGACGCTCCGTGGGGGCTTCTTTCAGGAATTGGTCCAAGTAGCTCATCTGAGATGGGGGGCGATCCAAAACTGAAAATTTTAAAATGTATTATTTTCTTATAATTTAAGAAATAGCGTTCCGTACCCGCTATATTTTTTTAAATGGTATAACTACAAATATAATTAAGTGACGAATATACCCCATACCCAATCCCAAGGTTATTTAGAACGGAACATACGAAGACTTTTTACACAATATAATATAAATATAATGGATAGAGCTAAATACATTTTTTGGGGTAAAATGAAACACATAAACCAATCCCAACCGAAACCACTTCACAAAAAAAAACGTAAATTAAATCATTACTTAAATTAATAGTTTAAAGCATAGTCGGATGCAAAAGTATTTTAAATTAAACCCTTTTGTCGTACTCTCACTTACATAATTGTTTGTTTCACATATATTGGGTAACTCTTATCTTACACTATCATACCGTTATATTTATCTACTAGTTAAGAGTTATTCGGCTATTGTGAAACAGGCTCAAGTAAACCAGTTGAATCAATGTCTAAGTGAAACATTTAAGAAAAATCTGTATACTTTTTGTATCCGACTGTACTGGGACACATTTTAGTCAAGACAAACCGGGACGCACACATGCACATCGGACGCAGACGCTTACAAATGACGCTGTACAAACTATGGTTTGTAAAATATATCATGAGACCTGTGACAGTAGCCAGAGTGATATGAAAATGAACCATATAACATTGTAATTAGATTCATCTGAATCTACATATTCTTAATCATAGATTAAACAGATGAAATTTATTGCATAGAGATAGGGCTCATTTTCGTATCACTCTAGCTACTGTCACAGGACTCATGCTATATTTTACAAACTAAGCCATCCATCACACGAGCCAACACACACACAAAACAAAAATTTATAAGATCCACAAATGAAAATGTTTGGCCGAATTTCTTGCCGTTTTAAGTGTATTCCGAATCGATGGTAGAGTCAATAGTAACGTTAATAAATGCCCTAACAGGGCCTAAACTGAATAAATATGTTTTGCATTTCAACTATTTATGAACAATACAAGAAATGTTGTATTTGGGGTGAAATTTAATTTGACAGTCCAGAATTAAATTTTATACTAAACAAAGTCCAACAGTTGTTTCAATTTCACATCGGTAACCACAATAATACATCCCCGAACCGGCAGCTAGAAAATCCACCGTATGTTGGCGTAATATTCTCTTTTACTTCACGTACATAATTCATTTTCAAATACATATTACAAAGACATGACAGCCGCGTATTGTATTCTGTCAATGAAATCAACGCTGTCCAAACCAACCATCAGGTGTTTTGAAAATTAATCTTATGTATATTAAGTCAAAGTGGGTTTTAAATCAAACAATATAAGGCAGATTACACGCTGGGCGGCAGCGAGGGATACTAAAATTAGCACAAGATGAAAAGTTGCCTATGCCCATTAATATGGTATCAGATCAATTTAAGCTTGAATAATACCAAATACACACGTCTTATTTTAGATCACGCAAATGGATTAAGTCAGTCACCATACCTCACGTTTATGTTGGCTCGTGAGCGGACGTTCTAATTACAAATCTTATAGGTACAAAGTTTTATAAACTGATTAGTCAAAATACCTATGTGCGTATACAAACAAGTGTTAAAGGAAAAAAAACCATATCGCTCAGCGCGTTATGTGGTGTTTTGAATGGACGTAGTTACAAAAAAGAATTATGTATTTTTGTGACTTTCTTGTCTCATCCATGCCACCGCAACAAGCTCAAGCAAAAGCGAAGCGATTTGCAGTAAAAACAAAAGAAGAATGCTTCCATATTGTATTCTGTTTGCCGAAACGTAAGCGACCATCACTGTTTTGGAGTCTTCACAGTTTAACATTTAGAGATCAGTTAGTAAAAACTGCTAAACAATTTTAATTTTAAATCTTTCTTTCCAATCTCTATGAAGTCCTATATTAATCTTCATTGGGAAGTAGCCAATTAGACCAACTATAGAGGTGATTGCGACACGCAGCTCCAGCTCAGCAGCAACTTTCATTGACTCAAAACCAACACTTAAAAGCGAAAATCATATATAAACTTATGAAAAAAATGCAATCAATAAAAAAACGACCCGCAAAACAGTGATGTCACCAATTTATGTATAAAAAAAATACTTTTTTTCCTTGACACTTGCTCGTATTTACAATGGGATGCGTCGACAGACAATACAGGAACTAGTTAATTAAGAATATATACTAATCAGCACAAGGACAAGAGGTCAAAACTTACACCTTTGTAAAATTTTGGTAACAAAATCTGTTGGCTTAAAAAGTCACAAAATTACTTGATACCTTATTCCGCATTATTTGGGAAGATTGGTGCCTCGAGAGTTAGACATCAAACTCTGTCTTTACTGGTAATAGGTATACGTTAAAATACAATAATAACTTTATAGTTCCTGGCAATACGATTAATAATATGGAATAAGGTTTTCACCAGTACTCTAATGAAACTGTTACAAGTCAGTAATACCACTAAAATTGCGATCACCGATTTTATATTACGAAATATCGAAATGATCATTAGATCTTAGTTGAAACCAAGATTTTAGGTAGTAATTCAGAAAAATCCAGCAATTCCTTAAGTAATTGTGACGAATAAAGACAACAGACAATGTTACCAGGGCGATAAATGAACACACGATCACATACGATGACACTACTTCTATATAGGATTGATATTAGCTATAAAATATATAAACGAACCATTCTCTTCTTTGCCGCTCCAGTAGGTCGACGACTTGGCGGATCCTTGCCTCGCTGCTTGCGCATAACTTACTAGTTTAATTATAAGGACTTAGAGTTGAAAATTCAGTATCAAATAAATTTTAAAAAACGTCACAACTTAAATTTTAAAAAACGTGACTGGTAAACATTGTACTTTTTCAAAGGCATGTTTTACTACTTTACAAATGGGAAAAGAGATTGAAATAAAAGTTTATTGCCGTCTCTTCTCAGCAACACAATTCATAAGTGCCTGTGAAGGCCTATTTGAATGAAAAATATATTTAATTTTATTTCATAAAGTTTGATAATAGATTTTAGTTAGCGTATTGCAAGACTTCTTTAATAATTTAATTCATATGAAACTCGAAAGCTTAATAAAGTCCAGGTTCGTTACCGTATAAAATTTTCCTCATTTAATTTTAAGGTGATAAACTGAACATAATTAAAAAAAACAACAACGTCATATGTAAATAAAATAAATAAAAAGTTAATTACAACAGAACTTTTAATAACTTATGTACAAACACTGTACAAATAAAGTTCGTTTTCACACAAGTTCAATACGCACTGTGTGTTGATTATCATCTAATAAACGAGAAAAATACAAAAGAAAACATATTAAATGCAGAGTAAATGTGCTGACAATAACTTAAAAAATATCAACATAAATAGAAATGCAAAAAAAAACACTTAATACACAATCATATTACACTTTTAGTTTTAAGACCATAGTATCATATTATCAACTGTATAAGCAAATAAGTGAACCAAATATATGTGAGAGAAAGAGAGGGTAACTAATTTTATGATCAACTTTATGCGTACACATTAAAGTGCAATATCGATCGCAGCAAACACTTACCGTCCCGCTGTGAAGCTCGGGTAGTCATCGCAGAATAGATTTTTCAACTACGCATGTATAATTTAGGAGTCATATAAACATGGAATTATATTGCAATAGTACTATCTATCTATTAGAAATGCACTCAATGTATCAAAACACTTCCTAATTATTTAATTGAATGAGTGCGTGGTAATAAGATGGTAGTGATTGTAGCATTTTTATGTCAGAAGGTTGACATACAGACAGACAATCCACCTTATGGTAACCACCATTGCCAGTGGATATTAGCATTGGCATAGCTAAAGCATATCACCTCACCTACCGACAGTTTGCGAGTTATGACGGACATTCTTAGAGGTTAAAATGCGAAACTAATTTATCTATCTAACCTCTATGGATAACATTTGCTATTAAAGATATTATGTACATGTGGTGTACAGTCACGAGCATATATATTATATACATTTAGCACAATTTAAAATTTTCTCAAAGTATTGAATGAAATTTTTATTCACAACAAAATCACTTCCATGTGAGCCTATTTTCTGTTATTTTTTTAAGATATTGTATAGCTTTTATCGCGGGCTTCGGGGTTTGAGACCGAATCAAGAAATTTTGATTAAAAAAAAAAACCATAACGAAAAAACCTAACACACACATACATACACGTGAAGCGTTCGCTTCAATGAAAAAAAAACTGCCTAAATATTTTTTTTTTTTTTTTATAATTGCATAAGTTGATAAAAAAAATGCTATGCAATAGCTTTACCGCGGCAGTCCCCGAGTGCCACACGTATTTTTTTCACTTATTTTGTAGTATATAGATAATTATGGTCAAAAAACTAATAAGTTTGTATGAATTCACTGAGATTCTACAGCTGATCTATATAAAATGAAAAACTTAAACTAAGCCATAAATAAAAGTATAAAATAAGCCTGCATTGTGCTCTCAATGATTTAGTTTTTGTTTTTAATAATCTTTTTAGTTTTTTTGATAACTTTGTTATTTTATGCGCGAAAACTTTAGTAAAATAATTAATATTAACTCATACAGTGCAATATTTTATTTTATTCGATGTGGGATTCTAAATACCATTTTACAATATAAAATTTATTTGTGGCTGAAATATTTCAAATTCATTTATAAAATTGTATTTAATGTTTAAATTTTTGCCATTTTTGTAGCAATACGTTCAGAAAGACGGGCACAGACAATTGATACTTAATTTAATAAAATAGCGAATAATTAAACCAATTCGATTGTAAAATGACTAGTTCGAATGGTCGAGGCATTAAAATAGTTTAAAATACTTTTGTTTCGTTTAAAAATCTTTGGTAAAATATATTTTTAGACTAGACTAAAGTTCCAAGACTAGAGTATTTGTAAAACTTTGGCGAGATTTCGTGTTATGATGCTTCATGAGATTTCATCCTTTCAACAAACAACATCAAAAACAATACATCCCTATTGCACATAAAAGTTTGAGCACTAATTTCTACAAAAACAATTAATTAAAATGATTCCTGAAAATCGCTTCCTCTACATTGGTCCTAACTCCCCAATGTCTTTGGTCCATAGAGTTTGACATGTCAAAATGCTGTGTCAAAGTAGTTGCGACTTTCAGAAATCTGTCAAAATGACAATAATATAGCACAGTTTTAATCAATTCGTGGAATTAAATATTGATTTCTTTAGCCATAACAATGGAATAACAAAATTAACAAATAAATCAGTTGAAAGTATAACTACGATGGCATTCATGGGTAATATAACAAGATTGTGGCTAAAGAAAATCAATCTGTATGTCAATTGTATATTTGATGGTAAACAAGAATAGCTACACCCCATAGACATGACGTCACGCCTATAAACAATGGTAAGAATGGCCTCAACCACGTTCGAACTGCCATTTGAAAAAAAAAATCAAGCACAATGCAGGAATATAAAATAAATAAATAAAGTTCATGCTCAAACAGAATAAAAATCAACGAAAAAATTATAAAATAAACGCGTCACACGCGTGTGATGTATCCATAAATATTAGTAAATGCCACAGATAATACATATTCGTTACACCATAGACAATACGAATGTGACCACAGACAACGGTCAATTATAACGTGTTTCGATATCGAATCAACAATTTAAAAAATCACAGGTCCAATTTTTTGAATTTTAACACAACAACAATATTATATAGTCCATAGACAATTTATTTCCGTTTTTTCCGTCGCGGGCGACGTTGGACTTTGTGGTGGGAGCCCAAGAATCCATTTTGACATAAGGGCGGTATAGTGACGTGTACGGGTGACGTCACGCGTAAAGTTTGACGTTTCATTTGTGTATTGGATGGGATTGTGCGGTAACATGTAACGAAAACAAAAAGAAATGGTGCACTAAATAAACATATTATTTATTAGTGTGCTGTGCGCTGAAAAAATATATATAATATTACATAGTAAAACCAATGTTGCGTGTTCAAAATGAGTGTGCCCAGACAAATATATATTCAATAAAAAATACAAAGCCTATTGTTTCACAAGACATCGGGTAGAACTCTTCAATTATCATAAGTTTTAGATGTTCTCAGCATCCAATTCCATTCAATGTATATTATACATTGCTTACATAAATTCGCTACAAAAGCTTTTTCATAAATAAAAAGATTGAAAAGTAGGCAGATGGTCCAACTGATGTGTATTTAACGCTTGTTTAAAACAGATAAAAAAAACTGAAAACGTTGAATTGAATTTTAAAATTAATTAAGTTATTTTATGAACTAAAACTATCATTTTCCGACTGCTTATTATATAGAGTAAAATACCCTACATACACACACACATAGCGTGTCATTTATACCGGGCGATATTTCGAGATGGTTATTTTTTATACAAATGCTAGGTTTGTCATGCTGAAGGACTTTTATAATGGGACCAACTCTGAAATCTCGAAAATAATTTCAAACTTTTCATAGTAAAGGTCAAGCTCGCCCAATCGAAATGTATGTTTATTTTCTTTATTTCAGAGTTGGTCCCATGCTTAGAGTATACATAAGCAAGCTATAGAGTAACAGTATCGCTCTGGTCCGTTGTGCCGATCGTAAGCAAATGTTTTATAGATACATACTTAGCTATGGTATAGCGCATTCATTGCGATGTTCCATTCATGACGAAATGTCTGCACCCGCCCGCGTCTCCCGCATCCCCTTTTGAGACCCTTCTGTGTTCATACTTGTGCTTTCGGTTCATACTTATTAAGGCGTGCTCTATAGCTTGCTTATGTATACTGTAAGGTCCCATAGTAAAAGTGGTTCAGAATGTCCAACCTAGCATAGGTTTCGAAATTGTCATTTCCAAATATCCAGTCAGTATTCAGCCCCAGCCCCAGCAGGCAGGTCTACGTGTAGATATAGGTATAGGTATACTCACAGGAGTTGCCGGGCGCGTGGTGCGCGTGCGGCGCGTCCAGCCGCTGCTGCAGCTCGCGGATGTGCTGCTCCTTGCGCTTCGTCTCGTGCGACAGCGCCTCCAGCCGCTGCCGGCTCTCTACCACCTCCCTGCGACGACATCTCTATGCTTACTGTTTCGTCTATGCATTTTTTCGAACTTCAAATAAGTTTGGACTTGACCACGACCTCACTACGCTAGATTACCGGATGTTTTTCGTTCAATGAAAGCTCGGCCTTATTGTAGGATTTGAAACAATCACCAATGCCTCGATATCTGGTGCGAACTTGACTATCTTACTTCAAAAAGCTGTTAAAAAGACTGCTCCAACAGTTGTGACATATACCTACATATCGGATGGATACTATGGACGGCTTTTACTATGGAGTCAACGGTGAAATCTCGAAAAAACTTTAAACTTTTTTTTAATAACATGATAAAATATAAAAGATGAGACCTCTGACTAGCCAGCAGCTCGGCCCGGGTGCGGCTGAGCTCCTCCCCGACCTGCTGCTTGGCTTGTATCTCCGAGTGCAGCGACGACTGCAGCGTGAGGATCTCCATCTTGTCCAGCTTCTGCGAGCGGCGGTTGCGCCACCCGCCGGTGCCAGCGCCGGGGCCTCCACCGGGGCCTCCGCCGGGGCCCACGCCGGGGCCCTGGCCCGCGCCGGGGCCCACCGTGGCCCCCGGCAGCCCCGGCGGGGACGACGCCCCGAGTGACGACCGGGACGCGCTCGCTGGGAGATAAATTATGCATACACGTTTAGTTTGGATGACGATGCATATCTAAATGACGTCATTCTAAATCCAATATGGCGTCCGGCCCAAGATGGTGGACTAGTTATTTTTTGTGCACCCCCATGATATGGGTATCAAATGAAAGGGTTTGCTGAGAATAATACGAATAAACTGACGTCTAAACGTCGTAAACAGTAGGATTAGCGGGGTCGTGTCTTAACTAATATCAATCTATACCCTAGGGCCTAGCGCCTATTTGCCTTAACTAGGCAAATTCTAGCGGTGTTGAAAAAAAATCAAAATGGTGGAAATCAAGATGGCCGCCATACCACATTTAAAAAGTTATAACTTGGCATAGGTTAGGGATAGTTTGGTGGTGCTCGAACAAAAGTTTACTATTCATTTATTTATTTAACTGACGAAAAATCGGAGGAGGTTCTCAAGCCGACGCTTATATTTTTATATTTAAATTTTAAGATAATTACAACATATCTTCTTCATTGACACATCTTTACTCATATCAAATACATCAATCTATATGATGGAATATGCAAATTAAATACTCTTTTACCGAAAACAGCTCTTAATCAGAACTAATCAGGCACTCACCACGTTTTAAATACTCCAACTCTTCAGTCATCTTAGTAGCTAGAGCTTGCAAGTAACCTCGTGCTTCCTTCTCGTCTGCCACCCACCGAATAATATCTGCTATCTGTAAATATTTATAACATTTAGAAACTATTGGAGAACAATTTTATAATCCGCATTTTTGATGCGCAATTAATGTTTTTGGGTCCAAATATCGGGTTTCTGAAATTGGTATCGTACTACACTAAACATAAGGCGTAATTAGACCGCTGTGAACGAATATAAACTCACATTTTTTTGTTGAATCGTCATAAGTTGACTCACGATTCCTGGTATTCAATTTTTTTTTGTAGGTAGTTTTAGGACTCGCGTCCCATTCACGAGCCAATCGAATACATGTGGAAATATTACAATGATGAAAAATGTCATACATATAACAAATGCGATAATCTTGGTGTACCTACATTTGTTACTCATTTTATTACGTCACGCCGTAAACGCAGAATAGATTTTGATGAAACTTGGTAAATAGGTATATTATACCCTGGAAAATACAGTGTACTTTTTATACCAGGAAAAGGTCTCTCTATAAAGCGGGTAATACCGGGGAGCTGAAACTAGTTAATCAATACAAAATGTTTTCAGTACCTGAGCCTCCCAATGCTGCATAGTGTCCCTCTTCGCTCGAAGGTCTTCTAACTCCATCTCCATTTGTCTCCTTTCAGCTTGCCACCTTCTGCCATTCTCCGCCATCTATTGGCGACAAGAAATTAATAATAATATAATTAATGTGAGCATGAATTGTCGACAATTTTAAAGCATCGATAAACCTTTTTTTTTACGATGTATAGACCTGTATTTGACCAAAATCTCCTATGGTAAGAGAGGACGTGACCGAAGGTGGTAAGCACACAAAGCCTAGAAGGAAGTATTTACAAGCTAATCCCCGGTGTTGGCCTTCGGGAGCACGGGATAAAATGAAAATATCCGAATTATGTGAAAAATACAGATTTATTAATGTATAAAACAAAAGGCGGCAAAACAAAAGAAGACAAAGAAAATATTTAAGTTTTTTAAATGCAAAATGTAGACCATAGATAGTCCTTAGCCCTCGAGATTCATGTCACAGATTGATGCACTTAAAATGTCACAGACTAAATAATAATTTAATCTAATTATATACTACGGTAATTTCACAATATTAGAAAACAAATGAACGCGTCGCCTACACCCGGCGTAAGTTACTATGCCTCTTTTCCCTATGTCAGAAACCTTCGCTTATAGTGGTATATGAAAGCATACGTTACAAACAAACAGACAAACATTGATTTATATATACTGGGTGGATACTTTGTGATAACTTCTTTTTAAACCTATGTTGGAGTCGTCAAATTGAACAACTTTTACTCCAGATGTATTCCAGATTAGTAAAGCAGCGTGGACCTTTATCTCCCTCTTGCCGCATCAGTTGAGGTGCATATGAGCTGTGTTGAAGATGAACATATATACTATAATATTATAAAGAGGAAAGATTTGTATGTAAGTATGTTTGCAACGAATTGGCTCAAAAGTACTGGACCGATTTTAAAAATTCTTTCACCGTTAGAAAGCTACTTCTTCACCGAGTAACATAGGCTATATTTTATCCCGGGAACGCGGGTGAAACCGCGCGGAAAAGCTAGTGGTTAAATAAAATGAAGTCAACTCACAGCATCTAGATCCTTGGCCAGCTTTCTGTTCTCGTTGATGAGTATCTGCTTGTCCTCGGTGTCGTTGAGTTGTTCTAGACGACGGTTCTCTAGCTTGTCTTTGGATGTTTGTAGCTGTTGAAAATAAATAAGTACCTATTGAAAACACCGCAAAAATCCATTTAGCCCTTTGACACGAATTTAAGGCTAAATAAGATATAGCCATACCTCCCGGTTGAGCACGTGTCTCACGGCGTCGCCCTCGTGCAGCTGCTCGTTGAGTGTTGCCAGCTCGGCGTTGAACCTAGCCTGTTGCTGCGCCAGAGACTCTTTGTATTGCAGCTGTGAAAGTACAAGTATATTGCGTCATCCAGATATTTGTAATGGCTACACTCAGACCGGTTATTACGTTAGCGTAAAACCGCATATTCCATCGGTATCAGATATAAACTGATTGCAATACATTATTATAATATATTATCCCTTAGTACAGTACAACCATTTTTATAAGTTAGAAAGTAACCTAACGGAGATTAAAAACCAATTGAAACACCACTGAAATACAGGCCTTATTACTGTACGTTTAGATTAGAAATACAATAGCATCATCTTATCTCGCTCGTAATATTGTATAGAAAGAAACAAATAGCGAAACCAAAAGTAACCTTAGCGTACACATAAAATCTATAGAGTAACAGTATCGCTCCGGCCCGTCGTGCCGTTCGTAAGAAAAAAAAATATAGATTCTTAGCTACGGTATAGCGCTTTCGTAGCGACGTTCCATACATCTGCACCCGCCCCGCGTCTCCCGCATCACCTTTTGAGACCCTTCCGTGTTCATACTCGTGCTGTCGGTTCATACTCAGTATGGCGTGCTCTATAGCTCGCTTACGTATACTCTAAGGTTGTAAGATTTAAAAGTTGTAGTACTGTAATAGGGAATATGCATGATTTTTTTTTATTTCTTAAATTTATCATTTACATTTTTATAACATGGAAAAAAATATAAATAGGCTTGAAAAGAGCCAAATTATTTTTCAAAGTGAAATTTAAAACCTTGAATAAATTTGAGCCGTTCAAACGCCACCATTTAGCGCGCGCTTTTGATGACGTCATTTGTTATATCCCACGTTTGTTTACTATAGTGTTTCAGTTACTTCATACGTATTTTCAGTTTTAATTGCTATACAAATCATGGAAGTAGTTAAAAAACCATCTTACAAGTATTGTAAGGTACCGAAGTGCAAAAACACTATTATTAGTACACCCGATAAAGTGTTTTTTCGTATTCCATGCGATGCGAAATTACGAAAAAAATGGTGTAAGATGATGAGAAGGGATATCGTATCTCCATTATCGGTTCTATTTTGTTGTGAAGATCATTTTAACGTAAGTATAGCATATATTTATGTACAGCTTAGTGTGAAAATAGGAGGTTTGGTCTAAAACTAACCTAGCCTTGTTTACAAAAGTTATTTAAAAATGTATCTTAAAGATCTTGCTTATTTATTCGTATTGCGATACTAAACAAATAAAACATAAAACGCATCAAAATTCCATTCAATTCCGCTGGGAATTGACAGCGTTCGTTGTGTTATATATTTAGTTTCGGTAAATTTATTTCAAATGATTTTTTGAATGCATATATTTTTTATTCGACAGATAAGTAGTTGCTTTCGGAGTGGTTAAAGTGTGATTTCTCTAAACCATTACTTTGTAATAGAAAAAAATATATGTTGCAATGGTCAAATTCAGAAATTTATAACTTTTTAAAGCAGTTTAAATAAAAAATTGAGACGATTTTGAAAAAAAGTAACTAGATAAGATTATTGTAAAGGACTTGCCGACAAATGTAATCTGAATACATTTCTTGTTTTTATTATATTTTTTTCGTGGCGAGTGCATGAATGAGACCCTGTACGCGTGGAACGTAAATAGAGGTAAGTTTAAAGCCTCACAAAGCTAATAAAAGTGGCGTCAAATTAAAAAAATAAATATGTATTAGAAACTTCAAATCTCACACTTTAAAATAACGTAAAATATATTTAATTTTTGTTTTTCTGATGACTAAAAAACAATATTTCTTTTCTGACAAATTCCGCAAGAACACTGATTTTAGGGAGACTAGCCTTAAGGAAGATACAGTTAATTATATTGAATATAACATAATGAAACAGAAAGGAGAAAAATGTAATCTACGGTTAAAGAAAGGAGTTGTTCCTCATATATTTTTGTGTCAAAAACGGAATATGCCACCACCAGTTGAAAGAATGGCTGTAGTTAAAAGGCAAAGACTCGAGATTTGATGCAAAATATGCTGACATCATAAATGCATCTATTTTCGGCAGATTATCTGATTGTGCTTTAACAAACCCAGTTTCTGTCATCGTCCTCGATTGACTACAAATATATATCCACAAGTAATCACACAGGAATACAGTTTTAAACACTTTTTCTCACAAACACTACTTTAACACAGTATGAATATCGACGCCGATAAATTCAATGACGTGACAATTAACGTCACATTTCGTTTCGACCAATGGTGACGCGTTTTGTAAGTTTGAATTTTCCTCCCTTATTTTTCACTTTTTATGTAATATTTTCTGGGTTTAAATAATAACTAAATAAAAAAAATACCTTTTAAGTATAATGTAATGACAATAAAGAATCTAGAAAAAAATATTTGAGACAATTTTAAATTTTATGCATATTCCCTATTGTGAAGTAAAGGGAAAGGTAAAGTGTGGCTAACCTCTAGAGCTTCGACCTCGGCCTGCAGCCTGGCCACGTCGACGGCGGCGACCGCGGCCGCCCCCGCGCCCGCCCCCGCCCCCGCGCCCGCCCCCGCCCCCGCGCCCGCCGCCGCCCCCGCCGCGCCGCCCTCCGCGCGCTGCGGCCGCGACGTCTCCGAGCGGAGCTTACGTTCCTGTACGTAACAAACATTACAATATATATAGATACACATATTCGTGACTGAAAGGTTTCATGCAATTTTATACTCCTACTAGCTGTTCCGGGAAATAATCGGGATAAAAACTATTCTATCTTTTAAATTGGAACAAATAACACATTTTTAAAAAGAAATACGTCGAGATCGGATAAGTAGTTTCGCAATTCATCGCGGACCGACATCGTGACACGGAAATTTTAAATTTTGCTCTAGGAGGGCACTTATGAGCGTCGAAACTACTGAAGTTAAACCCTAATTTACTTATGAGAAATAAAAAGTTTATTTGTTTGCTTAAAAACAATATTATGAATCAGCGTTTTCAGTATTTATTCAAACAGTATACGATTTTTTGATATTTTTAAGATTTGACCGTAACAAAAACGGTCTAAAATTATCAAATTTGATGGCCCCAATTAACATGATAAAATAATTGTCAAGAAAGACTGTAAAAGATAGTGTAATAAATTTAGAGGCACAGTCTCTTCATTATAAGAAGTCTATTATGACATTATAATGTCATAGAAAAATGACCCTAACATACCTTAGTAGCCTCAGAAATAGCTGTATCAAGTCGAGCCTCTAGTTCTCTCCTCGCTTTATCCGCACGTCGTATATCTTGTCGTAACGCATCTATCTTCTGCATCGCCACTTCCAACTCTTCTTCTTTGTCCCGCACCTTTGATGACGCCATTTTTATTTTATTTAGAATTAAAAATGACATATATGTGTTTGACCACAATCTCACAATGGTGAGTGATGGGGCCGAAGGTGAAAGCACACAAAGCCTAGAAGATAATTGGCTCTCAAGTGCAGCTGCTGAACCCTTTTAACTTTTATGAATTTACATAGTTTGGTGACTTCTATAATAATCAAAAAACAAATAAAAGGGTTTAAAAATCGCGTTTGTTGTATGGGAGCCCCCCTTAAATATTTATTTTATTTTGTTTTTAGTATTTGTTGTTATAGCGGCAACAGAAATACATAATTTGTGAAAATTTCAACTGTCTAGCTACAGCCTGGAGACAGACTCTCCAGGCTGTATCTCAAGACGGACGGAGAAACAGTGAAGTCTTAGTAATAGGGTCCCGTTTTTACCCTTTGGGTACGGAACCCTAAAAAATACAGACCAAATTAAGATTTTGTAAATTTTTTTTAAATAACTTTCGCCAAATTATTCTAACTTAGGATAGAATAAATAGTAGCAAACTCCTCAAACCATTTTAATATTTAAATCGTCAAACATACCAAATATGAAAGTATTACCTGTCTAGATAATTTTTGCTTCTGTTGTCTCAACTCAGACAGCCTCTCGGTCACTTCGTTGTACTCAGTCATCGCAAGTTTTCGTTGTGATAGTGCATCTTTTAGCTCTTTGTCCTGAAAACACGTTTATATTGTATCAATTTATTGGCGACCCGCCCCGGCTTCGCACGGGTCGAGAGCATATACGCCTACTTTTTTTAAACATGTATGCTATACTATAGCTCTTGGTTTAGGCGGCCGGCATGATTTATTCCGACACCGTCAACAATCATCGACATATTTCAGTCAATTTACTCAAAACCTTTTATAAATTATATGTCTATTAGTGATAACCGTATGAAAGTCCGTTCAGTAGTTTTTGAGATCATCGCGAACATACATACATTAATAAAAAGAGTTTAATATTCGCCGATTTGCTCGGATTTTATCATCCAAGCTCATCGAGGCTTCGGGAGACCGACGGGCTGGGAGCTTTTTCCGCCAACGCATAAGCTTGGCCATCCAAAAAGGGAACGCTGCCAGCCTGTTGGGAACCTTGCCTATCGACAGCAGCGAGAGCTTTGAGAATGTTTTCTATATATCTGAGTTTGTATTTTATACATTGATTGTAAATATGTAAATAAAATTATATAATAAAGTTTAATATTATTCAACATACCTGCAACCTCAACTTCTCAACGGAATCAGTTCTGTCCTTTGATAGATCTTCTTTCTCAATAGTAAGCGTTTGAATGATCAACTCCATCTCTCTAAGTCGCGCCGTCATTTCTTGTGGAGTTGTTGGTAGATCCTGCAAATTGAAAATAATGAGAAAAGGAGCTGTATGTATATTATTGTTTTTTTAGCTCCTCTAGCTAGATGGACTTTTAGAAGACAGAGAGAGAGGTGTTTGTGGAAAAGCCCACGTTTTAATATGGGAGTGAGTCTTCGGTAGTACTATTTCATATTCTATGAATCTGCGTAGTATTAGAGAACTTACTAGGGTCCGAATTTCTGGGGCCAAGACGACCGTGATGGGGTCATAGCCACCGTCCGAAAATATGTCATATTATAGTTATTTGTTGTGAGAACTAATGCCGGAGCCCTATAATAGTTATACAGGGTGATTTTTTAGTCACTAGCCATACTTGCAGGGGTTGAATTACTCGTCAATATGAACAACTTTTATTATGGGACCAACTCTGATATCGCATAAAAATAAAATGATTCTTTCGTTCATTGTGGTCGAGTAGGTATTGAACTTTTGTATGGACCGTATATAAAAGTTGTTCATATTGATGAGTACTTCAACCCCAGCAAGTATGGCCAGTGACAAAAAAATCACTCAGTATAATAGCCCCATAAATGTGGTGAGAAAAATGTTATCCAGTAATAACAATACAAACCTGAGCAGTAATACCGCTATTGAGTTGTTCATAACATCTGACTTGAGCTTCCAAATCTGCATTTCTCTTTGTTATTGTTGCAAGTTCTTCTTTTAATTGAATTAGATCTTCTGTAAATAATAAAGACATTAATAATCAACATTATATATAACAGGCTAAGGTACAATATTAAGTAGGTAGAACAATTACCACTGCCAGCATCCAGCGCCACGCCACCAGCTCTCAACTCGGCTATAGTTTGTGCCAGCAACGCGTTCTCACGCTCCAGCGCTTTAACCGCTGCTCGGTCGCCCGCGTTTGATGGCGCCTGGAATTAAATTGAAATTAAACTTTTTTTGGAAAATCGTCCAGAAAAGTCGGAAATTTTGATGGTATTTTTGTATAAAAATCTCAATGTTTTCATAACAACAACAAATTCTGTATTGAAAATTGATATTAAACATACTTAAAAAAAATTTTGGTAAGCACACTTCTCATTTTCATAATTACTAAATTGCACTTGTGCGAAGCCGGGGCGGGTCGCTAGTTAATAATAAATACTTCTTATCTCCAATCGTTACCTGACTAGGTGCATTTTTAGCCGGACTGAGTGGTCCAGCAGGCGCGCCCAGGTCTGATAACCTGGAGCCAGCCGTGAATGTGAACCCCACAAATGGTAGATGTAATCCGGAGAATGCTGAAGATGCTGATGGTGGAGGTACTGCTTCTGATAACCTGGGATTTTATGGAAAGTTTAGTTTTTACAGTTTTTTATTAGTCTGAAGACACACGGCAAGAACAAAATGTAGCTGTATCATATCCCTTGTTCTTTTAAGTCAATTTGTCACATTGAGATATTATCTATGGAAGATCAGTTAAACATAGACTTCAAAACACATACACAAACACACATATAAGGGGTAAAACAATAGAAAAAGTTATCACTGAAGTGTGTCTCTAAAGATTCCTTCAAACTTTGCGCAAAAGATTTTTGATAAATTTATACAAAAATTCATTTAAGACAAATACTGTGCCACTTTTAGGAGTTATAATAATAAAAAATATCCACCAAAAGCCAACTTACGATGTGATGGTTGAGGAATGATGATGGAATTTCAGTACTAAACATACCTTATATCTGTGTCATCAACATCAAAATTAGAGGTGTCAGTAGGACTGGAAACATCAGGCACAAACGGCGCTTGCATTTCACGTAGGTTCTCCCAATCGAGGCCCAAGAACCAGGGGTGATTCTGAAATATTTCACCATACAAATATAAATTTTATAACGCCTATTATACCCTAAGGGGTTGTCAGGGTTACATTCCCAGCGAGTGAAACCGGTTGGAAAGCTTGTCTGTATACAGGGTGATTTTTTATAATAACCCAGTATATAAAATCTTAAACTGACTGACTGTCGATATATTAACGCACAGCCCAAACCGCTGGACCTAGAGACTTGAAATTTTACACATAGATTTACACATACCTTTGCTGTGTAGGCATCCACTAAGGCCGCCCTTACACTTGTAAATTTTACTCACGTAAGTTAACTTACAATAAATTTACAAATGTAAATATTTTTTATTCATGTAAATATTTGCAATATTATCGTAAGTTAATTACGTAAGTAAACTTACGTTAGTAAAATTTACAAGTGTAAGGGCGGCTTAAGGAAGGATTTTTGGAAACTCAACTCCTAAGGGGGTAAATAGGGGTACGCGGGTGAAACCGCGGGGCGGATGGCTAGTGATATCATACATTTCGTGGACAAACCTGGAAATCTTGCAGCCCATTTCTTCCTAGTCTGGTTTCGGAAGAACAAATCAGTCTACGTATCAAGTCTTTGGCTTCTTCCGACACCTGCAAGAGAGAATGTAAAATTATTCCTCCACTTTACATTAAGTAGGTGGATTTACGATTTGATTTGATAACTTTGAAGTCGTCATAAATAAACATATACCTACATACTCTAGGGTATTAATGAGACGATGTCAAAGAATTAACTGGCTAATGATTTTTTTTCAATTAATTTTCATTTTGCTAAACATTACCTGTGCAGCATGTTCATCTGGCGGTGGACAATGGAAGGAGCGTCCGTGGTTCATGATCTTCCCATACGTCTCCACCAAGGATTCCGCGTAGAATGGCGTCTCACCGAATAACATCTCGTACATACATACACCTGTCATGTGTGAAAATGTTTATCATTACGATTTGATTTGATTCCCACTCAGGACAGACATTTGTGTGCATGACCATGTCTGTTTGTCCTGAGTCTAGGTGTAATTATCTATATAAGTATATATTTACAATAGAAGGGTATGTAGTATATCAGTTATCTGGCTTCCATAGCACAAGCTCTTAGTTTGGGGTCAGATGGCCGTGTGTGAGGAATGTCCCAGAATATATTTATGATTTAGTGTATATTTGAAAAATTGAAACTTTCAAAACTAGGCTAGGCTGATGTTCTCGAAGACTAGTCTTCTTGATGTTTATTTATTTTCGATTTTATTTCAACGCATGTATAGTTGATATTTCTATGGAATAAAGAACCTCTCAACTCACCTAACGACCACCAATCACATTCAGGTCCATATCTTCCTTGACCATCTTCCATCGCCTGTAGTAAAAAATAATCTATAAGTACATAATAATTGCAATATTTGTGTCTTGTTGAATGATTTTGGTTCTCTATCTCTTTCCCACGACCTTGTATGTCTATTGAATCTCCAGTGTTCCAGCAGCTGCACTTGAGAGGTAGATTTTTCTAGGATTTGTGTGCTTACCACTTTCGTTCACATCATTACTTACCATGTTAAGATTGTGGTCAAACACAGTAGGCCATTGTAAAAAAATACCAAAACTTTGATAAAACTTACTCGTAATATTTCAGGAGATATGTAATCTGGAGTCCCCACTGCGACATTGCTTTGTACCTGAGTAAAAAAACAACTAATAAATATCGTGGCTTTATTAAACCTAAACCTAACTATTCCTAACTTCCTATCCTAATTCTAACTTCCTAACTAATATTATAAATGCGAAAGTGAGTTTGTTTGTTTCGTTACCTTTTCACGCCTAAACCGCCGAACCGATCGCGATGAAATTTGGTATGCAGATAGACTATAATATAATAATAATAATAAATTCATTTATTCAGGCAACTTAAACCCAAAGCCATTAATAAAATTTCAAAAAACACAAAATCAAATAAAATAATAAATAATGATAATTAATTAAAATCAAATAAAAATAGGTATAAATAAAAATAAATAAAATAACAATCAAAATAAAAATTAACCTAATACTACTGACATCTCGCCGGCACTGGTACAGCAACATGTCAACTATGGTATGGAGAAGAACATAGGCTACTTTTTATCCCAGGAAAACACAAGATCCCTGGGAAACGCGGGTGAAACCGTGAGGTGAAAACTAGTAAATAAATAATCAGTAGTTGTAACCAAAAGTGAAATAATCTAACAAATATATGTCACAAGTCTTGATTAAATAAATAAATAAGATTAAGATAAGGGTAAATTAACTATCAACTCATAATTACCTTCCCATCGTCGCCCAATCTAAGACAGGAGCCGAAGTCAGCGAGTCTAATATGGCCGCTCGCGTCCAATAGAACATTGTCTGGTTTGATGTCCCTGTAGAAATTAAATATAAATAAACTCAATGATTCTATTAACAAATATGGTATTAATATTTAATGACTGAACGGGTTTTAGTGTAATTTGGCATGGAGATAGATCACATTCTGAACATAGAATGTAACTTATATCAGTCTCTGTTCTATAAAATTATGTATGCAACAAATCACGTTACACCTGTGCTCTGTTGCTATGTAAAAAGAGGACAAACCAACACACTTTCGCATTTACAATAGACTAGCGACCCGCCCCGGCTTCGCACGTGTACCTATCAGAGCATATACGCCTACATTTTTAACAAGCATAACATATAACTCTATTGGTTTACGCGGCCCACGCCAGTAAAGCTCCCAGTCGGCATGATTTTTTCCGACATCTTCAACAATTATCAGCATATTTACACAAAACTGAATTTTATTATATACCTAAACCTTCTTTGTGGATCACTCCGTTCACCGTCCATTGGTGAAACCCGCATGAAAGTAGAGTAGTTTTTGAGATTGTCGCGAACCTTTTTTTTTAAATGTTAAATGGGCTTACGTTTGGCCATCGACTGACCCCAGGAGGAGTCAAGACGGGGCCGAGGATGTAGCACGCTTGCCCAGAGAAAAAGCCTATTAGCATACATACAGACAGACACGGCGGGGGACTTTTTTTTATAATGTAGTGAAGTTATATAAGGGATATGGCATAATTAGTATGCCATAGGTAGGTAGAGAGGAAGGTAGGTTGGTAGAGGTAGGTAGGTTGGTAGAGAGGTAGGTAGGTTGGTAGAGAGGTAGGTAGGTTGGTAGAGGTAGGTAGGTTGGTAGAGAGGTAGGTAGGTTGGTAGAGAGGTAGGCAGGTTGGTAGAGAGGTAGGTAGGTTGGTAGAGAGGTAGGTAGGTTGGTAGAGAGGTAGGTAGGTTGGTAGAGAGGTAGGTAGGTTGGTAGAGAGGTAGGTAGGTTGGTAGAGAGGTAGGTAGGTTGGTAGAGAGGTAGGTAGGTTGGTAGAGAGGTAGGTAGGTTGGTAGAGAGGTAGGTAGGTTGGTAGAGAGGTAGGTAGGTTGGTAGAGAGGTAGGTAGGTTGGTAGAGAGGTAGGTAGGTTGGTAGAGAGGTAGGTAGGTTGGTAGAGAGGTAGGTAGGTTGGTAGAGAGGTAGCTAGGTAGAGAGGTAGGTAGGTAGAGAGGTAGGTAGGTAGAGAGGTAGGTAGGTAGAGAGGTAGGTAGGTAGAGAGGTAGGTTGGTAGAGAGGTAGGTTGGTAGTGAGGTAGGTAGGTAGAGAGGTAGGTAGGTAGAGAGGTAGGTAGGTAGAGAGGTAGGTAGGTAGAGAGGTAGGTAGGTTTTTTTTTTTTTTTTTTTTTTTTTTTTTTTTCCAGAGTTAGTTTCTTTTGTGGGTTGTCATCGTTATATTTTTAGTTATTGTGTTGGTGAATTTTTTGGTTGATTTCTTAGTTTTTTATCCTGCTAATGGATACAGGATTGGTGTTTGGGTAGTCTTGGTTATTTAGGTTTTATTTAGTTTCTTTAATTGTCTTATTATGTTGGTGATGTATTTTGTATATGATCCTATTGTTGTTTCTTTTTTGATTATTTCGGTTAATTTGTATGGGTTTATATTTAGGTTTTGGCATGTTGATTCGTGGTTGTATCTCGATCGGGTGAATATTGGGCATTTCTCAAGTAGATGTTTCAGGCTTTGTTCTGTTGTATTGTCGCAAGGACAGGTATCGTCGTCTGTTATTTTGAATCTATGCAGATATTGTTTGTGATTTTTGAGAATTTGTGTTAATTCGAAAGTTAGTGGTACTTCATTAAGGAATTTCTGAATTTCCTCTATATTGTTATCAAACAGTTTACTTAGGTGGCTACTATTGGCTTCATCAGTGTAAATTTTGTGCCATTTTGCTGTTGTTTCTTTTTTAATTTTGTGTTTGGCGTACGAAATCGGGAAGTTATTAAGTTTTGTTGCAGTTTTATTTGTTGATGCTGCGTTTGCGATTTGGTCTGCCATTTCATTACCGGTTATGCCGACATGTGCTTTAACCCATATAAATTTAACGTCTATTTTATCTTGTTTTAGATGATGTAGTAGTCGATATATTGCGTTTACTGTTGGATCCGAATTGTTCCTGTCTTGTAAGGCTTTTAACGCTGATAAGCTATCCGTTGCAATTACTGTGTTTTCTTTTCTTTTGTTTGATTTAATATATTCTGTTAACCACGTTAGTCCTGTTTCTATTGCGTATAATTCTGCTATAAATACTGTTATGGTTCTGTTCAGCTTGTTTTTTATTGTTATTGTTTTGTTGTTTGGTAGATATATTATGGTTCCAGCGCCAGTGTCTCCGTTTATTTGTTTGCTTCCGTCCGTGTATATTTTGATCGGTGTGTCTTTTGTGAGTTCTTCTACTTCTTCGTTGGTTGTTGCTTCGTCATAATTTATTTGGATTCTGTTTGCCGGGTGTAGTTTGTTTTTAAGTTCTGTATTTGTTCTTAGTGTAATGTCGTCTGGTAACTCATCATATATTCCTGTGTTTTTTATTCGGTGTATTTGTGCAGTTTCTTCTATTACTAGGTGTAAAGGAGTGAAATTCGCCAGAGCTATTGCGGAAATGGCTGATACTGTTCGGAATGCTCGGATTGTTCGGATTGCAAATTGTCTCTGCAGTGATCTTAGTGCTTTCCTTACGTAGTAATATTTTGTGGCACCTCCCCAGATTCCTGCTGCATAAGTGAACATAGGTGTGATTACTTGTTTGTAAATAGTCGCGGCGTTTTGAGGATGTGCTCCCCATGTTGGTTTGATGAAAAGTGCTAATTTCTTATGTAATTTTGTGGCTCTGGCTATTACCTGTTTGCAGTGAGATATAAATTTCAGTTGATTGTCTATGACTACTCCGAGAAGTTTTATTTCTTGAGAAAGGGGGATTGTGATGTTGTCCATTACTATTTTGATCATTTTAGTTTTTGCTGTAAAAGATATGGCTTTAGTTTTTTCAGGTCCGAATTTTAATTTTGCGTCTGTGCCCCAGTCGGAGATGGTTTTTAACAGGTTGTTGGTCGTTGTTTCGATATCTGCTAATTTTGTTCCGCGAACCAGAAGGAATAGGTCGTCTGCATATGCTTGGAGGTGAGTGTCTGGTGGTAGCTCTGTGTCTAGTAGTTCATCTAATATCATGTTCCAAAATATTGGGCCGCATACAGATCCCTGAACACATCCTTTGGTTAGTTGTTTTTGTGCCGTGGCAGTGCCATATCTGAGCGTCGCTGTTCTGTTATCTAGGTAGTTTTGTATGAGGTTGAAGATATTTCTAGGGCATTTGGTTTTCTTGAGTCGGTGTAAGAGTAGGGGCCACCATGCATTATCAAACGCGGCTTTGATGTCCAAGGATACCCCTATTATTTGTTTATTTTGGGCTTTTGCTTCCTTGATGTAGTCTATTGCTTTTTGTAGGGCATCTGTGGTTGATTTTTGCTCCTTGAATCCAAATTGTTTTTGGTTGCAGTTTTCAGTGGTTTCTAAGTGGTGTGTAAGTCGTTTTGCTATTAGTTTTTCAAGGAGTTTGCCAAAAACTTGTATGAGGCCTATCGGTCGATATGCGGACACGTCGCTCCTGTCGTTTTTGTTTGCTTTGGGTATTATTATTACCAATGCTCTTTTCCAACTGTTGGGGAAGTGTCCGATTTCTAGGCATCTATTGAGTAATTTGGTAATTATTGTAGGGATGATTTTAAACACTTCAAGACATATGTCGGATGTAAGATGGTCCATTCCGGGTGCTTTATTGGGATTCATATTCTTTAAATGGTCATGTATTTCTTCTTCGGTAAATGGTAGGTCATCATTGGTTTCTATATTTTTAGTATTTTCTTTTCTTATTTCTTTTTGTCTCGCAGTCTCATTCGTGTCATTATCGTCAGGATAAAAGTGGTCTAGTAATGCCTGTGCTGAGTTGTTGAAGTTTGTGGTGAATTGGTTGTTGACTTTAAGGGTTTGTGGTGGTCCGAGGGCTGAGGATGCTTTAATTATTCTATTTGTGACGGACCAAACGTCTTCTTTGCCCTGTTTATTGCAGAACTCTCTGAAGTGCTCAGTTGATGTTTTGGATAAAGATTTGGAATATTCTTTTTTGAGGTTTTGGTAGTTGTTAATTGCTTCTTCTAGTGGTCGTTTGCTTTTCTTGAGGTCGTGTAATCTATGGTGTGCTTTGATTGTTTCCTTTTTTAGTTTTTCTAGGTCATCGTTCCACCAAGGGTTCTGCTTATTATTTTGTTTGTTGGGTTTTAAAGTTTCATCACAGCTGTTTTGAATTATTTTAGTGAGTTCTTCTACAAGTTTATCTATTTCTTCTGCCTGTGCATTTTCAATTTTCCAGTCTTTTATCTTATGTTTGTCCATTGAATGTTTAAAACCATCCCTAAAATCAATAAATTTCTCTTTCTTGGTGTTATACTTTCTTATTGGGGCGTGTTTTGGTCTATTGGGTTTATTTTGGTTAATTTCAAAGGTGATGGCATTGTGGTCTGAGGATGGGCACGCTTCTAGGCATACTTTCCATTGGGTCATAGTTGAAGTGAGGTTGTCTGAGGTCAGGGTTATGTCAACAATAGAAGAGCAATGGTTTCCGTGTCGTATTGCCTCGAAAGTTGGAGTTTTACCTTTGTTTGCTACATTAAGTTGATGGGTTACGGCCAGTTCCATGATCTCTTCTCCTCTTTCATTTGTGTTGGTTTCTTCCCATTCTGCATGTTTCCCGTTCAGATCGCCTCCTATTACTCTGTATGAACCTGTAGTTGAGTGTAAGAAGTGGTCAAGTGCGCTGATAGTGTCATGTTGGTCAATGTCTGGTTCTATGTAGACTGATGCTATATATAATTTCCTTTGTCCAATTTCTAATTGTGCTATGGCTAGATTGGCTGATGACAATTGTGATATTCCGATTGCAGTAATTTTGTTATTTTTAGTTAGGATTGCCGCTTTAATTCTCCGCGTGGTATCAAACTGTAGAATGTCGACTCCGGGAATGGTTTGAATGTTTTGGTGTTTGCCGGTATATGGTTCAGAAATCAAGGCTATATCAAAGTTGTGAGATGTGAAATGTTTGATGAATTCTGCTTGTGCAACATAGCATCTATTTACATTACACTGGACGAACTTGAGCTTCTTATTATTTTTGTTCATATTTATTTTTATATTGTGCCGTAATCAGTTGATTCCTCTACTCTATTTTTGATTGCTTGTAGGCAAGGACAGTGTTTAGCGCTGTTAGCTGGGTGCGTGACGTCGGTTTTAGCTCCGGTTTTTAAATTGAACTTGATGCAGTTGTAACAGTTGGCCTTATCGGTTTGGTCCCTAAGAGGGCAGGTGTTTACTTGGTGCTCCTCAGAGGCACAGTGGGCACACGGGTGGATGTTGTTTGTGCACCTGTTCTTTGTGTGACCAAATTGAAGGCACTGGCGGCACTGAACAAAACGCGAGAACGCTTCGATGTGAACCCGCTGGTGGTCCACTGCGATTCTCTCTAAGCTCAAAATATGGGCGTATTGGTCTGGGCGCACTTCTAGTACAGCGTTGTACAAAGCCGCGTTACGGTTAGTTGTTAGGAAGCACAGTCTAAGTGCTTCGGAGGGGAGAGTATTTTGGTGACTAACTATCTGAATCAATTCCTCCTTTTCTATTGTTTTAGTGATTCCTTTCAGAATCACCAGTGGTGGACGTCTTTTAGCACCTTCGGCTTGCAGTTCTTTGGTGTTGTTTACCACGCTGATAATTTCTTCGCACTGCTGCTCGTTGTCAAACTCCACAAGAATTCGACCCTTAGATACCGGCTTGACCTTATTTGGGGCAAATTTTCGATCCTTGAAGGTTATGTGGTTCCTCCAGGTGTTAAGAGTTGGTTCAGTTTCGGAGGGGTTGGTAGCAGAGATGACAATGGCGGGTTTTTGGGGGGTAGCTTTCGGGGGAGTCGCCTGTAGGACGGATGCGTAAGAGGCTTTTTGAGTGGCTAGTTGAAATTTTATGAATTTAAAATAAATTTTTGTATGAAAGGGGCAAAGCACGATCGGAGAAGCGTCACGGCGTCGAAATATCAGGTATAATGGCAAAAAGAAGCAGGTAGAAATGTCAACTTTAACTTTTCGAACTAATGAGGTAGGTAGGTTGGTAGAGAGGTAGGTAGGTTGGTAGAGAGGTAGGTAGGTTGGTAGAGAGGTAGGTAGGTTGGTAGAGAGGTAGGTAGGTTGGTAGAGAGGTAGGTAGGTTGGTAGAGAGGTAGGTAGGTTGGTAGAGAGGTAGGTAGGTTGGTAGAGAGGTAGGTAGGTTGGTAGAGAGGTAGGTAGGTTGGTAGAGAGGTAGGTAGGTTGGTAGAGAGGTAGCTAGGTAGAGAGGTAGGTAGGTAGAGAGGTAGGTAGGTAGAGAGGTAGGTTGGTAGAGAGGTAGGTAGGTAGAGAGGTAGATAGGTAGAGAGGTAGATAGGTAGAGAGGTAGGTAGGTAGAGAGGTAGGTAGGTAGAGAGGTAGGTACCGGTGCACATATCTGAGCTCGTGCACGCTCTGCACGGCGAGCACCATCTCGGCGATGTAGAACTTGGCCATGTCCTCCGGCAGCCGGTCCTCGAACTTGGACAGCAGCGTCAGTAGGTCGCCGCCGCAGTAGTAGTCCATCACCAGGTACTGGGAGTGAAAAGAGGAGTGAGAGAGTAATATAAGGGACCAAGTTTTTCTTCTGTATATTTGCTAAATTTTCACTACTTGGAAAATTCAAATTCAAAAATTTAAAAAAAAAAAAAAACACCGGTAGGTGACAGATTTTCACTGTCGGTCACTTGAGAGTGATAGCCAGCCAGTCAGCCTAGGTACTACAAAGTACCCTACCACCGTGCTATGGTTTCCCCACAATGTTTTCCTTCACCGAAAGATCAAGCTAATTGTAGGATTCAAACCCACAACTTTCGACGTCACTACCGCTGAGCTATAATAGATTAAACTTACCAAATTATGTTCGTCCTGGAAGGCGTAGTGTAAGTTAGTGATCCACCTCCTGTCTCCAAACACCAGTACGTCTCTTTCTTCTTGGAAACACGCCGTTTCTGCTCGCTGGAAAATAATGTTTCCACATTAGAAAACATATCAGTATTTCATAGGGCATTTGTAAATTAACTATTATCGAACAATATTAATTGTAAATTATACGTATTTTAGAAGACCTTACTATATTATTACTAATATAATAATGCAGAAGATTTTGTTTGTTACTTGTTTAAAGGAGCTAATCTCTGGAACTACCAGTCTGATTTGAAAAAATATTTTTGCATTTGATAGCCCAATTGTTGAGGAAGGTTCTAGGCTACTTTTTATCACGGGAATGCGGGCGAAACCGCGGGGAACAGCTAGTCTATACAGGGTGATTTTTTAGTCACTGGCAATACTTGCAGGGGTGGAAGTACTCATCAATATGAACAACTTTTACTATGGGACCAACTCTAATATCGCGTAAAATAAAATGATTGCTTCATACATTTTGGACGAGTAGGTATTGAACTTTTGTATGGAACAGCTGATAATTTTTTCGTGATTTCACAGTTAGTCTCATAATAAAAGTTGTTCATATTGATGAGTACTTCCATCCCTGCAAGTATCGCCAGTGACTAAAAAGTTACCCAGTATATACAAAACAAAGTCGTGTTAGTGACACCATTTACAATACAACACAAGAATGGCTGGACTGATTTTTATGATCTTTGATATGTTGGATTTGTTTCTGCCCCAAATAGCAGAGTAACTATTAAAACATCTGAAACCGCGGGGAATAGCTAGTAGTATATAAAATAAAGGTGATGATATTAGATAGATAGATAGAATGAGACCTTTGAGAGTAGTCTGGGTGAAACGAAAATGAACAAACATCTGAATCATCATACAACGAACCACAGATTAAACCTTATGGCAAAGCAATAAAGTTCTTATTTGATTGACAGAGAGAGAACTTTTTACAATGGTTCTGAGTATGTTATTATTATTACAAAAAATACATGTATTTACTCTGGAATATAATTTTGACAAAACGATAAAATTTACGAAACAAGCAATACCTTTAACATCTCCCATTTATTGAGTATTTTCATTGCGTAAACTCTTTCTCCCGTCGTGGTGGATACAGTGCCGCCCGTAGTTGCTGCTAAGTTGGCACCGCCGTCTGACCCCTGGGAAAGATAATTGGCAATTTGAATCAGTAACAAAATAAAAAGGGGAATTATTAACCGCACACCAGAAAAAAAATCTTACATTAACACCTAATAATCTACATGTACACCAAATAAATGATTACACTATGTACTAATTAACTAAATGAATAACAAAACTTATTATTTATACTATTTGTTTTTTTTTTTATACAACATAATCGGCAAACAAGCATACGGCCCGCCTGATGGTAAGCGGTTACCGTAGCCAATGAACGCATGCAAAACCAGACGTATCTCTCGCGCGTTGCCGACCCATCCCCCCTCCCCGATGAGCTCTGGCGACCTTAGTCACGCGCAGGAACACAACTATAAGTTATTTGGCTGCGGTATTCTGTAAGGTGGAGGTACTTCCCCAGTCAAGCTGCTCTTTGAGCGACATATCGCTATGCTCTACCTCTCTTAAAACATACATACATCTATTTATTTACAACATTTTTTTTTAAATACTAACTGTGCATCAAAAATATGCGCATATAATAAACGAAACACGAAAGTCTAAAATTACAATGGTACTAGCTGTTTTATCTATGACTGCACTTCAAAATGTTCAGAAACGACACGGATACTTTAGGTTAGAAGTGTATAGCGCGGGATCGGGAACCGCAGCGAGAGATCGCTATACACTTCATGGTAATTTTTTAACCGACTTACAAAAAAGGAAGGTTCTCTATTCGACATGTACTATGTAAGAATGTATGTTAAAATGTCAATTTTCTCAAAAACTACTGATCCGATTTGGATTGAGTTTTTTTTTCATTAAATATTATAGACGTTAAGTTTAATTTATTTAGATATGCAAATTTTGGTGCGCAAACAGTATTTTTGATGTGCGTTTAATTACTACCCCATATCTATAGAAAAATAACCATATCGACTTGATTTCACGAGTCTATTATCATAATATAATATTACCTGCATAAAGGATGCTCGCACTACGCAGACCTCACCAAACGCCCCCCTGCCAATAACTTTGACCAACTCGAAATCATCGCGCGCCAATCGCAACCTCTTAAGTGCTGATGCCACCGGTTTCACTGAAAAGAAATCAACAGCTGATATATATTTTTTTAATTTATTGGTAATTATATATAATGGTAAACTGAATGTCTGGGTAATATATCAACGCACAGCCCAAACCGCTAGACCTAGAGACTTGAAATTTTGCACATAGATACCTTATACAGTGTAGGCATCCACTAGGGAAGGATTTTTGGAAATTCCACCCCTAAGGTGATAAAATAGGGGTTTGCGGGTGAAACCGCGGAGCGGAAGGCTAGTTGGTAATATTGCCACACACAAACCCAAACAGGGAAATTACTCTCAGAAGCTGGGGGACAAATTTTCAACTTGAGGGTGGTAGCTAGCCAGGCGGGTACTACAATGTACTCTACTATCGTGCAATTGTTTCCTCACGATGTTTTCCTTCGCCGACAGCTCAAGCATATTATAGAATTCGATCCAAAAGTAACCCGGGATAAAAAGTAGCCTATAACTTCCTCGTTAAATGGGCTATCCAACACTAAAAAATTGCAATTCGAACCAGTAGCTCCTGAGATTAGCGCGTTCAACCAAACAAACATACTCTTCATTTTATAATAATAGTATTTTTTTTTTTTTTACTTTGTATAGGCTTGTGTTTGACCACAATCTCACTATGGTAGGTGATGATGTGGCCGAAGGTGGTAAGCACACGAAGCCTAGATGGATCTGGCTCTCAAGTGCAGCTGCCGGAACACACCAATAGGTGTTTGGCGACAGATTTACAACTAGTATCGATTAGATAAATTTCTGCATCTCCCCTGGCGGCGTATGGCCCACCTAATCTCGCATGGGTTATGGGCCATAGTCCACACAGCAGGCCTTTGTGCAGATCGGATTTAGTATTCCTCACCAAACATGCGGATGTTTTATTTTAAAACAAACAATATGTTGTTATTATCGACATTAGTATTGGATTTGTTTTGATTTGTCATGTATGAGGAATTTTTTCAGGCATTACATCTATCATACCATTTTAAGTATTTGCCTTTCCTGTAGGTATATATAACTAGCTTTTCCTCTCGGTTTCACCCACGTTCGAGGGATAAAATATAGCCCATGTTACTCAGGGATAGTGTAGCATTCTAACGGCAAAAGAATTTTTGAAATCGGTCCAGTACTTTTTAAGTTTATTCGTTACATACAAAAATACATTTTTTACCTCTTTATAATATTAGTGTAGATAAAGAATATTTCATTTATACATTCATAATGAGGATCATTGTAAAATGTTCCTAGTAATACCTATGTTATCATACAAAATATTTAAGGATTATGGGATGTATATGATAGATTCTAACACTCAGAGCAAAATTAAAGGTTATTACAACATCATATTCAACCTAGACCCACTTGTATTTCTGTCATATTTATGAAGGTTGATATTACAAAAATATAACAGGAATCAATAACTGTCATCTATAATAAGATCCCTCCTGCACTTTTAAATTTGCCATTACATAAATTTAAGGAACATGTTAAGTCTATTTTAGTACAAAACGGTACATACTATAACGTTAATGAATATTTAAATGACGACAATTCTTGGGTCTAGCGCTTGCTCTTGCAGGATACATTTTATGTAAAAATCTATGTTTGTTTTGAATAGAGTAATTGCCGAGTTTCTTGCCGGCTTTTTTTAGTAAAAGCAACCTTCCGAAACGTGTGTTAGAGTCTGACTATTCATAAGCGCCTGTGAAGGCCTAAATTTCCTTGAATGAATAAATTATTTTATTTAATTTTGCACAAAACTACAGTCGGGGGAATTGTCTTTTGTATCAAGCTTTAAAAATAAAATGATATTTGGACTGAGAGAGAGAGACTTTAGATTCAGTTGTACATGCCAGAAAGAGACAGATACTTACCATACTGTATAAAGTCAGCGACAGCCTTCTCCCTCCTCAAGCTGCTGTTGCAACACTCGTCGTAGAGCACGAGCAGCACGTCCACGAGCGTCTCCACGCTGAGGCCGTGCGTGCGCGGGCCCTGCAACCGCCGCGAGAGGAACATCGTCTCTATCTGCTTGAGCCGCTTGATGCCCAGTACTGGAAGGGAAGATATACGTAAAGAACTTTCGTATTACAACCAGCTATGCTATTCTCTAAAAGAAAACTCGTCGATGAGCCCGCGCAACGATGCGGGTGACAGCGGACTTCTCATGTCATTGCTTAGTTAACGATTGAGACAGAGCATAGTAACAGTTTTGAGGTATCATAGAGCTTCTGACAGTTACCTTACAGAATCACCCCAGTAGGCTACCAATAGGTAAAATGAGTTTGAAATTAAAGTAAGTTCTTTGCGGAATTTCATAGAGATCTATAGAAACGGGCGTGTCTCTTATTTATTTTTTTTACCAAAAAATGGAGTTGAAAAAGAGAGATGTTGGAAGAGTAACAGAATGCAAAGATTATATTTTAGATTTTTTGTCTGTGTGTTTTAACACACTAATCTCGGAAACTATCGAACATGTTTTTATGAGGTTTTCACTATGCTTTGTTTAATCGAAATTGGCTAACGGGAGAAAAAGTTATAGAAATATAAAGTCTGCGCGAACGCAGCCGCGGGCGAAAATCTAGTTAAAATATCAAGCAAATATTTCTTCTGGATTTACCCTTTTAATTTTACCTATATAGTATGTGCTATTCATTTATGTATTTCAACTCAAACAAAAAAATCTCTCTTTTTAATTAGTTGCCTGTCTCAGGCAAAAGTATAAAATCTTTCCTGAAAAAATATGCATTTAATAACGAAAACCCCATCCAAATCGGATGAGTAGTTTTTGAGAAAATCGCGGACATACAAACGGTCGGTTAAAAAGCTAATATAAACTAAAAAAATCCAACTTTTAGATTATTCAATACCCAACTAACAACATTATATGGGTATAGGTTATTACAATACAATACGAGCAGTGATTAATCAGTTATATATTCATTATTTACCCTATATCCTTATATCAATCTATTCATAGTACCATTGGAGGTAAATGGAGCATGTAGCTATTCTGGCCTGGTTGAAACTGCACCAGATTATATACATAGTAGTAACCTTGAAATGGGGAGTTCTTTGTCTTTGTCTAGTGACGCATAAGCACTATCACTACATTTTATAAAGCTCCCTCCCTGTCTGTACGCAATAAACTCAAAAACTATTGATCGGATTTTCATACGGTTTTCACCAACGGACGGGGTGATTCATGAGGATGGTTTAGGTATATAATTCACTACCTTACCGCCCCGCGGTTTCACCCGCGAACCCCTATTTTACCCCCTTAGGGGTGGAATTTTCAAATATCCTTTCTTAGCGGATGCCTACAACATAATAGCTATCTGTATGCCAAATTTTACCCAGATCCGTCCAGATCAGTCACTTTTTCCTTTTATACAACGTGTTACAAAATACCCCGCAAAAAAATATAATAAATTATCGAAGTCAAAAATATTGTCAACAAAAAGGCCTAAAAAATCATTTGAACTTTTTAGATTTTTTGAATGCATATATTTTTTATTCGACAGATAAGTAGTTGCTTTCGGAGTGGTTAAAGTGTGATTTCTCTAAACCATTACTTTGTAATAGAAAAAAATATATGTTGCAAGGGTCAAATTCAGAAATTTATAACTTTTTAAAGCAATTTAAATAAGAAATTGAGACAATTTGGAAAAAAAGTAACTAGATAAGATTATTGTAGAGGATATGCCGACAAATGTAATCTGAATACATTTCTTGTTTTTGTTATATTTTTTTCGTAGCGTGTGCATGAATGAGACCCTCTACGCGTGGAACGTAAATAGAGGTATGTTTAAAGCCTCACAAAGCTAATAAAAGTGGCGTCAAATTAAAAAATAAAATATGTATTGGAAACTTCAAATCTCACACTTTAAAATAATGTAAAATATATTTCATTTATTGCTTTTCTGATGACTAAAAAACAATATTTCTTTTCTAATAAATTCCGCAAGAACACTGATTTTAGGGAGACTGGAGCCTTAATAGTTTTTCTATTTTTCATTCATAAATGTTTGCTACCTCAATACAAGGATGTCATTATACTCAAGCAAAAAATGTCAAGTTGAAAAAATAAATATATATATGTTGTCAATTTACGATTAAGTATTATTTTTGTCGTTCCGCGAATTAGGTAGAAATGTAGGTACATTCTGCGTAATTTAGTCTTTTTACTGAAATAGGGTTTGCACATCAGTGAAAATAATAATATTTTTTGTTTTTTTGGGTATTTTTGTATGTTATACAGCGTTACTACGGTTCTTAAATATTGTGAATGGACTCGTTATAAGGCCCCATTTAACCTCCTTTCGGCTTTACGGGTATTTTTGTAACAACCTGTATATACAGAAGAAGATTAAAGTTTTGTATGAAGTTAAAGATGTCGGAAAAAATCATGCCGACTGGGAGCTTTAGTAGCGTGCGCCGTAAACCAATAGAGTTATCTATACTAATATTATAAAGAGGTAAAGTTTGTGAGGTTGTAGGGGACTACTGATTCGACTTGAAAAATTATTTTAGTGTTGGATAGGCTACTATTTACCCCGGGAAAATATAAGATCCCACGGGAACGCGGGTGAAACCGCGGGGCAGAAGCTAGTATAGGATATGCTTATTAAAAAATGTAGGCGTATATACTCTGCTGCCCGTGCGAAGCCGGGGCGGGTCGCTAGTCTGTATACATATATAAAAGGAAAACGTGACTGACTAACGCACAGCTCAAACCACTGAATGGATCGAGCTAAAATTTGGCATACAGATAGCTATTATGATGTAGGCATCCGCTAAGAAAGGATATTTGAAAATTCCATCCCTAAGGGGGTAAAATAGGGGTTCGCGGGTGAAACCGCGGGGCGGTAAGCTAGTATAATATAAAATAGTATAAAGCAAAGTCTCTATCTGATTCCAGTAAGCTTGTAATTTCTATAGAAAACCCCCGCGATTATTTTTTACGGAACTAATTGCCCAGGACTTCCTACATAAACATTCCAAACACAATCATTTGTTAACCTAATATGATACTTTCGCCATTATCAATAAGGACTAATTTCACGTTTACATTGACTGTGCAGTCATAGTGTCGACAACCTGCCATATTTGATAAACTGCACCAAACTATAGCCTCATTAAGCATCCAAATACAATTAACAGGAAGCACGCCAATGTTCCCAAATTAAAAAGGATATCCCATGACCATAGAACAATAACAAATTATATACTAATGTAGCAGTGTAGGTACCATGTAATTCAAACATTACTAAACTATTAGTAACAATAGTTTATTTCTGAGATAAATTAATAATTAACTACATAATTAATTCAAAAAGTCCCGCTGCATATACTTATGCAGAGCTATTGTCTCTGTGGCTACAAAACGGATTTAGATCAGCTAGCCTTTCGCCCCGCGGTTTCACCCATGTACCCCCCTTAGGGATTGAATTTCCAAAAATCCTTCCTTAGTGGAAGTCTACACTGTATAAGGAATCTAAGTGCAAAATTTCAAGTCTCTAGGTTTAGCGGTTTGGACTGTGCGTTAATATATCAACAGTCAGATAGTTTACCATTTTATATATACAAGACGGATTGATAGATTAGACCAATCGATCGGAAAGCAATGACCGATCAATTGAACGCTTACATAACAGCAAAAGCACCCATGCGAAGTGGGGGCGGGTCGCTTGTCAATATAAGAAAGTGTCTATTTGTTTGTAAATTTTTCACGCCTCAACAGGAATGTTTCAATCTCCGAGAAATTAAGAATTAGAATGAATTTAGGAGTAGGTCCTACACTAATTTCAAGAATGTCATTAGTCGAAAAAAAAAAATTGGTTATAGATAGTGTACTAGGTTCCGCCTCGCGGTTTTGCCCTCGTTCCAGTGGGATCGAAGTATCCTGCATTGGAATCTAAGCACTAATATATTATACGTTTCATCTAAATCAGTTCAGCCATAACAATGTGATTGAGTAACAAACATACACAGAAATCTAATTTTTTTATATTAGTATTAGGATTTTGTTATTTTCATGACATCTCTTTTTCCGAACGAAGTCACGGGCCGAACTAATATGTATTCATGAATCATTAAGTACATATAATATGCTAGTAGATTCGCAAAACAATCAGCAGCTAATTGGCTGTATAAAGAGACCTTGTAGGTGAATTGGCTAATTGGAACTTTAAATTATTTCACTTTTAGAATGAAATATGAACTGTACAGTAAGCGTCAAAAGTAGATTGGCACTTTAGTACCGTGTCACATTACACAATTCATAATTTTCATACAAACTGTCAAGAAAATGTCAATAGATTATTATGAAAGGGTACTAAAGTGCCAATCTACTTTTGACGCTGACTGTACAATGTATCTTCAGTTTTATTTTCGTAAAACAAACATTCACATAAACAGATGTTTTTTGTGTATGTATACTGTATTTCTTTCACCAAGTTTTTTCATATAAATTTTTGATTCAGATACACAGTGAACGCACTTTGACACTGCATATCAGCATCATGTTTTTTTATAACTTCCACCCGCGGTTTCATCCGCGTTCCCAAGGGATTTGATGTTTGAGAAATCTAAACTGGACCATTCACATTCACAAAATTTCAATGAATTCGGTGGGGCGGTTTCGGAGATTAGCATGTGACACGTGGTTTCTATACATTATGTATATTACAAGAAAAAAAGTACAGTCACGCCATTTCTACAGATTTATTATATGTATAGATTATAATACAGATATGTATGATTTATATTATTCCTAGGTATGTCCCCTACCGAACATAGGCCTCGCCATAGATTTACATAAGAAACGGTCCAGCACTATTTGAATCCAGTATCTGACCGAGGTTGCCTGTCAACTTGGTGGACTTACATCCAATATAAATATCCTGATTGTGATCCCATGAATTTAATACCAATATTATAGAGGTAAACTTCGCAAGTTCGGATGTAGGAGATAATCTCCGAAATTACTGATCTAATTTGAAAAAAATCTTTTTACATTAGAAAGCCCGTTTATTAAGGAAGATTATAGTCGATTTTTATATGGATGATACTGTTAGGAACAGCTAATTAACTACAAAATTATATTCACATACCCGGTACATTATTGGTGGGGACCAAAGCCCTATCGGGCGAGGAATCCTCTTCGTCCGACATCCTGGCCCCGTTCACACCGTCAACCATCTATTCTGTCAGTTGAGAGTCAATAGACAAACGTCATATCCGTTATGTAAATCACTGTACACTTACGCCTATGAGATTCAAGTAAAAAACATCTACTTTTTTTTGTTAATTAAATATTAAGGCATGCAATATTTTATTGTATCAGGTTCGTATTCCATTGTCCGTAATTGCATCTGAAAATAGAAAGAAAAAGTTGTTTAAACACCTGAATATTCAATTTATAACATATTCAACCCAGTGCAACCCCAGTATGAAGAAGCCTGATTACATGTACAACATAAATAAATATAATAAACTCATTGATTGTGCTTTATGAAACTGTATCATTTAATAAATAAATATACTGGGGGACATTCCTCACACACAGCTATATGATCCTAAACTAAGGGGAGCATATACTTATTAATCAATTTGATTTGCAACCTAACTATTTATCAATAATGTAAAAAATGTAATTTCAGAACTTCTATGTCTTAAAGTAGTGTTGTTGAGTGGTAAGTATGTGGGTTCCAAACCTACAATGAAGGATCCACCTTCAAGTAAAGAATCTTGAGAGCCAGTTCCCGTCTATGCTTTGTGTGCTTACCATCTTTGGCCACATCATCACTTACCATAGTGAGTTTCTCAACAAACAATGGCAACAAGTTTTAAAATAGACAATAAATAGCATAAAAGAGAGTATATAAAAGAGACATTATTTGAATTGACATGTTACAGCCTTGAAGTAAAGTAGAGCAGGCCTATCTATAGGCTAACAGCAGTGGGTAGCAGTGGCCCTTAGATTATTAAAACAGGCATTTAATCCACAATGTTAAAGAAATAATTAGCTTTAGAATTGAATACCTAACTTTAATTTCATGCAGACAGTATTGGTGCAGTTAAATAAACATTAGTGATGAAAATGTGTTTAACTGTAATGTATACATTAAAAAAAAATAAACAAAGGAAATTAAAATGCTCTTCATAAAAATGTTTAAAGTATAATAACCCCCCTGAGTCATCAGTGAGCAATGTTCATAAATGCAGAAATCCTTTTATTTATCCCTACAATTATAAATGTGACACTGTTTATTGGGTTGTCTTTCTTTTATTCAGCAATGAATCAACCTGGTTTTGGATAGAGATAGTTCATGGCCCAGAGTAACATAGGCTACTTATTACCCTGGGAATACAGGTGAAACCGCGGGGTGAAACCTAGTGAATTATAAGCAGCTAATAATAATAATATAGATGCTGTTAAACATCAATTTATTAATATGGTACATTAGAAGCTTGAAATTAAAACTGGCTCTTAAACATTTAGTTCTCCTTTAAACTAGACTGCAGCTACAATAAACAAAGCAAATGCTTCTATAAATATAGAAGAAAACTTTTTTCTCTTCTAGGAAATCTCAGTAAGTTATCTCAAGTATCCTATTGCATTATCAAATGAAGTATGTAATATTTACATGTATGTCATTTAATGGCAGTTATTGTGAAATTTATACTAAATAAATAATGAATCAGGTACTTATTGTTAAGATAGATTGTCTCTATTTTAAATTTTTTATGTATATTTCATGAATTTTAATTTATTTTTATGTATTCATTCTACATTCAAAACTTTATAGAACTATGCATTACTTAATTCCTTATTTTCGAAATATCCATTATTTATTGATAAGAGACCAATAGTTTCTTTAAATAGTTATAAAAACATAATCCTGCCAAGTCGAGCAAAAAAAAGGTACTGCCGTACTATCCTTTACTCAAAGCCATTCGGTTAAATACATACAATAATAAATTTCTATTCTACACATAGTTGAAACAAAAAATGATAGCCCATTGGTGCTTAAAATAATTGATTTAGTCAATAAAAACACAATAAATACCCATAAGAAATTCTAAATGGGGACCATATAACTATTCACCCAATAAATTGTAAAATATTTGGGGAGTTTTTAAATAAAATAAAATTACTCATAATACCATGGATTTTCAATTAATAAGGTATCATGTTCTGGCTCATTCCAGTCATCACTAGCAGCCTAAAATGTCCACATGATTTGCAATAGGTTAAATAAGAGCCTAAGGACCTTTTGGAAATAAATAGTTTGTAAAATATGCCTTAATTAAATTGAATCTAGTCATAATATATGTACTGTTCAACTGGCATATTGAAAGGTAAACCGATTGATTTTCTTAGTAGTTTTATTTTATAAAAAAGTTTAGTTATGTTTTTTTTACAGGCCACTGCTGAGGAAAGTTTTAGAGTACTTGCTGTTCAGTAATGCTCTACAATAACACTTAACCTTTACAAGACTTAACTACATTATCAATGAGTACTTTAAATCACTAAAACAATTATCTGTGGATTAGGCTCTGTAACACACCCCAGATTAGTAACAGAAAAAATAACTTTAAGATTACATAGGTATATTTAATAATCTACTAATTTAGTCTTATTTTTGTCTATGAATTTATTTGCTTATTAGTCTTTAGTTATTTGTAAGACCTATGTATTATTTTCCTCATTTTTTTTTTACTATTATTATATGAAATTATGGGTATGTGGAGAGTGCAGCTTTAGGTGATTTATGGGATAGGTGTTAGGTAGGCACTTGCATAAAGGTTATACCTAATATATTTTAAGGATTTAATGGCTAAGGTACATTTTCCTACCTTTTTTGTATGTCAAAATTGAACAAAATCAATTAATTGGCGGCCGAACTGTAGCGCTTACTGCCTAATAGCGTCTCGGCCATAAGGAAATAAAGAAAAATATCAGCATTGTCTAACGAGTGTAATAACGACAATTGCTTTCTATTAGTTCTTTACAATTACAAGGTTGCTGGTGTCACACAATACTTACTGGATCGCTTTCACAATCCTTGTATTTGAACTTAGATGTACATTTTTACACACGAAAAAAAGACTATGCTGTACGTATGACATATATATGCAGTTTCCGCATCGCACCTATAAATAAACAATAACATACTTGCGTGCAACGAATATAAATATCCAGCCGATATAATTTTAAATCCCAGCATATTTTTATATTGTTCAGAATTGAATACAATACCACTGACCGAGATCTAACCTATATTTTTTCTATCGATTGTTATGCAAAAACACTGAGATGAGTCATCATTAACACTTTAATCACACACCTCATCTAATTCTCAACGATATTCACCTGATTATTTCGTAAATTTCAGTTGATTTTGGCTATATCTACAGTATCATTTTGTATAAATTATTTTTCGATCATTTCAAAGCAGACATTTTACTCGGGACACTTGTAGTGTTGCCATTGCCATTCTGTAAAATATTGTAATCGAAGTTATAAAAACCGATAATTTCCGAAATCATCATGAGGTGACATTCAAATCTATTTTATTTATATAACTTACACCAATTACGGAAACAGACACTGACACGATGGATCCAGATATTCCAAACTTAGAAAAACATAAAGATACTTACAATTAAAAAATCATAAACGTTATTTAAGTTTTAGTTCCGTACTTATTTTTAATCAACTGACAAGTTTAGCACGCAAGCTACGGTATTGCATTTTTCTGATATTCAGTAATATATTTTTGGATAAAATACTGTTTTTCTTCTCACTAAAATGACGAATACGATAGGTATGCAATACCAAATTATTTTTGTAAAGACTTCCCAAGTGACTACCGTTTGCTAAATTCAGAAGTCGTCAGACGGGCACTGGCAACGTCCCTACCGGAAACTATGGTCTCAGTAGTTAAATTATTTATCTTTTATACCTTTTTATTTCGCTATTATTTATTTAAATTATGATAATATTATCAATTAAAAAAAATATGATTTGATATATTATTCTATTCTATAAAATTGTCTCTATCTTCTCAACTCGTAATAAATTCCATTGATAAAAGTATCTACATTGATAGAGCGTCATTTGTACGTAATGGAGGCGATGTTCTTTTCAACAATTTGTAATTGAAGTAATTATCAATTTATCGAAGAAATATCACATAAAACTGTGTGTTGTTGTGTATTATCGGATTGCAGTGTATGGTTACGAATAATTTATGGATTCCAACGGCAGGAATAAGTGTCGAAACAACCTTGTTTCGTCAATGGTATGTGTGACATCAAAATATTTTGGAAAGTACATTGAAATTTGCTTGTAAATCGTTAATTGAAACAACAAGTGGTCCTAATCGCATAGTTATGATCTTCCAATGAGTGTTTTTCATGTTTAGTGTAACGTAGGATGTCGTAATGGGTCCTAAATGTGAAGGCTTTGTTGCCCGCGTAATTGAGTAGCTGAACGGAAAGGTCATGCATTCATATTCGCCTTTTTGTTTCCAGAAGTATGCTGGCGACGAAATAAAACCAATAATCGTGCACGCACTAGTGCAGATATAGTTCTGGGTGGCATCTAATTTGAGAGTTAATGGTTTTAAGAGGGCATCTCTGTGGACCACAGTCAGATGAAGGTATGGCTTCGGATCAGCCTGTTAAGAAGAAACAGCGAATAGATGCGCCCGACATCGACGATGGGAGCGATAGATCTACAGAGGATGTCCTTACTGACATCTTTGACTCGGAGACTCCCCCGGCTGAAACCTCTGAAGATTTCACTTCAAGGAATGGAGAATCGCCTGACAGTGGTACCGTAAGTGAGGATGCTGTAGACTGCTCGGTTTTACTAAGGCTTCCTACTGACACTGGTGTCGAAATAATCCCCTCCTGTTCAAATTCTGTTCCACATTGGACTTCTGAAGATGATAAATTACTTGCTGAACTAAGGATACTTCAAGATGCTCTGGTTGGACAATGTTTATGTAGATTTGATGAGGAGACTGTGACACAACTCTTTGATAGACGGTTAAATATAGTCTCCTGGCCTCTAACATGTTCCCTGACATACCTCTCAACAATGCAGCTTATGTTTGATATGTATTTAAAACAAAATGCAACTGGTACCATATGTTCAAGACTTATGCATGCATGTGACATATTTGTTAGAAACAAGCATGATTGGATCACAGAAGTAGTTGAACTGGGAGATCATAAGAGTAAATTCATTACATTTGTCGCCAGTAGAGTACTTGCTAGCTTTTTAATAGTTTCAAAAGACACAGTCGATGAGAATTGGTTACAACAGATTGCGGAGAATATTTATATGTTTGACCGAATAAACAGGATAACAGTACAAAAGATCAATTTCAGTTTGGATATTATAAAAAGGATAGTTGAATGGAAAGATGTAGAGCAGCATCCGCTAGAAGACAGCAACTACATAAATACAGCAGGAAATTTAAATGTACAAGATGATAATCCTTTTAGAAGTAATGTAGGTTATGGTAGTAGCAGTAGTTCCGATGTGCCTTCAAGTTCACACAGTAGTACCTTACATAATGCATTTTCAAATTTGCAAACGAATAGTGGCCCGTCTACCTCTTCAGAGCAGATCAATGAAAGACCACAAACATTTAAACTTCACGAGCCAGTATTAAAGTTATCTGAAGAACAAAGAAGCAGGATAGAACAAACGGCTTCTCCAGAACCGCCTCAATCGAGGATAGAAAGGGTTAATGAACATGGATGTGCAACAGTCATATTAACAGATTCAGAATCATTTGATACTTCACATATAAAATGTCTAACAATAAAAACGTTAGAACATCACTGGCCAGTGCTAGTGAAGAACATGAAACTACTGCTTCTGAGGTACCTGAATTTAGCTAATGCCGAAAACTGTATACTAACATTTTTCTCTCTTTGGGAGAACATAATAAGTGTGAAAGCAAATCTCTCTGTAATAGATACAAAACCTTTCTATGCAGATTTGCAAAGCTTTGTAGATCTACTAAGGAATACAATGCTACCAAGTTTGATATACTCACATTTACTAAGTTTATTCAATGAAGTTTTATGCTATGGCTCGACATTAGCTCTACAAGATATCTTACCTGATGAAATATGTTGTGTTGCCCATTCCATTGTAAGATTTGTGAAGGATTTCAGATTACTCAGTGATATAAGAGTGCAGAATAGTAGAAGCGGGTTTGGTTTCCTTGGTCCTGATTGCACTATTATTCGGGACTATGCTTTAGGAACCGAAGTAGCTCCTTTGTCATCTTCCATACAGTTAGTGGATCAGAGTTACGGAGAAGATGACAATGATGACTCGATGCAGTCCCGAAATGAAGTGGACAAGACAATGCTGCAAAGAATGTCTTTGTTAGTTTTAAAATCGGTTGCTGTAACAGTGAAGGAAATGCGATGCGATTCTTCAGATAGTTCTATTGATTCCTCTGATTATAATGCAATACAAGACATGCAAATTGTGGAGAGGTCAATAAGAGATGTATTGAAAAAACTTGATGTTTTCATAAGGAACAGCTTAGAATTCCATCCTGAAACACCATTTACAAAAATGCTCATACATTTGTTTAGTGAACAAGATGATTATTTAATAGAATCTATGGTATGCACTTTGGATATAACGGTTGGTATTGTTTATAGGAATTCTATGTATCCAGATTTAATACCAATGCTCAATCCAATTTCTTCATTCATTGAATTCTTAAAGGTTGTTTCCCATGATAGTGATGTACTCCTAGATTACTTGGTCAGTAACGAGACTTGCTTCCTGCTATATTTGCTACGATTTTTAAAACATGTAAGGAGAAATTGGCCTAAATTCCTTGAGACGTGTCAGCAAACTGATTCGGGAACTAGAGGCCTAGATGATACCATGAGGGTGTTGATACGTTTGAGATTACAAATAAGTAGATTGGTGTCAAAATCACTATTCCCATACAACATAAGTCCAGTTCTAAGATTGTTAGAAGTATGTGAGAGTTTGTACGAAGGGAATGAGTTTAGCTGAAGTTCATTTTGTTATATATTTTTATGTCTTGTATGAATTTCAAAATAAATAAAACTGTATGATTGAATTAATAAGAGCAATTAAATAAATTGTACATAAAATCTGAATGATGCAAAATGTACAGCATTGTAGATCATTTTGTAATTTAAAATAGAGGCTTGTCATAGGTCATAAGTTGCCATTGAATCAGAATTATGAATTCAGAATTAAAATGCTATGTAAATATTCGCCATTTTTTATCTAACACAGAAACTCAATCGACAAAAATCACTACTAATCTAAAAAGACTGCCAACTCATTAAACATACATACATTCCGAAATTTCTTCACTTAGGATATTATTTAGTATAAACAATATTTGGTTTAAATTAATTTATATTTACTGTAGCAATAATTTGTAATAATTACTTTTTTTTATCTTTCCAGTCTTCCTGCAATGAGCCCTTTTATTTAATACTGTACAGTGAAGTACAGTTGTTTTTTCTATATATTTTCTAGAAACAAAATAAATTTAAAATTTGCAAATTAAATTGAAAATTCTTATAAAAATGTGCCTTACCATTATATAATATTAGGGTGCTCAAAAGAAGTATTTTAAATAGATACTAAGTTGTGTATTTTTTGCGCAAATTATTTATAAACAGATTTATTTAATTCTACCGACAATGCATTAATTACTTGCATAATATTATTAACTATTAAAATACTATTTGGATAGGGTTATAAGCGATTTTAGGGTTAATTTATTGTAGTTATTATTGCATATAAAATGCGGGTCTAACTAAATACATGTTCTTTTTAAACTAAATTATATTCCACGCCACAACGATGTAAATAAATTGCCATCAATTACTATGTTGTTATGTAACTGTAATCAGTATTAATACAATATCCTAATTTATATCAACATAATTTTAATATAAATTATCCTAATGTTGTTTGGTAAATTTATTAAGGCTTAAATAATATGAATTTGCGTTTCGAAAGGCCTATGAGCAATAGATGTATTGAAAGATATATATTTTTTTATCAAAATATTATTTTGAATCCGGCTCGAAGGACCATATGGCTCGGAGGACCATTTATATCTAGAGAAACAATAATATTGAGTAAAAATACAGGTTTTCTATTTAAGTTTACCAAGCAACATTGTATAACTTCGACTACGGGATCTTTTAATAATTAATATCATTTAATTGTAGCTTTAAGTTAGGGAACAACAACAGACTGTTATGTAGGTGTATAAATAAGATGTCCATTTTGTTACTTCCATTATTAGTGTCCTAAGCTGTTTTTTTTTTAATTTCACATTTGATGTTATGTTTATTATTAGTGAATCTCAAATTGAAACATAATGAAACATGGAATTGAAATGTTAAATGTACCACCCTATAGTTTTGGTAATCAAATCTTATTTCATGGCCTTACAGATTCTTGCCAGTAAATCATGTTACTTATTGATATAAATCAAAGAAATTATTCATATAATTACATATTATTAATCTCGTCTGCAAATACCATTATCATAAAACAATTAATACATGATCCATAATTTGAAATTACCCTCCAGATTTTGTGTAAAGTTTGTAAACAGATTTTTGTATCATTTAAATAAATAAACATGTTGCAATAAATTTGTTATTTTTCCTTTTTACTAAGTATTTTGCAAAGCTACTTTAAATAAGGTAGTACTAATTCTTATCTGTGGTAGTTATTTTGAAAATGGGACACTATTCCTCACACACGGGCATCTGACCCCAAACTAAGCAGAGCTTGTGCTATGGAAGCCAGGTAACTGATGATTGGACTAGTTACATACACTTAACTTACAGTGAATGTGATACAATGGGCGGCCTTTTCACTAAAAGTGATCTATACCACCCAGACTCAGGACAAACAGACATGTTCATGAATACAAAATGTCTGTCATGAATCGAACCCACGACTTGCGGCGTGATAGATAGGGTATCTTACCAACCACGCCAACCGGCCCGTCAAAGTTGGTACCCCGCAGCCATCCTGAAGTTGAAAATCTGTCTCGCCAACCTATTTCTTCAAGCTGACAAGCAGGTAGGTGGCCCACTTGATGGTAAGTGGCTACCGTCGCCTATGGACATTAGCAATACCAGAAGGATTGACAATGTTGACGACTTTTTTAAAGCCTAGAAGGCAACTGGCTCTCAATGCTCTCATGTGCAAATGGCAGAACATACTAGTAGGTCCTTGGCGAAAGTTTGTCAGTTTAAGGGTGGTAGCCAGTCAGGCGGGTCCTACTAAGTGCCCTACCATCGTGTTTCCTCATGAAGTTTTCTTCACCGCGGCATCCGACCTCACTCACTGAGTCTTAAATTGGAACGGATTTATTGCGAAAGAATAGAAATAGGCAAAACGCCTCTCGCAAATACACACGGAACTAATTTCTCCCATAAAAAATGTTGTAAACGCAAACGCGACCGCGTTTACTAATGTCAATCAATATCAAATCAATAAAGGTAATGATAATTTTTGCCTGACCCGAGAATCGAACCAATAACCTGGGGGGCTAAAAAGGAAGCTCGAGCAATATTGTTAAAGCAATTCATTTTTCGAATTCTCGGCAGATTTCGAGTCCACGCATTTTGTAGGTATTTTGAATTTGATTTAAAGTGAAGAAATAAAAAAAGAAACAAATTAAAATCGTGGTGTGATAGATTATAGTATGACTATCATTGTAATATATTTTCCTCTCAAAATACTGTTTATTATAGTCATACAACGCGATAAAAGTAAGAAAAAGGTGTAACTTTTTATTCATCGAGCGAAATTGTGTTGTGAAGCGCACTGGATCTAAGGATATATTGTCGACTGTTCTTTTTTTTCTGAACTAAAACTATTTCATTTTCTTTACATACTACAACTGAATCAAAGAAACGAATGTTTGCTCTCACAGCGCCTTAATTTTCTCACATCTACAGTTAAAATCCTCACTGCGCACGATTGTCTTTTTATTTTATGTCTTCAAAGTATATTAGTATTCAGTTAAAATAAAAGACTAAGAAAATGCGTATCACCAATCTGTATTTCTATTATAATTTACAACATATAACATACATATTATAATAGGGTTGTACACTACGGTACTACAGTACGGGATCACTGCCATCGAATGTGATCACTATATCCGGCTTGAAGGACCAACAAAAGTTGCAAATATTCATCATCAATCGATGGCAGTACATCACCTTTAGGCTTTTTTCCTGCTATGCGGATTTACCTCCCCTAACGTGCTGCACATATTGATAGAGATAAATCCACACGACAGTAAAAGCGCCCTTAGACTAAAGTTTTGTAAACATTTACAATACATACCCACCTGTCGTGTTATTGCTTTTTAGTCATATTTGGACGCAGTAACCCTTGCATCGGCAATATAGTCAAATACATCAAATTGTTCTTTTTGTCTTTAATACAAATCAATATCAACGTATACCTTTGATATCCCATAACTCTGGTTATATGCTACATGTAAAAATAATACAAAATGTCCTAGAACAAGTGTTCCAAAAATACATAGTTTCGAAGATAACATCAATCATAATTAAATTTAAAAAAAAAAATGTCACCCGTATATACCACCAGTAGGTATTTAAAGGAAATGGGACATTGTCATATTTAACGTAAGGCTAAAGGTGTTTTACATAAATAATTTGTGACTTATAATTCTGTATGAAAAATTAAAACAAAAAAAACAATTGAAAAATAATTCATATGCCATTCGATTCTTTGACATGGTCTCATTAATACCCTAGAATTATGGAATATCAAAAGGAACACTTATAATTAGAGGTTTAGCAAACAGCTTATTATCTAACATCAATAACTCGGTATCCCTTCGAATTAACAGTAGCTGTGAATGTAACGAATATGTGAACGGAGCCGAAATAGACATAAAGAGGTCTTCGGCATATTATATTAGTTATTGAAAAAGTAATATTTTTATTTTATTATATTACCTATTTCGTTCACCCAAAGCGATCAGTACCCCGAGTGTAAACAATTGACGTTAGAAAACGCTTTCTATCACGTTAGCGTTTACATTTTTCTATAGGAATCGGCACAGCGCCTCTCGCGGAATACTCATGGAACTAATTTCTTCCATACACATTTTTAGTAAACGCAAACGTGATAGTAAACGTTTATTTACGTAAATTCTTTACACTCAGGGTACAGATAGGCGTTGTAGTTAGACAATAAGTGAGTGATATGCAATCTACGATCAAAGACGAGTCCATATTGTACATCAACGCAAAATACAGCCCCGTAAGTCGCTAATATCACCGCATATCTATCTTGTACATTTTAATCAGAGAATATGTGAAAATGCCGATGCCACATTCCCTTACATAAGTTTATCACGTCTCTATACACGAACTGTCAGAACATTATAGCTTATAAGTAGAATGATGAGGTTTGTAATCATTATAATTATATTGATATGGTATATTTATGCGTGGTGTGTGGCTCACAATACTGAGCGTCATTTATGGCCATATACAGTATTAGTTAATTTGGTAACATCTATGAACTAAGCTAAAAGAAACTGAAAGCCACAGCAAAATGCTTTACCTATTTATAGTCCACCTGATGATAAATGGCCACCGTTGAGTATGGACATAAGTATTTTATGATTTAAAAAAAACAAGCAGATGTATTAATTAAGGGTATGTTCCGATATACACTGCGAGCACTGTAAGGTGTGACGTCATTTAGTATGCTGAGAAGCCGTTCCTTTATAGTTACCTATACTGGGTACTGTTTAAAACGGAACGCAGTCCGTATACTGTGTGTCATCCACGTATATGTAAACTGTCATTCTGGGCGCCGTTGATCACGTGATCATAGCACTGAGAGCACCTTACCTCAAAAACGCCAGTGCTCACAGTACTAAAATGGCGACGATTTATGACGTCATACTTCCCTAGGATACTGCGGCAGTATACTGTCATCTATAACGGAACGAATTTCTCCCCAGTAAGAGCACTGAACAGTGCTTGCAGTGTATAACGGAACGTACCCTAAGTAAATTGCAGAAAAAAAATTGCTGAGTTTCGTTAACTAATTTGATATAACCCAACAATTTAGGCATTAGGTATATAATCCACTGTAAATTGAAATGTAGTGTCCGACCGAAGCATCGGCTTCCACCACCTTCGGCGAAACCTTCGGATTCGGCCAAAATGGGCCGAAGCTATGGACGAAGCCGAAGGTTTCTAGCAAGCCCCGAAATTGAATGAACTATTACGAATGAGCAAGAGTGCGATGGACATGGCAGGCGACGAGCGCGGGGGGGGGGGGGGGGGGGGGGTGTCACAATACGTTGTGGACTTGGCGGCGCAATACATTGTATACATTTTAGTTTTTAAAGCCTTCGGGTTCGGCTTCGGTCAGTCAAAGGTTGTGGCGATAGCCGATTCGGTCAGAAATCGACCTTCAGTCGGACACTATTAAAATGACATCATCAATTTTTACAATACATTAACTCAAATGTAATAGATGTAATATCTATGTATGCCGGCTTCTACTCAATTATATTACAGAAGAATAATAATTTCAAAGGAACAGCGATTACATTCTATGTAAAATAACAATCAAAATTGACTATATTGAAAAAAGAAAGTGTTATAGCATTATTAATAAATTACCAAACATTCATTTTGATGATACAATTATTTACACCACAATTTAGCGAACATTTTACAGTCAGTGATAAAGTTACCATTGATTAATAGATAATTCTATACAGGATGATTTTTTAGTCGCTGGCAATACTTGCAGGGGTGGAAGTACCCATTAATATGAACAACTTTTACAATGGGACCAACTGTCAAATCACAAAAAAATGAAAAAATCAGCTGTTCCATACAAAAGTTCAATACCTACTCGACCGAAATGTATTAACTATTATATTTACGCGATATCAGAGTTGGTCCCATAGTGAAATTTGTTCATATTGATGAGTACTTCCACCCCTGCAAGTATTGCCAACGACTAAAATATCATCCTGTATATCGGGGTAACATCATTTTATCTGACATATTTTGAAATCGCAAAAAGAAGTACTTACTTATCAACCACTCGGATTTCTAACATCCTGTATCATACAAGCTCCAGATACAGAATGTATTATTTTATAACACGTAGTTGACTCCGAAGTATGTTTAGACCTTTGAGATACTGATACATCAAAAAAGTATTCTTGAGTTGATATCTACCTAACTTATTTTTTTAACTAGAAACATTTACAAACAAAGCACTTTTTTTTTTAATCGGGCTGACTTGTTTTACGATAAATACAATAAACTCAAACGCTTAACATCTCAAAAACATATTAACATGGAATCAAAATCAAAAATCGATCAAGAATTATTTTTTTAAAAATTTGCCATGTTAGGCTAGGACAAACAAAGGATTTTTGACTGACAATACATAAATACATGAAGTTAGAGTTGAAATTTCAATGCCACACACTATCCACGTGTTAATTGTAATATATGAAAAGTCTGACTAATACCATGTTATAGATTGATTTAAGGATCACAAGAGCCAAAATGGACTTTATCTCATTGGTATAAGGGATATATTACAATGTTTGGTTAAAACTTTTTGAGTTTGAGAATAAGAGGGGCAGACAGAGCACATAAAATTTCAATAAAATGATTTATCACTGCAAAATCCTTTGCACGGACTTATACACAGTACAGAGTTAGTTTTAATTGTGTAGCTAAACTTTCAGCTGTTCCATACAAAAGTTCAATAACTAAACCAAAATGTATGGAACAGGTGATATTTTCGCGCTTCCAAAGTTGGTCTAATAGTAAAAAGCCTTATAAGTCTAGCTAAATAATTAAAAATAGCCCTTGATATGGGAGTATTTAACGTATGCCTCAATGTTCGTTGATTTGCAAAGTTAATAATATTTTTAGACGAAACATTTATTAGTAATCAGAAGTCTTTAACATTTAATGGTAAAATTAAATTGAAAAAAAAAACAAATAAAATTACTCGAGACATATTCGATTCTAAAAAAACAAGAATCAATCTCGATCTTAATAATAAAACAATTTTTTTATCACGCATTCATTAAATGTAAAATGGAACTTATAGGTTATTCATTCTGTTCATTATGTGAAATTCTTTATTACGTTTATGTATGTCATAGAAAAATGAGCTTTAGTTCTTTGTAATAAGGTTTACCTATATCATCATATTATTAACCAGATATTAAACAGATGAGCTTTATTGTGAAGTGAGAAGGTTCATATTTCTATGACATTCAAATTATATGTATAATTGAACAGAAATAAGCTACCTATACATTTTTTGTAAAATATTTACGATAATCATTTTTTTAATTCAGCGTAAAAAAAAAAACAATTAAAAACATACCATCATACTTAAATTGGTAAACAACATGATCGCGATAAATGTTATCCAATTATTTTTTTTTTAAATTTTATCTTAATCAGTTGGGTAACTACAATAAACACACTATAAAGGTTTTAAATTACCGTGTAATTAGTGCGTGGTTGCACGGATGCCCAAGCCAATCTAAACCGTATTGCTAACAACATAAAAATAAAATCGGAAGTTCGTGAGCGTTTTTTATTTTACGACCCGCATCTTGCTATACAGGGTGATTTTTTAGTCACTATGGCCATACTTGCAGGGGTGGAAGCACTCAACAATATGAACAACTTTTATCATGGGACTAACTCTCGAGATCATAAAAAATTATCAGCTGTCCATATATTTTTTTAATTTTCTGGGACATTATTCCTCACACACGGCCATCTGACCCCAAACTAAGCAGAGCTTGTACTATGGAAGCCAGATAACTGAATACTATTATTCTTTTGTAAATACATACATATATAGATAATTACACCCCGACTCGGGACAAACAGACATGTTCATACACACAAATATTTATCCTGAGTGGGAATCGAACCCACGACCTGCGGCGTGATAGATAGGGTATCTTACCAACCACGCTAACTGGCCCGGCATTTCAAACTTTATGATGTTAGTGATAGGGTTTAAATTCGCTTGTGGAACCTATGTTAAGACAGGTTGGATTTTTTTAAACGTCTTTAAAAACCTATGTTTGGTTTAGAATGTGCAACAAGCGTCAATTTTAGAGTTGGTTCAATACTAAAAATTGTATCACATTTTTCTCTAAATATAGGTTTTTAAATGATGATAATTAAAAAAAAATACCACTCATACTATACAAAATAACCAGATCCGAAATTCACTACTATAAATAAAAAAGCTATTCTAGAATACATCGGTTTATTTATTGCTAAACCTGTGTACAATCACATCCCATATATTAATAACTAGCTGTTCCCCGCGGTTTCACACACGTTCCCGGGATAAAAATATCCTATAACCATCCTCAAGAATTGGACAATCGAAAGCAAAAATATTTTTACAAATCCGACTGTTAGTCCCCGAGATTAGCGCATTCAAACAAAAAAAAACAAACGTCAGCTTCATTACATTATATCGCGACTTACTCAACTAATTTCTGTACGATTAGAAAATTCAAACATAACTATATTTATTTAGTTTTCTAAATATTTTTGAACACAGTCGACATTTATTTACATTAACTTAATCGAATAACAAAAATCGCGCTCAACGAAAAAAAAAAACTTAATCCACAAAAAAACAAACAAACTTACAAACATACTCAGGTATCATAGTCTTCGTCTATCTGTAGATTTCCAGAGTTTAAACTATCTATATCCACTGTATGTGCTATTAATGGTTTCACATCCATTTTTTTCACTTCAATTTTGTGCGGTTTGGAATTCTGCCTATGTATTTGCTTAACATTCTTAAAGTCATTTTTCGGAACTACTATATTTGCTGCAGTCGTATCCAATACTTTAATCTCGGGATTAGATAGGTTTTTCGAGAAATCTATATTCAAAATTGGTGTGACAGGCGTCCTGGGCGTAGCGGGCCCTTTGATAGGTATACTATTCCAAACATCAACAAACGGCTTTGGCACTGGAATTTCCACTCTATGCACCGGTTCTACAGTGCTTAGATTCGTGTAGCTAGTCGACGGCTGTGGGCTAGAGTAGGTAGGGTTGACAGTTATGACACTTTGATGTTGGACTTCTTCTATTAATGTTTCATTGTAGAAATTAGCGGTTTGAACCGGTTTTTCTTCTGTTGCTTTCCTAGATAGATCTATGGCAATTTCGTTGGAGATTATTGTGGAGGTAACTGTTTGTGTTTTGACTGATCTGTTGGGTACTTCAGGGTCTGCTGAGAGGGTCCTCCTTAGTTGCTCCCTGGTGGAAGGTGCGATGTGCGGGACCCTGACATCGCCGCTGCTTGAGCTGGTAGAGTCTTCCCTTGCTATCCTTCGTGGAGGCTGTGTCATTTCTGAAAATCTGGAATATACTCTCTTGTGAATAAAGACGGGTTGATTCAAACTTAAGGTCTTTTTTTTAGATTTGCTTGGCACCCTGGTAAAGTTCATAGAGATAGTATAGCATGGTGTTAGGGTAGTTTTTAGAACCCGAGAACCTAGCTACCACCCTTGCTTTGTTACGAAGTTAAGGACGAACAAACAGACTCATTTTTTAATTTGCATAAATTTGGATATAAAACATGAAATAAGACTGACCTCGTGGAGTTTGGTGAACTCTCAGCGCTCATCATCTCCTTCTCTTCAGTAGCTGACACGTCTGGTATGTTTTTGACCTGGAATTCATAACAAATTCATTACATACTAATTGATACTGGCTTCCGCCCTGCGGTTTCAACCGCGTTACCTTATATTCCCGGGATAAAAATTATCCTATATGTTATTCTAGAGTATTATCTATCTATGTGGCATTCTTTTAGCATTTATAATATTAAAGAGGTATAATTTATTTCATAGTAAAATAGTAACATACTATCTACTATCCTACTATTATTAGGAATGATAAGTTAGGATTGTATGAAACATGTTTTTTTTTAATTGAATGGGCTTGCGTTAGATCTCCTACCCGTTGAAGAATGAAGACGAAACCTGATGGAGCACGCGTACCCAGAAGAAACCTATTCACTCTGGCCTTAAAAGTCCCTAGATTGTAGGAGTCAGGAAACAAAAACGCCGGGAGCAAGTTAGTATAACAAGGCTTCGTGGTTTTTCCAATTCGTCTTGCATATTATTTTTTTTACGAAATCCACCTTTCATTGTATGCTACAACAGAATGTAGCAGTCATATTTTAGTATTTTGGTGTGAAAATAATATTATAATAAAAAAAACTTGGTCAAGTGCATGTCGGGCGACGCACAGTATAGGGCTCCATAACATGGACATAGTAGCAAGTAAAGCAAAGTTAATTTTATCAGCAAAAATAAGTTTGTATTTCATGGTAAGACAGTGAAAAAAAAAAGTCATTCCTGCGGTCGCCAAATATGTTTGACTTTCGGGGTTATTCAGACCTACTCGGTTGCGGTCCCAATCGGGTAGACAAACTGATTGAGTAGTCTACTGAATAGGATGGCTCCTATTTTCTAATTTCAGACTTCTATTTGGAATGAGGCAGTCGAGCGGTACATGATCGCAGCAAAGGAATTCTTCGACTAACAGCATCAGTCTTAATTTAACGTGACAGATTTGTATCTTTAGGATACAAAGTACCGTACCGTGCTATGGTTTCCTTACGATGTTTTTCTTCACCGAGAGCTCAATTTACAGTAATGAGGTCAGCTGCCTCTGCAACGAAGTTCATTGGTTCGAATTCCACAATATAACTAAGATTGAGCTCTCGGTGAAAATAACCATGCTGATAAAAATAAAGCAGCAGGGTAGGGTACCTACCTGCCTAGTTACCACTACAGTTAATATCCTGATTTGTTTTCCAGAAATTGCACTTGAGAACCATTTCCTAGGTACCCTTCTAGGAATTGTGTATTTTCGCCTTTACCTACATCATTTACCATTATAGACTAGAGAGAGACGAATAACAATGCAACACCAGGCAACCAGAGTGAGACAGTTGTCAAAAACTAACCAAAATGTAAAAAGAACTTACCAGATCCTTAAGGAAGTCGAACCTCGACTCCGCCAGGATGCACTGCTTGACATGCGAAGGGCTGAGCGTCTTCGCGGTCCTCGCCATTGTCACCTGCATAGCCTTGCCCAGCAGAGATTCCACGAACAGCTCCAGTGTCCGAGGTATTGTGGTAAAGATGGAGGAGTTAAGGTGCTCATTTAGAAATTACAATTATTCCCACTTATTCAGACCTGCTCGGTTGTGGTCCCGATCGGGTAGACAAACCGATTGATTAGTCTACTGAATAGGATGGCTCCTATTTTCGCATTTCAGACTTCCATTTGGAATGAGGCAGTCGATCGGTACACGATCGCAGCAAATTAATTCTGCGAATAACACAGCATCAGCCTAAATTTAACAGAATAAAATCGTCCTTTCCGATCGGAATGACCACCGAATGGGTCTGAATAAGGAGGATTGTCCTAATACTATAAATTTGAAAGTTTGTGAGGATGGATGGATGTCTGGATGTTTGTTACTCTTTCACGCAAAAATTATTGAACGGATTTGGATGAAATTTAGCACACAGATAGAATATCCTGTTACCCTAGGTTGCCTGGAAGAAATCGCTTCAGCGATAAGGCCGCCTTAATTGTTTTCACTTTGATGTCTGTATTATTTGTAACTCCTGTGTTGTAATGTAGTGTAAACAATAAAGTATATTTGTATTTGTATATTCTGGATTAAAATGATTTTGGTTATTTTGTCTGTTTTTTTTTTATGATTTGCATGCAGTCGTCACCTTTAATTGGGACACCTTTTAACTGTTGTATATTCTTGTTCCTGTATCTATGAATATATTAATGTGTGTTTTGTTGGTGATCTAATAAATTGTAGGATACATTTCATCCCGGGAGAACATAAGATCCCTCTGAAACGCGGGTGAAGCCGCAGGGCGGAAGCTAGTACAGTCTGCCTCAAAAGTAGATTGGCATTTTAGTACCCTTTTATAATAGTCCATTGACATTTTCTTGACAGTTTGTATGAAAATTATGAATTGTGTAATGTGACACGGTACTAAAGTGCCAATCTACTTTTGACGCTGACTGTACAATATTGTCAATTATTCAATTTCAGAATACAGGATTCTTTAAGATGGCGCCTTTAAAAGTAATTTAGCATAATTGTAAGCAAAAGAGAACTATGAACTGAGATAAATGAATGGTCGAACAATCATACGATATACGCCTACTAATTTCTCATCAAACTCATATATGCAATACAAAGACTCTTGTTATCTTAATATATATATTTCTTGTGTGCGTGTGTATGTGACTGAACTCCTCCTAAACGACTGGACCGATTTGAATTAAATTTTGTGTGTATATATGAGTGGGTCCCTGGATGGTTTTAAAATACAATTGGACCCGGTAGATGGCGTCGTAATCGAGTTTGGACAGGACAACGTCTGTTGGGACAGCTAGTCTTAATATATATATTTCTTGTGTGCGTGTGTATGTGACTGAACTCCTCCTAAACGACTGGACCAATTTTGATGAAATTTTTTGTGTGTGTTCGTGGAGATTCGAGAATGGTTTAGATTAAACGGCTGGACCGATTTGGATGAAATTTTGTGTATGAGTTGGACAGGACAACGTCTGTTGGGACAGCTAGTAAATATATATATACCTACATTAATATATAAGTATCTCATCCCACATACTCAGTCACGACAACCCAAGATCATGAAAACAAAGAGATAGGTCGTTTAAGTTTAATGTACCTACAGGGCTATTTTTAATTGTTTCCCTAAACTTTTAGGGTTGAAAATCATAATATATATTTCTTGTGTGCGTGTGTATGTGACTGAACTCCTCCTAAACGACTGGACCGATTTGAATTAAATTTTGTGTGTATATATGAGTGGGTCCCTGGATGGTTTTAAAATACAATTGGACCCGGTAGATGGCGTCGTAATCGAGTTTGGACAGGACAACGTCTGTTGGGACAGCTAGTCTTAATATATATATTTCTTGTGTGCGTGTGTATGTGACTGAACTCCTCCTAAACGACTGGACCAATTTTGATGAAATTTTTTGTGTGTGTTCGTGGAGATTCGAGAATGGTTTAGATTAAACGGCTGGACCGATTTGGATGAAATTTTGTGTATGAGTTGGACAGGACAACGTCTGTTGGGACAGCTAGTAAATATATATATACCTACATTAATATATAAGTATCTCATCCCACATACTCAGTCACGACAACCCAAGATCATGAAAACAAAGAGATAGGTCGTTTAAGTTTAATGTACCTACAGGGCTATTTTTAATTGTTTCCCTAAACTTTTAGGGTTGAAAATCATAAAACTCATAAATACAAACAACTTTCACTATGTAACCAACTCTGAAAGCGCGTAATATCTACTGATACATTTTGGTTAACTAGGTATTGAACTTTTGTATGGAACAGCTGTTGTTTTTCTGCATTTTTATAATGTATATTTTATTAATAACACTGAAGTAATAGATTGAGGGCTGACTGTTTTGATTATCATCTAGATACTATAAAGCTGAAGAGTTTGTATTTTTGAAAGCAGCAACGTCACAAATTGGTTTAATTAGCCCCTTGACCGAGAAAGGTGAGTGAAAGCACAGGGAACACGGATGAAACCGCGGGGGACAACTAGTTCAAGATAAAAATCAATGTAAATACATAAAATGTAATATTATTTGTTTTATGCCTAATGTCTTCTATCTGGTTATACTCACTTTAAATTAAGAGATTTTTGAGTAAGGGCTATGCCTTTGGATCCACAATATATGAAACAAGTACTTATTTTACATAATAATAACTTTTAATACCAAGACATTACGCACCATGCTCATACTCAAAGTCAAAGCCATTTATTCAGTTTAGGCCCTAAGAGGGCACTTATGAACGTCGAAACTACTGAAGTTACCACCGATTCGGAAGTCGCCATCAACAGAGAAGAGCCGGCAAGAAATTCAGCAAGGTTACATTTTATATATATAGTTTTTTTTTTGGACAATCTGACAATGTTAGCTTTTTTTCCATTAAATGTTTTACAATTATTAAAGAAATAATACGCATAAACACAAAAATGAAAAACAAAAATAACAAGAAAAATAAATAAAAAATAATAACCTGAACAAGTTCAAATTTTAACTAAAAATTAGTATGCTCCTAGTCATATCTATTTATTTTTATGCTCCCTGGCTAACAATGTTGCGTTGTGACGTCACACACATTTGTAGCAATCACATCATGGCATACGCAATAAAACTTGCTATAAAATCTATGATGACATTGATGACGCATGTTTACCTACTGTTGCTAAATGTATTTTATTTTAGGCAAATTATTATTAGTCATAATACATACTAAGTACTTCAATTGATACTCATTTATGATTAATTTTATTTCCACATCAACTGCCCTCGCAAATTATAAGCGATGAGTCGAAATTATAAAGTTTCATTATTTATCTTTCAAAATACGAAAGTGTGTGGATGTTTGTTATTCAATCACACCGAAATGGCTAAAACTTGACACAAAGATAGATCATATCCTGGAATAACATGTTAGATACTTTTTATATTGAGAAAACATAAAATTCCTCAGAAACGTGGGTAAAACCGCGAGGCGGATGTTAATTAAAATATAAATGGTGCTCCCACACAGCTGTTCTATTCCTAGCTTTCGCGGATTCTCGGAAAAGGTACCGTATGTCACTCTCCCTACGGCCCATTAAATATCTCTATGCAAAAAAACATGTCAATTTGTTGCAAAGTTGCTTCGTGAAGGAAGGACAAACCAACAAGCTGAAGAGTTTGTTTGTTTGAACGCGCTAATCTCATGAACTACTGGTTCGAATTGAAAAATTATTTTAGTGTTGGATAGCCCATTTATGGAGGAAGGCTATAGGCTACTTTTTATCCCGGGAAAACATAAGATCCCTAGGGAAAGCGGGTGAAACTGCGGGGCGGAAGCTAGTAGGGATATAACTATAAATAATTAAAATATCACAAGGGTTTCTTTATGCAAGAAGCTTCATAGAAAATAGTTTTAACTTAGAGGGATAATAAAATCAGTAAGATCTTGACCACTCAGAGATTTTCTTTTTCACTTCGTATAGGCTTGTGTGTTGACCACAATCTCACCATGGTAAGTGATGATGAGGTCGAAGATAGTAAAGACACACAGCCTAGAATGAACTGGCTCTCAAGAGCAGATTAACAGAACCACAAAATAAGAAATAGTACTACCGTAACGGAACCCCAGAAATATTGACCTAGATTCCTTCAAATTCTTCTCTTCTATTCTCTAAAATATACCATGAATATTGGACTAGGGTATCCTAGGGCACTAAGGAGGGGTTTTGGAAATTTCATACCAAGGGAATCGGTGGTGAAACCGCGGATAGCGAGGTATAGTGTACGCTGGGCCGGTTTACGCAAATCCCAAAAATGGGATACAACTTTATACATTTACATTTTTCTATTTATTTTATTGTAGTGTGTTTACCTATACCTAATGCATTAAATAAAACTTATTACTGTTATTATTCTATGATAGCTCAGTGGTAGTGTCGGATGCCGCGGAGAAGGTTGTGGGTTCGAATCCTACAACGAGCTTGTGCAGAAAATCGTCTTGAGAAAAATGTTGAAAATCTGTCGCCGAACAATGTGTGCCTGCTGCACTTGAGATTCAGTTCTTTCTAGGCTTTGTGTGCTACATTATAGTGAGATTATGACCAAACACAAGCCTATACAAAGTGAAACAAAATATCTAAATAGATTAAACTAAACCCAGGTTTAACACGAACATAAGAATTTATGTTCCTTAAAACATATTCAACCATACATATTAATCTTTTAAGTCAACAACCGGCTTTATCAATGCAACAGTTTAAAAATATACCTACACAAAGCCAAAACTGTATGCTTATCAAATAAACAGCTCCGGTAGGTATTACATCTCAGTCAGAATTGATAACTGACATCCTCTGATAAATCTAACATATTCTATATACATTTTAATAAGATCATTGGACGAAAATAGATGCAAAGCTATTAAGTAATGATTTGTGTATGGTTGTCAAATCATAGTTATTAGTTATATTGTAAATGTTATTTTGGGTAAATTTTTTGAGGTTCCCTATTGAGATCAAACAGTCATTACAGCTGTATTGGGAGAAGGTACAAAGAGCATATATAATTTAAAATTATTGCTAGATGGGAATGTTATTTACGTTGAATGTGAATACAAAAATACTTTAGCAATTAAAATACTAGCTGTCTCCTGTGGTTTCACATGTATTCCTGCACGAAAATGTACTGTATGTGTATCTCCGTGGTCTAAGTTACCATTGTCTGGTAGTTTAGCCATGAAGGTGTAACAGCAAAACTTACATTTGATTTTAATTTGAGAATTAATATTTTATAATGATAAATATTATTCAGAGATTCAGACCATTTAACATGGCTCCATTTCCATGCTTTGTTTACATGACAAACATTTGTTAATTTCAAATTAGCTGTTGTGGAGTATTAATAGATGTTTTTACAACAAACAAAGGTTAGTCATTGATACTGGGAATGACTATGCAAGCAGAAAGGATACAGTAATTTTTGCATAGGTTAGTAAATATCACATTTTCTATTCTATCAGGTTTTCTTTAATACCCAAGATTTTGATGTTTTTTACTTTTCCATTTTTAGCATCATGTAGTTTAATATAGTTTTAAAAGAGTTATGCAAGACTTAAGCGATGGATTCTATTCAGTTGAAAACAACATAATTTAGAAGAGTATGTATATGTTTGTTGACAAACAAACTGAATACTGACAATGGAAAATAATTATATGTTCTGAACTTCATAAGGCCCCTGTTATGGTGGTGTGTGTAATACATTTGAATACAGATTTTATTGTGACCAATATACATAAATGTAATCTCTTGATTTAAATAACAATGCATTAATTACGGAAGAACAAGAGATAAATATTTAAATAAACCTCAGATTGGACCAGATGATGATAGAGCAACTAATTAGAATTTGTTTTCTGATCCAATTATGGTCATATTTAAAAAAGGATATAAATTATAATTGGTACGGCTTGGGCAACTTTCCCCACTTCCTCGTCCGTCTGCATTATCTTCTTGATTCGTCCCTACAAACAAACAATGTCATGATATCACCAATTGCTGAATTTTTTTCGACAAAAACAACAAACAATATACATTTTGGGGGTTAAAATAACGTTTTTTCAACTTACAGCTGGGAATCTGGCATTGTATTTTCTTTTTTTCGAGGGCATATTGGTAATACGTTCACTTTAACACCAATTAAACAATAAAATTAGTTCACTTCACCATCAGTATGTATTACTTCTCGCGCATTTTTGAGGTTATAAAAGGGGGACGTTCGCTGCCTACTTCATTTATATACGAATCTGACAGTTTCACCACCATTTTTTTAGGAGCGTCTATCAACCTTACGTATAACTTTCTGTAAATAGTGTAAAATTTATTTGCTTTGGACTAATTATAAGTAATTGAGCGTAATAAACAATAAAATATATAACTCATGAATAGAAATTTCCATAAATTAGTAATTAATTTGGCTGTATGATTCGGATCTTGATCAAAAGATTCAATTAAAAAGTGATGTAAAGTTTCGTTTTGAATCAGTTTGCACGATATACGACATACACACAGTACATACAGTTTTAGTAAAATATAGAAATAAAATATAGACTTCGTAGAATTTATCGTTTGGTATTATATTTGAAATATAAATATAAATTATTACATTATAAATTTATAAAATAAAAAAATTATTACATCAACTAAACAAGAAAAAATTAACCAGTTAACTTCTATTTTATTTAACGACTTAATTAACCCACGAGGCTACGAATCAATTAACGAACGAATTAATAAATCTCAGTGCCTTCCATCCATAGCCCAAACTAATAAAGTGCTTATTATTACACTTAAGTTAGGACCACAGAGTACTTTTTTGGTTAGGACGCCGATTGAGGATGGCCCTAAATCGGGTAAGAAGTATAGTGATTACACTTAATATCCTAATTAGAATCCTAAAGGGCGTCACACACGGTGAAGATAAGTTAATATTTTATCTTAAGAGAAAGAGAAGGAAAGTGAAGGTAGGTAGTTGCTTCTCTTTTCATTGTATAAAATGCTGTCTCATTTATCTTAAAATAAAATAAAATGTTATAGTATCTTCGCCGTGTGTGACGCCCTTTAGTCGGTCAGAATGGATAGTTACTATACTCTTTGGGTCAGACGACTCGTACCGTACAGTGATGCCAGATGGAGGGGATTCCATTCAAATTCGGAGGTTTTTTTCGACTCTGGGGGGAGATACGAGAGGAAAGATTCTTTGAGGGGACTGTCGTTACTATCACTGAGCTATCATTGTCTTACAACTAATTGTAATTGTTTGTTGTTTTACTGATTATCAATATTACGTGGTAATAAAAGAAACCCATTACTAATGTTACTAATTGTTTTCTTATATGAAAAAAAAATAGTGGAAAATTTAGCGATTATGAGGAGAGGGCCTTTTTTTGTTAGTTGTTTTCTGGTGGTTTTAGAAATTGAATCTAGTGGAGACCTCGTTTAACTGTTGGCAGCACTGCCAAGTAGTCGCTCTAAATAAATCGTAGCGATGCGATTACACTTATCCTAAATCATACACAATTTAGGATCGGGACCTTCCTAAATAGGAAGCAACTGCTCTAACTACGATTACACCTATCCTTTATTTATCCTTCCTTATCCTAAATCGGCGCCCTAACTAGGATAAGTGTAATAACTACTTAAGAGCTACAAGGGATGCTGTTCGGCTGGTTTGGCGATTCAATCAAAGAGGATATCATCATAAACACGTACTGATTATAATATACTCTTTGATCATAAACACTACGTCAATCAACTTAATCGCTACGTCTACAAACTGTTTTACAGTTTGGCAGATTTATCGATTTATTATCGATTTAGATATGTATATTTAAATAAAAAAACATACATTATTAGCTACCTTGCTTAACCCGTAATTCCATCCAACAGCATGATTTGGTATCTCATATTATTATTTTGTGTTATCTGTCTGTGACGTAGTTAGTGATTATAATCCTCCTTGGTCTGTGGAACGGAACGGAGCTGTAGGGGTGTCCACTTAGAAAATACATCGATGGTTTTTTTCGAAACTGTGCATCGATGTTTTCAGATGCATTGGTTAGATACATCGATGTTTTCTTGACATCGAGTATTTTTCTAAAATTATATCACAACACTGTAGTGAGTCTGCCCCCTGACACTCCATACAAACCAAGAATAACTTTTAAATGATTTTTTTGGTTACCTATGGAATTTATAAAATAAAATATAAATAATTCGTGTTGAAAAGTATCTTACATTCATTAAATTATGAAATTCACCATTCACATGAGAAATGAGTTAACATAACATTAGATACTTTTGTTTACTTATAAGTTCCTGTCAATCCAGATATTCCGTTCAGTAGAGTAAACATTCACGAAACATAAAACCAAAATGTAATTTAACGTTTTTATTCCCACTAAGCTCACCAAGACAGAACGAACGAATCACAGCGTACATTCTATTACTACATAATACGAAACAAACTGTTTCTATTGTAATTTTTATATCAAAACAGAGAATTGAAACAGTAATATTTTGGTATTTTAACAGGTAATGATTGATTCGATGTTTTATGAAAATACATCGATCAAATCAATAGCTTTTCAAAACATCGCATCTATTCGATGCATCGTATTATAAACATCGAGTGAATCCGATGCATCGATGTATATCGAATATCGCTACGGACGGAGCTGAGCTGGCAACAATATCAGTCAGTAAAATGGCGTCGTTGTCAAGGTATGTTAGTATTTTTTCCCTTATATTTTTTCCCAAATACCGATAGTCTAAAAGAAATGTTCAATCTATTAAAATCCACAATAAAACTTACTTGCTCTAAATAATAAATTTACTATATCCATAACTGTTTGATTATCTGTCAAAAATCATATCTAAATCCTCACCAATATTTACGTTTTAATTTAGAGTCGAATTTCGCAATTCCTCTTGTAACCGTCAACAAGATAACAAGCTCACTATGTGTGCCATCAATTAACACGCACAGGCACACCTCAAATATATAAATTCATGGTTGTAATTTTATGGCGTATGGTTTTCTAGTTTACTGCCAGCGCCCACACAGCAGGTGTGGGATCGCGATGATGAGATCAAGGCGAAACGCGTTGGCAGCGCGCTGGTGGTATCCCACACCAGTGTTCCACCTTACGGACAGAGGAAAGGATGGGTGCCAAGAGCAGAGGAAGATTTTGGAGGTTGGTTTTTGAAACTATATGAGACTGCATAACAGATTTCGAACCCTGTACTACAAAGAATAAGAATCTTTAGCGTACTCTTTAAAGTTATTGACCGATTCGTCGGAATCTTTTTTTTCTATGTACCTATGTTGTTATCAACCAATTATTCAAAGAATGGTCTAAACTTTCTTCAAGACTACTCTCTGACCAACTTATCCATTAATTACAAATTTTAATGTAATGTTTGTTACTCAACTAAATAAGTATTCCTATTGATGATCTCATAGATAAATGAATATTATATCATGTTATCTCAAAATAACATTAATTATTTATGAATCCTGCAGATGGCGGTGCATTCCCCGAGATCCATGTTGCTCAATACCCATTGGGAATGGGTGCACGTGGCAAGGAGAGCACTTCCAATGCTCTAGCAGTTCAGCTGGATGAGTCTGGACGTGTTAAATACTCCGCTATTGCGCGGCAAGGACATAGTGCTGATAAGGTTAGTCCAAATCTTGGTCCTACATAGTCTTATGTAACTGAAAGTTACGTATATTAAAAAACTAGCTCCCGCCCCGCGGTTTCATCTGTGTTCCCCAGGGATCTTATGTTTTCCCGAGATAAAAAGTAGCCTATGTTCTTCTCCATACCATAGCTACCTGCGTGCCAAATTTCATCGCAATCGGTTCCAAAGTTTAGGCGTGAAAAGGTAACAAATAAATAAACAAACTCATTTATAATATTAGTTAGGATAATAGTTCACATTGCCAGTGATAACTCTTTTGCCTAAGCTATCAAAGAGAAAATGGTTTTGCCAAGGGAACATTATGATGAATATAAAATTTTACTAAGAGCCTTGTAATTTAAATTATAGTTGATTTAATAAACTTTTGCTTTGTCCACAGATAATCTATTCAAAACTGACAGACTTACTACCGTCAGAAGTTCTAGCAGAAGATGATCCAAATCTGCAGAAACCCTCAGAGGATGACATCCAGGAGATTACGGAGAAGACTAAACTGGCATTAGAGAAACTGACTAATGCCAAAATATCTGCTGCGTTACCGGTCAAAGCTGCCCCTAAAGCTGTGAGTTGAAATTTGTGTTACACTTTGTTATTATTCAGATATTGTTAGTATTTTGGTGTTTGTTTTTTTGTGGGAAATGTCAGGATATATCTATACAAACTGTCTATCTTTGCCAAAAATTTAATGTGAATGATGTAGAAAGAGTAACAGAATGCAAAGAGATATTTTTTTTCTTGTCTGTATGTTTGAACATGTTGGAAACCACTTAACCAATTTATTTTGATAGAGTTTCCACTGGTTATTGGGGCTTGACTTGGCACTGAAAGAAATTGGTTGAAAAGAAGAATCTACAGATATTTTATAATGTGCATCCTTAAGTACCAATTCATCTTAAAATCATCCTTAAATGCTAAAAGAGAGGTCATCAGTAAACTTTGACCTGCCTGTCCAATATCATCATCAAATCATTTCAGAGGTCAAAAAAGTATAGTCCTAGGTAGACCTACGTTTGAGAAGCATTCTATTCATACAGTTTCCTTACAAAGTTTTCCTTCTTCAACATACTAAATTAACTTCAATATATTTCTCTATAACAAGTAGAGAAGAATGACACTTACCAATCGCGCTGATAGTACATAACATTTGCAGGCGCCCGCGCAATACATACGGTACACTCCGGCGCAACAAGGAGGCGCTTTCAACTCTGGAGCTAAGCAGAGGGTTATTAGGTTTGTATTTTTAAAAATACGTGTGGCACTCGGGGACTGCCGCGGTAAAGCTTTTGCATAGCATTTTTTTATCAACTTATGCAATTATAATAATTTATTTATTTTTTATTTAGGCAGTTTTTTTTTTTAATTTTTTTTCTTTGATATTAATAGATACCTATACACCTTCTCACAAACAGCATACACACATACATACACGTTAAGCGAACGCTTGACGTGTATGTATGAGTGTGTGGGAGGTGTTAGGTTTTTTTTTAACAAAATTTCTCGATTCGGTATCAAACTCCGAAGCCCGCGATAAAAGCTATATAATAGCTTAAAAATTAGAAGACCGTATGTAAACTTTTGCAGGGTTTTTTTTTATTTCAGCTCAATAATGTATATGGATGTGAAATACTAACCATTTTGGGTTTACAATAAAACATCATCGACACAACTGTAATGAGTTACAATATGTAATATATTTTTATACCACTAAAGGCTCGCGAACATTAGGGGCGGGCCGCAGTGGGCCGCACCGCAACGGCCATATGTAAAAGAGGGCTAGAAATACTCGTATCTATCCGTTTGGTATGGGCCGCTGCGGCCCACCCTAACGTGGCCGAGTCTGACCCAGGATGGTGGAGGCGCAGGCGGACCCGATGGAGCCGCCGCGGTTCCAGCTGAGCCGCAAGATCCCGCGCGCGGCGCCGTCGCCGCCCGCGCCCGTGCTGCACTCGCCGCCGCGCCGCGTCTCCGTCAAGCAGCAGCGCGACTGGAAGGTGCCGCCCTGCGTCTCGCACTGGAAGAACGCCAAGGGTGACCTCCGCCTACCTTATGACTAAACGTAAACGGACAAACGTCCACTTTTTGTTAAGAAAAAATTTTTTTTAATAGAAGCTTTTTTTGGTGACCGCCCGGGCATTGTCTTCGAATATACTAATGTATACCGAATATCGAGTCGATCCGACCGCTGGAAGTGGGTGAAATTCGACCTGCGAGATTCCACCTTAGCGAACGTAGTAACGTACGTACTTTGCAAGTTAAATAAAAACTTGTAAAAAATTATGCAACTCGGTATAAATAAAAATGAATAAAATAAATATTCTGGGACATCTGACCCCAAATATTATAAATATAAATATTGTGATACAGCAGTGAATATAGCTCTCCTATTTTCTCTCTCTGGCTAAATACTCCCGTCTCTCTCCCGCTTGTACATGCGCATGCGCCCACCTTGTGTTTACTCGTCACCTAGCAACGTATGTAACATTTTGCGCTGAAATTCAATAGGTATTGAAGTTTTACTCTCATCACGCCTAAAGAAACTTTGAATCAGGATATAGGCTTACTGCAGGATATAGATTGATCATCTATTCGTCTGGATTCAAAGTTTTTATTGGACCAATCATTTGAAAAGTGGTCCATGATATGATAAGGTAGACTTACATAGACCACAATAAACCAAAAGTGAACATAATCGAAAACGGCTGGTATTATTATTTAAAAAAAAACACATCACCATCCTAGTGTATTCAGTGAGTGCTTGAGTACCAGTTCCTTTGTGAAGGAAGATTGTGTTCAAATAGAAATCAGTTTTAATAAAAAAAAAATAGTCCTAAAATTTCTATTTCTCCCCAGGCTACACAATACCCCTGGACAAGCGTCTAGCGGCAGACGGGCGAGGCTTACAACAGGTCCACATAAACGAGAATTTCTCCAAGTTAGCTGAGGCTCTCTACATAGCAGATAGAAAAGCCAGAGAGGCAGTTGAAGCGAGAGCTCAACTCGAGAGGAGATTAGCACAGAGAGAAAAGGAGAAGAAAGAAGAACATTTGAGGATGTTGGCGCAGAGGGCCAGAGATCATCGAGCTGGTGAGTGATTTAAATTTGTGTTAGTGAGTTGAATTCCTTAGAAGGTAATGAGTTTAATCCTACGGTTAGTTGAGCTTTTGTTAAAGGAAAACATTGTCAGGAAACCATATCAAACTATACCTAATGTCGAAATCTGTCTCCAATCACCGTGTATTCCAGTGGCAGCAGAGATCTAGTACCCTTCTAGGCTTTGTTTTCACTTTTGGGTATATCATCACTTTCCACTTTGAGATTTTATTCAAATAACAATAAATAAATAAATAAATATTCTGGGACATTAATCCTCACACACGGCCATCTGACCCCAAACTAAGCAGAGCTTGTACTATGGAAGCCAGATAACTGATATACTACATATACTATTTTTCTTTTGTAAATACATACATATATAGATAATTACACCCAGACACAGGACAAACAGACATGTTCATGCACACAAATGTTTGTCTTGAGTGGGAATCGAACCCACGACCTGCGGCGTGATAGATAGGGTATCTTACCAACCACGCCAACCGGCTCGTCAAATGTATTTACACATTAAGAAAGGTCAATAAATATGGTCATACTATTATTTAAACTGTGGTAATATTATTAAAATTAGTTTTATCTTCACTTATGAATCATGGCCACCAAACAAACAATAAATACCAGTCCACAAATAACGTTATGTTATAAACAACATAGGTATCCGAGCGCCCGAGGAGGAGCCCGAGCCGACAGAAGTGGACGAGAGCGGCCTCACGGTGGCCGAGCGGGACAAGCTAAGGGCCGACAGGCACAAGGACCGCCAGAGGGAGAGGAACCTGGCCAGGGCTGCCCCTGATAAGAGGTCACTCATAGCATGTTCACTGTTATTATAATTTAATTCTTTTATACAGGTGATTTTTTCAAGTGGGCGTGATTTTTCAAAAATCCAATGATGCAGTTTTAGTTTTTATCAAAATCGGGCTCGAGACTCCTTTGAGTATTTTTCGCTATTCCTTGTAGGTTAGGATTATATATAATACTAGCTGTCCCCCGCGGTTTCACTCGCGTAGCGGTTTAAAAAATTGATAAGATCCTATTCTCAGACTTCCCCTATATGTACACAAAATTTCATAAAAATCGATCGAGCCGTTTCGGAGGAGTATGGTAACTAACATTGTGACACGAGAATTTTATATATAAGAATTTAGGGTTTTTATAGACCCTATTATGTGACTTGTATTGAAAGTAGTAAGGATTTTATGTAATAAATCTGAGTTGGTTTAAAAAAGAGTAATTATTGAATTTATTGCCAGCTCTTCTCAACAAAAGCAACCTTCCGCACCGTGGGTTAGAGTCAGACTATTCATATGTGCTTGTGAAGGCCTATTTGAATAAAAAATATGTTCATTTTTATGATGTATACTAGCTGTCCCCGCGGTTTCACTTGCATTCTTAGCATAAAAAGTAGCCTATAACCTTCCTCAATAAACTGGCTATCTAACGCAAAAATATCGGTGTATTAAGTTCCTACAAAAATGTCCTTACTTTCAGTTTTTCCAGAAATTTCCAATTTTCCAGGCAACTTTTCCAATTATTCTCTTCTTAAGAAAAAAAAAATTGCCGAATTGGTTCACCCATTGTCGAGTTTTGAGCTTAGCAATACATTTGCTATTCATTTTTATTTATTTCATTTTATTTATATAGATAATGTCCATTTCAGATCTAAGCTAGTGAAAGACCGTGAACGCGATATATCTGAACAGATCGCGTTGGGTATGCCGGCGAAGACCAACCAGGCGGGTGATGCCATGTTCGACCAACGACTCTTTAATAATAGCAAGGGGATGGATAGCGGTAAGTAACTATATATATAAAATTCAATGTTTGTCTGTCTGTTTATTTGTAACAACGCTCCTATACCATTGATACAATTGCGATTAAAGTTTGGTGAGTTGTGCGCACGCGCGCGATGGATTCTGAAAGAAAAAAAAATGGTTTTGCAACTCGCGCCAGGGTTTTGCTATTATGTTATATGTATTGCTAGCTGTCAAAAGTAGGAATTAGTTGTACAGCATCCAAGGACTCCCTAGTCAAAATGGGGGTACCCCAGGGCTCGATACTAGGGCCATTTCTGTTTCTAGTTTATATTAATGATTTACTATCTGTTGTAACTGATCTCAGATATTGTCCTGTTTGCTGACGATACTTCATTAATTTTCAAAGTAGATAGAAAAGACAATGAACTTATTAGCTGTTAGAAAAATCAGACAGTTGACGAATGTCGAGACAGCCAAAATAGTATATTTTGCATATTTTCATAGTCTAACTATATATTTGTTAACAGGCTACGGTGATGATGAGGCCTACAACGTATACGACAAGCCGTGGCGCAACCAAGACACAGTTGGTGCTCACATCTACCGACCCACAAGAAACGCTGATAAAGACAACTATGGAGGAGATCTGGACTCTATGGCTAATACACGCAGGTACAATTTTGAGAGTCAGTTGTCTTCTAAGCCTTGTATAGTAGGCAGCAAACTCGTCATTTATGTCCATCGGTAGCCACTTACCATCAGTTGATAAGTCTTCCGGCTTGACGACCTTCTCATATAAAAAAAAACTAAAGTATGGCAATGCAAAACTATCCAAATAAGTCCAGAATCGATGAGTCTGGCCTACAGGGCCATTAAGGAGTCAACGACTCCATCATCAGCTCAGCTTGTTGCATCAAAATATGGAGTTGTCTTAACACTTAGGTACAGAAGGAAGTTGCCAAAATTTCAATTTATTGCAATATTTTGATACTGAATGAGTTTCGAGGTGCAAGATTTCCGTACATAAGTAATGAGAAATTATTATAAAAAGTTTATACTTTTCTCTAATTCTACCTACCGTTAAAACTAAAAATCTATGTAAAAAAATTAACCATGATGAATTTCTTGCCGGTTTTTCATAGTTGAAGGCTGACTTCTTAACTGGTGGTAACTCCAGTAAATTCTTCATGCCCTCCTCAATTATGAAAGTAGATACCAACTAAAATGATTTCACAGTTAATTACTAACAATATATAAACTTCATCGCAAATGAGACAACTGTATATAATTAAAGTGTACTTTTCCAATTGCACAGATTCGTGGCAGACAAGGAGTTTGCAGGCACGAGCAGCAGCAACACACGCGCTGGTCCCGTTCAGTTCCAGAAAGACGCGCCCAGCTCTAGAGATGAACCTGTTTGTCTTTTTTTATTATTTTTTACTAGTAATCCCCGACGTGCGTTGCAATGGCTCTTTTTACCTTTTTAGGGTTCCATACCTCAAAAGGAAAAAAGGAACCCTTATAGGATCACTTCGTTGTCCGTCTGTCTGTCTGTCAAGACCTTTTTCTCAGGAACGCGTGAAGGTATCATGTTGAAATTAATATCACATACTTAAGTCTGCAATATCTTGAAGCTGTGATAAAATCTAACTTCCAAGTCATCGCAATCAAAAGATATGGCCGTTTATGCCGCATATTTTGAGACTAGCAACTACTCGCAAGGGAATCAAAACCTATAGGGTTACTACCCGTTGACCTAGAATCGTGAAATTTGGCAAGAAGCAATGTCTTATAAAAGAATAAATCCGCAAACCGCAAATTTGTCGTTAATTTTGTTTTGCGATTATAAACTTATTTGCAGTTGGTAAGCTGACCTAGACCTATGTCGATATATGGGGACAACAGTTTACCAACGGCAAGTTTGTCTCTCAATCTAGTTTATCTTTTAAGATTCCCGTGATGAACGAACTATTTACATACCTATAAGTTTGTACGGAATCCTCAGTGCGAGTCCAACTCGCACTTGGCCGGTTTTTTATTTGTTAGAAACGCATCCAGGGCATACATACAAACAAACAATCAAAATCATCCAGTATAATATATTATAGAATGGTATTGATTGATAATCTTCGACTTAGTTTACCTTTACAAAATCACCCACTCCATTATAGACTCTCCCGAACTACTAGCTCACATAAGCCTTAACATTAAATTTAGTGCCCGTAGATCTAATGAAGTCAATCTATTTTCCCTACAAATTTATAAAAATAACATTTCGTATTACAACCCTTTGACCAGGATGGCTCGTCAATATAACGAGATGGCAAAGTGCAATCACTTACTTGTGGACATATTCTGTCACAATATTAATAAATTCATCAGTGTCATTAAAGGCATCCTCCATCGTAGGTTAAGTGCTGACCCTTGTGGCCCGGGTTGCTATACCTAAATGACTTGACCCACCCTCATCGTTAAACTGGTGTCGAGGAACTTCTTATATTTTTTTTTTCACTATGTTACCTTTAATAGTAATGAGCTTTTTCATTATTGTAACATTAATTTTGCAGTGTGCACATAGTTTTACGTTAGAATCCAGTTCAAAACTCTTAGTTTTAAGTTTATTTTTGTAAAGATTGTAATGTGTTTTGTGCATCAAATAAATAAATAAATAAATAAAAGATCTTTTGAACCAGTGTATATGACATTTTTAATTTTAGAAATTTGACTACTAATTGGTTTTGCATTAGGGTAGCATATCTAGACACACGGCAGTGCATCAGCCAAGTTCGCAAAGCAAAAGGACACACCGACCATGGGCTATATACATATATTACTTGACCCATTTCGGGCTACTTTTGACCTCCCAATCTACTATTAATCTATTTGATTCCTCTTGTTAAATTTTTACATAGACTATGTCCTCTATGGTCATAGAGGATAGAAAACTAATCTTCCATTGTCTAACATAGTTAATTACATTTGTCAGGCCCGTAACCAACCGGAGTTGGAGAGTGATCCGTTCGGTCTCGATCGTTTCTTGAGCGAAGCCAAACGCGCCGACAAGTCCGGCCGCAAGCGAGATCATCACGACAAACACGACCACCATAATAAAAAGCGAAGGGATTGAAATGTGAGTACATGTACATTAATAAATTAATATCCGAATATTCATACATAGATAGCTATCTGATCACAAATTTAGCAGAGCTTGTTCTATGGAAACTTGATGCCTGAATACTACTTGTATATTCAAAGTTCCACCTGTTCGGAAGTCGCCTTCAAATGAGAAGAACCGGCAAGAAACTCAGCAACGTTACATTTTTTATAATTTTTTATTTTATTTGGACAGGGAAAATGTTGGCTTTTTCCATTAAATGTTTAACAATACAATAATATATACTATAGACATTTATTTCCGGTTCTTCTCAGCAAAAGCAACATTACAAGAGTCTGACAATTCATAAGTGCTTGTACTTTTACACAGACATGCATACAAATGTTTGTCCTAGATTAAAATCGAACCCACAACCTGTGGCGTCGTAGTTAGGGTATCTAACCTCTACGCCTAACGACCCTTCAAAGTTATAACGTGGTGAGAGGTCAGAGCTAGTGAGGTCGAATACCGTGGGAGGTCGTGGTTTCGGTTTCTAGCTTTTCGATGAAGGAAAACACAGTGGTAGGGTACTTAGTATAGTAGTCACCTGGCTGGCTACCACCCTTATGTTGCTAACCTGTCACCCAAGCATATATTTTCTAGACTTTGAGTGCTTAACTGTTGTCCACATTGTCACTTACCATGGTGAGTTTGTGGTCAAACACAAGCCTATACACATTAAAAAGATTGTAATATTCTATTACTCAAACGTCACTTGGCCCCATTTGCAATCTGTCTGTGCTGAATCTGGGTGTAAAATTGGAATATTAAAATTTATTCATATATATTGGTGTCAAAAAATGTTAGAACAGATATTTTCTTGGTGACAAATTTTTCCAATTCCTATGCAATGTCTCCATACTTGTCTGTGATTGCATTGGGCCCTAACGTCTTATATTTCAATAATTGTTTTTATTAAAATTATGAATCGTAAGTTTTTCTTGTTTCAGATTTTTATAGAGTGTAGAAATGCGCTAGCTGCCTAGTTCATAAGTCGAGAACATTTTTGTATTTTGTTTATGCACCGAATATCCAATGGGTTATTATAACTGTAAATATCTTACCTGATGTAAAATAACTCCACAATCATCATGAATACGAAGATGTAGTAAACTTAGCACGAAGGAAAATAAAAGATAATTTTTTTGTTTGAAGTTACATAAGCCCTAAGTATGACATAACAGGGAACTTTACTGCCAATTTCTCCTACTAGAGGCGCCACGGTATTGTAAAAAATGACGACTTACAAGACAAAACTATATGTCACATAACGTGACGTGGACACATTTACGTCGATAACGGTGGCGCCATCTATGATTACTGAAATGAAATGAGCAATAACTTTGCAAGCTTCTTTATTTGCATTTAGTTAACAGTTAGACATCTTTAGGTTTGTATAGAAAAGGAACAAGTACATACTTAGCGACTCCTAAAATTACAGTTTGTTGAAAGATGGTTCAGCGTAGTGTAATTAATAATGAGTTAGTGTACATCGTACGTTAATGTAATGTAATAGGTTTAGGTTGAATTTTAATAAAACTATGTTTACAATTTTATTTTGTTTATTTAATACAAGCTTCCACCCCTCAGTTTTACCCGCGTTCCCATGGATACTTAAGATTTTTCGGGATAATGTTTTATTCCAGGATTTGGCTACGGAACCCTAAAAATGATTTTTTTGCATTTCTTATTTGTCTTAAAAGTAAGTAATAGATAAATGCGACACATTTGATTCTAGTGCATCATCAGAACTGGCGGCAAATTTCACTAGTTGTTTGAGAAATTAAATAAAGAAAGAAAACAAATCACATCATATTTTAATGTTTATTGTAGTAACAATACTCTGTAACATATATATATATATATAATGCAAAATACACTGAAATATAGTGGTTACATCGACAACTTGAGTTTGTACGCTCACCCCAGCACGAAATGTGCTGTGAAAAAAAAACAAAGCACAGCAAACCAGTGCTAAACGTGCAAGTATAATTATTACTACAAATATCTCAGTTAATTAAGACACAATTACAAAAATATGTTTATTACACATTTCATTTTATATTAATAAACTATTTAATAATTAAACAAAAATTGTGATCCTTCAACATTTTTTAGAAACAAACATTTATTATGCATATAATATTAAATGCTATACTGATGTAAAAAAAAAACAAGCAACTTTTTAAGTATACTTCATTATCTATATGACACCTTGACGGAATATTTCAATTCATTATTATAAATACTTTAAAAACTTGACTCGCTATTCTTTGAATTCTATATTTTTTCATTAATGTAGTTTTGGGACGGCGCGTCCTGTTCGCGAGCCAAGGGACTGAATCATAAAATGTTTACATTTTGAATAACTTAGATGACCCAAGTATAAAAATCCAACAAACTGGTTAAAATCAATATAATATTTTATTTGTGCCCATGTTTTAGCGACAATCCCGTCAAGGTTCCGTCACATTGGGGCATATTCGGCGTGCGTACAACTCCCTAAGTCTGGTTTACTTGAGTTTGATGATGGTGTTTTTCAGTTTGTCAACATTCGCTCCGGAGAACTCCTCGACCTTCTTGCTGCCCTTCAAGAAGACGAAGGTAGGCATAGAGTTGATGTTGTACTCTGTAGCTATGTCCTCACACTCGTCAACGTCCACCTGGAAAGGAAAAACAAGTTGTCGTTAGCTTTAGCTGCTATTATATTCAACTTTATGCTATGCTACTGACGAAAATAAAAGGTAGAAAATTGTCAGAAAGTGAGTCATTTTGAGCTAAAAACAAAAACACGAATTATTAGGATAATGTTTTTTTTTGGCACAAGGCTGACAGGTGGTAAGTGGCTACCGATGCCTATTTATTCGCCATTAGCAATATCAAGGGGATTGCCAGTGTGTTGCTGACCTTTATAAAACCTAATAGGCAACTGTTAAACAAAACTGTGAAATAATTAGTATAACAGTAATTATGCCTCATTTACAACGAACGATTTTTGGGTTTACCCACCCAAAACAAAAGACAAAAATCGATTTTTGTGCACATTTTTTGCGCAAACATACATTCAAAAATTTTTGAAATACATACAGTAGTGTCAACCAAAAAGCCTTATAACTTTTTAACCATAAACCAGCAGTCTCATATATGGCAACAAAAATCGACTAATTAGGGAAATTTTGGTTATTCCCTCCGAATTCAAATCCGTGATGCGACAAAGTGCCACACATAATAATATGTAATAGTTTCAAGTTCATATTATTATGATGACACACTATAGATCAATGCACGCACAGCAGTCAGCACATGATTGGTAAATTATCCACTACTCTAGGCAATCGGTGAATGACGCATTGCGGTATAAAAGTGACCAAACAAGTGGTCGGTGGTCGTTTCACATCGACCCGATAGCGTTGTTTTCTGAGAAATTTTGAATAAGTTTGCTTGCACGTAAATAGAAAGGGACGTGATTTGGATGTTCGTAAGTTAATCATCTACCTACACCAATATTATAATGAAGAAAAAATTGTATTTTTGTAACGAATAAACTGAAAAACTACTCAAAGTAAAAGCCGTTCAGTTTAGGCCCTTATTTATGAACGTCGAAGCTACTGAAGTTACTACCAGATCGGAAGTCGCCTTCAACTGAGAAGAACCGGCAAGAAACTCAGCAAGGTTACATTTTTTATACATTTTAATTATTTTTTTTGGACAGTTGACCTTATTTTAAATAATAAAAAAATTTGAACGTTTAACAATTTTAACAAATGCAAAATGGAAAAAAATAAATAAAAAGTAATAACCTGACTGGACCGATTAAAATGCTACATTATGCCTGAGTAACATGGGCTATATTTTATCAAGCTAGTCTTCTATATAAATAAAATTTAAATGCCGTTCAACGCCAACTAGTTTTTGTACAAAAAAATCATCAATGTTTGTAAAATTATTGAGATAAACAGTCGCCCAGTAGCAGTAGTATACCGTGACCCAGTTCAAGGGTGAATCTGTAATTTTTGTACGATATCGCTTTTCCAAGTTACATTCATAGTTTAACGAATTTAAATACAAAGTCAACCATAGACCTTGTACATCGAGAACAATAGGTACTATTAATAAATAGCAGTTAATGTTGGTACGAAATAAAGTACGTAACTAATACAGAAATAATGTTGCACGTACATCGTTCTAGCTCTATCTGAAACATACCTACTTTATAAATGAAATGTTTTAACTGTTCAATATTAAATCAAGCTAGAAATCGACATTTAACTTTTATAATGTGGCAAAATACTTTATTTGCGGACATCCCTAATAACTTAAATATCTCCAGTTAGAATCTAACTTCTTTTAAGCTTGTAATTTTCAATCTATACTAATATTATAAAGCTGAAGAGTTTGTTTGTTTGGTTGAACGCGCTAATATCAGGAACTACTGGTACGAATTGAAAAATTATTTAAGTGTTGGATAGCCCACTTATCGTGCAAGTTAACTTTTATATCCCGGGTAAACATAAGATCCCTCGGGAACGCGGGTGAAACCACGGGGCGGAAGCTAGTCTGTACTAATTGTAATAAGTTTGTAAATTCAATCCTCTCAGGACCTAGTACAATAAATCATACTTGTGTATGTTTAAAAAAGATTTTATGTAAAATAAAAAAATTTAGGACAAATCTATTCAAAGTGTCTGTTTGTAATGTCAAAATAATAACTTTTTACTAAATGCATATGTATTATGAAAGTATATACGGTAGGTACTTAGGTACTTTTAACAACAAAAAAAGGCTCAGTCGGTAGAGCATGAGACTTAATATCAGGGTCGTGGGTTCGAGCCCCACGTTGGGCGCCACTATATAACTCACAGTTGAACAATTTATTATAAAAACGATACTTCACAGTACACGGCTACAAGAAAACTAGGAAACAAAAGCTACGATACAATTTCACTCAAATAACGTCAATAATCATCTTTCACAACGAGTGTTCGATTCTAACTAACTCGCGACAGGGACTCTAAGCAAAACTATCAAAACATTACTAAATAAGGGAATGCATGTTCGACGACCTAAGCCAATCAGCGAACCTTGTACGAGCGTTTCGCGGCGATGTGATCTTGTAAGCGCGCGTTACACAATTTATATTTTTTCTTGTCTGTCTATCTGTCTGTTTATTTCTCCGAATCAGCTGGACCGATTTTGACAGGAATTTCCCTGACAGATAGCTGATGTTATAAGCAGTATATTAGGCTACTCTTATTGGTTATAGTGAAACGCGGGTGGATAATCTAAGTAGTAAGAAATATTTTTTGATACAATTCATTTAACATGGTTCATATCTCCACAATGGTTTTCACGCGCTCCACATGTGTTCCAACAATCATTGTTTATGGAAATAATAGATAGCACACCTATAGTTATAAATGCACGACTTTAATATGAGTGTTGATTGAAAAAAAAAACATTAACTGGTTTTTAATTTGCTTGTATAGTAAAATAGTATTTATGAGATATAAGTAGGTATCAAATTCTGTAATAAATCCGCTTTGCTTTATTTCTTTTTGATAGTTAAAAATATATCAACATGTTAATTGAGCATTTATAATAATTATTATTATCCTGTTAAATAATTTATTGTAATAAAAAAAAAAAAATAACAGGATAATAACAATCTCATATTATATTAAAATTATAAATACCTACAGCTATACCATTTAATTAATTTTACACGCAGATTCGCTCGGATTTTATCAAAACTCATCTAGGCTTCGGGACACCGACGGGTAGGGAGCTTTTTCCGCCAACGCATTAGCTTGTTCATACAAAGAGGGAACGCTGCCAGCCTGTTGGGAACCTTCCCAATCGGCAGCGAGGAAATTATCAATTATTAATTATATTATAAACTAGCTTTCGCCCCGCGGTTTCACCCGCCTTCCCAAGGGATCCCGGGATAAATGGGCTATTCCAGACTATAATCTATCTCTATGCCAAATTTCATCCAAATCCGTTCAGTAGTTTTTGCGTGAAAGAGTAACAAACATCCATCCATCCATCCATCCAAACTTTCATATTTATAATATTTGTAATGCATTTTGAAAAAAAAAACCTAATGTTAGTTTAGGTTATTTGATAATATATCTTATTTTGCTGTAATCTGTAATCACGTTTGATTTCCGTTTGAACATGACAAAAACGGATGTGGTTATGATATGCAAAAGCGATGTGTTTTGAGTCGTCGCGTTATAACATATATTTAAGCTCTTATCATACCCACCTGATAAAATCCATATTTATTTTATTTATTTTCATATCGCAAAAGTAATATATATGTTTACTTACTATTTAAAGGTTTACTTTTACAACGTTCAATCGAGGTTATCAAACGAATATAATTTAAAAAATGTGAAAGTTCGTATATTTGTTACCAATCAACTCCGGAACGGGTGAACGGATTTCGATAATTTTTGCCATACAGGATATATTCTTGATTAACATATAGATACTTTTTACTCCGGGATAACATAAGATGCTACGGGAACGCGGGTGAAACCGCGGGGCAGAAGCTAGTCATACATAATAATAAAAAAAAAACTTTATTTCGGACCACATCAAAATCCATAGAATAAAACAAACAAATGACTTATGTACCTACTGTTGAAAATACAAATTAAGTAATAATGATGTAAGAACTACTAATTCTTTTGTTGTGTTTATTACAGTTCAGAAACAGCTCATCGGATTTGGATGAAACTTGGCATATAGATAGGCGGTTAGGTTTTTTATAACATGATCACAAAAAAATACGAATTGAGAATCTCTTTCTTTTTTATTTCTGTTAAAAAACAACTAGTATAACGCTGATTATTCTTATTTATATGGTAATTACAAATTATAATAAGTACATCAAACTTCTACATAACTATTAAATAGCTATTTAACTTGAAATAAATAAAAAGTTTTTCTTTATGTAATCATCAAAACAAGTTGTCATTTCAATAAAACAGATAGCCGGTCCCATAATGATAAAGCATATCTGGCATAAAAAATATAGCAGCTAATCTAAAAATTAGTTTCTTAACAGATACGGTACGTTGCAAATTTGAAGTCATTGAGATATCGATAAGATATATCTACGTCGAAACGTAGCAAGGTCTTGTCGTTCGTTGCATTGGTTCATTATATACAGTTTAGTTAGTTTTCCGGATATCATTACTGCCCACAAATTGATCATTATTAGCAACACTATCGGATGGTGCAATAATACAGTGTGTGTTATTGAATTGTGAATCCTGGCTAGAAATATTGAATTTTCAAAAATTCAATGATGTCTTTTTAGTATTCATCAAAATCAGGATCGAGACTCCTTTGAGTATTTTTCGCTATTCCTTATTATAGTTTAGGATTTGGCCATCCACGCCCACTTGAAAAATTCATCCTGTTTATTATATTCCAGGATATTTATTTAATTGTACGGATTTGGCGTTGTTACGTAAATTAGTCCTTTTGGAAGACGAAAAGGTCCTATTCGAAATTCAAAAGGGATTTTCTCTTAAAGAATTTATTGATTTTCGAACCAATACCACAGTCTATGTAACTCTTTCTTACAGTCTGCCAACGGACACGTCTAGACAGAGCAATCGTGCGGGGCTTGCGGGGTGAGAGCGGGGCGGTAGCGAGCCCAAGCTGCCATACACTCGCTCGGGACACAATGGAGCAATTACGAATGCCTACACAAAGCGGCATTTCCTTGACTTCAAACTCGATAGACCACTGTATGTAATTACGCTGTGCTATTATGATATAGGTTTTAACTCAAAGTTGAAATAGAAAAAGAAAAAAAATTGCTTTTAATTTTTCAGTTTTCCCGTGTCTATGGACGCCGAAACTACATATCCGATCTTAACGTAATTTCATTTCAAAATGTGTGTTTTGTTCCAACTTAAAAGATAGGATAGTTTTGAAGAGACAGTTTCGAATGACGTCATATCACGAGGCAAGCCACCATTATAGTTTATCTCACTTTCGAATATCAGTGCTATTTTTATTAGAGTAAGTACGATGATTCAATAAACTGACTATCCAGTATTATATTGGTTATAAAAATAAATCTCCACTTTTGACCTTGTTTTTGTGACATTTGAGCGAGTGATGATTTAAGAAATGTCATTCAGAATAGATAATGGCGTCAACTGACATCGGCTAGAATCCAAGCGAATAATAATATTTAGAAATAACAATATTCAGAACATCCTAACTAATATTATAAATGCGACAAAGATTTAAAAAAAATGTTTTTCATATACTTACATCATTATACTACAAGTTCTGCATATACTATCATATGCATTTAGTAAAAACGTTGTTATTTTAACGTTACAAACATACACTTAAATTGTATTTATTTGTATAGATATTAACTTCTAATGGAAATGAATGAATATACCAGGGGTAAAGTATCCAGTGTTCAAACATCTCAATCCGTAGTCGGTTAAACTAAACTTATGGATAAAAACCGAGTAGGTAAATAAATAATAGTTTCTTTATATTTTAGAATAGATTGATTCACAGTTCATAGCTCGCTAGTGGACTAAATAAATGAAACCATATGATATGCATTTGATTGCAATCGTTTCTAGGATGTTCTAGACAATATTTTTTATTGTGTACTAGCGACTCGCCCCGGGTTCGCACGGGTGCAATTTATATACAAACCTTCCTCGTTTATCGCTCTTTCTATTAGTGAAAGCCGTATCAAAATCCGTTGCGTGGTGTAGCAGTAAGCGGAGGAACATACAGAGGCAGATAGCGACTTTTTAGTTATTTAGAGATATTTATATCTCGGAGAATTAATAAAAAAAAAGACACGAAGAATTTTGCAAATTACCAAGTTTAGGTATTTATTACCGACTCCTCCGAGCAAAGGCGAAACCCGTTTTTTTTTTATAGTTTTATGAAGAAACAGCTCCCAATTAAATGCTAGATATTTTTATATCTCGTAGTAGCATGACCTCACTTCTTACACAATATTTTTTCCATGTCACGGGTACTTGGGCACTTAGTAAGTAGGTAGATACTATAGTACGAACTGTGTCACTGTCAGAGGTAAACCGGGTATAACATTATTGATACATCCGTGCTACACAGAGATTTAAATAGTTAGATGCGCCCTTGCCATACATAGGGCGCACGAGTGTGTCATCGTTGGGAAGAGTGAGCTCACTCTTTCTTTCCGCTGTAGTCGCTTGTAGGAAGCAGTGAACGGTGCACATTGCGCGCAGTCATAAAACGGGGACCGTTTTTGCACGCGCATGGGCACATCTAATGATTTTAATCTCTGGTGCTACATACTATATGCAATATAACGTCTGTGAAGACCATTTTATATTCGAAGGACGAGGACGACATATTTTACATTGGAAAATATTATTTTTATTACCTCATGGGAAGAATCTGTGTGTCTGCTACGTTTCTGATGAAAATTGATAATAACTTAGCTTACTAGATAGGATATTTTTTTTGGGAAACGTTTTCTTCAAAAAAAGGAGGAGGTTCTATGTTCGCATTTTATTTTTATATACAACAAAATTAGTAAATCCCATGGTTTTGCAAGCGTCAATAGGCAGCGGTAACCGTTTACCATCATGCGAGCCGTATGCTTGTTTGACAACTTGGTGATACGTATATTAAAAAAAAGTATTATTACATCGGGTTTTGGTGTTGTCCGATTCGTAATTTATTACCCGACTGCCAAAAGGACGGTTATGTTTTTTGTTTAAAATAAATGTTTATGTTTGGGTATACAATAGTACACATCTAGAATCCCTACTTAATATTATAAATGTGATAATAAGTTTGTTGGTTTGTCCTTTTTTCAAGCAATAACAGAGGAACGGATTGGCGCGACTTTTTACTTTGAGATAGTTTATGGGGTGGAGAGTGACATAGGCCACTGTTTTTCCCTAACGGGAACGCGGGTGACACCGCAGGGGCCAGCTAGTTTCATTAGCATTTTTTTTTATTATATAAAAGGCCTTGCAATATTTACCTTAAGAACAACAATAGATTCGGCCATCTCGTTGGCCATCTCCTCCAGCTTGGGCCCGATCATCTTGCAGGGTCCACACCAGGTAGCCATGAAGTCGATCACCACCAACTTGTCACCGGCCTCAGTCAGCCTGGTCTTCAGGTCGTTGGAATCTTTGATGTGGATGGCCATTTTATCTGGATTAAAAAAAAAACTTTAAAACTTATTGACTAACTGCAAGCATTCTAATTTCTTCTAAAGAAATTCACTCTGGCCCAGTGCAGATTTGCACGTTACTTCCAGGGAATCTCGGGTTTTTTTTTTACTACATTGTCGGCAAACAAGCATACGGCCCGCCTATTGGTAAGCGGTTACCGTAGCCTATAAACGTTTACAACACCAGGAGTATCACTCGCGCGTTGCCGACCCTTCCCCCCTCCCGGATGAGATCGACTTTTTACCCGGATGAGAGCCCTCAGCGCGTAAGGGTGTAAAATCCATCAGCTATAATACCTTGTCCATAAAAAAAAAGCTGTTTCTGTTATTAAATCCGTACCGTACACCAAGCCCGCGAATCGAACCCACACCCGCAATAATGACGAGCCACCACACTACGCTCTTGTATCACGATCTAGGTCAAGTAGATTTGGTTCAGTGACCGTTTACGAACCTTCAATAGATATATCCCGCTGGTACTAAATATTTAACCAATTTTGGAATTGCAGTCAATTCAGTTCCGCTTACTATTCAATTCAAACTAACTGTAGATACCGATAGGAAACAACTATGTATTATTTTTGATACTAAGCTTTCGCTCGCGATCCTACATTTAACCCCCTTATGGGGTTAAATTTCGGAATAATAACATCGTTCCTTAGTGGATGTCTTCCTACGTTTTATAGGAACCGGAAATTTTTCCAGTGATTTAGGCTGTGCATTAATAGATCAGTGTGTCAGACAGTCAGAACAAGTCCATTATTATTATTATAGTCTTTATTAATCCTTTATCTGTATAATTCCCATTATTCAGACATCGGTAGAAACGATTTCAATTATTTTTTATACTGATACCGATCGACTGCCTTTAATGAATTCGATTCCGTAGACACCCAATTTGACCCAATCGATTCAATACAACGACTCGCTCGCTCAACACTCGATCGCACTACTCCGATTAGGTCGATACTTACAAGATATTTAGATACGATATTTAAGAAGGTAGTAGAACTCTTAGTGCAGCTCGCTCGGGGAAGTACTACCACCATATCTAATTCCGCCGTGAAATAGTAGTGCACTTGTATTACTGTGTTTCGGTTAGGAGGGTAGGTATGGAGCCGGTGAAATTACAGGCACAGGAGACTTAACAACTTCATGTCTCAAGGTTGACAACGCGTGAGTGATACCCTTGACAGGGAAAAAATAATATTGTATTTTCTTTGCCGGTGTTGTTATGAGCGTCTATAGGCTACGGTAACCGCTTACCATCAGGGCCGTAAGCTTGTTTGCCACCTAGTAGTATAAAAAAAAAATATATATTTACCATATTTCATAATCGATATTCAAATAAGTAATATGTTTTCGAAACAGAAACTAGTTTGGTATGTACCTACTATACCATGACTAGCTATTTATGAATAGAATTAACAACTTATCATGATTCATCTAAATAACTATTCGAATGTTTTGCTCAACTATATATGTACATATATGTACATATAATTCACGATAACTTATGTTATTATGTCATCTATCCATAAAGTAAATAACTAATAAGAGGTGTTGCCTTGAAAACTATAGGAATACTCGATGAATCAACTGTATTTACATATTTGGTTCCTTGTTCCCTTTTTAGGTCTGTGTTTGACCACAATCTCAACATGGTAGTGATGATGTGGTCGAATGTGGTAAGTACACATTGTACCAACTATAGAAGCTAATAGGTATGTTTGCAAACGGAAAATTCTAAATATAAATGATAATTTTGTTTAGTTAAAGTACTGATCAATGGAAACTGATAAGGTGACGCCTTACAGCGGTCTAAGCACGTCTTTGAGCATAAATTAGGTTTAATTACCTAGCTAATTGTACTGAACTCGTTTCGTGTAATTTGCTTATTATATTGTTTAAAAAAATGATAAACATTTCAAGGAAAAAAACCAACATAGTCAGACTGTCCAAAAAAATAAATATAAAAAATGTAACCTTGCTAAGTTTCTTGCCGGTTTTTCTGAGTTGAAGGCTGACTTCCTAACTACTACCTACCTTCAGTAGTTTCGACGTTCATAAGTGGGTAGGATCCTAGGGTCCAAACTGAATAAATGGCTTTGACTTTGAAGCTATATTGAATTCTGACAACAGCCGATTCTATTTTATATGGCGCTAGGCAATCTCGCGTTAGTCTTTTTAATGTAGTTCAGGAAGTAACTTTACAAAAAAAAAACCGCAAAGAAATTTTTGTGAAATTTGGGCACGAATAGGTTTTTAAAAATACGATCATGATTACATTATCATAATTTTTCCGCAAGTCATATAAGAGTTAAGTATGTTAGATATAAAATGTATGTGTAACTATGGGATAGAAAACCACATGTTCATGAATACAGAATGTATATCTTTAGTAAGTATAATATAAAATAATTAACACGTATTTTAATAACGTTTGTCTCATTGCTGAACAAACTTGGGTATTTATCAGCTATTCAGAAGCCGAATCCAAACAGTAAAACAGTATCTGATTCACAAAACAATCACTTCTGTTTAAGTAACAACTAGCCAATAATAAGAGTCCCTATGAGGTTGAACATAATCAATACGATAAATGACTTGAAAAGTTTCGAGCAAGTACTCACCGAAATAAACTAAATATAGCACTATTAAAATAATATCACAGTTATAATGCACTAGGCACTTATTTAGCTAAAAACTTTTTAAGTTTCACAGCACGACCGCCTCCTTTCGCTGCAAAATAATGACTGGATACGATTCGAATATTCGATCGTATATATACGACTAGAAAAAAATGTGGTACACCAGTGTCATAGTTTACTATGACTAAGCAACGAATGACTATTGTTTGCTTCTCATTTTAACGTACGGGGAAAGATGAAGACAGAAATATACCGCGTAGTTACGAGAATTCTTTATGGAATAGTAATGACGTAGAACCGTTTTATTTTAACGAATCATGGATCTTGTTAGATCTACCATATCATGATGACGATTCGATATAATTGTTGGCAAATAGGTATCACCCATTGGTTGTAGGTATTTGTCATCTTTCCTACATCCTACAAATGGAATTTACTAAATAGAGAATAGTGACGATAGAAAATAGCAAGGGAAATATGTTTAGCAATCTTATACATGACGACGAACTTATTTAAAACACCAAAGAAGGAAATTTAGAAGGAAAGCGAAGAAGACCCAGGATAAGGTATATAGACCAAGTGACAGCAAAAGTAGATTTGCCGTATAAGGAGGTACAGAACAGCCTGGACTGGATGAAGCTAACAACGAGAGACCAGCTTATAAATATAGAAGAAGAAGCAATTTATATAGCCTATTCTGCCTATTACAAGGTATTATATACCTAAACTAAACATAAATAAGATTGATTATCATCTTCACTGCTAAGTAAAGGCCTCCTTCCTCTTACATCAATCATCTCAGTTCTGGCATTGATATTTTTTCTAGAACTTTCTAGAACTAAGATGATGTCAATCTAGCTGATGACAATTAACAATTTGAATATAATTTAAGTTTATACATAGTAAAACCACGGCTAAAACTTAACGGTAACCGGTTTGGTATACAATAATAGATATAGGGGACATACCGAATACATACAATAAACAACACTACCAGGATATATTTAGAGTCGAGTTTTTAGTAGTGACACATTTTTGCGTCACAGATTTTCCCATTTCTGATCTAACTCTGCCACCAATGTCACGCTATTTGATACCTAGCTCCTATCGTTATAGACACAGTTCTGTGAATAGAGCGGTGTTTGTACTTCGTTACAGGGCATCTTAGGGTATAGATAGCTTTTACGAAGGTCCCGAACACGATTGGTTTTGGGATAAAACTGGTTATCGTATTAATGATATATCAAACCGTTTCCGAGAACTAGTACTTCTGTAGTTATAAAATTAAAAGCGCGGCGAAGATTCTTTACTTGTTTTTTATTTAAGTTATACATGGATTGGATGTTATTTGTTATGCAGTCGTGAATTTTACTTTTATATAACCTTAACAAATAATAAATGTGCTCGAAGTTTTTATGTGATAATGTGAGTAACATCAAACACCGTGCAAAGGTTCGAATTTTACAATGAGTTTAAGAAAAGAAAGAAAGATAAATTTATTAGACACCACAATAGTACAATTACACAACAAAGAAAAAAAAATAATGCACACGAAAAAAAACAATAATAATAATTTAGAAGAGAAACATCGTGGAAGAGAATAAATAAATGAAACAACTTTATTGTACTAGAGGTCCAAAGCGAGCTATCGTTAAAAGGAAAACATCGTGATTTATAGCTAGATAGGGTAGTTTGTAGTACCCGCCTGGCTACCACCCTCAAGTAGAAGTTTGCTAAGCACCTCATGGTGTGTACCAGCAGCTGCACATAAGTTCCATCATGGTAAGACTGTAGGCAGACCAAGCCTGAACATACTAAAAAGATAAGTAGGTAATTTATTGTGGAATCAGGCAGGAGTCAGCTATGTTAGAACTTTTTTCCTCGTGAACCGATAGGTATCCGTTATAAATTCTCTTATAAGACCATAATATGGTCATATAGGTTTTGGCAATCGACGCCTAGCAATGATGACATCATCGTAACGCCGGGTCGAGGCGCTGCTTAGGACATGTTCGCATTACAATTAGAGTACAATAACAAAAGCAGCGCTGAGGTTTACTTCAAACTGACCCAACGGTGAAGAAAAATTGGTTTTAATGTTCCTTACATAGATAAAGGTTTATATAAGGATGATGAAATATTTATCATTCAATCGAAATTAATGATAATTGTTTACATTGTAACTAAAAAAATATTTATCCATTTCTAAAAAATATAATTTAGGGACGATTTTCAATCACTATATAAACCTCGTTTATGCTGTTCTTATACCAAATGAACAGTCAGATACCGCTTATCTGGTCAGGCCTTAATGAAATAATACTTTATATCAGATAAGTTTCTTGCCGGCTCTTCTCAGTAAAAGCAACCTTCCGAACCGTGCGTTAGAGTCAGACTATTCATAAGGGCTTGTGAAGGCCTATTTTAATAAAAAATATTTTCATTCATTCATTCATTTACTTTTAATTCATATAATCGTTACTTGCGAATATATGAATTAACCTTGGTAGATGAAACAGCAAATAAATATTCTGGGACATTATTCCTCACACACGGCCATCTGACCCCAAACTAAGCAGAGCTTGTACTATGGAAGCCAGATAACTGATATACTACTTTTTCTTTTGTAAATACATACATATATAGATAATTACAACCAGACACAGGACAAGCAGACATGTTCATGCACACAAATGTTTGTCTTGAGTGGGAATCGAACCATACATAGACCATAATGTGATATCCACATGACTAAACGAAATTCCCACCGAGGCGAAGTAAAATCAAATTTCCTGTCAACTCATGAATATAGTGCAGTTAATTACTTACAGCAGCAGTTCTTAGCAGTGAAGTCTATTTTTGAACTCCCATACGGCCATCTGAACCAGAACTAAGCAGAACTTGAACTATGGAAAGCAGATAACTGATGTAGGTAGGTACTATATTTATTTTTTTATATGGCGATCACAGTAGACCTGGTCTAGTCTCAGTGATACAGACTTTGGAATGTCTTGAAATAGTCACATAAACCCATAAAGTTATCGAACCATAAAGTCTGACTGTTGATATATAAACGCACAGCCCAAGCCGCTGGACTAAGGAAGGATTTTTGGAAATTCAACCCTAAAGAGTTAAGGGAAGGCAAGTAGTATACAAAAGCGTAGAAGCTCTAATTAATCGACGCTGACTATGGGCGCGGAATTCCATCTATCTCCTGATCGAAAATCCATAACTTGGGGGGGAACATTGTGTCGGGTAGTCGAATCGTCGCCAGATAGTCTAGCCTGGCGATCGATAACACTGTCTTGGTCCCTCGGAGCACACAATACCACTCAGATATGTACTGTATTTCTAAGGAAAATTTTTAATGGACATGCATTTTAAACCAATTTGATGATAGATTTAGCTCTATATTCATTAACATAAACTTCGTGGTTAAGTTAACCTATGATTGAATTCCGATGGACATCGGGATATTTCGTTTGAAAAAAATGGTGAAAAATAATAATTCTCAATCATATTGTGGTTACAATCAATGGTACCCTTGTAGATACGTCTTAATACCTTAGGGTACATCATCACTAACCATGGTGAGATTGTGGTCAAACACAAACCTATACATAGTAGAAAAAAAAATCGTCGAGCGGGATTTTTGTTACTCATATTAATGATAAAATATGCAGTCGGTACCTACCTAAATGATCGAGAATGCTATCACGCGTTTATACAAAATTGTATTTTTGTCACGTATTTAGTCATGCGCCGATTATTTGTGACTAATCTACATAGGTACCTATTTAATTAAATAAATTAGTTAGTTGGACTTATCATAACAAAATTCTAGGCATTTCATTCCAAACTATCAATTCTTTTGATTATAATATCGGTATTTAAGTTATTTCGATGTCTCAGGGTGTTCAATAAGAAATATTATAATTCCTACCAATTATCTTTTTGTACTTGTAGTTGGCAGCAGTAGAATTGACAAAAAATCTAGACTAGTATTTTAGTAGCTATGATTAGTAGATAAATGACTCAATAGGAAAGTTTCTAAGATAATCTAAATTTACCGGGTGATGAAATACATTATGGGGAATTTAGTATAAAACATAAATATGGAGGAGGCGGATAATTATTTGCTTTTATACGATCAACTAGCTTTTCCGCGCGGTTTGACCCGCGTTCCCGAGGGATCTTGTGTTTTCCCGGGATAAAAAGTAGCCTAACCTTCCTCAAGAATTGGGCTATCAAATGCAAAAAGAATTTTTCAAATCCGACTGGTAGTTCCAGATATTAGCGCTTTCAAACAAACAAACAAACAAACAAACTTCAGCTTTATTATCTATTGACTTTAGACGCTCCCTTAAAAACATTACTTTGGCTTAAAACCAGGCAGGTAGGCAGTCCACCTGATGGTAAGTGGCTACCGTCGCCTATAGACATTCATTAGCAATACCGGCGTTATGCCAATGTGTTGGCGACCTTTATAAAGCCTAGAAGGCAACTGGCTCTCAAGTGCAGCTAGCGGAACACACCGGTAGGTAAAAACTTTACTATTATTATTTGTTCTTATTTACATAATCTTCCTTACAGGACAACCATAGGTCGAGTGTCGTAAACAAATATAAATTCAAGAAGCGTGATCTCATAATTTCGTCATAAAATTTCTAAGAAATATTCTATCGAGGATAATGTGTTATTTCAATTTAGATTCTAGTTGGTTTGATTTAAGGTTTTTATTGTAATTGGGTTTTGGTATGGTATGGAAGGCTATAAACTAAGCGTACTATAAGCTAGTCGTGGTATAAACATATAGCACCTCTGCAGTCCAACTAAACTAAAAGGCAAATATAGAAGTTAAATTATTGTTTAGTTCACCAAATAATAAATTAGAAAACATGTAATTATGGGCAAATCGACTGTAACTAGGTACAACTAATTATAGGTACATATATTTTTATTCTGCAATTTGGAGGTAAACAATTAATTCATAACTTTCATTTTGCTGTGCAATTTCAAATTTGTTTCAGAGATATGAAAATTATGATAAAACTAGCTTCCGCCCCGCGGTTTCACCCGCGTTCCCGAGGGATCTTGTGTTTTCCCGGGATAAAAAGTAGCCTATAGCTTTTCTCGATAAATGGGCTATCCCACACTGAAAGAATTTTTCAAATCGAACCAGTAGTTCCTTAGATTAGCGTGTTCAAACAAACTCTTCAGCTTTATAATATTAGTATAGATCTACCCACATGCAAAGTTTTTACTGTTTAAAGGCCCTTTGTTTGACCACAATCTCAACATAGTCAGTGATGATACAACCGAAGGTGGTAAGCACAAAGCTTAGAAGGTCTGGCTCTCAAGTGGAACTGCCGGTACACACCAGTGGGAACTTAGCGATAGATTTATCAACTTGAGCATAGGAAGGCAACCCTACCACCATGCAATAGAATTCACAGCATATTTGTATGAAGATAAATGCTATATTTTTGTTTCACCTGACTAATTACGGATAACCTATTTCAACAATATTGACAACGGACAGATACTTAATGTTATCATATTGAAGTAACATTATCTAATAGATAATAAATATGTACAAGTTATCTTATCACAAGAGGCGTAATGAAAAGTAGTTTTAATACATTACTGTCTGTAGTTATTGCAATTTATTTTATTTGCTGAAAATATGTTTAGATTTTAGCATGGATGTGCTTGTCTTTGTACACAATCTCACTAAGTACAAACATGATTAAGTTTGTGGGAAAACATCAATTATTGATGAAAATATAGTGAAAATATACACTTGCATGCAAAAAATTGCACCCAACCAATGCGAGGTGCAAGTCTGCCTACATAGGTAGGCAGACTTTTTTTTGAAATGTGTACCATAGGGTACACATTTCGGTGTCCATAGTTTCCATGAACATTGATTTTGCATTCATCCAAGAACAGTATGTGCCGCCAATGTTCAATCAATCCAATCAGTGTCAGCAGAAGCAAACTGAAGCCTTGCTTAATAATGAGTTGGGGCTATTTTAGGACCACTAGCAAGTTTGTGTGGAGTTAAATCATGTTTTGCAAGTCTACGCAATGCAGTCCACTATGATCAATAATTCAACAGAAAATGAAACAAAAGTAAGATTTGATCAAATTCACCGACAAAACAAAGTCACATATTTTACATTAGAATAAGTGAGTGATGAGGGTAGACTGAAGTTGATCTAGTTTAAAAATTCATCTATCAAAGTATAGGGTATGTGAAAAAAAACCATTATCGAGGTATGTTCATACAATATAAAATAATCAATTAAAAATTTTGTGAATTTTGTTATGATTTCAGAATTCGAATTGTTCAGTATCACAAATTAGTCTGAAAACTTTTGTTTGGAAAAGGAAGAATCTTCCCAGTAGTAATACAGATTACACCTTTACGGCATGTTATACTAACCTAACTCCCAACCTACAGTGATATAGTCGGTCTCATCCAATTACCATGCTAATCACACACACATTGGTGATTGTAAACTCGTAACGATGTAACGTTTCAATTTAATTATTATAATAGACGGGTAGACTTAGACGGTAGTATGCGCAAAATATAACAAATACTAGGATGTATATTAGTTCTAGTCGTACTAGTTTATAACGTACATTTAGGCGTACCGTAAAACTCTCGCAATAAGTACCTACAGGTAACTAATAACGCATTAGGACAAAATCAATCACACCAGTCAGTCATGCAAGGTCATGTCTCATTCGCACGTTACAGGCTCACTTTTTGGGCGTCTAAATTTGAGAAATGGGTAAACAATAATGATTATAATAATATTTATAAGGAATACTCACGGATTTAGCAGAATAAATAAAAAATATCCCGAACCGGCGGAACACGCGGTGACAAGCAAGCAAACCTCGAAAAAGTACCAAACTAGAGATGTGAAACGAAAGTTTGTTTATTGAATCGATATCGTAATGTCTCATTTTATTTCAATTTTAACTCGATTGTGAGGAATTCGAAATATTATTATAATTTGTTTTATTTAGCTAGAAAAAAATACACTTGAACATACAAATGATTACTAAAACAATGATAATGTGGTTACGAACGCCTATCTGCCACCCTCAGCGTTATAATTTCTAAACACAGTGAGACGAGACAGTGATTTTACGAAACAAACGATAAATTAAAAAGTTGTTTTTTTACGATAAAATTTAAAATAATAATAAAATATTTATATAAGAATAACATTTGATATCGATAAAAAAATTATATAAAAGTTATAAACAACTTCATTTAGATGTTTATTTTCCTTAAGAATATATTATAGCAGTAATTTTAAAACAGAATAGGTTTTTAACTTTTTACTGATATAGCAAATCACAGTAGGTAGGAGGTTTCTTACATTTGGACCATATGTAAAATGGTTGAGGTTCACCTTCATAAACGCAGCTAATATGATAATATGTTTTAAGTTGCTAATGTGTCTTAATTTTTACGTGTAATTTTGAGACGATTTTTTCTGAGTCGATAATAAACTAATTATGATATGGATTGATCGCACACCACTAATTAAGCGATGTGTGTGAGCTGTCAAATGTATCCTCAGATTAAGGTAGTTTTCTTAGGGCCGATTCGACCAACTACGACTTAGGGCCGATTCGACCAAGCTAATTTAAGTTTGGTTTAAGTGTTATCCCAAGAATAAATCGGAAATTATACTGGAGTAAACCTATATTACGTTTTACCAACTACTAATCCCGGGTTAATGTCGCAATACTCCGGTATAGCACTATTCTGACGATTCTCGCGGTATACCGACCCTTATCCATAGAATAAATTCAAAAATCAAAATGGCGGACGATAATCACCGCGAGAATCGGCAGAATAGTGCTATACCCGGAGTATTGTGAGTTTAACCCGGGATTAGTACCTAGTTGGTAAAACGTAAAATAAGTTAACTCCAGTATAATTTCCGATTTATTCTTGGGATAACACTTAAACCAAACATAAATTAGCTTGGTCGAATCGGCCCTTAATCTGAGAATGTATCAATATTATAATATGTAACTTGTTTGTAAAATTAAATGTTACCAACATATTCCTTTCGGACCCCGTAAAGACCATTTTTTATCAAAAAGAGTGAAATTAATGAATATATTTTAATTTAACGATAAACTAATTATCTATCCAGAATCAATAAAGTCAAAAATAATAATAATGTTATGTTAATTTTTATTCATTTGAAAGAAAATACTTGGTATTTGATCAGTAATGAATCATTAATACTGTTTGATCAACAAATTCTAGACTTAAATAGTTAGAGCAGCGTAAGTGTAACCAATATAAGTACATATTTTTTGAAGTGAAACTTCTTTATCGGGGTTGGAAAAAAATTTTGTGTAACATTTTTTCGTTACGCGTCATATTCTTCCGTTACGCGCCATCGTATAAAGTTAGCTAGGAGTTAGCATGGAATTAATGTCTGACATCTTAAAATATAAAGGTATGAAGTTAGCTAGCAAAAAACTGCTGTTTTTTAGTAAGCGTTACTTCCGTCAGAATTTTAATCAGGGACTTTTCAGAAGTTTCACTTCTACCATGTGTGACTTGCACACACACACACTTTTTTTTTGGGTGCATATTATTTATCACTCCAACAAAATATTACCTAGTTTTTTTCAATTATAATAAATGTTAAAAGTGAATTCCTCACCTAGGTACTTAATCATACATGTTAAACTTGAAAGAATTATGACAAGATTTGTAAGAAAATATTTTTTGAGACAAATCAATAGTGGACTTTGACAACATAAAACGGTATTATCCGTCTATTGCGTGACGTAAAATTGATAATGGTTACGGTAAAGAAATAACTATATTAATTATCTTTAGAATTATTTCACGTATTATTTGTAAAAGAACAAAAATGTTCAAATTTTTAGATTTTGTTAGAATCTAGAAATACCAGAATCACTGTTATTTTTCAAAGCTTGTAGTCCTATCATCGAGTTGGCAGCACTCTGTTTACTGCTTGTCACTTTTTTGCCTTTGTGGGTCACTTGTTTGTCAAAGTTGTCATTGTCTTGTCAATTATTTGCAGTGTTTCCAGAGTGTTTCTAGCTTTTGCACTTTTTCGTCGCTTTATCATTAATAATATATCCGCTTTCTGCTTTAAGCTAAAGCTGGCTTTTCACTATGGCATATTATAATATAATTTATATTACATCTCGAGACATAAATAAATATCGCTCACCGTACTTTAAAATGGAACCGTTCGCACTGCCATGTAATGTTATATTAATATTTATACTTAATAATATTACCGAACGATATTTTCAAACATTTTACATTATTTTTACATTTACATTTTCCCCCTGTCCCCCCGCACACCTTCCGCGCCGCCGACGCCGCTATGACCTCACCGAAGGGGTGAGGGCGTAACTGAGAAGGGGACAGTGAGGGAGGAGTTAGTTTCGACATGATTTGGTTGGCACTTAGCAGCAGTAGTTCGCAGCACTAATCAATTGTGTCAAAGCCAAAGCAAAAAGCAAGCAACATTTTTTTTCAGTCAGTCAGAAAACGACGTAGTGAACATAGATAATACACTATATACTAGGTAGTCTGTAAAACGTAGTGATTATATACTCTTTGGTAGGCTGGTAGTGAAGTGATTACATTATCTCTGGTAGTGATTATAATAAATAATTCTTTGTCTGTCGTCAGTCAGTCATTATTTCGTTTCGGAATTTTGATAACTGAACGTTAGGCATCATAAAGTGTTGAAAACTTTCAATAAATTCTAAAATGACTGACTTAACACAAATTGGTGCACAAAAAGTGAAAAGCGTTGCCAGCGGGGAGGTAAATATCAAAAACATTTGGTCAGAGAGTAGTCTTAGTTTTTTTGGTCAATCAGAAAACTTTCTTTTTTATATCTTTTACTTTTATTTTTTGAAATGTCTGGTCACTGCAATAATGTACGTAATTACAAATATTACGAGATTTAAAATAGTAACAGCTTAATATTGTAGATATTTATCATATTGTATTGTGAACACTAAAAAACCTAATAAACTTCAACACAAGAAATTATCAATAACTAGCTTCTGCCCTGTGGTTTCACCCCCAATCCAGAAGTATCCATTGAATGTTTTCCTATGATTGCATTCATAACAATCTTAACAAACATTGGTCAGAGAGTAGCCTTAGGGGTTTAGAATATTATTTATAAAGTGAGCATAAGAAAAAAATACTGAGATATCCTAGGTTTATCAGAAAAGAAAAATATCTGGAAATAAGAATTAATTATAAACTAGCCATTGATTTCTTTAAACTTATATGAATCTGTACATTTAGATCAGGTCCTAGGGTTTTTATGCTCTTCTAATAGCATAACATACTAAGCTTATCTTAACCCCATATTTTACCTTTATCTTTTTTTTCAGACTGTAGAACTGAAGACTTTCTGGGAAGGTCAGAATGTGGCCATCATCTTCTTCCGTCGTTGGGGATGTATGCTTTGCCGACTGTGGGCTAAAGAGGTAATGTACTTTTGTTCATTTAGTTTCAAATTTGGAACTTAGTCTAACTGTCACAATGTAGTAATAAATATAGATAATGTGCACTTTAATTTATGCCCTGGATTCACCTGCAATCTAGGTTTTTCATTGATCAAATGTGGACTTGTGAATATTTACAGCTTGTACTGGTGTATACTTTAAGATGGTATCTTTTTAATATCTAAGTTAGATTTGTCTTGCTTCATAACTTTGTCCTTTTGACCGACTCTGACATCATGAAAAAAAAAACATACAAAAATATCTATCCATCATAGGTTTCCAAAATGCAATCTCAAAATGTAGATACTTGTATGTTTTACTTTATGTCAAAGTTAACATCTAAACATAAAGGATCCATTGATGTCCAATTCCAATTTGTTATTTATGGCTCCATCACATCAACAATGACTCTGCTAATGTCATAGTTAGGGAAATCAATGAATAACTTTTTAAAGTGGTATAAAAAATACATTTACTCTGATATACAGCCAACATTACAGAATACAAATAAAACCAAAAATATGTTACATATATTTACTTTGTACGGAACTGCACACTTCAAGCTTAATGCTAATATGATATATTTTAAGAGAGGTAGAACATAGTGATATGTCGCTTAAAGAGCAGCTGGACTGGGGAAGTACCTCTACCTTACAGAATACCGCAGCCAAATAACTTATAGTTATGCTCCTGCGGTGAGTAAGGTCGCCAGAACTCATCAGGGGAAGGGTCGGCAACGCGTGAGAGATACCTCTGGTGTTGTAAACGTTCATAGGCTACGGTAACTGTTTACCATCAGGCGGGCCGTATGCTTGTTTGCCAACAATGTGGTTAAGATAAAATTGTGCAGCTTTTTATTATTTCCGTAGATATATTAAATTGAAAATGTAATAAACAATGTGACAGAGGGTGTAAAAATAACATTTTGTTTACACTTATCAAGCCAGTAAAGTTACCAGCATAAGATATCAAATGAACGTTTTATTGATACTTAAATGGTTATACTTTACAATTGAGTTTGATGTTCATCTTATTTTTTCTTTTTAATTAATCATAATTAGGGCATTGACTCGGCCCTTGCAGGATGGAATAATCTTTGTATAGGAGATCAGACCCATTTGGTTGCCATTCCGGTCGGAAACGATTTTATTTCGTTAAATTTAGGCTGATGTTGTGTTTGCTGAAGAATTAATTTGCCGCGATAGGGTAACGATCGACTGCCTCATTCCAAATGGAAGTCTGAAATGAGAAAAATATAGCCATCCTATTCAGTACTACTCAATCGGTTTGTCTACCGAATCGGGACCGCAACCGAGCAGGTGAATGTTTTTTTTGGCTAGGGTTTTACCATGAACTGTTTAATTATAGATTAGGATCATAAGGCTAGATTAAAAAAGCCTTTGATTTTGGACTTTGACTTTATATTAATGTGACAAACGTTATTTTTTTTTCCTGTTTACTGTTGTTATTTTATTAATAGTTTTAACAATGGACAATTGATAAAATAATTATGAACCTCAGGACAACCAGACTTTGCACAATCATTTTATTTTATTTATTTAGATATTACTTATCATCACACAGACAGACAGACACAGACATGACTGCCATAGTAGTGTCATTATATAGAATAGAATCCCTAGCTTTGTAGCTGTGAGTAACTGGCTTTTCTGTACTTAAAGGAAAATATGGTGAAGAAGTTGTTCAGTCGGTTTACCTTATTTATTTACCGACTTTAAAAAAAAGGAGGAGGTTCACAATTCGGTTGTATATTTTTTTTGTTCGATTCCCACTCAGGTCAAACATTTGTGTGCATGAACATTTGTCTGTTTGTCCTGAGTCTGGGTGTTATTATCTATATATGTATACAAAAGAAACGTAATATTATGTAGTATATCAGTTATCTGGCTTCCATAGTACATGCTCTGCTTAGTTGGCCGTGTGTGAGGAATAATGTCACAGAATATTTATTTTTAAAAGTTTGTGTTTGTTACTATTACTCGGATAAAATACCGAACGGATTTTGATGGAAATTGACAGAGGGGATTCACCTGTTGATCTATACTAATATTGTAAAGAGGAAAGATTTGTATTTTTGTATGTAACGTATAAACTCAAAAACTACTGGACCGATTTCAAAAATTCTTTCACCATCAGAAAGCTACATTATCCCTGGGTAACATGGGCTATATTTTATCACGGGAACGCGGGTGAAGCCGCGCGGAAAAGCTAGTGTTTATTAAAATTGTTTATGAAATTCTACTTAATTTAATACCTATTCTAAACGTGAAACATCGTCATTAGATACTATTTGATATATCAATATAAGTATGAATTAAATTTAATTCTAAACTAAATTATCGGTATATCATGACGTTGATACATTATCTTCTCGAGCTGTTGATAAAAAAAAATATAACAATTAAAATCTTATCGTAATCTAATAAAATGTAAATGTAATGATGAAACCAACAAAAAAAAATACGTGTGGCACTCGGGGACTGCCGCGGTAAAGCTATTGCATAGCATTTTTTATCAACTTATGCAATTATAATTATTTATTTTTTATTTATGCAGTATTTATTTATTTATTTTTCTTTGATATTAATTCAAGTTTTTTCTTTGATATTAATAGATACCTACACCTATATACTTTCTCACAAACAGCTGCTTACGTATTCGTCCGATTTCGGAGCAGCTCGTCTTAGGTTTTATTTTCGTTACGGAATTTCTTGATTCGGTCGCCGCGCTCAAAGCCCACGATAAAAGCTATACAATAGCTTAAAAAAACATAAATGCGAAAGTGTGTTTGTTGGTTTGTCCTTCTTTCACCCAGCAACTCACGTGATTTTTTGCAAATTAAAGATTTTTTTTAAGATAGTTTTTAGCCTGGAGAGTGACATTGCATCCCGGGAACGCGTGTGAAACCGCGGGCAGAAGTTATAGTAGATGAATAAAAACTAGCGACACAACCACACATATACATGCTTTACTTATATGTAGTATCGGATCAGATGGCAGAAATGAGATACTCATCTACTATATAAAAATAAGTCAGGTTTTCCTTCCTGACGCTATAACTCCAGAACGCACGAACCGATTTCCACGGTTTTGCATTCGTTGGAAAGGTCTCGGGCTCCGTGAGGTTTATAGCAAAGAAAAACATAAGATCCCACGGGAACGCGGGTGAAACCGCGGGGCGGAAAGCTAGTTTTATATAGATATGTTTTTTTTTAGTTGGGTGAAATAGCACCAGTACTCCAGAAGCATAACATCAAACTGGTAGGAGTTGGAGTCGAAGAGGCTGGATCCAAGGAGTTCGTTGATGGGAAATTCTTTGATGGAGGTAATTTTTTTTTAAATGGGTCTGTCAGTAACAGATGCCCTGCGCGTGCGTTTCTGATATTACATATATTATGATCTTATTCTAAAATTGTCATAGGTCCGTATTAACAAGATGCCGTATTTTATTGCAAGAAGCAATTACGCGCTAGATTTCTGAAGAAAGTCTTCTAAACTGACTTTTCACTTTTAATATTTGGTATTATACAACAAAAAGTTCATAAATCCACTCTACGGCTGCCTGTCCACCGAAGCGGAGCAAGCGGTATGCCTGAATTTCACGAAAACTAGTGTAGCGCGTAGCCAGCCACGGTGGACAGGTAGCCTAAGCGGTGAATAAGTCATCTACATACCTTGAGTACTTATTAAATTATTTAATTCGACACAATTAGTATTATGAAATAAATATTATCAATAAAATTGATGATTTAAATTAGATTACCACAATCCAATTAATAGTTTGTAACAACGCTTAGACTAATATAGGATTATATGTTCAGATAACAGAATCACTTGCTTTCCGCCCCGTGGTTTTACTCGTGAACTTTATTGGGGTTGAATTTTGAATAGCACTTCTTTCCTACATTATAATGGTGATTTTTTAGTCACTGGCAATACTTGTAGGGGTGGAAGTACTCATCAATATGAACAACGTTCACTATGGAATCAACTCTGATATCGCGTAAAATAATACATTTTGGTCGAGTAGGTTGAACTTTTGTATGGTTCAGCTGATTTTTTTTTTCGTGATTTCACAGTTGGTCCCATACTAAAAGTTGTTCATATTGATGAGTACTTCCACCCCTGCAAGTATTGCCAGCGGCTAAAAAATCACCCTGTATAGGGAACCTATGTTCAGAATTTCAAGTTTCTAGACCCTGCGGTTTGGGTCCTGTAAATATTTTAAATGTCGTATTTCTATGGCATGTAATAATTTATTGAGAAGCGATTTCAATTTCTCTAAAATTTCTCTTCATTCATTTAAGATTTACCCAATAATAGTATTATTTTATACCTATATTCTGAGTCATAAAGGTAGTCTGGTTTCTAGCTACATATTATATACTAGGCTAGGCTTATGAACTTATCTCCATTACAATAAAATTGTAATTGAATGTAATTTACTTAAACACCAAACAATTGAAAATATCGAGTTTAGAACAATATATTTTCTTTATTTATTCATTTGGCAATCTAGTTCTAATTGTCATTTAATTTGGTTTGCTGCCTAATTATGTAGTTGTTATTAAATGTAATTCTTTTGACTTTTAATTAATGACTCAAAGTCGAAATAATTTATTGTCCAGTGCAGAAAGGCACATTTAAATGTCAGACATACTAACGACCTTACTCTATGAATAACTTTATTTAATTTGTTAGTTTTTTTAGTTTTTTCAAAAATATTAAAGAAAAAAGTGTAATGTCAAATCAGTAACTTTTTATTAAATGTGATAACGATGAGTTTTGTACGAAATAAATCATTAAAAGCATATTTTCGAACATAATCTGATGGTTGTATTTTTTGCTACACAAAATTTACGAGCACAGCAGACAATATGTAGCACTTAGCTTCTGCCATGCGGTTTCACCCGCGTTGCCTCTCCAAAGGATCTTAATATGTTTTCCCGAGTTTAAAACTTCCCTATATGCTATTCCAGAACATGATCTATCTATGTGCCAAGTTTCATCCAAATCCATTCAGCCGTTTATGCGTGATTGAGTTACAAACATTAAAAAATACAAACTTTCACATCCACATTGATGAAAAGTAATCAAAATAGAAAGGGGTAACTAAAGAAGGCTAACGGAACATAAATTAGCGATTTTTATTAAAATTCCTTTCTGTCTGTTTGTTCGCGCACATCTCCGGAACCACTGAACGGATTTTCATGTAGTTTTCACAGGTAGACAGAGATTAATTTTGAGCAGAATATAGGGATTGATGAATTAAAATCGGATGTTGCAAAAAAAAAGTAATCGTCATTTAAAGATTTTTGGAATTTACTTTTATAAAGATATAGAAATTTTATTAAGTCTGCGCGAGCGAAGCCGCGGGAGAACAGAATGTTTATAATATTGTTATTATAGTAGAATTGCGTATTGTTAGATTTTATCTGATGTCTTTTATAACAAAGCGTAAATGAATAATTAATTCGCATGACTGACACATTCTTCTACGACTTGTTTACCTTGAGTGACTCTCATTCATATATAGTTGAAACTCTGTATATTTTATAATTGATCATATCCTTGTTTTTTCCCGTTATTTTATTATACCTACTTTCATTCTATAAACCCGTTTTACTTGTTATCGAAGAATAATGTAAATATCAACATTAAAAAAAATAAAAATAATAAGTAATAACCGGTAATAATCTCGGAAATAACTCTTTTGATAACAAGCCCAGATAACAACATTCTAGTCTAAATGACAATTTGCTACAGAAAAGTAGACTTTCGTCTCTGCTATCTGCTATCACCTCTGCTCAAGTCTAGCAACCTTTATTTATCAAGTACTAGCTTCCGCCCCGCGGTTTCACCCGCGTTCCCGAGGGATCTTATCTTTTCCCGGGATAAAAAGTTGCATATAACCTTCTTCGATAAATTGGCTATCCAACACTAAAATAATTTTTCAATTCGAACCAGTAGTTCTTGAGATTAACGCGTTCAACCAATCAAACAAACAAACTCTTTATAATATTATAATTATTATATAGTATAGATTTTAAAGCAGCATCTGTTCACAACATTGCCCAGTGTCTATTTGGGGACTTTACTTGTGCAATATTTTCGGGCTTAGTACAACTTCACGATGTAATTGCTTATAACAGTATATAAAATACATTGATTTGAAATATTGACTTTAGTTTTTTAGGGTGAAAAACGGTTTATCTCGATTTCCGGCAAAACTACAAGTCCTATGGAAAAAAGTTAAATGGCTATAGGTAGTAAAAAGATCTACTACTTTTGTATTTACACTTTTTTCACATAACCTCAAAATTTATGTGAAAAATTCAAATACCTAACCAAGTTTTTGGTTTTTTATTTTTATCTTTTACAAAAAAAAAATTTTGATACTGTAATTTTTTTATGTAAAATATTTATTTTTTCACCTTATTTTGACTTAAATCGAAAAAGCACCCTAATTTTCAATCGAAAATTCTCACGTCAAAATATCTAGTTTTTTTTTTTAAAGTCGGTGGGCTTTTTGTTCGTTGACATCTCTACTTTCTGATGGTGTAAAAAAAATATATACATTACCATGGTAAATGTTCACAGAAATCGCACAAAAATCTGTTGTACCATATATTGGAGAATTAAATGTACCCAAGTTTTTTTTTTTTTTTTTTTTTTAATTTATTATTTAAACAAAAGAATACAGGATAATTAATATTAAAATAGCAACCAAAAACCACTAAGGTTTAAACTTGTGCTATTAAGAGTCTATCTCAATATCGAACCATACAATGAAACACATGTAAGCGTAAGTAATTGTCGATACAAATATTAACATCAAAAGGTCTTAATGTAGCTGTAATCATTCCTACCTACACGATACTTAAGTAGTATTGCTTAAGTTTACATTTGATGTTTTTATGTGTAATACATTTGTTAATTTCTGGGGGTAGATTATTAATAAGTCTCGGTATAATATAGCCGGTAGTACGCTCGCCATACGAATTGTTGGCGCACTGCGTACGAAGTCGATTGTCAGAAATTGCCCGAGTGCATATAGGATGTTCGATTTTGTTTCTTAAGGATTCATTGAAAAATTGTTCATTTAATAACATTAAATTTAATTTTAAATGGACTGGTAAGACATTACAGTGTTTGAAGAGACCATTTATATTGTTGTAAAATTGATTTCTAATTTTGGGAGAAACTATTGTTTTAAGAATTCGATGTTGAAGTTTAAAAATACTATCAAGGTAGGTTTTATAGGTACGTCCGTAACTACTAAGGCCATACTGGATGTAAGAGTCAGCCATTGCGTAATAAAGCATTATCTTCACTTTGAAGGGCAGGCGGTTTTTTAATATGGTTATAATAGCGAGAAATTGCCGAAGTTTATCGCAAACACGTTCTATGTGATAACTCCAGTTAAACTTATCGTCTATAACTACTCCAAGATATGTTTGTTTACTGACAACATCTATTTGCGGACAGTTACAAGTACTCGCATTAACCGAATGCAAGCAGTCATGGTCATGGGCTATTAGGTTCCGTAAGGGCAATTTTCTAATGTATGGAGATTTAATAACCAATAGTTTAGTTTTACTTGCATTGAGCACCAAGCCAGCATCGTGACACCATCTTGTTAAAGCATCCAGGTCTAGTTGTAAGCGTTCGCATGCTATTTGGGGATTTTTATTAGCAATAACAAGGCAGGTGTCATCCGCAAACTGATAGCATTTACTATTCGTTATGCAGTTACTCATATCGTTTACATACGACAAAAAATGCAGGGGGCCTAATACTGATCCCTGAGCTGTCCCCTCGGTTATAGCCATGCGTTCACTACAGATGTTATCAATTTTTACAGTAAATGTTCGATTTATAAGGTAATTTTTACACCAGCTTAGTAATGGGCCACGTAATCCGCAGTCGTCTAATTTATCAACTAGCTGATCATGAATTAATGTGTCAAAGGCACGTGAGAAGTCAATAAAGAGAGCAAGGACATATTTTTTGTCATTGAGGTACTCATTGACTTCATCGGTGAAGTTTGACAAGAGGTTCGTGGTGCTTTTGCCGGCCTGAAAGCCAAATTGGTACTGGTCAATAACGTTGTGCTGCCTATAAAATGCGTGAATTTGTTCACAAACATATTTTTCAACTATTTTATCAATAGACGAGAGCAACGTTATTGGACGATAGTTTGAATAATCGTTCTTTTTACCCTTTTTATGGACTGGCCTTATGCAACCTACCTTTAGATCATCCGGGTAAAGACCACTTTCAATACTTCGATTAATTAAGTCAGCAATAGGGTTGGATATGCTATCACCTATCATTTTAATATCGGAAACTTTAATATTGTCTGGACCTGGGGCTTTTCTTGAGTTAAGTTGCTTAATGATTTTATGAACGCTGCTAGCCGTGGCTTTTTTAAACAATATACTACAATCCAGGGGTATGCGTGTTGCTTTAGGGTCCGTTAACTTTCTGTTACATTTAGGAACTATGTCTTTAACCGCTCTATCAAAGCAACCTGCAAAGTTGTCAGCAATGGTTTTGGTATTGATTCCTTGCGCATCAAACGCCCTAAGAATAGCCGTGTCAAGTGACAAGGTTACTCTTCCTAACATTTGATTTAAAATATTGTACATTTTTTTAATGTTTTTGAAATTATCACTAATATATTGCATATAATAATTGTTTCTTCTGTTTTCTAATATTTTATGAATTTTATTTCTAATTTTGTTATACTCTAATTTTATTTTTGAATTATTTAAGTTATTTTTCCAATCACTATGTAATTTGTCTCTTTTATCACAAAGCCGAACAATATTGTCATCAATCCAGGTTATATTAAAACGTTTTGAGTACTTACCAGTCAATTTACTTGCTTTATTTTTACTTACAGACTTATTTGCATTATCAAACGATTCATAAATAAAACTTAAAATGTCGTTAGGGGAACTCATACTTGTAGTTTTTGTCCAGTCAACATTTTGAAGTTCCTTGTAAAAATTAGCGTAGTTAATGGATTTTTTTGGAACAACCTGTATACACTTAGGTCTCACTAACGACTCGTCACCGCAGGTAAAGATAATGCCCCGATGGTCAGCTAGTACGACATCGAGCACCGCTGCGAACGGATGTAGTGTGGGAAAACGTGCAAATATGTGGTCAATACACGACTTAGTGATTAGATCTTTTTTAGTTTCAATTCGGGTGTAATCTGTTATTCCACACAACAAACCATGTTCGCTAAGTGTTCTTAGATATGAATCTTTGTATGCTGAGCTTTCTTTCAGATTAATGTTCGTATCACCAATAAGGAGTAAGTTTTGTTTTAAATCAAACTTAGTGATGTGGTTAGCAAGCTCTGCAACAAATAAACATTTATTTGTAGACGGTGGCCTATAGATTGCAGTGACAACTGCGTTATTATGTAGACCAATTTTTAGGTAGCCTGTAAGGTTTTCAAAGGTCTTAGTTTTTTGTTCAATTAATGTAAACTTAATATGATTCCGTACATACATGATAATGCCGCCGCCTTTTCGGCTCGGACGCAATTGTGAGTACAACTTATAGCCAGGTAAGTTATATAAGTTAACTATATTATCTGAGATACCCACTTCTGTTAAGATAATAAGGTACCATTACCTTACGCAGTAGAGTCCCAGAAAATAAGATTTTAATGTTATACAAATGGTTTTACAGATCTGTACTACGTGGAAAATCTGTCGACATACCAACTGTTGGGCTTCAAGCGTTTCAATGTGGTGTCGATCATTTCCTCACTCTTCTGGAAGCAGTCTCGGGAGGCCATTTTCAAAGGACGCGGGATGGGTTTGTAACTCTTTATAATAGACAACTCAATAGTGGAGGTCTTAAAACCGAAAAGACGGACAGACCAGTCAATTTAGACGGACATTTGGGCAAAAAGGCCGGACACGCAACCAAAAATCTTGACTGTGTCCGGCTTTATCCGGACGCCTGGCAAGAGTAGAAGTGCAAAAATATATTGAACACTAGCTTCCGCCCCACGGTTTCCACGGATGAAAAGTAGCCTATAGCCTTCCTCATTAAATGGGCTATTCAACACTGAAATATTTTTTAAATCGAATCAGTAGTTCCCGAGATTAGCGGGTTCAAACAAACTCTTCAGCTTTATAATATTAGTATAGATTAGTAGGATTTTTATTCATAAATATAGTACACCATTCATTAGTTGATTAGTAACACTCCGTAGATGTAATATTAAAAAAATATAATAACATAACAAATAACAGGTATCCAATCGGACTATAAAGGCGACGGATTACAAAATGGCGGAGCGTTATTATTTCAAAATGGCGTCAGAATGGCACACTACATACAATATGGACTGGCCGATCGTTTATCGAACGTGGAATTACTAGAGGTGTATATTTTTATTCTTTTTTTAACGTAGGCCTAGGTGGTGATTTGAAAGGGGATTGGGTGCAGACCGGTGGCGCTGTCTTGGTGGAAAAAGGCGGGAATCTTCTCCGCCATTTTGTGCAAACCGGGCCTGGAGATCATTTGTCTAATCAGGATATTCTAAAGGTTCGTAGATTCGTAGACTAGTGTAATTGTAGTAAAAATGTCCCGATTTTTATTTGTAGCAAACAATTAAGAAATTATATATATCTGTCTAGGTAAATATGAATAAAGCAAACAAAAATATGTTTGATTGAGAACGTGCGCAAAGTAACTTATATTTTATGTTAGTTTATTTAAAGTTTATTTTTATATTCCAGCTGTTTGGTTTGGAGAACGAATACAACGCGGCAACGATGATCAACAAAAAACCTGAAGAGAAGCAGTGCACTGTACGTATTATTTATTTATTTATTTTTTTATTGATAACACTAAAGCTCACGAAAGAGAAAATGTTAAATTTCTAAAAGTCTGTCTATATATTTTGCCATGGATAGCACACAATCTCATGCTATTTGATTCCAAGTGGGGTATGGAAATTGCTCTCATGTAGCTTATGGAACAGCTGCCGTTGCTTGGCGACAAGTTTTCAACTTGTCAAAGTTAAAGTTCATTAAATGATTTGAACCCACTATCACTGAGCTGTTCCGTAATATTTTTGACATTTTGCCGAAATAGTAATCTCATTATTGGAACAAATTCATAACCATTTAAAATTCAATAACTTCTATAATATTATATTAATTAATTTGACGGGTCGGTTGGCGTGGTTGGTAAGATACCATATCTATTACGCTACAGGTCGTGGGTTCAAAGTCAAAGCCATTTATTCAGTTTAGGCCCTAAGAGGTGCCCTCGCCTTATGAACGTCGAAACTACTGAAGTTACCACCGATTCGGAAGTCGCCTTCAACTGAGAAGAACCGGCAAGAAACTCAGCAAGGTTACATTTTTTATATATTTTGTTCTTTTTTTTTTTTGGACAATCTGACAATGTTGGTTTTTTCCATTAAATTTTTAACAATTTTTAAAGAAATATAATACACATAAACACAAAAGATGAAAAAAAAAACAACAAGAAAAATAAATAAAAAATAATAACCTGAACAAGTTCAAATAAAAAAAAAAAAATAGTATCTCTAAAATATCGATTCCCACTCAGGACAGACATTTGTGTACATGAACATGTATGTTTGTCTTATCTATATAAGTATATATTTACAGAATAAAAGTAGTATATGTAGTATATCAGTTATCTAGCTTCCATAGTACAAGCTCTGCTTAGTTTGGGGTCTGATGGCCGTGTGTGAGGAATAGTGTCCCAAAATATTTATTTATTTATTTAATGGTCATCATGAGACATGTAGTTAGCAAATAAAACTAATAAAAGTATTCCATACTTGTCAACTTTCCAGACAGATCCGAAGAACTAAGCCGGTGAGCTGGAGGACGACGTTGAAGGAAAGTTCACTCGCACCCATCCACACTATATGGATGGAGAGGCGATGTAAACAGACCAAGGTGTAGTATACAATCCATTGATGGTTATGTTAGTATAGTTTTATTCTGAGACTGATGATTGCCGGCTATGGTATGGGCAATCGAAATTTTACAGTTGCAATTTACTGCAAAGATAGTTGTGTGGTAGGTTTTGATGGCTTCCTTATAAACTCTTAAAGATGAGGTTTAAATATTATATTTTGGAAGTATAAGTAAAGATATTATCTATATATAAAATAAATATATTTACTAATTGAATTAAAATTATGTATACAGGATGATTTTCAAATGGTATGTTATCCCGAATAGGGATAGTTGGGGACATAATTTTGAACAACTTTCACTATGGGAACAACTTGATTTGATTTGTATGGTGGAGAGAAAAATAATGTTGCTCTGATCAAGTCGGTCCCATAGGGAAAGTTGTTCAAAATGATGTCCCCAACAATCCCTTTTCGGGATAACATATCATTTGAAAATCACCCTGTATAGTTGGATAAAGATTTTAAAATATTTCACGAAATTATGAATGGTCAGAACTAAGCTAATTTTGTTATATGTATATCTATTTTTTATATAAATTTCTATAAAATTTATACAAGTGTAACATAATAAAATAAGAAGTAGAAATTATTTTGTTCGTTCACTGAATCCAATTCAACTTTATTAAAATTATAAACAATTGTCACGCAAGATGAACGATTGAAAATAAATCTTATATGGTGAACAATAAAGCTCATTTTAAGTAACTAAAGATATAAAATGAAAAATACTTAAGCTTTTTAGTTAATTATGTTACACGATGTATGCTAACATGTTAATTTAAATATATTTACTGAATAATTTAATTACTATTTTCACGACACTGGACTGGACTGACAATGGATTGGATACGCGATTATATTTTTATAATTATTATATTTTAGGTTAGAAGATTTTAATAAAATGAAAACCACGTATACCTAAACTCTCCAACAAAACAACTCTGTTTAAAGAACATGTTCGATGTCGTATCAACTCACTATGAATGTATTTTTTATGCTCGGGGAATATCGCATTGAAACTTTCCAAAATTAGGTGTATTATCCATCTCTCTCTTCTATAAGAGTTGGAATGAAACAGCTGTAGAAAACTTCGTCGAGCTGCAAGTGTGTATTCATTATTAGTAGAAAAGCCAATAAGCCAAAAAAAAATCGTTTCTGTCACAAAATGGACGGAAATAATTTGTAGGTAAAATAACATGGCAAGAGAAAAGAGGACAACTTTAAATTCACTTCTTTTACGTGTACGGAGTTGCCCACGTTCTTTTATAATTTTTATTCTATAGAAAAAAGATGGATTACCACCAAATTAAAATTTCTCATCGAATTTACTTAGTTTCATGAAGTATACGTGGTTTTTAGTTTCGTTAAGAGTCCATGCTGCATTTGTTAAGGGTTCCGTATATAAACTATGCCTTATATTACTATGGTTATTGTATTGTTTTTGTAAAATTCTAATGGAGGTGGTTTAAAACCATACAACTAATAAAAATATGTGTAAAAGAAACGTTTCTGCAATTTGTTACAATGTTAAAAATCATGCAAAAATATGTGAAGTGTTCACAAATGTAAATGTTCATACAAATGATAAATATTTCCAAAAATATTAGCAATGATAATGAATAAATTAAATAAAGAGAGCAATATGTTTATATTAGTTTTTTATTTGAAATTAGCTGTTCCCCGCGGTTTCACCCGCGTTCCGCTTAGTTACTTCTTATAACATCGGCTATCTGCCAGTGATATCCCGTCAAAATTAGTCCAGCCGTTTCGGAGATTAGCTGGAATAAACAGACTGAGAAATATTTCAAGAATTGCTTCTTTTTATGTTATAAGTACCGTATATAGGTACTTTCATATGCATTTAGTAAAAAGATGTTATTTTGTCAATTTTATTTCTTCAAACCAATTTGAACCTTAGAATCCTTTTAAAACGATATAAACAATGCGCGACTGCAGAGTACTTGACCTTTCTTATTTTTATATACCGTTTAAACGTACACTTAGGTTGAAATTGCTTTGAAGAATTACGTATTTTGAACATGTGCACCTACAATTCAAAGTCAGCAATCGGTATTTGGATTAAACATTTTCTTCTAGAATCGGAACCTCTAGAGAAACGGCTAGGTATGACTGACTAGTTAATTGCCATTTCAAATAGTAAACAAGCATTACTCAGATTTATAAAACAATTAAGACCTCCGGACAAGGTTTAAGTCAGAGGTTATCCAACAGATAACTGAATGAAAACATTATACAAACTGGGGGAATGCGCACATCATTTTAGTTTGCCGTACAATTTCAATGTATAAAAATGTAATATAAAAGTGTATATAAAAAGTCGGTTAAAAATAAGCATTAGTCACGATTTTTTGGAGTTTTTTGATTGAATTGAAGGTCCGGTGAAGTGAAATACGTTTTAGTAAGTAAGATTTTGATTTGCTTAGGGTTTTATTGACGATACCTTCATTTATAGCATTTGAATACTTATTTTTTATATTATACCAGAATTTATATAATCCTACAAATCCTAACTAATATTATAAATGCGAAAGTGAGTTTGTTTGTTACCTTTTCACGGTTAAACCGCTGAACTGATCGCGATGAAATTTGGTATGCAGATAGCCTATGGTACAGAGAAGAACATAGGCTACTTTTTATTCCGGGACAACATAAGATCCCTGGGGAACGCGGGTGAAACCGCGGGGCGGAATCTAGTCAGTCATAAAATCAATGTTTTGTAATTTATTATTTACTAGCTTCCGCCCCGCGGTATCACCCGCGTTCCCGAGGGATCTTATGTTTTCACGGGATAAAAAGTAGCCTATGTGTTAATTCAGGGTGTCAGGTACCTCCATACCAAATTTCATCAAAATCCGTTCAGTAGTTTTTGCGTGAAAGAGTAACAAACATCCATACATACAAACTTTCGAGTTTATAATATTACTAGTTTCCGCCCCGCGGTTTCACGCGCGTTCCCCAGGGACCTTATGTTTTCCCGGGATCAAATGTAGCCTAAGTATGTCCTTCTCCATACCATAGGCTATCTGCATACCAATTTTCATCGCGATCGGTTCAGCGGTTATGGTGTGAAAAGATAACAAATAAACAAACAAACTCACTTTCGCATTTATAATATTAGTTAGGATTAGGAAGGATTAGGATAAATAAAGAAGTAGGGATTTATAAGTATGCAGTAATTTATTACTACTTGCATTAATTTTTTTTTACCACTTTTATATTTTTTCAGTATAAAAATGAGAAAATTCCTCACACTATGCATTATTTTGGCCAACGCTGCATCCATCAAAAGCAATTGCCACGCCTGTTTTGACAACGTCTGCTATTCCAAAGCTCCTGTCTTCGAAGGCCACCGACTTTCCGGTCAAATAACTGTCGATAGGATAAGCAACATCTTATATTTCCACTATGAAGACTCGAATGCAATCGATTACACTGCATCATTTGACTTAGACGACATTCGATTTTCAATCATACCGAATATCGATTTTTCATTCGCAAGAACAGTCGATCAATCGAATGGGGATGTCTATATTGGCGGTGCTCAAGGTATCTACAAATATATTCCATCGAAAAATACAACAAATCCATTTGCCGTTTTAGATAAAACGATATGGCATATGCATTTTAAAGAAAAGATTTATTACACTGGGTACATGGTCAAAGGACTATATACTTGCGAAAATAAGAAATCAAAAAGTGTTGCAGCTCTATCCGATTACAATATCGATGATTTTATAATCGATAAATACGATGATATTTACTTTATAAGTAATTTTACATTGTATCGATTAAAAAAGGGTGGGAAACGAGCGATTTTATTCGCAAATGATACTTATACACTAGTTAATGACAAATTTAATAATGCTTATTTCGTACAGTCAGCCTCTAGGGGTCTATTTAGATTGGATTACAGTAGGGACCAGATGGATGAAGTCGGTGCATTTTCAAGTGGTATACCAACTAAAACAGTGTTTGATAGCCAGAATAATGTGATCTATGTTGATGTTAACAGTGAAAAGATGTATTATTTGACACCAAATTATGGTAGATGTACAGTTTCTGGCAAGGGTAGGGGTAAGAAACATAAAAAAACAGTTACTATGACTATCGATTGATTTATTCAATATTTTTGTTAAGAAATCTTTCTGCTTCGGATAAACATACATTTTGTTATGAAGTAAATTATTTATTGTGTATAAAAAATAGCTTAACATTAGAAACTGTTTAGCAACTTCAATATCTAGGTACATTAGTTACTTATGGGTGCAACCAAAATAGTCTTTTTTTTTTTTTTTTTTTACTTTGTATAGGCTTGTGTTTGACCACAATCTCACTATGGTAGGTGATGATTTAATTAATACTACAGGGTAAAAGTTTATTTTACATGGACGGTTTTTCTAAAAGTATTCAATCCTATAAAGGCGTTTCTCGAATTTACAGATCAAGTACCCAAAACCGTTATAATGTGCCTGAGTATTTTATTTTAAGCATTTTTCTGACATAATATAAAAATATTGAATTTGTTATGAAAAAGCATTCATATAAAATTACTAAATTGGTCCATTTCAATATTTTATTTAACATGTACCTATTTTATGACATTTATAAATAACATACGTAGGTACCTAACTTATTTTATGAAATAACAAGTTTTAGTAAATATAAGTGTGTTTTTTTATCCTGTTGCAATAGGGTATTACACCAATTTTTGAAAAATGTCTCAATTCGTTCCTAAGGTGCTAATAAGCCACCAAAAAAAACACAAAAAATTATTCGATCGATAAGTGCCAACATTTCAATTTTACATTTTCAAATGTCGGGAGTAGTTTGATGAAAACGCTGGACGTCATGTAACTCTACGGTCATGACGTTATTTGGTCTCTTGTAAGTAAATAAATGCGCTGATATTGGTCTCAATTGGACTTATAAAATGCTTTAAATTAAAAATGAGCTATTATCCTTTTTATTAGTTTACTGTTCCTGAATGCATGAATACTAGTGTAAAAATAATAATAATAATACTTCAGTTGACACTTTTAAGTATACATACAGTACCGTATGTCGTCATTATAATGGCTGCTACTGTTTCGCTTGTTTAGAAACAGATTAAAAGAACTGAAAACTTCGAAATGAATTTTAAAATTAATTAAGTTATTTTATGAACTAAAACTAACATTTTCCGACTGCTTATTGCTCAGCTATCTAAATTGTACATTTTTAGATTTTTGGAGTAAAATACCCTATTATGGAATTATTTTAGACGACTAGCTTTGCGTCCGCTGCTTCGCTTGCGCACACTTTAAAAAACCGGCCAAGTGCGAGTCGGACTCGCGCACGAAGGGTTCCGTATCATTAGATATCTATAAAAACGGCAAAAAAAACATGTCTGTTGTATGGGAGCCCCCTTAAATATTTGTTTTATTTTAATTTTTTATTTTTAAAGTGAATATATAACATACTTATAGGCAAATCAAATTATCAGAGTTGTTTCGCAGCAGGATGACAGAAGAGCGTTTGAATGGACTAGCTTTAAAGCATATCCATCAAGACAGTGTGACAAAAATTAACGCTTATGAAGTGCTGGACATCTTTAGCAGGAAACATAAAAGAAAACTGTCTTTATTGCACAAGTAATTTTAAGTTTATTTTTAACAGTTATTGTTGATTATTTTTGCCCGTCTGTCCCTTCCCAGAAAAAAATCCTGGATCCGCCCTTGAAAAACGCTGTAATGGCGTGCGCAAACCTCGTCCGATAATAAACGGTGGAGCCTCTCAAGGAAACGATTCAAATAATAATCAGGGATTACGACCACATGCACAATAGTGCACATAGCGTGACCACTGTAGTGCACTACGCCATTCTAGAGATCGGCAAGACTAAATTGAACTGTCATGGCTTACAATCGGAATATGTCCGCTTGTTTTTCATGACTGAATAAGATTTGAATAAAAACATAGAATATTTATTATTGGCTGTTTTTGATTACAATAAGCTTTTGTAAACCTTTGTTAGGCCATGAATGGATATAAAATTTTACTACCGGTAAAATATTTTTTTTTTATTTCGCGTTACGATCCTAGGAATTGACCTACAGCCTACTATGCGTCAGCCATAGAGCTACGGCGGTTTTTAAATATGTTTTACTTAGTAACAAATCACAAAACGTTTAGCTACCTATAGGCTAGATTAGTTCAACAAGAAGCCCACCCATGTATCTTTTCGAACTATAATATTTTGACGCATATGATATCAATACCAGATAAGGGTGTTAACAAATGGTGAGACATAGGCAATAATATCGAAATTAAAATCACTTGAGAAGTTGCTGATTTTTTTTTCAATAAGTATAACTTTTTTTTCTATTGTGCTAAGGCTTGTGTTTGTCCACAAACTCATCTTAGTAAGTGAAGGAATTAAAAGCTATTTGTAAGTATCTACCTATGTATGTTTAGCGATAAGACTGCCTACTCAGTAGTTGCCAATTAAATGCTTAAAATGATCGTAGAAAATTGCCAAACGGTCTCCACATGTGTTCACATCCTAAATAGGTTAATGTTTAGAAACACTAGAATCATGTTGCGATTAGCATTGTTATGTTATGATATCGTATTGTTAAATGTTCACGTGTTTGTTCTTCCGACCGTCAGTCATCTATTGGCCGACCAACCTTCTCTAATGGTAAGTCATATTTTGGGTTATAAAAAAAACATAACCTTTATTAAATAAAATAAGTTTTCCTAGCGCCAATAAGTTTCCAGAGTCTTCTAAGGCCTTTTTTATTTATTATTATAAAGTCGGGTGGACTTTCATTTATACCAAAATTAATTTTATTATTTTATTTGTTCATCAAGATTGCCTTTCTGGTGATGGTAACGGTTTTCTCCAGGATTACCATCATCTCTGCAAAGCCTTGCGGTGACGGGTTGGATTATAATGTAAGTATCAATATTAATTCTATCTTGTACTAAAACTCGACAGTGAATTTTCGATGTGACTATTCGGTGTCACACTCGTGAACTCCTGATTACCGAGTTTTGCGAACGAGATAGACAATAGTCACTTCGGGAATTCACTGTCGAGTTTTAGTACAGAATAGCATAGCAGGAGTTCGAGTGAGACAGAGAATAGTCGCTTCGAGAATTCACCGTCGAGTTTTAGTACAGAATTACAGAGCAGGTAATTTGATTGTGGGTGATTTGATTACATTTTTTTTTTTTTTTTTTTACTTTGTATAGGCTTCTGTTTGACCACAATCTCACTATGGTAGGTGATGATGTGGCCGAAGGTGGTAAGCACACAAAGCCTAGAAGGATCTGGCTCTCAAGTGCAGCTGCCGGAACACACCAATAGGTGTTTGGCGACAGATTTTCAACTTGAGGGTGGTAGCCAGCCAGGCGGGTACTACAAAGTACCCTACCAACATTACATACTAATATTAATATTCGCTTTGCTGTTGATTTTTCACGAGCTGAAAATTATAACAATCGTTTTCTATCCACAGCTATGTGCCATATATTCAGCATTTCACGAAGATGAAATGTCTCCTGACATTTCTGAGCAAATCAGCGTTCATTTACACGAAAACGACAGTAAAAAGAGAACGGGATATGATCTTCCAGCGAGAAAGAACGAGGCAAAAGATATGCCTGAAGAATCCGGGAAGAATGTCAATGTGACGATGAGGGAAGAAGTGGAAGATGATGTGGTGAGGGAGGATCATATTACTCAGCATCAGGATGTCATGGTTAATACGGATAGCGAGATAACTGGCTTACAGGTGGGTTTATAGTTGTTTAAATTCTTGTAGGTGAGGCTTCTTTTAAACCAAGTATTCGCCAGTCTGGATATTTCTCTAGAAAGTTCTACTTAGAAGAATTGTTTCTAAGTAGTAGCACTATTATTATATTCTGTGGTAGTAGCTAATCCAGCATTTTTTTTAGTCCTTTCGTATATCTAGCTTCGTAATTAACGTGATTGGCGGCCATTTGACCAAAGAAGAAAATGAAAAAACGCCCCCTGTCACATCTTAGTATTTGGTCAGATTTATTAGAAGACTAGTTTTGGCCCCGCGGTTTTACCCGCAGGGATTTTGTGTTTTTTTTTTGTTAGTTCTATATTTTATATCATAATATTTATGATCTATCTCTGTGCCAAGTTTAATCTAAATTCATTCAGACATAAATAAACGAATGATTTATCTATTATTAAAAAAATGGGATAATAAAAAAAAGAAATTCGTTTAATTTTTTTCAGGTAAGTGAGGTGGAGGATGGCAGAGAATTTTATGGGTAAATATTTAATTCTCATGTTTTATTTTTATTTTAAACTATAAATATAACCAAACTATATCAGCCCATAACTTCCATTCTTTTCTTAGAGTTTGATTATTTTCCAGTTCAATTATTTCTTGTCCCGGAGTTAAATTAATTAATACAATCCGAGATTTTAAACTGCATTCCTTTCCCCTTGTTCCATTTTCAAATATTTTTCGAACCGCATGCCGTCTCCAGACAATTGCCGAGACAGACCAAGAGTTACGAGGTACAGTCTGTTTCAGTTGGGAGAGCATTGAAATGTATAACGCTAGTATGTGGCTCCCTTAATTATTGTTTATGAAATAATCTCTATAGATAGTTGATGGCCAGTGTTAGGCTTTCCTGAAGGAGTTCTTATTTCCAATTAGTTTATATCGTTGCAAAATATCACTGAAATTTAATTTTGTAAGAGAGTAGATAATAGATAAATAATCGTGTTTTTTTTTCAGGAACAAAGATGACAGTTCCGTTTCATCGCTCACAGAACACGAGGAAGCACTGCTGGAAGAAAACTATCTTAATTATATAGAAAACAATATATTAGATAACAATGATATACCTGAATAAGTGGATCATAAAGTTCATACGGATCAAAATATTTGTGTTTTTTTATTAACTTAACCAACAGTTAATAACATAATATAGTAATGTAGCTAGAAATACAAATAACAAAATGAGTTTTTATATAAAACTACAGTCAAAAGGACAATTACTATACATAAACATAACTAAATAAAAAATATTATTCGAAATCACGCATACACAACTGTGTATAACTACCTACCTATAATTATATACTAACAGAAACACACAAATTCAAGCACATACCCTAATCTATCCAAAGATGCATTAGTTAGATTGCAATTGACAGTTTTTTTTTCCTTTGACTGTTGTTTTGACAGGATTTCCTGGTTTGGGAGGAACCATAGACAAAACAAAAATATTTTCATATTATTTTTCATTTTGAACAGTCAAATAAGTTTATTTTTTGGTTTAGTTTTAGGACAAATAAAAATTTATTTACTAGGTATTTATTTTATCACTTGTGACAGATTTGACAATACATAAAATAGTCTTATTGCTTTATAATGCAGATTTTATCTGTTTAATCTATGCAGGATCGTCTTGAAAATCGATTATGCCATCCCACCCTCTTTTTTCCCGGACACAAAGAACTTTTCGCGGCGAAATATTCACTGGTATCTGACATACCAATCCGTATAATCCATTCGTTTTAATTTTACCTGAAATATTTTGTCTATGACAACTGTGACACTATTTTGTCTTGGAATTTCCCAATATTTTTTACTTACACTACCTTCGCCACGGCACCTTGCATTACTGCTAAGCTATCGCTGCCTGAATTATAGAAAACTAGCTTTTCTGCGCGGCTTCAACTGCGTTCCCGGAATAAAATATGGCCTATTTTACTCATGGATAATGTAGCAATCTAATGGTAAAAGAATTTTTGAAATCGGTCCAGTAGTTTTTGAGTTTATTCGTTACAAACATACAAAAATTCAATTTTTTCCTCATTATAATATTAAGTATGATTTAAATAACAAACGAAATACTTGAAGGTCACCGCTTGAATGTATTATTTGGACCACAGTCTCACGATGGCGGTCACTTTGATTTGGATTCGTCCCGCGTCGGGGTCAATATCGACGCGTGCGCAGCGTAGGCTAATGACTAATAGAACGAAAATTCCTAGGATGTTACACAAAAATACGAGATTTTTATATTTGATTATTGCTGTTTTCGTTAGATTTTGTTACGTCACAGAATAAGAAATAGTTACCTACGTGCGAAGGATCAGGACTATTTCAAATAAAATAAAAGATATGCTATTTTTGTAGCCTACGAGACAAAAATAACCTTATTTTTTTATATGACAATTTTCCACTTATTGAACGACCTTCAGCTTGACGTTTTCCCGGTAGTGTCTAGAGCCACCATTTCCTCATCGTTGGGGCATCTGATGCCATCTAATCAAGAAGTGAAGTGAGATTCGCCCCTTCCACCACTCCTGTTACTTCAGCTTGCTAAATCACATATAACTAGTTAAAGAATATTTATAAAAATGAATGTGTTATTTACACATAAAAATACATTTTCTAATTGATAATTTGAAAACTATGTAAACATGTTATAAATGGTAGGTATTATTGGTAACCTAAAACCTCCCTAAGCGGCACATTTCATAACCTCTGATCCATACATTTGGCAGCAATGCTATTTGAACATTAAATATGTACATAATAATATACTGAGAACTAGGCAGACGGTCCACCTGATAGTAAGTGGTTACCCAACCTTTATAAAGCCTAGAAGGCAACTGGCTCCTAAGTGCAACTGCCGGAACACCAGTAGGTGCATGCAGACAGGAGAAGTAGCCAACCAGGCGAGTACTACAAAGTACCCTACCACATCGCTCTCAAAAGATCTTTGGGAGTCACTGTCCATAGCTTCTCAAAATGGAGTAAACATTCTAAAACTAGAGGCAACAGAACCGTATTAGGGCGGCCTTCAGTTTGCCAAATCCATACATTTGGCATCAATGTTGCCATTATGTATGCATATATTGTAATTGTTTAGTTCATCCTGTTATGTTTGCTTCAGCCTAAACATGGAGATGTATGTTTTGGCTGAACCGCAGATGTGGTTGGACAATCGAAAAGGAAAATGAAATGACTCACGAATTATGTTAACGGATTTTGTAGGCTGTCATTATTAGGAACCTTTTTTTACTGTTGTTATAGATAATCTACTACGAGATGATATGAAGCTTAGAAGGAACTCTCAAAAGCATTTGCTGGAACACAGCGGTAGGTGTTTGGTGATAGTTTAGTTAGATTAATTTTTTTTATTTTATTACTACATAGGTGGCAAACAAGCTTAAGGCCCACCTGATAGTAAGCGATTACCGTAGCCTATAGACGCTCATAATACCACGAGCAAAGAAAATATAATATCATATTTTTCCTACCAGGGGTATCACTCATGCGTTGCAAACCTTGAGACATGAAGTTGTTAAATCTCCTGTGCCTGTAATTTCACAGGCTCCCATAACCTGCTAACCGAAACACATAATACAAGTGCATTACTATTTCGGAATTAGATATGGTGGTAGTACTTCCCCGGGCGAACTGTGCACTAACACTACGTACAAATTTTAAATTTAGGGGTGGTATCCAGCAATGTGAACCTTCTCCTATCCACCTTTACCTTCTTCCCCGACTACGGCGAAGCAAAAAGGAGGTTTAATGATTTTAGTAGTCTATGTAGAGTTCGCGCCACCGTGGAATTAATTAAAATCGATCTTATTTCTTCTATGATAGAGGTGAGCCTTAAAGACTTCTTTGGTGGTGCGGACTTTGTTAGTGTTTTTTTTTTACTATATACAGGCCTGTGTTTGACCACAATCTCACTATGGTAAGTGGTGATGTTCATCTGTTCCCATACAGCTCTTAAGCTACTGATAATATTTTGACAAATGAGGTGTCTATTTGTCCTGCGTGTCATAGATAATGTGACGTCATATTAAATCCAACATGGCGGCAAGTAATGGCAGCAGCATCACTTATGGATGCAGTTCCATACACTGCGATCACCAACCCGTCCTCTAAGGTCAATGATAAGCAGTGGACTCTGACAAACTGAAATAAAAAAATTAAAAATACGTGTGGCACTCGGGGACTGCCGCGGTAAAGCTATTGCATAGCATTTTTTATCAACTTATGTAATTATAATTATTATTATTTTTTTTCTCTATTTTTTTTTCTTTAATATTAATTCAAGTTTTTTCTTTGATATTAATAAATACCTATACACCTATATACTTTCTCACAAACAGCTGCTTACGTATTCGTCCGATTTCGGAGCAGCTCGCCTTAGGTTTTATTTTCGTTACGGAATTTCTTGATTCGGTCGCCGCGCTCAAAGCCCGCGATAAAAGCTATACAATAGCTTAAAAAAATAAATATCATAGTCAAAGGAGGTCAAAGGCTCCTGTATGTATATGGTGTAAAGAATATTTCTTTCACTCATTCATTCAAGTGGTTTTTTTAACCAGTTATGGAAATGCAATCTGTGTGGGTAGTTGGAGCTCCAGGTTATTGGTTGTTGAGGTAGGTACATTAAAATATATTTGACATCCATTATGGCTCTAATATTTGTTGAAAGATAAACTCGTCCTTACCTAATTTACGATGCGAGGCTGCGGCCAAATGGTACAATAGAATCGGTTGGAATATGGCCAATTCGCTTAAGGATATGTTATATAAGATGTAAGCACGTTTGTTCTAACTAGATTTACTTACGCACAATATTGTAATGTTTGCTATTTGTTAAAGAACACAAAAAAAAGAATAAACTCATCCAAGTTTCTTTATGTTCTCTCTGTTGTATTATTATAATGTAAATAGGCAAAGACAAAATTGTTAAGTACCATTTTCTTTGTTTGTGAATCGATTTCTTTTTAAACTTTAAACTATTTTATGGCGATGATAGCTGCGGCGAAGGTCGTGGGTTCGAATCATACAATGAGCTTGAGCTTTCGGTGAAGGAAAACATCTTCAGGAAACCATAGCACGGTGGTAGGGTACTATGTAGGCTTACTGCCAGGCTACCACCCTCAAGGAACTGCACTTGTGTGCCAGTTCCTTCTAGGCTTTGTTTGCTTACCACTTTTAGCCACAACTTCACTTACCGTAGTGAGATTGTGGTCAATCATAAGCCTATGCAAAGTAAAAAAAAGCTGTAGTGTTATCATAAAAAAAAAGAAATGATGACATTGTATCCATCCAAGCGTATCCATAAGAAAAGAAAATTTGCAAATATGTTCTGACATATGTATCATATAATCTAGCTAGAAGGACGTTTATAGGCTTATGAAAAATACATTTAAGCTCAATGCACTGTAAAAATTGAAGTTGGAGTTAAAATAAATAAAGTTCTCCGAAGTGCTACATAGGCGACGCTAATGTGGCGTTGCCGTGACGTAGCACACGCTACTCAAGATTTAAGACATCGTTTGAAGTTTGTAGAGCACCTAATTTTATCAAAATCTAATCTTTGCAAACCGCTTTAACTTTAGCATTAACTTGTGGGAAAATGGACATGTTTTCGTTTCCAAGAAGAAAACACTCGAAATTTTGATTAGTTGTGGTGTTTGGAAGATCTTTAGTGTTATGAACGTAAGTACATAAGTTTCTTATCGAAGGTGTGTGCACACAGCTGAACACGAACTTTGTTTCTTTTTTCTGGATCGTGTGTATGGAGTTTGTTCGATGTTCATGTAATATCAGCTTTACCTTCTAATCTATAGATATGCAAAACAAAAAGCAAGTCTATCTCTTTAGATATGGAGTTTTTTGATACATAGCTCCATGTATTTTTTCGCAAGGGTAATATCCGCAAAGGTTCCTTCCTATCCGTCTATTTATGTAAGGTATAAAACATATTCGAAATTCAAAAAGAAATATTTTTCTTATTTTTTTTAATGAATAAGTACCTATAACTAAGACGAAATAATGAGACTAAGTAAATAAATAATTTTATGCAATAAATCTGAGTTGGTTTTGAAAAGAGTCATTGCTGAGTTTCTTGCCGGCTCTTCTCAGTAAAAGCAACCTTCCGGGCCGTGCGTTAGAGTCAGACTATTCATAAGTGCTTGTAAAGGCCTATTTGAATAAAAATATTTTCATTTCATTTAACTCAAAAGCACTGTACCTACATAATTTAGGTAATAGAACCTTATTATGTACCTAAAAGTGTTTTTTTCGTCCGAGAACATAACAGTGTGGTACACGCCTTTAGCTTCAGAGATATACAGGATGATAAATAAAGATGTTAGATTTGTGAAAGATATTTTGACCCTTATGATCTTTATTGTGCGTTCACTGAACCATCACGATGACCTGGTAGTGATACTAAGTAATGTGTAAATCAAATAAGACATCTCAGACATATAAAACGTGTGATAAATTCAAAAGGGTTTCACACACCGTTTACCGAATGCCAAAATGTCTGTACAAATGTGGTATAGGTGCTGAATCACGTCATCAAAAAAACCTTATTCTGAATTGTGGACTCTCTTTGCGAACGTAATCCTTATGTCAGAGTGATAAGGTTGAAATTTCAATGTTAGTGTATAGACGAAAAATAAAGAGAGTTAGGGTTATCACAATGTCAAATCGGAGGTTTAAAAGTAAAATATAGAAATTAATCTTCAACGCGACTTGATAAAATGCTTTTAAACCTTTTTACACAATTTACAAATAGAGTTCAATATACTCACAACAAAAATACAAAATAAAATCCATAATCACTATCACTACATAGTATAAAACAAACTCGCTCCCGCTGTCTGTCCCTATGTATGCTTAGATCTTTAAAACTACGCAACGGATTTTGATGCGGTTTTTTTTAATAGATAGAGTGATTCAAGAGGAAGGTTTTAGTATATAATTTGTCTTCTACCCGTGCGAAGCCGGGGCGGGTCGCTAGTAAGTAATACAGAAAAAATCCTCGAAGCTGCCGCCGCTGCTGATGGGCAAGGTATCGAGCAGGTTAGACTTTATAGTTGAGTTAAGAAAATTACTTAAAGCTTTGCCGAAGCCTATGTCGAAGGCGAATTGGTTTCTAAGCTTAGTGTGCGTGAGATTAGATTGTGGTCAAATATAGCCCTTAAAAAGTAAATGAAATTATGTCTACCTAATCTGCGTTTTTGTCAATAGTTATATAAATGTCAGTTGGCTAGCCGGTTGGCGTTGACGGTTAGATACCCTGACTATCACGCCACAGGTCTTTAGTTCGATCCAGGACTAAATTCTCTTTGGAGTCTTGTGTAAATACCTATAAAACTATATATTTAAAAGTAGGTGCTAAAAGTAGGTACGTGTTTTAATAAATGAGCTATCTGGCTGGTTCCCATAGTATCTACAAGTTTGTCTAGCTAAACTAGCTTTCCACCCCGCGGATTTACCCGCGAATCCCTATTTTACCTGGCATGGAATTTTCAAAAATCCTTTCTTAGCGGATGCCTACGTTATAATAGCTATATGTATGCCAAATTTTAGGTCGATCCGTCCAGTGGTTTGAGATGTGCGTTGATAGATCAGTCAGTCAGTCACGTTTTCCTTTTATATACCTATACAGAATAAGAAGAAGAAGATAACTTGGATGAAAATATTGATCAATTCAAGTTCCATAACATTATCAGTTTTTTCTTGCGCATGATTTACTCACAATGTTTCTGTTTTTGCTCATTATATACACAATACCAATATTTCCCATTGCCAATTAACAAACAATTATTCTTGCATACATTTTGTGTGAATCTATTAATTATATGATAATAATAATTACCCAGAATATAACTAACTTAAGCCATTTGGTTTTACTTGGGTGTATAGTTGTTTTATTATCCTATTAATATTAGTTATAAATACGAAAATTTGCATGGCACAAATATAGATTATGCAATGAAACTATATAGGGTGAATTTTTAGTCACTGGCCATACTTGCAGGGGTTGAAGTACTCGTCAATATGAACAACTTTTATTATCGAACTCTGATAACGCAAAAAATAAAATGGTTCCTTCATACATTTTGGTCGAGTAGGTATTGAACTTTTGTATGGACAGCTGATATTTTTTTGTGATCTCGAGACTTAGTCTCATGATAAAAGTGGTTCATATTGATGAGTACTTCCACCCCTGCAAGTATGGCCAGTGACTAAAAAATCACCCAGTATAGAATACTTTTTGAAGCGAAGCTTTTTCACGCGCGTTAAATGCGATGCAACGCACCTCATTGGCTGGACAGCGAGTATTGTTGCCTATGTGTGTGAGCGAGACAGAGAAGGTTTGATCGATTCTTTGATCAATTGTATACTTTACTTCTGTCTTTTATTCCAGGAAAAAATAAGATCGTGAACGCGAGTAAAATCTAAAACAAATTAACAATATTTAATTTAATTTGTTCATGTAAGATTACTTGAAGGAACATAGTGAAGAATAAAGGTTGATAGATTAAGACAAGTCATCATCAACATCATCACCATATCATTGTTAGCTTGTATCAACCAACTGCCCTAGTTTAAGCCTCTTGTGCCAATCTCATCCAGGCCTTTTCTGCGATCACCATCAATTAGCATTCATTATACACAAGAATCAAAGTCAAAGCCATTTATTCAGTTTAGGCCCTATAAGGGCACTTATGAACGTAGAAGCTACTGAAGCTACCACCAGGTCGGACATCGCCTTCAACTGAGAAGAAGCGGCAAGAAACTCAGCAAGGTTACATTTTTTATATATTTTAATATATTTTTTTGGACAGTCTGACAATGTTGGGTTGAATGGTCTATATGTCCCAAAAATGTTATAAAGGTGACATGGAAACCTAGAAAAAATCTCTTTGCCACAATGTAGTGGCTTATAGAATTTCTATCGTATTGTTATCATTCGAAAGATCCTGTCCTGTCCTATCCCGTCGCGACATTAGTGTCAACATTTCAAGAGACTTTCATTTTCACTTAATTTCCTTTTCTTTGATATAAAATCACCATTGCTACAGTGAATACTTGTAGGTATTTATTTGTTTTTTCAAGTGAAAATTCTTTGAGCACGATATGAACAAAATATCACAGTAAAATTTTGCATGTAACATGTTACATGTAACGGAAATGACGGTTATGAGCATATAAGCGTTGCTAGGTAACGAAGTTTACACTTATGTCATGTGCAGGCATTTTTTTGTTGTTGTTAGGATGTAATACGGGCCGGTTGGCGTGGTTGGTAAGATACCCTATCTATCACACCGCTGGTCGTGGGTTTGATGCCCACTCAGGACAAACATTTGTGTGCATGAACATGTCTGTTTGTCCTGTGTCTGGGTGTAATTATCTATATAAGTATATATTTACAATAGAAGGGTATGTAGTATATCAGTTATCTGGCTTCCATAGCACAAGCTCTGCTTAGTTTGGGGTCAGATGGCCGTGTGTGAGGAATAATGTCCCAGAATGTCCCAGAATACTGTTTGCTTGAGATAGTGGATGATGTCAGGCATATCAACAAGCTATTTTAGCTATATGATAGTATCCTTAATAACGCGAAAGATTCTTTGGATAAAATGTTTGGATGGACTTAGAACACAAGTAAAGTATGTGTATGTCCTGATGAATGCACGAAATATAATTAACCCAGGGTAAACAAAGTCATCCTAGCTCTCAAGAGAAGCAGTGAAATTTTTTGGTAATAATCTATTGATATTCTTTTGACGCTTTATATGAAACCTTTGATCATTTACTTTTGGAGCTAACTGTACATACCGTTTTAGAAGAATGTTATGTTATGGTAAGTATCTTTCTTTTCTTTTAAATCAAGCGGTTAAAGTTATATACAGTTACTCAGTGAGGTATAAAATTAATTATTTGATTAATGAGTAATTTCCATAACGCTATATTTATTTCTATTAATTCAACTTTTTTTTTATAAATAATAAAAAATAAAAATTTTAATCAAGTGACAACCCTGCGTCGTCAGTAAGGTCGATATTGCGCGCGATTCGAATTATAATGCACAATACTATTGTCTATAAAAGCAATGCGCGTGCGACAGCCATTAAGCGAAAGTCAGCGAAAATGAAGGTGATAACACGTTTTTTAATGTTTTTGCGTTGTTTGTTTGTGTTTTTTCGTGATTGTGAATTTAGTGAATTGTGACGGAAATATATCATATCCGGAAAATTTTAATAAAATGAAAGCGTTTCCGTATCATTATTAAATATTAATTAAGCTAAATATATATAAATATAATAAAGGAGTCGTTTTTTTGTTTGTTTAAAGGCGCTAATGTCCGGAACTACCAGTCGAGGAAGGTTATAGGCCACTTTTTATCCCGGGAATGCGCGTGAAACCGCAAGGAACAGCTAGTCATAAATAAAATAAAAGAAATCATGTTTTATAAGTTTTATAAATTACTTCATTAATTTGTTTTACCTTCAATAAGCTTTCATCTCTTCACAGGGTGTTTTTATTGAAGTTACTAACTGCAAGTTACTAACTGACTGATAGATAGAATAGTAATGCTTATAGAAAAGTTCAGAGCAATGCCTAGTATAACTGACCACCTCATAAACATCTTTTATCTATAAATGAATCTCATACGTCAATAAATAATTTATACTGATAGTAAATAAAAAAAAAAACAAGATATGTCTATAGAGTAACTAACTGAAAATAAGCAAGAACATGTCATTTTTAAAATTATGTTGGGTTCGTGCTGAATGAACCTTTACTGTGGTGCCAAATCTTTAATCGGAGAAGAATAATTTATCTCATTTTTTTTCCTTTTTTTTCGCGATTTCAAAGATTGTTCCTAAAAGCTGTTCCGAAAACATGATATCTATTTAATTAGAAATTACATTTATGTAATTAGGAAACAATAAAAAATATTTTTTCTGCCATCCAGGAATTGTTAGCCGTGATATTGATGCTCATAGCTGGAGCGGTCTGCGAGCCACCGGCACCATATCCTCCCAGTGGCTGGAGGCCCAGTGGACCTACTTTCGACTTGCCACAGAGGGGACAGCCTGGACAAATTCAGGTAATTTAACATTTAGCATTTGAGTATAAAATATATATATAGGCAAAGACAAAACAGTTTGGTTTCAATTCTACTTATTCTGTTTGTGAATCGTTTTTTTGTTTGTTTAGCAGCTATTGAGTTTAGTGTTATAATGAAAACAAATTTGAAAACCACATCGAAGTGTTGCCGGGCTTACTCTAGTTGATTGAAACCGTTTATTTTGACGTTTTTTACTTTTTTAAGCTATCTCTAAAACTACTGAGTTAGTTAGTTTACCAAAAAAATATAACATGATGAAAATGACGTTGGATGAAAATGTTACCACGCCGCAGGTCGTGGTTTCGTTACCCACCCAGGAGAAATCATGTCTGTTTGTTTTGTGCCTGATTGTAAATATCTATACTTACAAGTAGTCTTCACATAGTTGAGGGCTATTATTTTTAACACCTTGAAAACTTTGGTGACAGCTTGACCGAGGTAAGGGTGTGAACCAGCCATCTGAGGCTAACAGATTCTCGTCCAGTAAAAAAACAAGTAGAATGTATTATCAGTGATCTGGTTTACAAATTGCAACTATTAATGTTATATGTGTTATAAATAACGATGATGATAATTATGACAAATTTCTGTCCACAGCCACCAAGAAACCAAGAATACCTACCACCCTTAGACCCTCGAAATCCAGCCACTAATCCAAATGTAGAGTACGGGACCCCTGATCTAGACGTATCAGTCCAGGGATTACCAGTCCCCGAGCAACAGCCCATCTTCCAGGCTTCTCCAGTCAATGGCCAGCAGTATTCTGGACCTGATTTCAATACTGATATCAGGAATTTGGATCAGAGCTACAAGCAGTCACAGGTAACCGAGCAACATCACCTCTTCTCTCTATTTGATTTTGGATTAAGTGTTTTTTTAAAGAACGTCAAAATATATGAACACCGCTGTATAGGTACTTATACAGTTATCAGAATACACAAAAAAACGCAAAACTACTATCAAATCTGTTATTCAATATTTAAAATTATTCACTTACATATATTTCAGTTTCAGCTCCAGCAAGAGAGATACCGTGAATTCGAAAGACAGAGGCAATTAGAAGCTGCTCAGGCCAACACCAACGCAAACGGATTATCCAGATCTCAAGTTCCTAGACAGTTCGCATCTAGACCCACTGCTGCACCTACTGAAGCCACCTCCACAACCCTAAGACCTGAAGAAAGAACTACAGAATTAACAACAGAACTGAGTTTGAATCAAGGTGAAACTCTTGACGATGAGTCTATTGCTCAGCAGAAACAGAAACAGAAGACTTCTGTGGAAGTATCCAAGCAGACCTTACAGGAATATCCTGGAGAGTTATTCTTAAGTTCATTAGCTCAATTACAGCTACAGCCTCAATTTGTACCCTTACAACAAGTAAGAGCCCCATTGTACTACCAAGCAGTACAGGACGCTTCTCAGAAGCAGGTGGCTGGTTTCAATGGACCAGCACATTTTGCAGCTCTACCCTCAGTTTTGGCTCAGCAACAAGCTATTAACCAACCTCAAAGAGTGGTACAGCCAGGCTTCCAAAATCCAGCTTTATTTGCCGAACAACCTGCCAATCCAAATGTATTCGTTCAACAGCCATTAGCTCAATATCAACCATTAAACGCCTACCAACCAACACAGGTTGCGCAACCAATCCAACCACAGTTCCAAGCTGAGCCTCAACAATTCCAACCAAACCAATTTGTTCAAGCTAACGCTGAACCTGTACAGCAACCTTTTGCCCAGTACCAGCCGGTTAACTCATATCAACCACCAGTACAACCAGCAATAACACAATTACAAGCCACGCCTATCATCTATCAACCTCAGGCTGTTAATCAATTGCAACCTGGTCAATATCCCCAACCGAATCTACCTGGTCAATATGGTCAACCGAACCAAGAAGCTGATGACAATCAAGAACAGGAAAGGCAAGCGGAGCAAATTCCTCAAACATACCAACCTCAGCTATATCAGCAACCAATTGTGGTTCCCCAACCAAACCAGTATCCAATTCAGGAGCAGATTTACCAAGCGCAATTGCAACAGTTTTATCAAAACCAGGTACTGCAACAGCAAGCAAACCAAGGTCAGGATTCTCTACAAAGCGGTTTAGATGTGAACCAGCAGGGGAATGATATTGACCAAACTGATGAGCAAGACGATGACGCTGAACAGGATAATGGTACGGCAACTGCAGTTGCTACAGCTTTTGGGACAAGGTCAGTAAAGGATTCCTATAGAATTTTAATGATCTCACCTTCAAATGTTATGCACCTTTGGAAATATGTTAATATAACATGTAACAATGAACGACATTAGCCTATTTTGGTGCAGAATAGTGATGTATTTTATACGTATCTTGTATTTTAAATTAGGGTTTTTGAATGTGAAATGATGTTGTGAAATTAGTAGCCTTTGTGAAATTTTGGTTTACTGATCGAGGAATGAGTAATGAATGGCCCTTTATTTATTGCACAAGTTTTAATTTATCATATTTTTTTAATTATTTATAAAATAAAAATAGTTAATATCTTAATTAGAAACCAATAAAAAATTACCTTGAAAAAAATCCTCTTAAATATGTAATATCCTGGGACATTCACATACATTTTTTTTTCCTGGGACACTATTCCTCACACACGGCCATCTGACCCCAAACTAAGCAGAGCTTGTGCTATGGAAGACAGATGACTGATATATACAAAATATAACAGTTTTTTTCTAAATTACTCATATTATATGTATTATTTTTTTTTACCTTCTCACTCGTAGCAATTTGATCTACCTAATAATTGTTTAGTACAACAACTTTATTAATTTCCAGTATAATTAATCATAATACTTTCAGAACTCAACCTCGTGTGTTTTCACAATACGGAGCTCCATACCCCGTGCCAAGAGTGCAAGCTAACCCTAGACTAGCTACTACTACCGAATCTGCTGTTGAGGTAGGTCCATAATATTTTTGTTATTCATTCGAAATCCTACAGGTTAATTGGCTACCTCGAAATTTGAACCTTAATTTTGTCTTAGGCACAGGATGAACACCAAAAATTTGTATTTATAATTGAGTCATATAATCATAATAATGTGGTCGCTATTATTTTGAAAGATAGAAAATAATAAAAATGTTAAAGTTATTTTAGACAATGAAGATATGTGAATAAAGGGTATTTCCCTATATTAATAAATGTTCTTTTTCCAGGATGTTACTGAAGAAGGCCCAGCTGTAGCTCAGGCTGTTGCCGTAGCTTCAAGAGGCAGTAGAAAGAGCGCCAAACTGAGGTAAGAACACGCTATGTAGTTTTTAAAAAAATATGAATAAACAGGGTTGCTAATGTATTGGCAGTGTCCTAGGTGTTGTTAATGCCCATAGGTAGCGGTGACCGATGACCATTCAACGTTTGGTAGATTCTCTGCCTGCCTAGATTATGCTTTTTACCTTTTGACATTCTAACTTATACCCATAGAGTCAGATCAAATTTGACTCTTGTCTGTATTATGTACCATTTTTATAACAAAGTAGTTTTTTTTATAGGTTTTTTTGTATGGGTTTTGTCTTGTTATTTTCAGTCATAATAACGAATAATGTACGCTCTTAATAATAAGGGATAGAGGAAATACTATTGTAAGATTATTAAAAACAATCGTATTTTTTTTTTTTAGAAGCCGTCGAGTCCGTCCAGTTTTTACAGTGGATAGATCTGGACACCTGGTTTTGGCTCAAGAACAATAAAATAAATAAAGTAAGGAAACAAAGTCATAGATTTACACATCACAACAAAGAGGATCAATGGAGATTTTAAATATATTTATTTATTTTGAATTTTTTTAATTACTCTCGTATCTTTAGAATAATTATTCGATACGTATATCTGGGCGGATATATAAATAACTGTCCCAATTTTATAAATTCAAAATTAATGAATCGTTCTCAGATTATTATGATAACATTTATTTATTTTATTTTATGGATACAAGGCCATTTAAAACGCAATTAATTTATTTATATAATTAAAATATTAATGAAAGAAACAAGTGTATTTCATTTAGTTCATAGGCACCTTTATATGCTCTAATCCGACTTCATCATTTTCCAATTTTATGGCTCACTAAGACATTATTACCTATATGTTCAGCATATGATTGTAAAGATGGCGACAGATTTTAAAATCTGTTACTAAACACTTTTATTGGCAGTGACACTTGAGAGCCAGTTATTTATAGGCTTTGTGTGCTTACCACCTTCTGCCATATCATCACTTACTATAGTGAGATTGTGGTCAAACACAAGCCTATAAAGGAAATGAAAATTATTTTTTTTTGAAAAAACCCCCGACGTTTGTAAGTAAATGTTGTAATCGAAAAATGTAATCCGCCATTTTGTGGCGTCGGCCATCTTGGACCGATTTTCATCAAACATTGCTAAGAACACTCCCGACTAATTCACCTTTCAAACAAAAACAAAATCAAAATCGGTTCATCCGTTCGGGAGATACGATGCCACAGATACACACACAGAAACGTCAAATTTATAACACCCCGTCGTTTTTGCGTCGGGGGTTGAAAAAAAGATTACGTAGAAAAATAAATGAAATGAAATGAAATGAAATAATTTATTCATTCAAATAGGCCTTCACAGGCACTTAAGAATAGTCAGACTCTAACGCACGGTTCGGAAGGTTGCTTTTACTGAGAAGAGCCGGCAAGAAACTCAGCAATTACTCTTTTCAAAACAAACTTAAGACTATTACATAAAATTTATCCTGCAAGAGCGAGCGCTACACCCAAGCATTGTCGTCATTTAAATATTCATTAACGTTATAGTATGCCTTTTGTACTAAAATAGACTTAACACGTTCCTTAAATTTATGTAATGGCAAATTTAAAAGTGCAGGAGGGATCTTATTATAGAAGCGTGTACACAGTCCCAAAAATGAACCTTGCACTTTTTGGAGTCTATAAGCAGAGGTTACAAGTTTATGCTTATTTCTAGTATTAATAGTGTGCATGTCACTTGTTTTTACAAAAAGACTTATATTTTGTTGTACAAATAATATGTTTGCATAAATGTACTGCGATGCTACTGTGAGGATATTAATTTGTTTAAACTTATCTCTGAGGGAAGCTCGAAAACTCAAATTATAAATTGCTCGCACCGCTCTTTTTTGCAAAATGAAAATAGCTTCTATATCAGCGGCCTTACCCCAAAGCAAAATGCCATAGGACATAACACTATGAAAATAGCTAAAATAAACTAATCGAGCTGTATCTACATCTGTTAGCTGTCTAATTTTTCTAACTGCATAAGCAGCCGAACTAAGCTTCCCCGCGAGACATGATATTTGGGTGCCCCATTGAAATTTTGAGTCTAAAGTAATCCCTAAAAATACTGTTGACTCAACAAGATTGAGAGACTCATTATTTAGCACCAAGTTACATCCTATTTCTTTTACATTGGGTAGTGCAAATTTAATACATTTAGTTTTCTTTGCATTTAAAACTAAATTATTAACAGTAAACCAATTTAATACCTGAGCTAATGCACCATTTACATCGTCATAATTGGATTTCAGTCTATCAACACTAAAAAGCAGTGAGGTATCGTCAGCAAACAGTACAATTCCACAGGTATTTTTGACATAAAAGGGAAGATCATTTATATAAATTAAAAATAGAAAAGGACCTAGAATAGAGCCCTGCGGCACACCCATATGCACAGGAGAACCAGATGATTTAACTCTATTGACATCAACACTTTGAGTTCTTTCCCCGAGATACGACTTCATCAGATCAAGTGCCGTACCCTTGACTCCATAATAATTAAGTTTACGTATGAGTGTTCGGTGATCAACACAATCGAATGCTTTAGATAAATCACAGAAGACTCCAATAACATTCTGTGACTTCTCCCGAGCGTTAAAAATATTTCATAAAAGGGCTACCCCAGCGTCAACGGTTGAACGACCTTTTGTAAAACCATATTGCTCATTATGTAAGAGTTTGTTCAAATTAAAGTGAGCAATTAATTGCGTTAAAATTATCTTTTCAAATACTTTGCTCAGGGCTGGCAAAATGGAAACTGGCCTATAATTAGTAGGATCACTAGGATCTCCCGCTTTGAATAATGGTATAACTTTGCTATGTTTCATTAAATTCGGAAATTGACCAAAATCTACGCATTTGTTAAAAATAAAAGCTAAATGGGGAGCAATGTTATCAATGATACCCTGCAAAACAGTTACGGATATATCCCACAAGTCACCTGTGCGTTTAACTTTCAGATTTTTAAATGTTTTGACTACGTCATAAGGTGTAATATGCCTAAACCTGAACAATTCACAGCACTCTGATACATTGGCTTTCAATAATAATTCAGCATCTATTGGTGAAGAACTCAAAGAGCTAGTCGTATCTACCGGTATATTAGTAAAAAATAAATTAAAGGCATGTGCAATTTGACTATCTTCACAAATTATATTATTATTAATATTTAACTCAATACGCTTATTACAGTTTTGAGATTTTCCTCTTTCAGAGTTGATAATGGTCCAAGTAGTTTTAACTTTATTGTTTGATTGACTAATTTTATTTCTTAAGTATATGGACTTAGCAGAAGCACAAACCTTCTTAAAAATTTTGGAATATTTTTTAACATACTCGACAAAACTAATATTTTGATTGTATTTCTTCATGCCATACAGCTCATACAACTTAGCTCTGCTTCTGTAAATACCTACTGTTGCCCAGTCATTAAACTTAATGTTATTATTTAATTTAAAGGTCCTGGGTTTAAAAACCTATCAAATTCTTTTTTTATAAAATTAAAGAGATCACTGTAAAGACAATCTGGTTCATCCTGTAACATTTTAACAGAAACAATTTTTTGATTTACATTATCTTTGAATCGGGCTATACGATTTAATGTTATAGGCCTACAAGTTATGGTATGTGGTATATCCTTTGTTTCATTTAATTATACTTGAAATATGTGGAAGTTTTGTAATTTAATTTCTAGAGGCGTGACATCAGACTGGTCCTCCCCCCGCATTCGTAATCTATACTAATATTATAAAGCTGAAGAGTTTGTTTGTTTGAACGTGCTAATCTCAGGAACTACTAGTTCGATTTGAAAAATCTTTCAGTGTTAGATAACTCATTTATCGAGGAAGGCTATAGGCTACTTTTTATCCTAGGAAAACACAACATCCCACGGAAACGCGGGTGAAACCGATGCTAAAAAGCTATTTTTTAATAAATTAATATTAATACCTATTATTTCGCTATTATTAGTTATAATCAATTGTAACGTTCATTAGTATTAAGGCTTAAACTGAATAATTTTGAGTTATGATTAATTTTACAGATATTAACGCATATTTGTAAAAAAAAAACATATTCCCCATTCTCATTAATGTGTTATACTAACGGATTTAAAATCGTACCTAAATCCTAACTAATATTATAAATGCAAAAGTGAGTGTGTTTGTTTGTTTTTTTGTTACCTTTTCACGCTTAAACAGCTGAACCTATCGCGATGAAATTTGGCATGCAGATAACCTATGGTACGGAGAAGAACATAAGTTCCCTGGGGAACGCGGGTGAAACCACGGGGCGGAATCTAGTTGAATAATAAAACACAAAAAATATTATACGTTCACCAAGGCTTCATTACAACCACGACAACACCATAAATGCACAATACAAGAATGAAAAATGTCGGTACAGTAGTCAAAACAAAACTATTCTCCCTAAAGAACGTCATAGGACCACGGAACAAAGACTGAAATCGATGGGACCCTTCAAATTCTTCTTGAATAGCAGGTACTATTGAATCAGTTATCACATCCAGTGTTTTTATTTGATCCGAAATGCGACTTTCAACGTCAGTTATAATTTTATCTTGCAAATAATCTTTCAATAATTTAGGTTTCATATGTTTTCGTAGGGATGTAGTTGAACATCCTTTTTGTATTTTCGAACATTCCATACTTAATTTGAGCATTATTTGATCTATTATATTATTATGTACTAAATCACATTGAAGGCATTCATCGACTTCATTATTTGTTTCTTTCGTAACCAGTATTTCTTTATGTGAAATATTATTGACTGCTTTTATAGCTGTAGATGATATGATGGTCTTAGTTTCCGTGTTAATAAGGTCTGGTTTTGGTGCTTGCCTATTTTGTTCATACACCGTCAAAGTTTTATTTAACTCTTTAATAATTTTCTCAGCAAGCGTCTCTTCGAGTCTTTTTACAGCTAAGTCAAGAGTTAAAATCAGTTTGTCCCACATTTCAGATAGATTTGATGGATAGTAATTTCTAGCTTCTTCTGTACATGTTTTTCTTTGTTGATTTTCACTTTCTTTCATAAAAGCCTTAATTGTTGCTTCATTGGGTAAGTTTACGCTCTTGTGGTGACTGACACTATTTTCTATATCAAATGATTTATTAATTACTTTTTTTGTAAATCCTTTTCTTATTTCATTAGCTTTGTTTCCCTCATTTTTGGAACTAAAAGCAAAGTGATTCATTCCAGATATGATTACGTCATTGAGTTCAATACTAGATTGACCATCAGAACTTGTAGTAGGATTTATTTGACTAAACATACCCAAATTAATTACAGTGTCCAAGAGTGTTGTTGGTTTACTGGTAACTTCATTTTTCAAGTTAGTCGTAATCGTATTTGATTGTAAATTTTCTACATGAACTAATGTACTGTCCGAAGATGTAAAGATGTTAGAAGAATTTATGTAGGGTTTATTCATATCGGAACATGTGTTTGCAATAAAAAATGTATCGTCATCGCTGGACATATCTAAGCTTGATTTCTTGTTAGCTATAAAAGTTTCATTGCTAATATTATTTTCATTAATTTTTTCCTTATTCAAATGACCTTCTTTAGCATTATAAGATGTATTGGCAGATGGTGTTTTGGAAGTCAATATAGTCCCTGGGTAATGTATAGTTTCACTGCTTGTTAAACATTTGCCTACTCTTTCATCATTTGGTAAACGTGCTGATTTTTCATTGTTAATTTTATTAGGATTAAATGCTACTGCTACCGCAACATTGATTACATCTGTTTTATAAGGTACCGTACAATCCGAAGCAATTTGGATCACTGAATTTACAGAGCTGATAGTATACAAGTCATTCAATTGATAGGAGCATGTGCTCCCTTTCAAAGTTAGTGTGTTTTCACTTGAATAACTTAACAATGACTTTCTTGCAGTTGAAGGTGATGATGCTATTGATCCATTTTCATTATAATTTATATAATCTGTGAGTGATATACGGTCGGAATCGTCTTGCAAGTTTTCTTTTGCCAATGCTTTTTTCAGCACCCTTGTACGTGGTATGACTTTTGATATGGAATTTGAATATAAACCTTTTTGTATTTGTTTACAATTATCTGATTTCATTTTAGCTTTCCCTAATCTCTTATCTAATCTCTTAGTAATAGTATGTTTAGTATTATCATACTTGAAATGAATATTCTTAATTTTAACAATACGTTTGAATTTTCTTGGCTTTTTCCTTGAAAATTTAGCGTCGTTAGTTTTTCGATTATATTTTGTTGCATTGAATATTACATGTGGCTGTTCATTTGTGTCCTCTAAATTATTATTATTAACTATAAGATAGCTTCTATTTATTTCAGGGATCTTTTCAATATCCCCACATTCGTTTTCATCAAGGTTAATTTCGATCTTTATTTCGTTGTTTGACACGTTCGCATTGTTTTGTGGTGGTAGTATTTCAGCTAAATCTAAGGTTCTTGTTGAATTAGTAGGTGTAATGGAATTGACACTACCCTGTGGACTACGTTTATTGCATATCATTTGTTGTGCAGTAGCTAAATCATCGTAAGTCTCTTGTACAGCAAAAGCAACCACATAGGTTGGCATTTGGTTTGGGAATCGAGTCCCCGGCGACACTGATTTTGGTCTCCTAAAATCATCATATTTTGATCTTCTATTTTTTTCATTGCAGGATTGCATTATGATATCTGCTAATTAATTGTAACATCTGAAACAACATAAATATGATCTAATAAATATTTAATTACATACATTCACGGCAATTTTTGACTGTTTTGTTAATTTTTCAAGGCAGCTAAACATGTGTAATCCAGTATATAAAAAGATATATAACATTTAAGACAAAAATAAAATCTTATCCAATAAAAAATAATAAAACATTATTGAGATTTTTTATGGTCAGAGTAAGGAGTATTCGATATGAAAGCGATAAGGATGGAAATAATGAAGAATGAAGATTAATTGGAAGAAAATATTGATTGGCAGTGTCTGGGTAACAGGATATATTATTCAAAAGACCTGGTAAACAGTTGTGTATGTAAGTAATAAGGCAAAACTGGTGCGTAAGGAGAAATCTGTAGTTTCAGCCTACGTCAATGAAAGATAAGCGTGAAAATATGGAGGAAGAAAATATAAACACAGTTTTATGAAAAATACACACGTATAATTAAAATGACAAAACACAATCAAAAACCCAAATCAGTTATTTTCAAATAAAACTTTTTCTTTGCGTCCTCACTATAAGGAGCCAACAAGTAATCTTGAATCACATATCCATAGAATAAGAATGCGATTATAGTAAGTGGAATCAGTAGTAATATACAATAAACAAAACCTTCTCCAAAACGCATTCCACGATGTTTTTGTATATCGGAACATTTTAACTCATCATCATCATCAATGTAAACTGAAGTAGAATAATGATCACCAGTGTTGTTATTACCACATTTATCACAATTTTCACTGCATACAACATCAATATTTAAAAGTTGACTGATTTTACTATAATTGCCTGAAGATGGACTCAATTGCATCAAAGATTTTTCGATTTTACTTTTCACAGAACTTTTTTTTAAAGCAGATGTGTGACTGCTGGCGCTATAAATACCGTCGTTGCATTCATTACAGAAAAACGCTAAAAGTTTCCTTTGGTTCTTATCAGTTACTAGTTCGAATAATGACTTGGATTTAGGTAGGCTGCATGTCAAAGCTTCATCCATGACTTTGTAACTATTTATCTCATTTGCAGATGTCATATCTGTTACTTTTAATATGGATTCACTCTCTATTATGTGATACGAAGTACTTTTCTTTGTAAGTCTATTGTGAAATTCTACAGGATCTTTCTTTTTCGGTTCTTTTGATAGTTTTAATCCAGATTGGAATTGATTTTTTGCGAAATTACTTGAGAATTGTATCGCTTTGGATGATTTTCTAGTTGACGATCGTCGCTTGGAACTGTTAGCAGTAAAACCTCTGTCAGTACTACAATTTTGAGAAAAACTAGTTAAAGTGCATGATTTTTTTGAATGCCTTTGATGTTCAGCGATAAATTTCTCCGCGGTGCTAGCTAAATCTTTAATAACAGATTTTAATTCATTTAATTCTTGAGTTATTCCTAAATCACATGCGACTGTACTGCGAGCGCTGTTGTTGTTTAAAATGACACTATTATCTTTTAGCTTATCCACAGAATCTTCATTGAATATGTATTCAGCTTTACTGGCAGCTCCATCAAGTAATGTTATGATTCCTAGATCACATATTGATTCTGAAAAAATATTATTTTCTTTTATAGAGTCTTCTTCTAGTTCAGTAGGTAGAAAAGTTGAAGGTTCAACATTGTAAATGACTGTAGGATTTTGTTCTAGAATATGATTACTTGAAGATTCGAGGCCATCTTTATTCATGGATACATTAGATATATTCGTGCATTCATTTTTTGATTGGTTTTCGAACATTGGCAACACATTGACATGAACATCTAGTTTTATATTCCTTTTACCTTCAAACTCAGCAAAGTGTTTGAAAATATTTTGAAAATGTTTCAAAAAGTCTATACCTAGATTAGTGCTAGCTTTCCTGTAGAGGTAGGTAAAATTTTTGCACTTTATATTTTGATATTTTATTGGTGACGTTATTTTACTTCGTGTACAAATCTTTCTCTTCTTAGATGCTTTTACTTTCTTAACTATTTTTGTAATACAATCATTATGTTTGCATTTACATACGGTTGATGTGGAGCCGTGTTTTGGTTTTGAAATATTTGGAAATTCAAGTTTTTGCTTGTAAAAATCAATTGTAAGCGTTGGCTTGCTTTGATTAGAGGAATGAGATTTATTTGTTACGTGTTCTAAATTTACCTCACGAGACGGTTTGCTGGTAGTTTGTACTAATGTAATACTTGTAGCTATTTCTTGAGACATGTTTACATCGGTCATTGTACAGTTATCACTTCTTTGCGCATAACAGATATTTTTGTCTGTACTCGTAATGTTAGCTGGATCATCCACAAAAATACTTTTGACGAGACTTGGCACTGCACCCATGTGTTTTTCATTATTACCATTAATGACTTTTTCATTTTCATTAGTGTTTGTTGTATCAGTAATACTTTTGTTGTCTGGTTGTGGCGCTAATACTATTCGTCGGTTTCGGCTATATTTTTTCTTTTTCGTATACATATCATAAGTAGCGCAACGTTTAGTCAAAGATTTTGTCGAAATAGCAAGTAAATCATAGCTAGATGAATCCATAATCAATTTACTAGGTCTATTAACTGAGCACAGTATATCATTATGTTTAATTTTCTTTACTTTATACAATGAATTCCTTTTCTTCTTTCCACGCTTATGTTTATGAGAATTCCTGGGTATACTGAGCGTTGATATAATTCTTAAGTTTTTATATGGAAAAGGCATACTATAGTACGAAGAATCTTTGGATACTACATAGCTTGGTGTTTCATCCTCTGTTGAACGAGGTTTCTTCGATGTTACAATTCTTTTCTTTTGCACTTCGCTTTGGTCATCTTTATTTAAAACATAAGTTGAACAAGATGATGGTCTATTTACGGATGGTTGGTTCAACTCGAATTTATGTAGCAATGAATCTAACACTGTATCTATTTTCTGCTTTGTATCTTTATTATCTAAAAGATGCTTTTGTATCCACTTATTTACTAAGCTTTTCAAATTTTCTATCATTATTGATGTTAGATCTAAATCTGGTCTAGTATTTGCTTCAGTACGATCATTGTCACCACATGCGCTATTATCTGGTTGAAATTCCTTAATCGTATCAATTTCTGTAATTAAAACTGTGGAACATTTGGATTTATTAGATATACCTTCCTGATTTAATAGTTTACTCTTTTTGCTTCTATAATACCTTTTGAGAAAACATACATCTGTCTCTATACTTAGATTTCTTTTAATCTTATCGCCGTCTGTGTAGTATTGGTTTGTTTGGGATAGATTCTTTTTGATCTGTAATATTCCACTTTTAGTGTGGAAATGCGATGTTCCAGAACATGTTATTGAATGCGAGTATATAGTGTTATTGGATTTTTTATAAAGAATTCTGGTATCGCCTTCCATGTTACTAGTTTCACTTTTTCGTTTTCCCATTGTGCTGTTTAAGTGAGGTCTTCACTTCAGTTCTGTAAGCAATAATATTAGTATTCTGTTCATCGTTGTTTTTCTCTGTTATTTCTTCCGGGTTTGAGATATGTTTCATTCTCAAACATTAAACTCATTTTATCAATTTAAGCCATAGTATGGTACTAATGAACATAACAAATGGACAATACAACCTTTTCCTAATACACTTAAGTTGAGACCTCAGCAAAAATATATTGCCATAATTAAAAACATCTTTTCAATAATGAATGCACTTAAAAATCATCAAATCCGTAAAACTTTTTTGTTTTCAAAAAATAAACCTTTCAATATTTACATTCACACTATTTTGCAAAAATCGATTGTCGCATAAGATCAAGATAATTTTTGCGTCCTACACACGAATCGATTGTTCTCGTAAAAGTGAGTCCTGCGCGGGATTGTGCTATTTGCTATTGATCTTTTCACATGCCTTTTAGTTTTACTATTTTATCGTATAATTACATATAATTATAGTAATGATAATTTATTCATATATTAATTACTAGTTTCAACCGCGTTCCTGATATAAAAGTAGCTTATATTCCTCTCCATGCCATAGGGTACCTTCATGCCAAATTTCATCACGAATATAGATTGTATTTTGTTGTAAATATAACTCTATATATTTATAATTATTGTATGTTTTACTTACGGAATAAATTTAATGCCGTATTATTTTACATTATAGGGCCACATAAGATTATAATCTGTATAATTTCAATTGTAAAGGATTTAAAATATAAAAAATCACGTTGGAAAATTTTGCTGCATTGACGTTATTTTGACATATATGAAGATTACTCTTTAATTTTGTTTGAAATTATTTTTATCGTGCCTGATTTTAAATAAATTAAAAGGTTTTAATAGCTTAGCAAGTCTACTGTGTTAGTGACATCCACTAAACGAAATACTCATCTGTGGAATGAAACACACAGATGAAGTAAATTCAATTTCTATCAAGAAATAGTGCAGTTTATTATAGCTGTAGATCTTGGCAGTGAAATCTAATTTATGTGGCTATTACAATAGACCTAGTCTGATCGCAGTGATACAAGGTCTGGAAATACTTGAAACAGCCACCAAACCCAAATAATTATTGATTGATTGATTGAAAAAAAAACTGTATGATAGATACCTACTTACAGAAAGACGACAAAATTATAAGAAAAAGTTAAATAAAACGAACATATTACTGTGCATGTGTTTGGAGGAATGTTGGGAATTGTGTGTGTTTGAGAGTGAGTGTAGGGGGGAGGATGTGTGGGGGTGTGTGTGTGTGAGGGGAGAGCATCATATAGGGGTCTTTGTGTGGTGGGTGACAAGCGGGGTTCTTTAAAAGCTTTTATTGTGTATAGGAATGTATCTAAATTATACCCAGCCCTACGGTTAAAGTCTTGGGATTGGTATATTAGTTCTTTTTTTTTAATTGTAACAGACAATAACTTTGGCGGCAATGTACAATGATTTACAATTTATTCCCATCTCTACAATTACTGAACGCAACGTCTCCCTTTAGAAAATTATAGAACCTTTACTCGTATGTTAATGCGATTTTAACATGAACATTAAACGTACTTTCTTTATATACGTTTATATTATTATCATTACGTTGTGACGAAAGGTGAGTATAGTTCATTTTAGGGCAGAAAGTTTGAAATTTTGGCAAAGGCTAGCTATAAAAGTTACTCAATTAAAAACTTTGATTTTAAACTCTGAAGAACTTATTCGCAATAAAAATGAATTCCTTCCCGACGGGACGCCATCGGAATATTCTGTCATGATACTTCAAAGTTATATTAGAAATGATTTCACTAACGTTTATTAGGAAGTTTATTGTTATTCGATTATAACTTGAAATAACTTGACTGGTGCAAGAGACGAGTTTCCTTTGAGACGAACAAAATTATAAGATTCAAGAAGTCGTTCTTGGGCCTTATTAAAATTCAGTAGGTATATACGTTTTTTTTGTAGATAGCTTTTCAGCTCACGGTTTCAGACGCGTTTCCCAATCGCGTGTGAATTTTCTGCTAGAGGCGCTAGTGTAGCGTGAGGTCTTCGAAATGTCAAATTTCACTATTTCTACGCGGGCTTATATCTGATTAGAATAATGCTATGAATATTTTGCAATACCTGAGATTAATTATGGCAAATATGAGTTACGGGTCAATTAATTTCAGTGCTTTAGCGGATGCACATTATTGGATGCCAACGTTATTTAAAGCAAACAAAATTTAAAATTTCTAGACCATTCGGCTTAAACTGTGCGTTAGTATGTCAGTCAGTTTCACCTTCTAATATATAAAGCCTAGAAAGCAAATGACTCTTAAGCGCAACTGCCGGAATATTGGTGACAGATCTCTATTGTTATTGTTATGGTTAAGTTTTGAATTAAAGATATTTATTTCACAAAATCCACAGATATCAGTTTGTGATCAATTGTATATTACATCCAATGGCGGATTTACAATATGTAATAAAAAAATACAAACAAATATACATAAACATAAAGATCAGACAAATCAACTGACCCTACACATAGATAATAAAACCGGCCAAGTGCGAGTCGGACTCGCGCACGAAGGGTTCCGTACCATTATCTATAAAAACGGCAAAAAAATCGCGTTTGCTGTATGGGAGCCCCCTTAAATATTTATTTTATTTTGTTTTTAGTATTTGTTGTTATAGCGGCAACAGAAATACATAATTTTGTGAAAATTTCAACTGTCTAGCTATCGCGGTTCTTGAGATACAGCCTGGTGACAGACAGACGGACGCCAGACCGACGGACGGACAGACAGCGAAGTCTTAGTAATAGGGTCCCGTTTTTACCCTTTGGGTACGGAACCCTAAAAATGAATAAATAACCAACAATACAGACAAACAACAATTATACAAAATCAATACATAACTATTTATTTTTAAGAAATATTTTAACACAATTCTATTATATATAATCAGTAGGTACCTTTTGACACGGCTAAACTACTGCAGCTGGATATCCAGGAGCTTGTCAGCGATGGCACGAGGTACGCTGAGGCTTCTGCAAACAATATCGTTACGTAACACATCTACAGCAGCAATTTCGAACTCAGTGATATGGAAAAAAAAAAGTGGGACATTATTCCTCACACACGGTCATCTGACCCCAAACTAAGGAGAGCTTGTACTATGGAAGCCAGATAACTGATATACTACATATACTAATTTTCTAATAATTACACCCATACTCAGGACAAACAGACATGTTCATACACAAGTGTCTGTTCTGAGTGGGAATCGAACCCACGGCCTAAAAAAACCCTAAAAACATGAATGGAAAAAGTTTATGTCATTAGATTAAGTAACCAAAATTCGTAACTATGGCCATGTTTTATTAAATAAATCTATGATATGTAAGTGGATCATGTGAGGTCGCTCAGTGAATGAAAATGAATTATAAAACACATGTCAAACGACGCCATATCTCAGCACCAACTGACGTTCCTATACCGATAGTGAACATTCAGTCAATAATGTACATAAATCAATTTAGAAAAATTGATATGGTATTATTTAGTTTCCTGTGTAGGTACGGACCCGATTTTAATAATCCTACTTCCTAATTATTCTTGTATTTTTATCTTACTAATCTTATTTAATCTTCCTAATGTATTATTTTATGTTACTGATATAAATGTGAATGTTTGTGTGTGTATGTGTATGTGCCATTTAACTCCGTAGCAGCCGAAAGTATTCGGATTAAATTTATACCACTTAAAAAAATTATAACTAGAAATAATGAAACAAATAATACTTTTAACATAACACCACGGGCAAAGGAAATACAATATTATATTTTCCCTGCCAGGGGTATCACTCACGCGTTGCCAACCTTGAGACATGAAGTTGTTAAGTCTCCTGTGCCTGTAATTTCACCGGCTCCCATACCTTCCTACTCGAAACACAGTAATACAAGTGCATTACTATTTCACGGCGGAGTTAGATATGGTGGTAGTACTTCCCCGGGTGAACTCTGCACTAAGAGTTCTACTACCTTGCAATAAGAATTAAATAATAATATTTAATTATTTCACAAAAAATATTTTTTATTTGGCAATAATACCATAATGCTAAATTTTAATATTTTATTAAGACCATAAAACCGTGCCGTGCCAATGTGCAGCTAAATAACTCTTTTTACCTTAATTCTGCGACTCAAAACATATTTTTTTTTATGTTGTAACTTTTTAGTAACTACCTCATCCATAACTCAATAAATCTTCCCACATCGTGAGGTCACGTCGCTGCCAAGAATATGTTGTAGAGCCGAGAGCCAATTTATGAAACATTTCAAGTAAAATAAAAATTGAAAATACATGTCACGAGCATTTATAGTGATCAATAGAATTTTCATTTACCTAAGTACTATTAATATATGGAGATAAATTGTTTTTAAACGAATTAATATGCAATTTAAATCTAATTTATAAACTCTTTAATTTATCAAATCTGTGTATGTGCCCCTATAAAGCCTAGACCGAATAAATGGATTTCACTTTGACGCATGTATACTTTAATTAATTAATTTATTTTACGTCACATGTAAAATGATAAGTTTTTATTGGAACGCATTTTTTTTATTACTAACTGTTAACTACAAACTATTCCCTACGGCTTCACCCGCTTTCCCGGGATAAAACACCTATAACTTTCCCCAAGAAATGGGCTATCAAATGCAAAAATAATTTTACAAATCAGGCTGGTAGTTCCAGCAAAAAAACAAACTCTTCAGCTTAATTATATTAGTATAGATTTTAGCATATAGCGGACACAATCATAACAACAAAAGGCTTCTAAACGATGAAAATAAAGAAACAAAAAATAACTAACTACAAAAAGTATCACAATGTAAACGTTTTGTTTCTTTTCATCGGAGTTTCTATTGTGGAGGGGGGGCGTCCGCTGGATCGAATGGCCGAAATACTTTATCAAATATTTTTGGTAATTTAATAAACACAGGCTGTATATATGGGAGTTCAGATTACTACACAATAGAAGCTAGGGTTTTGTATAAATACACGATGAAAGCGCTGAGCTTGAAATGAAAACAAAAATGAATTTAATCAAGTTACTACATAGATGAATTCTATTGCATTTTTTGTATGGTTTTTTTTTAAATCGAATTATTTTTATGTTCAGCAAATCTTTTTCTTTTTTTTCTACGCAAGGCTTTCTGTAGGTATATACAGGATGTACGGGACAGCCCTCCGCAATCTAATAGGGTCCATTCAGTACTTATATCATACTAAGATGACCGGTTCATGAAATTATTTCCTGAACGTCATGGGAGTCCAATAAACCTGATTTGTTTAATTACCTCATACGCAATGTATCGCTACCGTGGCAAAACGCACGTAGCGAACTGCAGCGCAGCGAGCCGTCGCGCGTCGTCGGCCGCCCTTCCCGCGTCGCTCGTTGGAGTATTTAAACATCCATTGCTGTAATGTTTTTTTTTATTTTAGCTGTTTTATTCACATAAATGGAGTACACAGAATTTAATTTTACATTGAAATAAAGAAAAAGGAACTGAAATAACGATAAAAAATATAAAAAAAATCCGGAGAAAAGTTTATGATGGAATATGACTCAAAATAAGGAGCTGAATGCACCCTGTCAGTTTGCGGGGGACCGTCCCTTACACCCTGTATATGAAGACGATTATCATAATTCACTAGTAAGGCCCACTCGTAACTATTTTTAAATATTGGTTATGGTTGCCTAATTCTTTTTTATAGACTTTTTTGAAGCCAAGAGTGATTTAATTGTAAGCCTTGATTAATGACGGGCTAACTGACGGGCCGGTTGGCGTGGTTTGTAAGATACCCTATCTATCACGCCGCAGGTCGTGGGTTCGATTCCCACTCAGGACAAACATTTGTGTGCATGAACATGTCTGTTTGTCCTGTGTCTGGGTGTAATTATCTATATATGTATGTATTTACAAAAGAAAAGTAGTATATGTAGTATATCAGTTATCTGGCTTCCATAGTACAAGCTCTGCTTAGTTTGGGGTCAGGTGGCCGTGTGTGAGGAATATTTCCCAGAATATTTATTTATTTATTTATTTAATGACTATTTTTGCCACAGAACACGTTTAACAATCAATATAAAGCAATACAAACGGCGTGCTATTAAGAAATATTGTTCTACCCTTAGTTTTGGTCGCGATAATTTATTTAGAAGATAGCGTACGATGGTCCCTACGTAGGTGAAAGGATATTATTAAATATACTTACTTAGGTACATGACTTTTTAAAGTGAAAGTTCAATAGGCGCGATTGGAGTAAAATTTTAGTGTGAAATGTTGTATGCAAATGTACCTTTTTTTATACTTGTTGTTATGTTTGAACGGAAGAACAGATTTGGATGAAATTTGGCACATAGATTATTATCTTATCCTTCCCGGAATAATATATTTAACCATCGGAAACGCGCGTGAAACTGTAGGGCTAATAGTATATGTATGTGAATTTATTTCATGAATAGTATAGAGAATCAATATTGATGTTTGTAACAGAAATATACTTATCTGTTACATATTATTATTATGTTACAGGAATGTATTACTGCCCTTGTATAGGAAATTAATATAATCTCCCATCCGTTTGCTAAGCGTACTCCAGGGAGCAATATAGCGTATAGCCCAACTCAAAATATTATTTAGCACCTGGGCGGCGTCTTTTTTTTTCTTAAAATCACGCTTTTTCATGAAATACGCCTATATAGTTAAACTTAAAAATCTTCTAAGTTACTCTATTCAAATATAACAATTAATCGTTTACCAGTGTACGCATACAGCGCGATATACACGCAGTCATTAATATCGCGACACCAGCGCCACTTATCACGTAGCGGCCGAAACGTGTCATTAGTCAAACACTACAAACACACAACTACAACAAAGACTGTTTGACAGAATTCGCGGTTTGTGACACTATTATAATATAATCATTGAATTATTGCTGAAGTCAGATTCAATCTATTTATTTAGATCTAGGTTATATGTTATATTTAGTGTTAGATTGCTGTCATAGCTTTATAAAGATCGACAATACATTGATTGACCATCTCCCTGTATTGCTCTGTGTCCAAAGGCGACGGTATTCATTTACCGGCATCTGATTAAAAACTTAATAAGAAAAATTGAATCTCTCGAAGCTAAATCTATATATTACAATCCAATTCGTGACCAATGCTTTAATTTTTTTTTTCCGCCAACGCATGAGCGCTGCCAGCCTGTTGGGAACCTTGCCTATCGACAGCAGCGAGGGCTTTGAGGATGTTTTCTATATATCATTTTTATTATTATTTAATGGTCACGAAAATATATGTATACTTTTATATATTTATAGTACCCATATACATAGAGTTAGTCAATCACATCCATAGTGAGGTTTTGGTCAAACGAGACAAAACACACTATAAAACAAAAGAACTTGTTTATTCTTAGTTCACATCGTAAATCGTAATGGATAAACTAGATCAAATAGATTTTTTTGTACGGGGATTGATGTTTAACCACATAGAATAATAGGCTAACATATCCAGGAAACACGGGAGAAACCACGGTGCAGAAGTTATACTTTGAAGTACTCGTCAATATGAACAACTTTTATTATGGGACCAACTCTGAAATCGCAAAAAATAAAATGGTTCCTTCATACATTTTGGTCGAGTAGGTATTGAACTTTTGTATGGACAGCTGATAATTTTTTGTGATCTCGAGAGTTAGTCCCATGATAAAAGTGGTTCATATTGATGAGTACTTCCACCCCTGCAAGTATGGCCAGTGACAAAAAAATCACCTGTATAACTTCTGCACCGTGGTTTCACCCGTGTTCCCTAGATATAACCCTATATATAACCCAGTATATAACTCGTACAATACTCACTAATATTACTTACTATTTTCATGTTAAAAAGCTTGATCATATTATTTTCTCTCATACCGTCCACATTGAATGAATGCATTCATCAGGGCTCTTTTCCCGATTTAATGAAGTTTAGTAAAATAGTACCTATTTTTAAATCCGGTTGTAAGTATAATCCATCCGATTATAGACCAGTGTCCGTTCTTCCAGCACTTAGTAAAATATTTGAAAAACTGTTACTCAATCAAATGTTAAAACACTTTAATGAACATGAGATACTGCATGGTCATCAGTTTGGTTTCACGAAGGGAAAATCTACTTCCGATGCAGCTGCAAAATTATTGAAATCCATTTATGAGGCTTGGGAGGGTTCACAGGATGCAATTGGTATATTCTGTGATCTATCCAAGGCCTTCGACTGTGTCGACCACCGTACACTGCTACTAAAGCTAGACTATTACGGAATTCGTGGAACTGCTTATGATCTTGTTCTATCTTATTTATCTAATCGTCAACAAAAGGTAGGGATTAGTAGTACAACATCTGAGGGCTCTTTAATCGAAATGGGGGTACCCCAGGGCTCAATACTAGGACCATTTTTGTTTTTAGTTTATTTAAATGATTTACCATCTATTGTAAATGGCCTCTCAGATATAGTCTTGTTTGCTGACGATACTTCGTTGATTTTTAAAGTTGATAGAAAAGACAAAGATCTTATAAGAGTAAATGATACCTTGTCAATAGTCTCCAAATGGTTTACTGCAAACAATTTGTTACTCAACTCTAAGAAGACTAAATGTTTAAGATTCTCTCTACCCAATGTAGCACAAGTAGATAGTCAAGTAATAATAGATAGAAGTAATTTGGACATGGTTAATAAAACTGTATTCTTAGGTTTAACATTAGATAATAAATTACAATGGGGTCCTCATATAGATTCTTTGGCAGGTAAATTAAGTTCTGCTGCATTTGCTGTAAGAAAAATTAAACAATTGACGAATGTCGAGACGGCTAAACTAGTATATTTTGCTTACTTTCACAGTCTGTTATCATACGGTATTTTATTATGGGGAGCAGCAGCCGATATTGAAACTATTTTTATACTACAAAAAAGGGCAATTCGTGCAATTTATAGTATGGGTCCTCGGGACTCATTAAAGCATTTATTTAAAGAAATAAATATAATGACTTTGCCTTCACTCTACATTTATGAAAATATAATGTTCATACGTAGAAATATAGGAATGTTTAAAACAAAAGTAGATGTCCATAATATAAATACAAGGCAAAGAGAGAAATTAGTTGTTCCATATTTTAGGTTAGCCAAAGTTAGCAAGTCATTCCTTGGTAATTGCGTTCGTTTTTATAATAAAATACCTAACTCGGTAACCAAGATGACCGATTTTAAATTCAAATTTTACGTAAAGAAAGTTTTGAAGGAAAAGGCTTATTACAAGGTAGCTCAATATATTGAAGATAGGGATGTTTGGAAATAGTTTCACTCTGCACAGGTGCACTTCGCATATTGTTGATTTTATTTTTTTTAGTTTTAGCCATTATGTAACGTATTCGCTATTATTTAATAAGAACTTGTTTGCGTTACATTTTATTATTTACTTGGTATTGGTATTTTTCTTTTTGATTTAATTGTATATTGTATTGTACATTTTGCTGTTATTGAAAAAATATAGCCAATAGTCAGATTATAAAAAAAAGGAAAAATATATATAAAAAATGTAACCTTGCTGAGTTTCTTGCCGGTTCTTCTCAGTTGAAGGCTGATTTCCGAATCGGTGGTAGCTTCAGTAAATTCGACCTTCATAAGTGCCCTCCTAGGGCCTAAACTGAATAAATGGCTTTGACTTTGACTTTGACTTTGACATTCGCTCCATAGGGATATCATCGCCGAATGAATTCACTTAACCTAATTACACAGATTTCGGCAGCCATTTTGTTTTACGATCCCTTTTTCTATTATCGAGTTTCCTCATTTTCTTTGGTATTATAATTGCCCGGCGAGCGGGGGCCCGGCGGTGTCGCGGCGGCGGCTGGCGTCGCACTCCCGCGCGGCGCACATACGGGGAGGTTACTGACTGCATTTATTAAATAGAGTATTTGATATTTACAAGATTGATGCGGTTGCGATTGAAGGTTGCGGGTGGAACCTACAAAGAACTAGAGCAGGGATCACCAATTAGGTAGGATAATTAGGGGGCCGTTTAAAAAATATAAAAGATTATCGCGGTCCGGTTGGTAGATGATGACTGGCGACCAAGTATATAATGTTACAAATGTATGCGCAGATTCAATAAAATAATCATGTGTACATTTTTGCATTTAAGAGTCAGTTTCCTTCTGGGCTTTGTGTGCTTCGGTTCCATCATCACTAAGAACACTAACATCACTTTGGGTTAAAGAAGCCTATAATGTTTCGGAACCATTGTGAACCTAAATCTACAATCAAACTTATGATCATCTCAAGATACATACCTATGTACCTGGGTACTTACCCTTAATCATAGATTAACGTTGGACTTTCAAGAACTATGGTATTGTCCCTTAGGATATTATTAAGTAAGTCAGTTTTTTTTTTAATAATAAAAAGGTGTAAGAATGCGATTTAAGCGAAGATCTATGCTTATGTATTCGAGATTTAAAGTAAATAAGAAACAGATAATGTTAAATTAATCACACGTTTCAATACTGAATTTCATTGAGTACACGAATTCCATTTCCTGCATGATATACTTTTTAAAGGTTCTGATACATTATGGCTTTACTTTATTTCAAATTTGTTTTAGTTTATCTTTTTCTAACAAACTTTTTTAATAATACATAAAGATTGAAAAGTGACAAGAGTTAATTTAATGCGTGTGAAGGCCTTTTTGAATAAAAATAAATTAATTTTCATTTATTTTTTAAATAATTCTATAGCTAAAAATACAACAAGATTTTCGTGCTAAATTTGGCAAACCAGTGTGATCGAACCTTTATCTCCACGTAAATAATAATGCAAAAATGTCACTAAGTTACACGTACAGTAAATATTTCGATGCGAAAGTGTCGGGTTTTCCCGACAGGCTTTTATGTCGAGCACTGTATACAAAAAGCGTGTAAGTCAAATTTAATCAATTTACGGGTGGATTATCTCGCACAGGCCTTTAATCGCTTAAGTCCGGAACACAAAAGTGCGTTCAATACAAAATAATTCAGTTTCGTGTGTCGGTAATTGCTTAAAGATTGTATTGGATTAAGAATGAATTAATTTTATATTTGTGGATTATTTTATACTTATTGGGTAAAATATAAATAAAATAATGTTAATTAATTAATGAGATATCGAAATGTTTATTTTTTATTAATTAAGGAAAACAATGTTTTGGATTATATACATTTTTTGCTATTGAAGGCTTGTGTTATCATTAATTCGTTACCATTTCAGCCTATTAGAGAATTCTATGGTTTATATGACTAAGATAAAATAGTTAATAAATAATGCATCGTTAAAACAAGTCTTAAGTATCAAGTTAAGACAAGTCTCGTGATTAAATTCTTCGAATGTTTTTAATGTTTATATCAAAAACAACCAAAAATTCAAAAACTGAACTTACACCCTTTGACCACCCGGTCCCAACTACATATTTACTTGTCGTATATTTTACGATCTGGCTTCATTGGATCGACAGCTGACGTTGGCTGTATATTACCTACTCGGAGGTGCTTTTTACTGCCACCCAGGCAGCACTACCGAACCGACCTACTACGTAATCCGGGTACGAAATCACTTGGATAATTGGAAATACGCATCGATGTTGGTATTTTTTTATATCTCTGGAAGTTATGATGTACCCCAAGCTGATAAGCAAACTAGAAGTTTGGTTTTAAAGCATTGAGATAATAATAAGAGAGGTAACTAAATTTAACTGAACTCATATCAAGTTCCCGAGGGATTTTATGTTTTCCCAGGATAAAATGTAGCCTTATAGCCTTCCTAGCTAAATGGGCTATCCAACACATAAATAAATTTTCAATTCCAACCAGTTCCTGAGATTAGCGCGTCCAACCAAACAAACAAACTCTTCAGCTTTATAATATTAGTAAGTATAGATTTTGATTAGTCACTTGTTTCTGAATTTCTTCAGGTACCTATCTTGTTAAAACGTATACATTGCCCCATGAAAGAGTCAGTTTGCTGAGGAATTTTACTGGTACAGCAAGATTTATTTTTTTATTTTATTTAATGCACATATTCATAAGCGTATGATGAAATAAATACCCATGGCCACTGTATAGTTGTCCTGTTATTTGAAGCATAGAATAACGTTCCACGGGGAATTACTTTTGTATACTTTGAATCTAAAACCACATAGAGCCACATAACTTTATTTAGGACTGCATCGCAGCGTTAATTCTCAGTGGCTTAGAATGCTCATAGATTTCTAAATCAATATCAGAAATGCCATCTTACTTATATTTTCTAAGCGACCGCGCGCGTGTCAACTATAATAGTGAAATATGTACCAATTTTCTATTTACGATCCCGCGTACTGTTATGTTGTATACATTCAATAAGTTTGGCATCATGGTAAGGCAAATGTAGCTATATAAAAAAACCTGATACGGCGAAGGTCGTGGGTTCAAATCCTGTCGCCAAACATTGGTGTGTTCCAGCAGTTGCACTTGAGAGCCAGTTCCTTCAAGGCTTTGTGTGCTTACCAACTTCGACCACTATACTAAGTAGCTCGCGCTTTTGGTGAAGGAAAATAACGTGAGGAAACCACAGTATGATAGGGTTCTCGCTAAAGGAAGAAAATGTTTCACCAAGCTCCTACCTATTGCAGCAGTTGCACTTGAGAGTGAGTTGCCTTCAACGCTTTATAAAGGTCGGAAACATATTAGTAATGTCCATAAACGGCAGCCACTTACCTTCAGGTGGACCGCCTGCCTGTCAGCCTTCTGACATAAACAAAAATATTTTAATTTTCTTACAATATAATTACAATACAATATAATATATTTACGCTTGTATCGGTCCGCATTATTCATTCATGGCGTTCGCGGTAAAAACCATGGGTCCGTGGGGGTTTGAGGCTCGCCGATTTGCTCGGATTTTATCATCCAAGCTCATCGAGGCTTCGGGAGACCGACGAGCTGGGAGTTATTTCTGCCAACGCATTAGTTTGACCATTCAAAAAGGGAACGCTGCCAGCCTGTTGGGAACCTTGCCTATCGACAGCAGCGAGAGCTTTGAGGATATTTTCTATATATTACAGTTCATATTTTATACAATTATTGTGAATAAATAAATGTATATTTTAATATGTAGATGATTATAATTATAATTGTTTATTCTTTCGTCGTGTGTGTATAGTACGATTCGGTGTTTTTATTCGTTAAAGTTTGCTACTTCTATGTACCATTTAGATTTCTATGTGATTGTTATAAACTGGGACGTTTAGAACATGTTACCGTTAAAGCTTACCGTGAACGTAAACCTGACACCACATGGAAAGTGGAAATGAGTAAAGTATTTTACTGTGATGCATAAACGTTAAATGTTTATTAGTAACGATAAGGTAACAACTAATTTACTAAGTTTATATTACTTTAAAGTCTTCTCTTCATGTTATATTAGGCAGAAAACAAATATATAATTGAACGAATCAGGAATAACAAATAAATACAAAATAATTAATTAAAACAGCTGTAAGAGGGAAAGGTCTGAGCGAGATATAATAATGTATAATACAATACATGGATGACATGGATTAGGTGCTCAAAGCAGTTAGGTACTTCTAAGTAATAATCTTAAACTAGGACTATATATATACAGGATGTCCCAGAAAAAATGGATAATCATGTAACAGCCCTGTATATAAATTTAGCAAAATTCCAAAATTGTATAGTGTTACAAACATAGTAGGTAGTTTCGATTCAAAAATATTATGATATAGGGTTTCTGTAAATTTGCAATTGTTATTTCACAAGAGAATTGCTTTCGAGCATTACTAATTTATGCTCGTGACTGTCAATGGCGTAGCTAGGTAATCAAAGGCTCTGGTGCAAAAAAAGATCATCATTTTTCGTATATCGTCACCTTGATTAACTAATGTTTCTATACTTTAACCATTAACAGCTATTACGAAGTAAGAACGTTGAGTAGAATACTAAATAATATTCCCACATAAAACTATTAAGCAAAAATATCTCAACAATATATTTTTAAAATAAATAATCAATTTTCAGTGGTGGCACGCTATCGCTTTACCTTTCATTGGATATCGAGTAACGGAAGCAGTAGTGACGTCACAGCTGCCGTACCTGATTTCCGGTTTTGTGGTGGCATCACGAAATCGGATACTACTTTTGAGAAAAACACCTTTGTGCTCGGTTAACGTTGTTTGTGGCCTTTGTGTTGAAAATATTAGGTATTTTTCTAACAAGTATTTGTAGGATTGTATTTTATAATATAACTAGCTGTTCGCCGCGGTTTCACGTGCGTTCTCAGGATAAAAATAGCCTTCCTAAAGAATTGGGCTATCAAATGCAAAAATATTTTTTTCAATCCGACTGGTAGTTCCAGAGATTATCACCTTTATACAAAAAAACAAACAATCTCTGCTCTTTTATTAGAGATTAGCGCCATTAAACAAACAAAATAAACTCTTCTTATATTAGTATAGATTGAATGAAATAGGTTAATTTATTTTTTTGCCCTTTGTTAAGGGAAAATTGTGCCCCACCAGTGGGAGCAGACATGCTAGTTAAATGGCAAAGGTAGTAGTTGTACCCACCTGGGCGGCTACCACCCTCATGTTGAAATTCTGTCACTGTCTTAGCAGCCGCTTGAGAGGTAGTTCTCTTTACCACCTTCTGCCACATCATCACTTACCATGTTGCTTTTGTGGTCAAACATAAACCCATATAAAACACCTTTATATAAAATAATTCTATTGATATTTTGCTATTATTTCGATAAAAACACAAGGTGACAGTTTCAAAAATGATTGGAAACACATCCGTCTGTCATATGAAACCGGAAGAAAGCGCCTCCTTTCAACATCATACTTATATCCGTTATTGCGGAACCGAATATACAAGTTCTATTTTCAAGTAACTGAAATTGTATTGACTGATTGACAGTCCCGCTGCTTGAAAGGAATAATATTTACTAGCTTTTATCCCGTGGTTTCAGCCGCGTACCTGGGATAAAGAGTAGCTTGTGTCGCTTTCCAGTTCATAAGCTATCTCTATGCTAAAAATCACACCGAAACGTTCCTCTATTTCTGTGTGAAAAGTCAAGTCATGATCAACCTAACACAGTATTCTCAGATTGCACATTATTATTACATATATGTATTTGTTTATAGTTTTAACAAGTGTCCGACCGAAGGTTAATTTTTGGTCAAAGCCAAAGCCGAAGCCGATTAGTCGGCAATCGCCACAGATTTACAAGGAGTGTGAGCACATAAGCCTCCGCACGTCCATCGCGCTCTCGCTTCGTAACAGTCCGTTCAATTTCGGCGCTTCGTAGAAACCTTTGGCCAAAACTTCGTCTCATTTTGGCCAAAGCCGAAGGCTTTTCCGAAGGTGATCGAAGCCGAAGCCAAAGCCAAAGCTTTGGTCAGACACTAGTTTTAACACATAGTCGGCTAAAATGAAGCGAAACTAACAAAACTATTCTATATTTTAATATTTATCAACTAGACAGTATAAAAGCCGCAGAAACTCATTAGAATCTAGTCTGCCGCTGTAAATACCGTACGAGTGGAGTGGAACTGGAGTGTGTCCCATATTGTTTTATAATGTACCATTGTGGGACTTGTAGATGTAGGTTTAATTTTACAAATCCTCTATTTGAGGCTACGGTAAAGCTAAAGTTGGGTAATATTATACGTTTAACTGGAGACATTATACAATGTGGCCTTCGTTAGGGACATTCTGACCATTCACGCTATAGGTTGTTGATTCGATTTCCACCCAGGACAGATATTTGTTAAATTTATAAATATAAATAATATTTGTAATATTTGTATTTGTATATAATGTACATTTATTTATTCGTGGGTTCGATTCCCACACAGGACAAACATTTGTGTGCATGAACATGTCTGTTTGACCTGAGTCTGGGTGTAATTATCTATATATGTATGTATTTACAAAAGAAAAGTAGTATATCAGTTATCTGGCTTCCATAGTACAAGCTCTGCTTAGTTTGGGGTCAGATCCGTGTGTGAGGAATAATGTCTCAGAATATTTATTTATTTATTTATATTTACAATAATTGTATAAAATACAAACTATAATATAATATATTAATAATATTTATAATTTTGATCTTAAAATATGATAGGAGAAACATATTTTGCCATCAAGGTGTTCAAATATTTAAATATGAAGAATAATAATTAATAATGAGTATGCACATCTCGACAGAGGGTACTTGTTTGAGCCGTTTGGGGTAGAAACTCTCGGCCCGTGGGGGCCAGGGGCACACAGTATATATAAGGACTTGGCGGAGCGGTTAAAGGAACACACGCGTGACCAGAACGCTGGCTTTTATTTCGGTCAACAGATAAGCTTAGCTGTCCAACGTGGCAATGCAGCCAGCATTCTGGGCACGCTCCCATTTGGTGACGGTCTTCCTTTTTAGTTGTAAATATTTTTTTTTCATTTTAGTGTTACTCTGCTACTAATTTTCTAATACACCTACATAATTAATTTACATAGTACTAGCTGTCTCCCGCGGTTTCACTCGCGTAGCGGTTTAAAAAATAGATAAGAACCTATTCTCAGACCTACCCGATATGTACACAAAATTTCATAAAAATCGGTCGAGCCGTTTCGGAGGAGTATGGTAACTAACACTGTGACACGAGAATTTTATATATAAGAAGAAGTACTTATTAAATAATAATAAAAAAGTACGATACGACCCTTACACTTTATAAGATCATTGATATTTTATATTTCAGGTTTATTTTCTTTAATATTTCATTCTAGAAATCATAAATCAACCTTGTAATCTTTATTTTCTTTAGTAAAACAACATTTTCAAACCGCAGGGGGCCAACAATGAGTACGGTTACTTAAGAAATTATTAAATAAAAATGTACTAACAGAAATACTTGTACAAGACCGCTTGACATTAAAAGATCGTAAAGTGAAACACTTGGCCTGCTCTACTACCTTCACGACCAGGCTTAAGGTATAAGATGTACATTCTTTAGCAGAAGAGAAAGATCACGACAAAGGAACCTGTTTGATGGATAGACCAGATCTTGGACTACACCCGTCTCTAGCTACAAGAAGCAATGACACAGTCAGAGACATTTTATATTGTTCTATGTCAAAGCTATTTAATCAGTTACCACCAGTTCGGAAGTTAGCCTTCAACTGAGAAGAACCGGCAAGAAACTCAGTTATTGATGACTTTATAGTCATGTCATTCACAAAATTCGTCATTGAGGCAATGATAACAATTTAGAAGCTTGGAAAACTATATGTTGTGAAAATTGCATTTTATGAGTAAAACCGTACTGCAGTTTGACGGAATTATTTTTGTAAAGTAATTGTAATTTGTACAACTTTTGTAGTAAAAAAAAAATACAATTTACATACTGATTTTAGGCCGACGCTTATACGGGGTTAGATTTTAACATTCAGGGTTGAAAGTAATCACTAATACAAATAGCTTCCAATATAAGACCAACCTTGAAAACGCAGAAAAATGTTGCTTACAAACGTTCAATGTTTAGAAATGTATGGAGCAGCTATTTGTTTCTCAATTACAGATTTAATCACATAGTAAAAGTTGTTTGTAATAATTAGTACTTTTAACTCTGAATGTTAAGCTAAACAATAAAAATTGCCCTGTATTATATAGATGTAGTATATGATTTATTGCATGAAAAAAAAATGTGGGCTCCAGAATGATTGAATTGAACATAAAATCCGCTATAATGTTTAAATTTGGACCAAATTTTAAACATGAAAAGGAGCCAAGATTATATTTTGAGATCGTGACTATTTACAGAAATAGTTGTTGGTTTTGTCGCAAAAATATCTGTCGTTTATTTATACATTATATTCACGTGAAAAATTTACATGCGACCGTTTTATTTCTATAAGCACTTAGTTAGTTCTGTCGCTATGAATCAGTTGTCATATTTTTGTTAATTTATTATGTGAAACGTTTTGCCAGATATTTATGGGTGTTGTGTTTTTGTGTTTATTATGAAGATTTTTTTTAAGAAAAAATCTGTCTTACACATATTATTGTTAACAACTAATATACCTCACAATGTAAAAATAAAGATAGCAGGATTTAAAATAACACTATTTTTTAGCATTTTTAGAGAAGAAAAAACTCGACTTAACATGAAAATATGAAATCCTATGTAAATATTATACGACCGCAGAAACGTTATCATGAACTGCAATGTTTATCGTGGATTGTTTTAAATATTTAGGGTTTATAAAATACATCATTATTAACATGTTCTAACTCAAAAATTCCTTTGTTTTTGTACAAATCATGATTCTGCGTTATTTGTGAAATAATGTGATAAATTAAAGCATATATATATAGAAACATTGTGAGGTATTTGTCGGTATGGATTACACAGTTGTTGTAGTTTGTAATTGAGCTAGCAGATATCAAGTTTCGGGTGGTGTCAGTGGTGTGCCAAATACTGCGACAAACTGCTTTATATTCTACAGGACGATGCGTTTTCTGCACTGCGTCCGTGACTTTGTTTCCATGGTGCAAGTTATAGAGATTTAGATAACTATTGATTTTTACTAGATTCCAGTTCGCGGTTTTACCTGCATTCCCGAAAGATTTAATGAATGCTACCGTATTGCAGGGATAATAAGTACCTTATATTTTACTCCAAGGTATGATCTTTGTATGTCTTTTAAGGCGATGATAGCTCAGTGGTAGTGACGTCGGACGCCGCGGCGAAGGTCGTGGGTTCGAATCCTACAATGAGCTTGAGCTTTCGGTGAAAGAAAACATCGTGAGGAAACCATAGCACGGTGGTAGGGTACTTTGTAGTACCCGCCTGGCTGGCTACCACCCTCAAGTTGAAAATCTGTCGCCAAACACCTATTGGTGTGTTCCGGCAGCTGCACTTGAGAGCCAGATCCTTCTAGGCTTTGTGTGCTTACCACCTTCGGCCACATCATCACCTACCATAGTGAGATTGTGGTCAAACACAAGCCTATACGAATTAAAAAAAATAAAAAAATGTGGCCAATTTCATCCAAATCTGTTGAGACATTGCGGCGTGATGGACCTAACAATATTTCACATAAACTTTCGCTTTTATTACATTAGGTAAGACTCAACTAAACAAAGGTAGATTTAAATGGTACTCCCTCTACATTTAGACCATACAAGACTGTACGTGACGCTTTTATTCGACTTGTGAAAAATAAAAATATAAATGGCGCCGTCTAGGGCGCTCAAAAACATACGTGATGGAAAACTGTAGTTACAAATAGAGTTGATTTTTTAATATTTTATTGGGGTTCCCTATTTTTCTATTCAATTTACGTATCCACTTTGATTTATAAAAAAATAACTAAAATAATATTGTTACGACATGCTCAAGCCGCCATATTGATTTTTATTTTATAGATATGAAGTAAGACTATCATTAATAAATATATTATTATGTATTATACTTATTACTTCTGTCAACTTTGCTTAAAATTATTTTTAATTTAGTATTCTCCAAATAAATAAATACTCATAATTAATATTGTGACGTTATAAAACTTTTAATCAGACGTTGAATAACAACGTCTGATTAAAAGTTTTATAACGTGAATGAAAATATTTCAAAATGAAAAGTTACTGAACCCTATAATTAAGTTCATCATAAGTACGAAGAACTTTCCATCTTATTTACATATGAACTTAAAGTACTTTATTGTTTATCACAATTTGAATAACAATGGATACTTTGAACAAATAAAAAAATAATACATTTTTGGTGATTTTATTAAACTTTAGTGTTTATTTTATAGAATACATTGTAAAAAATATATTTTATAGAATACATTGTAAAAAAAATATTTGTACCAAATAGCAGAGCAGAGATTTACGTCGAATCATTAATTATAATTATTCTAGTATGTGTTTATATAGATAGATTTTTATATATGGTAACCAGTCAGGTGGGTACTACAAAGTACCTGCCACCACTCTTTGATTTCCTCCACTGAAAGCGCAAGTTCATCATAGGATTCGAATCCACGGCAATCGACTTCACTCACCACCACTGACCTACCATAGTCTAATTTTAGATCTAATAATCCATTTAGTAAAAATATTTGGACATAATTGTGGTGGAGATTTGTAATAAGTCATTCATCTATGCTTATTGTAATTGTATCAATTTGCTGTAAATTTGCCTAAAATAAATGATTAAAAAATAAAAAATAATAAATGAATAAAATAAATAAAGCGGCGGTAGCTTCTAGGAAATTTTCTATATACTACAGCTTGTATTTCGGTATTCGGCAAAGACTAAATAGTTTGGTACCATGTTCTCTTCTGTTTGTGAAACGTTTTTTTTTTAGTAGCTATTGACTGATTGAATAAATAAAGATGTATTATACCTGACTGGCTGAATAAAAGCAAAAACTAAAAACAAAAACTATTTATAATTATAGGGTTATTATGCTAATATAAATAAGACATAAAGTACGTGATTGAGTAACAAACACACAAACGTTCACATTTATAATATTATTAGGATTCCTAGAAATCCTAGAATACAGCTAGACGTTACAACATGATTGATTTATAGTTTCCCCTGTTCGTGGGACCACATAATTGTATGCGATGCGGTCGATTGTTTCTCCGGAAGTTAGCCGCTATCTCAACCGCGTACAGCCCAATGTAATGTTTCTAGGCTTTTTAAGCGATGTGTGAGCGTGTTGTGGGTTGCGTTTGTAAAAGGAATTGAAAAGGTTTTGTGGTAAATTTAAATTTAGAAATAAGTTTTCGACAATTAGCTCACCTGCTAATTAAATTAAATTTCAAAAAATATATATTTATCTTGTAAATTGTGTAAGTACCTAATAAATATATTTATATTATATAAATGGTTGTATTTATACTAATATAAGAAGCAGAAGATTTTGTTTGTTGCTTTGATTATTTGTAAGAGGCGCTAATATGTGGAACTACCAGTTTTAATTGAAAAAATATTTTTGCATTTGATAGCCCAATTCTTGAAGAAGGCCAGATGCCTTCTAGGCTTTATAAAGGTCGGCAACACATTTGCAATGCGACGGTTGCCACTTACCATCAGGTGGACCGCTTGCGTGCATGCCTTGCCAGATTTCTGACATAAAAAAAAAAACTATTACTATTAAATCTCGATTAATGTATTAATACCTAATTAACATTTATTTATTATTATTATATTTACATTTATAAAATACAGTAAAACCATCTTTAGGCTCGACAGTGTCTACATCCACAACAAAGAACACTAAAAAAGGGGAGAAAGGACAAATGACAGCAACATTTATCACCAAAATAAATAGTGCTAAATTAAATTTTAAAACGAGCTGTTTCTACCCGTCGCCATGTTGTCTGTAGGCACATTGGATGCCCACTGAATGCTAATGTTCTGTTGCAATAACAGATCATAAAAAGGGACATGTATTGATACTAGTATTTGGACTAATGAAAAGTTACATTTGTGTTAATGAAAAGATATAGAACTAGCTTCCGTGTTTGTGTTTTTCCGGGATAAAATGTAAAAAAAAAGTAGCGTATAGCCTTCCTCGATAAATGGGGTATCTAACACTGAAAGAATTTTTCAAATCGAACCAGTAGTTCCTGAGATTAGCGCGTTCGAACAAACAAACAAATATATATATATATTATAGATTTCTTTCTTTAAAAATCGGTTATACTATAAAATTATTTCTATGAATATATGATTATAGTTTTAAACTTTGGGTCGGGGGAAAAGGTTAATATTAATATGCCAATCAGTCCAATGGGATTGTCGTGAAAAGGTGCCAAATTGATAGATGGACAAACAGAAATTCATTCTCGTTTTAAAATAGTATGGCTAACGATGAGTAAGTACACATAATATGAGCATTGCACGATGCGATTAGTTACATTAAAAATATTATACACTAGCTTTTCCGCGCGGTTTCACCCGCGTACCCGAGGGAACTTATGTTTTCTCGGGATAAAAAATTGCGTATAGCCTTCCTCGATATATGGGCTATTCAACACAAAAATATTTTTTCAATTCGAACCAGTTGTTCTTGAGATTAGCGCGTTCAAACAAACTAACTCTTCAGCTTTATAATATTAGCATAGATAATGATAATGATAAAATATTAATATTATAATTTCTTACTTATTAGTAAAAAACAAAAAGAGAAAGAGAGAGAGAGAAAGCCTAAAGCTAACTTTTTTTAAAATCTTTTTGAAACGTATTTCTTTTCTAGCACACACGGATATAATTTCCGCAGATCGAGGCCGCACGCAGTATCCATTGGCATATCTCCTTATTTTGCTGATCTGAGGTTGCAATAAACTGTCGTAGTTTACACTGACCTTTTCTGGGATATTATCATACTGTGTATTTTGGACCCGTGGGTCTACTTTTGGGGATATTTGATAATGATCTTTAAACTGATAGGATAGGATACTTGTTTGGTTTGTGTGAAATTGCTTGGGAAAATAGAGTTTCTACGTATCTAATGGTACGTACGTAATGGTACGTAGGTTATTTTATTAAAACAATCTGTTCTTTTATAATACTACTAGCTTTTCCGCGCGGTTTCACCCGCGTTCCCGAGGGATCTTGTGTTTTCCAGGATAAAAGTAGCCTATAGCCTTACTCAATAAATGGGCTAGAGAGATTTTTCAATTCGAACCAGTAGTTCCTGAGATTAGCGCGTTCAATCACACAAACAAACAAACTTTTCAGCTTTATAATATTAGTTTAGCAAAATATGTGGTGGAAGCTACTCCTTTCATTCTGCGATGCGGTATTGTAGGGTAGAACTGAAGGTCACTCAGCGTAGCGTACAGTGATAAAACGCGTTTTCCCTGTTGGTTATAAAAGATGACGCGATGGTAAAAAATAAATTCTCAGGATTTGAATTAAAAATAGTTGCCATCTTGACTCGAGACATTATTTTTATTGCCCATATCTATACTAATATTATAAAGCTGAAGAGTTTGTTTGTTTGTTTGTTTGTTTGAACACGCTAATCTCAAGAACTACTGGTTCGATTTGAAAAATTATTTCAGTGTTAGATAGCCCATTTATCGAGGAAGGCTATAGGTAAATTTTTATTCCGGGAAAACACAAGATCCCTCAGGAACGCGGGTGAAACCGCGGGACTGAAGCTAGTGTAATATAGGCCTACGTTTATTGATTGTCAAGCAATATTGCCAATTTGTTCGACCTTTTTAAAACCTAAATGGCAACTGGCTCCCAAATGGAACTGTCGGTACACACAGTAGTGCTTGGCGACAGATATGCGACGCACACACATACACAGATTAACTTTATAAAACTAGTACCTAGTTATTCTTACTGTTGGTTCATAAGAATGAAATCGTCACCTAACGACACTAGGTATGTACATAAAAATATATAACAAAAATCTATCAAAAAGAGTAATGAGGCACGTAGTAAAACTTATAGTTCAAATACAAAGCGAAAGCGATTTACAATACTGATAAAATACTTGTACCTACTAGTATAATATTTGTATCGTAAATAGTTTGACCTTTACATTTGAAGATAGGTATAGGAATCTTAGGGTTAATAAACTTAGAATTAATTTACCTAAACGTAATATTTTTATGCTCAATATTCACATATATTTACTCTTTCACGACAAGTTACCATTTTACAAAAACGATCTCTTTCCATTAAGAATAGTAAAGAGTATTTAATGACTACGTTAGAAGATGTGAGATATATCGAGTCGATAAATAAGAAACAAACGGTGATGAATAAATAAGTGGTGACGTATTTGAATCCATCCGTTTCTTCAAATTAAAACGCATCTTTACCACATATTAGAAATGATTGTGTAAGCAAGATAAAAACAATACATTACTACACACACATACACTCACACGCACAAACACACACGCTCATAAACTTCGTAAGATTCTAGTTTTCATAGTGCCCGAAATATCGCTGGTCGCTCATAACTTAAAGCTTCTGTATAATAGAAAATGTTACTGCTGTGAGGACAATAGTAAATCAAAGTATGCGATCATTTGTTCGAATTACATCGGTCGGTTATCGGCGAAGTCATGCGTAGTGTGTTGCTCGCTTAATTTATTATAACATTGTTTTGTTTGTTTTCATACGATATTATCCTAATCCTAATCCTAACTATCCTAACTATCCTAACTATCCTAATTATCCTAACTATCCTAACTTATCCTTACTTAATATTATAAATGCGATAGTGAGTTTGTTTGTTTGTTACCTTTTCACGCCTAAACCGCTGAACCGATCTCGATGAAATTTGGTACACAGATAGCCTATGATATGAAGAAGGATATAGGTTACTTTTTATACCGGGAAAACATAAGATCCCTGGGGAACGCGGGTGAAACCGCGGGTCGAAAGCTAGTACGATATAAAAGAAACTATATTTATTTATCTACTAGTTGACCCGGCAGACGCTGTATGGTCTACAAAAATCCCATAGAAAAAAAGCACTGCAAGTTTTTCCTAATTTTTTTGGGCAACATTTTCAATTTTTCAATCCCCAAAAACCTTATTTGGACTATTACGAAAACATTGCCAAATCGGTCCACCTTTTCTTAATTTATAATTTACTCTTACTATTACTTACATAGTAGGATGTGGTAGGATCGTAAATCGTTGACCGATTTTGTATTAGGACTATCAAATGTTACTATGTGCCCCATTATTCTTTTTACAAACTAGATTTATAAACATTAATAAACTTACTTAATACTTACACCTAGTTGCCTCATTTTTGTTCTTTATTACAGACTTTTTGGCAAGAAACTCATGCCAAAAGAGTAAGCTGAGGGTGTATTACGCATGCCCAGAAAATGTTTATTAAATTTACTTATACTTAAATAATAAGATAATTCGTCGATCAATATTAAAACGTCATATAAATTGAACTACTCAAGATATCGGTGTTGCATCTGTCAAAAAGTATATTTGAATAATTTGCTATACAGTTTGGACAATCAAACGGCTTATTTCCATCGATAAAAAAAATAAAAATAATGCAGCAGTAATGAAGCCATGTAGACAAAGCCAAATAATAAAGCTAGTAGAAGCTAGTAGCTAATATTTATGTAACATCAACGTTCGTTAATATTTATCCATTTGTGGCGGGATGTAACGTATTACTAACATTAGTAACATTGAGATTTGCCGGAAGGAAAATAGGCTAGGAGCTAGAGTAGAGAGACACTCCATTATTATAGTAATAATGGATTCTCTCCGCACTATTAGAATATTGTTCTGTTAACAGCATTCAATATTTAATTATTGAGGTTGTCATTATAATGTATTTAGTTTTTTTTTATGTCAGTAGGTTGACAAGGAAGCTACTTTAGAAGTGGCTATCTAACGAATCAAGGAAAGTCTAGGCTGTCGTCATTGTGATATATCTCATCTCATCTAATTTTGTCGGCCTACCTACTACCTGGTAATTGGGGAAAATAAGAAGAATAAAAAACAACGAGACTAAAAAGACATCAGTAGCTCACAAGTATCATAATGATTACATTAATTATTACACCTACGTAACTAAAAACCATCTAAATAATTCTTATATAATCGATCAGTCACTCCAGGTAACTCTTACCACCAAATAATTACGATGATTTGAATTCTGACTATACATATATACCATATTTAGTTTATTTTTAAGATTTGCGAGTGTAATTTTATTGCAAAGAGCTAGTTCATGGGCTGGGAAGTAACATAGACTACTTTTCATCCCGGGAATGCGGGTGAAACCGTGAGGCGAAAGCTACTACGTTGTATAATTACGAAGACAAATTTAAATATGATATCCATTTAATAACCCTATAATAAAATTATGATGTACTTCTCCTAGACTATAAAAGGTCCTGGCCAGTTCGAATAAGGGGAAATGGCGTGTCAGAAATTAATGAACGCATCGACATAACAAGTGTAGCGATTTTTCTCACAGTCCGTCATTTGTCTTGTCGGCGAAATTATATTAAAAAGGAATCGGCTTTTCTTGCGGTAATGCGCCGCAGGGACTATAATTGTTTCGTTTTTTCTCGTTGGACTTAATCTGAAGTGCTCGGGGAATTGGGTTATGAATTTGAAGTATTGTTTATGGTTTTTGTGAAGTAAAAATTAATTCCGCTAAAACTTCGGCGGTCGCCGAGAGTATCCGTCTGTAACACCAGTAAATAATAGATTAACCATGGAAACGGCTCACCTGATTTTGATACGACCGTCACTAAACTATGCCTAAGAAAAAACTGTAACTTCCGTCCAAAAGTCCAATTTAAATTGGATTAGCGGTTTCCGTGTATCAAATTGTTAACAGGTGTCAATAACTCATTCTCTCTGCGGCCACACCCATGCGGCAAAACCCAACCCATGGCCGAAGGGACATAAAAAATAAAGCCTTGGCCTGTCAGTCGGAAACTACCAAGTACCCTACCACCGTGCTATATTTCCTCACGATGTTTTCCTTTACCGAAAGCTCAATTTGTAGGATTGGAACTACCAGAGAGCCTCAAGCGGCGCAAATATAGTAACATAGATACAAGCTATATATTTGAGCCGTTTGGGGTTGAAACTCTGGGTCCGTGGGGGTCGAGAGCTCACCATCTTTATCGCGAAATATCCAAACGCCTGGTCGAAGCAACTTGTGACCAGAATGCTGGCTTATATCTTGGTCAGAGAATCAGCATTGCCATCCAACGTGGCAATGCCGCCAGCATTCTGGGTACGCTGCCTTCTGATAGCGACTTTTTTAATTTAGACTATTTTATGTAACAAAGTGATTATTGTATTTATAGTTTTAGTATAGAGAAATATATCATGTAAATTGTTAAATATAAAATTTCTTGTAGATCGTAACTAATCCTAACTTTAATTTTAAACTATAAATGCCTTCATACTACTTTCAGTACCTATTAGTCATCTTTCAAATATCATACTTTGCGAAACTAAATACACAATTACTTACCCAAAAACGTTAAATAATGAATTACTTCGCCTTATTACAAGTTTGAACAGAGTAAAATGTACTTACGAATAACTCGCATACCTTCCTTGTTGTGTTGGCAATTTGCTAGTTGGCAAACGCAATGCAAGTTAGTTTGTTTGATAGACGCCTTGCTACTATTCCGAACATTTCCATTTTGATGTTATATGCATTGAAAATCTTCAAAGTAGTCGTATATATGTTATGAAGAATTAAAAAATATCAACGCTACAGAACAGATAATAACATTTAGATAATAATAACCTTAATCTATACCTACTTAAATAAAATTAAAATTAAAAACTAAAAACTACTTACTTATAAATAAAAAATTTGCCCCAAATCGCTGCCGAGCGGAAGTGTGCCAAAAAGGCTGGCAGCATTGCCACGCTGAATGGCAATGCCAATTCTTTGGGCAAAATATACGCCAGCCTTCTTGTCACGGGAAGCCTCAATTAGTCGAAAAGAGACCTCTTTAAACAAGCGATGAGCCTCCGGTCCCCACGGCCCTAGAGTTTCAACCCCAAACGCCGAAAATATGTTAGTCCTCTGTAGACTAGCATACTTGCGACGCTTGAGACACTCTTGTTGTGCAGCAGCAGTGCCGGCAGCTACAGACGTGTCTGGAAGGTGGGATGGTGCGAGGGTGTCGACGCAAGTAGCATCCCACACCAGGGGCCTACCAACGCTACATAAGTATGTTTTACCGATTTACGAGAAATGTGCTTTGACTCATTTAAAATTCTAATTTCCTTTAATTTATCCATTTATTCTATCCGGATTTCAATACGCGTGTTCCGTCACGTCGTCATCTTTTTATCTTGGCTTATTCAGAATAATTTATAATTATATATTTAATATATATAATTTATTATTTAGTTATTTAAATTTGTCGTAATCATCGTCTGATGACATTACGAAATCGACGCATTTTACAAGATATGTCTCTTCTCTACGATGTATGCTCTGGTTTATTGGATTGTTCGGCCCTGGTGGACGGTATGCTGCAGTTGCGCGTACCCAGTACTCGCACACGACATACTCATACCGAAACAAAGCGATTATTCACGATCCTAACAATAATATTATAAATGCGAATGTGAGTTTGTTTGTAACAATTTCACGCTTAAACCGCTTAACCGATCGCGATGAAATTTGGTACGCAGATAGCCTATGGTATGGAGAAAGACATGGGCTATTTTTTTTTATCGGGAACGCGGGTGAAACCGCGGAGGACAGCTAGTACCTAATCCTTGTCTATACCAATGTATCATGTGCAATATAAGTTATAGAAGTCAATATACTCACCCTCAAGTTTATATGTTTCAGTCTGTCTGTATTTGCCTACATGAAACTTTACTCCTTGACTATTTGAAACTGATGTTGAAACCTATCAATAACTTATCCTTCAGTTATATTTGCCTAACTTAGCTGCAGCACGCAGCTCTGTTATTTTTAGGGTTCCGTACCCAAAGGGTAAAAACGGGACCCTATTACTAAGACTTCGCTGTCTGTCCGTCCGTCTGTCTGTCTCCAGACTGTATCTCAAGAACCGCTATAGCTAGACAGTTGAAATTTTCACAAATTATGTGTTTCTGTTGCCGCTATAACAACATATACTGAAAACAAATAAAATAAATATTTAAGGGGGTTGTATGGGATACAACAAACGCGATTTTTTTGCCCTTTTATTTGTTTTGTAGTAGTTCCCGTTGACCTAGAATCACGAAATTTGGCAAAAAGCAAGGTCTTACAATATATAAAAAAAGTTGAAAATTAAAGGGTATATACATAGTTCCGCCAATTAATAAAGACCTCTGAGTTGTATGGGCGCTGATATAATTTAGACGTCTAGGTTATTTGACACCAACCTCAAATAAGGTAAATAAATAAAATTGTGCATTTCCCGTGATGGACGAACGATGGACGAAGTTTGTACGGAACCCTCGGTGCGCGAGTCCGACTCGCACTTGGCCGGTTTTTATTGTTTTTTGATGCTCAGTTCATTTAATTTCTATTGACCTAAAGGACCTCAGCTAATAATGTTAGACCCTAATATATTGTATTTACTTGAATATATCTCATACACGGCTATGTGACCATTAAATACCTAATTGGACGCCATATATCTGATATAAAACGTTATTTAACGTTGATAACTAATAACTGTTACTAAAAACTAATATAACATGAAAAATTATTAAATGCTTAAAATATATTTTCGTAATTATAAGATAGTTTTTTTTTTACTGAAATAAATCATTTTGTAGTTGTCTCTAGACTAAATAAAATGTTGCTTTTACGAAATATACCTATACCTAAACGTATGATGGCAACCAGAATCGTGTGGTTTGGCGTTTCTCTCAAAAGCATGTAGAGTAGGTATGTTCTGTTTGCTAACATAGTTTACTAATACATTGTCCGGTTTGTATATTAGCTGTTAATAAATAAATATACATGAGTATATTCGGATGATGAAATTTACATGAATTACCCGTGACTTTAACCGAAAATCAGCGCCGTAGTTAGTTCTGCAGCTAAAGGGAGACCGCATTAGTTTGGCCATCCAAAGAGAAAACGCTGCCACTGGCAGCGTAGGCACCGCTGGGAATATTGCCCATCGGCAGCGGCGGTAGTTTTAAGGAAATTTTCTATATAATTAAAATACTGTTCCCCACAGTTTCGCCCGTATTCCCAGGATAAAAAATAGTCTATAACCTTCCTCAAGAATTGGGCTATCAAATGCAAAAATATTTTTTCAAATCCAACCGGTAGTTCTAGAGATTAGCGCCTTTAAACAAACATATAAAAAACCTATTCTACTTTATTGTATTAGTATAGATAGTATTTTTGTTGGGAATTAGATTCAAATATCAATTATTATTCAGCATAAATAGTGAACTAATTTGTCAGTCGCGTTCTGCTGCGCTTTCTTTTTGCACCAAATAGCATCGCGCCCGCGGCATTCCAATATAAGTTACAGTAGCCAATATACAGTGAAGTGTCTCTTTTTATTCCTAGCTGGTAAGTGCTGCCTGCAGATATCTTCGTGCATATTGCTTTCAAGATTTCCTGCAAAAATTGTATTGGAAAATGGATGTGGTTTATTCTATCTTATTTGTGTGAATTGTTACAATGTAATAAGTTAAAAAATAATTATGAAAACCATTTTTGAAGACCTACCCAAAGATACACACGCTTATGTCAACTGTTTTTTTTTTGACATACGGACAGACGGACAGGACGAAATCAGACAGACGGAACCCTTATAGGTTAATTTTTTTGCCATTTGTCTACGGAACCCTAAAATTAAGTCTAAATTTTCTCGAATAAGTTACCATTTATCACTAATGATTCTTTATGCAAACGATAATGATTTTAATCATGCTCTGAATAAAGTTTCTAACAGATTGCAAAATTCATTATTTATGTAGAAGCCCGAAACTGTAGAAAATAAAATTATTCTTTTGACTACAGTTGATTTCTTGCTATCAATCATCGAGACACGAAAGATAAACAACTAAAATCGAATGTTCATTCTAAATTCACCCTTATTTCCGTAGTTATAGAAGTCAAGAAGTATTGAAAGAAAATTTTTGAACAGCAAACATAATTTTGTTCAGCCCTACGCACTTTAGAAAACAAATTAGTATTTTCCGTTCCAAAGATGGCTATATCAAAGGAATAAGGAAGGTTCTTAATTAGTTAAGGTTATGAAAAAAAAAAAACTTCAAATTATTGAAAGTCAATTTAAAGTTTAGCTTCGAGGAACTGTTGTTTGTAATCAAGGAGACATTGTGTTTTTATGGATCCTCTGTCTTATTTAGGATCCTAATGGGGAAATTATAATGGAGAACAAACTTAACGGTGACAATTTGGTGGAGAATAGGTACATAGTTAAATCACTGTATAATGACCTTGGTTGTGGGAAGCATGGAAGTTTCATTAGAGAGAAAGAAAGAAAACATTTATTCAACATACATACAATATTACATTATATTATTATTATCCCTTTTGCTACAAACTTCTGATCTTTTGGTCTCTCCAAGAGATTATGGGACATTAACGGGCCGGTTGGCGTGGTTGGTAAGATACCCTATCTATCACGCCGCAGGTCGTGGGTTTGATTCCCACTCAGGACAAACATTTGTTTGCATGAACATGTCTGTTTGTCCTGTGTCTGGGTGTAATTATCTATATATGTATGTATTTACAAAAGAAAAGTAGTATATGTAGTATATCAGTTATCTGGCTTCCATAGTACAAGCTCTGCTTAGTTTGGGGTCAGATGGCCGTGTGTGAGGAATAATGTCCCAGAATATTATCTGCTTTTCATTGCTTGTGTTGTGCATGATTGATTTCAATGTCAAAATACCTAGTTGGCAATGGATACCTACTATAATAATATATAATATTTAATATTCATTCATAAAACGTCTGTCTTATCCGTTTGAGATGCGTAATCTCAAGATTTGATGCGTAAGTAGCTACTTATAAAAGGGGTATTTCAATGCACTGTGGCTTAAGGCAGCTGAGCAGTGCCTGATTAGATAAAAGCCCTTCCACGGCGGCAGAGCTGCAAAGAAAGACCAGTGCATAATACAGGTTCTATAAGCTCTCTCAACCATCGCAAATTATTCTGCAAGCAGTGTCATTGACCTTGGTATCTGAAAAATTATATAGCATCTGATATCTTGTTAAACCACGTGTCTGTCTGTTTATTGTACAAAACAACAAGTAGCAAGGAACGTTAATTTTTCACCGTTTATGCTATCATCAATCCTTTTTATAGCTCCCCGTGTATCATTATTGTTTATGTATAGGGACCATGAAGTTATGAGGTATTTGGGACAAGACTTTTCTTACAAAATTAATTTCCATTTGTACATTGAGTTTTGGTAGTTGGTAAATAAATATAATTTAAATAATCTATTATGTATAGATATTATATGGAGATGACAGCTCAGTTCAATTCGAATGCTGTGAGGAAGGCCCTGGGTTAGAATCCTACAATAAGCTTGAGATTTCGGTGAAGGGAACATCGTGAGCTGCTCTTGAGAGCTAGTTCCCTACTAGGCATTGTGTGCTTACCACGTTCGGCCAAATAAAGTTATCTTATTTAATTAATTAACAATGACGGGCCGGTTGGTTGGTAAGATACCAACACGTCACAGGTCGTGGTTTCGATTCCCACTCAGGACAATCATTTGTGTGCATGAACATGTCTGTTTGTCCTGAGTCTGGGTATAATTATCTATATATGTATGTATTTACAAAAGAAAAGTAGTAGGTATATGTAGTATATCAGTTATCTGGCTCCCATAGTACAAGCTCTGCTTAGTTTGGGGCCAGGTGGCCGTGTGTGAGGAATAATGTCCCAGAATATTTTATTTATTTTTTAATTAGTTTACCTCTCCACTTTTTCAGCTTATATTATATTTATGAGATAGAATTAAGTCTATCAAATATCAATTCACATCAAAGAGAGCACGGAATGTGTGTCATTAAATATTGTCAAAGATATTTTTACAAATAAGCTAAAGCATGGTGGCACTACATCAAGGGGAACATTAAACATTAATTTGCAACACTTCGCCTTAAGTAGGGCCGGTGTGGTCGTTTTATTGATTTAAATTACACACCGGCAGGGCCAACCCTGCTTCTCATGGAATCATCTTCTGCTTGAGCAATTTCATGGTCATTTTTAGGGTTCCGTATGCTTACAAAAACCACTGAAAGAGGCAGGAAGTGTTTTTTTAATCATGCAATTGTAAATGTCGGTGCATTATTATTTTAAGGCGATGATAGCTCAGTGGTAGTGACGTCGGACGCCGCGACGAAGGTCGTGAGTTCGAATCCTACAATGAGCTTGAGCTTTCGGTGAAGGAAAACATCGTGAGGAAACCATAGTACGGTGGTAGGGTACTTTGTAGTACTCGCCTGGCTGGCTACCTCAAGTTGAAAATCTGTCGCCAAACACCTATTTGGTGTGTTCCGGCAGCTGCACTTGAGAGCCAGTTCCTTCTAGGCTTTGTGTGCTTACCACCTTCGGCCACATCATCACTTACCATAGTGAAATTGTGGTCAAACACAAGACTATACAAAGCCTAAAAAAAATATACCATGAAAATATTAGAAAAATTGTAAATCAAGGAAAATCCTAAAGTAATTTAGCTATTTTTTTATAATATTTACTAAAATATTATTTTAAATGGGAAAGTTTGTTAGTACCATTCAAGATTTTTAGGATAATTAGTGTAGGTACATGGTTACTCGTACAGTCGACGTCAAAGATATATTTACAATTGAAAGTTACAAAAAGATCTTTACATTAAAATAAGTTGCCATGTAATGTGACAAGTGCTTGTTTACATGATATATTACAGTTTTATATTTTCACTCAATGTGCCCAAAACATATATACACTATTTAATCCATGGAATTTGCCACTTTTTCTGACTTATATTCGTTTACATGACAAGTTACATAATAATATTTACTCTTAATGTACCAAATTAAATTGCATGTAAAGCTCAATTTTAATATTTACAATCAACCATACATAAACAGTTTTATATTTCCTGGTAAATAAATACCTTTACAAACAATTGAAAGCAGCAGTCTAAAATATTGACAATCGTCGAAAAGAGTACCATACTGTCAAATGGTCTGTTTGTCTCGTTTTCGTGGTCTCGTTCGTTTAGATGACGCTATCAATGCTATGTCGAGTCTTTAATTCCGATGTTTACATTTAAACCATTTTCAGTATTTTTGATTTTCAGAGTTCCGTACCCAGAGGTTAAAACAGACCCAATTACTAAACCTCTAGTGTCCGTTCGTCTGTCTGTCTCTCACCAGGCTGTACCTATCTCACGAACAGTTATAACTAGGCTATTAAAACTTTCAGGCGATGTATTTCTGTGCCCCTAAGTTCAATAACAAATACTAAAATCAGAATAAAATAAATATTTAAGTCGAGCTGTTTATTTGTACAACAAATGTGATTTTTTGAAAATTGTACGGAACCCTTAATGTACGAATCCGACTCGCCCTTGGCCGGTTATTTTGTAAATGCATAGATACTGAAGAATACTAAGTTTAAATAAAAGTGAATTTAAGGCCGAACTTCCTTACGTAAGATAAGCGCGATTCGATGACTAACTGTATGGATTGTCATGGTCATGGGTATCTGTTGGATAAATGTCTATCTGAGGAATAAAAATTGGCCCTAAAGTTGTGCTTTTTAGCTTTAGGGGGCTTTTATTCTTGAACGTGGCTTTATTGTTATGTTGATCAAAAGCTGACATACCTACTTTCGTTTCTACTATACCTTTTGATTAAAAGACTTATGAGTACAGTTAGGTGTTTTAATTTTAAAAAAAGTGCTATACTAGTTCTATTAAAAAAAATACTTCTTATATAAATAATCATACAACGTGTGAATATCTTAATGTTTAAACATTTTAAAATCGTGTGTAGCCGCCAAAAGCATCCTGCACGTCTTGTAAGCGTTGGCCCATAGAGCGGACTAAATTTTCGCAGTAGTCAATACCGCGATAGTATTCCCACAGCTCGTGTACATGTTCTCTTAAATTTTGTTTGGTCTTTACCTTCGAAGAGTCCCAGTTTTGGACCATAAGACCCCACATGTTTTCAATAACATTCATGTCCGGGGATTTTGGTGACAACTTTATCAGTTCTATGCTATCTTGTTCATTGATCCATGCTTGGACTATACGGGAAATATGGACCGATGAGTTGTCCTGTACCAAATATATTTTTTATCACCAAATGAAGCTTTAAGTGTTGGTAGTAAGACATCTCTGAGGATTTCTAAATAATTGTTGGCATTCATTCGTGTTGTGATTTCCACAAGTTCACCTGGACCCGAACTCGAAATCCACCCCCAAAAACCAATTGACAGACGTCCACTTCTTCTATCGACCAAGACATTTTGTTCGTCGTAACGCGTGTTTAGCGATATAGGGACACGCGTCCATCTTGGCGTGTTGTGAAGACCTTTTCGTCGATAAAAACCGCGTCTTCAAAGTCGAAATATTGATATTTATTGGCAAAATTCAACCGCAAACCTTTGTGCCGGTCAGTTAGTTGCGGTTTCCTCGCAGGGATTCTACGACGAAGTCCTGCACTCTTTAATCGTCTTCTGATTGTATTAGCACTAACATTTAATTGTTGTGCATATGTAGGTACGCTTATGAATCGCTGGACCATCACACTTTCTATAAAGCCCTGTCAGTGTATTCAGAGGTTTTTTTATTTCGGCCCTTAGATGAGTGACATTTCACTGTTCCCTCGTTGCCCCATCTGTTGATCCACAGATACACCGTTGGTCGCTGAAACAAGATGAGAGTGATGAGATTCACTATTTAATATTTCTCATAAAATTTAATATGTTATGACGTAAGGCCATATTTATTACCGTCATTTGAAGGTTTACTTACCGAAATCCCCAGTTCTTCCGATATATCCGTAACCGTTGCTCCATATTCACGCATGGTAATTATTTTGTGCTTTGTATGGTCGTCTATGCGAAACATTTTATTTAATATTGTTTATGAAATTTATCTTTACAATGACACTCGCAATGCATCAATGACGCTCGAAAAGATAAAACACTTCTAGAAATATCATAAATAGAATGGAATATTCTTAATATGAATTATTAAAAATAAGTACCTAAGAAGCTAAAGAAAATTATAGCAAGGAGGTTTCTTAAATAAAAGGTAGGCCAGAACGAAATAGATGAATTATAAAGAAATTTGTAAATATGTATGTAAATATGTTTTTGTAGCAGAATGCGTTAAAGTTTTTATGCATCATGAAACGTAAAAACAGAAATGTTGCTCTTGACGTGTATCACGTTTGACACATTGAGTGTAAATATTATTCTGTAACTTGTTATGTAAACGAATATAAGTCAGAAAAAGTGGCAAATTCCATGGATTAAATAGTGTAAACATATTTTGGGCACATTGAGTGAAAATATAAAACTGTAATATATCACGTAAACAAGTACTTGTCACATTACATGGCAACTTATTTTAATGTAAAGATCTTTTTGTAACTTTCAATTGTAAATATATCTTTGACGTCGACTGTACATGGTTAATGAAGTATGTATACGCCTATGATATATATAAACTATTTGGTATTCAAAAGTACCGTAATTAAAAATAAATCATGAAAAAAAAAGTGCTACCGTTTATCTCCATCTAAAAATCTATAATTAAAAAATACCAGATAATGGCATCTTAAGCCTATCCATTTGTTTATTTTTAAACATATTTATGTCTTCCTTGCAACGACCTTATAAAGCATGATTCGCAACTGTGCCAGAAATAGCAACTATTTAATCAAATGAACGAATGATTGATTCGCGCAAGAATCGACTCAAGTACATCACATTGAGAGACACTTGTTTATCTGTGTCTTGAGTGGATAAAAGCTTTTAATTTTGGACATCATAACATAGAGTTCATAAACCTAAACAAAATCTAATTATGTAAGTGTGATTACATCGTACGTAAGTACTGTCTAATGATTCAATGGTAGAATAAATTTACTTTTATCTTTGGTCACGTTAGTAGAGTAGGGAATAAGGAAGGTAAGTAGGTACATAGTTTTTAGGTATCTTAACATTTTATAAAATAACTTTGGAACCCAATTTTATTTTCAAATATAACATTTGTAGGAGTAATAAGTATAAAAATAAATATGTTAAGTATAGTCTCTAAAAAAACAAGGTTTGCTTTGACGCAACATGGTACAGGATTCCATATATCCACGAGCATTGTCCTTTACAAAAAACAACAATAGAAACAAAAAGTAGCATTGGAAGTAGGTACCTACATTAGAGCTCTAAATGACCGCCATTTTGTTTAATACAAAGATAATTCTTTTTAATGACTCTGTAGCAGCTAATAACCTATTCGAATGAATTTTGTGCAAGATTCTTAATACCGCATGTTTTAGTTCTTGTACACTGTAATACTCATCCTTGTAAATTTTATCTTTAAGGTAGCCCCAAAGAAGATAGTCCAGTGGTTTTAGGTCAGGACTGCGAGGGGGCCATTTAACGGGACCATATTGTTATGTTCCTGTCCACTGAGCTTGGAACTGCTACATCCAAACCTACATGACTTTTTTACAATTTATTTTGCTATTAAAAAATACATTTTTATTTAGCTTAAATGTTGATAAAATACTTTATTTGGTTTTCATTCTTCTGTCGTCACAGTGTGATTAATTAATTTCCTAACAAAATGTATGGGTAAAGTTTTTGTCAATTTGTGACATTTCTAGTACCCTAACCTAACTTGGCCCCATAGAGCCTTTTGATCCTTGTCAAAGACGTGATCGATTAAGCTAATAAAAAAATATTCAAAAATCACATTTTTCTCGCTGACTGTAAATTTCATTCAAAATCTGCAAACACCGATAGTAATAACTCAAAAAGTAAGGGATAGTCTCCTAAGACCATATCCTCGCTCTTACTGATCCGTTTCAAATTTTCATCCTGTATAGATCAGTGGTAGTGTTGTAGAACCGTGGGAAGGGTCCTAGGTTCCTACAAAGAGCTTAATCTTTTGGTGGTAGGGAATTTAATTTTGACTTATTAGAGTAAGCACTGTCTTCCTCTCTCTCTCCCTCAGTTGTCGTCTTGTCTCTGGCATTAGTTACCAAAGATTCCCTCAAGGACTTTGAAAGGTCAATTTTTTTTGTGTCTAAACTAACAAGACCAATATTATTCTAAGATCTACGCGTAGGCGTTATGTAGCGAAAAGGTTAAGGTTTATTATCCAATTTTTTTATCGCTCAAGAAACAAATGTATCCACAATTATTTCGTGTAAATAATGGAGTATTACTTTAGAAACTTCAACATCACTTTATGATTGTTTGTCTTTCTATCACGTATTGACGTAATTTTTACATAGAGATAGTTAAAAAGCCCGATAGTAGATATTTACTACTTTTTATCCCGGGAAAACGGGTGAAACCGCAGGGCGAAAGCTAGTTAAATATATATGAGCAGTTTCCGTTAGAATTTAAGGATACAAGTGAAACTATAAGCAATAATACAGTTCTTCGGATTCGTTTCGGATTTAGTCATTGACGCCCAAATGTTTACCTGTATAGTTGTGAATTGTTGACTGTGCCGTCATCTTCATCAATACAACTCTCAAATCACATCAAATATAAGCTTCATCAACCTACCATAGTAAGGGTGTTTGAATTCCTGGCCACGAAATTCTTAGTGTACAATTAACTACAAGACTGTGAGACAGAGTCCTCAAATACATTTTACATTTATTAGCATCAAAGTCAAAGGTGACTCGATTCCACCAATTTGAACGGTACTCAGAAGTAAAAGTTAGTTCGCTACACTAGTTCGGAGAGACAATGTACTGTAGTATTCTTGATACGACCATCAATTCATTAAAAACTTTTTCGATACAATTTAGATTAAGAATAAAAAAAGATTTTAAAAATCGAATATTTTTTCTGTCGTAAATTTTTCACTATTGCATTACGATTTTTTTTATCGCCTGCCATGTACATTAATAAAACCTACGGAATTACCATAGGTTTTAACGTTTTTTTTTTATAATCGGTCCATCAAAATTACACAGGTACACAAGTCAGAAGGAACAATAAATAACATGAATGTAAAATGATACATAAAAAAAACCAAAAGTGTGTGTGTAATTTTTTACCTTTCCATAACCACAAAACAAAATTAAGATCAAAAATGCTTAAATTCCTTCACTTCGATGTGAAGGAATTTAAGCATTGGAAGTGAGTGGAACTCACTTCCGAGGTCTGTGTTTCCTGACACCTATAACCTAGATGTCTTCAAGGCCAGAGTGAATAGGCTTTTTCTGGGCAAGCGTGCTACATCCTCGGTCTCCTCTTGACTCCTCCTGGGGTCTCTCGATTGCCAAACGAAATCCCATTTCACATTAAAAAAAAATGGTATGAAATCTCAAAGTTGTATTGGGAATACACCACAAGTTCAGCTTACGTAAGTACCACTCAGTCAGCAGAATTCTGCCCTTTACCGAGGCGGGATCAGCGCATCGCTCACCGACTTTGTCCTAGGATAAAAGCGTAATAAGAAACTTTTAAACTGTTAGATGGGTTTCTTTCAAAGAATATAAAAGCACATTCAAAGCTTGTGGTTCGTTTAACAAGTTGGGGTAATAGATAGCTTTGTAGGGAATAATATCGAGTGAAATTGGCGCTATTTTTATACACTAAATATTATTGTAGCTCATGTTGGGAAGAAATCTACTTTTTGATTGTCACTAATTTGGAAAAATAATTAAAAGCAATACAGTGTTTTTTTCTTAAGCGCACGTGTCTTGTTTTTGTTATTATTTATTTTTAAGTAAAAAATCAAATCATCAGAAATATTTTACCTTCATGAGTTTTATGTCAGTTCTTCTCATTTGAACGCTCTGGTAACTTCATAATGGCATTTAAAAAAAAACTTCCTTATTACACTCCAATTTCAAATCTCTACAACCAAAGAGGATATAAACATTACGTTCTACAACCACCGGTTTAGGCAGTACGTTGTCAGCTACTACTACAGATTTTAATAGATATTTTATAATAAAAAATAACAATAAAGTATCATTGTATTTATAGACAATATCCGAGAAAAACCTATTTCTTCACAATGAAATGCTAAGCTTTCACAGAAGCGTCGACAAACGGCGTTTAACTCCAGTGGTGCCTTTGTGAGCATATCTCACATATCTTTAGGTTGTGTTTTATTGAAATACCGAATCGTCAGATTGATAAACGGAATGCTCAATATGTGTTATAAGACACTACATTAATTTAAAATTTCTTGGATGTGGCTTTTATAATTCAGCTGACTGTTTGGCGCCGTTTCAAAATTACTTAGGTATACTTACATTAGTTTAAGAACTTAATTATTAAGGTTAATTAAAAAAGCTTTATTATTTTTTGCTTTTCAGTTTTTTCGCTGGTAATTTTTTTTTGTTAATAAGTTTTTTTTACATGTTTTATACATTACTTTCTGTTGGATATTTTATTTTGAATACAGGCAAATACCCTATTTTAAAAATGTAGCCTATGTTTTTTTTTCAATATTTTTTTTATCTGTAGCTCCATTTTGAAGTAAGTAAAAAGACAATGTAGGTAATTTCACCATCTAAATACTACAGTACATTTAGCGTATCATATTTGATATAACATCCATGTATTAGCGCATATGATAAATATTTTTTGGGTAAGATTAAGAAATTGTTCATAGTCCAGTGATTTTGTATTGTACTCGTAAAATACAAAAGAATAGACAAAATATGATTAGAAAAGAAAAGAGATATCCAGACGCCTTGTTGATTTAACAGGTGACCAAAGAGCTGGCGCTTACCTTGGGCAACGTATTAGTCTTGCAATTCAACGAGGTAACGTCGTCAGCTTTTTGGGAACCATGCATGCAGGTGGCGATCTAAACGCAGTTTTTTATCTTTAATTATTTTCATAAGGTTGATTCACCAACTTGTGAAGTTTGTGGAAAGATTGATGATGTCCAACACTTGTTGACGGAATGTGCAAAGAATCAAAGAGAGAGGGAGCTGTTGATGAGCGGCCTTGGAATTAATCATTTTGATGTTGGTGGTTTTATCGAAATATTGTCTAAGCCTCAAACGAAAGCTGCAAAGTATTTATTTGATATGGCTGGTGCAGCAATTGCTCCATCTTCTTCGTAAGTGTTAGTTATAAGTTTAGTTTAGGGTACGATGAGGCTGACATGTCCTTGTAGGACAAAATCCTCTTAAAAAAATGTTGAATAAAAAAAAAAAATCTTTAATTATTTTCATATATTTTATTTTAATATTTAGTTTAAGTACCTAGTTAAGGTTGTTGTTTTTATGAAAAATTAAAAATGTCCAAATAAGATTTACTAAATGGATTCTGACAAGATACATAATGTAGTGCATAATAAATGCTAAAATTACATCTATACTTATATATTTTGAATTAATATTTATTTACAACAAATATCAATGTATAAAATACAAACCATGATATATAGAAAACATCCTCAAAGCCCTCGCTGCTGTTGATAGGCAAGGTTCCCAACAGGCTGGCAGCGTTCCCTTTTTGGATGGCCAAGCTTATGCGTTGGCGGAAAATGCTATAAATAATAATAATATAAATATAAATTGTAATATTATAAACGCGAATGTCTGTTAATTCGGTACGCAGATTGCCTGTGGTATGCAGAGTTTTTATAGGAATGCGGATAAATCCGCGGGAGACAGGTACTTCCAAATAAATACAAATATGCGAATAAAGTTATAAAGATATTGTTTAATTCCTAATGTACTGCACTATTTTACTAGAAAAAAAACCGAGATTTTACCGACGAGCGAATATGCTCATATTTTTGTGTGTGTTTTTTTTAAGTTATGTATATATAGGTACTCACTATGCCTAGGTTAAGAGTTTAAGGATACGGATGAAATTGGGCACATAGATAGAATATATTCTAGATTAACATATAGGAGACTATTTATCCCGGAAAAACATAAGATCCCTCGGAAACGCGGGTGAAACCGCGGGGTGGAAGCTAGTTCTAACTAAAACCAAAACACACACTATAAATAAATTCCATTTCTAAAAAAGTGTTTTAATAAACAAGGTAAAATTGTACGATATTCAAAATAATTTCTAACTGTAGATTTAAATGAAATGTTAATTTAGAAAGTTATATTGCTTTCACTACAGGCAAACAAAAGTTCAGAGAATTTTAAATTAGTGGGTATTGGTGTAAGGGTCTGATCCCTACTGTTTTTTTTTATAAGTGGACTGTGGTTTATTTAAACACAGTTTGCCAATAAACACTTTATATTACACACTCATAAAAATTGTAAACTGTTCAAACAGAAGAACTGAAGTACATTTAGAAAAACTTATTATAATGTTGCCAACAATTGTACACAATGATGTAGTCTGAGAGCTTGCTGTAGCTGTCAACTTTGGTTATCAACTAGTTAAATTGTATGATCAATGATAGTGGCGCGACGAGTGACGTTAACAATTAAAAAAACAACATGGAGGGAAATAAATACCATTCCCAATGCTGCAGAAGCCGTGTTGAAAAAGGTTGTATTTATTTTATGTTCAAAATTATATTAATTATTTTTATTCTTAAACTAGCGCCAATTAAATAATTTATTTAAAAGAATATTTTTCCGAAGAATATTTCTAGTTTGTTACACACTAGCTTCCGCCCCGCGGTATCACCCGCGTTCCCCAGGGATCTTATATTTTCCCGGGATAAACAGTAGCCTATGACCTTCTCCATACCATAGGCTATCTGTATACCAAATATCGCGATCGGTTCAGCGGTTTAAGCGTAAAAAGGTAACAAACAAACAAACAAACTCACTTTCGCATTTATAATATTAGTTAGGATATGTTAACTATGCATTATATTAATTTTAATTACCAGATATTATTTGTGAACGATATCTTGGACTAGCATTTATTTTTGGACAATAACGAGGCGTCATTTTTTTTCCTAAATTAGTAAAGGAGAATGACTATAAAGTCTGTGTAAGTAATTATTATTTTTAATTCGATTTATTGTAAAACCGTCGTTTTAATCTGTGGGCTCATGTGTGATCATCCTGGATTGTGGTAATGTGGTTAAAGATGATAACCACGCACAGCCCGGTAGGCATGAAGTATTAATTATTATTATTATACATATTTGTATAATAAATAAATAAATAAAATTATATAAAATAAATATCCATACAAGATTGGTACACTCTAGTTTTAAGTGTTAAGTGAAATATATATGTAATATATGTATATAATTCTAAGATGTAAATAAAGGGAACAATTTTATTACCTTTCCAAAATATCAATCTCTTTTTTAAATAAAATTCAAACGTCTTTTTTTTTACTAGAAAATAGCCTTTGTTCCTTCTCTATCTCGCCCGTTAGGTTAGTGCGGGACAGGGTTATTTGCGTATATCGTCGCCTTAATCTAGCTATACTACTTATGCTGTTATATACTATAAGTACTGATAAATAAAATAATTCTCGAAAAACCTCTGACCTTCAAAACTTCTACAACAAAACCCATTACAAGGTAAAGACATTAAAAGAGACAAATTAATAAGTTTATTTCCAGCAACATTTTATTTTGTAAACTTTACCCCTTCACCTTTTACTTAAGGTTGAATTTACTGTAACACATTTCACTCGAATTACGTTTCTATTCAAAGATAAATTACCCGGGACAATTTATAACAAACGATTTAAGTCGGGCTTAATGGTGAAAATGTTTGGGACACCTGGTTTTAGAGTTGAGCCAAATTAGTAGAGCGGTCAAGGGTGGGTTTATAATGTGTATATTGTTGCGAGAAGTTTATTTAATGCTTTGATAACTCAGTGGTAGTAACGAAGGTCATGATGTAGTTGTCAGTAAAAAAAAAAGTGACCTTGCTAACTTTTTTCCACATTCTTCTCAGTTGAAGGCTGACTTCCGAACTGGTGGTAACTTCAGTAGTATCGACATTCATAAGTGCCCTCCTAGGGCCTAATGGCTTTGATATTGACTTTTACTTAAAGGTTGTGGGTTCGAATCGTTGAAGGAAAACATCGTGAGGAATCCATAGGACGAAAATATATTTTGTAGTAACCGAATGGCTTGAAAATCTTGCCACATTTAATGGTGTATTCCGGTAGATGAAATTGAGAACCAGTTACCTTTCAGGATTTATGAGACTACCTTCGGCTACATCATTACATAATAGTTTGGGATCAGATGGCCGTGTGTGAAGAGTACCCTAGGATATTTATTTATTTATTCTTAGCAGTTTAAAATAATATTTCTGAAGGGATTAATTTTACCTTTACTGAGTTCTAAAAATGAAACAGCAGTCCCTTTGACATACTTACTGAGATGTAAAACATTAATACCTATTTCCTAGAAGCCTGATCAACGTTATACTCTTGTTAAAAGTATACCTGTCACTGTCGATGACAAAACATAATGACAGAGACTGCATTAGTTTGATTGGGCTTTCAGAAACTGGCGGTACAGTTATCAAGGTATTTCAAGTTAGTTTTTAACTAATCTATACTAATATTATAAAGCTGATGAGTTTGTTTGTTTAAACGCGCTAAACTCAGGAGCTACTAGTTCGAATTGAAAAATTATTTTAGTGTTGGATAGCCCATTTAACGAGGAAGGCTATAGGCTACTTTTTATCCCAGGAAATTATAAGATCCCTCGGGAACGCGATGCGGAAGCTAGTTTATTATAAATTAATGTATGGTAAAAAAAAGTCAAGTATGTACAAAAAGGAAAACAATAGACATCAAAATAGTTATAAACAATAAAAAGTGCTACGAAAGCGTAGACTGGTACGGCGTAGCGCCCCGAGCTACGAAGTAGTGCTACGGTTCAAGCCGTAGCAAAATCCTTTATGAAATATTAATGAACTAGCATTATTATTCGGAATTGCGTGTTTGTTGTTTTTAATGATAACGAAAGAAAAGCTCGGCAATATAGCTACTAAATAATAAAAAAAGGTTCACCAACAGACGAGAAATCAGTACCAAACTAATAATAAACATGTTTAAAATCCGAAGCAAATAAAAATAAAAGCAACATTATAAAAAAAATAGTTTTTTTTGAGTATCGGCAAGGTTCCCAGCAGGCTGGCAGCTTTTTATTAAAAATAATAATTTTAGCGTTTCGTAAACAATAAGTTATAAAATGGAACCCATACAAAGTTGTTTGGTTCCACCCCATAGGTACCAATGTCCGCAATGAATAGTTAAAATACAATTACGTACAAAGCAGGCTTCATTAAAATGTAAATGCCTTAAGGCGTCTACACGCGGAGGACTTTTAAGTACCTGAGGCTATAGGTTTTTAACAGGGATGTCAAAAAATAATCGATTTTCATATTAGTCGATTATTCTTTTCCTATAATTGATTTTTTTGATAGTATTAATCGATTTTTAATCAATCGATTACATAATTCACACACTTTTAAACGATTTTTGTAAACAGCGCCATCTGTGCGATGAATGACTAAATACGAAGTAATTTCTCTAAAATAAACAAGTCGATCTATGCTATGTATGTATGTATGTAAAATAGTTTCACATCTTTTTTACGGTTTTCTTCTAGCGATATTTTACACTGGATCTAGTGAAAATATGATTTTTGCCACAACCCTGCACTGCACCCAGAAAAAACGATTTATTTCACTCAATGTCACATCTCAAGTTTTTAAATAAAGAGAGAACATTTATTTAAGTGAAACTATTAAAATCCTGAAAGCCTTTGGGTATAGTCTATTCTATACAAATAAATAAAATTAATGTGTTTGTTAGTAATGTCAAAATAACAGTTCAACCTTTCATAAACATGTCGCTTTGTTTTTTTTATTATATTTAGAGTTTGCGTGTAAATATATATTTATGTATTTTATTTGTAACTAAATATTTACAATAATAAGAATAAATAAAATTTCCTCCAAGCTACCGCTACCGATGGGCAAGGTTCCCAACAGGCTGGCAGCGTTCCCTCTTCATATATATTATATACTAATATAATAAAGCGAGTAGATTTTTTTGTTTGTTTACCAGTCGGATTTGAAAAAATCTTTTTGCATTAGATAGCCCAATTCTTAAGAAAGGTTATAGGCAATTTTTTATCCCGGGAATGCGGGTGAAACCGCGGTGAAACTAGTTATGTATATTATATTTTAGTATGCCTGTAGTCGATCAGTTATCTAGTTCCGATAGTACAAGCTCAGCTTAATCTGGAAACGTGAATACGTGAATAAACAGGATAGGTATTAAAAAAATATATAGTTAGTCGACCGTCTGTACCCAGCTTTACCTCCCTCCGGTTATTCTAGATACAATTTCTGTTATGGCCGAGAGAAAGGACTGCAAGCTAATCATCTGCATCCAATTTCCTCCTTCAGGTGCAAATAAGTATATTTAACCGATTTCATTTTCTCTTTCCTTATTACTTTGAACTTAATAGGAATATGATATGCCCTTTTTTACGCACGGTTTTAGATATAGAAAAAATAAATAATCCTAACTATAATATTATAAATGTGAAAGTGAGTTTGTTTGTTTGTTACCTTTTCACGCCTAAACCGCTGAACCGCAATGAAATTTGGTACGCAGATAGCCAATGGTATGGACAAGGCTACTTTTTATCTCGGGAAAATATAAGATCCCTAGGGAACGCGGGTGAAACCGCGGGGCGGAACTAAATAAATAAATATCCTTTGACATTCCTTACATACGGCCATCTAATCCCAAACTAAACAGAGCTTGTACTATATGGAAACAGCATAACTTATACTAGGTAATTACATAGTAATATTATGTATAAAATACTTTTTTTTTGCAAAATATATACACCCAAACTCAAGACAAACAGACATGTTCAGGTAGCGTATTTTGTAGTGCCCGTCTGGCTGGCTACCACCCTCAAGTTGAGAATCTGCCGCCATACACCTAACAATGTGTTCCGGCAGCTGCACTTGAGAGCAAGTTCCTTACTGCTACTTACTTATAAAAAATATTACATTATAGTCAATGTTTATTTGTTAATCTAAATATAACATCAAAAATGTTGAACAACAGTAAATCTGTTTACAAATATTTAGGTATAGTCAGTCATGTATACGTTTATTCAATTCGGACGGATCGGTCGTTTCCGGCACCGGATGTGACCGCGGCTCCGATACACACCGGAAGTTGTCCATGGCTCTCCATGGCACTTGTCGGGAGTTTAGTAGATACTGTGTGCTGATGGATTATTGGATTTTGCTATTTCGTGTTCGTTTTGTTTGTAAACAAATATTTGTTTGTTTTGTGACATTCTATTGAGTTGGGGTAATCTGAACTTGTCGTGATTTCGACTAATCTAGTTCTAATCGAGTATATTGCTGGCTCTTCTGAGCAAAGGCATCCAAGCAAACTAAGATTTTTTTGAACACTTCTAGAGACCATCTTTTAGAGATATAATACTTTTATCAATTACTAGCTTTCGCCCCGCGGTTTCACCAGCGTTCCCCAGGGATCTTGTATTCCCGGGATAAAAAGTAGTCTATATTCTTCTTCGTACCATAGGCTATCTGCATACCAAATTTTATCGCGATCGGCTCAGTGGTTTAAGTGTGAAAAGGTAACAAACAAACAAACAAACTCACTTTCGCATTTATAATATTAAGTTAGATATATAATAAGTTAGGATTAGGATTAGGATAGTAGGATAAGATATGATGTGAATGAAATTAACCCATTCAGAGTTTACGTATATTTTTTTTTTTATCTCTGAATAATGAAGTGAAAATACGATGAGAAAGAAAAACATAGTAATATTTCCCAACTTATCTACATTTCGCAAATGACTGTACCTACTTACAAAAAATCCTTGCATACCTTGATCTCTATAAATATTCATCTCACATATGTCGCGAATATCATCATCAACCGCTTTATTATGACCCCCTATCTTGTCCTCTGATCTTACCTCGTATACACTCATTTGTATGCAAGGGAGGGAGGGCGGGAGGTCATACAAAGTTGGTGTTATTACATAAAATGAGACAGGTGATTTGTCAGCGTCATACGTAGGTACAAGTGATAGGTAATGGTGGGCTGTGATAAATGTAGTGAAGTTTGTTTACTTGTGCTGTGTTTAAGAGGTTTATGGTTGTTTTGGGAACTAATGCCCGGGATACACGAGCCTAGGTTTCATAATTTTTCAATGCATTTTTTATTGATTTTCAATGCTTGCACATTGGTTTGGCACATACTGGATGTATACATAGTATTAGATAGAGGGGTAGATAAGTATTACAGGAATTACTTCTAGGCTTCAATTCCGCTTAGGCGACGGTAGCCACTTACCATTAGGTGGGCCGTCTGCTTGTCAGCCTTCTGACATAAATAAAAAGACTAGATAATACATGCCTGTACATTGCACACTAGTCGTTCAGATGCTAGTTTGTCCCCGGCCAGACTAAGCCAGCACAAAATGACAGTAGAAAAATTACTGATGGAGGATGCTAGTAGCTAGTGGTTTAAGACGATAGCTACTATCGTTCTCGCTAGCTAGAAATGAAACAATTTTTTTTTTTTTTTTTTTTTTTCTTCTGTATACATGAGTTACTAGTAAGCTAGCAACTTGCACAAGCTTATTATTCCATTTTGCTAAATTAGCCTCGTGTATTACGGGCATAATATTACTAATATAATAATTTCTACTTTGTTGTAACATAATTTTACTATTTTTGTATAGGTACTGCCATTTTTTTTTGTTTGAGTTTATTTAACCTTACTCAATACATTATCCACAATATGAGATTCCCTTCTCTTTTTCTCTATATCAGCATCTAATTAACTATAATGATTTTTATGACGCTCAACTTGTTAAAGTCAAGAGGTCAACATAAAAGTTTGGATATTCGTTAACTAAACTAAGTTAAGATTTTCATGGCGATACCTTATTAAGTTAAATTACTACATTATTTGAAGATAAAATTTCAGCAACTTTGTACTAAGTAACTTGACATTACTTAACGGTATGTAACTTCACCGCTCAATTAACTTTGAAACAGAAATCTTACTTTACAAGTACAAGTACATACATACTACTTACATTAGATACTTATATTATATCGTAATATACTATGTATTATAGATAGGATTTATTTTTAGATATTTAAAATAATTACGTATTTAAACTATGACAGACTATTAATTCCCCGAGGATTTGCCCGCGGTAAAGTAGCCCATATCTCTCTCCGGTTCATAAAATATCTCTACATAAAATTCCGTTCGTTGCTGCGTACAAGAAGGAAGAACTAACAAACTAACATATATGTTTATTCACTTTCGCATTTGTAAATGAAATAAATATAATATAAACTATTTACAAAATATAAATTAAATAGTACTCAAAGATCGCCGCCTTGGGCAGCATTGCCACGTTGAATGGCAAAACTAATCCATTGTTTCATTAACTTGCCCTTTTATCACGCGAAGTTTTAATAATATTATATTCTTTTCCGTCCCACAGTTTCACCCCTTTAGGGGTTGAATTTTGTTAAACCCTTAGTATGGTTTCGTTATTTAATGGACCTGTGTGCAAAATAGCCTATATACACGTTTCAAACCCCAACGGTCTAGGCTGCGCGTTGATAGATCAATCCATCTGTCAGAACAAGTATTTTTATATGTAAAGTTAAGGAAATAATATAACTTTAAGGATGGGAATAACTCTGAAATCGTGAAAAAGGAAAGTTAACTTATTGTTCAAAACATATTGATTGATTGAGAATTAAATAATAAATTTAATAATAACCGCTCAAGACCGGTCCCATTGGAAATCTTTAGGAGAGGCCTATGTCCAGCAGTGGACTTCTAGCAGCTGAGATGATGATGATGTTGTCGATCAACTACTTCAAACCCATAGAAAAAAAAAACAAAAGGGTGTAAAATTATTTTGCTTATTTTTTAAGGCTTGTGTTCGACTACAATCTTATCATGAATGGTGATTATGAGATCTTAAGTCGTAGGTACACAAAGCTTGGTTTCAGGGATCTGGCTCTCAAGTGCAGCTCCCCAAACACTTATTTACAAATATTATTAAAATGTATTATTAACACATTTATTTAATAAACATATTTGAAGATGATGAACAGATATTCCTCTAGATAACGCTTTTGTGAAATTCACTTGAAATATTTATCAGTAAGAAATAAAAGGAATTATCCAATGTCAAAGTCAAAGCCATTTATTCAGTTTAGGCCCTTGAAAGGCACTTACGAACATCGAAGGTACTGAAGTTACCACCGGTTCGGAAGTCGGCCTTCAACTGAGAAGAACCGGCAAAAAACTCAGGAAGGTTACATTTTTTCAATTCTAAACTTATATTTATTTTAAAGCTATACAAAAGCCAGTAGGTATACTTCGTATTCGAAATGCCAATTATTAGTTAAAATTTGGACTTGTTCAGGTTATTATTTTTTATGTATTTTTCTTGTTGTATTTTTTTGTGTTTATATTTCTAAAGCCAACATTGTCAAATTGTTCAAAAAAAAAACAAATTATGTAAAATAAATAAATATTCTGGGACATTATTCCTCACACACGGCCATCTGACCCCAAACTAAGCAGAGCTATGGAAGCCAGATAACTGATATACGACATATACTACTTTTTCTTTTGTAAATACATACATATATAGATAATTACAACCAAACACAGGACAAACAGACATGTTCATGCACACAAATGTTTGTCCTGAGTGGGAATCGAACCCACGACCTGCGGCGTGATAGATAGGGTATCTTACCAACCACGCCAACCGGCCCGACAAAGAAAGATGTAACCTTGCTCTTGTCGGTTCTTCTCAGTGGAAGGCTCTTCTAGGGCCTAAATTGATTAAATGGATTTGACATTAAAATTTAAAATGTAGAATAAAAATAAATATTATTATGTAAAAATATAAATCGTTGTCACAGAATGATGACAGCTTTGCCAGTTTACCTAAGTTCTGCTGACATGTCGGTTGGAAAATTTGTATATTTATTCAAATACTGCTGAAAAATACGACCTAGCCTATAATAAATCATTAACTAACAATTAATTAAGAATAAAAACTGGCCAAGTTGTATGGGAGCCCCCCTTAAATATTTATTTTAATTTGTTTTTAGTATTTTTTGTTATAGCGGCAACAGAAATACATAATTTGTGAAAATTTCAACTGTCTAGCTATCGCGGCTCTTGAGATACAGCCTGGAGACAGACAGACGGACGGACAGACAGCGAAGTCTTAGTAATAGGGTCCCGTTTTTACACTTGGGGTATGGAACCCTAAAAATGAAGGTTTCTTAAAATCAAAGTAAAGTTTTTCTCTCGTGAACAAAACTTTACAAACTGTACGAACTAATTATAGAATTTCCTTAAGCTTTGATAATTTCGTCGAAACCAATAAATTCCTTTAAATGTCTGGCTTCAGTCTTTTCCTTAATGAATTCATTAGAGTTAAAGTGATCAAGTCAAGAACAATTAAGGGGCATTACGCACCGTTGACTAGTCGACATGCGTCATGGCCATAAATCAATTCAATAATGCCGTTCGGCTATCTTCGTATTCCGAATAAACACGATTACCAAATATGATCGTAGGCATCGCAAGTGAGAATAAGCGTGATGATACTCTTACTAGATTAAATCCTGGGATATATTTTGGGACATTATTCTTCACACACAGCTGTCTGACCCCAAACTAAGCAGAGCTTGTGCTATGGAAGCCAGATAACTGATATACTAATTTTCTTTTGTAAATATACTTAATAATAGATAATTACACCCAGACTCAGGACAAACAGACATATTCATGCACGCAAATGTCTGTCCTGAGTGGGAATCGAACACACGACCTGCGGCGTGTAGGATAGAGTATCTTACCAACCACACTAACCGGCCCGTCAGTTACCTACGTTAATACTATAATATATGTGGATATGGTTTCGACGATAGCTCAGTGGTTGTGACGTCAAATGCTGAGGGAAAATCTGTGGGTTCTACATTGAGGTTGAGCTTTTGGTGAAGGAAAACATAGCACGGTGGTAGGGTACTTTGTACTACCCACCTGCCTAGCAACCCTCAATCTGTCAAGCATTTGCCGATTTTCGTAGCATCTTGATGATAATTAAGGAGAAAAATCATTTAAAAAGATGAACACATAATCCTCCCCAATTTAATCACAGTCGGTCATTTAGATTCAGCATAATATCCGAGCTCAGATGAGACGTGTGCTTAGTTTAGGAGCTTAGAAACTGAATTGTAAATTAAGATACAGCTCCCAGACTAAAATCTACAGTCGTGACTATCTCGAATTACTTGAGTAAAGATAGTGGCTTACTGTAAGCTAAGCTAAAAAAATCTTAACTTAAATTGGCGGTCTTATCACTAAAAGTGATCTCTACCAGGAAACCTAAAATGTATGTTCATGACAATCATCGACATATCTTTATTTATCTTTGTAAAAACGTTTATAAAGATAAACAAAGATAATAAGGACTTATTGATAATTTTTATTTATTTATTTATTACAGAAACAAACGGTCATACAAAAAATTAAAGAGAACAGCTTAGTATAGAACATAATAAGACCTATAGTTTCATTAATTTTTACATAACTGATTATTGAAATGAGCTTTGTACCAATCAAAACATGGTACATGATTAGGTTTTACCAGGAATTAAATTTATTTTTCAAGGAGGCTACTGTGCAACAGAATATGTCAACATCAATCAAAATATCATGTTCATTGTAAAGTTCACAGGCACGCTTTACAAACATATTTTTAGAATAACATGTTCTACTATTAGGAACATAGAATAAATTTCTTCTACGACACTGGCGCTCAAGTCTACGGGGCACTCTGAATAAAATGTTATGAAGCAGTGAAGGGGCATCAAGGTGATTATGGATGATTTTATAAAGAAGAATAGAATCTACGCAGTCACGGCGTAGTTCCAAAGATTTGAATTTATGATATTTTAAGGAATCCTCATAATTTAAATGTTTATGGCCAGTTCTATAGTCGAGTGTTTTAATAAATTTTCTTTGGATTTTTTCAATACGGTTAATATGTAGTTTAAAATAAGGCTTCCAAACAGCACAAGCGAATTCAAGTCGACTAAGAACAAAACTATTGTACAGAATTTTATATGTTAGAGAATTTTTAAAAGGCTTTCCGACACGCAGTATGAAACCCAATTGTTTATACGATTTTTTTATAATAGAATCAATGTGAGGAACAAACGTCAGCTCTGAGTCCATTAAAACACCAAGATCACGAATTTGTGTTACTCTATTCAGACATTTTCCATTTAATTTGTAAATATAATTTTGGATATCACGTTTTCTAGAAAAACTAATTACATTACATTTATCAAGATTCAAAAACAAGTTATTATCATTGCAATATTTTTCAAAATTATATAAATCATTTTGTAATAAATCACAATCTTGGCTATTACGAATAACCCTAAAAATTTTGGCATCATCTGCATATAACAACACATTAGAATGTGAGATAGAATTGGTGATATCATTCAAATAAAGTGTAAATAATAAGGGGCCCAGGTGGGACCCTTGTGGTACCCCGGAACTGACGTGTTTATTTTGAGATGTAAACCCAGAGAGAACAACACATTGATTCCTGTTTTCAACGTAGGATTTGAGCCAACGGAAAAGATCACCATGTATTCCGAGTTCCCAGAGCTTAATTAGTAATGTTTTGTGACAAATTTTATCAAAGGCTTTGGCAAAGTCTGTATACACAGCATCCACTCTATACCCATCATCCATCGCGTTAAGAATTTCAGTTGTAAAAACTAGTAAATTACTATCCACCGAACGTCCCTTGTAAAATCCATGTTGAGTTGGTGTAATATGTTGACGCACTACACCAAAAAGTTGTTCAGTAACAATTTTTTCATATATCTTACTAAATTGACAAAGTTTAGATATAGGTCTATACTTTTCAATATCTTTACTGAACGAACCCTTTGGAATAGGAGTGATCAATGCCTGTTTCCAAATTATAGGAAAACAGCCCTCTTTCATAGATTTATTAAAAAGCATCGTGATCGGAATGGTCAGTGACGAGGCACACTTTTTTATTAATAGGGGATGCACTCCATCAGGCCCGGGCCCCTTATGAATATTTAGTTCATTTAAATGTTTATACACTATGGTTTCACTAATTTCAATAGAGTTTATATCTATCAGAGCATTAGAAGGAGGAGTTAGATTCTCAGTGACAAATGAGTTGAGAGTAGATTCCTCAAAAACGGAGTGGAAGTGTATATTAAATAGATTACAAATTTGCTCTCCGTTAGAAGACTCTTCGTCCTTGTAATGCATTTTTTCCGGTAAACCGTTTTTAGAAAGAACAGACTTAATATAAGACCAAAAGTGATTGGGGTTGCTTCTGATTTTATGCTCGGTAAAAGATATAAAACTATTGTAACATTCCAACTCCATTTTTTCCGATCTTTTTCGCAATATTTTAAAACTTTCATAATCAAGAGGGTTATTATATCGTTTCCATAGACTATGATACTTACGTTTTTCATTCAATAGTTTTCTTAAGGGTCTACTATACCATGCTGGAAACTTACCACAAGAGCGCGTTTTACGACGAGGTATGTATGTTTTGATTAATTCATTCAAAAAAGTATAGAATTTACTAACACTATCTTCTGTATTCAAGTTTAAAAAGAAATCATTCCAATCAACACTGGATAATTCAGTGTTGATTTTATCAAAATCTGCTGAGTGAAAATTATAAATAAAATTTGAAAGAGGTTTTAGGGGAGGTACGAAGTCAAAATGCATGTCTATCAAAAGTGATCTATGATGAGCATCCTCAGTAACGAGTGGGTGGTCACAGGAAGTGACTTGACAATCAGAAGTACATAGAATTAAATCAAGAATGCGATTATTTACGTTACGTATTAAATTGTATTGTTTCATATGTGTAAATGATAAAAAATCATCAATTAGTTGTGTTGCATAATTCCCACTGACATTTTTTTGCACATTATTAGGAGAGGACACCAGCCACTCAGCTTCAGAGATATTAAAGTCACCAGTTATTAAGAATAAGTCATTGGGACGATCAGCAATCAAATCACCAGTAATATCCACAAAAGAACTCAATGCCTCCCCATAACCTGGTCCGTGTGGTATATATATACATCCAATATTTAAATAACGCGGTTCGGCTCCATTCCTATTAGTGATTAGAGGAATAGAAACCCAAACGCAGTCGGAGTAGGCACGGGGGGGGGGCGGGCCAGCTGCGCCGCCGCGGCCGGTACTCCGTCCGCACCGCCACTGCCGTTCCGCCGCCCCTACACGCGCCACTCTCCACAGCTGATCGATCACATCGGTAGACACTAAACCTATTATCAAAATACTCGCGATCGTGAAAGTCTGATGTCAGCCAGGTTTCAGTAATACAGACAAAGTCAAAATTAGATTGAGCTACCTGAGATAAAAAGTCATGTGACTTGGTGCGTAGGCCCCTTACGTTTTGGTAATAACCATAAAAAATGTTAGGTATCATTTTTAAAATTATAAAGGGACAACAATAGTATAATGCATTCAGGGCCCAATAGACTTGTTAGATGGTCACAAAAATCTATCGACATAGTAGAAAAGTTATGAGTCATAATCATCGCGCCTTGTTTACAATAATAGCATATGCATTCAGGAATGGTAAAATTACTACACGTATAAAAAAGTGTTATTAATATTATTATTAATGACACATCATTATGAGTGACAAAAAAAGATGCATAATAAAACGTACCTGTCATTAAAAAGTATCCAAAATAGACCAACAAATAGCGCTCCCATAAGTTTGATAAACCGTTACTTTTAACCTTACAATAAAGTTTGCACTGCCTTCTAAATATAAAGCCTAAGAGATACCACAAAATATAACACATACAATTATATCACTTGAGTTTAATTAAGTCAGATTCATTATTTATACAAAATGCACGTTGATCTTCGTTCTTTCGCATAAATATTTTGCAATCGCGTATCCATAGGAACGAGTACTTAAGATCTGCTTTTAATTGTCTTGCACGCTTCAACAGTAGCTTGTTGGCCGGCGTCAGATGGTCTCCGATGTATATGGTGGCGGCGGGTCCTGCCATGTCAATGTCGGCGGTGGTGAGGCCGCGTCGGGCTCGAACTGCAGCCAGCAGCTCATTCTTCCGTCTGCGCTGAGTAAAGCGTACGATTATAGCTGGTGGTCGAACATTCTTTTGTGTGTCTTTCTCATTGACAATAAAGCGGCGAACACGGTGAATTGTATCAACATCATTTTCCAGTAGGGTAAATCCTACACGCATACATATCCCATGAAGAAGCGTGAATAAGTTCTCCCCTTTTATGAGAGGTACTCCAGAGATCTCAAGATTATTCATCATTGAAAACTGTTTGCTGCTGTTACATTCCATGAGTAACGATTTAATAGTTTCGTTAGCTTCATTAAGGGATTCTGAAACCGTCGATATGGTAGTGATTGCCTTTTCAGCGAAAGACATTTTATTTTTGAGATTAGCTATATCAGTTTTCATAACATTTTGCTCTTCGATCAGATGTTCGGTTAAAGACGTGACCTTAACTATTTCTTCCCTGATATCAGATGTAATTTCTTGGCGCATTTTAAGTAAGTTTTCATTTTGGTTTTGGCCAAAGGATGCCAGAATGGACATAATATCCTTACGGAAGTCGGATAATTGCTGTCCCACATCACAATCATGCCCTTGTATTTTCCGCTTTCGAAGAGTAATCTGCGGATCTGACTCCGAAGCCGAAGAAAGATTTGGTTGAGATGGATGGGAGAGCGATGCAGAGCCTAAATCACTAGTTATAGAACCATAACTAAACTAGTTTTTTCTAAGCAAGGAAAACAGCGCGGCGTAGCGTAAAAAATAAAATAATTCATATTTTTGACGTGGGATGTGGTAGGATTTTCTTATTGCCAAAGACATCGTTTTCAACAAACATAGCATCAACAGTGGATGAGAAGCCTATCTCCGACATCGTACCATTAACTTTACAGCTCAGGAAGTACTTATATCCTCGGTAGACTGGCGCCTCTCAGAATTCCAATATATTGTTTACAAATTATTCTTGGCAAATAAAAATGTCCAGTAAAACGTAATGGAAATAAAACTATTATTTTTTTGTATTTGACCACAATCTCATTATAGTAAGTGCTGTGGCCTGTGACTGAAGGTGGTAAGCTCACAAATCCTAGAAGGAACTAACTCTCAAGTGTAACTGCCGGAACATACAAGTAGGTACTTGGAAACAAATTCTCTCGCTGCGATATCCGACGTCACTACCGCTAAGATATCATGGACTTAAAACGATTCTATTTAAGGTTTATCTACACTACAGTCCCGTCAACGTGACGTCATTGATCGGTGAGTCGGTGTATGAAAATGTGCGCTGTGACGTGTTGAGCCGTGCTGTGATGTGCGGAGATGACGTCCTAAAAATTCTACAGATGTATATTTTTTAACGTGACTTGACATACGTGCTAGTGCCGGTGTATTTACACGTTCTTCGTGTAAAATTGGATTACACGATTGCCGTATGGAAAGTAAAGGCGTCTAACTATCACAGTTCATGAGATACAGCTTGGTGACAGACGGACAGACAGACAGACGGACGGACAGCGGAGTCTTAGTAATACCGTACCGTTTCACCCTTTGGGTATGGAACCCTAAAAAGGATACATTTTTATTAATGGACAATATAAAACCTCTCGGGAACATAGGTAAGACCATGGGGCAGAATTAGTGGAGCTAGTATTAACTAAGTTATAATCTTAAATTCAGGAACTTGATTAAAACTTAAGCGAACCAAAGTACAATAGTATGAACATACGCAAACTAAGACAGTTTAGCAATCCAAGTGTTACACGTCAGTGCAATTAAACCAACATGCACTGCACTGTACACGTTAATATTTACTTTATACTTTAGTTTGGCGTTCACTGTACCGTACCTGAATATTCCTCGCACCGAATTGAACGGGTCTAACTTTAAGGTCATTATTAACTAATGGAAGTTTTTGTTTGTTTGTCCGTATAATTTATATATGTAGGTATAACTTTTATGAGCCATTTTGATGTGCATCACCATTCCAAGTGTATTTCGCCATATTAAAAAGGTATGAGCTAATTATGCTTACTATTATAAATGCGTAAGTGTAGTCCGTAAATGTTGTTTATGGACTGGGGAATACTACGTTTTTATCCAGGGAAAGCGGGTGAAGCCGTGGGGCGAAAGTAGTGAAATATATACAGAATAATGTCACCTATTGTGTAACTATAATGTCTACCTCCCTAAATCAAATCTTTGTTATAAACAAATAACATTTTATATTACTTCTGCGTGTTTTTGAAAGTACGCAAGAAAATCAAAAAAAATTAACAATTTTTTCAATTAATTCATTCTTTTTTTCAACAGAACAAAGTCTTCTATGTTATAAAACGTAAAGTCTCTCTGTCTGTCCGTTCGTTGTGATCTTCTAACTCCAGTATTTGATGCGGAAGTTCCTTGAGATTTTTTTTAGGCTATGTATTATTGTAGGTAATGTAACTAAAAGGTAGTTGCAGTAACTTTTTTAGTATAATAAAAATAACAATGCGGGTGGAGCCATAGCGATAGGCTAGTATAGTGTAAAGGTTAAATTTAATGGCTGACAAATATGACAAGTTGAGAATAGTGCAGTAATTTATTAGTAAATACATTTACATCCGCAAATACCATTGTTGATGGCGCGCGACGATAGCACGAACCGTAATCTGTTTAAAACGTACAGTCACATCCAATATTGTTTCATGTTCATTAAAACTAACTGTTCCCCGTGGTTTCATCCGCATTCCCGGTATAAAAAATAACATATAGGTAGGTAACCAATAAAAGTAGTAGCCTAAGTCATTCCTTATAACATCAGTTATCTTCGAGTGTAAGGAGAGCCCACCGTGCACATGCGAACCGAAAAAAAAATGAAACCGTTCCCCATCTGCTGCTGGAGTGTCCGATATACGGAAAAGAGAGATATGAGATAGAGCAGTCCCTAGGTATGAAACTGAAATCTGAAACCATTCATGAAATCATGTCGGGTCAAAATAGCTATCTCAGCTATCTCAGCTTCACAACCAGTAGGTTATGAAGCTATCTCTATTTCTATTTTATTTTATACAGTAGTGTAAAAATTGTAAACAGAGTTAAAGAGAGGAACAAAGTGTAAGAAAATGTTTTCAAAATATAATGTCATTGTAATATATTTCTGTTAAACATAAAAATAAGTCTAGAAAAAATATCCTTTTTATAAAAAAAACATGTACCCTCTGTCGAGATGTGCATATTTGCGCCGCTTGAGGCACTCTGCTGAGGTTGCTGCGGAGCCGGCTCTCTCTGATGTGCCTTCAAAATGAGACGGCGCCAAGGTATCAACGCAGGTGGCATCCCAAAACAGGGGTCATCCCAACTTCCAGGGCATGAGAGTCATTCCGTCGGGCCTCTTACCATCATCTCTCATGAGGCCACGGGGCTCGAGTGTGGCGGCCACACTGACGCTGGTTAAAGTCCGACGGATGATATCGTTGATAGAATTATGACGCGGCACACGTCCTGCACTGGAGACACACGCAAGGGCGTGGTGTCCCAAGCGGTCTGCTGTGTCACCACACTGACACCGATGTGCGACCTGACAGGGAGCCTCTAAAAGTCTAAACGATGCCACTAGAATTATAAGATGTAACTCAAATGTAATAGATATATGTCCTAGAGATAAGACATGTAAGCTCAGGCTCAATGTAAAGTCAATATTATTATTGTAAAATAAACGTAGCATGTAGTTGTCTTATTTAAAATAAATAAAAAACTGTCCCTAATAAAGTCTGCAATAAAAGAAGTACTATTAGTCTAGACAGAGACTAGATATAGTTAGATGGGAATCCCACCCATATAAAGCAAAGAAAGATATGATGGATGAAAGAAAGAAATAGTATGCCGAATGAAAGTGCGAGAAGAATAAATGCGAGAACTGGTATGAAAGAGTATACAGAGAAAATAGGCTCCGACCACGTTGGAGGTAGAAGCATAAAGAAAAAAAAATATCAGTTATCTGCCAGTGAAAGTTCCGTCAAAATCGGTCCAATCGTTTCGTAGATTAACCGGAACAAACAGACAAAAAAATAATAATTTGTAAATCAACATAAATTATAATTTTTACCAAGTTTTTATTTTATTTTGTAATATAATATTTTCAGTGATGATTCCCTTCTAGGCTTTATAAAGGTCAGCAACACATTGGCAATCCCAGGCAACTGTAGCCTGTTTGCCAACCTTCTGACACGAAAAAAGAACATGATGTATCCGAAGGCTGTAAGCACAAAAAGCCTATTTTTTTTTTTATTATAACACTATTTCTTATTCATACACCTAAAGTAGGACATATAAAGCTAATGAATCTCCTTATAAAAATAAACACACACACTTAAACATACTTGTTTAAACCCAACGTAACATTTTAAACCAGGACATAAATATATACTTTTTACACTTTTTACCTTCACTGTACATTCTAATTTATTGCACGTTAACCACGTTTGCTTTTCGTTTCAGATTTTAACTGTGTAAAGTTTTTGTTGTAAAAGTGGGCAGGAAACTTTATTGTTGAGTTTAGAATGTGAAGTTGATAGATTTAAATCTTACGAAATGATCGCGAGGAAACCATAGTACGATGGTAGGGTAATTTGTAGTACCCGCCTGGCTGGTTACCATAATCAAGATAAAAACCTATCACTATACGCATGCCGGTTCTTGCAACCAATTCCTTTCTAGGCTTTTTTTGCTTACCACCTTCGACAATGATGATGTACCCAATACCCCATTCATAGTAAAAAATGTTTAATTAATAAATTAGTAATACTTATTTTACCAGTATTGATTTTTTAGTCACTGGCAATACTTGCAGGGGTGGAAGTACTCGTCAATATGAACAACTTTTATTATGGGACCAACTCTGATATTGCATAAAATAAAATGCAATATCAGATGTATGAAGCAAATGTATGAAGCAACTTCATACATTTTGTTCGAGTATATATTGAACTTTTTTATGGAACAGCTGATAATTTTTTCGTGATTTCACAGTTAGTCTCATAATAAAAGTTGTTCATATTCATGAGTACTTCCATCCCTGCAAGTATTACCAGTGACTAAAAAGTCAGCCAGTATATAAACTTCTGCCCCGCGGTTTCACCCGTATTCTCGAGGGATCTTAATGTTTTCTCGGAATAAAAAGTACCCTATAGTGTTATTCTATCTATGTGCCAAGTTTCACCATCAACAAACATTCACACTTATAATATTAGTAGGATTTAGATACTTTCTAAACTAAAATGTAAATATTATGTAAAGCAAAAAAGATTCCTTCATTTATGTAATATTTTCTGAATATAAAATAGAAAGTAGGTCAGGCAAGTGGTGAAGATGTACCCAAAGATATCGCATCATTCGTCAAGTGTCAATCCACCGCGTATCTTATCCGCACTCCAAGTCTCCGGCCAAGTAATTTAACTTTTTCTTACTACCCTTGTTTTTGCTGAATATACACCAAAAGGCTCTTTGATGAACAGACAAATATGTATGTTTATGTGTTCAGATTGTTCATAATTCTTTTTAAACGATTTAACTTGTTTGTAATGTCAAAATGACAGCTTTTTACATAATATGAAAGTATACCTACAGATGAATTTTTCTAGTGGGCGTGGATGGCCAAATCCTAAACTATAAGGAATCCCGATTTTGATGAAAACTAAAACTGCATCAATACTTCTTTTGTCAAAAGGCAGACAATGGCTCAGAGCCATTCAGCCTAGTCGTATTTTTTATTGTTATTTATTTATGTAAAAATAAAATCTATCATAGTGTCTTTATTCTGTTTTTTGTATTAGTTCATAATATTTTTTTTTTTGTGTTGATGCATATTTCGTGTTGAAATGTTGTTGAAGTTGTGTGCGTTGGATGCGTGCATAAAATAAAATCTTTTTCTTTCTTTCTTTCTTTCAATGGATTTTTGAAAAATTTATATTCCTAGCCAGAATCGAACCCGTTGATTTTGAAATAAAAAATCACATACTGTATTATTACACCATCCGATAGTGTTGCTAATAAGGATCAATTTCTGGGATGTAATGATATCCGGCAAACAGGTATAGGTGCATTGGGTATGCAATAGTGATAGCAACTTATTTTCTAAAACTTTTTGGGTACATAATGTATTGGACTAAACTACTCGTATATGTTTGTATTTTGCGGTGAAAACCATGGGTCCATGGGGGTCTGAAGCTCACCGATTCGCTCGGACATTTTGATCAAAATAATCTTCCCTTTTTTTAAAATTTACTTCTTGTCAAATCATTAATTCCATCAAAATAAATAGCTATATACCGAAAAAGATATAGTAACTATACTAATCTATACTAATATAATGAAGAAAAGGTTTTTAATCTTAATTTCACCTTTTTTATTTTCGTCCATTTTATATATTTTCTTTGTTTGATTTGTCAACAATTGTAAATGCTGTACACGCCTGTTATAGGTGTACACATAAGATGCAAGACAATTTGTGCCTATCTTTTCATATAAAAATGTTTTAATGTGTATACTGTTGGTGTGTCAAATAAATAAATAAATAAATGAAGGAGTAGAGTTTATTTGCTTATTTGTTTAAAGTCGCTAATCTCTGGAATTACCAGTCGGATTTGAAAAAATATTATTGCATTTGATAGCCCATTTCTTGAAGAAGGTTATAGGCTAATTTTTATCCCGGGAACGTGGGTGAAACCGAGGGGGACAGCTAGTATAGAATAAAAGAATTCTATGTATTTTAAGTACATATCTATAAAGTGTACTTGCATATAAGATAAGTATATATATACGTACCTAAATGTAGCAGTAACGACGGTCCAGTCTTAAATTCCGACTGTACTGTCTCTACTTACTCCAGGGACACTTAACCGGGATGATTTTAAAACAAGCAAGGTGATATAGGTGGCTTTTAATATGATGAATATTTAATGACATTTATTTAAATGTGTATGGGCCTTATGTAGTTTGAAAAATGTTATTATCAACGATGTAAGCTTTTATATACGACTAGCTTTTCCGCGCGGTTTCACCCGCGTTTCCGAGGGATCTTGTGTTTTTCCGAGATTAAAATCTATAGCCTTCCTCGATAAATGGGCTATCCAACACTGAAAGAATTTTTCAAACCGAACCAGTAGTTCCTGAGATCAGCGCGTTCAAACAAACAAACAAACTCTTCAGCTTTATAATATTTGTATAGATAGATGATACTAAAGGTAGCCTACAATACTAAAACAGGAGCTTGCTTTAAAGTGCAGCTGAATCATTGCAGATCGGCTTGTTCTTGGCAACAGTTTTTTAACGTGAATGTGGTAGCCAGCCATACAGGTTTTGCAATGTACCCTGCCAGCTTTCGCTGAGGGAAATGATATAATTTTCTTCACTAAAAGCTAGTTGTATTCAATTGTAGGATTTGAATCCACAGTCTTCACCGCGGTATTCAACATGAGCTATTACATAGCCTTAATGAAATTTTATTCAAAGAGGCCTTCACAACTTATGAATAGTCTGACTCTAACGCACGGTTCGGAAGGTTCCTTTTGCTGAGCAGAGCCGGTAAGAAACTCAACACTCTCTTTTCAAAAACAACCCATATTTAAGATTAATAATAATTTATTTTAGAAATTATTCATAGTTTTACAGACAAAATTATAATAACAGTAAAGCAGTAAATTTGAATAGTTTTTGTTCCCCTTTATAAAATTTGGTGTTAATTTTTTTCACATAATGACCAACCACTATTCTTAACCAACCTCACCTATATTCCCTGCGAGCTCTTATTTCCCGCACCAAGTGTATTTACTATGAATATGTTTTTTTATTGCGCAAGTATAAGCTCCGAACAGCCTTGTACGCTAAATTGGTGCCAAGTTTCTGCGCCAGCACATAATAAAGTAAAGTGAGTCACTTGGTCTATTGAAAGCTCATGTACTATAGTGTTTTACGAGAATTCAGTGTACGAGTGAGAAGGCAAATAATGTTGATATATTTGATCTCTATACTAAATGAAAAAACAAATTAGAACACTAATCACGTGAATATAAGATTCAAAATCTTATGACTCACGGGCATGACTTATCTATGAGGGTGGTAGAATCTATACTATCTATACTAATATAATAAAAGAGCAGAGATTGATTGTATTTTGTATAAAGGTGTTAATCTCTGGAACTACCAGTTGGATTTGAAAAAATATCTTTGCATTTGATAGCCCAATTCTTGAGAAAGGTTATAGGCTGTTTTTTATCCTGGAAATGCGGGTGAAACCGGGGGGAACAGCTACTACCTTTCCTACTATAGAAGGTTTATTCAACCAATCGTTATGTTAATTCTAAGATTATATTAAGCAAATAGGTACAAATCTTTCTACGTCGACATTTTGATGGCTTCCTACTACTAGGTACTTATTATATACGCGAAAGTTTGTAAGCATGGATAGATAGATGGATGGATGTTTGTTATTCTTTCATGCCAAAACTATTGAATGGATTTAGATGAAATTTGGTACACAGATATACTACATTCTGGATTAATATATAGAATACTTTTATTTCGGGAAAACATAGGATACCTCGGGAACACGGATGAAACCGTCGGGCGGAAGCTAGTTATTTCATATTTTCCTCACAAATGCTGCTTTCACCCGCTATCCGTTGATATATCTTATAAACTAAGCTTTCGCGACAATAACTTAATAACAACTCCATTAAGTTATACAGACTTCCTTACACACCGTATCGAAGTATATTTTTTTTTAGTACCTATTCTGGGACATTCTCCACACACGGCTATCTAGGTTGTACCTACTATGGAGACCATATACAATACACCATATAGATATTACTTATTTCTATATACAGAGCTATGTTTATTGTAGGGTTGAAATTAACTTTTTTAACATTTACAATAAAACCAACTCTGAAAGCGTGAAAAAAAAAGTTCCGTAGAAAAGTTCACTACCTATAATGTAAGGAAATTGTAACTGACTTAAGTTATAGGTAGATTTATAAAAGGAGAAACTGACTAACAATCCAATGCACAGCGCAAACCGTAGGGTCTAGAAAATTGCACACAGTAGTTCTATAAATAAAGCATCCACTAAGGAACGGGTTTTCAAAATTCAACCCCTTCGGGATTAAAATTGAGGATCGCGGGTGAAACCGCAGGGAAAAGCTAATAAATATAGATATTTACATCCAGACACTGAACCAGTAGATAATCATGCACAAATCTTTGATTTTAAAAATACTTTTAAGAGAGGTAGAGCATAGCGATATATCGCTCTAAGAGCAGCTCGACTGGGGAAGTATCTCCACCTTACAAAATACCGCAGCCAAATAACTTATAGTTGTGTACCTGCGCGCGGTGGGGGGAAGAGTCGACAACGCGTGAGTGATACCTCTGGTGTTGCAAGCGTTCATAGGCTAAGGTAACCTAAGCTTACCATCAGGCGGGCCGTATGCTTATTTGCCGACAATGTGGTATAAAAAAACTTTTTTCAAAATTAGTTCGGTAGTTTAGTCGTAAAAACTCGTAATCAGACACACTTCAAATAAATTAATGTTGTTACAATTGATTAGATCAAACGAAGTAATCCGATTAATTAGAGTTGATTTTTGACGATAGCTTTTGATCTTATCTAATTATATAACCAGAACATTAATTTTACCTATTCCGTATCTCAGAAACGGTTCGTTACATTTTAATAAAATATGCAGGGTGCTTCAGGAATCAAGAAACCAATATACCATTTCAATAAAGGATAATTCTAAACGAGATAACATAATCTTATTTAAAACATAATTTGTAAATTTATTTCACTCAAAAATCATAAAACAGAAAGGTGAAACAATAAATATTAGTAGGTATAAAATAGGCTAAAAATAGTTTGGTACCATTTTTTTCTTCTGTTTATGAATAGTTTTTTTCTTTAGTAGCTATTGAGCAAAAAAAATGGAAAAGCCTAAAGCGATTTGGCTAGTCAAGTTAAATAGGGTAGTTGTTGTATTTATCAATCAAGGAAAAAAGCCGGAAACCCAACATATTTTAAGAAAAAAAAATGTAAAATTTCATTATAAAATTTAAATTGTCCAAATTTTTTTAAAATTTTTAATTTGTTAAAAATATACGTATTATATTTAGCTACAGTTATGCTCACTTTGAAACTGTACGGTGTGAGTACCAGCCAAATTTATGTTTATGCATTTCATATTCTGTAAGTGAAAAATGCTCGCAATGTAAGTCAACCCGAGCACTTATTTAAGCTATTTATTAATGCCAACTTTTTCTGCATTTGTGTATTACTAAAAACAAATTGCAAAGGAAAAGTTTGTTTCCGCACTTTTTTATTTTATTTATTTATTTATTAATAAACTATTCTTCTGATAAGTCCATACAAAAACAGTTCTAATTTCAAATTAACGGCCAGATACTATTTATCTTTGAAAAATCAGGCCTTAATAGGTGTTAATTTCATTCGGACTGATTGGTAATTTATGCAAAGTAAATACAAAATAAATAAGATCCGAACAAAATTATCTTTCTTTCGGATTCGGATAAATTTTCTCAGGCGACTATTACAAGATCCATGTTATTCTATATTTTTTCTTTTTTTGATCATGAACAGAAAAGTGGTGGGTCCCTTTCATTTAACACCCTTTTAAGCCAAAATACCCTGTACCCGAGACAATGTGAGTAATTGTCCCAGTGTCTCATGTACTAAGTAACAGTACTAAGGGTTACAGTTATCATTCGGTTATCACTCCAATATTGTTAACAAGTGATAATTAGATGTGTCTAAAATTGTAAAGGTCATCAACACCACAATCGGACCAGATAGTACCGGTCAGGCCACCCAAGTCCGGTCCTATAGGAGATCCTTAGGGTAGGCATATGTCCAGCAGTGGATGTCTTGCGGCTGAGATGATGATGATGAGAGTTGACATCGGATGCCGCAGTGAGGTTCGAATCCTGCAATAAGCTTGAGAATTTACTGAAGGAAAATAATATGAGGAAACCATAGCACGGTAGTATGGTTCTTTGTAGTACCCGCCTAACAGGCTACTACCCTGAATTTGAAAAGGTTTTATAAAGGTTGGCAACACATTGGCAATCCCCTTGGATGCTAATAACCATAGGCGACGAAAGCCACTTACCATCAGGTGGAACGCCTACATATTTGTCAGCCTTTTTAGACATAAAAAATAAAGTTCAAAATTCAATTTATCTAAATATTAAATTTGCAAGTTAATAAAATATGCTGAAAAGGTGCTCTGAAGAATTTTTGGAATTTTTAAATCGAATTATGAGAAAAATATTCCATATTATAATCGTGAGAATCTTTCGAGTTCCAATAGAGACCCACCAGTTTATTGTAGTACTTGTTTTCTGTGCCACATAAAGGTCATGCAATGTCATCTGTCGTAGTTCTTTATTGAAATTGACTGTTATTAGCTTTATTTTTAGATTTGAACTTTACCGACACTAGTTTAGTCCAGCTGTTTTACCTGCGTTTGAAATGAGAAGCATGCGTGTAAGCTCTAAGATGAGCTTTTCAATTCGCGCCAAATTTGAGTGGAGATTGATAACATTACATGAATAGATGAATCAATAAAAAAACTATCGTAACGAGTATAATTACTTTTTGTTTTTTTATGTTTGTTATAGTGAAAGTGGCGCGATTATTTTTGTACTAAACTTTTAAATAAAACGGCTAAAAATGCACGTCCTATCTAAACTAAAGCATAGGCTAAACTTTTGGCTAAAGTGAGCCAACAACAAAAACCCCATTCCTTCAAAACAGCATTACTTTCATAAATATTAAAAATAGTAAAAATAAATCGTCTCGTAGAAAACGAGCTGTAAAAAAAAGAAATAAAAAAAGAGTATATACTGTGAGAAACGTTAATCCGCGGAGGTCGAACGAGATGTTATGTTGAGCTGCCGTGTCGGTGAGAGCGGGGCGGGTTTATAGGAATAAGCGTTTTAAAGCTTTTGCACTATAATGATAAATTAATTATTTGTATCACACGTTATTAAAGCATCATATTTATTGACTGCTTTATTACTTATAAAGTTACAGTTTGTATAGAGTTTTAAAATAATCTAGCACAAAGTAAATATATGATCACACTATTCATAAGTACCTATCTGTGAAGGTCTATTTGAGGTCTACTACTCAAGCGTGAGTATCACATTAAGTTCGATATTTTTTTTGACATCTATCCTAGGCCAAACTGATTTTGAATGATTATGTAAGTAAAAAAGGGTTTACGTGCAGTTAAAAAAAAACAACGAAGTTAATTTCTAACTTAAAGTATCTGGGTAGTTTCTGAATAGGAAGAGAAATTGATCAACAAATTACGATTACTTACATATGTGAAAACATTGTACATGTAACTTCTAAAATCTCTTTTCTCAATTCAAAATTAGTTTGGCCTACGACAAACTAGTTTGGCCTAGGACAAACTAGTTTGGCCGGTAACATATATACAAACCTTAAACATGACATAGAACCTTCCCATTGGACTAATAATTCTAGCAACTTCCTACAATTTACAGTCACACGGATTTTAAATTATTGACTAAAACTTTATGGTGTTACGAACATAGTAAATATTTTCGAGCCATATATTACAATATATGTAGCCATTAAGTGTCTGTAAGATGATCCCTATAGTGTAATAAAGATTTTTATTATTAATATAGGTATTATTTCAAAGTTGCCATTGTTACTTCACGAGAAAATCGCTTTCAAAACTAAGTCTATCTTTATACTCGTGACTGTACCTACTCCGCTTACAGCACGAGATTAACTCCCTGCTCACCTGAAACATTATCCGCTTATAGTTTTCATTCCCGCTATCAACTTCTCGCTCATAATATGAACCCAGCTTTACATCTAGTGTTGCTTATATCCTGGGACCCGACGCTTATAAACTAAAGTGATGATGCTGTAAGACATTTTGTAATAAAATAGTTTTGATAAACTTCGACGTATTCCTCGTGACTAATCCCGTGGGATTAAAGAAAATCTTGGTTTATTTTGGATTATAGGGCAGTCTGATGACAAAACGCCTAGGCTCCTTTTTATGAGCAGTGGATTCAGCCGCGATCGCAGCCAAAATTTTGGGGGGGGGGGTCATAGGTCAAGTAGGTATACTCTTTGGTTAGTATTTATGTACCTTGGATTGTCATATTTTACATGTTTTTTAAAACCTTAATTATAAAGTAATAAAGTCGCCTGAGCGCCTAGGCTACGGTAACCGCTTACCATCAGGCGGGCCGTATGCTTGCTTGCCGACTATGTTATGTATAAAATAAAAAAGTATCCTACCATCGTGCTATGGTATCCTCACGATGTTTTCCTTCAACGAAAGCTCAAGTTCATTGTAAGATTCGAACACATGACCTTCACCGCGACCTCGGATGTCACTACTTACCTATCATCGCCGGACGCGCGTCCCAAAACTACCCACAAAAAAAAAATGCAGGAATCGCGAGTCAAGTTACTAAAAAAGATAGGAACTAATTCGACAATCGGCCTTAGCCCTTCATAAAATCGCAACGATTAAGCGAATTGTCACATTTCAACTTTTTTTGGAGTGACAAAAAAAGGTGCTGGCATAGTAAGGGCTTTACACCCTTCGCTAAAAAAGTCAATGTCGAAGATCTTTTCAGGCCTTGAAGAAACGGGTAAAACGTCTACTCGGCTGTTTGTGAAATTATTTAGTATTATTATATATACTTATCTAAGGCCTCTTAGGTCATTCGCGACCTATTTTGTCGACTGATAACGTGATTGGCACTAAAAGTACGTTATCATGATTAATATTGCCCTAAGGGGCCGTTAATTAAACTGGAGAATTTTACAATTGACATATAATATATTAACTTTCCATCCACAGTTTCACCCGCGATAGTTTTGGATGAGAAATGTAAACGAAATAAACGAAAAAAAAAACATTGTAAAAATCGGATTCAAAACTATGTATCTCATCTTTCAAACTGGAAACAACTTTGCACATTCACAAATTTAATTTAAATCAGTTGGGTGGTTTCGGAGATAAGCGTGTATAAACACGCCATTAGTAGTTTTTTTTAATTTCGTTCACATTGTCATCCAAAACTATCGAGTGAACCCACGGAGCGGATGCTGTTTTACAAGAGTCTTCATAAAAAATCACAAATTTCACCCAAAAGCCTAAAATTGCGAGTACAAACCTAGCGCCCCGTTTCTCTTTCAATATCCCACAAACAAATCTACAGAACAAAAGCTCCCGACGCTTAAAGTCCACAGACAAAAGGAGTTGCGAGAACATTAATCCCCAATCTCCCCACCACCGCATATATAAATAACATCAGATAGCGTTATCTTATCTCCAGTATTTCTATATTACCCGAGCCTCGGTAATTTTCTGCGCTGGCAATGTTTCTCCGAACAAAATGGTGTAACCCATATTTCTGCGATAACGCGCAGTTGGGAACCGTAGTTTTTGTCGGTTGTATAGGTTAGGTTTTCGTGTAATTTTAATTATAAATAAAAGTTGTTATACTTAAATACTAACCTAATAACGTTATAATAACTGGTAATATATAGCCAAATAAAAAACCATTAAAAATAATATAAAGCCTTGTCTCCTATCGTTAAGGGAATACCGGGTGGGTAATTTGTGATGGCTTCTGAAACCTATGGGTTTGTCAAGGTCATCCTTCCTGGGTTAAAAGCCAGCAAGGTAAATAAGTATTTTCCTTTGATTATTTAAATGTAAATATAAATAATCAAAAATCATTTCTTTAGATTCACGACAGGCGGAGGTGGAGAATCACAGTGTGGGGAAATATGCTTATCTGGCCAGAGAAGATACTTGCACTCAATTATATTTGAATACACGCAATTTTTTAATTAAGTATTACTTATTTACATTTCAATAGAGTGACTATGTTTTTTTTTAATTTCTTGTCTCCATTATATTAAATTTGCCCAATTTTGAGTTGGCCAGTTGCCAGAATCAACCCTAATAAATCCAAGCTTTTTGTAGAGAAACAAAATTGACATTTTAATACCAGAAAGTTTTTGTTTCACGTTTTCTTTGTTACATGAAAAATGCATTTTCTCCAAGACTACCTACAGTCTTATTCATAGTCAATTTTGTTTTGTCTTTCAGTCAAATAATATATAATTTAATTTTTACGTTTTAGCTACGGTATTTATTGGGTTAGCTCGGGTGAATTATACGATTACCTATCGATGAAGGAAATTTTTGAGTCACAGCACGGTGGTAAGTTACTTTGTAGTACCTTTCTGGCTGGCTAACACCGTAAAGATGTAAGTCTTTCGCAAAGCACCTGCTGGTGTCTTCCAGCAGCTGCACTTGAAAGGTCTTCCTTCTAGGTTGTGAGCATTTACCACCTACGACCACATCATCAGATACGACATGGTGAGTTTATGATAAAGACGTTACGTTAACGTGTGCGTAATATAAAAGAAACCATGTTTTTATAGCTGAATTATAAATCAGTAATACATATATCTGAATTCGTAAAAATATTCATTTATGTGCTTAGGTTACGATTATATAAAGCCTATTATTTTTTAAGACGCAAGAACGTCTTCTCATGAATTATGATAATATAATAAAGATTTTGTTTCTGAAAATACAAAAATGATTTTCTACTAACTCTTGCGTAGAAAATATAGTGAACTGCTTTAAAAAAATCTTATAAAAGTAAATTTAACTATCATTAGATTTTATAAATAAAACATAAAAAGTTTGAAATGTAAAAAAAAATGTAACCTTAAAATTATTAATCAAACCTTAATTTACGAAATAAAACAAAATTAAACCCAACTACCTTATAATACAAAATGTATGCCAAATCGCTGGCCTACATTTTGTATTATAAGGTAGTAGCGCGGAAGTGTGCCAAGAAGACTGGCAGCAATGAGTTTTTTTTTTCACTGCCGACAAAACATACTTTTTTAGCTGGAGTAAGTACCTACCATACCAACCCATTGCAAGCAACAAACTGCCACTTACCCTCAGGTAGACCGTCTGTCTTCTTCGGACATAATGGTACCAACACAGATTGTTTCAAAAAACCTTTCCAGTTAGTCCATCAAAACAAAATTACTTCGCAATTTCACTAAATCACTACAAGCACGAAATCGTATCTTAAGGCGCATTGTTTTTGATCGTCGATTTTCGAAAATCGCCTTCAAAGTGTTGATCGATAAACTTAATGTAACGATCGATTATGGATTTTTTTCAGATTGGATCACTGACAGAAACATGGTGAACGTGTAGGTATTTTGAGAATAATTGAGATGTTTTGGATGTATTCAGTATAAATTGTTCCTATATTACAGTGATTTAAGCAATAAGAGACTATATCAATTAAGTTTATTTACAATTAAAATGTAATATATGAAAGTAAAATTGGATTTTATATAATACATACGCATAAGTTTGGCCATCCAAAAAGGGAACGCTGCCAGCCTGTTGGGAACCTTGCCTATCGACAGCAGCGAGGGCTTTGAGGATGTTTTCTATATATCATAGTTTGTATTTTATACATTGATTGTAAATAAATATATTAAATACATACTTATCATGTATTTTTTTTAAATATTATTTACTATTATTTTTATCAGTATCAAAACCTAAACTATTATACATATAAAAAAAACAAGAAAGAAAAATAGTTATCAGTGTGATTAACTTTTAACTAAGCTAATCAATCAGTCATTTTTTTTTAAACTAGTTTACCTATATTTACTACACCATAAGCAAAATTTGACGAACTCGTAATTTGACAGATTTGTCCCAAAAAAGCGATGACGCAGCTCATTCTATCGTTTACCCAGTTTACCATTGCAATTCAGCATAAGCGAAATTCAACGAGGTCATTATTTATTGTCAGATTCGTCACTAGAAAAGCTATATAAGAATGCTGCTTCAGAAAATACTTATTGACCCTCAGAAGTGCCCTTCTCCTAGAGCCTTAACTGAATAAATGGCTTCGACTTTTATTTATTACAAAAAGCTTTTATTTTGTTAGTGAGTGGGTACGGAGCGTGTGATTTTATATGCGACTTTAATAAAAAAAAACATAGGGAATTGTTTATATAGAAAAAAATAAAAATTCACGTTAAAAACTCACATTTATTTACTTCTCAAACAGTTTTCATTACATCTTAAAACGAAATGTTTTCTTAAAAAAATATGCTTTTAGTGTTATTAAATGAAATCTTGAGATTAAAGGAAAATGTATTCAGGTGAAATAGTCGTGTACAATCACTGACAAAGATTGTTAAAAAAATGTTTAAAGTGGATAATCTCAAAGTAACAAGTGATTTCTGATTTGTTTGACACTAGAACTTACTAGTAGTTTTTACGTATCTACGTATTAATGTACTTTACATAATAATTATTACGTAGCAGAATAAAATATTTATGAGAATACTTTCCATAATCAAATCCTCAGTGTTAAAAGTATAAATATTTTTTTCTTTAAACAACTTTGTTATTGATTGTACATACTTCACATATGTTTAAGGTCATACCTATGTAGGGTACTTAACTATAAAATATAAGAAATAACTATAAAATCAATGAAAAAAACTGGTTTAAACGAAAGACTGTGATCTTTATTGAAATGAAAGAAAAAATCTAAATACCATGAGTCAAATGATTTCGTTGCCTTGATACTATAAGTCATTGAATCAATCAGAAAAAAATATTTACATAATTATGTTAAATTAGGCCATAGATTATCGCAAATATTTGACAAATATTGGCTGTGGTATACCAATGTTTAAAATATCATGTTATCACATTAAATACTTAATTTTAAATATACTTTACATTTAAACAACACCGCTTTAATGGGTGACTTTTGTTTTAAGTCGATCGGAAACAAGCGGGAAAAAGTTACGTTATTTATTTTTCTTTTTTTATGCTGTTTGATCGTTTAAAACAACGGTCACCTTTATCCTCCACGAGTAAGCTTCAATATTTTGAAATATTTTTTAACAATCCAAGAATCTATAACATATATACTTTTTAAATATAATTTTAATTTGAACACATCGTTACACGAAACATCATTTTTCAAATTATTTTTGCACGTCCTGTTTTTTTTTTGATAAGTGCTCACTTAAAACATTTCTTTAGTCTGATGTATCGTGTGAACAAAGCATTATAAGCGCAATTTCCACTTTTAAAGTGTCAAACAATAAAAATCGTATTTTCATTTCTAAAATTAAAATTTAAATATTTTCTCATTACAATTTTTCTCATAACATAAAAGCTCGATTTTTTCCACAATCATTTCAATTAATAGATTAGATAATTAATTATGATTTTATTTTTACTTATACATTTAACTAGTATGGCAACTGTTCGTATAACATACTTATATAAAATTATTTACAATATTTACATAATAAAATTACGATATTGTAGTCTGCATGTCCGATTGTTTGTAATAAAAAATGTATTTAAAATAAAGAACTAAGAGGTTCGTTAGCATAAAAATTTCGAATACTATTTAAATTACTTTCAAATACAAAACATCAAGTACTATACATATAAAGGAACTTGTCCTGATTGACTACTTGATCTATCAACGCACAGCCTAGAAACTTGATATTGTACGCAGGTTTATATAGGCCTACCTAAGAAAATCCTATCTTAGTGGATACCTACTAAGAAAGGATTTTCCGAAATTCAACCCTTAAGGGGTAATACGGGATCGCGGGTATCATATTTTTTCATACTTATTAAATGGAGATAGAGTTTATCATTGGAGAAATCAAAGTATTTACTATGTAATAATCGCAATTAAAAACAATTGAAAAGAAAATCCTGAATTATTTTCATTTAGTTATCAATTTATACATATTTTAATTTAGCGATAATTAGGTAAAATATTTTTTTTTAACTTGATTCTGGATAATAATTTAGGCACACTTGGACAGCAGACACTAATAATATTTTTATCTAAGATTTCTGTAGTTATACAAATTCAGTCTTAAACATCTTACGTAAGATGTGCAGAACTAATTTTACCATTTATTTTTATTATTCAACAAATTGACATTTACAGTAATATGAGGAAGTAGTTAACACATTTAATTCCTATAAGTAAAAATATTTTTAGTTTTCAATATTTGGGTATACCTTAATTAAATACTGAAAAAAAGTTAAATTTGAAATTTAATGATTGAATGGAACCTAATAATAACATGATATACTCGTATGACAATTAATTTGAATAATATCACGAATAGAAAAACGTACTTATTACGTACTACCAAACACGATCAAAATACATCGTCTTTGGTACCACATAATTCGATAATTTAGCTGTTGATGTCAAAATTAAGTACGTTAAATAAGTAACATAGTCGTAGAAAAAGATTCAAATAAATACTGGTATCATTATTGTGTCAATGAAAGTAAATAAAATAATAAGCAAGTAAACATTGCTTAAAATATTTTAATCTAGAACACTGTACATTTAAAAATATTCGCAGAAACCAATTGCCGGACGGGTCCAAATACACGGCATTTACCGAATTTAAACACACAATTTTTACACTTTACACTGGTTTACCATAATGTCTAATGGCAAAATGTCAAAATTAATTTTAAAGTGCGACTCAATCACATTGCAGATTCGGTATTTTAACATGTTCTGAATTAGTTTCGGTTGATTTCGTTGCACTAGATTTGGGTTCATTCACCATTTGATTGGACGAATTTCCTGTAACACAAAAGTTTGGTTGGGTTTCATTAAAAATTAACGCTTTCAAAGTACTGTCCATTTTAGATCAGTGCGGACGGAAGTGACGAAAATAAAGTGCCTCGGTCGGCAAAGTTGAGATTGAAATTGCCTTTACGAATTTAATCAGAAATTTGCAAATTTATATTACCAATTGGGAATAAAGTTTTATGCAATTTTTTTTTAATAAAAATAAATGCATTTTTCATAAACAATTTAAACTTTACGACATCTTCGTAGAAATAAAAAAAGAAGTGATAAAAACGAATTAATGTCTTGAATAAAGAAACTCAAAGTAAATATTTACCATTAATCCTAGATTTTAAATGTGGCAAAGTATTTGTAGATCTGTCTAAAACCCCTTTACTGTAGTAAACGCTATTATTCTCAGGGTTAAATCTCACTGGAGGTGAATTGGAACAGCTCCTGGAGTCCATGGCCATAGACCTAGATTCCAAATGGTACCTAGGTTCTAGTTCTGGCATCTGAGCTAGGTTTAATGGGTTCCTGTTTGGGTTACTATAGAGAGATGGAGGAGGAGTAGCGTAGAGTTCTGGAGGCATTAGCTGTTCTGCTGGTAGCTAAAATGAAAAAAAATGGAGTTATGCTTTGTATTTTTCTTCTTGAAGTAAAAATTTAATTTGTATTGAAATATTCTAATAATCCCTTTTAGAATAATAAAAATAAGATTTATGTAATGTAATAAAACTGGAATATATGGATATGAAAATAAATCATAAACTTACAATATTTAAGACAAGAACACATTTATTTGTAAAAAAAATAGCAAATCCTACTTACCAAACCACTAGTATTCAAAGGCAAAGCATTTTTATACTTCAACCAATCTTCATAAACCTTATCGTACGGCCTATGACAATCATTTGACCCAATATTTGGCATATGCAAACTGCTCATTGGCCCAAGGCTTTGTATACTCGGCCCGAGGTTTGCCATCGCCATTGGCTGATACGTTGGCCTTACTCGATATTCCATTGGACGGACTTGTATGTATTGGTTGCAAGGATCGATGTTGTGGTCATAAAATCTGTCGCAATTTGGCGGTATGTCGTATTTGTCCGATGGCGTTTTGGATATAAGCGGCCTTATTGAGCTGTAGTCTGTCGTAGACGACTTGTTTGAACAGCTGTCGCTTATTTTCCCATCCAATGGTATTATGTCTGGATTTTTATCTGTAAAGTTTTTAATTTGTTAGTGAATTATAATTCGCTGCCTACATCTCGGCTACATTTGATTAATCCATTAAAGAATGGAAGTCAAATGAACAAAAATATACATATGTAAAGAAAACAAAAATCGCTAAACACGGTTAAATTATAGTGTTAATAAAATATTAAATATAGCGATGAACCACTTATTATTTCCATAGCCCACTTACAGTAATTACTTCAAAGCCTTGTAATCTATACTAATATTATAAAGCTGAAGAGTTTGTTTGTTTGAACGCGCTAATCTCAGGAACTACTAGTTCGATTTGAAAAATTCTTTCAGTGTTGGATAGCCCATTTATCGAGCCCTTTTTATCCCGAGAAAACACAAGATCCCTTGGGAACGCGGGTGAAACCGCAGGGCGGAAGCTAGTCATATCATAAGCCTTCCAAGGATCCGAGGTTGTGGCGTTTCAAGGTACGTACAAATATCGAATTACTAAAGATATTCAATATCCACCTATAGCATACTTGGTACAAGGGTATATCGACAAACAATGTTCAAATTACTTTTAGTTCAGGGGTCAGTAACTAGATATTAGTTATTGGTCTATTTGTGCGTGCCTTTTGGGATATTGCGGATACCGTGTAGGATCAAATATCCGAATTTTTGCGGATAATTAGTGAAAATATTGCGAGTAATATACGCTTTTCCGCATAGAGTTGCTACAACAAAAGGATTTTTTAAAAATAAGTAGCTAATTGTGATTTTTTAACTATAATTGGGTAATTCATTAATATTTTACTATAAAAATTACTTAAAAATAATATTTAGTTAAAACTGGTACCTATGGTAATATGGTAATCTATAAATTATTATGCCATAATATAGGTGTTTATGGTAAATAACCATCAATTTAAAAGTAAAGTATTCTCTGAATAAGTAAACTAATTAATATTTTTCTGCAAAAAGTGGCAACCCTACGTCTATATTGAGGCAATTTTACTAATCTCCTCACATTCTTATTGTTCTGTATCATTTTATATTTCCTATATTTACTAAAACAAGTAGGTACATAGAAATTATATACTAAATGGTAAATTGGTAGAAAATACCAAATTGGTTTGTGAAAATATATGTATAGCATAAGTAACGTACCCAAACTATCCACACTTTCAGATTCCTTCGTCCCTGTCAGCGGTATATTGGATGTTTCATCTTGCTGGCGTTTGTCTTTCTCATTTTTATCTAAAAGAAATATAAAATAATAATTGAACTTATAACAAATTTTTACACTATTTTTTAATTTTAATTATTTTGAATATTAAAATTATTAAATTATTTTACGTACACCGTGTACACCGTAAATTATATATAATAACATGCTGTGTGTAATCGTGAAATATTTACAAGAAAAATACAAAATAAAATTTATGTAGAAAATTTCCTCGAGCATGCCGCCGCTGCCGATGGGCAAGGTTCCAGCAGGCTGGCAACATTTCCACTTCGGAAAATTAAAATGTTCATTTTTATTATTTAAAGACCACTTACTGTCTCTCTTATTACAATATCTGCAACAAAATATGACTCCTGATACAGCAGTCATGGCAAAAATCACTCCAACAGCGCCCAGCACTATTATTAGGACTGTAGTCAGTTCTACTTTCACTGGTACTTGGGCTGTGAACAAAAATAGTAATGTAAGAGCAGTTTATTAGCTTAGTGCGGCGTTTTTGTTATGATGGAAAATAATACATATTTTTGTAAGATCATGAGACAGCATTATACTATGAAAAGAGAAGCAACGACCTACCTAACCTACTTTCACTTTCCTTCTTTTTCACTGGTATAACACTGTCTCATATATTTTAAGGTAAAATATTATAGTATCTTCACCGTGTGTGACGTCCTTAATAGTTCTAAACATTTTCTCACTGACAGTACGCACAAACGTCATTGTACTGACTAAATTTTACTTAGTAACACTTTTTTTTTGTAATGAAAATAATTTAGATGTTCTCCCACATTTTCCACTGTGAGTTTTTGCTGCAGCGCAATATATATGATGATATCCTTATGATATAAGGATATTTTGCAGTGAGTAACCGCCTAGCTAACTACCATTCTAAAAATTTGACCCCAAATACAGGGGGGCTAAAAAGGAAGCTCGAGCAATATTGCTAATGCAATTCATTTTTCCGAATTTACGGCAGATTAATCAATACCAAATCTTTTAATGAATTAAACTGTATATATGTGACTATTTGTAGTGACTATTTTAAATAAAACATATTGAAATAAGGATCTGCCGAGAATTCTAAAAATGAATTGCATTAGCAATATTGCTTGAGCGGCCTTTTTAGAGGTTGTGTTGCGGTAGCGGTTCTTTCTACTTAGATAATATCTGCGACAACATAATAAATTGTGGTCAAATAAAAGTTCTTAGTAAAAAAATATAGGTAACCAACTATCCAATACAATTTTGATATTTGTTTGCGCAACCATCAATATAACAGTATTGGACAATTCGGACATGTGACGGGATGTCCAATTTATTTCCCGTAGTGACGATATATCACGTAACTATAACATTTGCTGAGTAATAACAGTTATAACTGATGTGGAAAATAAAATATATAATTTCCAACAAAATAACTTTGAAAGTACCCAATTCAGCTGAAATAATATGCTACACAAAAGTATCTGACATCTCATCCTTTTGTTGAGCAAATAAAACATTTTCTTGGGTGTCTTATCTGAATTAATATTTCTGGCTTTGATTTTGACTTTTACCCTTGTAACTAGTAAAAAGTAACTCCAAAATATTTAATAGTGAAATTCATACACGCGTGAAAAACATACGTTCTCTGTAAATATTAATTAATAAAATAATATACTTATACATAAGAACTAAAACCAGCTAAAGACACTAACCCGTATGCCGCTGAGGGTATTTCAGTAGACTCGAAGTAAGCGTGAGGGGCTCACTCGACCCTTTCCTATTATATGCCCTCACTGAGACAGCGAGGGAGTTACTGGCCGATAACCCTGATACTTCGAACTCTGGATCGTCATTGCTTACGTTGCGGAGGAGCAGACCTGTTGCCATGTCAAATACCTAAAAAAAAATTTTTTATAAAATTATGAAATTGCCGAAAAATTTTGGACATTCTTCACACACGGCTACCTGGTCTCAACTTAAGCAGAGCACTATGGAATAAAAAAACCCGGACTCGCGCACCGAGGGTTCCGTACAAACTTCGTCCATCGTTCATCCATCACGGGAAATGCACAATTTTATTTATTTACCTTATTTGAGGTTAATGCCAATTAAGCTAGACCTCAGAATTGTATGACCGCCCATACAACTCAGAGGTCTTTATTAATTGGCGTAACTATGTATGTATGGGGACAGCCTTTAATTTTTCCTTTATTTGTGCTACCTTGCTTTTTGCCAATTTTTTAATATATTTGAGTTGATGGAATGAAAGGTAAATTGCGGTTTACGATTTATGACGTATTAAAAAAAACTGCTAACTAGATCTCGTTCAAACCAATTTTCGGTGGAAGTTTGAATGGTAATGTACATCATATATTTTTTTTAGTTTTATCATTCTCTTATTTTAGAAGTTACAGGACACACATTTTACCACTTTGGAAGTGTCTCTCGCGCAAACTTTTCAGTTTAGAAAAAAATTATACCAGAAACCTCAATATCATTTTTGAAGACCTATCCATAAATACCCCACAAGTATGGGTTTGATGAAAAAAAAAAAATAAGTTTCAGTTCTAAGTATGGGGAACCCCCAAAATTTATTGTTTTTTTTCTATTTTTGTGTGAAAATCTTAATGCGGTTCACAGACTACATCTACTTACTAAGTTTCAACAGTATAGTTCGTATAGTTTCGGAAAAAAGTGGCTGTGACATACGGACGGACAGACAGACAGACATGACGAATCCATAAGGGTTCCGTTTTTTGCCATTTGGCTACGAAACCCTAAAAAGTAGCCTATATTAAGTTATAAAAAAAAACATCATCGAGAAATAGCGGCCGTGAGAGACAAGTAGACCATTGCTAAGATCAAGGCAATCAAGCTGAAAATCTACATTTCATTATTATCATATATTTTTCCATTAAATTGACATCTGGCTTTTTTACTACATCATACTTGAGTTCAGATCAATTAGGATATAATTTCAAATTCCAATTAATGAAATCATTTACTAATTAATTAATCCTTTAATAATTAAATTATTGTGTTAATTGTGTGAGAGGGATATGAAATAATTGCTCAATTCTCATGGCTGCCCAAATATGAGTGGTAATAATTGGTTCGGCTCATTAATATGGAGTTAAATCGAAACTTGAGTTGAGTTCTGAGAATGGGTTACAGATTTTGTGGCATTTTCATTATTCAGTTTTAGAGGTTTTAGGATAGCATGATGATATATAGGTAGGTACTCCTTGTAGTACACCATTAAAAATACAAAAAAAAGAGAGAACTTCGGTTCTAGAACCATAAGATTAATTTAAATTTATATATTTTTTTCTCCAACTAATTTCAGATACTGTAAACATACATAATAAATTGTATTCCAAGACAACACCATGTTTTCAAAACCGTGCTTGACCAACAAGAATAAACTGTTTCAACCAACTTGTCTTTTCACATTTTATAAATGTAAATAAAATATCGTAAAGAGTTTTTCTATGTTCTCGACCAAATCATATCAGCAGCCAAGTAAATTAGTGTAAAGAACAATCATGTAAAGCTAAGCGCACATTAGGGGCGGGCCGCAGGGGGCCGCATCGCAACGGCTATAGGCAGAAGAAGGCTAGAAGTAGCACTAACTATCCCGACAGCTGCGGCCTGTCGTCATGTGTGCGTAGCTTAAAACTTACTTGTAACAGAAAAGACTGTCGAATGCCGCCATCGTGTCCTGGCGTGCAGTTGAGTGTCAGAGAGTCGTAGGTCACGTTTGTTATCTCACACGCTTTCACCGACGACGGTTTGTCTGTTTACAATATTATTATTTAATCTCTTTGATACGGTATCATTACATAAATATATCAAAAGTTTTTCTATTTTCTAACCATAAAAAAGGGATATTTTTAAATATATAATTGATTTCCTATGTTCTCGTGTTATAATCCGTTATGCTATGTAGTAAATTCAAACTCATTTATTCGGTTTAGGCCCTAATAAGGCACTTATGGACTTTAACAATTGATTCTAGTAAGAGTGAATCAATAAAATGTATTTTAAAAAACAATGAACAAATCTATCATCTCGAATCCCATAATGTGCTTGAGCTTTCGGTAAAGGAAAACATTGTGAGGAAACTATAGGACTGTGGTACCGATTTTTGTAGTAGCCACTTGGCAGGATAGCAGGCTTCGGGTTGAAAATCTGTAACCAAGTATCAACAGTGTGTTCCGGCAGCTGCACTTGAGAGCCAATTCCCATCTAGGCTTTGTGTGCTTTGTTAGTTTCAAACGGAAGTCTCCTAGTAAAACAATAAATATTTCGTTACATTAAATTCCTTTTCCAGTATTAACAGTTGCTAATAATGACTAAAGATTATAATTTTGAATAGGTAATTCTCATATAACTAAAATGAAACCTATAATGCAAACAGCTATAAAGTTTATGTAACCTGCAGGCAGAATGTGGAACAAGCAAGGTTTCGCTTGCCTCCCTACGGAGTTAGTTCCGGAACATTGCACCCAACCGTAGTCCGCTGATGTATTCACCATATATAGGAATGTACCTGTAACAATTATAAATTATAATACAAAAAAAAATACTGTTCTGAATTTTTTCGGAACATAGGATTACTTTTTTGGAACATATTGTGGAGTCAAAATTCTCTCTTGTGAAAATCATTTAAATGAGTTAACTAAGTCCCCATTTTGTTTTCATGGGTTTTAATTTATTACGTAAATTTCATGCGCTTATGAGACGTAAATTTGGGATTTGCGCCTGAAGCGTATGTCAATAGATTTATAAATAATTGTATATGTATTATTTTTCCATTAAATGTTATAAAACAATACATGGGTTCTACAAATGTGAATAACATGAAAAATCTGTTAAAAATTCAGACTGGGGACCACAAAACTATTATTAAAATTGCACGGTGGTAACATGTGGTAGGGTACTTTGTAATACCCGCTTGGCTGGGAGTGAAATGTATCACAGTCCTAATAAGTTTTAACTTTTTGAACGTTTACTCTTCTGTAATGGTAATTCCCCATTGTTGTAGTGTCTTTTCCACATTACACTTTTTTTATATTAGGTACTTACCAGGCATATTCTGTGCTGTATTCATGGTGGATGTAGTCAATTCATGTTTGCTGTGTGTTGAGCTGTTAAACCACCAATGATATGACATTGGTTCCTGTTGACAAAGAAACTTATTTAGTAGGTTTATAGACATTTTAGCATTAGAATGCTAAATTATAGATTTGTTTGTCTCCATAAAGCACAGATGTAAAAGATAGTTTTTTTTTACAGCAAAATTAATTTATGCCATTACATTATGCATTTATTTCCCAAATTTCAATTAAACCCATCACATATGACCTACTTTAATAACGAAAATAAAAAACACAAAACCATTAAAATTACTCGACGTTGTAAATCCAAATTGAAATAATCAGAAATACAATAAAGGGAGCGTCTTCCTATCACTCAGTTGGTAATAACAAGGCAAATGTATTTCCGACGTTAATGAAACAACCCAGTCGAGCGGAATCATTGGAAATGACTTCACAATTAATACGTGCGAGTGTCGAAATCAGAGTGTGTAACGAGAATAACTCTGTGTATATCTGTTAATTACGGCCAGTTGTAAAAATATACAATTATTTTTTTATAGCAACTCTGGAGTTTTATTTTTATGGTGAAGTTAGCTTGGGGGCAAAATTAAAAGTGATTCTTTATAGCATTTTGGATGCATTAGTATCTACTGGTTTGTAATTTTGACTGTGGATAATAAAATTGTCCTGAACAACACTCCAAAAGCAGACTATATATTTTTAGAGTAGGTTATATAGTTTACTCCGAAATTAAAGCGGAAAAAAGGTGATAAAATTAATAATACAAATTTCCTGCTATATTAATAAAAATTCAAGTGAAATGAAAAATTACTCATGAAATCATGGCGGGCATGGCGTCACAGTAATAAAATAACCAATGATGAAACTGATGTCCGAAGCAAGAGTTTCCCATTTCATTGACATACATAAAGTTTATTTGAAAACATGAAAATGTCTGGTTGTATACAAACAAAGGTATATATAGCATAAAAATTTTATTGCTATATAATTATACTACAGCAGTTATTGCTAGGTTATTTACTAGTTATTTCCGCAGTATGATTTATTTCTGAGTAATTCTCACCTACGTTATGGAATTATGGAAAGTTATGATTATTATGAAAATCTAACCTACTTGGTTATTTGGGACCTGGGTTTACTTACACGTCAAATTACAACCTTTAGCGGTAAATTAGTATGAAATGTATATAGGGAGTTATCTCTGGAACGATTGAACCGTTTCTAAAAGTTATATCAAAGATTGAAAGCTAAACTATCCTTGAGTAATATTAATAATTTCATCCCGAGAACGGCGACACCGCAGGGGATTCTAGTCAAATAAACACAGATATATATAGGAGTAATCATTGAAATATGTAGGTAATATAAAGAAATAAATTAATGATGGAAGGCTTGATGGGTCATTGACAGTGATGAACGCATGACCTTAGAGTGATGAAGGAAGACATCGTGAAAAGCTCTAGTAAGATACCCTATCTATCACGCCGCAGGTCGTGGGTTCGATTCCCACTCAGCACAGACATTTGTGTGCATGAACATGTCTGTTTGTCCTGAGTCTAGGTGTAATTATCTATATAAGTATGTATTTCCAAAAGAAAAGTAGTATATGTAGTATATCAGTTATCTGGCTTCCATAGTACAAGCTCTGCTTAGTTTGTGAAAAATGTCCAAGAATATTTATTTATTTTATTTTAGTGTACGAAAGATACTTTGTTGTCTTAAAAACCAGTGCCGAGACGAAGGTCCCACGTTCGAAACAAACGATGAGCTCGAGCTATTGTTGATGGAAACCATCGTCGGGAAACTATAGCAATGTGGTTGAAACTCGATCGCTAAGGCCCTACCAGTGTTTTCCGGCAACTGCACTTAAATTCCCTTCTATACTTAGCATGAACACCTTCAGCCACATTATTCCTTGCCATAGTAGCATTGTGGTCAACTCAGGCCTTTTTTTTACTCTGTATAGGCACAGCGTAAAAAACATACAGTGGTCTATCGCGTCTGAAGTCACGCGAAATGCCGCTTTGTATAGGCATTTGTAATTGCTGCATTGTGTCGCTACCGCCCCTCTCTAAACCCCGCAAGCCCCGCACGATTGCTCTGTCTAGACATGTCCGTTGGCTGACTGTAAGAGTTACATAGACTGTGGTATAGGCTTGTGTTTGACCACAATCTTACTGAGGCAAGTGATGATGTGTCCGAAGGTGGAAAGCACACAAAGCCTAGAAGGAACTGGCTCTCTAGTGCAGCTACCGCAACACACTAATAAAGATTTTCATCTTGAAGGTGGTAGCCAGGCAGTAAGCCTACCACCACCGTGCTACGGTTTCCTCACGATGTTTTCCTTCACAGAAAGTTCAAGCTCATTGTAGGTTTGGAACCCACGACCTTTGCCGCGGCGTCCGACGTCACTACCACTGAGCTATCATTGCCTTAAATATATAAAAAAACCGTAGGAACCCCGGGTGCAAGAACTAGAGTTTAATGCCAGTATATTGAAATAGGAAGACGACCCAGGAGACACGTTGTATCATCCCAAATGCGGTATGCCAACCGTAAATCCCATAGCATGTGTTTTCCATGAATATCGTATACCTCATCATAAGTAACTGAGCGGGAACGAATTTATTTAGGCATTTTTTTTTTGTTTTTAACGGGCATATTTTTATTTTCTACTACATTATACAGGATGATTTTTTAGTCACTGGCAATACTTGCAGGGGTGGAAGTACTCATCAATTTGAACAACTTTTATTATGGGATCAACTCTGATATCGCGTAAAATAAAATGGTTGCTTCATACATTTTGGTTGAGTAGGTTTTGAACTTTTATATATGGAACAGCTAATAATTTTTTCGTGATTTCACAGTTGGTCTCATAATAAAAGTTGTTCATATGGATGAGTACTTCCACCCCTGCAAGTATTGCCAGTGACTTAAAAATCACCAGTATAAAGAAAGAAAGAAAGAAAGAAAGAAAACATAAAAGAAAGCTTTTGCTCTCGACTACAATTACAATACAATTCGTTAATCGCAGAATCGTCTTTTTTTATTCGGGATAAAACCTACTAATAATCTAATCCTACTTCAGGTCCCAAGCGACCTCTCTGCCATGTCTTGAAATGACAACAAACAGACAGAGAGGCAAGAGTTACTTTCGTATTTAATATTAGTGTGGATAAACACAAATATTAATAAACTAGCTTCTGCCCAGCGGTTTCACCCACGAACTCCTATTTTACCTTCTTAGGGGTGGAATTTTCGAAAAATAATAGCTATCTGTATGTCAAATTTTAGCCCGATCCGTTCAGTGGTTTGAGCTGTGCGTTGATAGATCAGTAAGTCAGTACCGTTTTCCTTTATATACAGAAGATAGAAGAAGAAAATTCCAGGGCATGAGTTATCTATGTGCCAAGTTTCATCAAAATCCATCCAATCCAGATTAAATGACAAAGGACCTTTAACAATACGCAGCTGAATGTAAACTTACAATAATTAATTTTCCTTGATAATGTAAATTAACGATTGTGGAGTACCGTAAATAAATTAATTTAAACTGTCATGTTCAGGTACGGTGGATCAGATTAATAATTAAATGACCGTCTGTTACTTATGATGACATTTAATTAGATTCTGTGTCAATATTTATATTTACACTAGCTGTTCCCCGCAGTTTCACCCGCGTTACCCGGTATAGTCATTAATTTTGTGTAATGTTCGTAAAGAAGGAAATAATCTGGATAAAAACTATTCTATCTTATATGTTGGAACAAAACACGATAGGATAAGTAATTTTGGAGTTCATCGTGACAGGGGAATTTTATATATTGAGATTTACATGAATAAGGTCTTGGCTGCCAATTTATATTAAATTCCAATGAATTTATTATGAATCAGGATTAAACACCTTTTGGGATCGCAAAACACTTGTTCTGTTTGGAAAGCGATATTTCTTGTGACAAAGGCTCACACAATGAGGTCTGTGGATTCACCACACCACACCACACCACACCACATATTAGGTGGTAAGGTACTTTGTAGTACCCAAACTGCCTGTTCCAATTGTAGACTTTGTTATGTCACTTTTTTATATTTTTTTGTTTGTTTGTTAAAGGCGCTAATCTCTGGAACTACCAATCGGATTTGAAAAAATATTTTTGCATTTGCATTTGCAGCCCAATTCTTGAGGAAGGTTATAGGCTTTATCCTGGGAATGCGGGTGAAACCGCGGGGAACAGCTAGTAATAAATAATTCAAAAAATAAAAACTAAATAAAAATGGTTGTATCGTTGAATCATAAAGATTGTCTAGAGTTAATTATTAACAAAAAAAATAACTCCGGCAAAATTCAATCTTAACACTTTAGAAATTAAAGTTCAAAACTCTATTGAATCTGAATTTCAGACGCTGAGTAGCGAAATCTTTTGTACTCTCTCGCAAGCGTTTAAAAGATTCATTAACTATCCAGTGGTTTGACAGTTTTTGTTACCTACTCTTCAACTTCTTAAGGATTAAAGTGTCAAGGCCAAGGTTGGAGGCTTCTTTGTTTATTATCATAACTTGGAAAACCTTTTTGGTATTTCTAAAGAGCTTATTACGCAAATTTGGAACTTAACAACAAATTATGAATCTTCTTAGTTTGCCTTAAATGTAATTTGTTTTTCTCTTATAAATCATTTATAAGTGTTACGTACAAAGAATTTAATTTTACATTGAAATAAATAGTAACTGAAAAGAACTATAAAGAATTAAAAAAAATCCGGAGAAAATTTCCCGTGGAATATAACTCAAAATAATGAGCTGAATTCACCCCATTCGTTTGCGGAGGGCTGTCCCTTACACACTGTACATATTTTCAGTGGGAAAAATGTGCTATTTTCTATATTTTAGTTTTGACACTATAACAAATTATATTTTTATTATTAAATAGAATTATATACTATTTTATGTAGGTATTATTGTTCAACGAATATTCCAATAATGGTGCACTATTTTGTAAGACCATTTCAGACAAATCGGTTTTTATCTCTGTAATCGATTAACATTTTTATATGAAATTATTAATCAAATAAGAAAATAAATAATAATATAATAACCTTAATATATACCTACTGAAATAAAATTAAAAACTACTTACATATAAATAAAAAAATTGCCCCAAATCGCTGCCGAGCGGAAGTGTGCCAAAAAGGCAAAATATACGCCAGCCCTCTTGTCACGGGAAGCCTCAATTAGTCGAAAAGATACCTCTTTAAACAAGCGATGAGACTTTTGATTTTTTAAATATCATTATTTTTTTTCATGAAACAATTGCGTAAGAGCATTTAAGTACAATGATTTCTAACATTTCGCCATTCATCTAAATGTTAATAATATGTTAAAAGTTTTAATCTATTAGTAAATTACGCACCTGACGAAAGAGATAATGCTTAGAATCCTATCTAATAAAAAAAAGATATTCCAGTACTTACCTTAGGATTTCCTTCGAGGTCACATTCAATTTCTATGATCTCGCCCCTCGCCGCTCTCATCACCACGGGTTGTGATGACTTGCACGTCGGAGTAACTGTGTAAATAATAATAAATGTAATACATTATATTGCGTATTTCACGCAATATAACGTGAAGATTTATCATAAATATTTTTTTTTTTATTAGGTTAATTAGATTGTATTCCACAATCGCCAAATAAAATTATGGTTTTTCGATAGATAAAGGTGCGTTCACACGTTACAGACACGTATACGATCAATTAACTAAAATTATTCCAGTTGTATTATGGCCACACTAGTGGCCGTCTTGGAGTGACTGATCGGCGGACATGACTCGAGCTTCCAAGAAATTGAAAATTAAAATAGGCCTTAAAATGGCCTAAATTTATGAAAATCGTTTGTTCAAAGTTAGTCAGTAAAGTAGCACTTAATTAATTGTAGATCACAGTTCTGAGATACATTCTACGTGCTGTAATAATACTTCAGGGGAATCAATTGATCTAATGTTGTCAATTAAGATTTGGACCATATTATTATCCCAAATTTATATATTATTCATTGTGTCTGTTACCAACAGACCGCAATAATATGACCTACTGTCAAATAGATCATCTTCCCTTTTTTAAAGTCGGTTAAAAAATAAGAGAGCACTTACATTTAACATCCAAAATCAGATGCTCACTGGTACCTTCGCCGAGACTATTTCTAGCTGAGCACACGTAAGCACCGGCTGCTTTCCTTGATACATGCTGAAGAACTAAGCTCTGATTGGCTAATAATACCCCTGGACCAGGTTTCACTATCGCACCCTGTTGAAAAACGAGACAATTTAGAGAAATACGTTTACTTTTTGACTGACGGCTGGTAAGATGGCAGACAGTCCACTTGATGGTAAGTATAGGTTTGCAAATGTATTTCAGATCTATTCAATGATTTCCATTAATGAAAGCTCAAGGACTCATGCACTGAGTCATCATTGTCTTGGTAAAGGCCTTAATAAATACAATAACAATTTTTATTAATGACTCCCAAAAATCTATAAAAAAACGAGAAACATAATGAAATAATCCTACTACCCTAGTAATATTATATTTGTGGATATTTGTTACTCAATTTGTGCCGGACTGAACGAATTTGGATGAAATTTGGCACATAGATAGATACAAACATCGTACTACAAATTTTGAAAGCCGACATTTAAAGAAAGAAAGAAGAAAGAAAGAAAAAGATTTTATTTTATGCACGCATCCAACGCACACAACTTCAACAACATTTCAACACGAAATATGCATCAACACAAAAAAAAAAAATATTATGAACTAATACAAAAAACAGAATAAAGAAACTATGATAGATTTTATTTTTACATAAATAAATAACAATAAAAAATACGACTAGGCTGAATGGCTCTGAGCCATTGTCTGCCTTTTGACAAAAGAAGTTGTACATAGGCTAGACCTCTAGTTATTATGTATCATCTATGCACAAAAAACCAAGTGTCAAACAACAAAATATTTTGCAAATGTAGTTTGTGTGAAATTAACACATTTGATGCCATTCAAACAAGAAGTGAAGTGCCGACGTTATTAAACAAAAACAAATAAAATTCCTAAAAAGTAAAAATGAAATGTGCGTCGTATGTGCGCAAAAAATGTGGGTCATTGCTCAGCATATTGCTGAGACTTAGGACGAACCTAATATCTACAGCGCTGATTTTCAGCAATGACCTGTGAGTGAGACGCTATGAGTTCCCACCAGTAAAAACCCGATAATCGGAAGTAATTTAACCTACTTATACTAATACACAGTGAAAGATCGAAATAATCCTTATGCAAAAGGCTATTACAGTATTACTATGTACTTATACGTAAACTATTGTCTGTCATCCTCTACAAAGCAAACAACACATAAGTAAGTATGTACTTATACAAGGCGATGATAGTGTTGTTATATGCAAATAAAATAAAATAATTACATTACATATATTCAACAATGATTGTGTACCTACAATAAAACATAAATCCTTATATATATATTTTTTTTCATTTTAGGACTCAGAAGTGAATCAAAGACTTATAAAGGGTCCCCTCAGGATTGTCACAAACCTAGGTAGAAATCGGCAGGACAGGCCCCCTGTTGGAGCCCCACCAATGCCAGAAAGCTATTATACCTTGAGGTAATATATATACTTATATATTATTAATATCTTATTATTTTTCAGGTTATGAGGACTTCTGTATATGAATGTAGTAAAGCAACCATAGTATCAATTAAAGAGATGACAGAATAATAAACTTACATTGTGTGAAAAATATACATGACTATGCCATGGGTTTGCTCGTACTCTGCAGTCTAAATAAACATCAGAACCTTCCACGACCTTGTCGGCATCCAGGTTAGCTCCAAGTTTAAGTTTCACCACAGGCAGATCTGCAGGAAAAAGTAATAGTTAGTATTCAGATAAAAAAGGTTGCAGTCAGATTTTTTTTTTGCTTTTTTATAAAAGCATAAATTTAAATAAAGAAGCCGAGTGGGCTCATGTTTTTTGCCAATGTCAAGCTATTTAAAATTTTAGTTGCATTAAATCATTTCTTAAATCAGTCCATACAAGTCAGTCAGGTTTTAGTAAAATGGGGACCGTTCTACTATTTCGACGGTTCGACGCCACGTAGTTTTAATCCCAACTAAAGCGCACCTAGCGCGAATTGGAACACATCTTTCTAGTTTATTCCTTCATCTAATGGCGACGTTTTTGAGCTGTAGGTAATGAGTAACAAACTCACGTTGTATCTCCATCTTCCACCCATCCTCGTGGGTTGAATGTGGCAGTGATGGTTGCACTGCTCGGCAGGACATCACTCTGCCGGCATCATCGATTGCAGGCACGTATGTCAGGATACTACTGGTTATGTTCCCGTCTGTTGAGGTCTGTGGGTATGAAAAAGATGCTTTATTTATTATGTATAGAAAAAATAATTTTCTTCGGCAGATTGACGGGCAGGGAGCTTTTCCCGCTAACGGATTAGCTTGGCCACAAAGAAGGAACTATGCCAACGTGTTCGGATCCTTGCTCATCAGTAATAATTTAGTTTTAAAGTCCCTATAACTGACACACACGACACTAGAGCTCTCAACCGAAATGATAATAATAAAATAAAACAATGCAAGTAACGCCCAGACAATAGCTCGAATTGCCTAGAATTAATTAAATTTATATGTCTTTTCTGCGCCCTATAAATCGGACACCACAACATGGATTCCTTGAGAAAGGTTTTAGTTAGGCTAATTAATTAATGAATTAATGACAATGGCTGGCTACCACACTCATGTTGAACATCTGCCGCCTTGCACCTACCAGTGTGTTCCGGCAGTTGCACTTGAGAGCTAGTTCCTTCTAGGCTTTGTGCTACCACCGGTCATTTTATAAATTTGATCAAACACAGGCCTATACCGCATTGAGTCTATACAAAGGCGTTTTGTCAAAAATATGCAATACCGTGCTTACACTTTCCTTGATAGTTTTTATTTAATTTTTTTATTCCACGTTATCGGCAAACAAGCATACGGCCCGCCTGATGGGTAAGCGGTTACCGTAGCCTATGAACGCTTGCAACACCAGGGGTATCACTCACGCGTTGCCGATTCTTTCACCCTCACGATGAGCTCTGGCGACCTTACTCACGCACAGGAACACAACTATAAGTTATTTGGCTGCGGTATACCTATGCTAAGGTGTAAGCACTATGGACTTATGACACTAAAAGATTGTAGAATAGTTACGGATATGTCTTAATTGTCTACTCCATGAATAGTAAACGGTTATATAGCTTGTCCGTACTTAGTATCCTAATTTGGACTTAATGCTCCAATAAAGTGCAATAGAAACACAAGTCTCTTTCACCTACCTTTTCACCGTACAAACTACGCGATGAACTCCCCTATAATTAGTAGAATTATTGAAACTTATAATACATATTTTATCAGATCCTTTTGCTGTTTCCATATCTTCTTTTAAAAATACAATCATAGTAGAAAAAAAAAACATCCACGTTGTTTTTATATGCCATAACATAAGGGCTACAAAAATAGCAATAAATTATGTTTAAATAACCCTAACTATTTATAAAATCGTTTTACACACATCAAAATACTCCCTAATCACACCGTCTAGCGACCCTATCAATCTCATTCGAATCAAACCGCTTATTATGCGAATATCGATTGTCGACAATCGAGTACTAAGGCTCTATTCGATATAATGACAGAGCGCTATTGTGCTGTCAATACAGAAGTCTAAATAGGCGATTGTACTTCGTTTTGTCAGTGGAAGCAATTAGGTACGTTGACATGGCTTCAACATGACGGGAAAATATCGGGGTTTTATATATCGAGGCAATATTATTACAGTCCTAATATACTTCTTATAAGTATGATTGATTTGATAAGGGTATCTTTAATTTGTATTGGGTAATGTAGTTTTTATTCTTGTATAATATTTATTGTAATTAATGGATTGATAACGAAAGTTACGGAAACATTTCTTTTACAACTAAACGAAAATAATTTTTGTTTCGATTATTTATTTATTTACAAGTTAGACAGTTATTTAATTTTAAATTGATAGATAGTAAATAGTACAAATTTGTTGTGTACACGGGCTGTAGTTTTTCAAATTAAAATAAAATAATACCTACTTGGTAGCTTTTTTTTATTATTAGGGTCGGCAAACTGTATTAAGGTTATGATAGAACTATTTCATATATTGTGCTAGCCACTGTGACAGACGAAAAAACGTAAGATCACTCGGGTAACTCGGGTACCTACAACATGCCTTGGAGTAAAATTGAGTCGTAGTCTTTTCAACTTTTATGTATACATTTTTTGTTATTTTTATTTATCTATAATTCTGTAATGTTGTGTATAATAGTATGTTAAATACATGTTTTTTCTTTATTTAATTGTTTCAGAAAATAAAACGAATTCCCTAAAGGATGTAATTTAAATTATGGTAGCGCTTACGAAAGAGATGGGTATGCGAGATTTTATATAATGAACTAGCCTTGCGTCCGACCCTCGGTTTCACTCGCGTATCCCTATTTTACCCCCTCAGGGGTTGAATTTCCAAAAATCCATCCTTAGTGGATGTTTACACTGTATAAGGTATCTATGTGTAAAATGACAAGTCTCTAGGTTCAGCGGTTTGGGCTGTGCGTTGATATATCAACAGTCAGTCAGTTGTAATACAGATTTAAAAGTTGCGTACGGCGCGCTCGCCGATTGTTTGTGCTATCAATTACCACATATTTGTATATATAATTCATACCATTATTATTTACCACAGTGAGATTTAAAAAAAGGCAAAATCTGTTTTAAACATAATCTTTCTTTTTCTATTTAAATACAGGCGTAAACATTGAGTGCAATGTGTGCAAACTCCACATTCTTGGTTATTTTCAATTGACATGAACAAAGGATTATCAGAAAGTCGATAACGAACTTATAAATAGTCTACAACATTCATTGTTTTAAAAGCCATTGTACACATGGCAACACAGATACAGATAGCATTTTATCTTCAAGTAAAGGATGTAAAGTGAAAAAGTATTTTATATAATTCAATTTAAAAAAACAACTTTAAAGTCAACACACAAATACGCTTTTCATATTATTTGTGAGCAGCAAATTTAGCAAGATTTTCAGTACGTTTCTGCGTTGTAATTTTTCATACCCTAATAAATTACTTTTACTTACCACCTTCTACCACATCATCAATTACCATAATGAGATTGTGGTCAAATAAAAATAAATAACAAACTATTTAAATGTTAAAAGTACATCATATGAGTTACAACTTTTGTGTGTCAGTGTACAGCGAAATATATTTATTGTTCAGATCTGCATCTGGCATGTGATGAGATGAGACTGGGACATATAAACAGTCCTCAGCTCGTTAGAGTGAACAGACTTTATTGTATTTAATTATGAACAAACATTCGCAGGAAATAGGGCATTGTAGATAATTGGGTATATAAATGGCCACACAGTTTGAGTTGAGGTATTAGTCAGCGTTATATGGTATCTGTGGTTTTGTATTCCCGCCATATTTATGGAGGTTGCCATGTTTTTAAAAATGATTAAAAAAATATATAATGTTGTTTTTTAAATTTGGCACAAAAAGAAATCGCCCTCCATTTTATTAGTAGGTAAGTATCAAACCTTACAAATTAAATTTTATGTCATTATATTCGCGTTTTATTTTAGTAGGAAATTAATGAACCTCAGTAAACATGGCGGGAATGGCGGCACACCTTGTATTAAAAAATGTCAACATCCTACGAAACTCCTACGCATTATCCTCACTAATATATAAATGCGAATGTTTGTGAGTATGGATGGATGTTTGTTACTCTTTCACGCAAAAACTACTGAACGGATTTGGATGAAATTTGGCAGAGAGATAAATTATGGTCTGGAATAGCACATAGGCTACTTTTTATCCCGGGAAAACATAAGATCCTTCGGGAACGTGGGTGAAATCGTATCGGAAGCTAGTCTTAACATATAACTTTGAATAATCGTTTGTTCGATCGAATTTAGCTAGTGGGTTGGGTATGTAATGATGTGAAAATAAACCTTAATAATAATAAATGTAAATGTTTGGATGTTTGTGACTCAATCGGGTTAACGAATTTGGCTCAAACCTGTCACATCAATAGATCATATCCTGAAATAAAACGTCGGATACTTTTATCCTAAAATCATAAGTATTAACGGAAACACGGGCAAAACCGCGGGGCGGTAGATTCAATGTGTCTTTGGATTACAATATTTACAAGAGGCAACAAAAAATAATGGCCAAGTGCGAGTCGAATCACACGTGGTGTGTTCCGTACAATAGTAATAATCTTGTGGGTCTGTAACTCAATTTTCCCAAATTTAGTTTTTTTTTTTATTATTACTTACAGTAACCCGTATTCTATGGAAATTAACATGGATAAATTTTATGCTTAAACAGGCCAGGACGAAATCCATAAAAAGATAATTTAGATTAAAAAAAATATCTAGAAACCACGTTTTTACACATATTTTTAAAATAGTATAATTGGAATGCGTGGTCATCGAGTTGTGAGCTACCCTGAAAGTTTCAGCCGGATAGCTAATCAGGAAGTGCTCGCAATTTTGCAAGATTCCACCCGGAACGACAGACAGACAAACAAGTGACTCAATAAAAACGTGGTAATAAAATAATTAACTTATCACTTACAGTCTCCCTAACAGTCTTGAGCCGGGTGCCTCCTTTCCACCAGGATATAGTTGGCTTGGGTCTGGCTCCAAGGGCCTGGCAAACCAGCTCGGTCGTTTGTCCTGCCACTAGAGGTCGCTTTCCGCCTTGAAGTCGCACCCAAAGTGGTCGTACTGCGAACAAATGGGATTTTATCATTTTTATGAAAATTTCACAAATTATGTATTTCTGTTGCCGCTACAACAATAAATAATAAAACATAATAAAATAAATATTTAAGGGGGCTCCCATACAATAAACGCGATTTTGCCGTATTTATAGATAATGGTACGGAACCCTTCGTGCGCGAGCCCGACTCGCACTTGGCCAGTTTTATATAGGATCTTTGACCCACGGCAAAAAGTGTAAATCCAAACTTTTTGTAAAAACTTTCAATTCAACCTTCAGTGAAAAATGTAAGTAAAGTATGTAGTTACAATATAAATGTAAGTACTTTAGCTTAGGGTATAAAAACCTTGTTTTTTTTAATGTTTTTATCATTTAATACCTATATGATGAGATTATAGGGTTACAGGCCAAACAAAGTAAAAAAAACTTATAAATCTGATCATAAAAGACAATTAAGTTTGTCTGCGATTGCTCGAGGCTGTGAGTTAAACTCTGTCTTTACTGTAGTGTGCCAAGATAAAACACCAATCCATAATGTATAATTCTGCTTGATTGGGACTCCAAGATACAGGCTTGCCCTAGTTTGGAACCCACTGTCACGTCTACCTGTAGTGTAAATTCAGCTGCTAACAATGTATGTAAAAACCTTATACTCATGTGTCTAAATAAATAAATTAAATTAAAAAAAAATTAAATTAAATTAATTTCTTAATTAAAAAATCTGATCATCGATTCAAAGGCTGCACCAAACAAATTTAATGACTATTAATAAAGTAAAAGAAATAAATAAACCTTTCACAGTGAAGTGGTCACTGATTCATTAAAATGGATGCAAAAGGAATTATTGTACAAGATTATAACAAAAACATTTATCAAAGGGAATGCAATAAATTGAGAACGAATTACCGTTAATATTTTCAATTCACCAGTTGATTGAAAATTATTATGTATATTTTTTTTCACAATCTCTCTTTGTTAAGTGATGATATGACTGCATATGGATAAATACACAAAACCTAGATAGGATTTTATTCCATTCAGAAGATACGGTACCCAGTCTATAGAACGTGGGACAGAACTACGTCTAGATGAAGCACTATGGTTATCTTAATGCCTTCTGACGGGCCTCTTGGCATGGTTGGTAAATACCCTCTATCAAGTCACAGGTCGTTGGTTCGATTCCAATTATAGGACAGACATTTGTGTGCAAGTACATGTCTATTTGTCCTGAGTCTGGGTGTATTTTATCTATGTATGTAAGTATTTATTTAGAAAAAATAAGTAGTATATTTTGTAGTGTATCAGTTATCTGGATTCCATAGTAGAAGCACGGCTTAGTTTGGGATCAGATGGCCGTGTGAGAGTAATACCCAGGATACTATTATTATTCTAGTTTTTTTTAACGGCTAAGTTACAATGCATACAAATGTAAACGTAATTTCGTTGTCCTACACGCGGTGAGTGTGATCCGTATCTTCTCATTTTATTTTAATCTAAGTTAAGTTATCCTGAGTAATAAATAGCGTTTCTATGTCAAACAAGTAACAGTGGTTTCAAGATTGTAATGATAAATTCCACTCTTTTCATAAATTATGTAAAACTTACTTACCTACGTTTAATATGCATGATCATTAACCTACTTTAGTTTGGCTGCAGTTGGTTAAAAATAATAATCCGAAAACAAATATTCATACAAAAATCAACCTTAAATCAATCATATAAAGTCTGTGATAAAATTAGAAAACGGTAACCGTAACTTTGGTGTTTCAAACAAAAACGAAGGGTTCCTTTTAATCACTTATTGTGTGACCCTAACAATGCCCTACTTAATCTTAACAAAAGGTTTTAAACCTAACGAAAGGACTTTTTTGATCCCTTTTTTTATTAAGACCACTTAAGACAATTAAAACGGCGTTTTTTTGTGTGACTACCCCTTTTTAGGGATCCGTTGTGGAAGCGGAAACGGTTCATTGTATTTATTTCCGTTAATTTTATGAATGGAGAAAGTTTGTTTTGTTTTTTTTTTTGAGGTTTCAGTTTATTTAATGTTAGGGAAAATGAAAAATTAAGCTAGAAGTTCATGTGGAGAGATTACCTGAAGATAGCAAAATACGACTAAATATAAATGAGGAATAAAGTAAAAAATACATTAATTTATAGTTTATCTTACCTATGCATTTATGCTTTGATTCAAAAGAGCGATATGAACTGAAAAAAAAAACAAATATTTTTTCCGAATAATTCGCATATAATTTCAGGAACATTAATGAAAATACGAGGATAAGTAAATTACTCGATATACAATATGCATAAATACATGGAAATAATTAAAAAATTACATACGGAATCCGGTATTTTATAAAAGCTTTCAATTAATTTTAATTACTTCATAATTTTGCAAGGCAATCAAGAGTTTTTTTTTTATCAAAGTATACACCACTGCATTTTATACTTTAAAGTTTCAGATTTAAAATTGATTTTACTTTGCTTTATTTTGTTTGTTCACGAGTATTTTGAAGTGCGAGATTTTACGCGTTTTTATACATAAGGGCTATTATGATTTCAATGATAAGTGGATAAAGGTGTTATTTTAAATGAACAGAGTTTTATTGTAGATTTTAAGTTTAAAATAAAGGTATTTAGTTTAGAATATGTAGGAATGTATATAATAAATTTATTAATTACTAGCGGGCCGACAGACGTTGTCCTGTCCAAGCTCGATTACGACACCATCTACCGTGCCTAACTGTATTTTCAAACCATCCAGGGACCCACTCATATATACACACAAAATTTCATCCAAATCGGTCAAGCCGTTTAGGAGGAGTTAGGTGACATACACACGTACAGCAATTTTATATATTATCACTAGCGGGCCCGACAGACGTTGTCCTGTCCAAACTCGATTACGACGCCATCTACCGGGTCCAATTGTATTTTCAAACCATCCAGGGACCCGCTCAAATATACACACAAAATTTCATCCAAATTGGTCCAGTCGTTTAGGAGGAGTTCAGTCACATACACACGCACACAAGAAATATATATATTAAGACTAGCGGGCCCGACAGACGTTGTCCTATCCAAACTCGATTACGACGCCATCTACCGGGTCCAATTGTATTTTCAAACCATCCAGGGACCCGCTCAAATATACACACAAAATTTCATCCAAATTGGTCCAGTCGTTTAGGAGGAGTTCAGTCACATACACACGCACACAAGAAATATATATATTAAGATTAGATCTAGGTGAGACTAGATAAATAATTTTATGTAATAAATCAGAGTTGGTTTGAAAATAGTAATTGCTGAGTTTCTTACCGGCTCTTCTCAGCAAAAGCAACCGAACCTTACGAACCGTGCGTTAGAGTCAGACTATTCATAAGTGCTTGTGAAGGCCTATTTTAATAAAAATATTTTCATTCTATATTTTTTATTACAGCCAAAAAAACCCATACCTACAGTAAAAAAAATATAAAAATGAAAATATCTTAGTTCCGAAAAAAGTACACAATTTTTATGTTTGGTTGAGCTCCCTCATTAGGTCACCCTATGTCGTGGGAGAGACGCTCTTCCTATAAATAGTTGTTGCGGAATCAAAGGAAAATATACATGTTTATATGTTCTCCTTACAGTTAGTTTCACGTTATAACATAACTAGCTTCCGCCCCGCGATTTCACCCGCGTTACCGAGGAATCTTATGTTTTTCCGGGATAAAAACCTAAGATAAATGGGCTATCCAAAACTGAAAGAATTTTTCAAATCGAACCAGTAATTCCTGAGATTAACGCGTTTAAACAAAAAACAAACAAAATCATCAGCTTTATAATATTAAGTATAGATTTGTAGGATTTTGCGACAGACAGACGTAGAAACAATGTATGTACTTGTACATGATGTAGGACTACTCTTCCTTCCCTCAGTTAAACAAGTAGGCCAGCGACCGAACCCGTGGACTACCCTATATACAAATGAAATATTGTACAAGTTTAGCAAACTTTGTAAATGCGTTACAAGGTTGAAGGTTTGGCATTAGGGCTGTCAATTCCATCATAAGCATCTTATGTCTTCACCGCTGGGGTACAAACTACCCCTTAGACAACAAAATATACGGTTCTATTTTTTACTTCCATCATAGTAGGATATATAAATGTTAGAATAAAATAGAACGGAGAAGGGATAATAGGTCCAAAGCGTTTTTTTGAAATTATAAGTTACTAGTTAGCTCCGCCCCGCGGTTTCAGCCGCGTTCCCAAGGAATCTTATCTTTTCTCTCGGAATAAAAAGCTAGAATATACTCTACATACCAAAATTCATCTAAATCGGTTCAGTATTTTTGACGTAACAAACATCCATCCATCCATTCATCCTTATGGTATTATAATATGAGTAGGATAAGATATTATAAATTCCTACAATGGAGTGTCAGTGAAAGTCCCGTCAAAGTAACGTTAACCGTTTCGGAGATTAGCCGGAACAAACAGACAGACACATAAAAATTAAATTATAAGCACCGTATTTTGACATTACAAACGGACACTTCAATTTTATTCATTTATATAGATAACTTTGGCTTCTCGGAAGTAGCAACCCTATTATATGGATGGATCATATTTCATATTATAACGCTAACAACTTTGGGATCTTTGATCAATTTAGATTTTGCTACAAAATAGAGAGTTCTATTGAAAATTTTGTCTTGTATTAGAAAACTTAATTGGAAGTTTCCAAACTAAACTCAAAATGTTTTACGTAGGTACATAATCATACTATAATACTTATTATAAACAGGAAAGATTTGTATATTTGTATGTTTGTAACGAATAAACTCAAAAACTACTGGACCGATTTCAAAAATTCTTTCACCATTAGAATGCTACATTATCCCTGAGAAACATGGGCTATATTTTATCCCGGGAACGCGGGTGAAACCGCGCGGAAAAGCTAGTTATTATATAAATAGGCAAATACATTTTTTTTTGTAGCTATTGAAGAGCTTTAGTGTTATAAAACTTTCTTTCTTTCTTCTTTTCTTTATAAATAAAAAAATGTAAAAGCCACAGCTAAGAGTGCCCGAGTAGAGGTTCTATGTGCCACTGTATTTTTTTAAATTTTTTTTTTATCTAATAACTTATGTTCATATTTTACAAAAAATATGTGTAGTGTACCGTATGTGAGAGATTGTTAGTTTAGCATGTAAATTGTTGTCGCCATAACTTCTATACTTGGCTAAGCCAGTCCTGTAGGTAAACCATTCTTTAACAAGTTTCTAGGACAATGTTAGTAAAGGTATTAATATTTGTGTGTGATGGATGTTTGGGGAGGAGGGTGGGGGTGTGAGTGTGTTGTATTCTTGCCTTAATGATGTTGAGGTTCCTTGAATAAAACACGGAATCGCGAAAAAAAAAAAAAATTTTTTTTTCAAATAATACTTTAAAGTATTAAGTGTCACCAAAATGACGTAGCCAGTCTATCAAAGACCGAGTGTTATGCTGAAAATACACTTAGCCAAGTTTCACGTACGTCAAGTTTGCGTTAAGGCTTGTCCTCAGCAAACTACCGTAAATCTGGGTATCTTTGTAACCAGTTTTTACATTACTTATAGCGTTATTTAATTAGAAAAAAAAACACAATAATCTTCAAGATATGAGAAGTGACGTGGTTTTTCTTGAATTATATTTAACTTTAGAGATCTTAATTTAAAAAATACTCATCCCTCTTTTTTCTAGTTCTAACCATATTACTGAAAATTTACATATATTTATTTGCAAAATGATATAGAAAGACTTGGTTTTCTTACTTTTAGAAAATTCATTATAACTTATTTATAATAAATAACTAAAGGATTTTATTCGGGCGAAGTTTCTATCTTACCCCGCTCTCGTTCATACCGTCAGTGCAGGGCGTACTTATGCTGCTTTGCGGAAGGACCTTTGCACCTTGACGACAAGAATTTATATTTTGTGTGTGTTGTTAGTGAGTAAACGGATAGAGTGGTCCTATAACATTTTGTGTACATTTTATTTATTTATTCATTTACAAATTATAACACCATTACAGTTGTACCAATTCGACATAATAATATGTTTATATATTATGTTACTTTGAGTTAGATTTGTAAATAATATTTTATTGACTCTTGTTATTTTGATTGTTATAAATTTTAAAAATATGGGAAAACATAAGATTCCTCGGGAACGTGGGAAGCTAGTTTATTATAAAACTAAGTCTGGTTATTTACCTACACCATTTATAACTCAAGAACAGCTGGACCGATTTTTATGCTCTTTGATTTCTCCACTCCGATTAGCAGAATAGGCTATTTTTTATACCGAGAACACGGTTGAAACCGCGGGGAACAGTACAATACACAGTTACAGTTACACGGTACAGTTTTTTTTAGTTGTTTCATAAAAAAAAAAAACAAAATACATTACAATATATACATTAACAGACATCGTTTTTTCTAACATTAACAAGGGCCTGCGGTCAATAGCTGTCTTCCTTGACCTCGCCAAGGCTTTCGACACAGTTTCAACCCCAATTCTACTGAAAAAACTTGAGTGCCTTGGTGTCAGAGGGGTCTCTTTGAACTGGTTTAGGAGTAACCTCTCCAATAGACAGCAAATGGTCAAAATCGGCAATAGCTTCAGCGGCTGTCTTCCAGTTGAATACGGGGTGCCGCAGGGTAGTATTTTGGGTCCCACCCTGTTTACCATGTACATGAACGATATCCTGATGGTTAATATTCCACAAGCAGACGTTATTTGTTATGCTGACGATACTGTAGTTGTATTTCGTGGTACCACTTGGAGGGATGCTGTGTTGGTTGCTGAATCCGGAATTAGTACTTTGTCTGACTGGCTTGACAAAAACCTACTCACACTTAATGTGAAAAAAACAAACTACATAATGTTTCACATTACTCGTGCCAGTTGCCCGAACGATGTTTCATTGAAAATCCACCACAAAGACTGTCAAGCGTTAAGGCTACCTACAAACACTAACTGCAGCTGCAACTCCATTGGCAGAGTGTACTTTACAAAATACTTGGGAATTGTAATAGACCAGAACTTATCCTTTAGAGAGCACATTTCATCCTTATCGAAGAGAATCCGGAAGCTCACATTCGTCTTTAAGCACTTACGCACTAGTGCCCCCAAAGCCATTTGTAAGCAAATCTACATTGCACTGTGTCAATCCGTGCTCCAATACTGTGTGAGTGTTTGGGGAGGCGCAGCAAAAACATTAATGCTGGAGCTCGAAAGAGCTCAGAGGGCGGTCCTCAAAGTACTTCTAGTAAAACCGCGACGCTATCCCACAAATGACCTATACAAGGAAGCTGCAGTTTTGCGGGTCCGACAGCTATATGTACTGGCCTCATTTATGCTAATTCATAAAAAAAAAAATTAAACCAGTCTCGGAAAGGTAGAAAAGGGTCTGTAAAGATCCCACTCCCTAAAGTAAAAACTTCCTTTGCCCGTCGTTTCTCTTGGTTCCTACATATACGCATATATAATGAAGTGAGTAAAATCTTAATTTTATCAGACAATCTGTTCGAGGTCAAGAAAAACCTATCTGAATGGTTACAAGAATTATCCTACCACGAGACTGAAAATCTTCTGAACCTATAAAAGGAAAGGTCACAATTAGCTACCTATAATTTTAAACACACCCATCGCACACATCCAACACACAAACGCACACACACACACACACACACATACACACATTTTTTTTTTTGCACTAAATTATATTTAATATTTAAAATACTTACAGTTGTTATATTTAAATCTATATACTTATTATATGTTTAGCTAAGTTGTATTTCCGCCTGCTGTTATTTTCTTATATTGACAAACAAACGTATAATGGAATCACTGAAGAAATCTATGGAGGACATGATAGCACTTTTCAATCGGCAAATGGAGGAATTCAGGCAGGATCTTGTCAAGACACCTTCCGCAGCAGTCTCCACTTCTACTTTGGCTACAGAGTTCCGAGCTTTCAAGGACTTTGTCATCAAGGCCCTGGATATGCTTCGTACACAAGTTGAGCTACTATCCAAACAACAGGATCATCTTGAGATGCGGGGACGAAGAAAAATCCTTCTCTTGCATGGAGTGGCTGAGCAGGATGCTGAGGATGTAGTTGCAGTTGTTACAGATGTGGCTATTAACCGTCTGAAGCTCCCGAATTTCAACAGTGCCGACATCAGCCGTATTCACCGTTTGGGCTTGACTAGTACAAAGCCTAGGCCAATCCTTGTTAAGTTCAAGGAAAATTCAACCAGGGACAAAGTGTGGTCTAGCAAAGTGAGCCTCAAAGGTTCTGGGATAACTTTGTCTGAATTTCTGACAAGAGATCGACATCTGGCGTTTATAGAGGCTCGCAAACGTTTTGGCGTCACGAAGTGTTGGACCAGAGACGGATACGTGATACTTATCGCAGCTGACGGAGTAAAGCATCGGATCACTTCTATTATGGAACTCGGTTTCATCAAGAGTACGAGTACAGTGGCTTCCACCAATCCATCCTACGATAGCAGCACGGCAGCAGCTCTTAAAGAACAATCCTCGGTAAAAATTAAGAGGTCCAATCGTAAATAGTTCTTCTTTTCTTTCATTTAGATTATTTTAGATTCATAGTAGATTGTAGGTTAATCGCGTTTTTTGTGTTAGATTTTTACTTTAAGCGGGTGCTTTCACTTCACTGTAGTAAAATGTTTGTTTTTTATGTTATTACCACCCGCTGGATTCATTTTTCTTCTTTTGATAAAATAAATTTGATTGTTGATTGACACTTGACAGTTTGTCAACTGTCTGTACAGTCTACGAAAAGGATGACATCTTCGTATTAGTGTTGCCAGTCAAAAACTATATTTTCGTTTCGTTCTACTTTTGTATGTGTTTTGTTTTGTTATTGTCGTTGTAACTAATTATGTATTTGCAGGCGGGTAATCTGGGTAATAGTTTATTTTAAAGTTTGGTATTTAAATTATTACTATTTGTTTATCTATTTATTTATTATCATTATTTATTTATTTTTATTAACATATTTCATTAAGTAAGATATTATTTAGTTTTTATACATGTCAGATGGAGACAACGAAAATAATTCATTTCTCTCCTTCCCTTCATCTTGTAGTGTGAGCAGCGACGACAGTTTTCATAGTATACCTCCCTCTCTTTGTGATACTTTGAATTCCTATTTCGGACCAGTTCCTAAGAATTTTAATGTTATTCATATTAATGCCCAGAGTATTCCGGCCCACTATCCTGATATGCTGACATCTTTTACTAATATTAATAACATTCATGCCATTCTTGTTTCTGAATCCTGGCTAAAACCCTGTTTGCCTTCTTCTTCCTACTCATTACCGGGGTTTAATTTAATTCGTAATGACCGCGTTGGTAGGGGCGGAGGTGGGGTTGCTATTTATCTTCGTTCACACATTCCCTTTACTTTAATTAGTATATCCCCACAAAGTCCCTCATCCAACGCTGAACATCTTTTTATCGAAATTATTCTTTCTGGGGCAAAAACACTGCTCGGAGTATTATATAGTCCTTCCTTAACTGTAAACTATTTCTCTTCTTTTGAAACTCTTTTAGAAAACTTACTTCCCTTATATGTTCATTCTATTATTATGGGTGATTTTAATACATGTCTCCTTAAATCTGACCACCGCTCCAGTCAGTTAAAGTCAATAGTAAATTCGTGTAACTTAAATATTCTTCCTCTCAATGCTACTCACTTTTTTCCAAACTGTGAACCTTCTCTTCTTGACTTGATACTTGTTTCCTCTCTTGAGCATGTTGGTCTGCATGGGCAGTGTGCAGCAGATGCATTTTCTTTTCACGACCTTGTTTATCTATCGTATAAAATACGTCCTCCCAAGCACAAATCAAGAATCCTTTTGCATCGCAATTTTGGTGGCATGAACTTAGACAATCTCCTTAAAGATGCTCAGAATATTGATTGGTCAATTATTCAGAATGCAGCTACGGTAGATGAGCAAGTTCAGATTTTTAACTACCTTCTATTACAGCTCTATGATGTTCATGCTCCGATTCGACCAGTTAGAGTAAAGCATCTGCCTGCTCCCTGGCTTACTGATGAGATTAAATCTATACAAGCCAAGAAAAACATTGCCAAAGCAAAATATAAATTAAACCCTGACAAATTTAGAGAAAAATACAGACAGTTACGGAATCACTGCAATAAGATGTGTAGAGATGCACAACGACGCCATATCCATAAATCAGTTGAAAATGGTGATCCAGGTAAAGTCTGGAAATTCTTACGATCATTGGGAGTTGGAAAATCTAGTAATAATTCAGTCCCACCTAATTTAAATTTAAACGTTCTCAATAAACATTTCTCTTCTTCACCCGCTTTTGATGCTACCACTAAAACTAACACGTTAAACTATCTTCTTTCATCTCAAACTCCCAATTGTCCTTCATTTACTTTTAGTCAATTCACTGATTGTGATGTTAGGAGGCACATACTCTCTATTTCCTCTAACGCTGTAGGTTGCGACAACATCAGTCGTAAAATGATACTGCCTCTTTTAGATTTTCTATTGCCTATCATTACATCTATCTTTAACTTTTCTGTTGTATCTGGCTGCTTCCCTACACTTTGGAAAGAAGCTGAAATTATTCCCCTTCCTAAAAAATCTAACCCTATCTCTTTTTCGGACTATCGTCCCATATCTATTCTACCATTTCTTTCTAAAGTATTGGAACGACTTGTCAATTATCAATTAAGCACTTACGTCTCTAAAAATAATCTCTTGAATCCCTTCCAGTCTGGCTTTCGTCCTGGACATAGCACTGTAACAGCGCTAGTTAAAATAACAGATGACATTCGATCTGGTATGGAGAAGCAAGAGCTTACTATTTTGACGCTATTAGATTTCAGTAATGCTTTTAATTCTGTAGACTTTGATATTCTTCTTGCTATCATGTGCTCTCTTAATATATCTCCAACAGTTATTGACTGGTTTCATAGTTACTTGTATGGGCGTCAGCAGCGTATACGTATTGATGATTCTTTATCTTCATGGTGTCAAACCACTGCTGGCGTACCTCAAGGTGGCGTCTTATCTCCTTTTTTATTTTCAATATTTATTTCCTCGATCACTAAGAATATTTCATCACTCTACCACCTTTATGCAGATGATCTCCAAATTTACAGACAATCTTCTCTTAGTACTCTCTCCAGTGCCATTTTGTGTACTAATGAAGATTTAGATCATATATCCAACTGGAGTGTTCACTATGGCCTTATTGTTAACCCAGCTAAAACCAAAGTAATAATTATTGGTAGTAAATACATGATTTCTCGGGTAGATTGGGATCAGCTTCCCCCGATTATTTTTGATGGTGTTAACATTCCTTATAGCTCCACTGTTAAAAATCTTGGTATTATCTTTGATCGCACCCTATCTTGGGTTCCGCAAATTGCGGAAGTTAGTAGGAAGATGTTTGCTGTGGCTGGTTCGATCAGACGACTGCGTAATTTCCTTCCCATTGACACCAGAATTGCACTTGCAAAATCATTGCTTCTACCTATTCTTGATTATGCAGATGTCAGCTATCTTGATCTCACTGAAGAGCAATTAAATAAACTTGAGCGACTTCAAAATTTATGTATAAGGTTCATATTTGGTCTTCGCAAATATGACCATGTCTCTCTATTTCGTCAACAACTCAAGTGGCTTCCCATCCGCCTTCGCCGGAATACACATATCCTTTCGCTCTTATACACAATTTTATTTATTCCATGTGCCCCTACATATCTCAAGGAACGTTTTGATTTTTATAGTTCCCAACTACATCTTCTTCGTAATACTCATACTAATCGTTTAAATACTCCTTCCCACACTTCCCACTTCTATGCTCAGTCTTTCACTGTGGAAGCTGTCCGGCTGTGGAACTCTCTTCCTCTTAATATAAGGCAAGCACAAACTATAGATTCATTTAAATCACTTGTTATTTCACACTTTCACTCCTTTTAATTCATATCTTCATTTCTTTCTTTGTATAATATGTTAATTTCTTTTTATGTTTATTAGTTTATTTTTGTATTTATTAGTGTATTATTATTATATTTATTAGTTTATTATTGCTTCTTATTATTTATTTGATGTATTAGGATTTAAAATTATTATGTAGTGTATGTTTTACGTAGGTGTACCTACCCATTATAAATGTATCCTGTTACCCTAGGTTGCCTGGAAGAAATCGCTTCAGCGATAAGGCCGCCTTAATTGTTTTCACTTTGATGTCTGTATTATTTGTAACTCCTGTGTTGTAATGTAGTGTAAACAATAAAGTATATTTGTATTTGTATTTGTATACACACAATCACACACACACACACACACACACACAAATTTTAACTACTCAATTTTACTACTTAAATAGATGTAAGTAACTAAAGAATAATTGTATTTCAATTATAAATTTTAATAAGTACCTATTCGTAGTTTATATATGTATTAAATTGCATATTGTCTATATCAACTCGTGGCATCTAGCATACAAGATCTAATGATGTGTTAACCCAACTCAAATTGAGTTCAACTCTTATTATTGAACATTATCTCAATTAAGCATAAGTTTGTCTGCGATTGCTCGAGGCTGTGAGTTAAACTCTGTCTTTACTGTAGTGTGCCAACATAAAACACCAATCCATAATGTATAATTCTGCTTGATTGGGACTCCAAGATACAGGCTTGCCCTAGTTTGGAACCCACTGTCACGTCTACCTGTAGTGTAAATTCAGCTGCTAACAATGTATGTAAAAACCTTATACTCATGTGTCTAAATAAATAAATTATTATTATTATTATATAGATACTATACTACTCTCACTAAAATAAAAGAAGTAGTACTACAGCAAAGGTGAACTTTATGTAACTTTACAACTCTATGACGCCAGTGTGTTATATACGCTTTACCGAAACTATGCACTGACACGATTTTTAGTTGCGGGTGGTGCGGGAATCGATGCTCTATTACTCAAGGTCGTTGGCGAGTGTACTAGCCTTAAGGCGAGGATTTCCAGCGCTAGATGTCAGGCGGAAGGTCACTCCGCCCGCACTATTGCCTATAAAAGCGCGAGAACGCAACCCACATTAGATCGTACGTTACTTCCCGAAAATGAGACAATATAACGTAACAGTATAAAATATTCTGGGACATTATACCTCACACACGGCCATCTGACCCCAAACTAAGCTGAGCTTGAGCTATGGAAGAATACAGTAGGTAGTTCAAAATTTTTCTGCAACTTCATTATTTATTTTATGATTCACTAGCGACACTCTATGGTCAGTCCATAGATAACAGTATTCTATCTTTATCTATTACACAAAATGCTACAATTAAATGATATTTACGTTTGCCTAGAAATTATTTATGCAACATAATCAAAGGGGCTATTTCAAAATACAGTCGTTTTAATTCCCATGGGCCACATGGGCGACCCTAAAAGCAATGTCCCACGTCCTGTCGCAAACTTTCTCGTTAAAGTGACATAAAACTAATGGGGGCATTCATTGAATGATAAAATATATGTTACTGAGATTTAAAAAAGTTTATGGCTGATTATTTATACATAATTTTATTTTACAGAACGTGGAAAAACTCTTTTCTTAAAAACAACTTTTTTGAAAATTTTAAATATACCTAAGTATTTGATCCAGTTAAGCTGTTGCCTGCCAGTCTGGTGGGAATCTTTCCTATCGGCAGCGGCGTCAGCTTCGAGTGTTATTTTTAGGCTTGTGTTTGACTACAATCTCACTATGGTAAGCACACAAAGCCTAGAAGGAACTGGCTCTCAAGTGCAGCTGCCGAACACACCAATAGGTGTTTAGCGACAGATTTTCAATTTGAGGGTGGTAGCCAGCCAGGCGGGTACTACAAAGTACCCTACCACCGTGCTATGGTTTCCTCACGGTGTTTTCCTTCACCGAAAGCTCAAGCTCATTATAGGATTCGAACCCACGACCTCCGCCGCGGCGTCCGACGTCACCACCACTGACCTATCATCGCCTTAAGTCGCCTTATATTTTCTTTTTTAGAGTTAAAAAGTGGTATCTAACACTGCAGGTATTTATATAAATCGTTGAGTTGACGACACGGACTATGGGATTGGAATCACCCATTTTCAGTATTTAATCTTTTATTGTAAGTGTAATTATTTATATCGTAAGCGGTTCGACTAGTTTTTTAAATATTTTCAAATTTCTGTTTGTTTGTTTCATATGTTCTGTCATGTGGAGTATACGATAAAGTGATTCTATATAAGTATATATTTAGAAAAAAATAAGTAGTATATCAGTTAGTTTCCATAGTAAAAGTTCTGCTTAGTTTGGGATCAGATGGCTGTGTGTGAGGAATGTACCAGGATATTTATTAATTAATGAGAAAAAATTAGTATTTTTCATGTATTTCAACAAAAAACTTATTGTGTAAATATAAAATGTGAATATATTATCAAAATGTTAAAAACAAACCTTCCTACTTCGTAAGCACTGTACGTTTCTATTAAAATTCCATTACTGTTAACTTATCCAATACCACATCCAATCTACCACACTCGTATCTCCATGGCAGTCGGTACATTCGCACACAAAAGTATATCAAGCTGTCAATTAGCGACTTCTTTAGATTAACATCTTGCTACGTTATGTATGGGGTGATTATATCGCTGTTTCCTTCGGCGACGGCTTTTTCGGTTTTTAGTTATTTATGACCGCACTCAATTTGGCGGTTATACCGTATTTCACGCTCGGGATGTGTTTTCTTCTTCTTTTTTATGAATGTTTTGTGAGAAAAAAATTATAATAAGGTAGCTTGTTTGTTATATCTAAGATATGGACGACTGGATATAATATCTTGGTATTACCACAGTCTATGTAACTCTTATAGTCGGCCAACGGACACGTCTAGACGGAGCAATCGTGCGGGGCTTGCGGGCTGCCATACACTCGCTTGGGACACAATGGAGCAATTACGAATGCCTATACAAAGCGGCATTTTGCGTGACTTCAAACGCGATAGATCACTGTATGTAATTACGCTGTGGTATTACTTTGAAATGAAATGAAAATATTGTTTATTAAAAGGTATTCGCAAGCAATTATGAATAGTCTGACTTTAACGCACGGTTCGGAAAGTTGTTTTTGCTGAGAAGAGACTTACCCTTTTTAAAAACAACTCAGATTTATTAGTACATAAAATTATCTGGTCTCTCTGACACTATTTGTGTTTTAACGGGAAAAAAAATGAGTGACTAAGTAATTAAATAGATTTATGTTGCCCACGAAAATTATTTAGATTTTACGCTCAAATATGTTTAAAAATTTAATTGAATGTTGATTCCAATCTCTGTTTTCAGTCAGATTAGAATGATACTTTGAACAGCTACTATATTTAATGTAATAGTATGTAATCTTAGCTATATTTAAATAAATTTGTACTTGTTTTATGAAAATACTACATAAATAGTGAAGTTAATGATATACTTAGTACATAGTTATATTATAATTATTATGCTAATTATAATATATTTCAACTAATATTATAAATTCGAATGTGAGTTTGTTTGTTTGTTACATTTTCACGCCTAAACCGCAAAACCGATCGCGATGAAATTTGGTACACCGATAGTTTATGATATGGACAGGGACATAGGCTACTTTTATTACTCAGGAACGCGGGTGAAACTGCGGGGGACAACTAGTTTACCTACTATAAAATCAAAAACAATTTTCTTCCAACTATTATGAATCAAAACATCATTACATAACATTATCATATAAATATCGATGCGATAATCCGACTAAATTGATAGAAAGGGACAGACTCATACAGAGCAAGAGTGACGGGTGTATAACAAAGCAAATATGTGCAAGTCATCGTAAAATATATCCGAGGTCGGTAACGATGCGTCACTCAAAGTGACGCTTGATGAGCACCGATAACGTGAGTTACGTCTTATAATAACGCACAATAGTAGCACACTTTGTTTTAGGGACCCGTATAATATAAAAACTAGATTTTACCGGTAAGGTTTCTAGAATATTCTACTAAGCAAACCTGGGTTAGTATATCATTATTCGATAAAAATCATGAAGGTAAATAAGAATCATATCTCAAAAATACAGCTGTATTTTTTACATGTTTTTCTTTTTTGTTTAGTCGAAAAATAAAACAGAAGAATATATTTCCGTTAATTCTACCGCAATTCTCAAAATGTAAATAAACAAAACTAAGTTCAAGTCAAGTTATCCAAAAACAAAGAACCAACTTAATAAGCCATCTCGTCCCCAAATTAAAAGACAAACAAAAACATAAGTTACTTTGTTAACTTACCACATACAGTAACATTGGCAAGTTTCACTTAATTAATGTGTAACAAGTGTCCACGAAGGAAGCTTAACTAAGTTAGTGTTTCATACAATCACGACGTTTCAAAGTAGGTATGTTACTTTGTCTCGCTAAGAAGGATTAAACAGCACAACACAATTGGCGGAAAATAATTTTAGTTTCATGAAAAACTTTTGTGCGAAGTTGTACTTACCTTATAAATATTATTTGAAAGAGGAATATACTTGCAGGGCATGGACATGAAAAAAAGGCGGACAGATGGCCGCTAAGAAATAATTGAAGCACCAAAATGGTGGCGACGTAACTGTGTGTGTGTGTGGTTCGGAGCGTAATGGCGGGCAGCCGGCTTAGTGTGGTGTGAATGTGTGCGTGCCGGACTTGTATGCATTTAAGCGAGCTGGCTTACTGTGACGGCGCCAGTAATTGTTTTATGAGGTGTGATGTTTGTTACTATTTCGCGCAAAAACTACTGAACAGATTTGGATGAAATTAGCCACAGAGATAGATTATAGTCTGGAATAGCACATAGGCTACTTTTTATTCCGGGAAAATATAAGATCCCACGGGAACGCGGGTGAAACCGCGGGGCGGAAGCTAGTAATAAATAATGATAACAAGTTGAGAAACAATCGCCAAACACCTGGTGTATTCGACAGTTGCACTTGAGAGCCAGTTTTAGGCATTGGCACACTTTCAGCCACATCATCATTAACCATAAAAAAAATTATTGCAACTTGGTATTCTAAAGCTTTCATAAAATACGTTAACATGACCCCATCACTAGTGGACACCCCCTAGACTTAGTGAGTTTGTTGTGTCCTTTAACGGGTAAGTTACCGGGGATTTTATTTAAAAGGTAAAAGCCTTTAAAAGCGTACCCGCTCGTTATGTTAGCAAATCTTTTCATATTTTTCTCATGAACTATAGTTTGCTTTCATATATTTTCTATGAGAAGTTTAACATTAATAAATCCTACTAAAATTATATATGTCGATATAGATGCACATTGGAAAATACCTGGAGTAAGGATACATAGTCTTTATTCAAGAAAATCATAAGATATGGGAACGCGAATCAAACCGCGGGGCGAAAACTAGTGATAAATAAGTATTCTGGAAATTCTACATACTCGTGTCTATATATCGATGATAGTAGATACTTGCTTCTTATTCAATCCATTTTATTCAAAAATTACATGTTAAAATTCACATTTATAATTAAAAAGCTCTGTCAAATGCAAAATGTACTCGCACGGAGTGTTCCGTATCAAATAATAAAACTTAATTTTATTATTTGATACGGACTTTGTAACACCTACTTTACAGTTCAGTGTATTATAAGCTAGTGGGACGGACGGACAGACAGACTTGCTACAGCAATAGGGAAGCCTAGAAATCGACAAAGTACTTACAATTGACATCTATGGAGATATTTTCGGATACTGGTGCAATCATCGGATCTGTCACCGCCTGTTAAGAAAATATACCATTTTAGTTTTAATACTACATAGGTGGCAAACAAGCTTACGGCCCACCTGATAGTAAGCAGTCACCGTAGCCTATAGACGCTCATAACACCACGGGGAAAGAAAATACAATATTAATTGTTTGTAACACAATATAATTAAATAGTTTCATTTGATTAGATTTAGGGGTTACGTAAACTCTGTATAATGAAATAAAGAAAATAAAAATAGATTTGTGATCATGAACAATATACGTTACACGACAAAAAATATAGATAACCAAACCTACCGTAAAACTAATTAAAAATTCAAATACACTCGTAATAATACGGCAAAATTAAAATGAAAGAATAATAACTTTTTCTTCTAACTTCAAAATAAATAAATAAATCTTGATCCTCTACCTGACAAGTCACGTCAGTGCCATAGTCGGATCTCTGCAGCTTGAAAGATGCCGTAGCCCTGGCTTCAAAGTTGGCCAGGAGAGCGTGTGACTTCCACCAGGACACGCGGGCAGTTGGCCGACCTGGAGACAAAGCAAAAATTAGATATGTTATAGGGTTGCAGCAAAAACTTAGGGGAGGAAAATGAGGGACTTGATTGTATGGGCAAACCCATAAAAAAAAAAACAAATTATAGGTAGTGACCAAATGATATGCAACTTAAAATGGTCGAAATATTTATGCAATTATGCATCATAAATGCTGGAATTAAGCAAAAAAATGCTTTAATAATTGGCGAAATTTAAATAAATACTAAATAATACGTTTTGTTTACATATACCTACACATTTTCAATCAGATGTTATAATTTTTGTTCTTCATAACGTAAATAATCTCCAATAAACGTTAATAATAATATTGTGTACAGTTGTTATTGGATATAAGATTTGTGTAATATAATTTACTTTCTTTATGTTTTGTGTAAATGTAATTTGTTACTTACTGTGACTTTCAATAAAAATAAATTATTCAAATACAAATGTTCAGAATTTTTTTTTTTATGACAGGACCAGAATGTGGTGGGTCCAGGGGACCATCTTCCACCTTTATGCGGACAAAATATTCCATGTACCATTTATAACATTTTTGTTTCATCATAATAATATCATGCTACGAAAATAAAAATGTTCATGTATTGTACATTTTTTTATTTTATAACGTAAGTACAGTTTCGTATTTTGATAGTTAGATACAGTTTAAATAAAAGAAAACATGTTCAAATAAGCACGACCAGTAATTTCTATGTACAAAAATAACTTGCCGAAATTATGTGCGCGTTGAGCTTAGAAGAGAGAGTTTGGAAGCTGCTCCCAAGTGCAGCTGCACCGGTAGGTGCTCGTATTGGTGACTTATTCTCAAATTTGAGAGTGTAGCCAGCCAGGTGACACGACAAAATACCCTACTATCGTCTTATAGCATGATGGAAAACAAAGCAACCTGATTATTTTAATTTTTGAATACCCTACGTTTGGGTCGGTATAAAAAGTCCAGGTTGTGGGCTCCACAAAAACAATTATATTTAATATGAAAGAGTAATTAATATTTTCAGTCGAAAAAGAGAGCTTAAAACGCCAAAATCTCATTATAACTATTCCATTTTTCACTCGTAGGTATATACGGAACACTGCAAACCCTCCGTAGAGACACAAAAACAGTCAAAAAACCAAGCCACTGCAATTCACGTTAAGCTCCATAGAAATCTAAATATGCAAATAGTTGAAAAGTGGTATATTCGTATAATAGTTGGATGTCGTTGTATGAGAGTAGTTTCGTTTTATGTAGTGATATAGTTTTTAGCGTAGTTTTATGAGAGGTAGAGGATAGCGATATGTGGCTCAAAGAGCAGCTCGACTGGGGAAGTACCTCCACCTTACAGAATACCGCAGCCAAATAACTTATAGTTGTGTTCCTGCGAGTGAGTAAGGTCGCCAACGCTAATTGGGGAGGGGGGAAGGGTCGGCAACGCGCGAGTGATACCCTTGGTGTTTCAAGCTTTCATAGGCTACGGTAACCGCTTAACATCAGGCGGGCCGTATGCATGTTTGCCGACAATGCATAAAAAAATGATGGTTTACAATTTGAGGCGTATTTCAAATAGGTTAAGAGAAATGCTTTTAGTTGTCAGTTAATTAGATTTCTATGGAGCTCGTATAAATCGCAGCGCTAACAAAGCTCTACAATTGTTAGGCAACCGCGAGAACAACGGAAACTCAAATATAAAATACTAAAACAACGGACGGAAGCCACCGATGAGGGTAGGCGTAAAAAATGTGTAAAACAAAAGGGTTCCGCGGTAGGACGACCCTTGTCAAGTGAAGCCGGGAGGGGCGAGGCATGAGAGGTAGCGGGAATGTTCGATTTTATTTATTAGGTGTTAAAGATGGGTATTTGGTTATTTTTATCATATAGGTACATAAAGTAAGTGCCATTTTTGTCATTTTATTTCGATCTAGGAGATGCTAAGAGTGAGGAAGTTTTACAAATATAAAAAAAACATTAATATTGTTTTTTTTTGTAGATAAAGCTGAATCTAACCTTTCATGTCAACAAAAATTTTATGAAAAAAGTGTGTCATAAAAACACGTTTTTCAGGTATAATAATAAATAGTTCTACCACCGCTAAATGTCATCACTCGCTCCAAATCAAAGCTGTGTGCATGAATTGGACATTTTTCGCCTAAACACCCCACAGGAACATGGCTGACGAGACCCAGTGACTTTTGATAGGGGTTAAATTCTCGAATGTTCTCTCTACACGTCAAAAACAAAGCGATTTAATGAAATATACTCCCGTCTCGTTGAACGAATAAAAGAGGTGCGGAGTGTGAGAAATGTACTCGAGGAAGTTTATTTTAATGTAGTCCTGAAGCTAAAGGGTTTTATAGGGTCAGTTGTTGGCCGGTCAGTGGGACAATAACTGTACTTCAGCGTCATCCAGCCGCCCAAACAAACTAGAGATTGCAAAAGTGTTATATTTGGTTTTGGCAACACATTGTCAGTCCCCCTGGTATTTCTAATGTAATATGACCAAGAAGAAAAGCTAGCTATAATTTTTTTATATAGTCAAGAATATTTTTAGACGACTTATGTACCCTTAGGCCTCTCAACAGGGACCATGGCTAGAAGTGTTTTCATTATTATTTATTCTTATTTTTTTGCATTTTAATGAAAGTCTTTCTAATTAACATACCGTATGAATATTTATGTATAAGGTTTTGCCATCTATTTTCAATTAACTTTATGTGCATAATTCTTACCTCCAACAGCAATGCATGTGATATTGACTTCGGTTCCTTCATCATACGGTCCGAGGATGCCGTTCCTGATCTCATCACCTTCGTGGTTGAGGATTATCAGCCTTTCTGGGGGTACTGGTGATAGATAAACGATAAGTTAGCTACTGTAAGTGTCCCTCCTCATTAAAAATGTTTTAAATACTTTTTACTTACGATTTTTAATATCTAACAAAATGACATATTTCTTTTTTTATATTTTTGCATAAACGCCATTGTTTTATTAGAAAATCATAAAAAACGAAACAAAATTTCTACCTAAGTAGAGCTACCCAGAATTTTGAGATCAAACAAACACGTTCACATAAAACTTGCTCCAATTAAATTATTATTTGACGATAAAATTTAGCAAAATTGTTAGGTAAGTACTTACTTAGCACAGTTAAGTTAAGTCTGGTGTTCTTAGTTGGTGACTTAATGAAGTCAACTCTGCATCGGTACTGCCCACTGTCTTCAGGCCTGAAAAGAGACCATATAAATAACTTAGAAACCTACTAATATTATAATCGTGAAAGATTGTTTGTGTATGTTTTTTACCAGTCAGCTAGATAACGGCTGATCGGATTTTCATGACTTTTAATTTTGGCACAAAGTAAAATACTTTCTGGATTAACAAACCTAAAGCTAGTGTACCTATATTTTTAGTGTGCCTTTATCATCATCATAAGGGATGCAAAAACTTTGTAGGCCTTTATACGACAATTACGCGGACGGAGGAGTATGAAATTTGGCAGAATTGAAATTAGTGCCGAAACCTAATATTTTTATATAATATCTAATATGCATAAGAAATAAATTAAATTAATAAAAAAAAACATTACACACACAACAATGCGTTTGACACACACGCACATATCACCACTGTCAGTCGTGACATATCTAGAAAAGAGCTCGTAGTGATGTGATTTTCTTTTCTTTAATACTTAAATGGTCGAATTTTGAGGGATTTAGTTGTTTCGGTTCGCTCGTCATTCGGTCTCAAACTCCCCCTGATATTTTTGAAATGGTCGATTGGGTCCGGTGTCAGAATTAATATAAAACGATAGTGCTTTTTTATAGTTTTAGCCTACTGATGGTTAGAAAAGTTTGGCCACGCAGGAGTATATCAATGTAATGTAATGTAATGCAATGCACAAAACAAAGATGAGCTGAATAACTTGACACTGAAATGTACAAATCCTTTAATTACTACACTGTTCGTTTGTTTCAATGTTGTAATATTTTCAGGGACAGCCAATGGGTTATTTCAACTTAGTTAATTGCTCGTAATGGCTGCTTCAAATTTCACGAACATTCTACATTACATTTTATTGTTATTTTGTTTATTTCAACGTGGTTAAGTTTAACGCCTCTGGTATTAAAATGGGTGCTCAATAATTGTCAACACAGAATTTTAATGTATTTTAAGCTTTTGTCTATGGTAATTTTGATATTTCCATATAAATGAAGGTATACCTACACTCAATAATAAATTCCTCACGATGCCTACACCGAAGGCTCAAGCTCAATGTAGGATTCGAACCCACGGCATTTGACGTCACTACCACAGAACTATCATCGCCTTGTAATGTTTTTTTTTTCATAAATCGAATCAATTCAAAAGATTTACTACGCTCAAAACATCGAAGAAAAATAAATACGTCTATTAATTAAATAACCTACCTACCCCATAATAAATTATAGCGAATCATTCATTCTATTATAAATAAATAACTATTCTGGGACATTCCTCACATACAGCCATCCGATCCCAAACTAAGTTGAAATTGTGCTATGGAAGCGATAACTGATGTACTACATATATATTAATATTATACTTTTAAATATTATAGGTCTAAGAATGTAGGTACCTTAACTTGGTAAGTACAAGAACAGCTGGTCTAGTATCGCTGCGGAAGGATGCCCGCACTCCCAGAGTGCTGGGGTCCGACCAGTGTGACGTCACACCTTCCCGGGTATCGAATCTGTGGGCAAAGACATAATTATTAGAGCTATATATTCTACATTGAAACAAAGATTCAAAATCACAAGTAATCTAAATAAAATATACAGGTTGATTTTTTAGTCACTGGACATACTTGCAGGGGTAGAAGTACTCATCAATATGAACAACTTTTATCATGGGACTAACTCTCGAGATCACACTATACTAATATTATAAACTACCTACTGGTTGGAATTGAAAAAATCTTATAATGTTGGATAGCCCATTTATCGAGGAAGGCTATAGGCTACTTTTTATCCCGGGAAAACATAAGATCCCTCGGGAACGCGCGTGAAACCGCGGGGCGGAAGCTAGTGTTAGGATAGGACAGAATTGTTAAACTAATAAAACTGTGGGATAATAAAAAAAATTGTTTGAAGTTGAGATGGTGGAATTTTATCTCACTATACCTACCTAAACGAGATTTCATTCACAAATATCACAAAAACCATGTATAATAAACACTCTGTATAAAACCAATGAACGGTTAACTATCTATTCAGTAATCAACACCCTATACAAGTACAAACGGACCGACGAAAATATTTTATGTAGATAAAGCTCACCACACACTGAAAAGACCGTAAAAATAATATGTTAATAGGTTACGGACGGACAGATTTACATGAATTTAATTCGATTTCGTTTCGAATGACTTTCTGATATAACTTGTTTAAGTTAATGCGTTTTAAATGACATTTACTCGAAAAATGTCGCATTTCATTATTGTTGTAGTGTTTTTTTCTGATTAAGGTTGTAAAATCGTACCTACTTGTACCACTGAATGCAATCAAATAATTTTGGGGTCTTTTATCACTTATTTTAACTTTAAGTATCTGCAATCTGGATAATTAAAAGGTTTTTAAAAGGTAGTAAATTTACAGTCAAACGAAAACATAAAAGTTTTTTTCATTGCATTAATCACATAAGTTTTATCAATAATGGTTTAATTAAAATAATTTCAGGCGATGATAGCTCAGTGGTAGTGACGTCGGACGCCGCAGCGTAGGTCGTGGGTTAGAATCCTACAATGAGCTTGAGCTTTCGGTGAAGGAAAACATCGTGAGGAAACCATAGCATGGTGGTAGGGTACTTTGTAGTACCCGCCTGGCTGGCTACCACCCTCAAGTTGAAAATCTGTCGCCAAACACCTATTGGTGTGTTCCGGCAACTGCACTTGAGAGCCAGATCCTTCTAGGCTTTGTGTGCTTACCACCTTCGGCCACATCATCACCTACCATAGTGAGATTGTGGTCAAACACAAGCCTATACAAAGTAAAAAAAAAAAATGTAAAAATGTTTTTTTAAGAGTTTTGATTTTATAAATTAGTATTATTAGTTGAACTTTACTGAAACTAATCTTGACTGATATTATTTAGTTTATTTCTTTATAAGATTTTTTAACATAACCTAATAATACTATAACGAAAACCTTATATGAAATATTTAATATACAACGTTATTTTCAATTGTCAAAATTCTCAATAATTTTTGTGCCGAAAAAGATGTACAAAAACATTATTATTACAAACATAAGTATTACGCATTTTAAAATTACTTTTCCATAAATAAAAAAAAACTAAAAACCCATGGGAAACAATTCAACTGGAGATACTGAATTTCTTGTAAACGGTATAACGTTTTAAACATCAAAATAATCAAACAACTAAGTATAAGTCGCGCCTTACATCACATACGATCTTGACACGGCATCTGTTCTTAAATCTCTTCATCACGAAACTGACTTTAAGCTTCGATTACAAAAAAACGTCTAAATTGACAGCCGCTAGAGCCGACGCGACTGCTCTACGATAAAACTAGAATACAGATTATTTAGATGATATCAATACGTTGTTGTAGGACCCTAGCTGGTTGTTGATACAGGTTGAGGTTATATTGAAGGAGGCGCGTCAAATAATAGATATGCCTATAAACATGTTGGAATCTAGGTATCCAATATCTTATTAATATTATAAATAAAAGTTTGTATGTTTGTAACCACTCAGCTCCGTAACGGCTGACGAATATATGGATATCGCGTAAAATAAAATGGTTGCTTCATACATTTCGGTCGAGTAGGTATTGGAACAGCTGATATTTTTTCCGTGATTTCACAGTTAGTCCCATAATAAAAGTTGTTCATATTGTTGAGTTCTTCCACCCCAGCAAGTATTGCCAGTGACTAAAAAGTCACCCAGTATATTATAGGATATTTTTTATCCCGGGATATCAGTTTTTATAAGGGAAGGAACGCGGGTGAAACTTCGGAGCTAAAGCTAGCATATATTTCACAAAACGAGTCCTTTCACTATAACACAAAAAAATCATATAAATCGTGCATGATACATTTTTTAATTTGCCCCCTTTAATTCGGAATGTGTTTATTTACGCTATACGTCTGTGATTGGGTCATCAAACTCTTATACAATATGTGCCAAGCAATTTATCATCCAATATATTCGGAGAAAATAAGCTGTGACACAGACAGATAGACAGACAAGACAGTGATCTTATAAGACTTCAGTTTTTCATCGGATGTAATGTAATGTACGGTACCCTAAAAATATATTTTCGAAAAATACAAATTCTTTAGAAGGATTTCATAATTCTAACTAATATTATAAATGCGAATGTGTGTTTGTTTGTTTGTTACCTTTTCACGCCCATAACTGCTGAACCGATCGCTATGAAAGATACACAGATAGCCTATGGTATGGAGAGGGACATAGGCTACTTTTTTTTCTTGGGAACGCGAGTGAAACCGCGGGGGACAGTATCGAAGAAAAAAAAAATAATAACAAAAAAAAAATATTGCACTCCGGGAGTGCCGACAGAAGTGAAAACTTTTTTTTTTGAGAGAGATTGAGATTGAGAAAAGAAACTATACGTCAAACTACGTCTCGCTCGTAACGGTGTCGCGAGTCCAGAGGTTTTACGTCATCTAAAAATAAACTAAACATCAAACTGCGTCTCATCATAACGGTGTGGCGTCTCATAACGGTGTCGCGAGTCCAGAGGTTTTACCTCATCTAAAAATATGCGTACCGCGCTAAAAGAAGTTTACACTTCAATAAAATGGCAATATAACTAACTAATAAAGATTTATAACATGTTCCACGTCCATTAACACAATATGGAAGTAAATACACTATAATTCGTTTATTAATGTAAACATACAAAAATACATCAAAGAACCCGAAGGTAACAAAGAAACCGCGGGGAACAGTTCTATACACTTTGTTGCATTAATGCCGCGGTTGAGTGCCAACAAGCATTTTGAATAATTTTACAATTTCCAATACACCCAAAAAGTCTTAAATACACTTCTGGACACATCTATTGGCCCACCTTGTATTTTCAGTTTCGTTTGGTCCTAGCTAAAATTTTATATTAGGTCGAGCAAAAAGTTTTTATGCAGTTTTGAACCTGGCACATTCACAATTTCATTCAATAGTCTTTTTTTGAATTTCGAACACAGAATTTAAAGAAACAAAAGACAATTTGGAGCCTGTTTGTTGATATCAAACAATCGAATACTAAGAAAACTTGGTTTTATTGGTTTACTTGGATTTAATTCTTGAAAAAGTGATTGATATCTTTATTTCATAGAGCGGTTGATAAACTCTATGCCTAATCGTATGAGAGCTGTGGTAGATGCCCATGGAGGCAACACGCGTTATTAAATTAAACCTATATTTGATAAAACATGTTTTTTATTCAAAAATCAATTGCCTTTAACAAGGCGCATATCCGACTTGTCAGGCGTAGCTCCATGTCGTATGGTATTCTGAATTCAAATTTAAAACAATACGATCGAAAAAGATGGTAAAATGAATCAGGTTTAAAACTGCATCAACAGTTTTTGTTCAATCTAGCAATCATATTTCGGTAGGGGCCATCGAAACCTAAACTCTAAGGTGGGCCAATAGATGTGTCCAGAAGTGTATTTCCACTTTCTACTCGGCCCCTAAACCGTAATATACTGTATATTGTTTCCTGTACCCTTCAAAAACGTGGAATGAGTACCCTAATAAGGGTATAGCTTGTTGACTCGGAAAAACAACCTAATTTCGCTCCGTTCTTTTGATTGGCTTATTATTTACTATTGAGTCCAACCTTGTAGCAATTTGGAGATATTGTTTTGTTTATGATTAACGTTGCATGGGAGATGGGTGTATAATTACTTTACACATCATTTGGAAAATATTGGTGCCAGCTATTTATAGTTAACTAATTTCCTCCACTCGTTTTCACGCGTTAAAAGGGTTCTAATGTTTTTCCACTATAAAAAGTGTCCTTTAATTTATTCCAGGAAATAATCTATCTATATGCCAAGTTTCATCTTAATCTGTTTAGCCATTACGTAGTGATTAAGTACAGTTAAGAGCATAAATATAAATACACTACATAAACATAATTTTACCTTTTCTAAATAAATAGGTTTTATTTATTGGAGTTTGGAGGGATTGGCCCTTCAAAAATCCCTCAAATACTTGGGTTGGTTTTTGGTTGGGCGACCAAGCTTTCCCGTATAGTGTACCTATACGAGTTATGATATCTAAAAACCTACTCCAAAACACTTACTTATTCTACGACCAACCACTAACCAAGTTTCCGTGTTCTAATAAAACCACGCACTATTTTCTCTTTATGTTAAAACTTTTTATAGTTTCAAGTTTTCAATTTATTTAAGATGGAATTTCTAGCGTTCTCCTTTATTGCTACATATAAACCAGGTCCTTGGTATAATTTTGGTGTTTTCTTAGACTATAAAATGCGTGTAAAAGTTTTAACGATTTTAAAAAGAGGATATGACTTAAGTACGTACCTGATGAATTACTGTTATAGTGGTACTCGCCCTCAAGGTTAGTAATAGATGTGTACCTATGTGTGTATTTTCTTTCTTTCTTTTTATTTTTTTAAGTGGATCGTCACATATCTGCGCCGTATGCACCAGACGCATCACAACGAATTTCCAAAATCTCTAAATAGTATAAAACAAACCTATCTACCTTGTGTCTGGAAAAATAAGAAGTGTGATAAAAAAAAAATGACACTATCTGCCTCTGTCTGTTTCTCCGCTTACTTTTTCTACCAACGCCATGGATTTTGATACGGTTTCACTAATCGAGGTTTGTATGTATACCTAAATTGCTCCTTGTGGGGCGTTAATTTTTATTTAATAATTATTTTTAACAAAAAATTAAACCGACTTTAAAAAACATACATACGATTTTAGAACTCTTTTTGAAGTCAATGAAAGAATTTGAGATTCTGGAACACGTGCCCTTTCGGTTTTATTTTTCCATTTTTAGTTTCTTATGAGGGTGTACTATACACATCTGTTTACGCCCTAAAACCGTACAGGCGTGATGTTATGTTATGGAATGGTGAAAACAATACATAGCCCATTAAGTCAAAGTTTGCGGACAGATTTCATTTATTACTCTACGTTATTCTCTTTTACTTATCGTCACCGATTTGGACATAAAAGTTCGATGGAGAAAACAAAATGGTTGAACAAACTTTTTTAAATGGAATTCTTTTCTATTGAAACAGGAAAAAATACTTCATTTATATTTTACAAAATTATTTATTTAGACAAAATGTTGCTTTACCTAAAAATATTTTCTTTTTTATATCATCAAAATGTTTTAAGAGAATTTCAGTAAATTGCTGTCATTAGTTTAACAAAAGCTTTCGGTTTTTGGGACTGACTTAGACAGTAGTTACCTTTAAAATAATATATAATCATATAAGTGCACTTAGACCACATAAGACACTCTCCTAAAATCCTATTAAGCGACACGTCTCAATAGATAAGGGCCCTGTCTTCGTTTACTCAGATTATAAATACAAGGAGGTAAATAAAATATAAAATGTTATCATTAGAAAATGAAAGTGCACGATGGTAGGGTAGTTTAGTACTTGCCTGTCTGGCTACCACCCTCAAGATAAAAATTTGTCGCCAAACACCTACTGGTGTGTTCCGACAGCTGCACTTAAGAGCCAATACTTTGTATGTTTTGGGTGGTGAAATTGTGTTCAAACACAAGCCTATACAAGCCCAAAGTAAAATAAAAAAGGAAAGTTTTAGAGCAATGTTGCTAACACTTATGCACTGCACCAAATTTGCGTCTGACAACAATTACACTTGATGGTAATAACGATATGGGAAAAGGTAGGAAATGCACCGGGAAAGCAAATCCAGATGGAGATACCTAATTTACTTCAAATACCCTAAAAATGCTCTGGCTCTGTTATTTTCCAAAATCAAGTCCATTACAAACTTCAAGATTGGAGTATATATTATTGTTTGAGAATTATTTACGTATCTGTTCATTTAAATCAATTTAATATTATAAACAAATAAAAAAAAGCCTGCATTAAATTTGGTTTAAATTGAAGCACCATTCTTAGTTGAATATCTCTATGTTTTTATGACCTGGTCACGAAATTAATATAGCCTGCATCCAATCTCATTAAATGTAATGGAGTTAGTTATCGTTGTAGTAAATAGCTTTTTAGATGTGTGAATTAGATTTTCTTGAAAATTGGTGACAGTTTTATTTATTTCTCCCAAACTTCTGTACCATTACGTGCCTTTTTTTAGGTGCATTAAAGTAAACCTAAGCCAAATTAGTTAGTAAAATTTGATTTAAAAAAAAGTCTTTTTAGGGTTTCGTAGCCAAAACGTATCTATAACATATGTTAAAACTGTAACTATATTTGACAAAATCTAACATAATGGTGTTAGATTTTGTCAGCCAGCCATTTTAAATCGTTGAAATGGAAACAGTCGTGTCGAGAAATTATTATAATAAAATATGTTACCATTCAAGGAATTTCTCTTCCTTAGTTAGGAATAGAAACAATGAAGTTATAAATAATATAGCGTTACATATTTACAGGGGTAAGATATATTTTATTCCCCAAATATCAATCATATGACAGCGCCTACGATTTAACAGTCCACGTGACCCATTCCCATTATAATATACGACACGTTATAGGACACGGTTGTGTAGCAGCTACATGCCTTTATAATCGAGAGTTTATAGGAACAACATTTTAGTATTTTATTATGTTATTTATCGAAGATACAGCCATTGTAAAATGATGGAATGACTTATTTCTAATCGACGATACCTAACATCAACGTGTGAAAACGCTTATACGTCTGCATCAGTAGGTTGTTTTTATTTATTAACAGTATAATTATATTTCCAATACATTTATTTTAAAATCTGTCGCCGAACATCTATTGTTGTGTTCTGTCAGCTGCACTAAAGATCCAGTTTCTTCGAGGCTTTATGTGCTTACCACTTTCGGTAACATCATCTATTACTAAAGTGAGATTGTGGTCAAACACAGACCTATAAATAGTGAAAAAAAAAATTGTCAACTGCCACACTGTGTTGTAGTTTATCGCCCTATTAATTATTTTTAGATATTTAAATTACCATTTAACTTAACGTTACATAAACCAATGGAAACACGCATTTTAAAACAACTAAATGCTCTAATGGGTACGTGACGTGACGTCTATTAATACACGCGGCATTTTTGAACTAAATTGGGCCAATCAGGGATTAGGAGCGGGCGGTACGCGCGTGCATGTAACGGGGCAGATTTACTTATTATATCTGGTTTATCCTTCTCGCTTCGGCTCTGTTCGGGTACGCTCGGGTGGAAGTAAGGACGTTAGGGTTTGATTGATTTTAGATTGACTTCGTAAATTGATTGAAGACTCCTCATAGATGCACCTGCTTAGAATTATGACGCGGACCGCGTCCAATATAAAAAAAAATGTATAAGTGAAAAATACATTTTGATGAATATGTTAGACTAATTTTCTTTTTTATTGTTAACTGGTTTCTGCCCTGCGGTTTTACCCGCATTCCCGTAGATACTTATGGTTTTTCGGGATAAACGACATCCTATGTTTTAATCTAAGATATGATTAATTTTTTGTCATGTTTCATCCAAATCCGTTCAGCCGTTTTTAGGCGTCTATGCCTACCCGGTTTAAGGCACTCAGCGTTTACCACACATGGCAGCGTAAGGGTGTAAAATAACACCTACTACCTAGTCCATTTGAAAGAAAAATGATAGGAACTCAACAGATATTTCATCAAAGCATTGATCAACTTAGCTAGGTTGATGCTTCAAAATTAATATAAGGATGTTACCTCCCAGGAAATGCATAAACTATGCTAATATATCAAAGCGGTCTTACCACTCAACGTTAGGGTTGTCAACGCTAATTGGTATCCATCACGTCATCTAACATTAGCCTCTCTCGTTAGCACGACACGAGACGCGACAGCACTGTAACGTATCGCTTTACCGACATAGTGTTAACCTTATATCTTAAATTGGTTCCTGTCACCGCGGAGTAGGAAGGGAATTAGCGAGCGTCAACCCTAATTTACATTGATGATTAATTAATTATGTTTTTGTAAAAGGAATTTGATCCATAATTATTTCAGAGATAAACATTTTTTTTTTATGTAATTATAAGATTTATTAATAAAATTTAAATCATGAATAAATTTCACAAAATCTTTTTAAGCTATTGTATAGCTTTTATCGCGGGCTTCGGGCTTTGAGCGCGGCGACCGAATCAAAAAATTCCGTAACGAAAAAACCTAACACCCGGTAGACTCGATTGAAACCTTACCTGAATAATAAAACATAATAAAATAATAATAATTTCGAGTCGACAACATATATCCGCAAAATTCGGATTGTCGAGTATTTTGTTAAATTCTAATGGTGCAAATGGCAGTCGCCATATTGGCCGAGCACAGTACCGCCATATTTTCAATGAACGCATCCCTGTCAGTCAGTATCAGTTTTTTCTTTTGTTTTCCCTTATTTCGGGAAGGCAAAGGGTTCTAGCCCATACAGCGTAATCATGAGATGACACAGTGTTCTCAGTGTGTAAATGAGCCTTTATTGACAGCCTATTATTTTTGTTTCCCGTTGTTAAGCTATTGCATAGCTTTTATCGCGGGCTTAGTAGTATAAAAAAAAATACTGCATGAAAAAAAAAAATGAATAATATATGTCAGAAGGCTGACAAGTAGACAGGCGGTCCACCTGATGATAAGTGGCTATGTCGCCTATGGACATTAGCAATAACAGAGGGACTGCCAATGTGTTGCCGACCTTTATAAAGCCCAGAAGGCAACTGGCTCTCAAGTACCACATCAGTAGATGCTTGACAACAGATGTTAATCTTGAGGGTGGTACAAAGTACCCTACCACCGTGCTATGGTTTCCTCACGACATTTTTCTTCACCAAAAGCTCAAGCTCATTGTAGGGTTCGAAGTAATTCGAACCCACGACTTTCGCTGCGGCATCCGACGTCACTACCACTCAGCTATCATCGCCTTTTAAAGTAAAAATTTTGACTTAGCATTTTTATCCATTTTTGTTTTTTTATGAACCTACTTATAAACCTACTTGTCCTAGATCTACACTTAGGTACAGACTTGCATACATTAGTTTACAAAAACACCTTTTTAAAGACCCTATTAAAGAATAGTAAAGCTTTGAAAATCAAGGCCGAAACCTCAAAAACCATTTGCTTCAAGTTTAAAACTATAACATAAAAACAAATGACGAAACTTAATCTCGAAGACATCGACCGCGTTAAGGCGGCAGGTGTATGTAATGAGCAGGATTGTACAGTCTTTTGATGTTCACCGATTGATACTCGATTGAGATGTCCGTCTAACGCAGATGTCGGATGATCTCGACATCTCGAATGATAAGAGCCCCTATTCGTATTGATATCACGTTTATTTTATAACATATGTACATCCTATAAATCTATTCACCTATATATCCTACACGTAAGCCCATTTAACATGAAAAAAAAAACGTCGTCAGTAAACGCTGGATGCAGGTCGCCGGATCGGTCCTATTGGAAAACCTTAGGAGAGGCCTGTGTCCAGCAGTGGACGTCTATCAGCTGAGTTGATGATGATGGTTGATATATAATATTTTTCAACCTCTCACCGTTGCAATATTGGGACATACGGGGGCGAAAAATCGATCTAGCTAGGTCTTATATATGGGAAAATTAGTTTTGTCTATTTTCACCCGGACAGAGCTCGGTCACCCAGGTGCTGTATATACAAAGTGTTTTTGGGTGAAATTTAGCACATATCCTGTAATACAATATACTAGGCTCCGACCAGCGGTTACACCTGCGCTCCTGATGGATCTTATGTTTTCCTGGGATATATATTTTTTTATATTCTATCTGTGTGCCAAATTTCATTAAAATCTGTTCAGCCGTTACGGAGTTGAGCGGTAACAAACCATCCATCCAAACTTTCGCATTTATAATATTAGTAGAATTAAGTAGGAAGAAGGATAGTAGGATTTAGGATATAATAAAAAAAATGTAAAATGAACAATTTACATGATTTACTTCGTTGGTTAGGTTAGAAATGACATCTAGTCTGGAATTAGTGATGTACCCGAGTATCGGCGACAATGATCACCTTGTCACGTTAGAACTACAGTAAGTATCTTTGGTGAAACGTGGGACTCAGTTCCGACCTCTGCCTTTCGGCTAATTCATGTGGAGGTATTTATTTCTTTAATTCTAGTAATATTATAAATTAAAAAGTTCATCTATATGTACTGAATCACTCTGCAATATCTGAACAAATTTCGATAAAGTTTGGCACAAATAGATATATGGACATCCTGTAATAAAACAGGATTCTTTTTATCGCAGGAAAACATTAGATCTTCCGGGAACGCGGGTATATGCGCGGGAGGAGACTAGTTTACGTATAAATATATTATAATTCGTTACAGTTTTGCTTTGTATATCACAGTTGGGCTGTTGTGGTTGGGCCTTCGACTACGAGAAATAAGACTACGTAATTTCGTGCTTTTTTCTTAATCGGGTATTAGTTTTAGAAACTTATTTCTACGAATATTTCGTTTAAAAAAAAAACCCTATATATTTTTGCTATCTGTAAATTAAAAATCATTACATCTGTGATTTAAATTTTATTCCTTAGCGTATTATGCAAGTCATATCCGCCATGTTGGATTTAGTATGACGTCACACGGCCTATGACACGTGAAACAAAACAAAGCAAACGACACACCTCATTTGTTAAAATATGACGGCAATAGATGAACATACTTACATAAATAGATTGCTAAAATTTATCCCTCCTTTTGGCTTTGCCGTAGTCTTTCTTTGGGTAAAAATGAACTGTTACTTACGAATATATAGGTGTATTGTGCCCCTGCTTGTACCAGATGACGAGCCCCATTCTGTCATCAGGTAGAGCTGGAGTGACGTCACAGGGCAGTTCCACATCGCCCCCTGTCGGTGCGTGGAGGGATTCAATTGTCGCTGAAACAATAGACAGAAAATTGTATAACCCATTTAGTATGCTCACGACAGTTTGTGTGTTTGTAGCTTAATCATTAGATTTAGATGAGATTTGACACACAGAGTATATTGTAGAATAATAGATTATATTTCAGACATGGACAGGCGATATCCATAATAAAAATAAATAGTGTCTCGATGATTGGCTAATGGACAATTTATTTTATTGTGTGAATGATTCTTTGCACACCATTCATGACCTAAATTACATGTCATTGTCTGTCCTGAGTGGAGAATGTAGCAAATGGCACAAAAATGTACCTATAGGAGTAAAAAGCCAAAGTTAAAAGGCGCCTATCAACAACCGTTAAACTGATCATGAATAACTCCCACTATAAATAATATTGCACTTTTCAAAACGTATAATTTCACACAATATTTCTTCACAAGTGTCTGTCGATTGTTGAAGATTGTATAGCTGTCCTTGTCTCACTTTGGGCGAACTCCGATAAATTATAATTTCAATTGGAACACAGTTTTTTTTTGCATCTCATGGTGAAATCTTCGCTATAGTTAAGGCCTCCGATGGGTTTATTGGGGAAACAAGAAATTAAATAAATATATATAATCAAAATACATGTCACTGTAAAAAATCCTAATCCTAACATACCTAATATTATAAATGCGAATGTGAATTTGTTTGTTTGCTTGTTTGTTATCTTTTCACGCCTAAACTGAGCCGATCGCGAAAATTTGGGACACAGATAGCCTATGGTATGGAGATGGACATGGGCTATACTTTTTTTTCTCGGGAACGTAGGTGAAACCACGGGGGTCAGCTAGTAATAAATAAGTAAGTGTAAATGAAGTCGGTTAAAAATAGTAACATACCTTGAAATAGTGGATTTTCTAGGTATGTACAAACTTACTATTTTGTACAATATGTAAGTCCACACTTACAACGAAGTAATTATATCAATAAATGCTGATTTTTGAGCATGTAATTGATTTGAAGGTACGGTACGAAAAAGTTTTTCTTACTAAAAGTAGCAATTTCACCTTTATGACAATGGTGTCATAAAGGTGAAATTGCTAAATGGAAAACTACCAATGTTTTCAAATCATTTTTATTCTAAAAACCATAATTTTAACAAGTATATTTCTACGATCATAATAAAAAACGCTACCACATTTCAAAATAAGAATAAAGTAAAATTCGCGCCCAAAGCGAGTCTTTATTGCGGTTATCTTATTGGAATATCAGCGAATAGATGGGCATCAATTTAAATCGACATCGCGCGAATCATCGCAATGGCTGCCGGACGCCTACGGAACCGTGGGGCATAGGGTTGCCACTTTCATTTTAAATAATTATTATCAGATTTGATATAATTAGTAATTGAAAGCTCTTAAGTTAGTTGGTTGACCCCTGAGGGTTACGGATGATTATGATGATGCAGGTTCAAATTAATTAGATCTGAGATTTAAACTATATATAATAGGGTTTTTAATTATTCGGCAATGGAAAAGAATGTGAAGAAATCAGTATGACCGCGTTCTAAAATTTAAAAGATATGTCAAATCCGCACCGGGCCCGAGTAGTGGACTAATAGCCCTATTCTCGTTTGATGTTACCAGATTTCTACACTTGACTTATACTTTATTTTTAACCCAGCAACCCTAAATTGTGCATGTTTCCATTGATTGAGGTTAATGTTGCGCGTGGAACATTGTTCTTAACTGACAGTTCACCTATTTTGTAATTGTTACTGCAAAATAAATTGTTTTATTGTGTTTTATTAAACTTTACCACAAAGAAGTAATAAGGTATTTCATATCGAGCACTCAGTTCATAAATCGACTAATATCGATTAAATATTCGGCCAAACCCCAAAACCGAGCAATAACCATAAAATCGATTCGAAAATGACGCTGTGCCCACCGGTATTCGATTTACATAAACATCGAATAATGAAAACAGCTAAACGATTTTATTCGAAATATCGGAAGGCGTGAAATCGATTTTATATTAAAATTAATGCAATCAAACGTCGGCAGATGTCGTTCATTGCTTATTACTTCTGCTGATTTGATTGTAACTTGAAATAAAAATGGCTACACATATTTTAAAGGATTTTGCTGTTACCTTATTTTGCTATTTAAGGCGATGTTAGCTCAGTGGTAGTGATGTTGGGCGCCGCGGCGAAGGTCGTGGGTTCGAATCCTACAATGAGCTTGAGCTTTCGGTGAAGGAAAACATCGTGAGGAAACCATAGCACGGTGGTAGAGTACTTTGTAGTACCCGCCTGGCTGGCTACCACCCACAAGTTGAAAACCTGTCGCCAAACACCTATTGGTGTGTTCCGGCAGCTGCACTTGAGTGCCAATTCCTTCTAGGTTTTGTGTGCTTACCACGTTCGGCCACATCATCACTTACCATAGTGAGATTGTGGTCAAACACAAGCTTATACAAAGTAAAAAAAAAAACCTTATAAGACAATTAAGAGTTATTATTTTGTGTTTATCAATGTTTTACATCCTCATTTATTATACGGATAGTAAAGGTCTCTGCGTCTGTGTTTCCTGACTCCTGTAGATTGTATCTAGGAACATTCAAGACCAGAGTGATTAGGTTTCTGCTGGGCAAGCGTTCTTCCATCTAGGCTTCGCCTTCGTCCTTTGTGGGTTTAAGATGCAAGCCAAGTAATTATTAAAAAATACTGGACTAGACAAGATGGATATCGTCAATTTTATTGTTATTGTTTATTTTATTTTAAACCCTAACTAATATTATAAACTGGAATGTGAGTTTGTTTGTTTGTTACCTCTTTATGCTTAAACCGCTGAACCGATCGCGATGAAATTTAGTACACAGATAGCCTATGGTAAGGTGAGGGATATAGGTTACTTTCTCGGGAACGCGGGTGAATCCGCGGTGGACAGCTAGTTTTAAATATATTTTGCAATTGTAAAACCTTTGTAAAAGAAAAATTAGCCCTCAAATAAATAGTTCCCACTGCTGCATTTGACTGCTTGTTCCTATCTAGGGTATGTATATCACCTTCGGCTGTATTATTACTATTATGTTAAAATTTCGGTCAAACACAGGCCTATATATTGTAAAAAATACCTCGGAAATACAGACCCAATGAAAGTGTATAGACCACCCATAGACCTTATTAAATAATATTCATATTATTTACTAGTTTCCGCCCCGCGGTTTCACCCGCGTTCCCGAGGGATCATATGTTTTCTCGGGATAACAAGTAGCCTATGTTTATTTTCTATCTCTGTGCCAAATTTCATTTCCAGATCCGTTCAGCAGAGGCGTGATTGAGTAACAAACATCCATATAATATTATAGTAGGATATAATAGTAGAATTAGTAGGATAGTAGGATTACTCTGCAATGGTGATACTCTCATAAAATTAACATTAATGTCCAATGTTAACTATATTAATAAATTAAGTTTATTCAAATTTAGGGGTAGAATGAAAAATATTTATTTCTTCCTGTTGCGGCGACCGCGCGCCTGTTTAATTGGATTACGTGGTAAGAATCTATAATGACTGGCAACATTAACATATTGATGGTTAAATAACCAGTTAAAAACCGTTGAATAACTACGATAAGTTGATTAAATTCAAATTTAAAAAATAGACCGCCTTTAGCCTAAAGCTATGAATTATTTTCGGAGATTGGAGCATTAGTAAAAAACTTTAAATAAATATAAATTATGAACATTTTCAACTGAAATATATTTCAAAGAATTATTTCCTTAAATGTTTAGCACTAAAATCATTTTTAAAATCACTCAGGCAAAATATCCATTGTACTAGGCCCATTGCGAATTGGAGTGGCATATTACTAAATAAATAAAATCCTAAATAATTACAAAAACCATACTTGTCAAATAATAAAAACGACCACCAACATTTTGACCACAACATACAAAAAAAAACTATTTATTTACCTGTGGCAATAACAATAAGCAATGGATTTACATTGGTTGTTATTTTTTTAGGGTTCCTTCGATGGAAAAACCAAAAGAAAAAAAAATACAGACAAGTGATAAATCTAATGTTATCCTTTTTACAATATCTCAGGAGTCGGATCCTGACTCTTTTGAATATTTTTCCTGTTCTTCAAAGAGCCTTCTAGGCTTTATAAAGGTCGGCAACACATTGGCAATCGCCCTAGTATTGCTAATGTCTAAAGGCGACGGTAGCCACTTACCATCTGGACCGCCTACCTGTTTGCCAGCCTTCTGATATAAAAAAACCTTAAACTTGGTTTTAATAACTATACTTTACTTAGAAGAGAAAAAAAAGAAAGATATATTTTTTCAACTATTAAATCCATAAGCAACTATAATTAAGTTACATGAGTAACTACATTTAACAGGTAATTAATAAACATAGATCAAGTTTTTTTTTTCACTTTGATGTTCAATTAAGTACAAAAATAAATGGCTACAGAACCCTAATACTAAGCGTGCTAATACACACTTATCCCCGCTTTTAAATTCAACAATGGAAACCAACTTCAAGGTAAATTTGCAACGCGCATACATAATAGTGTATTCAGAAAACGCAATCTTTTAGCTTTTTTTTCAACACCCAAGAAGAACTTAACACGCTTTTTGTACTAAACGATTATCGATGCAGTTTAAGTGGAAGAATTGGACGTGCTCTCGAGTTTATTTTGAGCGTATTTTTAATTTATTCCGACATTACATAAAATAACATTTATGCCACGAAATTTTGTTGATAGTACTATGTATCACTAGGTTCACTTTCCCTCTTCACATATTCATAACAGTAGATTAAAATTTCATCAATTATAGGTGGTATTCAATAAATTCAGGCGTTAACAATTGGCTCTACAGTACAATTTCACAATTTTTAGTATGACACCTTTTATTTCATGAACTGAATTTTAAACGGAATGCAATGGAATATAAATTCTTTGTTTCGTATTGGTATTTTCTGTATAGGCACTCGTCCCTATATTAAAAATACAAAATAGTACATACATATCTTCCCAGTTTTCCCGGGAAGTAGGAAGTAGTTTTGCGTTAGTAGGAAGTAGGATGTTCATTTTTCATTTTGAAATTAAAATTATACAACAATTTGAATTTCCTATGCTTCAAAATATTCTACTTTAACTTATTCAGGTAAAATACCTACCTTAGAATGTACTCGGGTACTTATTATATTCTTTTGATCTCATAAAAATATTGAAAGAATTTTTCGAGCGTTAAGATTTCTTTGTAAATTATCATTCGCCCATATAATACTTGCTTACTTTCCTTTCGACCAATTTCAAAGAGAATCAATGAAACTGTTCGCTTCACCTTCTAGTCTTTAATAAAGAGCCGAGTGCTCTAAAACATATATATTATTGAAAATCTCTTGAATGCACCTTTATTTGCTGAACTGAACTTTTAGATTAAATGTTGAATTTAGTGCCAAGTTGATTGCAATTCTATGTGAAACTACCTTTTAGAGATATTATTTTGAAGTTTCTGGGCCTGATGATGATGAGAATAAATCAGAGGGTTCATTCATCATTCGATAATCCAGATGCACACAATCTTTGGTAATCAATTCATATTCAGTCCGAGGATGTCCACTGCTGAACATAGGTCTCCCCCATTGATCTCCACAACGAACGATTTTGGGCCGCTTGCATCCAGTGGCTTCCAGCAACTCTGACCAGGTCATCAGTCCACCTGGTGGGAGGCCGTCCCGCTCGGCGATGTCTTGTACGTGGTCGCCACTCGAGAACCTTTCTTCTAGGTTATCTGCTCTTTGAGGGATGTGGCCTGCCTAATGCCATTTCAGCTTACTGACTCTACGAGATATACCTATCTGTCGCTTTTGTTCTTCTACGAATGTCCATAAACAATAATAATTTATTATGTAATAGGATTTTTGAAGTGAGAACTTCTTTTAGCGCGGTACGCATATTTTTAGATGAGGTAAATCCTCTGGACTCGCGACACCGTTACCGAGACGCAGTTTGACGTTTAGTTTCATTTTTATTAATTTTTTCTCCCATTAAAATAATTGCGGCCAGTAGATAATGTCGCTAGTCGCTGTCAGTAGTTTTTGCGCGAAATTTTAATGATAATGATGATGATACAAGAGCTCAATCTCAATCAATTCATAAATAAAATGCAATGCATAACCCGATAACCCTAGTACCCATCTAAAAAATGTCTAACGCGCCAAAATAAGTTTTCACTTCTGTCGGCACTCCCGGAGTGCTTTTTTTATATTTAGCGTGGTTGGCGTGGTCCTCAAGTTAAAAATCTGTCGCCAATCACTAAAATTGATTAGCACTTGATATCCAGTTTACTTCTAGCTTTTGTGTGCTCACAAACTTCGGCCACACCATCACGTACGACGGTGAGATTGTGGTCGAAGCCTATCCAGATTTAATAAAAAGTATAAACAATGTTCTACGGATTATCAGCTACCTTTCTGCCAAATTATATGGAAGTTGGTTAAGTAGTTGAAGCATGAAACTCAATTACACATTTGCATTAAATTTTACATAAGATATTCTCTTTTACAACCATGACAGATCCAGGTAAACTTTATAATTTCTTGTCGAAAGTGTACAAACATTATTTTGTGCATGTGTTGGTCTATTCAAGAATTAAGCTTTGGTAAGGAATGCTTTTGTAGTACAGTTTTACGAGCGCGTCGGGTCTATTGACTAGTGATAGGTTTATTAAGTGGTCGATATCGATTATTTTTAATATCGATATAAAACTGATTTAAGATAAAACTCATCGAGGCTTCGGGAGACCGACGGACTTGGAGCTTTTTCCACCAACGCATAACGACGCTTGGTCATTCCAAAAGGGAACGCTGCCAGCCTGTTGGGAACCTTGCCTATCGACAGTAGCGAGGGCTTTGAGTATGTTTTCTATATATTATAGTTTGTATTTTATACAATGATTGTAAATACTTGTTGTAAATGAATACTAGATAAGAGTTATTTTAATTTTAAGGATAAATGGTCTCAAAATATTTATTTTGAACTAAGCTTGATATATGAAAGATTCATCATATATTTTGTAGTAAAATAGAAATTCGCCAGAATTGAGAAGGATATTGCCGTGTTAAATGTTAAAAATACTCCAATGGATAAAAAATACGGTGTTTTTATGAGGATATGCATTAGTGTAATACAGACAAGCACGATTTCTTTTAAAATAATTTCTGCAACTAAATAATGTTTTTCTTATGTTTTCTATTACCTAATGTTAACTTTAAAAATAATGTTAATAATACTATTTATCGATAGCGTACACGTCACGTCACTATTTACACAGACGTTCGACGCCAGGTGTTCCCAATCTGTGATCCAGAATCCCCTTTTAACAAAGAGTCCGTTCATTTCTTGTATAATCTAGCGATCATTCTCGGAAACTCAGATAATCGACGGTAAAATCGTTGGAATCATTATTTTGTGGAATAATAATGAGGTGCCATTGACGCCTGCCGGCTGAGAAGTGAAAAAAAAATTAATAAAACCAGGTAGGATTGATTTCAACAATAAACAGTGTGGTTCTGTAGCAAATGGTAATTTTTGTGCAAATTTTTATCAAAATATTTTAATAAATATCTTACAAGCTTTCCGCCCCACGGGATCACCTGCGATTCCCTATTTTACCCCCTTAGAGTTTGAATTTTCAAAAACCCTCCTTTGTGCACGCGTGGGGTATCTACTCAAAGAATATGTTCTTAAACTACTAGACCCCCCAGTTGTCTGTAAGTCAATCAGTATTAGTGTTTTAACAAATAGACCTAACTTTTTTTTTTTTATTTCGAGATACCTACTCATAATAAATCTAACCTTAAGCTAGTTACTATAGAATTCTGTATTTTAAAATTTGTATTGTATTATTATTATTTTTTTACCACTAAGGTGGTAAACAAGCATACGGCCCGCCTGATGGTAAGCATGTAATAATTTTTCAATAATAATATACATGTAAAGCATAATTTGATTGTACATACAACACTCCATCATTTAATCTATTATTTTCAATAATTCTCAAACATTGTATACAATTTTTATTTTAAAACTATTTTATATTTTAATATATCGTACGAAACCCTAACTTTACGATAAATGGCTTCGCCTATCAAACGAGGCCCGGGCGAGTTTAAAGGTGAATTGTTATCGATACGATTTCGATTTTTTGATAGAAATATATGTTGATTGTGTACGAGATATTGGAATGGGTTTATTAAGGACACTGTCGGATATACAGGCTGTTGAAAAACTTATATACTTTTTGAATGGCACATGAATTTATTTCGACACTATGATGTAAAAATATTAATGTTTATAATGTTTAATTATATTTACAAACAAAAATACAAACCTTTTTGGAAATGTTTATTAGGTATTATGTTAATATAAACTGAAGTAAAAAAATTCACAGATGGCGCCACTTAGTTTCACCTAATTCAGAAAACGACAATCCACGGAAAATCATTATAAAAATAAGTTCAGGTTTGGTAATATTACATGAAATATCGGTATTTATAATAAACCTATATAGTACGATTATGTCCTCTAGAAATCTTATTTAGATTTATGAACATAAACTTTTTAAGAGAGGAGAATTAAAATACGAGCACGCTGTATAAGAAACGTGAACAGACACATTTCATAGCTGTATCACACGATAGATTCTCGTTAAGTTATTTGTGTATCAGGATTCCTTATAAAATAAAACACCAATCCACTTTTTTTTAATGTGAACTGTAAATACATATTTGTTCAATGAATTTTACTAACGTTTAGATATGTTATTTGATTTTTAGCATTGAGTTAACTATGAATGGGTTAGAGTATAAAATATATTTGTTAAAAATACTAGGTAGATATTACTAGGTACAATTTGTACAGTAGATATATACAACGCTCAAATTTTAAAAGTAAATTTATATGAAATAGTTTTATTTTTATGGATATTTTGAGATAGCATATTTCTGAAACATATTACAACTTTTACCATGGAACCAACTCCAAAACCGCGAAAAACACTTTACCTTTGGTATGAAATGTTTGAAAATATTTTCGCGATTCCAGAGTTGGCCTTATCATAAATGTAGTTCAGCAGGACGAAACCTAACATTATATAGGTTTCAAAATTATGTAATTTAAGACCCAGAATATGCTAAATTAATACCTACTAAAACTATTGTACCCAAAACAATGTTGTTTACTTAAATATTTTAGTACAAATTAAAAGTCGGAACGTTTTTTTTTTTATCAAAAATGCTAATAAGGAAGCAGGCGGTCCACTTGATGGGATGTGGCTATTCTTTATAAGTTCAAATATATATTTATTATATCCCTACACGGTCATCGGATCCCAAACTAAGTAAAGTTTTTACTATGGAAACCAAATAATTGATATATAAACTAATATATCAGTTGTCCACACGTTGTCGACATCCCGCTTATCGGACACAACGCTTTGCTTCATCGTTCTTTATGCGAACAGCGAAAGAGTGGAACTCACTTCCGAGGTCTGTTTCCTGACACCTATAAACCTAGATGTCTTCAAGGCCAGAGTGAATAGGCTTTTTCTGGGCAAGCGTGTTACATCCTCGGCGTCGTTTTGACTCCTCCTGGGGTCAGTCGATAGTCAAATGTAAGCCCATTTAACATAAAAAAATATATACAGTCCACTAATAAGCTCCGTAAATATCTCTGTAAAATGTATGTTTTTTTTTTCGCTTCACAATTTTACAATCGATACTTACGCCATCGATAATTGCACAACACTAAACTATATCTTATATTGTAACATGTATGACGTATAAAACCTCTGCGAGATCATCCCTGGAGGCAGAAATGGTAAAAAAAAGATTCATTTTATGGTTCTTGAAATAACGTTGTATAGGTCCTTAGGGAGCGGGCCGAGCAAGTTATAACCGTAAATATCCAAAAAGTAAGGTCATTATTTAGAAAAAAATATAGTTTCGGTATAACCGAGCAGGAATTTTTATCGGTTTTTCCAATAGGTGTAGTTTATAAGTGTTCGTTGCCGAAAACGTAATATTTTTTGAATATTCTTTGCCCCACGTGTTTTTATTATAATAAAGTTTTCTGAGAAAATACACTTATTATTCTACGTTCATATATAGATAATATAAAATGTTAGTGTTGGTTTTTTAGCGCTTTTATGCCTAACTTTTTTTTTAGCATCACACGTACAGCTTGTGTATTTTGCCAGTGTCAAGTTATAATATAAAATTCTAGTCACATTATATCACTTTTACATAGTCAAGATAAGGCCGTACAAGTCAGTCAAGATTTAGTGAAATGGTGGCCGTTATTATAAAACTTTTCACGTACTTTTTAAGACCTGAAAAGTCACGATACATGTATTAATTTCATGTCACATCACTAGTGCACTTGGATTGATCTTCATTGGACAGAACGGTACCGATGTTATACAGTAAAATTCAAAATATATCAATAACGCAATGTCACTTTGCATGTTCTCGCCAAAGTTTTAAGTTTCCTTTTTAATTGATCGAGCTTAAAGAGCTTAGATAAAGGAGTAAGCAATGCCTTTCAATCGGCTAACAATGAAATTTCAAAATGAAACCTATGAATCTAACCTAACCTAAATATGCAATTTACAAACACTATTAACATGCATACATTCCAGTCAATACTTAGGGATATCTGCACAGTGGTGGGTGGTAACCCTACCCACTTTGTAGTACCCACATGGCTGGCTACCACCCACCTACCTTCCGGCAGATGCACTCGACAGCTAGTTCCTTCTAGGCTTTGTGTGCTTACCACCTTCGGCCTCACATCATGGAAAGATTGAGTACCTAAGACACTATATATTTTTTTAGCGGCGTAATTTCAAATTCCAATCCACATACACAAATCTGTATACATAAAATGGTAAACTGACTGACTGTTGATATATCAACACGCAGCCCAAACCACTGGATCTAGAGACTTGACATTTTGCACATAGGAGGTAAAATAGGGGTGAAACTAGGCGGAAGGCTAGTTGTTAATTAAAATTGTCGGTGTCTCTTTACTCGAAATCTTATACTCACAAAGTCTGATACATAGCTCTAATTTGCTTACAATAATACGGATTAAATCGAATCATGCTCAGTGAAATAGGATTATATAAGTGGGTTGTACAAGCGCTATAACGAGATGTTGTCTTCGCAAACATTATTATCTCTAACTAGGAACCCAGTTGATTATTCAACTTTATGTTTATATAGCAGGGTTATTACTGAAAAATACGGAAACTGGTAGAATTTTTTACAACGCTTTTTAGAAGGATCTAATCTTTATCCGGTATCTTATGTTTATACCGTGAACTTTCATCCAAATCCGTTCTGCCAGGTTCAAAATATACACACAAAAGCATTTTTATTATTTAGTTAGATGATATTACGGTTTAAGAAACTTTATTCTCATAAGAATTACACATTCACTTATATGAGAACTTATAAACTAACATAACCTAAGTAAATACATTCGATATGCATACAAGAGCGTGCCAATCATCAATGCTACTCACATTCATTTAATATTGACAACACTGCAACATACATAAATAACGATATGCTAATAATATTATCCAGGATAAAATTTCTTATTAAGCAAGAGAATCTACGCACATGCTCGTATATTAAAACTTTAGTACTAAGGAATATTTTATTTTCTTGATGTGTTCTTCTTCTTGATGTGGCTCTCCACTACTGGACGTTCGCCATCAGCTCAGCGAATCTAGTCCTGTCTTGCGCCAAGCGGAAAAGTTGTTCAACGCTGGCAATCTTCGTCCACTCCCGGATGTTCCGCAACCAAGACTTTTTTCTTCTGCCAACGCGTCGCTTTCCCATTACTTTCCCCATCATTATGAGCTGGAGTAGCTGGCATCTCTCCTGTCTTAATACGTGACCGAGATACCCAACCTTTCTGCATTTGATATATTATTAATATACTAGCTGTCCCTCGCGGTTTCACCCGCGGTATAAAAAAAAATAGCCTACGACCGATTCTCAGACCTACCGAATATACACAAAAAAAATCATAAGAATCGGTCGAGTCGTTTCGGAGGAGTTTGCAGAACACTATGACACGAGAATTGTATATATTAGAAGAGAGATTATTATTACATTATAATAGTGTATTGTAAGTTATAAGAATTCAGCAGGTTTATAAAAAAAAAGTTCACTTGCCTGAGTGAAATGCAAAGGCTTTTATTTCTGAGTTGGTCACATGTTTTTATAGAAAGGACAGCTCATTTCCACCCAAAGCATGTACAACCAACCACAATAGCCATATAGATTATATAGAAAAGTATAACATTACCCATTTTAGAAGTCGAAAGGCGGAAAAAGATTATGATACCCATTTCGGTAGTCAATAAACAATTCGTATTGCCCATTAAGGCGCATAACATTCGCTACACACACGAAGAATTTCATTAAGGGGAAGTTTTCGTGGGAAAATTTCCTAATGGCGTATTTTCGGTAAAGTGGCGTATATGCAAATATGGTGCTTTGTATGAGTTTATGCGATCAATATACGACGTATACGCGTATAAAAGTGTACGTGCGGTTTATTATAACGAATAAGTCGTATATCGGTTACTGTTGAATTATATGGATTACTAGATTTAACCCCGCGGTTTCACCCGCGTTCCCGAGGATCTTATGTTTTTCCGGGATAAAAAGTAGCCTATGTTCTTCTCAATTCTATAGGCTATCTGCATAACAAATTTCATCGCGATCGGTTGAGCGGTTTAAGCGTGAAACGGTAACAAACAAACTCACTTTCGCATTTATAATATTAGTTAGAATATTAGTCAGGATTAGGATAATTTTGTAACTATACGCGCTCAGAGCGCGTATTGTGAGTTTTTCAGGTTTTTTTTTATTGTTTCCTCAGCCAAGTACACCCTTGGCTTGGGGAGTGTATTAAATGAATCGGCATATGTATGGACAACATGCGATTTTAAACTTTCATTAGTTGAAGTTACAAAATTTTCTTAGATGTTAAGATTAGAGGTGATGTAATGGCAACTTATAGTAATTATTGAATAAAATTATACAGGCATAACATTTTAGTCTCGGCAATACTTGCAGGGCTGGAAGTACTCATCAATATGAACAACTTTTACTATGGGTCCAACTTTGATATTGCGTAAAATAAAATGGTTGCTTCATACATTTTGGTCGAGTAGGTATTGAACTTTTGTATGGAACAGCTGATATTTTTTTCGTGATTTCACAGTTAGTCCCATACTAAAAGTTGTTCATATTGATGAGTACTTCCACCCCTGCGAGTATTGCCAGTGACTTAAAAATCATCCTGTATATAAGTATTTATTTTGAAAAATCTTTCGCATTTATAAAATTAGTACTTAGGTTGAATAGAAGTTGCTATTATAATTAACTAGCTTCCGCCCCACGGTTTCATTCGCGATCCCAATATAAAAAAGTAGCCTATGCCACTCTCCAGCATAAACTATCTCTATACATAAAATCAATCCAGCCGTGACTTTGTTGCTGTGTGAATGGGCAAACTGACAAACGTACTTTCGCATTTATAATAACAGCCCGCCCCGCGGTTTCACCCGCCTTCCCGAGGGATCTTGTTTTCCCGGGATAAAAGGTAGCCTATATCCTTCTCCATACCATAGGATATCTGCGTACCAAATTTCATCGCAATCGGTTCAGCGGTTTAGACGTAAAAAGGTTACAAACAAACAAATAAACAAACAAACTCACATTCACATTTACAATATTAAAGTTAGAATATAAGTAGGGATTCCCATTAATTAACAGAACAGCTTCAATTCTGATTCAGAGAGCATTACACACACAGTCGCCCTGCACGTCATTAAGCTTAACGAATGAACGAATTATTTTCGTAGCAACGTAAGACATAAGAACGAAAGCCCTTTGTAAGTACAGCCCACATGTTTTCTTTATTTAATAAAGATTCCATGAAAGAAATTGGGGATTACTCCTTTATTACATCAGATGTCCTTTAAGTGATATGCTGAAGCGATAGCGGGAGATGAAGCGGAGACTTGTGAACTCTGGGTAAGCTCGTTGTATCTTCTTCTTCATTGTCATTTATTGATGGTCAGTAGATAAACGTAATTACATTTAATAAATAAATAAAAAAAACCGGCAAAGTGCGAGTCGGACTCGCGCACCGAGGGTTCCGTACAAACTTCGTCCATCGTTCGTCCATCACGGGAAATGCACAATTTTATTTGTTTACCTTATTTGAGGTTGGTGCCAATTAAGCTAGACCTCTAAATTGTATGAGCGCCCATACAACTCAGAGGTCTTTATTAATTGGCGTACCTATGTATGTATGGGGACACCCTTTAATTTTCAACTTTTTTACTTTTTAGAATTTTTCCTTTATTTGTGCTGTAAGACCTTGCTTTTTGCCATTTTTTTTTATATTTGAGTAGATTGAATGAAAGTTAATTTGCGGTTTACGATTTATGACGTTTTAAAAAAAAAACTACTTACTAGATCTCGTTCAAACCAATTTTCGGTGGAAGTTTGCATGGTAATGTACATCATATATTTTTTTTGTTTTATCATTCTCTTATTTTAGAAGTTACAGGGGGGGGGGGGGGCGGACACACACATTTTACCAGTATGGAAGTGTCTCTCGCGCAAACTATTCAGTTTAGAAAATAATTATATTAAAAACCTCAATATCATTTTTTAGGCCTATCCATAGATACCCCACACGTATGGGTTTGATGAAAAAAACATTTTTGAGTTGCAGTTCTAAATATGGGGAACGCCCAAAATTTATTGTTTTTTTTTCTATTTTTGTGTGAAAATCTTAATGCGGTTCACAGAATACATCTACTTACCAAGTTTCAACATTATAGTTATTATAGTTTCGGAAAAAAAGTGGCTGTGACATACGGACGGACAGACAGACAGACAGACTTGACGAACCTATAAGGGTTCCGTTTTTGGCCATTTGGCTACGGAACCCTAAAAACCTGCAGTTCAATTAAACAAAACCACAAAGCGAAATATTTTATAGTTTTTTAATTCTCACGAGCATAAGTTTAAATTGCATACATTTTAAGGTTTCGCTACCGCTACAGCTTGTTCTTTACACCACACTAGAATCCCTGTTGATTTGATTCCCTCCCGGCCCACTATCTGGTCCCTAATAAAAAAAAACATACATGCTGTTTGCCTCTTTGAATATTTTCTCCTTCTAAAATTTCTACAACTTTTGCAATTTTGAGATAACACCTTTATTATCGGTTCATACATATTATTGGTTCGAAAATACTACGTTCGTAACACCATAAAATTTAATAAATACTTTCAGAGAAAATCAAATATCAATAAAAAATAAGTGTAAGTATATATATTTATGCTCGTGACTGTACATATATTTGCTGAAATCTTATTACTTCCATAAAAATGAGGGATTTTTTTAGAAATCTGACCAAAACTATAGTTAGATTTAAGAAATAAGCAAGCAAGTAAGTTGTAGATAGATTAGATAACTTTATTTGGCATTTCTACTCCAAATTTGATTATTTGTACTGAAAGGTTGTCATAACCATAGAAATTGGGTTGCTACAGTCATTCTCTAACAGCTTTTCGCCCCGCGGTTTCGCCCGCAATTATCCATTTTTACCCCCCTTGGATAAATTTCGAAAAATTCAACCTTATTCGTTCTCTACATCATAAAGAGAACCTCTGGGCAAAATTTCAGCTTTCTTATTCCAAGGGTTTGGGCTGGGTATGGATGAGCCTGTCAGTGAGTTAAGGCTTTTCTTTTTATATAGGTACATTATTTAAATATCATACGTACTTCTTTTACGTTTGTTTACTGGGCCATAGACCACCTTGTGAAAAAGAGTATATAACAAAAAGCCACAGGTTAAATAATGAACATTCTTAATTGGTGGATTAAACACGCCTTTCAAATGATTTCTCGACTATAACTACTGGTTTCATCATAATAATTACCTACTATAAAAATTATAATAATATTAATTTGATCAGGGATGTAGGACCCAGTTGTAATGGAATTTCTTAATCAAATTGAAGATGTTAACGACCAGCTCTGTGACACCGGATTACTGATACAATAATTAATTAATGACACAGTAAATATAATATCTAAAGCAGTAGTTCAACTCAAACCGAATTATGTACATATTTGACTGTACCAAAGTTTATTTACCTAATCAGCAAATTTTTTTAAACTTATGTTTTTCATCTATTTACTAATTTACACAGCATTTCAGCATTTTCTTCATTGTTACTACTACTTTTTTCCACATCGCGCTATCAAAGATTCCTGAGCACTCAGTAGGTATATCAATAGTTGACACAATGACCTAGGCCTACTTTGCTTCTCCAAATTGGTGAACTCAACGTGAAAAGAATTGTTACTATTAGAGATTCAAGATTATTGGAGATGCAAGATCTTTTATTATATCAACAAATTTAAACTACATATTTTATTAACAATATCTTTGTTTTGCTGAAAGAACTACCTACATAGTTATAGCATGCATTTTGTGCGCATGTCTATAAAATTTATGATAGATAGCAGATGTGCGACGGATTATAAACGCATAACATAATCCGTTGCACATAAATTCATGTAAATTTCACATATGCACGTCCGATTGCTAGCTATAACTTTTACTACAAGGGTGTTGAACTACTGCTTCACGCTTTCAATATACTGTGGTTATACTGTAGCAGGTTATCATAAGATTACGCCTTAATGTAATCAAAGTATCTAAATCGGATTATTTGGGTTTATGTCACAGATTATAGCCGAAGTTGGATTCACATAAATAAATTACAATGTGCCTAAAGTATGATAAGAATCTAGTACCTGATAGGAGCCATCTAGTTAGATGAATGGCACTATGAAAATGATGATAACTCTGTATTAAAATGAAACGGTGTAAGACTAGCTTAGACGCAGCTATTCTGGGATAAAAAGTACCTTTTGTTATTCCAGACTATGCTCTATGTACAAAGTTTTAAGTCACCAATCAAACACGCATACAAAGTTTCGAAAGTAAGATAGAATTTTATAGAATTTAACTCCTTAAGTTTTTTTTTAATTTGTATAGGCTTGTCTACAACCTCATGGTATGTGATGATGTGGCCAAAAGTGGTAAGTCTAGAAGGATAAGTGTTTCCTTTGAGCCTGAAAAAATACCGGCAGCAGTTTTCTGACACATTTCACACGCGTTTAGATCGCCACCCGCAGACAGGGTTCCCAAAAAGCTGGCGCCGTTACCTCGTTGAATTGCGAGTCACCTGGTCACCTGTTACATCAATAACATAAATCTGTTATACCAATGACATCTCCTTAATCAAACTGTGTTTCTCCGAACTCCAAGGACCCCAGGTTGATTCAACCCCAAACGGATATAAATACATTGTCTAAAAAAATATCAAACGCGCAATTTCTAAATACATCGTCTAAAACAAAATATCTAACGCACAATTTCAATTTTAAATATTAAATATTATTTATTACTTACGTGTATTTTCACCCAATGATGTTACTATCGTTATTCACCTGACAAAACATATGTTATATATTTCAAATACATCCCCTAATACAAAATATCTAACGCGCAATTTCCTTCCTTATATATAATTAAATTAATACGCAACCCCTTCATCACATGTGAGGAAATAATAAACTATAATTTGTATAATTAAGTGGATCCTGTAATCAATCCGTCGCGCAACCAGTCGGGCGACGTGTAACACCCTCTTTGTTTATATTGATTGGTTTTGATAATGTAGGGATAGCAAAATAACTTCCTACATTTTGGGTGGAAGTTGGTTACCCAGACTGACGTGGGTTTGATTCCCACGCAGGACTAACGTTTGTGTGTTTTGAATGTGAGTGTAAAATGATTAATTAATTATCTATGTAAGTCTACTAATAATAATTATTTATTCGTAGGTGTAATATTTTTACAAGTAGCATAATATGCAGTAAGTATACCGGATATGTGGTTTCCATAGCACAAAAACTTTTGTACTTAATACCTTTTTACGAAAATTACGCGGATGGAGGATTATGAAATTTGGTACAATTAAAGTTTATATGGATAAGGAGTGCAGAAAGCTAATATTTTTATATAATATTCGTTAGAAATAAATTAAATTAACAAAAAAAAAACATTAGGTACACAAACTACCATGCGTTTGACACACACATATATGTCACCACTGTCAGTGCTTTGTCGATAACGCGGCTATGACAGACTTAGAGAAAAGAGTTCGTATATGAGTGAAGTGATTTTCTTTACATTCTTAATCTAATAAATAAAATATATGTATATTCGGTAGGTCTGAGAATAGTTCGTAGGCTATTTTTTATACCGCTACGCGAGTGAAACCGTGGGGGACAGCTAGTATACATATACAGGGTGATTTTGTTATCACTGGCAATACTTGCAGGGGTGGAAGTACTCATCAATGTGAACAACTTTTATTATAGGGCTAACTCTGATATCGCGTAAAATAATACGGTTGCTTCATACATTTTGGTCGAGTAGGTATTGAACTTTTGTATGGAACAGCTGATAATTTTTTCATGATTTCACAGTTAGTCCCATTATAAAAGTTGTTCATTTTGATGAGTTCCACCCTTGCAAGTATTGCCAGTGATAACAAAATCACCCAGTATATAATTATATACTCTTATTTAAGTATTTATTGCATAGATATAGTTTATGGACCTGAGATTGACATAGGCTACTTTTGATCAAGGGAACACGAATGAAACCGCGGGGCAGAAGCTAGTTAATTTTAATATTGAATCTTAATATCTTCAAAATAAGTGCCCTTCGAATGAAATGGCTTTGACTTCGATATATTGAACTATAAACACATTCTCACAACGGTTAGTTTATATACTCTCTCTCTCTCTCTCTAGTCGTTTCCCTCACTGCTGAGGATCGTGGTTCCTTCTAACTTTGTCAACTAGCTGGGTCCATCGGTTTCGATCCGTTGCTTGGTGCATTGCAGCGCTAACCGGCATCTCCAGTTCCTGCGATATCTGGTCTGCCCACCGCCTAGGGCTTCTCCCTCCACCTTCCCAGTCACTATCAGGCGTTCCAAGTTGTTGTCCCTACGAGCAATATGGCCAAAATATCGCATTATACGTTGGAAGCAGAATGTAGACAGACGCTGAGTGCTCTCTATTTTTAATTCTTGCAGGATGGAGATATTTGTGCGACGAGCTGTCCATGGTATCCTCAGCATCCTGCACCAACACCACATTTCATAGGCGTCGATTTTCTGCCTAAAGGCGGCCTTAAGTGTCCATGTCTCGGCTCCATATAGAGCGATGGGAAACACCAGTGTGCGAACGAGGTGTATTTTTGTTCGATTTGTGATGTTCCTGTCTTCCCATACTTTATTCAGTTAAAATACTAAGCCCATCAAATATGCTGACCGTACATGCTATATCAAAGTTAATTACCGTTCAGTACACAAGTCGATTGAAAGTTATTCCAGATCGGCAGTTAAAGAGAAACTGCCTTATTTCTTTGATCAAAGAACGTGATTGTAAAAGTTCTATTTAAATCTGAAACTAGGTAAATGTTTACTTGTTAAACTATTAACTCTATGTGGATAAGGTAATTAAAAATAACTAGACATTGGTGTTAATCTTTGGAACTGGCTATTTTATTTTACTTTTTTAATATAGGCCTATGTTTGACCACAATATCACCATGGTACGTGATGATGTGGTCGAATGCGGTAAGCTAACAAAGCCTAGAAGTAATTCCCAAGTGCAGCACCCGAAATATACCGGTAGATGTATGGCGACTTTTCAACTTGAAGGTATCAGGCGAGTACTACCAAAGTACCCTACCACCTTGGTATGAATTCCAAATGATGTTTTAAATCATCAAAAGCTCAGCCAATAGGGTATTACACCCATTTATGAAAAGTGTCTCAATTCGTTCCTAAGGTGCTAATAAGCTACCAAAAAAAAAACACAAAATTTTTATTCAATCGATAAGTGCCATAAAATTCATTCAAATTTTACATTTTCAATTTTCGCGCGTAGTTTGATGAAAACGCTGGACGCCATGTTACTCTACGGTCATGACGTTATTTGGTCTCTTGTAAGTAAATAAATGCGCTGATATTTGTCTCAATGGGACTTTTAAAATTTTATAAATTAAAAATGAGCTATTATCCATTTTATTAGTGTGCTGTTCCTGAATGCATAAATACTAGTGTAAAAATAATCATAATAATACTTCAGTTGACACTTTTTAGTTTACATACAGCACCGTATGACGTCATTATAATGGCGGCTACTGTTTCGCTTGTTTAGAAACAGATTAAAAAAACTGAAAACTTTGAAATAAAGTTATTTCATGAACTTAAACTAACATTTTCCGACTGCTAATTGCCTAAGCTATCAAATTTTTTTCTCATTTAGAGTAATATACCCTATTGTAGGATGTGACCCTCGATCTTCGTCGCGGCAATCGAAGCCACAACCACTGAGCGAACATGGCCCATGTTGTTAGTTAGTAAGGGAGGTGGATAATTAATTGCTGTATATATTTAGCTATATACCAGAGGAACAAAAATTGCCAATACAACCTTTTACTTTGAAGATTTACGTATAATTTGAGAAACAGACAAGTTTTTACCACAAAAGACAAACAAGCATAAGGCCCGACAACATGGTAACATTAACGCTATATAGTTTAAAGTTTTAAACGCTTGCAACACCAAGTATTGCGCGTTGATGACACTGAAAAAAACTTTTCACGGGTTGTTCTGTAGTAGAACCCCATGCTTACTTAGGGAAGAAGTTTCCAAGGGTGGAAGGACCATGGCGGGGAGCTTGCACAACCCTACATATCCACTCTAGAAACTATATCAATAGCTAGCTTCCGCCCTGCGGTTTCACCCGCGTTCCCGAGGGATCTTGTGTTTTCCCGAGGTAAAAAGTAGCCTTTAGCCTTCCTCGATAAATGGTCTATCTAACACTGAAAGAATTTTTCAAATCGAACCTGTAGTTCCTGAGATTAGCGCGTTCAAACAAACAAACTCTTCAGCTTTATAATATTAGTATATATATATATAGTACTTATAGATAAAATCATCAATACTGGATAGAAGTTAAAAGCAAACTCCTTTGCAGAAACGGACATATGCCTTCTAAAGTTAATTTGTAATTGAACAAAAGGTAATGAGAAAAGATGGGATACAATCATCCCTTTTACAGATTTAATTGGATAAAATTCACTGCTGTTTCGATTGATTAATTTAATGGAAACGTGGTCTCTGTGAACGATGAATGAGAGGGCATTCCGAGATAGATCATGACGTGTAATGAAATACATCATATTTATTTCATAAAAGCTCTCGCCACGCGGTTTCACCATCGTTTCCGGGATAATCACACACACAATCAATTTCTTTTATCAATATTGTTTTATTGAGAAATACATTCTATTTTTTTATTTATTTGACTTACGTCTTTTTTTATTTTAAAACTTACAAAAACTAAACTTACATATTTTGTCGTGATTAGATAGTCTATTTAATGTACCACTACTAAGTGAAATTACAAATTTTTACTTTGTATAGGCTTGTGTTTGACCACAATCTCACTATGGTAGGTGATGATGTGGCCGATGGTGGTAAGTACACAAAGCCTAGAAGGAACTGGCTCTCAACTGCAGCTGCCGGAACACACCAATAGGTGTATGGCGACAGATTTTCAACTTGAGGGTGGTAGCCAGCCAGGCGGGTACTACAAAGTGCCCTACCACCGTGCAATGGTTTCCTGACGATGTTTTTCTTCACCGAAAGCTCAAACTCATTGTAGGATTCGAACCCACGACCTTCGCCGCGGCGTCAGACGTCACTACCACTGAGCTATCATAGCCTTGTAATGTAATTACTCGTATTACTCAATATAAACGTTATTATTATTTTTAATTAGTCCCTTAGATATGTATGTTTCTAGTTGGCTTCTTTTTATCTTTGTCGCATTAAATAAATACAATTTATAATACATTAGGGGAAGTTAATAGTGGATGTTTGCTAACAGTTAATGTCCTAACACCAATAAAAGCGATTATAATAAAGATTGTGTCCAATGATTGTAATAGAAAGGCAGGCGCCATTTCTTTAACGATCGTGACAATAATAATAAATCTTCTTCTGTATTGTATTATGATTACAGTAGTACAAGTATATTTATATAGCGACGATGCGACTACGATACGACTTTACTTAATTTGAAAGTACTTTACTTGTTAAAAATTTTGAAAAAATATTTATCTCAATTGAATAATAATATGTTTCCTTCGTTTCGACTTTTACACACGACACGTATACAGGTTGATTTTTTTGTCACTGGCAATACTTGCAGGGGTGGAAAGTACTCATCAAAATGAACAACTTTTACTATGGGACTAACTGTGAAATCACGAAAAAATTATCAGCTGTTCCATACAAAAGTTCAATACCTACTCGACCAAAATGTATGAAGCAACCATTTTATTTTACGCAATATCAGAGTTGGTCCCATAGTAAAAGTTGTTCATATTGATGAGTACAAGACTTCCAGCCCTGCAAGTATTGCCAGTGACAAAAAAATCACCCTGTATACGTATCTTCTTGTCATATTATTGTTTTTAATTGTTTATATAACATAGTCGTAAGACTAAAAAGTCGAAACGAAGGATACATATTATTATTCAATTGAGATAAATATTTTTTTCAAAAATTTTACATTCAAATTAAGTAAATAATACTAATGTCTGTCTGTCCTGAGTCTGGGTGTATTTATCTATATAAGTATATATTTACAAAAGAAAAGTAGTATATCAGTTATCTGGCTTCCATAGTACAAGCTCTGCTTAGTTTGGGGTCAGATGGCCGTGTGTAAGGAATAATGTCCCAGAATATTTTTTTATACAATAGTCAGTAAAAAAAAAACTGTATCTTTCCTGAGAATCTTGACAGTTCTTCTCAACCCGGTGGTAACTTCAGTAGCTTCAAACTTCCTAAGGCTACATACGCACTATGCGGTTAACTGGAATGCGGTCAGACGTCCGGCTTGCCGCAACCAACAATATGTACGAAAAATAGTTTTTATACGCACTGTGTGTACTATTTTTTCGTAGAAGTAGTCAACCGGACGGCTGGCCGAATTCCGGTTAACCGCATAGTGCTTAGGTACCCTAAGACTATAAATATAATAAGGTCGTCATAGTATAAACAGACTTAACCATGGTATAGGCTCGATTTAATCCGGCGCCTGGACTAATTGCAACCAATCTAGAGCGTATCTATTTATAGACCAATAAACACACCATTAGTTTGTAACGATTATGGGCACCAGTTAAATGAAACTGATGGATTTGTTAACTAGCTTTCAACCTAACTTATCGCCAATTAATCTTTGTCATATTCTGGGACATTCTGGGTGATTTCATTTTAGTTGAATATTTACTTTTTTGTAAGTACTTACATATCACTACATAGTTAACAAAGTCGCTGTCGCTGTCTGTCCGTCCCTATGTATGCTTAAATCTTTAAAATTACGCTACGGATTTTGAAGCGGCTTTTTATAATAGATAGAGTGATTCAAGAGGAAGGTTTTAGTATATAATTTGTCGATTTTTTGTATACATTGGCTAAAATATAATGATATTTGTTGCGAGGTGTCGGAAAAATTAAGTCGTCTGGGAGTTTTCAACGAAAACGCTGCCTAAACCCTTTAAGATATAACAAAATGATGTATGGTGGAATTGTGTATCTTATATAGGTTTACAGAAAAATCCGCGATGGCATATGTCTATCTCTTAAGGATAACATACTATATCCATTTTTATACTTAAAAAAATGGGCAATTATAAAGCGGCAATTGGAAAGCTATTTATACAAATACGGTATTAATCCTTATCATTTTAAATAACTTAGAGGCTTTAAGCATTTTATGCACATTATTTTACTCTTGTACACCATATAATTTAAATGAATATCTTAGGAGCTATCGTAAATTAGAAATTACGCGCGAGAAAATAAATTCAAGCGGTCTCGCTCGCACCAACGCGACACGACGACGCGACGGGTCTCGCTTGATGCAGCCACCTCCGCCCGCGCTCCACTGCCCGCCTGTTGCCACGCAACAAGTTGATGCAAAAAATGTAGGCAAAATATATTACGCTCTTCTACCCGTGCGAAGCCGGGGCGGGTCGCTAGTCTATAGTAGACTCCGAAACCGCTGAACCGATCGCGATGAAATTTTCAGACAATCTTCATATTAGCCCGCAGGTGTTCCTGTAAGGTTTGGTGGCGATCGGAGCTAGTTAATTTATAAAAATATACAGTGGAACATAGAACCTCCTCCTTTTTTGAAGTCGTTTAAAAATAAGAATATATTAAAAATAATATAATAAAGCAGCTCAAAATATGTTGATAAGTATCTTCATAACGAAATAGTAATCTTATCCTTGCGGTTTAACATGATTTTCATATACAGGATGCTGCACTTACAGATACTGGTATCTGGTATGTGGTATCAAGTATACTAATATAACTGGTATCTTGTATCTGGTATCGAGTATACTAATATAACGGTATCTTGTATAAATATCTAAGGTAATAATGAATTTAACAGATATATGGCTTATAAGTCGGAGCAATTATGAGAGTTTTCCTTTATTGAAAACGGAAATCATACATTTCAGAAAGAAAATGTGATGAAAGCAAAAATTGTCATAAATCTAAATGTAAATTGGCAGAATTTATAAAAAGACTAAAGTATGTATTGTAATAAGTACAATTTGTTATTATGTCTCTGCGACCTCCTCAAGAATAACTAGAAGGTATTCCTATTTATCAGACAAAGAAAAATACTTTTGTCACGTACTAAAACTAGAATTTTTGTTACCAAAATATCTCTCGTAGACATCCACCCACATCATTATTTAAAGGTTCAATCTACCCCAAACTATGTCCTGAGTATTTTCTTTGTCTTACATATCCTTTTTCGTCTGATAGAGCAGTTTTTTTTTGTTTCAAGTTTTGTCGTTTTGAATTTCCAAAATGGCGCTGTCATACTAGTAAATTTTCAAAATAATTTCTTCTAAAACAAATAATTCCTTAACATTTTGCCCAAAAATATATAACTTATCAATAGTAATACAAACGAGTATCACTATATGTTATAAAACAAACGTCCCCCTGCCGCGTCTGTCTATCTGTCTGAACGCAATAAACTCAAAAACTACTGAACGGTTTTTCATACGGTTTTCACCAATGGACGGAGTGATTAATGGGGAAGGTTTAAGTATATATTTCATGGTTTTGTGTAAATTGTCTGAAATAAATAAATAAATATTCTGGGACATTATTCCTCACACACGGCCATCTGACCCCAAACTAAGCAGAGCTTGTACTATGGAAGCCAGATAACTGATATACTACATATACTACTTTTCTTTTGTAAATACATACTTATATAGATAATTACAACCAGACACAGGACACACAGACATGTTCATGCACACAAATATTTGTCCTGAGTGGGAATCGAACCCACGACCTGCGGCGTGATAGATAGGGTATCTTACCAACCACGCCAACCGGCCCGTCAAATATGACAATGATTGTTGAAAATGTCAGAAAAAATCATGTCGACTGGGAGTATTACTGGTGTGCCCCGCGTAAACCTATTGAGTTACCTATTACTACCCGTGCGAAGCCGGGGCGGGTCGCTAGTACATAGAGAAAAAAAACATCGCTAATTTCTTACACAACCTACTCGTTTTCATCTTTGGTTCATATACCCTTAAAATACCTATATAAATACAGAATTAGTGTTCTCATTTACAGACTTTCATGACATATATCGCAATGATTAAATGTCATATAGAATCTACCATCGTCAGTCGTAATTACAGCACTTATTAAGCTGTATCTACAATTTTAGGGGAGAAATCCTTACTACCCCAAACCCCATGTGCTTTTATACTAAAATTTAATTACGCGCTATTTGGTGGCTGCTTATTTAACAGCAAGTATATGGATATAACAGTAGATAGATTTATTAAATTGCACCTGTGTGTAGTACAGTTCAATCTATATGTTTACTAATCTATATCTATACTAATACTAATATTACTAATTACTAATAATAATATTATAAAGACGAAAGATTTGTATGTAAGTATATTTGTAACGAATTGGCTCAAAAAGTACTGGACTGATTTAAAAAAATCTTTCACCGTTAGAAAGCTACATCTTCACCGAGTAACATAGGCTATATTTTATCTCGGGAACGCGGGTGAAACCGCGCGGAAAAGCTAGTCATAAATATCCTGGGGTATTCCACACACACGGCCATCTGATTCCAAACTAAGAAAAAATTTAACTATTATTTACTACTTTTGTATATATTGTATAGATAATAATTACACCCAGACTCAGGACAAACTGACATGTTCATACTCACAAATTATATCTGCCCTGGGTGGGAATTAACTAAAAAAAAACCCGACCAAGTGCGAGTCGGACTCGCGCACGAAGGGTCCGTACCATTATCTATAAAAATGGCAAAAAACGTCACGTTTGTTGTATGGGAGCCCCTTTAAATATTTTATTTTATTTTGTAATTTAGTATTTGTTGTTATAGCGGCAACAGAAATACATCATCAATGAAAATTTCAACTGTCACGGTTCATGAGATATAGCCTGGTGACAGACGGACATACAGACAGACGGACGGACAGCGGAGTCTTAGTAATAGGGTCCCGTTTTACCCTAAAAAGATTAAAACAAACATAATAATATTTAATTTCTACTATAATTTGTTACTAGTTTACTATACATCACTTGAAATGTTTGCAGTTATTGCTGGAAAATAATTATCATAAAATAAGTCAGAAACTAATGTAGTATTTTGACATACTTAAGTAATTAATAGATATTTAGAATAATAATTTAAAATTAGTAACTTATACCTATTTACATGCTGGAATAAACCAAGAGCTGCACAAAGTTGACATACTGTTCCAGGTTAAGCATATACTGTGCCCCAGAAATGTATGTAGGTACCTAATTATATAAGAAACAGCGTATGAGCAATAGGGCAATAAAAATTCCTGAAATATGACTCCCGCTTGATATTATTAACAATAAGGAAGCCAAATATGTGGAAGAGAGAGATGGAAGATTACGCCATACAATTTTAGCACCCTCCTCAAGATGAATTACTTTATTTTTCATTTCATTATACGGAAATATGATATCATAACTTGGTATGAACACTAAGTTATACGTATTACTTTCATCATGCAGATAGCAAAGTGGAAATTTTCTTATTTTTTTTATGTCAGTAGATTGGCAAGCAGGCAAGCGGTCCACCTGATGGTAAGTGGCTACCGTCGCCTTTAGACATTAGCAATACCAGAGGGCAATGCCATTGTGAATATTCTGGGATAAATAAATAAATAAACAACCAGGTAAACAAACGTTCTTACGTCTACATTGACCTTAGGGTCCTTAAATCTAGTTAACTACTTATATGACATTGTCTGAACATGCAGCGGAAAAGAATCGTTTGTCCATCATTGGTACAAACAAAATTCTCTTATAGTTACATGAAGATATTCTTATCGAAAAGCAACTCTGACCTCTTCGAGGATACTGGGTAAATTTCTAAGTGCTACGTTAAAAAAAGTTTTGATGTTACCAAGCATTCTTATTGTCTAACACCGGGTACTAAAGTGTTTTCCGTGGTAAAAATTTTATGATGAAACCGAAACTTTAGAGCAATAAAAAAATCTTAAAAGCAGCCTTGTTTTTATTGCGGGTTCGACACAAATTAAACACATTATTGGTTTGTAAATATTTTTTAATTCTGGAATAGTGTTCCATGTTTAAACAATAAATTGGGAACGGGTGTTAGGAACTCCAAATAACGGCCGTTTCTGTATTGGTATGAAAGTCAAGTCAAAGCTACTGAAGTTCCCACCGGTTCAGTAGCCTTCCACTGAGGTTTTTTGTGATCTGATTATTTCGGTTGCAAAATATATTAAAAACAATTGAATAACAATGGCCATTATAAATGTGAAATTTTTGATATTTGTGACTCCACACATAAACGGCTGAATGAATGAATGATTTGAATGAAACTTGGTACACAGACTGATATATACACCGGAATAACATAAAGGGTATTTTCATCCCAGTAAAACATAAGATCCCTCGGGAATGCGGGTGAAACCATAGGGCAGAAGCTAGTGAAAAATAAATAAGAATAACTTTTTTTTTATACAACATAGTAGGTAAACAAGCATGCGGCCCGCCTGATGGTAAGCGGTTACCGTAGCCCATGAACGCTTGCAACACCAGACGTATCACTCGCGCGTTACCGACCCTTCCCCCCTCCCCGATGAGCCTACCTTACTCACGCGCAGGAATACAACTATAAGTTATTTGGCTGCGGTATTCTGTAAGGTGGAGGTACTTCCCCAGTCGAGCTGCTTTTTGAGCGACATATCGCTATGCTTTACCTCTCGAGAAATCAGAATAAAAAATCAACTTCTCCAGAAATACTTCTATTATCCGGAAATATTCATGATCCTGTCAAAAGTTACAAATATGATCTTTGTGAATCTTCACTTGAAGAAAATCGGATGAACTATGTTCTTACGAACGGCCGAAAAAAGGTCAAAGCGCTCCTAAATGTCATAAATTAACAATAAATATGTATGAGACGATTCATGAATGTGGAAGATAAGTTCAGGAGTTTAGGAGCGAGTGAATGGGTGTCGTACTAGTGTTGGTAAAATATTTTTTCAATACTGATCTTGAAACGAACGTCGTTCATGAATAAAATGTTTTTCTATGTTTTTATTTTTAAGTTATAAACAAACAGGTTTTCAATGCTCAAATTTAACTACACATATAAATGAATAAACGTAAGGTTATTTATACAGGGTTAGTTATAATTGTTTAATTAAACTTTCCGAGTTGAAATTACTCACTAATACAAACAACTTTTAATATGAGACCAACACTATAGAAGTAATCAAAATATTATTTACACATAAATTAAATAAACAATATATCACTATCAAAGAACGAGTAAAAAAAGGTTTCCCTAAAAACAAACCGAATATGCATAGATATAATATTTTATTGAGCACAAAGTAGTAAAAAAAATACCACTTAGCTGTCATCCACCCACATAAATAGGTACTTCTATTATTTTATATATTATACCTAATCATAGAACTCACGCAATAGAGAGTAAAAATATCTTTGATTTGGCATCAATTAACAACAGACAAAAACAATTAATTACATTTCTTACTTAGATACATGATGTTCAGAAAAACTAATGTGCCGAAATTGGGACGTACCAAATATGTGACATGAGGCCAACACTACCCCTTACATACGTGACAAATGTAACGACCTAGATTATTTTAATTTGCTCCCATTTTTGCAATGCTCAAGCGCTACTTATTCAGCTTCGCTTATATCATTGGGACGTACCAATTTCCTTCCAAGATATCCTCAAGGTTATGTTGTTTGGTAAATTAGGACAATGAGACTTATGCAAATAACTTTGCGAATTGCAACATTTTTTTCCGTGTTATTATGTTTCGCACAAAAAAACCTCTATATTGCGAAAAGTTATCTAGGAGTTGGATTGGGTATTTGCTTTTAAGGAAAAAGGTTTCCTTGATTTCTTTTGTGAACCATTTAAAAAATGGAAGACATTTTGTTTTCGTCTTTTCTGTTTATATTACTTATACAGTTTAGTTTTATTACTTACACAGATTAGTATTTAGTTTTCATTAAAATCGGGCCCGAGACTCCTTTGAGTATTTTTCGCTATATAGTTTAGGATTTGGCCATCCACGCCCACTTGAAAAATTCAACCTGTATATTCTCCAATTTTGTTACCTAGCGTTTTAAAAACGCATTTAAAATTTTAATCAATATTTAGTTTGTAGCTTTAGAGTAGGAACTTCGTATAGTATTTTTTTATAGTTAAAATAGCACTACGACTAAAATTTAATTTTAATTTAAATTATTTTTTGTTCAGCCTGTATAATAATGTCATCGCCCGCACATATCAAGGCGACCACAGAACAAATTACTGCGTCCATACTTATTGGTTTCCTGTCAGGACTACTCAATGTTTCCTATGGTGAAAACATGATCCCCACTGGATGTTCGTTACTCATTGAACCGTGACCGTGTTGCGACGGGGAGCCTCGTGTATTTACTATTATATATTTATTTATTTATAAATGCTAGAAGATGTTTGTTTCTATTTACATTTATTACAGTTTATTAGAATTTCTGAAGGAAATTATGCAATACTAGCTTCCGCCTCGCGGTTTCACCCGCGTTCCCGAGGGATCTTATGTTTACCCGTGATAAAAAGTAGCCTATAGCCTTCCTCGATAAATGGACTATCCAAGATTAAAAGAATTTTTCAATTCGAACCAGTAGTTCCTGACAAACAAACAAACTCAGCTTTATAAATCAAATTACAAATTAAATGATCAAATTACTATAGAAATGATGCTGATAAATTTTCTTAAACACGACTGCTTTTGACTATAATTTGATCAATTGGGTCTTGACAAAGACAAAAGTATTATCTTTATCAATCGAAATAATTATCTAGTTGTAATTATTGTAACCTAAACACATAGTGGAATCGAACTTGGATACATAGACATACATGAAGTGTAATTATGCATACGATTGCAAATAGTGTGACATAGTTAACCGTTCAATATATCGACAATAGCTATAAAATCCCCCAACCCTAACGAATTAAGCCACCATATTTTAACAGCCGTTAATATATTTATGAAAGGCTACTATAATTAAAATCCCAAATAATGCCCAACCACATCCTGAATCATCGTCTGCGATATTAATTAATATAAGTTTCAATCATCATTTTGCAGATGTTGGCACGAAATTAAGTTTAGCATGTTGGTACTATGGCCAAACAGATTTTTACAAGACAAAAGTTTGTTTTTTGTTGGCTACTATTTGCAACGATGCCTTGGATATCGGGCGTCTCTCATGATTTCTTAGTTAACCAAAGAGACAGCATACATTTTCCTTTCCACATCAAAAAAAATACCAATGTCATAACTCTGCAAATACCAAATGCCATTGTGACATAAAAAAAAACCGGCCAAGTGCGAGTCGAACAAACGCACGAAGGGTTCCGTACCATTCATTATCTATAAAAACGGCAAAAAATCGCGTTTTTTGTATGGGAGCCCCCTTTAAATATTTATTTTATTTTGTTTTTAGTAGATATCTGTTGTTATACATAATTTGTGAAAATTTCAACTAGCTATCGCGGTTCTTGAGATACAGCCTGGTGACAGACAGACGGACGGACAGATAGCGAAGTCTTAGTAATAGGGTCCCGTTTTTACCCTTTGGGTACGGAACCCTAAAAAGGATTAAAATAGTACAAGCAATGTCATAAGTACTTCATTGAACTCGCTTCACACGTATAAAATAATGTCAATACCGCATCGCTCAGCGAAAGCAAATAAAGCCCCACGCTCCGTGTAAACGTCCGAAGTATTAATTAAATACCAAACGACCCCAAATCCCAAATTATACGCATTCTTCCCGGACACATGTGGTCACAATATTACACTGACAGTTATAGGAATGTCCGCAATTTATAACAATTTATTAGTACACTTAATTGAACTATGTTGGGTGGATATTTCAAGATGGGTTTTTTTGAAACTAAAGCAAGCTTAATAATATTATAGGCTAAGTTTTTTTAACAATTTCAGCAAATTCAAACACAAATTCAAATGTTTCTTTATTGAATGAACTCAATACAAGTATACGTGACGGTTAAAAATAACCGTCACTTATTTCAATATTATATATATTTTGTATATGTATTTTTTTTTAAATTAGGTATGCACTTACAAGTATAATTTATAAATTTTATATTATAAAAATAACCTGCGGAGCAAACAATTCATTCAAATGCGATCTTGTCATTTATAAAATCAGAAACTTCATAGTACCCTTTCTTACATAACTTCTGTTTTACTATTTTCTTGAATCTATATCATATTCATTGTCAATATTTGCCAGAACCGGAGTTAAAAAACAAAACAAACAATACCTCATGTTATTACACAAATAAAGTATTTGAGCTTTGTAAGCATGGACCTAGAAAAAAAGGGGGACAGATGGCCGCTAAGAAACTATTGAAGCACCAAAATGGCGGCGACGTAACTGTGTGTGTGCGTGGTTCGGAGCGTAATGGCGGGCGGCCGGCTTAGTGTGGTGTGAAAGTGTGCGTGCCGGACGTGTATGCATTTAAGCGAGCTGGCTTATTGTGGGTGCTTAAGTAATTGTTTTATGAGATGGTTTCCGCCTTTTTTTCTAGGTCCATATTTGTAAGTTGTTTTTGTAAAAAAAAACACTTTTATTGCCAAGTGAATCCAAGAGCAAAACCAATATTCCACAATTTATTACACTAAAAGCTTACAATACTTCAATACAATTTATTGTATAATACATAGGAACATACCAGATTCCGTACACGTAATAAATAATGCTGGATTCGTAATAATACGGCGTATCGTAAAACCGAGCCGATTTCCAAATAGAATGTTTTCTTTTGACAAACAAACATACACACTTTGCTCACTTTTACGATGTTTTTATATTAACGCGCATGTCTATGGAATGTAATTTAGGAAAAAAAATGTTAGAATTTGAATGATAAAGACAGCCTCATTTTGAATCTGAATTAAATAAGTAGAGATAACCACTATCCTTTATAAAGAAATACCTTTCACCGCGGTTTCACCCGCGTTCCCAAAAAAAAAAGTATCCTATGTCCCTCTCCATACCATAGGCTATATGGGTACCAAATATCGCGATCGGTGACGGTTTAGGCGTGAAAGGGTAACAAACAAACTCACATTCGCATTTATAAAATTAAGTTAGGAAGTATTGATATGGAAAAAAACCTGTAGTATAGATCAACTGCATTCTCACAAACCAAATGATTTAAACTCAAATACAATTTGCCGTTATGAATTTACAATTGCTCTTACAGATATCTGGATATTCCTTTATGCATATGTCACCGGAAAATAACAAAAACCACAAATTTATAAATTTACTAGGAAATTTATAAACTTTCGTATGATTCTAAACGAGAGATTAATTGTATTATTTTACGCCCACAGTTTCGCAAATTGATAAACTTACCGAGCTCACGCGTAAAATAAGAAGTAAGCAATAACCAAACGCCATGTTCGCCCTGATTGGTTGAAAAGTCACGTGTTCCACCGCGAGTTTATCATCATCATCATCTAAAACCCACTTCTGTGTGAGTGGGTTTGGTTTCCGCACTTAGTCCTTGAATTGGACCATTGAACGTGTCAAAGCCTTGAAGTTTTATTCCAACCATCCCAAATCCCTCCAGAAGTAGATTAGTCTTCCCAAACTTCTCAGTGTGTCCGCTATGGATCTTGGTGATCCTGCGGTTTCTTCTCGTATGTGGTCGATGCCTGTGCATTCAAGTAGCACGTGTGTTACCGTTTCTTCAGCCGCCATGCACGCCCTGCATAGGGGGCTATCTGTGATGCCTATTGTGTGAAAGTGTCTGTTGAGCGAGCAGTGTCCGGTGATAATTCCCGATACCAGGAGCAGGTTTCTTCTGCTCAGATGCAACAGGTGCCTGGTGAGTTTCGTGTCCAAGTTTGGCATGGCTTCTTTGGACTGCCTACAACCTGGTGCTGAGTGCCACCTGCTTTCAGCCTGTGTGTGTGTGTGTGTGTGGTTCTGTAGCCATCTGCGTAACTGATTGAAGGGGATTGGCGCAATGGGTTCGGGTCCGAAGACCGTCATGTCCGATTCTCTTCTGGCCAACTTATCAGCCGCATCATTGCCATGTGATCCACTGTGACCCTTTATCCACTGTAGCGTTATAGTGTTGCGATTTAGTTCTGTAGCACGCTCTAGTGCATTGTGACATTCAAGTATCAGTGCTGAGGTGAAGTGGTTTCTGTTCAGGGATTGGAGTACTGAGGCGCTGTCAGAAACAATGCGAATGTGTATATCTGTAACCTTCCTGACTTCTATGGCCCGTACTGCTTGGATGATACCCACACATTCCGCCTGATAGACGGTGTTGAGTATACCCAAGGGGCTGGATATACTGATGTTCAGGTCGTTTGAAACGAACCGCGAGTTTATGAATTTACTAGGAAATTTATAAACATACCTAACCAAACCTTACCTTTATCTGTTAGGTTATAAATTTACCACGACACGTCGCAAATTGATAAATTTGCGAAACTGTGGGCGTAAAATAATACAATTTATCTCTCGTTTACAATCCTACGAAGGTTTATAAATTTCCTAGTAAATTTATAAATTTGCGGTTCTTGTTATTTACCGGTAACACATACATTCGTTATGTTTTGGAACATGCAGTTCCGAAGTTGAAATGCAATTCGATCTCAAAATGCACAGCGGGTCAATTCGTGTGTCGGACATAATTGCCTGCAACACTTGAAAACTGTTATTGGCAATTCTATACTCCCTATTTTACATAGGGGTTGTGTATACGAGGAAATTAGGTGTGATATTTAAGTTAGGATGATTTGTAGATGAATAAAAACTACTTATATCTACCTAAAATATAAAATTCTCGTGTCACAGTGTTTGTCTGCAAACTCCTCCGAAACGGCTTGACCGATTCTTATGAAAATTTTTGTGCATATTCGGTAGGTCTGAGAATAGGTCGTAAACTATTTTTTTACCGTTACGCGGGTGAAACGACGGGGGAGAGCTAGTATATATATATCTCTCTATTGATAGTCCAATCTTCAGGCATTGGCTTTCCCTGCATATGGATGAGAACCGAAAGTAATTTGATTTTATATTGTATTTTTATATGTTTCACTTATACCTACATGTTCCGTACAAACTTTTATGTATACTTGTATGAAAGTAAAATGTAATTTGTCAATATATCGGTATTTTTTAGTATAATATACGTAATAATCAATATTATCACCTTTCAAGTTCATAGGTTAATGGGAAGTTAAAAAATTCACAGAACAAAATTGTGACAGACAGACGGACACGTGAGTGTCAGCAATAGGGCTCCGTTTGGACTCTTCGGGTAGGGAACCCTAAATAATGAGAAATAGCAACTATAATTTTATTTAAGTATAATGCCTTAAAAATGCTCTTTAAATGTTAAAACGTCATACGCCGCAATGTTCTATATCACTATAATATCGTATTATAAAAAAATACCATGTTTTTGGTACCATTTAGTTCACGCAATCCAATTTGTTGTAGACATGCAATCCAAGTGATATAAATTCTAAATAGTACAGTTATTATTGTCTGTTTGACCTCGTCTTATTTTTTAGGGAAAAATATGTTTTTTTTATTTTACAGATTCTTGAAAAACAGAGCTTCTTTTGTGTATGCAAAATGTTAAATTTTCAGGTCAAAGAATGAATTTACAATGGCACTCTAAATTTGGATTATAACTAATTTATTATTTATACAACTTAAAGTGTGGCTTAACTATTATTTACAGGTATCGTAAAAGAAAAGACAAAAAGGGTTCTCTAACAGGGCATCAAAAAAATCATCCGCATCACTGTCAACAGGAAAAGGCTGGCAGCATTGCCACATTGGATGGCAATGCTAATTCTTTGTCCAAAATAAAGGCCAGCCCTTTGGTCACTTGAAGAGTCGACTAATCGCTTGGCGAGGATTAGGATGTTAGGATAAGGATTTTGTGTATTCTACGTTTGAGTGGTATGTTTGTGTCCAAACTAGTCCAAACAAAGTTCCAAAGTTAAACTATCTGCTTCGACCATCCCATCCACACCCCCCTTTTGTTTGAGCACTCATATACCGGACTACAACCAATCTTATTTAATGCCAAACCAAACACCAATTAGAATTTAATCGTTCAAAAAACGAGGCACATTAATTTGGCGTACGTAGTGCCAAGCAAATTGGCACGCTATTCGGCCTGGCACGTATTATGCCAGTAGTGAAATAATCCGGAGCCCATTGCATACGTATTAATCATTGCTGCATGACAGTTTCAGCGTGGATTCAGTGAATATATATATATATATTTTAATGACGCTCATATAATATCGAGTTCGATTTTCAAAATATATTTTTTTAAGTATCTATATTTTTATGAAGCATTGTTTTTTAGCTATTTACAACTTTTCTTTTTTAATATTATAGAAAGAAAGAAAGAGAAAGAAAAACATTTATTTAGACTCACACATTAGCAACAGCTTATAGCTTGACCACCCTGATACTATCATTGTTTATGTCAAATTCAACTAGAATTGACAAAAGTAAAGGGTCATACCCACTATTAAGGTTAGCCTATAGCCACATACATTCACATCACTCAGTTTTGTTGAGTGTCACCTCCACGATATGCACCGTGTCGTCGGGTATTCATATCATATTTACATACTGCATGAGTGATCAGCAACATGTAGGCGACGTGGATAATTTTGAAGATACTGGTGCGTTCCTGCTGCTTCACTTGAGATACTGTTCCCATTACCACCTTGAGTGGCGTCATCACCTTTGTGGTCAAAAAAAATATGGTAAAAAGTGTACCCTTGTATTTTGTGTATTAAAAATATTTTAATCAAGTAGTATTTTAAAAACATCTAATTATGAATATATGATTTAAAACCCCCATAGATAGTCGTACAAAATATATTAACGCCATAACAAAAAGGAGTCGGTCATAAATAATAAAACATGGCGGCACGCCACAAAGTTATCGCAGAATAAATTTTAAAAGTAATTAAACTGCAGACGTTGTACAAAATGTTTTTGTTTATCAAAGTAATTATATCTTCAGTGTGAATTTATTTGATTATGGTATTGTTTGTTCTATTAATGGATTAACTGTCTTTGTTATAAATGTCTCAGGATTATTAATTTACTAGATGTCCCACACGGTTTCACCCGCGTTCCCGAGAAAAAAAATAGCCCATGTCCATATGACTCTGCAGCTCGGGCTATGGCTCTCCATACCATAGGCTATCTGCATACAAAATTTTATAATATTAAGTTAGGATTAGGATTTTTATTGTTTCTAAATTGTATGACTTGGAATTTTGCTCGGTGGTACCCTAACATAAGCTTTTAAGGCGACCATAGCTCACTGGTAGTGGCATCGGATACCACGGCGAAAGTCGTGAGTTCGAGTCCAACAGCCTTATTTTTCGGTGAAGGAAAACATCGTTAGGAAACCATATGGTACTTTTTTACTAGTTACCCTTCTGGGCTTCGTAAAGGTCGGCAACACATTGGCGATCCCTCTGGTTTTCTATGAGAGGTCGCTATAGTAGGGAGCGGGACGCAGCACGTCGAATTTCAGATTTTTAAGCTTAACGCGGCGTCACCTTAACGGATTTTCATGTCGTTTCCACAGGTTAGTGTAGCTTGGCTAGGCGCATAGAAATAGTGCTTTGTGTCATTGAAATTGGGTGGAAAAAAGAAAAAATATAGATATTTTAAGTCTGCGCAAATGAATGTCTAGTTGGAAATAGAACCTTACGCGGCATCTGTATTTGTAATTGGAATGAAGCCAAACAAAAGCATTTAATTTATCGGAGTTGATTTATTTTTATATAAAGCAATCAGTTGCTATGAAATCTTTCAAGTGTCAAAATCATTATTGGCTTTCCATTTACACATTTGAGAGATGTTAGGCGCAAGACAGATAGGATATACGTGTCACGTACAGAGTAGGCGTGACACGTGTCGGCGGTACTAGCAGTACTGTTTTCAGTTGGCAGCTCACCTCTGTTGACGGATAATTTATTTTGATTAATAAAGTAATAATACTGGTTGTTTCTTTATTTTAATCAATATTTTGTTAACTATTATCTGTCTTTAATAATTTGTGTAACTATCTTGTTTGTTCATTTCTTGTTACTATGTTTTTGGAGTCGCTGAATTTGACTGTGAGGTGAGATTTTAGAAGCTGGTGTGGTCAGTCTTCCAATCGGAACATCATATGATGGGGTCAGATGAATTATACAGAAGGGTCTATAGAAAGCGGAATATTAAAATAAAATCAAAACTTTATCGTACTTTTAAGTTAAAAATAAAATAATTGATGAAGATGGCAAATGTCAAATAACAATCGTTTTATTAACATTACAATTTCTGTGGCCATTGTATTATAATTAAAGAGAGATGTCACACGTTCAATCAACACAAATTGCTTTGATCACTTAAGATCCAGCAGATGTGAAGCGTCAGCAAAAATAAAAGCAAGAATACATATTTAATAAATAAAGAAAACATTCTTCTTTTTGGCCAATAAATTTGAGACACTCACTTCTCAAAATTGAAAATCTAAAATGAATATTTTCATCCAATACTATTTTGAATTTATTCGTATCAATTTTGAGTTAAACGGCATATTACGCATCTCTACCTTTATTTGACATCGATCTTTCTTTACTATGCTAGCCGTACAACCAATTGGCAGTATTCGAACCGTCTGCTACGTACTCCAACGGCCGGCACAGTTAGCATTTACTGGCACTGCATTCCCAATAATCACCACGATCGTACTCCAATATTGTAGGCAAATGCCACATATTGGCAAATTGACACCAATTGGCATTTGTAGCTCAAATTCAAGACCCGAACTTAGGTACCATTATGTTCATGTTACATTTGAGCATTAACTTGAAGTTATTTGAAGCAGCCATTTTGGTTCCAGTACGGTTTATTATAAAGTAGGTATTAGATTTTGCTAACTAGTAATATGAACTTTCCTGGTACGTGTTGGCTTCCGATATAAATAATTGGTCCATATAAAACGGTAAAATAGGTGAAAAAAAAAAACAAATATAAGGAAACCCTGCCGTTTCGCAGAAAATCATATTATTTATTTGCGCAAACTTTCATGTGCTCTCCTGCACTAGGTACTCTTTCGTCTGAAATACCTACATTGTGTTGTTTAAAATACCTCAAGATGTTATCTTCACTGATTCATGGTCGGGGGTTCTAACGACTATCTTCACGCCATTCGACACTGCCACTCAGTTTTTCAATATCAACTCCATATTATCATCAGTTCTTGTTATTACCGTCGAGATATTTGTCATCTATAAATGTAACAGCATTTCTATATTTTTAATTAAATATTAGCCCACAAACTCAGTATTTCTGGTTCATCTATGGGACGATACAGTTCACTCAATTAGTTCGAGGGTTCTAATAGGTAAATAAATATATTATACAACTGATATACACTGATATTCACACGAAATATAGTTATTAAGCGCAAAGAAAACAGAATGACGAGCCATTCCATTGCAATTAAAATCTTTGCAGCAAGTGTTTTTTTTTTTATAAGTTTTTATAAGTGGTTTTATTTGTAAAGTTTTTAATTACCGCCTGTACCATATTGTAATTAATGGCACGTGATACTTTCCCCGCACGGCACTACCCTAATCTCGTGTACCAATTGTATGTCGGAGTGGTTTTTAAGCTCATCACTGTAGTGATTATTCCAGAGATTAGCGCCTTTAAACAAAC